>CM026270.1:11753023-14153023 GCA_014851425.1 Senna tora | reverse complement strand
TCCGAGGCTTCGTCCCGATTAATTCGGATCGACCCGTGTCGCGCACCTGGCTATAATGGGAGAGTCTCTCAACGGGGATAGCTGCATTCACAAGGCCTCGAACCCGAGACCTTGCTTAAGCGATACCAAGTCGCTTACCACTTGGACCAACCCCTCGTTGGTTGGAGGACTATATTTTCAATACTCATTCTCACATCCCTTCCAGGATCTTAATAAATGCAACATGATCATCAATCATCATAAGCGCCATGGTATAAGGCAAGGTGACTTCTCTCGAGGTAGTGAGATGTTAAAAAAGCACGAGTACTTTTTTTATTTTTAAATTATCAGATTTTTGTCAATTTTTTCTTAAATTTTGTTTATTATCAATTATATTTCTAAGTTTTTAATTTGCAAGCTACTTTATCATTCATTTAAATGGAAAATATAAATGTGATTGTCCTTATGATCACTAATGTTGGACTTGGATCCACTACTACAACACTTTTATTTGATGATCCACATTCTGCATTTTATGCACTTACACTTTAGTGGATTCAAATTCACTAATGTTGACTGTGATATTAAATTTTATGTTCAGTAACATTGTTTTAGCCATGACTATCACTGTAACAATACAAAATAGAAGATGTTATTGTAGTTAAATAGACAAATATTATAACTAAATATATGTTTTAACATTAGAATCAATATTGAAGGTCATAAAAATAATCACATTTGTATCAACTGTTAATTATTAAAACAAAATTTGGGTGAAGGACAAATTATTTATAAATTGAAAGTTTATGGACAATTGATAGAAAACAAAATTTATGCAAAAATCTTTTTTTAATAGGACCTATTCAAAAATACATTATTTTTAATTTGTTGGAAAAAAAATACAAAATACTCTATTTTCAAATTTAGATCATTTGCAAACAAATGGAATAAGATGTTCTTCGGAACTATCACAATCCTTTAGGAGATTAAATTCCCAATCGTTATCACTGTACACAAGGAAGAAAATCACTCTACTATTAAATCTTGGAGTCAATCTCCCTAACTTTTTAATTTTAAACACTCTACCTTTTTTATCAAATTTCGGTCTAATTTCTAAACACTTTTTAATTATATCGGTATTTTTATTTATATTAGTAAATTGTATTTTGATAATTTATCCAACACTTTTCAACTATGCCAATATTTTTATTTAGGGTTTTTAATGAAATTGCTTAAATTCTCTTCACTAATCTCAATAAAAATAATGACATTATTAAAAAGAGTTTAAAAAATTGACAAAATAAAATTGAGTGGTCGAAATTTAAAAGTTAAGGGGTTAATAAAGATTTAAATATTCAAGGTACAGCAATGCAATATAAGGCATAAAATTACACTTAATATCTCACTCAACTTCATGTACATCTAAGACTAAAGATGGTGACTCCTCAAGTGGAAAACATTTACAGATAGCCGCTGCTGTTTCCTCTTTCTTCGTTTTTTAAAGCTAAGTTCGGGAATCGGAAAAGGGGTCGAGAACCCAAGTGCATCAAGTTAGGCAGTTAAGTCCAAAGAAGATGCCACTTGAGCCTTTTCTTGTTAAAAAGTTTTCCTGCTATATAGATCATTCAATTCGCCAGGGGCCAAAAAGCACAATATAACAACTTTTGCCTTTCGTAGCAGATATTGACTTTGGACAGGTTGACTGTGAATGTAGCTGTATAGAGCGTTGATACTTGATTCTATTTTCTTCCCACGTAAGCTCCCAACTTAGACAAATCTGGAACCCAAAATGAGAGCTCAGAAGATCCAGTTGCAAACATAAGACTTCCAGGAGCCCATTTTATAACCGGAGGTCCGGTATCAGAAGTGGCACTAATCCAACTTGCAACCTACACAGGTTAATATTAGCATTGAGATTGGAAAGGCAAACAGCTGTTCAAATTCAAACTCCAGAAAGGGGAAAGAATTCTGTAAATATATAAAACAACACACAATATTTTTCCCAGCATAAGTTTCTTTTGAAATGCTTGGTTTAAATTACCAATGTTATGCTTCAGTTATTATTAAAATTGTGAAACTTCATAGACTTTGAAACATTTTTCTTTCACCCTTCACTCTTACTTCTGCAATCAAAAAGATTCAAACAAAAGAAGATAAAAGGGAAAATATTTTGAAAAAAAATCACAAGTTCTGCCAATCAACCTTTGTCCCCATCAAATGTGATGCCTCAATTGGTACAGTATGCTGACACACAAGAAGGGAAAACTAAGGGTCACAAGTGCACATAAATTTCGATGTGTTGCTACAAGAACATATATTGAGAGTTTTATTCTATCTAAATATTTGCCAGGATTAATTTCAACAAATATTGATTACAAAGTTGTCACTCAATAATATGATGGGAATTAGTTCCCATGAAAGGATGGGAAATGCTTTTAAGTTTTAACGTAATTAAAAAAAAAAAAGGACATGCTATAAAAGTTCTTAACGGCCTTATAGATAAAGCGACGCCTACGTGTTATGTCTTTGCTCATTTCTCTAGTTATTGGGCTATCTTCCATTTCATCAACTCTACGTATAAAAACCTCGAACGGCCTTCTTTATATATGAACAAACCACCTAAGGCTTGTTTCAACTCACTTTTCTATGATAGGTGCTATCCCAACTTTCTCTCTAATGCAATCATTCATAATCCTTTATATTCTACCAAGAAAATCTGATAATAAATAAAATTTTGAGCAAAGGAATTAATCATGAAATACAGAAAAAAAAAAAAGGCGGAAGTAGCTTATCATACTTCTTTCCCACTTCGAACACTCCATGCATAGACGCTGCCATTCCCTGAACCTGTCAAAATATTTTAAGTCTCAGAATGGACATCTTGCATAACAGCACATCTAATTAGCAACCACCAAGAGGTATGCATAGTTGCATACTCGGGTAAGAAAATGGTAATATTACACAAATGGCTAGAAGCATTATGCTACAATACTAAAAAAAATAAATTCTAAGGCCTGCTTCCTAAACCTGATTAAAAGCATGAAATGAAAGGGAAAAAAACTTAAGATACCAAAACCATGATTAAGCAAGTCAATAAACAATGGAAAATTTTAGGGTGATCTAGAAGTGCTTTACCTGATATTACAAACATTCCCTCAGGGCTGAAGGAAGCTTCTAATGTGGAATTGCATGAGACTGGAGCAACATTATATGTGGATAGCTATGGACACGGAGGATAAGAGACAATTGTCACATAGAAAGCCTTTCAAAGTAAATATAGATCAACTGATAAAAGTGAAGATGGGAAAGATACGAACAAGTGTGCCGCGAAATGAATCAAGAACATGAATATGCCCGTCAGCAGTAGTTAAAAGCATAAGTCTCCCATCATTACTGAACTTGACAACATTTGCATCAGAAATATCTCCCCCAACAGAAAATATTTCAAAGGGACCCTGTCAGAGTGAATTTACCACATCAGAACATGTGCCATCTCAAATTGATAATCCAAGGGGAAAGCTTTCTCTTTTTAGCCAAACTAAACCAGCGGATGGCTAAATCTTCTACATATACTAATATGGCATTTGCTAACCTTTTCATACTTGCGAGCATCAAACATTCTTATAAGTCCTCCAAAAGCAATAGCAAATACTAGCCCTTGATCATCATATGATACAGCAGGCCTTCCTTGTACTCGCAAAAGTCCCTATGTTGTTATTAAAATAAGTCAGGTCCTAAGAAATTTATATGATACATTAGATGAAAAACAATGAGGTAGATAAACAGGCCATAGCATGAAAATGCCTCTACCTGGCACTTCTCAGCCCTTTGGTCCCACAGTAAAACAGTTCGATCAAGAGAACCAGATATAAAGCAGTCTTTGCGAGAGCATAAGCTAAGAGAGACAACCCTAAGAAAAGAACAAAGATTTATTCTGTTATATAAAAATGGATTGTGCAGTAGAGCTATAGCAGATAATTTGATTTTGGAACAAGGTACATGTTGGTGCCAAAAAACCAAACCTGTCATGGTGACCTTTGAAATATCTCAAGTACTTGTTATCATGCAATGACAGAAGCCGCAAAGATTCTGGATTAATTGACCATGTTAATAAGTAAATGAAAGAAAATATTCAAGTGGAATGTGGGGACAGACTTACCATCCCAACCATTTTTTGATGAGTAGATGACTGTTGTGGGATGAGATGTGAAGCAAACCAGATCAACCCCATACTTCTTGCTATTAATTGTCTTTAAAGATCTGGTAACAGTAAAGGCATCCCAAAAATAAGCACTAATATACCCAAAAATTAAATAAAAAGAAAAGTTAAAGAAGAAAGCATCACAAATGTTCGCTTTTCAACTGCCAATATATATGCTCGATGATATCCATCTTTAACAGAAGTTACATAAGCCATAGAAACATTCTCTAAAGATAAAGTCATAGCTAATAATGTCCCTATTTTCTTTAATTTGTTAACGTACTCAGTACGCCTACCTAACCATTTAGTTGCATCCTTGCAGGAGATGGCACCATTTGCATTGTTGCAGGTTTTCATGATTGTCAACCACAACCCAATTTCAATTACCCTCAATACACATTGCAACAACAAAGATACATGCACTGAGAATTTGTGTCGTATTACAAATGTTCAGGCCCCCAAAATGCTTCTAGAAAATTGTTTCACTAAAGTAAAGGAGACTAATGTAAATTTAACTTATCGTTATGCAGCACATTCAACAATTTCTTTCTAAAAAGGAAAAAAAAAAAGGCAAACTTCTCATATTTTTCAATGGTTTACATATTTAAAGGCAACAAAATTGGGGCTTACGGCTTACGTTCCACTGGTGACATCATAAAGGCGAATGGATTCGTCATCACTAGCCGTCACTAGATAACTTGATGCCCGGTGAAAATCCATTGAACTAATTTTACCATTCTGTTAAAACATAGAAAAAAACACAAACTGTAAAGTACAGCACAATTAGCACTTAAGAAGATTGCAGAAAGATGCTCTATTGACCGGCATAGAATTTGCTCTCTACAGACAGGTGACTGACATTGGATTCAGGAGCATACTGACTGAATATGTTTTCGTTTGACCAATAATTGAATTTCACATTCAAAATTTGAGTATTGCCTCAAACTGTTGGAAACAAACACAGCCCTAAAAAGTGAAAACCCAAAGGAAAACATAACTTCAAAAGTACTCACATAGTCCTTAAAGGCCATTCCTACTTCCATACTCTGAAGAAGCTCTTCACTCAGCTCCAAAGACACTTTCTCTTCTCTCTCAGGTTGTGTCCCTGCAAACATTCAAAATAAAGAAAACTTCAGAAAACACCAAACAGAATAAAGCTAATATCTAACACCAATGGATCCAAGAAAAAAATTTCCACTACCACCCATTTTAGCATAAGCCCTGTCTGGAATCTGAAGAGGTTCAGGAAATTTTCTCTGCAATAACAGTTTGTTCAAACTCAATCAGAATAAGCATAATCAAACCAGCGACATCCTCAACCGCAAGAAAATCAGCTCAAGTAGAAATAGCAAAGGACAGATATCAGACTTTTTTATTGCACTATCCGAATCGAGAGTAAGCATCCAATATCCTAAACCCTAACCGAATTTTTATATTTATATATATATATATAATAGCCTTACTGAAATACCCTTATTAATATATGATTATTGATTAATATATTAGGACACTCCTTTTTTGAAGTAGCATGTACTGATATCAATACATCTGGGAAATAATTAATAAAAGAAAAACCAAATAAAAGGAAGAAAAAAATGTCGGGGCATCAGAGAAAACCACCATCCTGCAATTCACATCATAGAATCCAATGTTCAAGTTGTAGTGACAATAAGACATTACCGGCTTTAGAAAGCACAAATAGATATAGTCTAAGCCATAGTAACAGGAAGCTAGCAACAAATATATAATAGGAATTTGTATTGGAGCCACAGACACTTGATTTATACATTATTCATCTATGAGCCACTGAGAATTTTTGACAGAGCAACATAGTGTTCAATGAAATACCGGAAGATCGAAGGATTAAGAAGCTATCAGGCTGCAGCTCTTCTCTGCTTCAGGTGGATGACGGCGGTAGCGGAGGCTGCCGCGGCTAAGGTCGATGGCGGTGGCTGCAACCGTTGAGAAGGGAGTTAGGGATCGAGACACGGAAGGGGCTGAATAATACATCAATTTTTGTATTATTATATTAGGAGGTTTTGCTAACAAGTGTTATTCTTTATGTTTGTATTAATTAATAAAAAGTTCTTAAAATATACGTTGATTAACTTTTCATCAACTTCAAAAAAATAATTCCCTCAACACCAATTAAAATAAACCTTAACAAATATACCAAAACACTTGTTACATAAACCTATTATTTTAGACGTAAAATACTTCTTAGCCCCTCAATCAATGATGAAATTATTATTTAATCTTGAATTTTGAAAAAATGATATTTAATCTTTAAATTTGTAATTATGTTAATTATTTAGTCTATAAATATTATTCGTTAGATAACTGAGTGACATAATCGTTAACCGAGTGACATGACCGCCTTCTCCATGTTCCGGAGCTAAGAATTGCTTAATGTACAACTATGACAATTACATTATATCTGGTCCTCACGATAAAATTCTTTCTTAGGTTGGTAGCCACACATGTATCATCGTCATTAACGGCACCACGTCAACAGTTGACGGCCGCGTCATTTGAATATCTAACAAACAAAATCTAGAGAATTAAATTATTGACATAGTTGTAAATTTGAGGACTAAATAATATTTTTTAAAAAAAAATTTAAAAATTAAATAATAGTTTCACCACTCACGAACCAAAAAAGTAATTTACCTCCACTATTTTATTATGGAAATTTTATAACTTTAAATATCAGAATCTAATTAAAGATTAAATTCATATGTCATTTCCTTAACTTTAATTAAAATTTAAATTATTATCTTCAAGCATGTCAAATTGTCAAAATAGTATATTTTTGTTATTAAAAATGATAATGTGATTTTTGTTTTTATTACAAATTCAATAATAAAAGTATAAAATATTGGACTTGGTTTAAAAAAACGTACTTTTGTTTAAGCAGAAATGGTATGTTTGGTTTGTGGGGTGGATAATGTAATGGAAATAGGAATGGGAATGAGAATGTTAAATGTAATGAAAATATCATGTCAATATGATATAATGTGATGTGAATTGAATAAAAGTGGATAAAATGACCATTTCACCCTTACATAAAAAGTGAGAATGAAATAAAAGTGGATAAAAACATAAGGACAAAAATATAATTTTATCATATTGCAAAAAAGTAGGGTATGTTTGGTAGGAAGAATGTTGGAAGTAATGTTAGATTCTTGTGAATATAGTTATTCTTGTTGAGAGATTTTCCACCATAATCAGATATAAGACGCAGATTAAACTCGGATTAGTCAGCATAGTGCCTCAAAAATCAGAGGGACAAAACAAATGTTACCATTTGTGAATTTGAAGGGACAGTGGAATGAAAGGGATTTATTTATTCTTAACTAAATATTAAGAGTTTAATTTAAGGACAAAATTTAGGTTAGTTTCATATATCTTTGTTATAAGGTTCCTCTAATTGTATGTTTTATTTACACACACGGACACACTCTCTTTTATGATTGGTCATGTAAAATGTGGTATTCTATATTTTTTCTCTAGTGTGGTTGGTCATTCAAACATTTTTTTTGCCACGTGTCTTATTTATATTAGAGAATCTTATAACAAAAATATTTACAATTTTATTAAGTTTAGTCCTTAATTTAATGTTACAACAACAACAATTAAAACATTTTTCTCACTAGGTGGGGTTGGCTATATGGATTAAGTGGCGCCAACATGTTCTGTCTTTGCACATTTATATGGTTAGGTTATTTACAGCTAGATCCCTCTTAATTGTTGTTCCTATTGTTTTTTTGTCTTCCCCTACCTATAATTATTAGGCTATCTTTCATTTAGTCAACTCTACGTACAGGAGCCTCTACCTACCGTCTTTATACATGACCAAACAATTTAAAGCGTATTTCAATTAATTTTTTGACAAATCCTTAATTTGACATTAGAATATGAAATAATTTTAAATTATTGAATTAGTTGTCGTAGAGAGATAAAAAATACTTCTCACTTAATGTAGTTAAACTCAACTTATTAAAAAAAAAAGAAAAAAAAAAGGATCGATTGGCTAATTGTACTCAAACTCTTCCTCTGTATATATCTCCATCTCACCTGATCAAGTCAGTGGATGGATTCAATCATCAATGACAAACCCATTAATTCAAACATTGTAATTAGTTTTAACTCGAAAAAAAAAATTAAAAAACAAACACAAAATATTAATATCACGCGTTACAATCTGCGACGGCAGAAGAGTAACGGTTTCCGTCAACGGCAGCCTTCTTCTTAATGAACTCGATGCAGTCCGCGACGGCTTCGCTGTTGTGAGAGTCACTTGGGTAAAAACGGCGCTGTCGCCCGTCGCCGCCGGAGCCGCCGCCTTGGGTGGTGGCCTTTGAAAGAGCAGAGAGCATCATCAATCGGAGCACAGCCTCCCGGAAACGCTCTAACAAGGTCATGGGAGATGGAGTTTTGTTCTTAGTACAAGAATTATTGCTGCTTCTGAACCTGGGAATACATTGGCCCTTCATCATTTTTCTCTTCTTTCCTGGGTTTTCTTTTCTATAATTTGATTAATTTCTAATCTTCATCTCTATATATGTCTCAGAAGCTTTTGAGGAGGATGGGGGTTTTATTTATAAGAGAATCTACGGCACATGAGACAAAGATTCATTAATATGTGTTGGTTTAGTTGGACGAGAAAGAAAAACATGGCTGTCTTCGCACGTGGCTTCACTGTTACCTCTACAGATACAGAGCTAGCTAACCCAATAATATATATATCTGAAAATTCTAACTAATTTATAGTAATTAATTATTTTAGTTTCTGGGAGAGTGTTACTTATATATCTGAAAATTGTAACTAATTTATAGTAAATAATTATTTTTGTGTTTGAATAATAAAAATATTTTAGTTTCTAGCTTCACTGTTAATTTATGCTGCATTTTGTCCGCACAAGCCAAAATCTACCTTCAATTTAGTGTAAGTGTGCAAATTAAAGCTTCAAAACACTGCATTTTGTGCTGAGTTAGAGGTGAATTTTAGCTTTTGTCATGTAAGTATGTCCTATTGAGTAAATAACGGCCCCGTGTGCAATTAACGTACGCGTGCCACGTCAACAAATCCGTTAAGAGAATCTAACAGAAGATGACGGAAGGACCAACTTGTGTAACGGTGCAATTTTTCAAGGATCAAATTGTACACTTATGATCTTTCAAGGATCAAATTGACCACTTCTGAATCTTTCAATGACAAAATTGTCTATATACTCTTTTGAGTTTAAGGAGGGATGAAATATTTTCAATAATTAATGATTTCCTCGATTTTTTAAAATGCGATTACTATTTGTAATATGGTCTTTTGAGAGGGTTTTGAAGCTTCTAATATTAAACTCAGGATTTCCCACATGATTTTAATTAACGATCAAGTTATAGCTAGCTATCTATGAAAGAATTTAAATTAATTCTACTTGGAATCTACACCTTTATATAATTGCCATCCCAACTCAGAAGGTTGACCTTTATTTACATAATTGAAGCCACGTATGTATGTGTATATATATATAACAAAGGGTTTAGGTTTAGAGAAAAAAATTAGTCACTTTATAATATAGTGAACTTAATTAAAGTTCAAATGTTTACAAAAACAAAAATGTATTTAATGCTCGTGAATGTTTCAAACATATATTGTTAAATAGAAATGAGTAAATTAAATTACACTCTCTTCTTTCTTAAACAATTGAAAAACTTATAATTTCACTATTTATTACCAAAATATACTGCATCATCTTATTAACCTTTTAAAATAATTATAATTTGTTATTAAAAATATTTTCTTAAAATATTATTATTTAACTAGCACTTATATATTTTGAGTAAAAATGATTACTTTATTTTATTATAATTGTTTAGAAAATAATTTTTATATGAATAAAATACATATTTGATTATATAAATAATGAACATAAAGATATTTTAGTCAAAATGAATGAAATCATAAATTTTTTAAAACACAAGGGACTAGAGTATAATTTAAGAATTTCTAAAGGATGAAAGTATAATTTTCTCAATAAAAAAAGCAAATTTTTTCTGAGTTTCATACTTGTTCCGATCCTGAGGTGTCGTCCCTTACCTAAATTTTTATGAAAAAAAAAAAGGTTACATGTTGGACATTAATTTTTAAAAAATGACATGAAGGGCAAGGACTTGTATTGTATGTAGTTGAAGTAGAAAATGATGGAGGGGAAGGAGACGCACATGTTAGTGTGGTATGGGAAGTTTTGTCTTTGAGTTGGAAGGGAAGGAATCACATGGGTACATGTGGAGGGGTTACATTGTAAATTTAATGCACCCACCAACCTTGTTTTGCTTTGCAAATGTTTTCAAGTGGATCTTTAAATAATTCTCTATATTTTTTTTTAGAGATATGAGAGAGATAGAGAGAAAGAATCATTAAGAAAGAGAAATTTTTTCTTCTCTCTATCTCTCCCATAATATATTAAGAAACGTAAAGAATTAATATAGATGATCTGAAGGTTTTCCTATCTAGTCACGCACGGACACGTGTTGTATTCTCAAAAAGAGAGAAACAAGGTTGTGGTAGTGAATTTCACCACCATGCTCGTCACAGGATTCTGTGTCGGTCTTTTTGCTTCCCATCCCCACACTTGCATTGCATTTTGCCGGAATTTGGGTTGGGATCTCCATGCATGAGTACTTCAATAGTCTATTTTCTCACTACTTTATTGTCTTATCTACTAACTTATGCATTCTGATTAGTAGATCTTTAGTAGTTTAATTGTACTGAACTTCAATATATCTCTCTAATTAATTAATTTATAATTCATTTAAGGTGAATTCTTATTAATATTAACAAATGATACTAATGATATATTGAAATTTAATAGTACCGTAATACTGAACTTTTATATCTAATAACGCCCCCATCACATGCTCAATTACTCACTCTGTGTTTTTGAATGTGTGGCCCTGTCTGTTTTAAATCTTAGCCCTTGTTTGTTTTGTTGAATCTACAAGAGAATGTTGGAGGGATTCCAATATTTATTAGCAAATTTTTTGTACTAAATATGCCTGATTTTTTGTCGTGTTTGATTAATTATATTTTTGTCTTTACTTTATTTTTAATATTTTAATATAAGGGTAAAATAATTATTTTACTCACTTCTATACCTTTCCTATTTTCATTCCATTTTCATTCCAATTCTCATTATGACTACATTCCCAATACCAATAGAGTCCTTAATTAATTTCCCAATATATACAAAACAATATGAAAATATATAGCAGTGATAAACAGGTTGATATATATATAAAAGAAAATTTAGGTGGGTCCATTAAAATTAAGGAAGGCTTCTCAACATTTTTGAGGATTTGTGCAGATATTTACATATCACCTATTAAATAAGGTCTTTACGAGATAGGATCCTCTAAAATAATTCTCTACATTTCTTGGTGGAGTTATGAGAGAGATAGAGAGAAAGAAAATTGGGAGAGAAAAAAATCAAGAAAGAAAATATTTTCCTTCTCTATATCTCTTTCATAACTCCACCAAAAAATTTAGAGGATCCACTCTCCGTCTTTAATATTAACAAATGATATTAATGATATATTGAAATTCAATAGTACTATAATACTGAACTTTTATATCTAATAACGCCCCCATCACATGCTGTTAGATATTATTATTAATTAATTATTAAATTTATGGAAATTAAGTGCAAATGACGTTTTATATATATATTGTTGGTTTTCAATTAAGTTATATGCATATAGTTAATATGTGTTTAATATTGAAAAATGTTACAATATGTTTAATTTCGGCTAAAGTATTGTTTTGGTCCTCAATGTTTGCATGAAGTTTAATAATGGTCCTCAATGTTTCAAAAGTTTAATGTTGGTCCTCAATGTTTTTTTTTGGTTGATTTTGGTCCTCGAACGTAACACCGTTAACTTTTGCCGTTAAGTGATGACGTGGCAGGCTGATGTGGCACACCCTCTCTCCTACGTGTCATATTTTAATGACGTGGCATGCCACATCATCCATCATGACCACATCATCATCTTCTTCAATCCTCTTCCTCTTCCTCCTCCTTCTTCTTCTTCTTCTTCTCCTTCTTCTTCTTCTCCTTCTTCTTCTTCATCATCATCCCTACCACCAGCCCACCGCCGGTACCACCACCACCGCCGGTGTCAGCACCGCTGCCGTTGCCGCCGCCGCCGCCGCCACCGTTGCCGTTGCCGCCGCCACCGCCGGAGAAGCCATTGCCGAGAAAAGGCAAGCTTTTTGCTATGAAGGCAAAGATTATGAAAAAGCTGAAAAACATCACTACTAGGCTGATGAATTGATGCAATGATGGTTCTCTGAATCCCATCTTTGTGACCAAGTCTTGCTATTGCTGTCATAACATAGTATGAAACTGCACTATCAAGCCCACTAGTTGGCTCATCAAGAAACAGAAGCCTTGGACGTGTGAAAGCTGCAAAAAGCTTGCCTTTTCTCGGCAATGGCTTCTCCGACGGTGGCGGCGGCAACGGCAGCGGTGCTGACACTGGCGGTGGTGGTGGTACCGGCGGTGGGGTGGTGGTGGTGGGGATGATGATGAAGAAGAAGAAGGAGGAAGAGGAAGAGGATTGAAGAAGATGAAGATGAAGAAGATGATGATGTGGCATGCCACGTCATTAAAATATGACACGTAGGAGAGAGGGTGTGCCACATCAGCCTGCCACGTCATCACTTAACGGCAAAAGTTAACGGTGTTACGTTCGAGGACCAAAATCAACAAAAAAAAACATTGAGGACCAACATTAAACTTTTGAAACATTGAGGACCATTATTAAACTTCATGCAAACATTGAGGACCAAAACAATACTTTAGCCGTTTAATTTCATATAAAAACGTTTTATGTAATTAAAGGTGTTTTAATGTATTTCATTGGGTATAAAAATATCCACTTCTACTCACCAGTATATATGGGTTGAGAGAAGAAGGTAAAGGTATCAAAGACATAAAAGTAGCATACGTGAAAGTGTGTGGAAAACACTAAAAATCATACAAACTATATGTGTTATTTCGGTAGAGAAAGGTGTGGGAGACAGAGTCATGTCTACTTCCTATGTGCAGAGGTTGTAGACATACAGGCGAGTACTGGGCTGTTGTATCCTGAAGGTAACGCGTCTGAGTACCCCTGCACCGGGTGATATAGCAAAATCAACCCGTGGGAGGCGTGAATTACCTTAAAGATAACGAGATTTCCGTACCTCAGTTCGGTACCACGCGTATTACAATTTCTCTAACAATTTTATATTTTCCTATTTTTTGGTATTTATTCTTAATTTCATGTTGTTGCCCCAACAAGTTTAAGGTAATTCATGGCTAATCCCATAATACAGCAAATGGAAAATAAGAATAGTGAGAAAATAAAATTTGAGTTCTATTTCATAAAATAACTCAAAAAATATATTCATAGTTTTTGGTATATTTTGATTAAATTTTTGTGAGCTGAATAATATATTTATATTTTATTTGGGGAAGGCTTAAAAAAAATTTGTGAAGTGATTATGATATACAGATATATCAAGTATATTTCATAGAGCTATAGAAATTTGGTTTTTTGCCTACAATACGTATGAGAACATATACTCTTGGTCTTGGTGCAAATGCAATAAATTAATTTGCATATTAATTTTATGAGAACATTTCATATTTTATATTATGAATATTACTCATATATTTTGTGAGACATAATTTTATAGTGATTATGAGTAAAATATTACTCATAAAGATAATGTGGGAAAGGTGGATGACACCTTCAAAATTAAGGTATGTATATCACTGACTATTTATTTAATAATTTTTATTATTATACAAATTCTTATTAATAGTAGGAGCAAGAAAATATTTTTTTTTGAAATGTCACATTTTAATTAGTCTATAATTTTATTTTTGCTAAGAGGTTTATTATTAAAACAAATGTGGTACTATGAAAAATTTGATTGAGTAATTAATTTTCATAGATTCACATATATATTGCCACCATGTCTTTGTTATAAATATATAATTTTGGGTTAATTATTGAATTTGTGTTGATCCCAAAATTTATATTGATTTGAAGGCCAAATAATGATCATAAAATGTTTTAATTTTATGACAAGGATTTTTGACATGTATTTTGGTGGTTATATATTTTGACATTATTTAAATATGTCATATTGTCTTAGAAAATAAATATGTAAATATTTTGGCTTATATTTTGGGTTAATGAAATGGTTTTAAAAACCATTTTATTATAATTATTTCTGAGCCAAATTATTTTATAAAGCCTATTGTGAGTTAATGAATATTTTATGGAATTTAAAAGATGTGATAAATTTCATAAATTTTCATTAAAATGATAATGGCATGTGAAAAGCTTTTATAAACTTATATATGATGAAGCATGAAAAATGCTAAAGGTGTTTTTATAGAATGTTATATTTTATATTTTGTGAGATTTTCAATATCTCATATGGACTTTTAAAGTCATATGTGACAAATGAATTTGTCATTAATTTTGGAAAATTTCCAAATAGATTTGGTGAAATATTTTGAGAAAATATTTTCAAGCAATGAGAATTCACTTTATAGTGAATAAGTGTGCACACATATATACTTGTGAAAACAATTTTTATAATTGTGGATTTTGTGATATTTTCACAAAAAATGAATTTGGAAAATTCATATGTGATATTTTAATAGTGCCACAAGAATATTATTTTTTGGGTGAACAAAGATTTGTGTTATTCTTGTGAGAGGCACAAAACCCATCAATAGTGGGGGTATATATTTATTTTGTGGATATCCTAAATGAGTTTACCTTAATTTTGACGGTATATTTTTTGTGAAAAATTGCTATGCGATTTATAATGTGAAATTACATTATTCATTTTTTGGAACTATTTCTATTGTGAATGTGACTAAAAGTTCTATTGTGGATAAAGACATATAGTTTGTGATCAATTTATAAATTGATGATACCATCTCAAAGAGATGAAGATATGCCTAACTAATTTAAATTTGAGTAAGCCCAATTGGTGCTAATTCCTATAGTACAAAGTGGTACATATAGATGATACTAATTTCTGTCACATATTATTAAGTTGGAAAAGTTCCTTAAATGGATTAATGTTTTACTTTATTGGCTAATATTATTATTTGGTGGAAGAATATATTGAAAAATATATTTTATGAATTTTGGGATACCTGCCAATAATAATAATTAAATTTTTTGGAGCCAATAATATGTGATCACTTATTGTGATGAATACCGTCATTACTAGATTCTTTGAATTTTGTGTTTTTCTGAAACTATAGCTATAGTCAAAGAATCTGGTGTGTGTACATCGAGGGGGATAAATATTTAAAGCCCGTATGGATTAAAAGCAACCTATGAGGATACCCTACCTTGTGATTAAAGATCCTAAGAACTTGGTTCAAAGGGACGAACGAATCATAGAGTGGCTGTTGAAATGCACATTTAAAAGAGTTTCGACTCTTAATTTATCCCTATGGTGTAAGTGCATTTTCCTGCAATGATATGTGAGGTTGAGTTTTCAAAAACTCTTAATGAAGTCTGTAGCTCTATAAGAGTGGGGTATCTTAATTATAGGAATACCCTTGACAGAATTCACCTATTTGAATGTGACGGAGTGGGGCCGCTCCTATGAAAATATAAAAAGGCATATATTCTTGAAACAATTCAAGAAACAGGGTGCGCACACGGCCGCATAATGTGCGGGCTAGGGCTCATATATTGCACCTGGATTATTATGTGCAAGGTATATGTCTTGTCTCCCTTAAGCAGTTATGGTTCAAGGCGAATACCACCATGGCTCTGGATCAAGATATATATTTTTGCTAAATATAGATTCAAGGCAATTAGCTATCTATATTATGCATAATAGTCTGTCTCTACCCAAATATAAAAACAAATGTCAAATGTATGTATTAATTTATAATAATAAGTGAAGGATTGTTAGATATTATTATTAATTAATTATTAAATTTATGGAAATTAAGTGCAAATGACGTTTTATATATATATTGTTGGTTTTCAATTAAGTTAAATGCATATAGTTATTATGTGTTTAATATTGAAAAATATTACAATATGTTTAATTTCATATAAAAACGTTTTATGTAATTAAAGGTGTTTTAATGTATTTAATTGGGTATAAAAATATCCACTTCTACTCACCTATATATATGGGTTGAGAGAAGAAGGTAAAGGTATCAAAGACATAAAAGTAGCATACGTGAAAGTGTGTGGAAAACACTACAAATCATACAAACTATATGTGTTATTTGGGTAGAGAAAGGTGTGGGAGACAGAGTCCTGTCTACTTCCTATGTGCAGAGGTTGTAGACATACAGGCGAGTACTGGGCTGTTGTATCCTGGAGGTAACGCGTCTGAGTACCCCTGCACCGGGTGATATAGCAAAATCAATCCGTGGGAGGCGTGAATTACCTTAAAGATAACGAGATATCCGTGCCTCAGTCCGGTACCACGCGTATTACAATTTCTCTAACAATTTTATATTTCCCTATTTTTTGGTATTTATTCTTAATTTCAGGTTGCTGCCCCAACACATGCTCAATTACTCACTCTGTGTTTTTGAATGTGTGGCCCTGTCTGTTTTAAATCTTAGCCCTTGTTTGTTTTGTTGAATCTACGAGAGAATGTTGGAGGGATTCCAATATTTATTAGCAAATTTTTTGTACTAAATATGCCTGATTTTTTGTCGTGTTTGATTAATTATATTTGTGTCTTTACTTTATTTTTAATATTTTAATATAAGGGTAAAATAATTATTTTACTCACTTCTATTCCTTTATTATTTTCATTTCATTCCCATTCCAATTCTCATTATGACTACATTCCCAATACCAATAGAGTCCTTAATTAATTTCCTAATATATACGAAACAATATGAAAATATATAGCAGTGACAAACAGGTTGATATATATATAAAAGAAAATTTAGGTGGGTCCATTAAAATTAAGGAAGGCTTCTCAACATTTTTGAGGATTTGCGCAGATATTTACATATCACCCATCAAATAAGGTCTTTACGAGATAGGATCCTCTAAAGTAATTCTCTATATTTCTTGGTGGAGTTATGAGAGAGATAGAGAGAAAGAAAATTGGGAGAGAAAAAAATCAAGAAAGAAAATATTTTCCTTCTCTCTATCTCTCTCATAACTCCACCAAGAAATTTAGAGAATTACTTTAGAGGATCCACTCTCGGTCTTTACATTGGTCAGAAGGTTCAAACCTTTGTCCTTACTGTGCGATAAATGCTCGATTTTTAACTAACTGTGCGACTCTTCATTGACTAGGTTGATATATATTTTATTTTAGGAGAAAGTATTTCTTTTGGTTCCCAAATGGCCAAATGGTCCCTTATCTTTTTCATTAGGCCTTTGAACGGATATATACACAATAAAAAATATATATACAAATTCAGCCACCTTTAAAAACTATCAATAGAAATATACCATTTTTACTGTGCACATTAAAAAACGCCCTCAGTGACGGTGTTTTTGCTCGTGCATAGTAAAAATGGTATATATCTGTAGATAGTTTTTAAAGGTGACTAAATTTGTATATATATTTTTTATTGTGTATATTTCCATTCAAAAGCCTTTTCATTAGTTCTATATTGGTCTTTTATCTTTAAACGTTTTAAATCAATTCTTTAATTTGTTCCAAATCAGTCTTTTTATTTAATGACTTCTATTTTTTTCCTTTAATGGCCACGTAATATGTTAAGATTTTTTAAAAATTTATAATTTCTTTGACCCAAAATTTTTATTTTAATTCCAACTCAAGTTTAAGGGCACGCTTGGTATGAATACCAAACAGTACATTACATGTAATTTCACGATTCTCAAAAAAATTTTATACATATTAAACACATTTTTTATCATACTTTTTCTCTCTCATAATTTTTCTCTCTCATAATTTTTCTATCTATCTCTCTATTACTTTTTTTACAGTATTTTCCTTTATTTTACAGTACTTTCTTCACAGTACTTTACATCTGTGCATTTATACCAAAATTTTTATTTTATTTTAATTCCAACTCAAGTTTAAGGGCACGCTTGGTATGAATACCAAACAGTACATTACATGTAATTTCACGATTCTCAAAAAAATTTTATACATATTAAACACATTTTTTATCATACTTTTTCTCTCTCATAATTTTTCTCTCTCATAATTTTTCTATCTATCTCTCTATTACTTTTTTTACAGTATTTTCCTTTATTTTACAGTACTTTCTTCACAGTACTTTACATCTGTGCATTTATACCAAGGGTGAGAGAAAGTACTGTAGAATAAAGGAAAGTACTGTAGAAAAAAGTAAGGAGAGAGATAGAGAGAAAAAGTATGATAAAAAATATGTTTGATATGTATAAAATATGATGTAAATTTTTTTGAAAATCGTGAGATTACATGTAATGTACTGTTTGGTATTCATACCAAACGTGTCCCAAGCGTGCCCTAAAGACCGTACAACTTGCCGCATGCTTGGCCTTCCTCAAAAGAACCCAATCCAAATTACGACGCTTGAACCCAATCAATCATGTATCAACATCTCGTTACTATCTTTCCTATCAATAACCCTCTTCTTGATGCAGAAACAACTTCAGATTTAGATCCTTGTCTTTTTCTCCTTCTCATGATAGAGAAGGAAATCGAAATTTTAAGTTTGGCGTTTGGTATTTGGTGAGTGTTTTAGTGAAAATGGAAGTAATAAAAAGTATGTTTAGTATGCAGAGAAATGGAAGTGAAATATAAAAGTAATATTATTAAGTATGATGGGAATAAGATAGAAAAATAGAAGATAAATGTATCTATTATCAATTCATCACCTTCTCTCAACTTCTCTCCACGTCATAAGGGAATGAAACTTTCCTCTCCAAAGAAAACCTCAAACTCACTTCACCTATAGTAAAGACATATACCAAATATACTCAAGTTCAAAGTCATCTCACCTATGATAAAAAATGGTAGAAAAAAGAAACAACTTTATTGCATTTATCATTATAACATTAATAGAGAAGTATATGCAGTTATACAAAACCTTTTGCTACTGAACTTCAAGCTACACTTAGCTTATTAGCTCAGTAAATTAACAAACACGAATTACAAATTTACAAAATTGAGAGGGTAAAATCTTTTTCCTAATTTTTCAATATGATAAGACTAGACATAAAAAAAGTAAACTTAAAAAAAAAAAAAAACACAAGTGGGTCATTATTAACCAAATGATGAGAGCTTTCAAATTAAGACACAATTCTCTAATTAACAACACATCAAAGTCCTTAAACTCTTGGAGATTGAACTCCTTCCTTCCTTTTAGCGAAAAGCCATGATCCTATAAGAGGCATAATTGGCTTCCTCTTAACCTTCTTCATTGAAGCATCTCTCTCTAGCACTTCATGATGATGATCCTTATTATCACCACCACTATTAATGACTTTGGCTAATGCATGAGGACTAGCAAATTTCACAAACCGTTTCTTCTGAAAATTGTACTCTTCATCATTTTCTTCTGATAATTCCTGCTGCTTTGTGCTAATATGTGCTTTGACATTATTTTCAATGAACTTCAAGTCTTCCATATTCTCTGGCTCTTGTCGATTTTGCAGCAACACAAGCTCTCTTGCCTTTGCTTCTCGCAGTTCTTTCTTTGTTCGTTCCATCTCTTCTTTGAGTGATTGAATGCAACGTTCCATCAAGCTGGCTTCTTCTTTGGCCTTTTCAAGGCTTTGCTTTGTCTCTTCTAATTCAGCTGTTAATGCTTTGATTCTAGATTGATGATGACCACCCCCTATTACACTTCCTTCACCTCGCATTTGAGTTATCTAAAATACAAAAAGATTAAGAAAAACAGAGAAAACTATATATATGTTTGCTAATTAATTAATCTTGTTATATAATTACAATACCATGCACGCCTTGTGTGGATTATTTCTTCTCATTGTGATATTATTGAAATTGAACTATATATATTGAGACAATATATTCACTGATAAATTGAGTATGAAATATTATTTTTGTCTTTATTTTTAATTTGTTATCTGTCAAAAATCTTTTAAGGGTATTTTGGTTATAGAAAAATTGTTCTCCTCTCCCTCCCTCCCTCTCATGAGGGAAGCTCCCCCCTCACCTTTTCACCTCACTACCTATCAAATATACCAAAATCTCACTTTATCTCACCTATACTAATCACCTTGTACCATACGAGTCCTAACTATCAGGGCATGGTCTTTAACATTTCATTACAATGCACAGTCCTGGCAATCACACGTAAATTGACTTATGCTAGTTTTGTAGTCACAAGCGACAACGTTGAAAAATGAGACCTAAATCATGAAGAGAATTCATCCCAAAAAAACTAATCTATTTGATGTTCGAATGTCTCACAATTAAAATACTATCTTATCTCCTAAATTCTATGATGCGTGGGATATATCATAATTAACCACCCAATATAAACCTCTTAAGATTGTAAAGGAAGAAAGTATTGGAGAAAATCAATTTTTTTATCATTCATATTTGCAGGGTATTTATACATGAAAATAAGAAATCTGAATTAAATTCTTAAAATTATCCTTAAACGTGGATAACAACTCTAAACTATATCTAACAAAATTCAAAATTAAATATAATATATCCTTAAATTTTATCAAAAAAATATTCTTTGTAATTCTAACTATATTTTCAATTCAAATATATATACATTATGTTACCCACAACAAAACCCAATCTAAGAATCTATAAGTGGCCAGATTTAAAATCCATTTACAAAAAGAGGTTTCGATATTTCTACCATGCAGTACCCATATTCATGGATGACTCTAGGCAGTAGGCACCTCATAAAAATTCATAATTATGTATCAAATTGGCATACATATGACATATTCATAACAAATTAACAAGTTGAGAAACAAGAGTTCGGACCTTTTGTTGTCTAAGTTCATGTAATGTCGATCGGTTACGATCGAAAAAGAAGCTGTGAATTCAAAGAGAGAGAGAGAGAAAAAAAGTGACCTCTTTGAGCTTGGAGGCATAAATTTCGCCAGCCAACACTCTTTCCCCAAACAACATGACGGCTTGCTTAACGGAGGAGAAGGGTGGGCGAGTGTCAATCTCGGCGCGTCCCATCATCGCTACAACTTCTGTTTCCTTTCTCTCCATTTATATCTATCTATCTCACTCTCACTATCTATCAATATATATATATATATATATATATATATATATATATCTCGGAAACTATAATAGAATGAGAAAAGAAACACGAGAAGGTTCCATTTAAATGAAGTTGAAGATCATAGGAATTAATACAAAGGTAGGTGGTTGGTTAGTGATATTTGATATTGGTGGGTTTTAAGTTAAAAGAAATTAATTAGAATAATGAATGATAGTTAGTGAGTGGGCTTGGTTTGTTTAGTTTCTTCGCGTCCACTTCACTGGTTTTTTGTTAATTGATGTTGACAACGTTGGTTGTGGTTGGATAATGGCCCGATGGACCATCCATCTTTTCATTCACTAGTTAGTTAGTTAGTTTTCTTTCTTTTTTCAAACTCCCCTTTCATTCCCTAAGTAGAATATAATATTAATTATCCACTCCAACTTCAGCTATATTATGTGGGGCCCACGTTTTGAGCAAGAAGTTTCCATCCGAGCGCCTTTTTTATGCATAAATAAAGAAGGAAAAGAGAAAGGGAATGAGAATCTGTTTGTTGTATTTGGTAGTAAAAATTTAGGAATGGGAATGGAATGAGAATGTATTATATTAAAATAATAAAAAGAAAAAAAGGTTATGATTGTGTCAAATCAAATGGTATAATAGATATTTTATATTTTTTTTTCTTTTTTCTTTTTTTTCCATCATGCATTCTACCAAGTGAACGTGCCGCGTAAAATTATACTTATTATTTCTTTTATTTTGAAAATTAATACTTGTTAGGTTTGAGATTTGGTATATAAATTTCTTTTATTGTGGAGTTTATTGCACATATACTCTAAATCTATTTATTTATTTTCCTAAAAATTACTTTAGTATATGTGTTACTTTGTTAACGTTGGTACTTGTTACTAGGCTTAAGGCACTAAAAGCACCAACCATTTCATGCCTTTTACCCACAATTTGTTTTAGTATGATATATTTAAAACGAGTAGTCCATTGTGCAGGGCTGGCCCAACCTATTTATTGGTACAAATGTGAAAGCCCAGTAAAAGCCCATTTGAAAAAGTGGATATGAACTCTCAAGTAAGGAGGATTGTGGGGTTTGTTACAAACAAACTCACAATAACATACGGTTCTGAAAAAATAAAAAACAATAACATACCGTGGCTTTTTGTAAAAATCCAGCCATTTATCCTTCGGGTACATTTTATACCTTAATTAATTAGTTAATTAATTTTTTATTTTTGAGAATTCTAATATCACCAAAAATATTAAAAAGTTTGTTTGATTTAACTTTTATATTTTCAGGAAAATTTTATAAAATTTTTAAGAATATTACAATTTTACGTTTGGTTCAATTTTTATATTCTCTAAAAGATAATTTTTCAAATATGCTAAAATTTCAAATTGTAACTTATTCAAAAAGATAATTTGCAAAATTATTTGGCCAAAACCCTATTTTGGTTCCCTATCTTTCTCATTTCTTTTATAATGGTAATCTATCTTTCAAAAGTTTTAAAACAATCCTCTATTTTTACAACTTATTATAAATTGACTATTTTGTATAACACCGTTAATTGATAGCGTGATATAACGAAAAATTTTCACAATATTATTATTTTCATTTCACACTTAATTTATAAAAAACTACCCATATTTCATTTACCCATGAATCTTTTGTCCAAATTTCATGACTCGCCCCCGTTTTTTTAAAAAAACCAATCCATGCATTTTCTTAATCGGCTTTGGTTGATTTTGGTTAGATTGATCAATTGATTTATATTATATCTACACACTCCTAGGTAAAACCCCACACATCAATGGAGAAGCCAATACATATACTAATTGGCTTGCCAATCTTATTCGTAAATGGATTTGTGTATAACCACTTCACCCATACTGAAAACAACATCTTCACGACCCAAATTTCTGGTAAGCTTCAATAGTAGCCTCTAGACAATATATATATCATTGATTCATTGAATTTTTTCCCCAAGGCGATAAGACACGTTCCTCCGTAATCCCTAATAACACATCATGACATCACATACTACCGTATCCCCTGTTGTCTAGAGCGTCATCTACAATATTTTAAAAGTGGTCGTTCAGTACACGCCATTTCTCTCTGCATAATTTGTATTAGAAGAGAGAGGAAGGCTTTATTTAAAAGAGAAAAAAAACGGTTCACTCCAATAAAAAAATTAAGAAACAAATCATCACAAAGTAATAAATATAGAGAATTAGCAAAATAAAAGAAGACAGCAAATCAATATATTATAGTATTCAGAACCTTATCTCAGTTAACTCGAGTTATAAAATCTTATACATTTTTGGATAATGGTGGTTATGAGCAAAAAATACCGTTAGCTCGAACCATTAAATAATAAATATCATAAAATTTTGAATAACGATAATTTTGAACACAAAAAATACCATTAGCTCAAACTATAAAATGTCATGAATTTTTCGATAATGATGATTTTGAGCGAAAAAATACCGTTAGCTTAAACCATCAAATGTCATAAATTTTTGGATAACGATGTTTTTGAAAAAAAAAATACTGTTAACTCGAACCATAAAATCTCATAAATTTTTAGATAACGGTGATTATGAGAAATAAAAAAAATAAAGGGTAAAGTACCCTTCCCGCCCCCAAACTTTACTGCAATATTCATTCCAACCCCTGAACTTTTTTTTTGTTCATGCCTACCCCTGAACTTTCAATTTTGTTCATGCCTACCGTTTTTACTAACACCGTTAACTTTTTTGACAGAATTTACTGACGTAGACGATGAATGTGTATTTCTTTTGTCACGTCATTGTCCACCTCACATTTAACTTTTTTACTTTTATTAAAAAAATAAACCTAATCCAAATAAAAAAATATTTAAGGTAAAAGTTTGGTTTTTTTTGGATTATGTTATTTTTTTTTAATAAAAGTAAAAAGTTAAATGTGAGGTGGACAATGACGTGACAAAAGAGATGCACATTCATCGTACACGTCAGCAAATTCCGTCAAGCAAGTTAACGGTGTTAGCAAAAAGGACAGACATGAACAAAATTGAAAGTTTGGGGGTAGGCATGAACCAAAAAAAAGTTTGGGGGCAGGAATGAACATTGCAACAAAGTTTGAGGTACCAAAAATAAAAATACAAAAGGTAATGTGAAACCCTTCCAAAAATTCGTTATATAAGACACTAGCCCTCTAAGCAATTGGAATTCCAAAACTCAGGCATTGCCGATTCTGGTGGGAGGGCACGAGAAAGAGGAGGGAAAATACAGTTTGCTTGAAGTGCCCCACTCTAGCCCTAAATCATATACTCTAACTTACATGCTTCACCGGAAAATTTTTCTTCTTTAGCCGTACCAATCGTTCAAAGTTTCACTTTCTGAGTATCGATTTTTGGGAGCTTTCGTGTACAGAAAATAGTTGCAGAGCCATGAATAGACCATTATATCTTAAACCCTAGAATCACAGGCCATATCGAAATTGACTATACTTTGTGGACATTCGGGAAGGGTGAAACTAGGGTTTGAACTTGTTTTGGTTTCTGCTTTACTTTCTCAACTCCAACATGAGTCCAATTCAGAATTTTGAGCAACATTCACGTCATCTCGTGGAGCCCGACCTCCGTATGCTCTCTATCTGTGTTTCTTGCTGCAACGAACTCAATTTAGTATCTTCTGAACTTTTTTGCTGTTTAATTGCCGGGAGGAGCGTAAAGATGAAAGTTTACGGACATAATAATATATATACGTGCATCATACAGAAAATTTGATACTTTATTATTGCACTTTGATGTGGTTAGCTTTTCTTACTTTTAAGTTCACATGGTATTGGAAAATAGATGCTTGTGACTTCTAGTTAGTGTTTTCTCAGTTTTCCTGCTTACCACATTAACTTTAAGGTCATGTTTGGCAAGGAGGGAGTTTGGTAGAGGGAAGCTTGATGGAGGCCTGTTTGGTAAGAAGGGAGTTGAAGACGAGGGAACAAATGTTCCCTCTGCCCAGGAAGCTGGCTTCCCTCTCAGCTGAGAGGGAGGGAAGTGGAAGGAGAATTGTGGGAAGTTGATGTTTAAAGTTAATTTTGCCCTAAAAAATCTTGCCAAATTTCTTCATTTTCCATTGAAGTAAGGGCAAAATGGACATCTTAACATTTCATCTTCCATTTTCCTATCTTCATTCTATCATACCAAACAATATTAGTCTTATAATCTAATTCCATTTCCCTGCATACTAAACATACCTTTGTTATATCCTATTCCATTCCCCTCTCACTTACTTCCTTTTCCACTTCCCATTCCATTTCCTACCAAAAACATATTCCACCCTACCAAACGCCACTTAGTTTGCATTTTGCTATGACTATTATAAGCTTGTTATGATGTCTGGGTGGGTACTTTTGATTTATTTCTATTTTGTTTGTTTTTTTGGGTGAAAATAGCAATTCAGGCCAGGCTGCAGATGGTGATGGAAGTGCGGGATAGTCTCGAGATTGCGCATACTGCTGAGTACTTGAATTTTCTAAAATGTTACTTTCGGGCATTCTCAGTGATACTTCTTCAGATTACGAAGCCTCAATTTGTGGACAATCCTGAGCACAAGCTTCGGAATATTGTGGTGGAGATCTTAAATCGTCTTCCGCATAGTGAAGTTCTCCGTCCCTTTGTACAGGACCTCTTGAAAGTAGCTATGCAAGTACTTACCACTGACAACGAAGAGAATGGCTTAATTTGCATCCGGATAATCTTTGACCTCTTGAGGAATTTTAGACCAACACTAGAAAATGAAGTTCAGCCATTTCTAGACTTCGTCTGCAAGATTTACCAGAATTTTCAATTGACTGTTGGCCATTTCTTTGAGAATGGGGCAGTGGCGGGGGATGATGTCAAGCCCATGGAGACTTCACTCTCCGATCAAGGTATAAGCACTGCTTCTGCTACTGGCTTGCAGCTTAACCCAAGTACGCGCTCATTCAAGATAGTTACGGAGAGTCCACTGGTAGTGATGTTTCTATTTCAACTGTATAGTCGTCTTGTTCAAGCAAATATTCCTCAATTATTGCCATTGATGGTTGCTGCTATATCAGTTCCGGGCCCTGAAAAGGTTCATCCTCATTTAAAAACGCATTTCATTGAGCTCAAGGGTGCACAGGTCAAGGTAAGTGGTTATTTTTTAATTTTGTTATTTGTCATGATACTGTGGACATTTTTAACTGAGGATGTCACCTGAAGTTGTTAGACAATAAGGCGATTTCACCTATTTATTGAGAGAACCACCTTTTCTTCCTTAAATGTCCTGCAGTAGTGTTTTTTTTTTTTTAATTTGCATTCTCCTAAATTTATTTCTTCATATATTGGAATTGTAGTAGGTTGCAAGTTAGAAACTAAGATGGCCAAGGGTATATGTGGTATTTTTGTTTTGGAGTATTCTGAGAGATGAGGAGAGAATGACACACAATGATAGTGGTGTATCATGGCATGTGTTACACTTACAAACCTTTTGACAATAATTTATATTTGTAATAATGCATCAAACAAATCTAAGTGAAATGAGGATTTCTTTTTTTTTTCTTGGAATCATAAAAGAATATTTTATTGAAGCAAGAACCACGATCTTTCTTATAGGCAAGGAGACTTAAAGCTTTATATAACTCTTTCAAATGTCCTAACAGAATTACAATTACATTTGCTGCATTACTCTTATGTCGGTGAATATTACTCTACTCATTTCAGTAGGATCAGATAGTCCGTTGTGTATATAAGAATGTGGTGGCTTTACTTTGATTGCCAAACAGATGGAAAAATACTTACGCACAATTATTCTGCCTCTTTGCATGTCCTTAGGTGCGTCCAGATGTTACTCTGGTTATACTTCACCCAGTGAATAAGAATTTTTGTTGCAGAATTAATTTTAGAAAAGAAGCCTCAATGTGGTGGCCATAAGAGAATAAAGATATAATCTACTTTATCGTTGCTATTTGGGTTTAATATGTGAATTAAAAGAACTGTTATTTATACATACAATACTATATCTGTTTTCTTCTACTGATATCCTCCATTTTATAAGCTTATTAGTTTTTTGTTGTCATTGCAGACAGTTTCTTTTCTAACTTATCTGTTGAAAAGTTATGCTGATTATATAAGGCCGCACGAAGAGAGTATATGTAAAAGCATTGTAAATTTGCTTGTAACATGTTCTGATTCTGTATCAATAAGAAAGGTGACGTTTGTTTCACACGTTTTTTCTGAGTTGAGTTCTCTTTCATTGGTTTAATGCAAAAATTATTTGGCGCAGGAATTATTGATATCTCTGAAACATGTCCTTGGAACTGATTTCAGAAAGGGATTATTTCCTCTGATTGACACTTTATTGGAAGAAAGGTAACATTTTGACCTCTTCCAAGATCTTGATGGAGATTTTTTTTTTTCAGGGTTAAGTGTAACTGCCTCAGTTTTGGATGGTAATCAGCAATCCAAATCTAGATGGTCATAGCCTATAGTACCTTCGCAGTGGATGTTCACTTTCCATTTCTAAGAGAGTCATGGGGTTGCCTTTGTATTATGTGTTTGCTCATTCTTTAGTGATTATGCATTCAGATTTGAATCTTCAATTCATCATGAATTGGGAATTGGTAGACACAATGGTAATGTTGAGGTTGTGAGAAAGATAGAGAATTTAGCAAAGGACACATGGAATCTTAGGGATGTTTTTCCCCTTCACTGGGATCAAAATTTTATAACTATTCCTATACAACTGTTTTGAACATTGTCTTATAGTTACTCAATCTCTTAGGGTCCTTGTTGGAAGTGGGCGAGCATGCTTTGAGACATTGAGGCCTTTGGCTTATAGTCTTCTAGCAGAGATTGTACATCATGTTCGAACAGAACTCTCCTTATCACAGGTATGCTTATTCTTTTATTTATTCTAGACGGGATGCGTATATTGATGATTGTAACTCCTTGTAGAACATTAAATTCAAGATTGTTTTTTGGTGGACACACTAAAAAGGATGGGATTAGAAATGATTGCATCAGACATGGGGTAGCACTTATCATAGAAAAGTTGATTGAAACGCACCTTAGGTGGTTTGGTCATGTATAAAAGAGGCCATTAGATTCTCCTATACAAAGATTAGATCAAATGGAAGATAGCCAAATAATTAAAGGTAGAGGGGGACAATAGGAGAAACTATTATGATGAATTTAACTATTTTTTTATAAAAAGAAGAATTTTACTATTAGCAATGTAACCATAGAAGTGAGCCAAGATAGAGCACGATGGTATTGCTTGATCCATGTAGCTGACCTCACCTAGTAGGGAAAGAGTCAAAGACTTTGTTTGTTGTATAAAAGCTGGATCTCATTTCCTCAATGGAATACTTGTGTGATTCCATAGCATGAATATAGATGGTTGCATGATTTGTTGAATTTTTTGTTTTTACTGTTGACTAATATAATATACAGTGACCTTATTTGTTATCAGGGACTATATCACTATAATATTTTTGAAGTTTCGTGATATATGACCATCTGCTTTGGGTATAGAGAAGTTTCTGAAAATTCTTGTTACTGGGTTGCTAAGAGTTAAATAATCATGCTGCAAGAATAAAACGAGCACAAAAATAGGAATTTTAATTTTCTAAGATGGATAGTTTTAATTGAGTAAAGATGGTTTCAGTTAAAGTTAAATTGGGTTGGTTTTGGTTGCCTATATAAAGGCATACTATTATTTCTTAGTCTGCTACCTGATCTTTCCTAATTCAATTTTTTATACGGTTGCAGTTGTCGCGGATCATTTACTTGTTCTCAAGTAATATGCATGATGCTTCATTGTCACTTAGTATTCACACCACTTGTGCTCGCCTGATGCTGAATCTGGTGCGTAGCTTAACTCTGTTCTTTAGAATTTATTTGACTGCATTCTCTGTTTTAAAATTTTTGAGTGTCTATTTCCTCTCTCAAGAATCTTTTGATGATTAGCTCTTAAGGTTTTGGTGGAAAGTTGTATGGGAAAATTTTGAGATATGCACGAGTGCTGTAACATAAAATCTTGTTGCCTCATTTGCTTTGGAAATGGGGACATAATTGTTTGGCTCATAAATCATAAATGGTATTTTGCATGTGTTGTTTTTATGTGGTTTAAAATGTTTTTTTTAAAAGAGAGTGGATTGCTTGTATTCGTTTCTTGTATTTATGACATTTATCTTTTTTGTTTATGGTTTTTCTTCTCTCTTTAGAGGCTTTTTCACACTTCCTTTATAAACCTAGAATCTTGTTGCATCATATGTTTTGGGAATTTTGATATAATTGTTTGTTTGGCTTTTATTTAGTGTTTTGCTTTTCTTTTTAGATGGTTCGACCATTTTTAAGGGGATGGAGGGAGTGTTATAGTCTGTACTTGTATTTCTTATTTTTATGTAATTTGATTGTTTTTTTTGGGTTCTCTTTTTAGCGGACCTCTTCTTTTGTCGCCTGTATTCTTTACCTTCCTCATCCACAAAGCTTTTCTTCTGATTCCCTTCTCCCAAATATTGAAAGAGTTAGGAGTTATTTGCTGGTCTATTAATGGTGTGTTCTCTTGTTATGCTTTTTCATTGTATCTAGGTGGAACCAATTTTTGAGAGAGGTGTTGATCCACAGTCTATGGACGAAGCACGGATTCTTTTGGTCTGCTGAACAATTTGTGCTAAATTTTGACAAATTGGTAGTATTTTTGGACTCTAACCTCTTGGGAATGACTTGCTTTATGTTACTCTACAGGGCCGTATTATAGATGCTTTTGTTGGGAAATTTAGTACTTTCAAGCGTACAATACCCCAGGTAATTATGTTTCTCTACTATAAGTACATCATTTAGTGCAAAAGAGGGCAGATACCATGTTTGTAAGATCAAGTAGGCAAATCTATATAACAAGAGTGTTATACATATACGGTTATTTTATAATTGACATCCAAGTATTAGCATTTTATGGTTTTTAAAATCGTGTTTTAAATTGTAAAATTGCACAATTAGAAAAACTAGGAATACAATGAACTCGGGTAAACTCAGGGTAAACTTGTGATTTTAACTCCAACTTCACCTCCCACCCCCTCCTTTTTGCACTATGAAAGAAGCTCACTTATGTCTGTGTGTGTTTGCTGTTTTATAAAGGCATCCTTGTCCAGTTGTCCCTAAGCAATTTTATCAGTAACCTAATCCAACCCACAAGAATACTCATCAGCCAAACATATCTAATTTGATTGAAGAGTAATGATGGAGATTGTCAAGATATTGTTAAATGTTTATTTTAATTTCTTTGATTGATTACGTATGGATTATTAACTATATATATTTATTTATTAAAGTTTATGATTTCAATGAACTTATATTAAGTATTTATGCATTTGAATTTTTGTAATTTAAATTTTATTCAATTGTACTAATTTTGACAGTGATATACTTTTTTATTGCTATTTATTCATGTAGGTAAACTAATACGAGTTTACATGTTGAGTTTACCTCACTATGAGTTTATTTAAACACTCGAGTTTTAAAACCTTGTATCATTTAGATGTTTCTGGATAGTTCTCTCCATTCAATTCTAGTTCCTAAAAGTTTTAGCCCCTTCTTTGCACTCACGAGTTCCATCTTTCATAGGAATTATGTATTATATTATATATCAGGTATATGTCTTTGTGCGTCCAAATGTAACCCGATTGTTTGATCATCACCCGGAAGCAATTCTCTAAGCCTGTCCTCTGTATAATCCTTTTATATTGCTTTTATTGATCACAGGCTGTTTATGATTGGATATCTCTTATTAGTCTTGTAATGGCTGCAGTTTTTTTGGGCTCTAACTCTGATATTGTTGATTTTAATGGTACTAGTTTTTGTCATGCTGTGTTCCTTTTTAATTTGTTGATAATTATGTTTGCGTCTGTTAATGTACTAGCTGTTGGAGGAGGGTGAGGAGGGAAAGGATCGTGCTACTTTGAGGTCAAAACTTGAACTGCCTGTGCAGGTAGGTGGAATACTTTTGTTTGATGATTTATTAATGTATGTTGATAGTGCAATAATTAATATTTCCTTTTCTTCCTTAATAATATTTATTTTTCTATAAAAAAAAGGTATGTTGATACTGCAATAATTAATTTCAGATTTGGATTGGTGTCACTTATTTGCTTAATTTTACTCTTTTCAAGTTTAGGTTGAACTGTTGAAAGGGAACAGAGAAGTATAACGCAGTTGTAGAGTAAGGAAAACATTATATAAAAAGAATATGGGAGCTGCTAGTTATTTTTAGTCAGTACAGTAGCAAGTAATCAAGGACATGGACATTTTGACTGCATCTTGATGCCCTCTGCATGCTTATTTTACTTGCTCAATTTTGTAATTGGCTATAATTTCTTTTGAACAATTAATTATCTTAAAAATTTTGCATTTGTAACTTGGCTAATAGAGAGAAACGGAGGACAGGAGAAGATAGAAGAGTAGACCAAAAAAAAAATGCAAACTGTGGAACTATGTGGGAATTTGGAAATAAACACATTTCTTGATGTTAAGAATTGTTGAGGTTATTTTCTAAATTTAAAATGGGGTCAGTTTAATTAAAGGACTGTAGGGGTGCGTTTGGTATGCAGAAAGGGAATGGGTTTATTGTGTTTGGTAGTAAAATTTGAGAATGTGAATGGGAATAGGAATGGATTAAAATTACCACTTTACCCCTTATATTAAAATATTAAAAAGAAAAAAGGTTATGATTGTGTTAAATCAAAGGGCATAATGGACATTTCACACCTCAAATTTTTCTTTAAAAATTTTGCACGGATCCCGAGACACTTTGCTGCTCCCCTCCAAACAGTGGGACCTACTCATGGTTTTCTCCCTCCCCAAAACCGTGTAACAAACCGCCCTAAAATATAGTTGGACACACTGCGGTACGTACTACATAGTAATATGTTGCAACATAATGGTGTTTGTGGTTACCTGATTCATCTCATTCTTTCATGGATCAGTAATTGAGATGACCAATTTTCCCATCTTTTTCTCCTCATTATTTATTGGAGTCATCAAACAATTTTCATTGATATGAACCTGTGCACTTCTATCCATCTGGTTTATATTATACAAAAACCTTTTTTCAACTTATATTTTTGGTTTTCTTGGTATTGTTGTCCATGAACTTAACGTGGCTTGATTTTTTTCTATTAAACAAAAAATTGTTCATACCATTAAATTTTTATTGGTTACAATGTTCAATTGTTGTCCATGAACTTAATGTGGCTTCGTAGTAAGGCTATAAAGTCAGTGTACAAAGTTCTCATTTGATTTATTGCACTGCTCTGCTTGTGTCTTCAAGTCAGAGTTATCATTAAAATCATTGCTGATTTATTATTATATTCAGAATTGTAAAGAACTACTTTGCTGTAATGAGTTTTTCCTTCCTTAACTCTTGTATGATTTCTATGCAGGCTGTTTTGAATTTGCAGGTCCCTGTTGAACATTCTAAGGAAGTTACTGATTGCAAACATTTGATTAAGACATTAGTGATGGGTAATTTATTTCCTGAACCTTCCATAGTTCCTTGTCTTTTTTTTTTTCTTCAATAATCGTGTCCAGCTCTTATTTAGTTTTGATGCTTGTTTTCTTTTTGACTGATAAAGGTAACCACTTTCTCTTTTATTGTTAAATTTTATGGGTATTTGTACTTCCAGGAATGAAGACCATTATATGGAGCATCACTCATGCACATTTGCCCAAATCTCAGGTTATCAAATTCTTTGCATGATAATTCCTGTTTGTGGATTGGCCTCCTCACCCCCCCCCCCCCCCCCAAAAAAAAAGAATCTCCTTTTTAAGTTTCCTTATCTATGAGATTTCTCTTCTCTATGGAACATTGCAGTTGCTTGTCTCGCCGTCTAATTTACCACCTTCAGCATTCAAGGGCATGAGGGAAGATGAGGTACTACAAATGGGCTGATTATCTATAACATGGGTTTCCAAGTTTAATAGTTATATTTGACTTAAGTGTTATGTAGGTCTGGAAAGCCTCTGGTGTCCTAAAAAGTGGGGTACACTGCTTAGCACTCTTTAAGGAGAAGGATGAAGAGAGGGAAATGCTTCACCTTTTTTCGCAGATTCTGGCTATCATGGAACCTCGAGATCTAATGGATATGTTCTCTTTGTGTATGTCTGAGCTCTTCGATTGCATGATTGCCAACACACAACTTGTCCATATATTCTCTACACTACTAGCAGCCCCCAAAGTGTACCGGCCATTTGCGGATGTGCTGGTTAATTTTCTCGTGAGCAGCAAACTTGATGTCTTGAAGAATCCAGATTCACCAGCAGCAAAACTGGTTTTGCATCTTTTCCGGTTTATCTTTGGTGCTGTTTCTAAAGCACCTTCAGATTTTGAACGGATTTTGCAGCCTCATGTGCCTGTTATAATGGAATTTTGTATGAAAAATGCAACTGAAGTTGAAAGGCCCCTTGGTTATATGCAATTGCTTCGCACAATGTTTAAGGCACTTCAAGGATGCAAATTTGAACTTTTACTGCGGGACTTGATCCCCATGCTGCAGCCCTGTCTTAATATGCTTTTGACTATGCTGGAGGGGCCAACTGGGGAAGATATGAGGGATCTGTTGCTCGAGCTTTGCTTGACCTTGCCTGCCCGCTTGAGCTCATTGTTACCATGCCTTTCTCGTCTCATGAAGCCTCTAGTATTATGTCTCAAAGGAAGTGATGACCTAGTCAGTTTAGGTTTACGAACACTTGAGTTTTGGGTTGATAGTTTAAATCCAGACTTCCTTGAGCCCAGCATGGCCAATGTTATGTCTGAGGTGATTCTGGCCTTGTGGTCTCACTTAAGGCCTGCTCCTTATCCTTGGGGTGCAAAAGCACTGCAGCTTCTTGGCAAGTTAGGTGGCCGAAACAGACGCTTCCTTAAAGAGCCTCTGGCACTTGAGTGCAAAGAGAACCCTGAGCACGGGCTTCGCTTGATTCTGACATTTGAGCCTGCAACCCCTTTCTTGGTTCCGCTTGACCGATGCATAAATCTTGCTGTGGCATCTGTAATGCATAAAAATAGTGGCATGGATGCTTTCTACCAGAAGCAGGCCCTAAAGTTCCTGCGTGTTTGCCTATCATCTCAGCTAAATTTGCCCGCCACCGTAGCCGATGAGGGATGTACACCCAAGCAGCTTTCTTCACTGCTGATGTCTACAGGTGATCAATCATTGCACAGATCTGAGTCACCCGATGTAAAGGTTAGTTTGGAATTCTTGTAGTATGAAAACCAGACCTCCTTGTATATTAAACCATGCATTTACATATTTGATTAATCTGTAAAATTACTTCTTTTTCCTGTTATTTAATAAATTACTCCCACACAATGTTCTTATGATCAATAACTCTGCAACAGGTCAATCATTTAGGTTTCTTTTGCTGTGTCTCATTGGTGTTGGCTTAACTTGAAACCTTTGGATTCTTCCTTCACTTGTCTTTTTTTTCCTCCTAGATCTTTTAATTTTGATTTTTGTACAATCATTTGGATGGGTTTATATTATGGAGAATTTATAGTTACTGCAATTATATGTAACATCTCATTTCAGGCTGACTTAGGTGTAAAGACGAAGACCCAACTTATGGCTGAGAAGTCTGTTTTCAAGATTCTATTAATGACGGTCATTGCTGCTAATGGCGAGCCGGACCTCATGGATCCCACAGATGACTTTGTTGTTAATTTATGCCGCCATTTTGCAGTGATATTTCATATTGATGCTTCGTCCAGTAATGTTCCAAATGCTGCACTAGCTGCTTCGTCACTGTCGAATAATGTTCATGCCAGTTCTAGGCCAAAAACCAATGCTTCTTCAAATCTAAAGGAACTGGACCCTCTAATATTCTTGGATGCTTTAGTTGATGTACTAGCAGATGAAAACAGGCTCCATGCCAAAGCTGCTCTTGGTGCTTTAAATGTGTTTGCAGAGACACTTGTGTTTCTAGCTCGTTCAAAGCATACGGATGTCATTATGTCCAGAGGACCTGGTACACCAATGATAGTATCTAGTCCATCAATGAATCCTGTATATTCTCCACCACCAAGTGTTCGTGTTCCTGTATTTGAACAACTCTTGCCCCGTCTTCTGCATTGTTGTTATGGACTTACGTGGCAAGCACAAATGGGAGGTGTCATGGGACTTGGTGCGTTAGTTGGGAAGGTCACTGTGGAGACTCTCTGCATTTTTCAAGTAAGGATTGTGCGTGGTTTGATATATGTCCTTAAAAGGCTTCCCATATATGCTAGCAAGGAGCAAGAAGAGACAAGTCAAGTGCTCACTCAAGTTCTTCGGGTTGTAAATAATGCTGATGAAGCAAATAGTGAGGCACGGAGGCAAAGTTTTCAAGGAGTAGTTGATTTTCTTGCTCAAGAGTTGTTCAACCAGAATGCATCAATCATTGTGAGAAAGAATGTACAGTCATGTTTGGCACTATTAGCCAGCAGGACTGGCAGTGAAGTGTCTGAATTACTTGAGCCATTGTATCAACCTTTACTCCAGCCTCTTATAATGCGGCCACTGAAATTAAAGACTGTTGACCAACAGGTATTTTCTTTTCCTGATGGCAACTTTTTGGATCTACCTATGAACTTTTATCAATTTATTTGCTTACTTGACTATATCTTTTGAGTAGGTTGGAACAGTTACAGCGTTGAATTTTTGTCTAGCATTGAGGCCACCTCTCCTCAAGTTGACTCCAGAGTTAGTTAACTTCCTGCAAGAAGCGTTGCAAATAGCAGAGTCTGACGACAGTGCATTGGCTACAAAGATTTTTAACCCCAAAGTGGTGACATCATTGACAAAACTTAGAACAGCTTGCATTGAGCTACTCTGTACAACAATGGCATGGGCTGATTTTAAGACTCCAAATCATTCTGAATTGCGTGCAAAGATTATTTCAATGTTTTTTAAGTCTCTGACTTGTAGGACGCCTGAAATTGTTGCCGTTGCTAAGGAGGGCCTGCGACAGGTAAAAATGCTTTCTTAATGTTATAGTTCCTGCTTCTTCATCAGATTGATTAGGATGTTTGGAAGGAAGTTTATATTTCCCTGATTATGCATGTTCGGGGGTGCTGCTGCCTTTATCGCAGAACATCTTTTTGAGGGCATCTTGTGTCCTTGATAATATTTTCCTGATTATGCAGTCCCTTCTTTGTCAGACTTTTCTTGATTATTTAGGGAGTGTTTGGTATTGTTGTAGTTTTCAGTTTTATTTTGGAAAAAAAAGTGAAAACTTGTTTGGCTGAATGAGTTTTATGTTCAATTTTGGACTTAATATCAAAACATAAAACACCATATAGGAAACTACAAAAATGTGGTTTCCACAAATTTCATTTCAGTTTTTTTTTTCAACCACCACCACCAGCAACCACCACCCACCACCACCAACACCATACACCATTACTGTTTTTGTAGTTCCAAATTCCAATTATCCAAATGATATTATGTTGCAATTGAACATTTTTGATACTTTTGTTTTAGACTGTACATACTGCTTAGTGGACTTCCTTGGGATTTTTTAAGCTCATTGTCTTCTCTGTCACTATATCACTTAGGTTATCAATCAAAGGATGCCTAAAGAACTTCTGCAAAGTAGCCTTAGGCCAATCTTAGTCAATTTGGCGCACACAAAAAATCTCAGCATGCCTCTTTTGCAAGGCCTAGCCCGCCTTCTTGAGCTGTTGTCCAATTGGTTTAATGTTACTTTGGGTGGCAAGCTTTTGGAGCATCTAAAGAGGTGGTTGGAGCCTGAAAAGCTTGCACAGAGTCAGAAGTCTTGGAAGGCTGGTGAAGAACCAAAGATTGCTGCAGGTTTTACATCTATTGTTTAATCCATCTAACCGTTGCTAATGCATCTTCTTTAGTTCCTACATGTACTGATGACATCATTTTCTATTATCACAGCTATAATTGAGCTTTTTCACTTGCTTCCTGCTGCTGCTTCTAAGTTCCTTGATGAACTTGTAACCTTGACTATTGATTTGGAAGGTGCTCTTCCTCCAGGACAAGTTTACAGTGAAATTAATAGTCCATACCGCCTTCCACTTACCAAATTTTTAAATCGTTATGCACCCCTAGCAGTTGATTATTTTCTTGCTCGATTAAATGAACCAAAATACTTCAGGCGGTAAGTTTGATATGCTCTACTGGTATTGTACACACCACATAGATTGTATGCTTATTTTTCCCTCTTGTTCCATGCTTTTTGGGCTGTAAATTCAGGTTTATGTACATAATTCGTTCTGATGCTGGTCAGCCATTGAGAGACGAACTTGCAAAATCACCACAAAAAATACTTGCAAGTGCTTTCTCTGAATTTCTGCCAAAATCCGATGTTGCAATCGCTCCAGCAGCTACAAGTACACATAATAATTTATTAGGTGAAGAGAGCCTTGTTACCCCTTCACCTGATGTTTCTAATCCGCCTGCTGTGCCTCCCAGTGCAGCTTCAGATGCTTACTTTCAGGGGCTAGCACTGATTAAAACATTGGTGAAATCCATTCCTGGCTGGTTACAAAGTAATCGTATCGTATTTGATACATTAGTACTTGTTTGGAAGTCACCTGCAAGAATCTCCCGCCTGCAAAATGAACAGGAGTTGAACTTAGTGCAAGTAAGTGTTGTAATAAATAGCTGAATTTAGTTACTGCTATATTCTTCCATTGGTTGCTGTCCAAAGACACCTCTAGATAAACGAGTCAAACTTCAATTTCATGGCATTGGCTTTGTGGACCAAGTTTTTTTGTGCCAATGTGGCTGGTGTCTTTATATATTTTCACCTTGGACCTTATATGGAATATTCAACAAACGACATTATGTATGTTTTGATCTATTGAACTATTCTTTTTTTCCTTTTTGTGGCCTCTTCATATGATTTTTCAGTATTTATATTCATTGGACAGCTGTACTGTGCTTAATTGATTATTACAAATGATTTGCTTCAAACTCAAACACCTAATAAGGCTCTTTTACCTGATGTTTGTATTATGAGCTTCAAAAGTTCAGAGATGAATAACCATCTTTCTTGGCATTGTGAAGTGGCTTGGCATATTTGGAATAGGCTGTTTAATTTATTTGAGGACAGTTGGGCTTTTCTAGCTATCAAGTTTTGGGGATTTTGGGAGGCAAAAGGAGAACGAATTTCTTTGGCAAAATGCACTCTTTTCTGCTCTCTGCTGTGCTGCTGTCTTTGGTTAGAACAAAATGCTGAAGTGTATATATAATCAGCAATTCCTTCCGCCGCATCTTCTTTTGGAGATGATTATTTTTGCGTCATCTTTTGTAGGATAGAATTACCTTTTGTCTTCATTGTGGGTGTCGTCGAATGGGTTGTTTAGAGGGGTTTCCATTATGAATCTCAAAAGAGATTGGAAGGCTCTGTTGAGGAGAATTTTGTTTTTTCTTTTGTTCTTTCTCTTCTCTTAGTTGACTTCTTGTCCTCTTCCATTGAACTCTCTTTCTTCTTCAATAATATTTCTTTTTTTTTTTATCAAAAAAATTATCTTTGCGTCCTCTTTTTGGGTTTCTGTCACTGTTATTGGTTCACTAGTACATCTTTACAGAGTAGAAAACTGAGGGAAAAATGTGTTTCTAATTCGAAGTGTGTATTTTACATGAAAAGGGTCCATCCATTTTTAGAAGCCCAAATACATATCAGAGAGATATTCTCCTAAAGGCTAAAACTTAGCCTAAACTTATGCTAATCAATTAAAACTATACAATTAAAATCTTTGACTATGTACAAAATAAAATGTAGGAAAGAAATAAGGGATTAGATATAATCATATAAATAAGGGATTCAACACACAGGGATCAAGTTACACTTTTGAATTAGATTGAGGTGTTTTGTTTTTTCTGGGAACTGGGAAGGATATCTTGTCCTCTGATTTTGTACCTTTCGTTCTTTTGGTCATTAAAAAAAAGAATCTGTCTAAAAGCTGTTTCTTTCTAATAAATAGATCTGAGGCAAGTTACATTGAGCATCAATTTTATGTGGTATGGTTACAAGAATTTGCAGCTTGTAAAACTTACGGTGCAAATATATCTTTACTCCTTAGAAAATGAGTGTGTTCATTTTCAGCATAAACTCTTTACTCTTCCATATACGAATGCTATTGGTGTCATTATCTTCACACTCCAGAATGTCCTGTGTCATTTATTATGATTTAAGAGTTCTGTATTGGTGTGTTGTGTATAGTATTTGAAAAATCTTACTTATTCAAATGCTGATTTTGCTTTGTTTTACTTTTGGGTTTCATCTCATAATCTTATTAGTTTTTTTATAAATTTAACGTAGCTTTTTACTTCAACTTACTAAATTTTCCAATTCTTAAAGTGGATTGACATAATGAACGATGCTATTTAATTTGGCTAGCTAACTGGTTTCCTTTATCATTATTCATTTACAGGTTAAAGAAAGTAAGTGGCTTGTCAAATGCTTTCTGAATTACTTGAGGCATGACAAGAATGAAGTGAATGTTCTTTTTGATATACTTACCATATTCTTATTTCATAGTCGCATTGATTATACATTCCTCAAAGAGTTTTACATCATCGAGGTAATTCATTTTATCTAATTTTTGTACATCGAGGTTTCAGTTGTTTCAATGAGTCATACACAATATGTCTTGGTAACTTTCAGGTTGCAGAGGGATACCCGCCCAACATGAAAAAGGCACTCTTGTTACATTTTTTGAACCTCTTCCAATCAAAGCAACTTGGTCATGATCATTTGGTGGTTGTAATGCAAATGCTCATTCTTCCAATGCTGGCTCATGCCTTTCAAAATGGCCAAAGTTGGGAGGTTGTTGATCCTACTATTATAAAAACAATTGTTGATAAACTTCTAGATCCTCCGGAAGAGGTATTTCTTGATTCAATGGGGAATGACACATTTGACTTAAGTTGTCTGTTGGCCTATTCATAACTTGTTAAGTCTGCATGCTCCGGCATATGATGCAATTGTGTCATTGAATCTCAATGAATAACATTCCCCTTTTGTAGGTATCTGCTGAGTATGATGAGCCTTTAAGGATAGAACTATTGCAGCTTGCTACTTTGCTCCTTAAATATCTTCAGAATGATCTCGTCCATCACAGGAAGGAATTAATAAAGTTTGGGTGGAATCATCTGAAGCGTGAAGATACTGCAAGCAAACAGTGGGCATTTGTGAATGTTTGCCATTTCTTGGAGGCTTATCAAGCCCCAGAAAAAATAATTCTTCAGGTATGGGAGCATGGCTTATTCTTCATATTTTCCGTACTCAAATTATGTTTACTTATGGGAGCATGGCTGCAATAATTTTATATTTTAAATATCAATGCCCTTGAAGGAAAAAGGTGAAAGTCTAACTGTGGCATGATACTTTGCATGTGGAAGTGGTAATTTAATTTGTGAACATTTTTGTTTTGGGCACTTACTGAATATTTTCGAACTCATTTTTCTGTATCTCTTCTTAGTATTGTTGTCACTATGTTATATCTCTAAAAGTTTGGCATATATATTTCCTGGTTCTGATTATTTATACACTCTTATAGACGGAGTGATATAGCATGTAAACATCACGAGGTTTCTTTTTCTTCGTGGCTTTATTATTGAAGTTGGTGGGGCTAGTGCTGATATTTGTTTCTGTGAGTATGTGTTGACTGGGGAATTGCATAAAACTAAAGAGAATCTGCAGTTTGCTTTTTTGGACTTTACAGTCTTCTATGTCAAAACTAGAAGCCATGCATACTTGTACTGAAAGACCTTCTTACTAAGCTGGGCTCATATGGAGGATTTCAAAGTTTATCTGTAATTTGGGGATGAATTTGGAAGATTGGTTTTATACTGTGTATCCTTTTGTTTTTTTGATAGAGTATACTGTGTATTCTTGTTTCTTCGTCCCATAAGCAAACTTGGAATACGTGTCTATTTTTGCATCATATTAGTTTCTTCATCAACGATTAAGAGGGATCTAGCCATAAATAACTTAACCATAGAAATGTGCAAAGACAGAACATGTTGGCGTCGCTTGATCCTTATAGCTGACCCCACCTAGTGGGAAAAGGCTTTGTTTGTTGTTGTATTAGTTTCTTCATCTCATATGCAAACATGGTGCATATCTGTATACATATGATGCACCATTAACATTGATTTTGGAACTGCAGGTTTTTGTAGCACTTCTTAGGACTTGCCAACCAGAGAATAAAATGCTGGTCAAGCAAGCTCTTGACATACTGATGCCAGCATTGCCACGACGATTGCCTCTTGGTGATTCTCGAATGCCCATATGGATACGATACACTAAGAAGATCCTAGTTGAAGAAGGTCATTCAATTCCAAATCTTATTCACATATTCCAGCTTATTGTCCGCCATTCAGATCTCTTCTACAGCTGCAGAGCACAATTTGTTCCCCAGATGGTAAATTCTCTGAGTCGTCTTGGATTGCCATATAACACGACAGCTGAAAATAGACGTCTTGCCATTGAACTTGCTGGGTTGGTTGTTAACTGGGAGAGGCGAAGGCAAAATGAGATGAAAGTTGTTACCGATGCTGACGCCCCTAGTCAGATCAATGATGGCTTTAATCCTAGTTCAGCTGATGTTAAGTGTTCCATTGATGGGTCTACATTTCCTGATGATACAACTAAGCGAGTCAAAGTTGAACCTGGTTTGCAATCCTTATGCGTCATGTCACCTGGTGGTCCATCGTCAATCCCTAACATAGAAACCCCCGGATCTGGTAGTCAACCTGATGAAGAATTTAAGCCAAATGCTGCTATGGAGGAAATGATTATCAACTTTCTTATCAGAGTGAGGCTTTATTCTAACCAGCTCTTTTATCTTTGCATAGTGTTGATGCTGCCAAGTTGAGAATTCCTTAGTTAGCTTCTGCCATTTGCAAAGAAGCTACATCCCATACTGAAGGTGTCCAAACTGGTGTTGAACCCTTGCCATGACACACTTTTTTCTAGCAGTGCAAATAGGATGACTTGATTATTGCAATGGCACTCCTTCATTTGTTTTTTCTGGCTGTGCAAATTTTTTTTCTTAATATGTATGTATAATATGTCAGAAGTTAACTTAATATTTTCCAATTTGGTCTGCCATCTTCAAGGAATTATAATGCATTTAGTTAATCAATTTTTACTTTTGCACCTTATCATTATTAGCCACCTTGTATAGCAACCCTTTGTCCCAAAATACCTAAGATATTTCATATTTGATTATTAACTTTGACTGCTGAAATTAGGTTGCCTTGGTCATAGAGCCTAAAGATAAGGAAGCAAGTGCTATGTACAAACAAGCTTTGGACTTACTTTCGCAAGCTTTGGAGGTGTGGCCAAATGCCAATGTAAAATTTAATTATTTGGAAAAGCTTCTGAGCAGTATTCAGCCATCTCAGGCAAAGGACCCTTCCACAGCTCTGGCACAGGGTTTGGATGTCATGAACAAGGTTTTGGAGAAACAGCCACACTTGTTCATAAGAAACAACATTAACCAGATATCTCAAGTGGGCCTCAGTTTGCTTTCTTCTTTGTCTGATTTGTGGAATAATTACATACATATAACAAGTTATTATTGTTTTCCTCGCAGATTCTTGAACCATGTTTCAAGCATAAACTGTTAGATGCTGGGAAGTCTTTTTGCTCCCTGTTGAAGATGATCTTTGTTGCTTTTCCTCCAGAAGCAACTACAACACCAGCAGATGTTAAGTTGTTGAACCAAAAGCTTGATGATTTGATACAGAAACATGTCACTACTGTCACAGCTCCTCAAACAACTGGCGATGATAGCTCAATTAGTTTCCTGTTGCTAGTTATTAAAACCTTGACAGAGGTACAAAGAAACTTCATTGACCCTTCAACTTTAGTTCGCATCCTTCAACGGCTACAACGTGATATGGGTTCATCGGCTGGATCTCATTTAAGACAAGTAAGCGGCATTTGCTTTTCCTTTTATATTTTTGGTTACTTCATTATTTGGTTTGAAGGACCTTGGATGGTCTAGTGTGGGTAGATTGGAAAAATATGTTTTTGTTGCCAAGAAAATGTCTTTGTTCTATCAGTCCCCACGCAGGGGGGAGAAAATTGGGACAAGAATGGCATATAGGAGAATTTTTTTCCCCCTCTCCCAACCATGGAGCTTCCAAGCAGGGGAACTCATTCCCATCCCAGCCCACGATTTCCCTTCAGCCCTTCCAGCTCATTACCTTCTGAACAAATTGTATGGAAAAGTGGCATAAGTTCTAGGCTTTGGGCTTGGATGTAAAGAAGCACCTGACCCTGCCTAGTATATGTAAGCCTGCTTGTTCTGGCTTGGGAATTTCCTTTGCTTCTGCCTCCACCCTTTTACAGAAGATGCTTCATTTCGAGTGTTTTCTCCAGCATACCACTATGTAAATTTATTTTGATAAAAGTACTATGTTAAATTATATATGTTATAGCGCATCCAATGTGATTTGACAAATCTTGCATTGGCAATTATCTGTTCTAGATTTTGTTTGTATTTATTATAGTAGGTTTTCTTTAATTATTTTTAATTTCCTATATTTTGAGAAATTACATCGAGAACTTTTCCTGCATATTTAGGGTCAGAGAGCAGATACAGATTCAGCAGTCACGTCTTCTCGTCAAGTTGCTGATGTTGGAGCAGTTATCTCTAATCTAAAATCTGTCTTAAAGCTTATCACTGAAAGAGTGATGATTGTTCCTGATTGCAAACGTTCTGTATCTCAAATCTTGAATGCTTTGCTCTCAGAGAAAGGTACTGATGCTAGTGTACTTCTTTGCATACTTGATGTGATAAAAGGGTGGATTGAAGATGATTTCTGTAAACAAGGCACATCAGTGACGTCAAGTTCCTTTCTCAATCCAAAGGAAATAGTTTCATTTCTTCAGAAGCTTTCGCAAGTTGATAAACAAAACTTTCCTACAGCTTCTTTGGAAGAGTGGGATAGGAAATATCTAGAACTTCTTTTTGGGATCTGTGCTGATTCAAATAAGTAAGTTATGATCTTAAGTCTGTCTTTACTGTTCTTGGATTATATTTTGTCTTAATTACTTTTATTGATATCCAGATACCCCTTATCCCTACGTCAAGAGGTCTTCCAGAAGGTTGAAAGGCAGTTTATGCTTGGTTTACGAGCAAAAGATCCTGAAGTTAGGATGAAATTTTTCTCTCTTTATCACGAATCACTTGGGAAATCACTATTTACTAGACTCCAGTTCATTATCCAAATTCAAGACTGGGAAGCTTTGAGTGATGTCTTCTGGCTCAAACAAGGTCTTGATCTTCTTCTAGCAATACTAGTTGAGGATAAACCTATCACACTAGCTCCAAATTCTGCCAGGGTTCCACCACTTTTGGTTTCAAGCTCTCTTCCAGAATCATCTGGGACGCAGCACAAGGTTAATGATGTCTCTGAAGGTACTGAGGACTCTCCGCTAACATTTGAAACCCTCGTGCATAAGCATGCCCAGTTTCTTAACAACACGAGCAAACTCCAGGTAAACCAATTGATGTTTGATTACTTACAAAATCAAGTTTGAAGCTCAAAGGATGATTAAACATGTTACACAAATTCATTATGCAACTTTACTTTGTTTATTAATAAAATGGCTAGTTTATAAGGTTATCATCTGTATTTTTTTCTGGGGGTGGGGGAGGGTTTAATTTGCTTCAATTTGACTGGTTGTTGAGAAGTGCCTCACTTTCTTCTGCGTTTACTCTGGCAGCTGCTGTCGGGCAACTTTCCTGCACTTAAGTTATTGGGTAGGACATATTCTTGAGTTTCTTTCTTACCTTATTTTCTTCCTTTTACAGGTGGCTGATCTTTTAATTCCGTTGAGAGAGTTGGCCCATACAGATGCTAATGTTGCATATCATTTGTGGGTTTTGGTGTTTCCAATTGTCTGGGTTACATTACATAAAGAAGAACAAGTAACACTTGCTAAACCAATGATTACTCTTCTTTCTAAAGACTATCATAAGAGGCAACAAGCCAGCAGACCAAATGTTGTGCAAGCTCTACTGGAAGGGCTTCAGTTGAGTCATCCTCAACCTCGAATGCCAAGTGAACTCATTAAATATATTGGAAAAACTTATAATGCATGGCATATTGCACTTGCTTTGCTGGAAAGTCATGTTATGTTGTTCATGAATGACACCAAATGCTCAGAGTCTCTGGCTGAGCTCTATCGTTTGCTCAATGAAGAAGACATGAGATGTGGCTTGTGGAAGAAACGATCAATTACAGCAGAAACAAGGGCAGGGCTTTCTCTTGTGCAGCATGGTTATTGGCAGCGTGCTCAGAGCCTCTTTTACCAAGCGATGGTGAAGGCAACTCAAGGAACATATAACAACACTGTGCCAAAGGCTGAGATGTGTCTCTGGGAAGAGCAATGGCTATACTGTGCTAGTCAACTTAGTCAGTGGGATGCATTGGCAGATTTTGGTAAGAGTGTTGAGAATTATGAAATTCTTCTAGACAGTCTTTGGAAATTGCCTGATTGGACATATATGAAGGATCATGTTATTCCTAAAGCTCAAGTGGAAGAAACTCCAAAACTTCGTTTGATTCAATCATATTTTACCCTTCATGACAAAAACACAAATGGGGTGGTGGATTCTGACAACATGGTGGGTAAAGGTGTTGATCTTGCTCTAGAACAATGGTGGCAACTGCCTGAAATGTCTGTTCATTCCAAAATTCCCCTTCTGCAGCAATTCCAACAAATAGTTGAAGTTAAGGAGTCATCCAGAATTCTAGTTGATATTTCCAATGGAAGTAAAGTCTCAGGAAATTCCGTAGTTGGTGTACAAGGAAACCTTTATGCAGATCTCAAGGACATCCTTGAAACTTGGAGACTAAGGACTCCAAATGAATGGGATCATATGTCTGTTTGGTATGATTTGCTGCAGTGGAGGAATGAAATGTATAATGCTGTCATAGATGCATTCAAAGATTTTAGCTCCACAAATTCACAACTTCATCACCTTGGCTACCGTGACAAAGCATGGAATGTCAATAGGCTTGCTCACATTGCTCGTAAGCAAGGGCTATATGATGTTTGTGTCACCATACTTGAAAAATTGTATGGGCACTCAACCATGGAAGTGCAGGTAAGACAATTAGTTTTTAATATCTCAAGCTTTGAGAGAAGTGCTTCCTTATGCCATCATGTTATTATCTCAACTGGAATGGCATGCACTTACTAGTTTTCTTTATATTCTTCAAAGGAGAAAATTTTGTTATAATTTATATGTATGTAATATAATTTATTAATTATTTGTGGAAATATATTGTGATAAAAGCTGGCAAAGTACTTTCTTACCATTGCTTAAACATTTCTACCTCCTATTGGAATGAAAGACATTCCAAGGAATCCAGAGAGACAGAGCCAACAAAACTTCCCCTTATGTGTTTGTTATCATACTTGTCAGTAAAAATGTAGCATGTGGAGTCTACTTTTTAAAAAAATGCCATCTTGTGATGCTATGTTGTGAAAAATATTGTGTTATCTTTTCGTTGGAGAACATGATAGCGAACATTAAAAAAAAAAAGCACCTCTTCAAATCATCTTCTATTTAATAGAAGCCCTAGTCTGAAATTTGAACTTCACATGCATCATCCAGATAGCCCAAGTTTAAAAATTTAACAGTTTTTTTACATAAACATAAGGTCATACACGTACTGATATTCATATACAACGGTACAGACCACATTAGAATGCTTGTTTTGTGTCCTCATTAGTTGTCTGTTTTTTTGCCATAAACTCTGATGTTTGGGGGCTTCTATGGATTTACCGTATTTATTCTTCTTTGTATCTTACAGGAAGCATTTGTCAAGATAACAGAGCAAGCAAAGGCATATCTAGAAATGAAAGGAGAATTAACAAGTGGTCTTAATCTGATCAACAGCACTAATCTAGAGTATTTTCCTGCAAAGCACAAGGCAGAAATTTTCTGCCTAAAAGGAGATTTCCTGTTAAAATTAAATGATTCTGATGGTGCCAACCTTGCCTACTCCAATGCCATTAGTCTTTTCAAGAACTTGCCTAAGGGATGGATAAGCTGGGGAAATTATTGTGATATGGTGATTACTCTTCTCTTCTCTTCTCTTCATGCTGTCAGAATGACTATTGATTTAAGATCTATACTAATCTTTCATGTGATTCTAATAGGCTTATAGAGAAACCCATGAAGAGATTTGGTTAGAATATGCCGTCAGCTGCTTCTTGCAAGGAATCAAATTTGGTGTGTCAAATTCAAGAAGCCATCTAGCTCGCGTGCTTTATCTTCTTAGCTTTGATACTCTTAGTGAGCCTGTGGGAAGGGCATTTGATAAGTACTTGGACCAGATACCTCATTGGGTTTGGCTTTCTTGGATTCCACAACTCTTGCTTTCCCTTCAGAGGACAGAAGCTACTCACTGCAAACTTGTGCTACTGAAAATTGCAATCGTTTATCCTCAGGCAAGTATTATTTTTCATTCATCTTTGTAAATTATATAGAACTTAAATGATTTTGATTCTTTTCCTAACTATAGGCTCTGTATTATTGGCTACGCACTTACTTGCTGGAACGACGTGATGTTGCAAATAAATCTGAACTTGGAAGATTGGCAATGGCTCAGCAAAGAACGCAGCAAAGTGGTACTAGTGCAGCTTCTCTTGGGGGTTTGGCCGATAGTAATGCAAGAGTACAAGGTCCAGGTGGGGGTGCCTTATCCTCTGATAACCAAGTTCACCAAGGGTCTCAGTCTGCTGGTGGAATTGGATCCCATGATGGTGGAAACTCTCATGGGCAAGAACCTGAAAGGTCTACAAGTGCAGAAAGCAGCATGCATAATGGAAATGACCAGCCTTTGCAGCAAGGTTCTGCTAACATCAATGATGGTGGTCAAAACACATTAAGGCGGGCTGGTGCAATCGGTTTTGTGGCATCAGCTGCCAGTGCTTTTGATGCTGCGAAAGATATAATGGAGGCTCTTAGAAGCAAGCATGCTAATTTAGCTAGTGAACTAGAGGTGATCTTCATTTCAGATAATTATATGTTGCTTTAGATTCTATTGGCCACACATACATAAAGAAAAAGGTTGCATCTGTGCCTCAAAGTTATACACTATGTACAACTAAGCTATTTAATAGCTGCTTGCACTTGGATAAATTATGATATGGTACTGGACTTCAGTTATCATAAAGGACCTATGGATCAAATGGCTGACTCTGGCTTATGAAAAGAATATAAAAATTGTTATTGTAAATTATAAGAACTAGCTTTAAATTGAATTAAACTCGTGATTGCATCAAATATTAAAATCAATTCTGAATGATATGAATTATAATACCTGTCACTTTCAATTTGCAGGTTCTACTAACAGAAATTGGCTCAAGGTTTGTCACTCTTCCTGAGGAGAGACTTCTAGCTGTGGTCAATGCTTTGCTCCACCGCTGCTACAAATACCCAACAGCTACGACTGCAGAAGTTCCTCAATCTCTCAAGAAAGAGCTCTCAGGCGTTTGCAGGGCTTGCTTTTCAGCAGATGCTATAAACAAGCATGTTGATTTTGTAAGGGAATACAAGCAGGATTTTGAACGTGATCTTGATCCCGAAAGCACTGCCACTTTTCCGGCCACTCTATCTGAACTGACTGAACGATTGAAACACTGGAAAAATGTTCTTCAAAGCAATGTTGAGGACAGGTTTCCAGCAGTTTTGAAGTTGGAAGAGGAAAGCAGGGTATTGCGGGACTTCCATGTTATTGATGTTGAAGTTCCAGGGCAGTACTTCACGGATCAGGTGAACTCTTGAATTATTGTCTTTTTACATTGACAAATCTTTTTATGCCATATTTTTTCAATACTTTCACAATTCTTATTAGAAATGGTCCTTTTTAAGCTGAAGTTGGCATGAGTATTTGGTGCATCTTATGTTGATTCTTTATGAATGTAATTTCGTTTCAGGAAATTGCACCAGATCATACTGTGAAATTGGATAGGGTTGCAGCTGATATTCCAATTGTTCGAAGACATGGAAGCAGTTTCAGGCGTCTGACTCTTATTGGATCTGATGGTTCCCAACGCAATTTCATTGTCCAGACATCTTTGACTCCTAATGCTAGAAGTGACGAGCGAATATTACAGCTTTTCCGTGTGATGAACCAAATGTTTGAGAAGCACAAGGAATCAAGACGGCGTCACATATACATCAACACACCAATAATTATTCCTGTTTGGTCCCAGGTTAAAATGACATTTCCTTATATAGTTATTTCTTTTATATATATACATATATTTTTAGGTCGTGGACCACTGTGCTGCAATTGAATATAAATCAGAAATATTTGTAGTATTGATTGAAATGAAATGATGAAGATTGCAAAGGGACCATTTTCCTTTATGAAGTTAACCACTGAACCCTACCAAAAATGTTGTATGGACAGGTGCGCATGGTAGAAGATGATTTAATGTACAGCACCTTCCTTGAAGTCTATGAAAATCATTGTGCTAGAAATGACCGAGAGGCAGATCTTCCAATCACTTATTTCAAGGAGCAGTTGAACCAGGCTATATCTGGGCAAATATCACCAGAGGCCGTTGTCGATCTCCGGCTTCAGGCTTATAATGAAATCACAAAAACTTTTGTTAATGACAACATTTTTTCACAGTATATGTACAAGACTCTGCCAAGCGGCAACTATATGTGGGCTTTCAAAAAGCAATTTGCAATCCACTTGGCCCTTTCAAGTTTCGTGTCCTTCATGCTCCAAATTGGTGGGAGGTCGCCAAACAAGATCTTGTTTGCAAAAAACACTGGAAAAATGTTCCAGACTGATTTTCATCCTGCTTATGATGCAAATGGACTGATCGAGTTTAATGAGCCAGTACCCTTCAGGCTTACAAGGAGCATGCAAGCATTCTTCTCCCACTTTGGAGTGGAAGGCCTTATTGTATCATCAATGTGTGCTGCAGCACAGGCAGTTGTTTCACCTAAGGTGAGAAAAAATACATGCAAACGCAAGCACATTCTTTTCATTTTGATGATTTATCTGTAATTCATGTTATTTTAGAATGTCAATTGAGCTGATCTCAACTTTCTATTTTCAGCAAAGCCAGCATTTATGGCATCACCTAGCAATGTTTTTCCGCGATGAGCTGTTGTCTTGGTCTTGGAGAAGGCCACTTGGGATGCCCGCTATCCCTATGGCTGGTGGTGGTACTATGAACACCCATGACTTCAAACAGAAGGTCACCACAAATGTGGATCACGTTATTGCACGGATTAAGGGAATATGCCCACAAAATTTCTCTGAAGAGGTTAGCCACCGATTGAAATTGCAGAACATATTCTTTTATTACATCAAGTTATTTGTGAGAATGTTTAGATTTTCTACCCTCATCTATATATATTATAAAAAAATCTATCTGTAGTGGAATTTAACACATGGCATTATCTCTACTTTGCATTTGTGTTTATTTAGGAGGATAATCCCATGGATCCACCCCAACCGGTGCAGAGGGCTGTCAGTGAATTGGTTGAAGCTGCCTTGAATCCAAGGAACTTGTGCATGATGGATCCAACATGGCATCCCTGGTTTTAAAATCAGAATAGTGGAAGCTCAGATGGAAATCTTCGTTTGGATGTCAATAGCTTTACCGTAAATGTGTACATATTTTATCTTCTAGCTAAAATTGCTGCTAATTGATATTTACAGAAATCATGTGTAAATAAGTTGGTACTTCATATTTCATGGAATTGAACTCTAAGAATGTGTATACAAATGGTAGCTGTGCTTTTTGTCATTTGGACAAATTAGGGATCAATTGATATATGACAATGAGAATAATAGTCCCAAATATTTAGTTTTGTCTGTGATTAGGTCGAAGAAAATTAATCCAAATTTACCCAAATTTATATATATTGGATGATGATGTTCTTTAATGCCAAAACACAACTTGCATTGAAGTTTTTAAATGGAACTATGGAGTTGAAGAGAATACTATGAAACAAAACCCAACTTAATTAGAATGTTGACTTTGACAAAAGTTGCCATCCTGCAGAAACAAGACATTTTTCAAACTACTTGATATTTAAATATTTAAAATATCCATATGAATTTTTATATTTTGTTTTATTTCATATTTGATCCATATTTTCCTGTACAATTTTCAACAAAATACAAATCTTTTTCTTAAAACTATGATCTAGAAAAACATACTTCAAATTCCGATCTGAGCCACCAACGGCAAGAAATTGGATTATATTACTCCAATTGTGAGTTTGCAGCATTCTTTCAAAATTCCAGTACACTTTCTCTCCTGCAATTCATGCACCCATATTTTAAAGAAAATGTACGGGTTAAATTGAAAATTGATTGAAACTAAAAAAAAAATAAGACCTTTAGAAAGTTTTGTATCAACGAGAAAATCTATAATTAATTAATTATAAAGGATTTTCTTTCACCCTTGTATATATGAAAAGTCTCTTCTTTCTCAGAAAAATTACACAGGAAAATAATTTGATCGAAATAGGAAAACCATTGATCGACATAAAAAGTTGCTGAAATTTTTCGAAAATTCCATTTTTCTGTTTACACAGGAGTTCAAGAACAAGTTGTGTACTTTAGAAATGAACTTATATAATAGAGACGTGCTTTGAAATATATATATATATATATATATTGTTGTACTTGATGAAAACAGAGAAAATGCTGGAAGATAAATGGTTTCATGAGTCCAGAAATAAAATGAATCATCAGATTATGGCCAAAACAATTTTTATTGTAGCAATTCAACCACACAAGTTGTGGTCTATACTCTACAATAATTGAAAACTTAAAACCCAAAAAAAATTAAAAACAAAACAGAACAAAGAGTGGTAGACCCCACTCTCATCTTCCTCTAACTCAGAATTTATTCATCATCCTCCTCAGGAAAACGCATGTGCTTTCCTTTTGGGGTAGGCAATCCCTTCAATCGCAGTACGTTTGGGGAAGAAGAAGCACTCTCTTCTTCTACATCCACAAGCTCATCATCACTATTGTATATGAACCTTGTGTGCTTCCCTTCAAACTTAGGATCCACAATTTCATTATTAACACTAATGTTACTTATCCCCTTACACAACTCATCAACCAATTCTGAATCGCCTTCTTCTTCAATATCCTCATAGTCTTCTTCTTCTTCTTCTTCTTCAATATCAGCTATTTCCTCCTCATCTTCTTCATCATGGGTGCTTGCATTGACCTGCATCGACCAATTAGAAGCATCATCATCTTCCATTGATGCCTTCTCCAATTTGCTGCCTACTTCCTGACTTGTCAGCTCAGAAGAATCACAAATCTCTGACTTCTCTGAGAAATCCATCAGAAGGGACCTCGTCAACACACTCTTCTCAGATTCATCACTCTCCCCATCAAAGATATACTTCGCCACCTAACACAAAAAGCAAAACAAACAAAATACAATTCAATACAGAACTGATCAAGAATCATGAACTCTTCAAGAATCAAGACTCAATCTTTTTTTGATCCCAACCTCAGAAATCAATTGTTCTTCCACAATTGGCGAAGGTGTTACCACCCCGGAAGCCGAACCGCCAGAAAGATTCAAAATTTGGGGGGTATTCGCCGGAGTAGGCGCGAGAAGAGCCGCCGGAGAATTCACAAGCCCAAGAAAGGGACGGCTCTCCAACGAGAGTTTGGAAAGCTCAGCCTCTTCTTCCACCTTCTGCAAGAGGGTCTTCACCTGACCCCTCAGCAAGGCCTCACCGGAACCCGGCGTCTTCATCGTGTTCTTCGCCCTCTGCTTCACCACCGACGACAATGGCGTCTCCAGATTGCCACTACTAGCAATCCCCACGATTGGAGAATCGTTTGTAATATCAATCAGCACATTTCTTTGCCTCGATTTTGACACACTCATTTCAGAATCTTCAAAAGAAAGAAAAAGAAAGCGTAAGCTTATTGTTATTACTTCTATCAAAAAAAGGCTTATTGTTATTACCAATTAACAATCTTTCATTAAAGTTCGGAAGAAGGGGAAAAAATTACTCACTTGAGACTGAAACAATATTGCTGTTGCTGCTACTGTGTGATATTGTGACTCTTGTGGAAGATGGAGTCTCCATTGAAGAAAAGATTCAAGCTTTAAGCTTTAAGCTTTAAGCGAAAACGAAGAGATTGATTGGAGCGGAGGAACAAAAAGAATTGGATAGATCAGAATGAACGCGTTTAGAGTGATTTGAAGGGGGATTATATAAGGAGAAACCAAAATATGACCGTTGGCGCGTGGATTTATTTTGCTAAAAACCCTAAGGAAATAGCCGTTAAGATTTTTTGAATTATGGCCCATTCATTCACTTGGGCCCTGACATAGGCCTCTAATGAAGTATCTTACATTTGGGCCGTGAATATGGGCCTTTATTGAACTATCATGCAATTGGGCCGTGAATAAAGGCCTTTATTGAACTAATTCATTTTGAGCCGTGAATATATTAGCCCCAGAAAAGATTGTAAAGCCATTAAGAATAAGAAATATTTGTTATTTTATGTTTTATGTTTCTCTTTACTTAACATGTTTATCAATTATCACATGTATGCTCTAATGGAATATAGAATGCATTTTAGAAGTAATTATGATTTATGATTCCTTACTTCACTCGTACATACTTATCTTGCACTTGATATTAACTGAAAATATTTTTAAATTTTGAATGAGCTTTACTTTATAAGCAAAAATATAAAAACCGACAAAATTAAACATTTGAAAATTGTTTTCTTATTTTTTTTAAGTTAAGCAAAAGCTAATTTAGAGGAGTTAAGTTAATTAACATGTGCTTGGTTTGAATGTTAGGTACTTTATTTTCTTAAGGTTTTTTTTTATATCTTATTTTCTTAAGGTATTGAATTTAAGTTTTGTGCATGCAAAATTAAGAGTAGTTGTATGAAATTTTAATTTTGTCTCTTTTTCTTTTAATTTTATCCTTTATTTTTATTAATACTAAATAATGCAATTTCTTCCTCCTTTTTATGCAAAGTTCAAGTGGCGTTACTCCATCTTCCACAAAAGTAAAAATAAAATTAAAAATTGAGAGGTTCCTTTTATCACTTTTGAGAGAGTAGTTGAAAATCCGCCTTATTTTGAACAAGTATTTGACTCCATTAATTTACTCAATACCTGCTGCGAAAATATTTGACAATAAGAAATTTTATATATAAAATATTTGACAATAAGAAGTTTTATATATATCATTCAATTGGAAAAGGATAAAATCAGCAATTATTATGTTCGCAGTATATGGTCTTCGTAAGCTAACTTTTTTTTTTTTTTTTACATCTCGCATGCTGAAAAGGTCATCAAGTCAAAATTTTAATTTGCAAATTAATAAATGAGCCGACAAATTCTACTGATTTTATTCGTTATATATCCCGATCGATCCACATTGGACTGAGCATTCCAGATTCAGCTACAGAAATAATAAGAAAAAACTTAGGTCTATTTCCTTATGTCAATTTCATCTAATTCTCCAATATAATTATGACACGTGGCAAAAAGTGTTTAAATAACCAATCACAGTAGAGAGAGAATATAGAAGACCACCTTTTATTCGACCAATCATAGAAGAAAGAAAGTGTAAATACAATATATGATTGGTGGAATTGTAAGTATTTCTTTGTGGGCTACCATCATTATATGGATATTTTATTAATTTTATTAAATTAATAAATTTGGCTGATTGAAGATCCAATTAGATACATAGGTCCAAATTAAAAGTGATCTAATTAATTGGACTATGTGTACCTATTATTATTATTATAATAATTAAAGTGTAATAAGACAGTAAGTGTAGGCCCAATAATTTAGCCCAATCCATGATGGGTGGATTGGCTATGGTTACAAATTAGGGCTAGGTCCTCTCTTCACCTCACACACTTGAAGGTTGACAATTCTGTCAGTTGCCCCATCGAAGACTGCCTATTGTGAGTGCTGGAGAGAAGGGCTTAGCACACCGAGATTGAGATCCCAAAAAAAACAATGGTGAAAGGTATGTTATTCGATGTTTTTGGTGTTCTAAATTCATACAAAAGATAATAATTTTCCTACAGGAATTGGATAAAATGGACATAAAGAAATGGACCTAAATTTTTTCAAAATAATAAATAGGGTTTATTTTGTTAAAAAAAAATTATTGGTTAAGAATGAATTTATTTTTAAAAAATTGATAAAAATCAATAAATATAATTTTTTTAGTTTATGTTTAAATAGAAGGTTTAGGATGGAAGGAGAGAGAAGAAAAGTTTTATTTTTCTAGACCTCCAATTTGAGAGGTCTAAGATAGGAAGATATTACTTGTTAATATTTTTGTAATTATTATAAAAATATAATTTTGCTCCTTATATTTTACTAAAATGACAAATGTATACGTCCTAAAAAGATTTATATGTGAAGTCAGGGGTGAGTCTACTTTACTAGAAAAATTCAAACACTCGAGCTTCTTCCCCTCATTAGTCGCCGCCGATCACCGCCGCACCAAAAGAAGGATATGAAGGACCTGTTTCAGAGTTTCAAAAGATGCGTTCCCATGAAGAAGATGAAGCGTCTATCCCCTTACTATGTTTTATTTAAAATATAGCTTAAGCTCTTTCATTGGCTAAAGAAAATTCTTAAACAGTGTCCTTAAGATACTGGTTAAAAAAACTCTAATAAAAAATGTTAAAGACTTTGCAAGTATGTAAGTGTATGATTTTTTTTAATTTTTAAAATATAATATACAATTATTATTATTTAAAATAATAGGTTAAATATTAAGAAATTATTTTCCTTTTATAACTATCATTAACTCCATTTTAAAATTAAAATAAATTATTATTATTCATACTTTTATTATTATCTTCTCACATTGTATATTTTTATTTTTTTAAAATTTATTTAAAAAGTTAATTTTGATAGACTACTGACCAAAAAACTTAATATTTATTTTAATATAGATATATTAAAAGTATAAAGAAATGGGTAGTGTCATCCAATGCTTATTGCTTTGGTTATTACAATATATATATATATATACCCATACATATGAAGTCCATTCCATCTTTCCGTTCAAATGTTGCAACTCTGGCTATGGCGGCAAGGCTTGTCTTCTTATAGTTTAATTAGGTCAAGTGTTTAAATTATACTCCAGTCTCTTTTAGTTTAAAAAGTTTATATTCCATTTTATTTTGACTACAAATTAATATTATTTTGTTCAAAATACATAAAACTTTTTATAAGTTTTAGTTATCTTTCAAAAAAAAAATCTATAATGATGTCCAGTATATATATCAGAGATTTCACATACACGTACATACATGTCATTCTTTTTATTTTTTAAATATAATAAAAAATTATTATTAGTAATTTTTAATATAATAAATTAAAAATTAAGAAAACTATCATTATCCATATTTAAAATAAAAATAAACTACCCATGATCTCTATTCCTTATTTTCTCTCTTCCACTATCTTTTCTCATCACATATTTAATTTTTTTAATTATTTATAAATGGTTATTTTGTGATCCCAATAACAAATTCATAGTCATATTAATATAGATATATATAATTGTAATTTCAATATATATATATATATATATATATAATCTAATATCCTTGATTTTTTTCAACAGAGAAAACGAATTAACTTTTTAATAGAGTGATTATTTTTCAGTTCTCACAAATATTTTGTAATAAGAACAAAATTTTAAAAAGAAAAAGACTTTTAGTTGTGTTTTTTTGATAAACTCCGTTGAAAATAGAAGTTGTAACAACCACAGTTAAACGTAAGTTTTTTGGTAATTTGTCTTTATTTAGAAATCTAAGTATTTACGCACCATTGATAAGGGATTAAAGTCCACGTAATTCGTTAGAGAAACGTCTATGGGAACCGCTAGGCGGCAAGAATTTTACCTATAAGTATCATATACGGCTAGGACGTGTATATAACACGGTCGAGCAGGGTCGCCTTTAGATGAAAATTGTTGTAGATGACGATGAATTATTGCTGGGTTAATAGCTTGGTTACTCGCTCGGATGCAAGGAACAAAAGAATGTGTGTAGTTAGTTGTGTGTGGTTATACTTGAGATTATGTGTGTCTTCGTTGTGAGGAATTATTTATAGCCTCTGTAAAATATATAGAGGACGTGGGCGTTCCATACCTTCATTTTGAGGATGGTCATGTTTCATGTATTGACGGGTAATTTTGTAATAAGAAAAAAATAATAAATGGTCATTACTTTGTGATATTTAAGGCTAATAAATGATATTTTTTCAGCCTCCAAAAATAATTAATGTTAGATAAATAAATAAATATATATATATATATATAATTTTTATAATATTGTATATTTCTTCAGTGTCTTTTCTAATTTGTATATTTATTAATTACCCTCGTAAACTAATTAATCTAACCTGTGAATACTCCTACAAATTAATGTCTAAATTTTCACTGAAAAATTTGATAACATTTAGTGTTTATAAGTATTTTAAATAAGATTGTCTGTAATAAAAAATGATATAAAACAAGTTTTAGAATATACCGTTGAGTACCTAAAAGTAGATATATTTTAAAAGAAATTAACGTCAACTGAATTAACAAATTAAAACAAGTTAAAGAACAATATATATATATATATATATATATATATATATATATTAGTTCGGCCAAAAAAAATATTATTTTTGGATGAATTAAATGTGCTTGTTAGAACTTCGGTTTTCAACGGAGTTTATCAAAAACACAACTAAAAGTCTTTTTCTTGTTTGTATGAATAAACTTTATGTAGAGTAACAAGTAATCAATTAAGCATTGCTTAAATTAAATACCTTGAAAATTTCTTTTTATTATTTTTAAAAGTTTACTTCACAACATACCTTTCCCAGTTAACTATTAATCACACTATATATGAGTTTTGTTTTGTAATAATAATTAACACGCAAATTGAATTTAGAGAAAAATAGACTGATCAATCCCTTTCGGACTTTGGTTGCGAGAAACAAAATTGAAGGAATGGGTACAAGAATGATAATATTTTTTTTAAAAAAAAAAAAGAGAGAAATGAAAATAAAATTTGTCAATGAAAATAACTTTTTCTCATATTCGTTTTTTTTTTTTTGGCCGGTCTCGTATTCTTATTGACTCAATTATTTTGTTGTATGACTGAGTCCGTATCGCAAATTTCGACGTCGTATTCTGTAGACTGACTCAACTTAAATTATAGGGTGGCGTCATCACTTCTTTTCATCTTTATTTTTTTCATAAGTATACTTAACAAAGATCAAGAGAGAATTTGATGTCCTATAAAATATAAATTTTGTTATTAATTGAAATAAATTATTTTTAGGCACTGGTTAACAAAAAATTTGTTATTAGTCTTTATTTTTCAAAATAATTATACTTTTTCAACAAATAATTACAATTTACAATATATAATTAATGTTCATAGCCCTATAATTGGGTGCCAAGCTTCTTCATTCTTTCGAAGCCAAAGGGGAATTAATAAGTCAACTTCTCTATGCCGTGTCTATAAATTTAATCTTTTTGCTCTTTTAATTAAGATCATGTTGCATATATGCAGGTTTTTTTTTTGCCAATGCACATATGCAGTTTAGGATTGATAGATTGATATAATTGGTAATCAATTTAGTATAATTTAAATAAAATATTTGATTTGAGATATAATGAATATAATTATTCATATTAAAAAAATTTTCCAATATAGTTATGTATACAAACTCGAATTAAGTTCAAATTATCAAGACAATATTTCAAACACCGATTGGATAAAAAAAATTTATACACGAAATATAATAAATTTTCATAAATCAAATATGCAAAACACGCGTCAACGAAGCAATAATACATCGCCGACTTCACATAATCCCACTTTGGGTTTGGGAGGTGGACTGTTGAAGAAAAGAAAAGAAAAAGAGACTATACAGTTAAATAATAGTAAATATATATGCACAAATACATACATCTATATTATAAGGATTGTTCTGAATTCTTTTCAAAATTATATATTTTATAATATAAAAAATAAAATAAAATGTATGATTTGAAAGAGATGTGAAAAAATTAAATAGAGATCATAAATAATTAACAAAAATGAAAAGTACATACTTAGTTTAAAAATTAGATCAATGCAATTAGCTTTCGTGCAACTACTTCAAAATGCACATTTTTACTTCATTTGTGAAGTACTAATAGGAACTCACACTAATAAGAACTTACCACGAATGGATTCAGGATCAAATTTTTATCAATATTAGCAAATATCACCGTACCATTTTAAATGGATTATGGACCAAATTATTATTAATATTGATAAATAGTCTCACAGGACTATTTAGTGATGATATTTGCCAATATTAATAAAAATTTGGTCCCTAATCCATTCATGGTGGGTCCTTATTAGTATAGGTCCCTAAAATTACTTCATAAATAAAAAAAATGTACATATTAAAGTAATTGCCCAAAATTAATTGCACCAGATCGATTCAATTAGTCTGAGAAGAAAAGTATAAAAGGTAAAAGATTTTATATTATTTAATGTAATATTTTAAAATTAAGTTAATAATTATTAATTATTTTATATTACATTTTAAAAACTAAATAAAAATAGCATGTATATACTTTTGTAAAACTTCTAATTAATATATATATATATATATATATATATATTACCAAATATATAATTAAGGGTGAATTACTTATTATATATATATATATATACTCTTTTTGTACGTTTGCTCAAAAGTCAAAATTATTCACTTGCCTTATATAATATGAATTGTGTAATTCAATCATATTCATACCTCTATATATACATATAAAAATGTACGTGTTTAAATAATAATAATAATAATGATTTTAAAAACAAACTATAGAATATAATTGAACAAGTGGGGATAAACTAAATTTACCATTACACACAAAAATACAATTGATCACTTGCTCCATTAATTGATTAATTATACCAAGTAATTATAAAACGGTAGTATTGCACCAGCCCAAGAGAATATGGAATATAATGGACCTTTCATGAATAATACCGAAACAAATAAACGCCGACACGTGATCCTCAATAAAACCGCCTAAATAGTACTACTTACACACATATATACAAGTTCATATATATAAATCTTGGTTAAAATATTATTCAACATTAAAATTTAAATATATTTTTAATTAATTCAACAAATTTTAAATTCAAAACTTGGTTAAGTACATGTACATGTATTAATTCCTTCTGCTACAATCTACCAGACTCAACAACCCCATTGAAATACATCTCTATATATATATATATATATATATATATATATATGCTCACCCCCTCAATATATAACTAATATAATCCGATCCTTATGGTCAAGATTAACGAGCATGACTTAAAGTAATTATTAACTAATAGTCTTTTAAATCCACATGCATAAGAGTTAGGTAGAGCTGCCACCACCACCCCCCTTTCAATTCCTTTCCCTATAAATATCCCCATTTCAAAATTTTGGTTACACATCAAATATTTATATACACATATTAAGTAACTCACAAATTAAAGTTTCATTATTATAAAATCATATCATATATCTTTCTCAGTAATATTATTATTCATGGCATCTTCTGCTCCTTCCACCCTGACGGCCATAGCCGACGAGACGGCTCTCCGGTCACGTTTCATCCGCGACGAGGACGAGCGGCCCAAGGTGGCGTACAACGAGTTCAGCAACGAAATTCCGGTGATATCGCTGGCCGGAATCGACGGCGAACGACGAGAAGAGATATGTGGGGAAATAGTGAAGGCTTTTGAGGAATGGGGAATATTCCAGATTGTGGATCATGGTGTTGATACTAAACTTGTCTCTGAAATGACTCGTTTGGCTCAAGCCTTCTTTGATTTGCCCGCTGAAGAAAAGATTCGCTATGATATGTCTGGCGGCAAAAAAGGTGGCTTCATTGTTTCTAGCCATCTTCAGGTATACATACATCTGCTTGCTCTTAATTTTCTTATATGTCTTTAATTTTAATTGGCTTTGTTTAATTAATGACTTGACAGAGATGATGTTTACTAAAAAAAAAAAATTATTGAGTTGGTAGTGTGGGCTCATATATAATACTTTATTATTTTTACGAAAATATCTTTCATTAATAATGTCTGGTGCTCTCTAATTTGTTTACCAATTAATGCTCTAGAGACATTGTTATTAAATACACGAAAGATATCTCATTATTAGTTATCCCTGGTTTACGAATCTTTCAACGTAACGTGAATGTCCAAGTTAATAAATAATACTTTAATATATAGTTATTCATCGAGGTACTACCTCGATTAATTTATATTCAATTTGATTATAATAAAATAAGCTCTCAATAAGCATAATTATATTTACAAAATCTCAAATCTAAAATCTTGTTTAAATTGTGCTTATTACTTTGGACTAATATGAGGTTGATATTTAATATATATTTTTAGAGTAGGAAGGAAAATACCTTTTTATGAAATAAAAGAACTTGGTCCAAAATGGCATAATTAATAAATGGATGATTATCTTTTTCCCCCCGACAAAGCTAATCAGTAAACAGAGACTCATCAAGAATTGGAGTGAATATCATTTAAAATATATATTAAAGTGGCAAGTCATGCTCTTAATTAAATATTTAAATTAAAGAATTTGACGTGATATATGTATGTATATCCAGGGAGAGGCGGTGATGGACTGGAGAGAGATATTCATATACTTCTCATACCCGGAGAAGAGCCGAGACTACTCACGGTGGCCGGAGAAGCCGGAAGGATGGAAGAATGTGACGGCGGAGTACAGCGAGAAGCTGATGGATTTGGCGTGGAAGATGCTGGAAGTGATATCAGAAGCGATGGGATTAGAGAAAGAGGCGGTGAGAAAAGCGTGCATAGAGATGGACCAGAAGCTGGTGGTCAACTTCTACCCGAAGTGCCCACAGCCAGATCTGACGCTTGGGCTCAAGCGCCACACCGATCCAGGAACCATCACGCTCTTGCTTCAGGATCAGGTGGGTGGCCTCCAAGCTACTAGGGATAACGGCAACACTTGGATCACCGTTAAACCCATCCAAGGTGCCTTCGTCGTCAACCTCGGCGATCACGGCCACGTAAGTATTAATCCCAACACTTTAATATTCAATTTCTCTATTCTTTTTGCACATGGTTTACCCATTCCTCTCTCATCTCATGCATGAATCATTGGTTTGACTTTGACCCACTAACCCATTCATTAAATATATTTATTATTATTAATTAATCAACTCCAATTGAGAAGATGCCTTGGACCCCACCTATTACTGTTAAGAAATAGACCTCTCAACTCTTCAATTATAGTCTGTAATAGTGTAATGTATTAATATTCATGACTACACAAAGTACAAAGTAACTGAGTATTATTATTTGTTGTAGTACCTGAGCAATGGAAGGTTCAGGAACGCCGATCACCAAGCAGTGGTGAACTCAAACAGTAGCAGATTGTCCATAGCCACATTCCAAAACCCATCACCTGAGGCAATTGTGTATCCTTTGAAGCTCAGAGAAGGAGAGGAATGTGTGATGAATGAGCCTATCACCTTCTCTGAGATGTACAGAAGGAAGATGGCTAAGGATCTTGAACTTGCTAGGCTCAAGAAGATGGCTAAGGAACAACAACAAGTCGTCTCTGATGATAAACCCCAAGACAAGCCTAACTTTGAGTCCAAGTCATTGGACCAGATCCTTGCTTAAACTAGTCATTAGTAATTTTTACTCTATTACTATACTCTTGGTATTGAATAAATTAATTATAATACTCCAAGAGTACTTGTATGAGTTATATTGTATTGTAAGAGTTTCGATCGATCTCCTTGTTTAATTTGTTGTATCAATCTTAATTATTTGGATACCATGCATAGCTCAAGTATAGGGAGGAGGTCAATTTACCTTTTTAATCCACACTTGAGCTCAAGTGAAATGTACTTCAACTTTGGAATTGTGTTTAATTACTTCTACCCAAATTGTTATTTGAGTAATGATATTAATTAGTACTTTCTACTCTCTGCTTTTTTTTTTCATATTTTCTGTCAATTGCCAACTCAAAAACTGGTAAATTAAACATCCTCCAATTGTTAATAAAATTAATCATTTAATTTAAAAATTTAAAAATAAATTATTCAGTCTTCGGGAGATTAATAATTATGAGTAATATAGTAGTTAAAGGTTAATATGTTATAATTAACTTACCAATTATACTATTATATAATAGTGCCATAGTAAAATTTTTTTAAAAAAATTTGATCATTTAAAAAAAATACACAAATCATAGTATTTTTTCAATTGTACTTTTTAAAATAACTAACAGTATAATATAACAAGACAATTAAAAAATTAACAATTATATATTAAAATTTGAAGAGCATATCACTTATTTAAATAAGGAAACCCTCTCACAGGGCACAGCCATGCCTATTGCTTAGCACCAATGTCTTCACACGTCCCATCCACATCCAGTACTATATATGTTATATGTCACCATCACCATTTCTTACTTGTAATTACTAAATTATCAGTAATGCCTATTTATTCATCTGCTCCCCTATTAATTATTAAATTGCAACAAGAGCACCCAAATAGTTTGCAAGAAGGGGAAAAACGTACCTACGTGGGACCACCATTTTACAGTCATGCGCTGTAATTAATGATGCATTTAATACAACACATAATTTGGGTTGGTTCCGAGTTGGTTCATTGAATTTTACTGGTTAAAATTTTAATATTATTTGAATTATAATTAATCTAGTTAGTTATTATCTTATTATTTGAAGCTTCAATACGTTACGTACACATGATATTTATAATTCAACAATGTAATTAATTAATTAATTTTATGACCGGAGAGATTTGCATGTCGGGTAATAGAATAATAAAAGAATCATGTGAGAATATTTTGAAATTAACTCATCAAATTATTTTTTAATCATAAATATATATAAAAAAATAATTTTAGACAGATTGGTTCGATTTTTGACGGATTTATTATTCATGAAATCGCAACCCGAATCGCTATAATTCAAGTTGAAGAATTTTAACCCGAACTAATCCGTCAGCTCAAACCAAACCAACCCAACATAATAAATTGAATTGAGTACAGTTTGACAGGTTAGCGAGTTAACCCGATTATGTTCAGCCCATGGATGCATTCCTGTACAAGTAATATTATACAATAGCTTTTTATTTATTTATATAAATGTATGTGCTGTTCTTTAGCAAGAATTGAGGAAGGAATTGGTGGAATCCATTGAGTTTCACCTACTTTTTCACTTTTTTATTTCTATCAATTTTTTAAAAAAATACAAAATACAAAATGTCTATTATACCATTCGATTGACACAATCTTAACTTCTTCTTTTTTGGTTATTTTTATTATAAGGGATAAAGTGGTAATTTTAATACATTCTCATTCTATTTATATTTTCAAACTTTTACTAACAAACACAATAAATATATTCCGTTTTTATTTTCATTCGTTTTTTTTCTATTCCATTTTTATACCAAGAACGTGCCCGTGGAAATGGAAAGGCTTCGAACAAGGAAACTGAAAAGGAAGCAAGAGTGGAGGAATTAATTGAAAAATGGCAGAACCCGCCCAAAAGTCCATTGTTTCTTGAAGTGGAACACCCTTTGGACTTTATAAAACTTTGATTTATCAGAATATATAAAAGTTTGATTGATCAGAATATACAAAAAGAAAAAGATACAGTTGGTACTTGGTAGATTCTACAATTATTACATAAAATTTTTAAAAAATTATTAATTTAGTCTTAGAAAATATGAATTATCTTAATTTAGTTTTTTAAAAATAAAAATATCTTAGTTTTTAAAAGTTTTTTTGTTTTAATTTAATCTGCCTAAAAAAGCTACATTTACTGACAGAAAAATTAAAAGGATCAAACCATATAAATTAAAATAATTTGTATCTTTGACAAATCCACTAAATTCAAACTACACACCCATGTAAAGGGATAATTCTTCAATATGAAACTCTTTACATAATAATATTTTTCATATGGACCAAGGCCCACAGCTTTACAAGAGATAAATTTTATAGAGTTACAGGAATTTCGACCACCACAAACGAACTTGTTTTTTTTTTAAATAATGCAAACGTAAAAAAAACAAATAATAATAATAATAAATGAACGAAACCCCTCCCGACACATTATACATATACATATATCATATCCCACCTCCCCTTAATTATTTACGTCCTCCCCTTCCCCACATATAAATATTTTAGGCTTTTTCTGAAAAATGATTGTAGGGGTAGTTTGCAACCCTATTAAAAAAAAAAAAGTTTTAAAAAAATATTCATCTCCTGCAAAGCTGTAGATTCGAGTCTATATGAAGAATATTATTATGTAAGATATCCATATTAAAAAATTACCCATGAAAAAATGAGAATAGTGCGGTTGAACAAGTGTTGATGGTGGAACATTTGATTTTGAATCATATTCTTGATCGTACTCAATATTGGAATTTTTAGTGTTCATGTCTGAAAAGTGAAAAGGAAGGGCATCCGTGCAATGCAGTCCTGTGCAATGCAGTCCTAGGGTATGCTTGGTATAGATGCACGAATGTAAAGTACTGTAAAGTAAAGTACTGTAGAGAAAAGTGAGGAGAGAGATAGAGAGAAAAATTAGGAGAGAAAAAAAAATATGATAAAAAGTGTATTTGTTATATATAAAATATGATGTAAAATATTTTTAAGAATCGTAAAACACCACAATTCTACTGTTTGGTTTTCTCACCAAACATACCCCTATTGTGATAAGAACTCAGAAGATGTTAAGATTAATGGGATTCGGAAGTTAGGATTAAACATGAGAATCTTGTCATGACTTGTGTTTTTGTGAAGTCTTAAAAGTGTGTTCATTTTAAACATTAATTTATTAGTTTAAATAATGTGTAAAACCATGCACTAAATTAAACCAGGCTATTTGGTCAATATGCAAATTACAAAAATAACTTTGCCATCTTTGGTTGCTAAAAAGAATTTTGAATGAATAAGAACATCAACAGTGAGAGTGAAAATAAAAATATTATTATTGGTTAGTCATAAAAAATATAATATTATTTTTGTTATGGTTATTGATAGAAAATTATTTAAAAATAGAAAAAAAAACTTTTACTTTTTAAATTAAAAAATCATTTAAAAAACCTCTCTAATTTTGATCATTTCATTATTGATGAGATTGTGTCACAAGGGTGTGATGTGGGGACAAAATGGTCCAAATTAAAAATTTACAAACAATGGAATGCATAAGCATTCCCTTGCCCATCCTAGGTTGCCACTAACCCTCAAAATGAAGGACAAATTTAAACTTAGATATCCTGAAGCTTTTTATCAAATATGGGGTTGGGAATCCCATTTTCATTCCCTACCCATAAAATCATGTACTAACCAAACATGTCATTAGTTCAACATTTTAGGTGATATTTGATGAGATAAAATATGTTTTGATAAAAAATAGGTGAGTGAAAAAGTAAGTGAAAGAGAAATGAAATAGGATATAAAAATATATATATTTGGTCTGAAAAAAATAATACTAAGTAATCTCATTTAGTATAATAAAATAAAGATAAAAGAGTATAAGATAAAAATGGTCTAAAATTCTTCAAGGTGTCTCTCAACAAGTGAGGGCGCATGTATAATTAGTGGAGAATAGATCTAGTGCTTGGCTCTTCTATGTATTAGTATGTTAGGTCGATTGTTTTTTATAGTTGTCTTCATTTTTTTTATTTAAATTTGAGAAATTATAAACTTTTTCTAAAGAATATCTATAGTATGAAAGATACTGATACAAAAAAAATTAAAAACTTCATGTAAATCGAGATTTACTATGAGTGGATTAGGGATTAACTTTTTAGTCCCCAATAAAGGTGGTCCCTAAACCATTCACGGTAAGTCCTTATTTGTGTGAGATTTTTTATATTTTTATGTCTATAACTCTTATTCTTTAAAAAAAAGTTTACAATTTTTCAAGTTTAAATAAAAAAAAGTAAAGAAAACTACAAAAAAAAATTGACCTAACATACTAATACATATAAAAACCAAACACTCAATTCATTCTCATAATTAGTGTCTCGACAACTTTTCATCAATTTTCACAAAAATTCTCTCTCAGTTCACAGGAAAGAATGTTTAATTCCCTCTAGTCATTTCCCTGCCACCAAAGACCAAACGAAGAATTAAAATTTTGTTATATATGCTTAATTCCCTCTTAAGGAATTTTATAACATCGCCTTTTTAAAATGACGAGTTTTTCATTCGTACAATGTGATGGGGAGCTCAAACTCTCAAAATTTAAGTTGAAACATTTAATTTCTTAAAAAATTTAATGTGCCATTTCTCTTTTAATCAAAATGTGGATAGAGAGAAGAGGATCAACCTCTGGAATGCTTGACTTCCCCATATACATTCCTTTCTCACTCTAATAGTCTAATGTCTCTTCTCTTTCGATTTTTTCAATAAAATATTCCAATAAGTGAGATAAAGTCAGAGACAGACATAAAAGAATTCAACTTCTCATGTGAATCAAAGCTTGCTGTAACTGACCCTACTGATTTGACTTTGGGGGATTTTGATATTTGAACTCATGACTTTGCTGCAAAAGGATAATTAAAGAGAGTCTGAGTCGTGTGGGGAGGATTTGGGGTGTGCAAATCCGATTAAAATCGAATCAATTGATCCGATTCAAATTAAATTGATTAAAATTGATTAAAATAGACTATATAATCGGATGGATTGATTTATTTTTTGACAATCGATTTGGTTGATGAATGAGGTCCAATTTCAAACGAACCAAACCAAACCAACCGATTATAAATTTTTTAAAATATTAAAAATATTTTATGAAGTTGGTTTTTATGGTTTTATGATGTTAGATTGTAATTTTAAGTTTGTAATGTTGGAATATTGTACTAATAACTTTAATTTGTTGGTTTTCATGGTTAGGAATAACTATTTTTATTTTTTAGGGTTTAAATTGAAGGGAAAAAATAGTAAATTTTTTTTAATTTTGTCAAAAAACCGATCAAACCGAACCGAACCGACTATAATCGGTTTGGTTCCGTTCAGTTGATGTCCAAAGAACGGATGGATTGGATGACTTTTTTAGTCATTGGATTGAATTGGTTCAATTATCTAAATCATCCAAACCAAACCAATCCGCAAATTTGCTCAGGAGGAGTATGTCCTTTCCTCTTGATAAAAGATAATAATGGTACCAAACAATTGGATCAATTGATAAGGAATTGTTCCAATTTGACTAAAGGTCTCGAGTTCGAGTCTTAGGTATGCAGCTGTGTTAAACTTGGTTAGGAGAGCTTTACCGCCCTTGTGGTCCTACCCGGCTCGAACGGGATTAGTCTTTGCTTAGACCGTTAAAACGGATAGCTGGAGGATGCCCATGGTTTACAAAAAAAAAAGATAATAATGGTATTTGTGGTTGGTTGGAGTGGTAAGTACTCATTTTTTTAAAAGTAAGATTTCATATTCAAGTCTTGTGTATAAAAAAATATCTTTTGGGAGAGTTATCACCGTTATGGGACCTCAACTAGCTCAAACAAAGATTGCCTCTAATAAGAGAATACATGTGAAAAAATTAATGGTAATAATAAATTTTTGGACCAAACAAATAAATTGATAATTAAATATTTTGGTCATATTTTACAAATTAAATGATATAGAATTTTGATCTAAATAAAGAAATTGTTTAAGCAGTGAATTTATTGTGAGAGAATTGAAATGAGAGTGAAAATAGAATTAGATTTGAGTAAAATTATAATTTTGGATGAGGTATCAATATCCCTATAATGAAATGACATATAAAAGGTTAACATTCTCTTTTTCTTTTAATTCCTAAACAAACCCTAAAAATATTGACAAGAAGAGAAATCTTTGAAGAGATGGTGTTGCCAAATATGCCTTGAATCAGGACCAGATTAGCGTTCTTTATTCTGGGAATTTGTCATCCTAGGAAATCTGATGTAGGTTGATTTGTTTGTACTATTATTTTTTTTATTGGAAATGCAATATTTATGATAAAAATTAAAGGGCACGTTCATTAATTAGAAATAGAAATAAAAATAAAAATAAAAATAGAAATAGAAACGAAATGTATTTGATGTGTTTAGTAGTAAAAGTTTGGTAATAAAAATGGAATGTGAATGTATTAAAATGACTATTTTACCCCTTATATTAAAATAATAAAAAAAAAGAATGTTATAATTGTGTCAAATCATGTCAAATCAAAAGGGTATAATAGATATTTTGTATTTTCTTTTTTTTTTCTTTTGAAGTTGATGAAAATGAAAAAGTGAAAAAATAAGTGGGATCCAATAGACTCCACTTACTTTTTGGTTTTCATGGAATTGATTTCTAATTAGTGAACATGCCCTAAGGTCACGTCCCTTTGCAAACTTGATGATGGAAAGGAATTAGACCTCACTTACTTTTATTTTTTTTCTTTCCTTTATAGAAAATTTTTAAAAATGTCTATTATACCATTTAATTTGATATAATCATATTTTTTTATTATTATTTTAATATAAAAGGCAAAGTAATAATTTTAATACATTTTTATTCTATTTCTATTTTTAATTTTTATTTCTATATACAGCAAATACAATTTTTTTATTTCTGCATAAAAAACGTACCTGATTATATTCATAGTTTGAATTGAATAGTTGATGAAGCAGCTAAAAACAATGGCAAACATATTCATTCTCAAAAGTCAAAACTATTAGCTGTCAGAAAATTGACAATCTCAGCAACCTAGGATAGAGTAGTTTAGTATGATTATGGGTCATAATTTATGACCCATAGAGCTTGATATATATGTTATCTTCATTTGTATTTTTCAGCAATAGTTTAACGGTTGGTTGACTTGAAAGGGTTAAAAATTTTTTTTAAACAAATTTAATACTTAAAATATGATTTCCGCATTATAAACTGATAGGATTAATTTAGAACCTTAATTAAAGCTACATATCCAAAATATTACTTTAACCAAACATATATAGTCTAGTATTCACTATAAAAAATAAAAAGCGCAGCAGCTTGAGCCACTAAATATAGAGCAATTCTTGTATGTATTAACATTTAGGGCCGTTTGCTTGCTGGTTTTGTCGAGGGAAAGGAGAATTCCACCTATTTTTATATTTTTATTTCTCTGACACATTTAAAAAAATACAAAAAATATAAAATGTCTATTATACCTTTTGATTTGATACAATCCCAACTTTTTTTTCTTTTTATTATTTTAATATAAGAGGTAAAGTGGTAATTTTAATACATTCCTATTCCAAATTTTTATTACCAAACACATCAAACCCATTCCCTTTCCCCCTTTCTCTCCCTTTCTCTTTCCTTTTCTCTTTCTATCTACAAAACGTATCTTTATACATATAATAAAAAATACTAGAGTGTTGAGATTTGAGAACATCTTTTACAATGAGGTCCACTAAAAAAGATTAATTTCAACCCACTGTTGTATGTACACGTGTATGGTGCTATTGGTTTGGTCCATAAGTCCATATCCCAATAAAGATATTAGACTTAAGGCCCCATTCATTTCAATGGATTGGGCCAATGTGAATCTAAAGCTAGATTTTGGCCCATGGAAATTGTGCACAATCACACAAGGATCTCAGGAAACTAAATATCCACTAAATATCCAAAACCAAAAGAAAGGTAAATAACCAAACAAAAAAGTTAACAAGTAAAAAATATAATTATTTTGGTCCTCAATGTTTGCATGAAGTTTAATGTTGGTCCTTAATGTTTCAAAAGTTTAATGTTGGTCCTCAAAGTTTTTATTTTTGGTCGATTTTGATCCTCGAGCGTAACACCATTAACTTTTAGCCGTTAAATGATGACGTGACATACTTATATGGTACTCCCTCTCTCCTACATATTATATTTTAATGACGTGGCATGACACATCACTGCCACGTCACCCCAGATTGTCACATCATCATCTTATCTTCTTCATCAGCATCATTATCATCATCATCATCTGGGGTGACGTGGCAGTGATGTGTCATGCCACGTCATTAAAATATGACATGTAGGAGAGAGGACGTGCTATATAAGCATGTCACGTCATCATTTAACGGCAAAAGTTAACGGTGTTACGCTCGAGGACCAAAATCGATCAAAAATAAAAACTTTGAGGACCAACATTAAACTTCATGCAAACATTGAGGACCAAAATAGTATTTTAACCAAAAATATATGTACACACATATAATCACAAGTAGGTGAATCTTGAGTAGAGCTGTCGTTAATTTTGAGCCACAAATTTAATGAGTTCTAAGTTCTAACTCCTAAATGAATGATCTACCCTCCTGGTTGCCCGAACCAACGGCCTGTTTGGTTGAGGTTTGCGAAGGGAAGGGAGGGAATGAGTTTGGTATTTGTAAAGCTTAGTTTAGTACAAAATTTAGATATTATGAGTGTTCTTTACAAATATATCATGATGGAACTTCTTTTCTTCCTAATAAATAAACCCCACTTTTTTCAATGTGATGAAATTATGTTTTTGTCTTTACTTTTTTTATCTACTTTTATTCTATTTCTCACTTTTAATGTAAGGGCAAAATGGTCATTTTACCCACTTATATTCCATTCACCTCACATCACATCATATTGACATGACATCTCCATTCCCTCATCTTTTCCTATTCTCTCTCCTATTCCCATTCCCATTCCCATTTCCATTCCCATTCCCTCCTTTTTTCTACCAAAAGAACATACTCTATGGAAGTTTTGTCAAAGCTTTAGTGGCTTTTTATCATTTTACCCTCAACTACTATTACCAAAATTTAATTATACGGTAAATTGGTTATTATATCATTTTTATATTCTTATTCCTAAACTCTATTTTCACCTTTTTTTATGTCATAACAAACATACTCTTAAACATTCTTATTCCTTGTCCTATTTCTATTCTTATTTTCTTAAAATAAATCCACCAACCAAACAAGCAAGTGAATAACTCTGAGGCAAAAAGGAAATTAGATTTGGTACAACTTTTTTATTACATTTTTTTTGTGTTTTTCAAAGGTATTTTTTATTAGAGATAATTATGTTCGAGTTAGCTAAGGTCTCGTAACATGGATAGAATAAAAATTAAAAAATAAGATATAATGCTGCAAAAATCAATAAGAATAAAATTTTATTAGGAATGGCGAATTGGAGCAAAATTTTCACTAATTTGAATGGCAAATTGGTGATTGCACAATAAAAATGGTATAGTTTGATCAATAAGAATAAAAATTAAAAAATAAGATATAATGCTGCAAAAATCAATGTTTTTGTCTTCAAATTTACTTATTAAAAAAAGACACGTGTCAAAATTTTTTTATGTCAGCCTCTTATTCTTGTAAAGGAATGTGAAATGTAAAAGAATGTAATGTAATAAAATGAAATTTTAAAAATAAAAAATATATTTGATATGCAAAAAAATAAAATATAAGAATTAAAAAATAAAATAAATTTAAAATCCAAAATACTCATTATATCTAAAATAAATTTACACTAATCAAGTAACTCACAAATTAAGTCCCATTATTATATAATCATATCATATCTCTCTATTTATTCATCCCTCTCAAGTCTCAACCATTTACTAACCATATTATTCATGGCATCATCTATTCCGTTCCGTCCACCCTGACGGCCATAGCCAACGAGACCGCCCTCCAGCCGCGGTTCATTCGTGTTGAGGACGAGCGGCCTAAGGTGGCATACAACGAGTTCAGCAATGAAATTCCAGTGATATCACTAGCCGGAATCGATGGTGAGAGACGACAAGAGATATGTGAGGAAATAGTGAAGGCTTTTGAGGAGTGGGGAATATTCCAGATTGTGGATCATGGTGTTGATCCTAAACTTGTCTCTGAAATGACTCGTTTGTCTCAAGCCTTCTTTGATTTGCCGGCCGAGGAGAAGATTCGCTATGATACGTCTGGTGGAAAAAAAAGGTGGCTTCATTGTATCCAGCCATCTTAAGGTATATACGCGTTTAAATTAAAACGAACGGTTGAGATTAAAATATTGTCAAAATCTTAAATTGGTCCTTTGCAATTTGCACGAAGTTTCATATTGGTCCTTTATGTTTCAAAACGTTTAAATTGGTCCTTTATGTTTGCAAGAAGTTTCAAATTGATCTTTCCGTCCAAGTCTGTTTATTTCTTCCGTTAAGTGCTGACGTGGCGTGCCGAGGTGGATATATCATCTCTCCTACACGTCCATTTAAGCTGACGTGCCATGCCACGTCATCATCTACTATCATATTTGATGACGTGGCATGACATGTCAGATTAGATGGACACGTCAGCACTTAACTTAAGAAATTGACGGAAGTGAACGGAAGGACCAATTTGGAACTTCTTGCAAACATAAAGGACCAATTTAAACTTTTTGAAACATAAATGACCAATATGAAACTTTGTGCAAACATAAGGTACCAATTTGAGGTTTTGACCTTAAAATATTAATGATTATAAGTAAGCATGCATGTAGGGAGAGGCGGTGCTAGACTGGAGAGAGATATTCACATACTTCTCATACCCGGAGAAGAGCCGAGACTACTCGCGGTGGCCGGAGAAGCCGGAAGGGTGGAGGAAGGTGACGGCGGAGTACAGCGAGAAGCTGATGGATTTGGCGTGGAAGATGCTGGAAGTGATGTCAGAAGCAATGGGGTTAGAGAAAGAGGCAGTGAGGGAAGCATGCATAGAGATGGAGCAGAAGCTAGCCGTCAACTTCTATCCAAAGTGCCCACAGCCAGACCTGACGCTTGGCCTCAAGCGTCACACAGATCCTGGAACCATCACTCTCTTGCTTCAAGATCAAGTGGGTGGCCTTCAAGCTACTAGGGACAATGGCAACACCTGGATCACTGTCAAGCCTATCCAAGGCGCCTTCGTCGTCAACCTCGGCGATCATGGCCACGTAAATACTCAAAAAATTAGTCATCATACTTGTGAGAATATATGTTAAACTTATATGCAATTATTTATATTAATATTAGGACAAAACTAATTATATGATGTTGGTTACATGCTTTTGATAAGGTTAACCAATTAAAAAAAGACATGTGTCTCAAAATTGATACATATCTTTTTTTAATTGGTTAACCTTATCAAAAGCATGTAACCAACAGCATATAAGTTTTTTCCTTAATATTATTGTATTTCAACAAAAAAATCTTAAAAAAGATAACAAAAAGTATAAAACTTTCAACTAAAATCTTGAGTAGATAAAAATATCAAATTTAATTCTCTATTAACATAAATGCTGTCCAGAAAAAAAAAACATGAGAACAGATCCTCAGCTGTCCAAAAACGTTGCTGTCCGTGCTGTCTTGGTGATACGACGTCGCCTCACAAGAAATGAATCTTGAATTTGTGTTAGCATTTTTCATCACCCTTGAGCGCTAACTTCTTCAGCAAAACGCGTGGCCTGGAGCAAAATTTTAAAATATAATGTATATAAAATTAATATTTTATAGAATATATATTTATTTTAAAACAGTTATTATATATTTAAATAATACTTTTAGGATTTATTCAAAAAGTGTACTAGGATACTTTTAAGGTTTTCTTTAATTGGTTGAAAGGAAATTTATTTTTTTTAAGTTAGTGAAAAGTCACAATCATAATTTTTTAAGCTTTCTTATTGGTTAAAGAGAAACCTTAAAGTGTGTCTTTAGGGCACTGGCTAACAAAATCCATAATTTTATATTAAAACTTAGTATAAATGAAACTTTAGTTACTGTTATATTTTTTAAAAATCTCAATTTATCTTGAGCCAAATAATTAGAGTTGTTAAAATGAGCCAAATTCTAGGAATTAATCTGTTTAACTCTAGCTATTAGGTGAGCTAGATTGAGAGAATTTAGACTAATTTATAAATGAGCCAAAATGACCCAGGTTGCTCTTGGCATTTATAAATTAGTCTAAATTCTCTCAACTTCACTCATTTTGGCTCATTTATAAATTAGTCTAAATTCTCTCAACCTGACTCATTTTGGCTCATTTATAAATTAGTCTAAATTCGATCTCAACCTGACTCATTTTGGCTCATTTATAAATTAGTCTAAATTCGATCTCAACCTGACTCATTTTGGCTCATTTATAAATTAGTCTAAATTCTCTCAACCGGACTCATTTTGACTCATTTATAAATTAGTCTAAATTCTCTCGGTCTAACTCACCTAATAGCTAGAGTTAAACAGATTAATTCACAGAATTTGACCCGTTTTAACAACTCTAATTATTTGGCTCAAGATAAATTGGGATTTTTAAAAAATATAATAGTAACTAAAGTTTCATTTATACTAAGTTTTAATATAAAATTATGAGTTTTGTTAGCCAGTGCCCTAAAAACTAGGGGTGATCCCGGGTTGGTTTGGTTCGGGTTTGAGAAAAAATTGGAACCAACTCGATCAAAGTTCGGCGGGTTGGGTTGGGTTGGGTTTGACAAAAAGTTGTTTTGAACCCGAACCGAACCAACCCGCCAATGGGCGGGTGGGTTCGGGTTCAACCCGTCAAATTTATTTTTATTATTTTTTTTATTTTTTTTATTTTTCTTTGAACTTTTAAATTATTTACTTATATCAAAAAGACTTATTTTCATTTAGGAAAAAGTCAAGAACTTGAAAAAAAACTAAAATTGACATATTCAAGATATGAACAATTTGTATTTGTTGCTTATGTATTAGTGATTTAATATTTTAATGTGCTATAAATTCTTTTTCTAATAATAATATATACTAGAGCGGGTTGGCGGGTTTGTTCGAGTTAGGCGGGTTCATAATTTTCAAATCCGCTAACTGAATCAATCAATGAGCGGGTTGAAATTTTGGACCCAAACCAACCCGCCAACCCGAACAAACCCAACCCAAACTGGCGGGTTGGATTGGTTTTGGCGGGTTGGCCCGAACCGCTGATTACCCCTACTAAAAACACACTTTAAGGTTTCTCTTTAACCAATAAGAAAGCTTAAAAAATTATGATTGTGACTTTTCACTAACTTAAAAAAAATAAATTTCCTTTCAACCAATTAAAGAAAACCTTAACAAGTATTCTAGTACACTTTTTGAATAAATCCTAAAAGTATTATTTAAATATATAATAACTGTTTTAAAATAAATATATATTCTATAAAATATTAATTTTATATACATTATATTTTTGAAAATTTGCTCCAGGCCACGCGTTTTGCTGAAGAAGTTAGCGCTCAAGGGTGATGAAAAATGCTAACACAAATTCAAGATTCATTTCTTGTGAGACGACGTCGTATCACCAAGACAGCACGGACAGCAACGTTTTTGGACAGCCGAGGATCTCTTCTCGTATTAATATTGATGACTACAGAAAGTACAAAGTAATTGAGTAATATTATTTGATGTAGTACCTGAGCAATGGAAGGTTCAGGAACGCAGATCACCAAGCAGTGGTGAACTCAAACAGTAGCAGATTGTCCATAGCCACATTCCAAAACCCATCACCTGAGGCAATTGTGTATCCTTTGAAGCTCAGAGAGGGAGAGGAGTGTGTGATGAATGAGCCTATCACCTTCTCTGAGATGTACAGAAGGAAGATGGCTAAGGATCTTGAACTTGCTAGGCTCAAGAAGATGGCTAAGGAACAACAACAAGTCGTCTCTGATAAACCCCAAGACAAGCCTAACTTTGAGTCCAAGTCATTGGACCATATTCTTGCTTAAACTTTAATTACTGTATCACTCTTGGGATTAAATAAATTATAATTAGAAAACAAGAAGATTACTAGCTAATCCAAGAGTTTGTATTGTACGAGTCAATTTCCCCTTATTGTCTGTGTTGTATCGCACTGAAATAATTGGATACCTTTCCTCAAGTTTAGTAGGAGGTATTCATTCCAACTGCCAAATATGTGTTCATGCATGCATGTATATGGATATATATATATATATGTAGTTATGTACCAAGTATGAATAAAAGTTTGTTTAATTAATTACTTGTTGCAAAATTGTTATTTGAGTAAAGATATTAATCACTTTGTATTTTTTTTTAAAGGAGTTAACTTAGTTTTTGGTCCTTGAAAGATAAGTATTCTTACGTTTTAGTCCCTAAAACATACATATTTATAATATTTTAGGGACCATTTAGTATTATGGCCACCATTATCTTTCTTGTCAATGATTCAAAACATAACATTTAAATGAATCAAACTGACGTCGTTTTGCTGAGTTTGAGTGAGAGAGGGTGCCATGTCACTTAAATATGACACGCAGGAGAGAGAGTGTGCCACATAACCCTTCCACGTCAGCATTTGATGAAAAACCAGACAGATGTTACGCTAGAGGACCAATTTTGACAAAAAAAAGCCTTAAGGACTTAAAATAACTTTTTGAAGACTATTAATGCTATTGGTTTGATCCTCATAAGTCCATAACCTATTAATGCTTTTGGACTTATGGACCCATACATCATAATGGATTGGGCCAACACTAGTTCAAAGCTATATTTGGGCCTTGTGCCCAATCGCACAAGGACTTCAGGAAACTGAATATCCAAAACCAGAAGATAGGAGTGAACACATAAATAACAAATAAAGAAGTTAATAGATAATACATCTATATTAAGATAGTTGTTGGCCTTTCTTTTCATTAATCTCACAGAATATTTATTTAATAATTAATAAAATATAAAATAGACTATATGATTGGAGGAGAAGTGAGTGAGAAAGTAAAGAAAATGGATAGGTAAGAGAGAGAGAGAGAAATTAGATATCATGGATAATTATTTAATTAATTTATTATTTTCAAAATATAACAATAAAAATTTTATATTATATTTGAACAATTTTTAAAAAATGCATGCACGTTTGTTATTATAAGAAGGTGAATCTTGAAGTGAGTTATCACTAATTTTGGGAATTAGATTATGTGAAGTGGTAAAGTGTGTAGAAAAAAAAAAGAGAAAGATAAATTGAGAACTAAACCCTATGATGAGAGCATGGGAAAATCTCATGCTTAGAATATAGTATTAGTAATTAAGTAGTGAAATAATCCTTGCTTTTCAGAATAAAAAAAATGGAATGAAACTCTTATTTACCTAAATAGATTAAGGCCCACATGTATGTATTCTTCCTTTTTGTTCTCCACTTAATCACTCTGGACAAAACCCCTAATTTTGAGCCACATATTATATTGAAGTTTGGTATATCAAAAGTTGGGATCCTTTAAATTCTGAGTTCCTTTTAATTTGTTGGAATTGAATTTGGAAATTGTTGGAGTAGGCCGTAGGACGACTTCCCTTTAATCATTATGTCCAGTTGCTCAATAAAAAGAAAGAAAAAACTTATATGCCGTTGATTATATGTTTTTGGTAAGGTTGATCACTTAAAAAATGATATGTGTCAATTTTGAAACACATGTCTTTTTTTAATTGGTCAACCTTACCAAAAGCATGTAACCAACAACATATAAGTTTTATCCTAAAAAGAATGGACTAAACTAAGGTAAAGTTACTTAGGTGCTTGCTATAAAGTTCACTAATATAATTAAAACACGTGACAAAAAATTTTTGTTTACCCAATCACGGTAAACACGGTAGAGAGAGAAAATGAAAAGTAATAAATTAGATAACCAATCAAATAGGAGAGAAATATAATTAATGTTTATTATTGGTGAACTTTATAGTAAGCACCTAAGCAACTTTATCTTAATTTTTTCCAAAAAGAATATTCATCCTCTACTTTTTTTTTAAGGTTAAAATGCACATAACCTCCCTAAACTTTAAGGCTTGTGCACATAACTCCCTTGAAGTTTAAAAGTTAACACAAGACCCCCTAAACTTTTCATTTTGTGCAAACAACCCCTTCTGTTAAGTTTTTCATCCAATTTCTAACTAAGATGCCACATCTTGTGTTAACTTTTAAACTTCAAGGGAGTTATGTGCACAAGCCTTAAAGTTTAGGGAAATTATGTGCATTTTAACCTTTTTTTAATTAAGTTGGGTTGATGAGTGGGTGTGATTGAATAAACAAATTAATCTAGTTTTAACTAAATATTAGGGTGGTAAAATGTTACGTTCTAAATTAATTATAAGGAATAACCTGATTTTAAGTCAAATCACATGAGGCTAAACTCCTAATTATTATGACTAAAACAATGAAGGATAATTAGAGAAAAATTAAGTAAAACAAATGAAGGATCTATGCAGTAAATAACAAATTTTAATGGAGGTAATTTTTTCTTTAACAAACAATTTTTGATAAGGGCTCGGGAGAAGAAGACCAAACGAACGACCATTAATCTACTTTACTAACAATGACATAACGCAAGTCTACTCATATTGCTCCTTGGTTCACTTTAATTAAAAATTAATTAAATATCAAATGTTAGAAACATATATATATATATATATACTAGAGGCTTCGCATGCACATACGTGCATGTAATTTATTGTATATAATATAATAATTATTATATTTTTAAATAATAACATATTGGATATTTGATATATAATTTTTGAATTTTTAAAATACAATTAAAAATTATGATTATATTTTTAAAAATAAATTAAATATTAGGAAATTATTTATTCCCTTATCTTTTTAATAACTACCTATTGTATCTATTTTTTCTCTCCCACATTCTTCCACCATCATATATTTTTATATTTTTTAATTAGAAAATGCCTATTTTGTGACCCCAATGACTAGAAGGGGTCACAGCCATATTAATATAGATATATATATATATATATACACATAAAATAAATAATCGCCAGCCAGCACCAAAATTATATTGTGGTTCTGGTTTTTTTATTAAAAAGCCAGTGTGAGTTTGACACTTTATAAGGACAAAGCAATGTAATTAAGGAAAAAGATTATTTTGCATTTTAGAATGTGTGTCCATTAATATAGCAAAGTACAATTAGTTTTTGGCTAATTATACATATACATTAAAACTTATGATAATTTTTTAATCTCAAAATTTTATATATATATATATATATATATATATGAATAATGTACGTGGTATCAACTAGGAAAAAAAGAAGAAGGAGAGAATTGATCCCCCTTAGCCAAAATAAATCATAATTGTGAATTAGTCAAAAGCATGGTGAGAATTGAAGTTGCAATCTACCTCCACTTTCTGACCACCTCCTTCACAAGTCACAACTCATACACATTCAGATATCCATCACATTCAATTCCTCCACATTGATATATATATATATATATATATATATATATATATATATATATATATATATATATATATATATATAGTTTTTCATGTACAAAAGTTGCATGTTAGTTTTTTTTTTAAATATATGTAATATAAAATAATGATAATGTTTTAAACTTTTCATACTATATATTGTTATAATTTCCTAATATTTTTATTTTTTCTCTCAACTTCTCACTTTACATATTTTATTTTACATTTTGTAGTATATATAATATAATTTGCATTGTGAGAGTAATGATGAAAAGCCTAAGGCCTTGTTCTTTAATAAAAAATGAGGATAGAAATGAGAAAAGAATGAGTGAGGTTCACTAAGTCCTACCTATTTATTATTTTTTCATTTCCATCAACTTTAAAAAATATATATATATATATACAAAATGTCTATTATATTTGACACAATCATAACTTTTTTTTCTTTTTATTATTTTAATATAAGGGGTAAAGTGGTAATTTTAATACATTCACATTCTATTTCCATTTTTAAACTTTTACTAACAAATACAATAAACACATTCCATTTTTGTTTTTATTTTATTTTTACATAAAGAATATGTCCTAAAGCTAAAACGAACCATATTAATATTGAAATATATATATATATATATGTGTGTGTGTGTTTTTTTTTGTTGTCTTGGTCTAACAGTAGTTAAAAGGTAAATGATATCTTTAATAAATGAATAATTACGTTGATATATATAAACATAAATAAATATTTTATAGGGCAGCTTAACTTGATGCCTTATACCTTCTAGGGTAGCTTTAAGAAGAAGAAAATGTTGTACCTGTCATCAATGTCCTTTCTGTCATAATTAATGCCTCTGAAACTATTGAGCATATATTTCTTGCTTAATGAGTATTACCAGGTTTGATGATTATTGGTGTTATAGAATATTACCATCACAATATCTTTCATTGATGAATCACTGAATCCATAAACAAAAATACAAAACAATTAGCAACATGTAGTTGGTTCTGAGTACTGGTAGCTATTTCATTCCATTCTCTTTAATTAAGGTTTTGGGATTAAATTTTGTATATGAAAAATCTCAATTTAAAGAATTCTATCCTTATTATAAAACGCAGTTAACTCGAAGAGGATTACTAATAATACCTGTGAAAAAGAATGCAAAATAGTTGTTAATCGATTGTCGAGAACAAGTTTTAGGCATTTATATATTTAACTACGTTTTTTATTAATTAATAGTATTTAAAAAATATGTATTATAAATAAAGTAATAAAAAAATATATTATCAAAAAACACACAAATAACATAATACTGCATATCATTTAAGAAATGTATAGTAAGATAATAGAAGGTAAAAGAAAACTGATTATTACAAAGGTGAAAATATCATTTTGTTCCTCTACGCTTTACTACGTTCCGTTTTGATTCTTTATGTTTTAAAAGTTCTAAATCAATTATCTATGATTTTAAGTTATTTCAAAATGGTTCTTCGTCTACTCATACCGTTAGCCTTCTGACGTGGAATGCTGACGTAGAGTAATACTCTCTTCTAGTTGTCTGTTTAATCTGACATGGCTAATGACTTAGACTATAACCAAAATGACGTCGTTTTCCATTCCACAATGAAAACCCGTCACTAACCGATTCATTTTCCTTAAACGTAAACGAAGTGCGTTCTGGTTTAAAGTGTAAGTTATTAGTTACGTTAGATTAACCGGACAACTAGAAGAGAGTTTTGGTCCACGAGACCGTTCCACATCAGTATTTAACAGAAAAGGCTAATAGTGTGAGGTAAAATGATCATTTTTTAACAACTTGAAAATATAGAAGACTGGTTTTAAACTTTTAAAATATAAAGGACCAAAACGAAATTTGAGTAAAATATAAAGGACCAAAATAGTGTTTTAACCTGTTAGAAAATACCAAAAATTCAAGCGAGGCTCCAGTGTAAGGGACCTATGGACCATCTTACCAAATTGACTTTTGTAACATAACTCCATTATTTTCTTTATTTTAATATTCTCTTTACGAGTGAAGACTCAGTCAACATTATTGTTCTTTTTTTTCTCCTAGAGTGAATCTCCGATTTTTTTTTGGGGTCAAATTGATATTTTATCTCAGATGAGAAGAAAAGACACAACGGCATACAACAAAATATTAAAAAAAAAAATAGCCTATGATATAATTTGTTGCATGCATGTATGTAATGCAATTTCGATTAATAAGATTGTAACACTTGTTATTTTGTTGCATCATGCAATGTAATTGAATTACATTAATGGCTATAATTGTACCACATAACTCATTGCATGATGCAACAAATTGCATCATAGACTCGCCCTAAAAAAAATTAAGGTAAAGTTCATTAGGTGCTTGCTATCAAGTCTACCAATTATAAATTGTATTTTTACTATCTCTCTTCTTTGATTGGATGCGTAATTTAATTTATTGTCTTTTATATTCTTTCTCTATAATAATTGGTTATACAAAAAATTTTTACCACATGTGTACTTTTTATTAGAGAACTTGATAGCAAGCACCTAATAAATTTAATTTTATCTTAGTTTAGTCCCAGGAATATATTGTAGGAAAACAAATTAAATACATTAAATTAGAATAAGTTTGCTCCTCTAAGGAGAACTATATAAACAGCAACTATGGAAGACAACACATTTCATAATGCATTAACTATAGAAAAAACTTATATCACAAAATATATAGAAAAAAAAAAACTAAATAACAAATAGAAGAAGAATTTTGGATGTAAATCTTCACAAAAAGAACCTCTCGCTCTTATCCAAGAGAAATAAATCTCTTAGAGAAAAACTCTTCTAAAGAATATGAGATCCTTCAAACAAAAAAAATTTTAAAAGAAGAAAACACCTACAGATGAGGAGAGAAAACAACATATTATCTAAATAAACTAAAAGAACAATAAGAAAAAAGGGGAGGAGGATGGAAGGAGAACCCTAACAGACGAAAGAGCAGAGAGACTTTGAATAGGGATATTAAAATGGGTCGGTTCATCAAAAGTTTTTAGTGATATGGGTTGAGCTGGGTTGGGCTTGAGGCTAGGCCTAAAATACTCGTACAGTCCAACCCTTGATGGATCAAAGGCTGGCCAATGGACTTTTTCTTTATTTTTTTTTAATTTTTTTACATATTTTATTTTATCAAATATTAATATATTAAGAATAAATATTACAAATTGTCTTATAAAAATAGGATTTAAAAAGTTATTTAGTGTATTTTATTTATCAACATATTACGAATAAATATTACAAATTGACCTATAAAAAAATGATTTATTTTACATATTAACACACTATAGATGAATAATATTATATAACTTTTTATTTTTGAAAAAAGGGCTCCTTAAAAGAAATGATTACACTATGGAAATTAAAACCAATTAATTTGTTTACAAAATTTTCTTTTAGTTCTAAAAAATATCTCTAAATGGGATAAAGTTCAGTAATTAATTATAAGAGATCATTTATAGATCACTATATTTGACGGTCAATTATTAAACGTCAAATTTTCTTTTAATAGAAATTCGTACTTTGGTTTATTTTACAATAATCAATCATTAAACTTGCTAATTTAACGGTTAAAAATGATCAATTGACCATTTTACAAGTTGAAAGAGTTAAGAGTGTCTACGATAAAAATTCAGTAGTACCGTATTACTGAACTTCAATGTATTCCTCAAATCATTTGTTAATATTAATAAAAACTCACATTAATTATGACTCGCCTTGAATATATTAGGGACAAACTGATTAGAAGAATGTATTGAAGTTCAGTACTACCGTACTACTGGACATCTAATCCTACTATTGTCTTCACTCTTCACAACATGAAACAATTTGCTCACATCTCCCTTAAACAAGTTCACTGTAAAACTAATTATTGTGCAAACACATTTGCAAGACATGTAATTGCACAAGAACAAATAAATTTGAAAAGTTTTGACTCTCTCTCTCTCTTTTTGGTATTTATGCTTTTGTGGTTTATATATATGTTGAGAACTTGTCTTCCCCGTGGAATAGGGAATAGGATGATTAGCCTTTTGTCTATACTGAACATTTGTTCTTTGTTTTGCTTAATGAATTGTTTTTTATGCACGAAAAATAAGACTAAATCCAAGTATTTGACACAAAAGAAATGACTAAATCCAAATACATATCTTTTTATTGACACTTAAATTTTTAAAAGAAGTGTTGTTGGAATCAATATTCTTAAATAATATATAAACTTTGAGAATAGATCTTTTGTCATATTTTTTCTTTTCATTCTCTGCTATTAGTCTATAATTATATATTTTTTAATATTTGTTCTTTTTTTTTTAATTTATAATTAAAAATTTGAAATGTCTTAAATTTATTATTTTCAAAAGTATGAGAGAGATATAAACAAAAAAAATTAAATGCTCGTGACCTATTAAAAATGGATTAGAACCACATTTTATTTCTATTTATCTCCTACATTAAAGAAATTTGTCATTTCTCAAATTTAGAGAATCCCCTTACAAAAAAAATATTATGTACCGTTTAGAGAATTCAAACTCCAAAAATTATTTATCACAAATATATTTTGAAGCACTTAAAAGTTTTTATTGTAAAAAGAATTGTTAAAAATATTATTTTAGGCTAATGACAAAAAATGAAAAAAAAAAACTGAAAATCCACTCTGTTATTAAGCAAACTTTCATTCAAAACAAGATTATTTTAACAATCACCTAAATTTTCAAAATTTACCTTTACGTTGTTGTTTTGGGAGGAATAATGAAACAAGTTTAGGTTATGAATTAACAAGTGGACTCCCATTTTATTAATTGGGAGAAAGATATTATTTTGGTGAGTTAAAAAAAGAAGAAATCTTCAGAAGACTATGTTAAGAAGTTTTCTTCGTTAAATGACTGAATTGATAAAATATTAATTATTTCATCGTTAAATGACTGAATTGATAAAATAATAATTATTCCAAAATTAAAATATTAATTTACTCTAGTTTTTATAGTATTTTTAAATAATAAAAAAATATTTAACTTTCTACTCTTCTCATAGATATCTTATCTTAAATTTGTATTTCATTTTAGATAAGGTTACTTTGTTTTTGTTCTTATATAATGGTTGAGATTCAATTTTGTCCTACATATAACTAAATTTTGTCCTTTAAGTTTTGAAAATGTTACAATTTTGTTCTAATGTCTCACACTGTCTAGATCCCTAATTACAGAACAATATGATTAGCCAACGAATTTTTTTTTTAAAAAAATTATATCTGTTTTCAGTTAAGCACGTGTGGTTTAAAAACCATGTGTAACTAAATAGAGAGCCAAATTTTGAAACAAAAAAGAAATTGTTGGTTTAATTAAGCTAATAAGAAAAATAAAATCGAAAGAACTAAGAAGAAACTATTTTTATTTTGGTCTAGTTAGTAAGTGCTGTAAATCCAAAATTGACACAGTTTTTTAGTATTTCTTCCTTTAAAAGAAATTTAATTTTTTGAAGCCATCCCAAGAGGGGAAGAGGGAGGTAGGAAAGAAGGAGGGTTCGGTTCGGTACGGTACTTCCCTTTCTCTCTCTCTTCTCAATTGGTTTTTTTTTGGGCAATTCTCTATTGGGTTCAAAAGTCTCTTTTGACCATTGCCCTCTTTCTTCTCTTCTTCCTCCTATCTGCATCAACATTTCCTTCTTCCTGTATTATCCGACACATATAATTTCCTATTCCTCTCTGCTCAAATGGCAACTTCTCGTATATATTGAACATCTTTTCGTGCTTTTTGATCTGTCAATAACTTTTTAGCTTCTTCTTTCATTATCGCCGATCATGGGTATTTGCTTTTCTACCTCCAAAGTCAGTGGCTCTAACAGCAATAGCACAAACGCTGGGGGTACCACCTCCACCATTATTCACAACATTAAAGAAGGTACCAAGTTGAATTCGAAGAAATCTGTTTTTAATAAACAACAAAAATCGAACAATCAAAGGCAAAGGGCTTCGAATGAGAGTCACAAGAATCAGCAGAAGAATTCACAGAAGCAAAGGCCTAGAGATAATCAAAATTCTAGGCGTAAAGCTGGGCCTATACCATGCGGCAAGCGCACAGATTTTGGTTATGAAAAGGATTTCTCATTGCAATACTCCCTTGGAAAATTGTTGGGACATGGGCAGTTTGGTTATACGTATGTTGGGGTAAATAAAGCAAATGGGGATCGGGTGGCCGTGAAGAGACTTGAGAAGAACAAGGTATTGACTATTGATTCTTCGCATTTCCCAGCTGGGTTGATGATTTTTTGGTTGGTTTTCTCTGTTTTTTATTTAATTGGGTATTCATGTCGATTTGGATGTTTATGAAGATGTAGATTTTGTACTCATTATGTGCTTAGAGATTTTCTTTTTTGTTCTTTTGCTTGTTTGTCTACAATCGTGGTTTAGTTTTGGTCAATGGGTTAGGTGGAATTTCATTTTGGGGCTGCAGATTACGATCCTTGTTTGGAGAATTCGGTTATGATTACTTTGATTTCATGAATTATCAAAGGCAATGGCTACTACTTTCTCATGACCACCAATTGCTTGAATATCCAGTATTGAAGTCATTTATCTGGCTGGTTCTCTGTATATTGATGACTGGGACAATTCTTCTACCATATATCTTTTAGTCTTGTCAAACAGTCAAGTAATCTCGTAGATATACCCTGGAAATTTGTAAATTGCAGTTATTCTTCACCTACACGAGAGCTTGTAGTCCTGAATTGAGACTGATGAACTGATTATCTGTGTTTACTTACTTGCCTAGTCATGACAGTATTGCTAATTCTGAACATAAAGGATGTTAATTTGTGATAATCGAACAGTGTGAGCTCAAATAAAAGCATGTCAGAGTTTTATATAATCCTTCAAGTGTTTCAGAAGCATGTATTCAGTCTAAAGCAAGTGTATGTAGTTTGAGTTTTATGTGCCATACCCTGAAAATTGCAAGTAATTCTAAACTTTTCTGCGCCTTTTTGTTTAGATAATTGTTTGTGTGTTCCTGAATCAGTCCTTCAATTTGGTGGCAGATGGTTCTCCCTATAGCCGTTGAGGATGTGAAGCGAGAGGTGAAGATATTGAAACAACTTACAGGCCATGAGAATGTTGTCCAGTTCTATAACGCTTTTGAGGATGATTCATATGTATACATAGTCATGGAGTAAGTTATTTTTGATTGAGCTTCTTCTTCATGCTGTTTCACTGTGTTCACTTCTCATCTGATTTTGATCACAACTAGATTCTTCAAAATATCTTGAATTAGGGATTTAGCATTTTGGTGGAAATTATTGAATCATTCATGTCATGTTTACTTTTCTAGTCCTGTATGCACACACAGACACACATGAACGTATGTCCAATTGTACATATATTACCGTTATTCATTTTTATTTAAGTAAACCTTCAACCTTTCCCCTTCTTCCATTGGGGTCTAACACCTTACTTTTCTTAGGTTATGCGAGGGTGGAGAACTGTTAGATCGAATATTAGCCAAGTAAGTGTCTTTTGATCCCAGATATAAATTTTTTTTAAAAAAAAAATCTTCACTTTGTGGTTTTCAAGATCCAGGGCTAACTTCTTGCTTTGCTTTAATCAGGAAGGACAGCCGTTATACTGAAAAAGATGCTGCAGTGGTTGTAAGGCAAATGCTCAAAGTTGCAGCTGAGTGTCATTTACATGGATTGGTACACCGGGACATGAAACCAGAGGTATGTTATAGTCCACTAGCATGTCTGGTATTTGTATGCTAATTGACAGTGACTTATGTTATTCCTTTCTTTCATGCAGAATTTTCTTTTCAAATCTGCCAAAGAAGATTCACCTCTAAAAGCAACAGACTTTGGTTTGTCAGATTTCATAAAACCTGGTACGGGAAAATCTTCATGTTAACTAGCGTCTCAACATGCACTATAGTGCATTCTATGCAATTTTGTTTTAATAACTAAAAATATAATTAGTTATTATATTACATTTAAATGTAGTGGATAGTGAGCAACTACATGTAAGGAAACTGTAGTGGTTACTGGAAAAGTGGAGATAAAAAATACAGTGGTAAACTATACTTGACGTATTATAACTGTTACTGTTGAGTGAAAGATGGTTAGATTTGAACTAATGATAGAAAAGAGACTAAGTAGCTTTAGCCCCATATATGTTAGTATAGATGATTGGTTTGTTTCTCCTTTTTCCTCTCCGCGATCTCTCTCTCTATATATATCATACAAGTTCTTGCAACCTTTTCTTGATTGTTGTAGTGCTCGATCTTTGTAAAACTCTGTAGGAAAGAGATTTCATGATATTGTTGGCAGTGCTTACTATGTTGCACCTGAAGTGTTGAAACGTAAGTCAGGACCTGAATCTGATGTATGGAGTATTGGTGTAATTACATACATATTGCTTTGTGGGAGGCGCCCATTTTGGGATAAGACTGAGGATGGTATCTTTAAGGAGGTAGTGTTCCTTATTATTTCTTATTGAATCTACTGTTATTTATGTGGAATTGTCATTCCTTTTACTTTTTGGACTTCTGTTGATGACCTATTGTTAAACATTGGGTCTTTGTTTTTTTCCCCCAACCTTTTCGTATTTAACTTGTCTCTCATTACATTTTATTGTGATCTGATATTTGCAGGTCTTACGGAACAAACCCGATTTCCGCCGAAAACCATGGCCAACCATAAGTAATGCAGCAAAAGATTTTGTGAAGAAATTGCTGGTAAAGGATCCTCGGGCAAGATACACTGCTGCTCAGGCTCTATGTATGTATTTCATTGTTTTTATTGAAATAAAGTAACTCTTTGATCAAAACCTCAAGTTTAGTCAAACTGCATAGCATTGCCTTTCTTTTCCAAAACATTCTTAGAAGTTAGAAGAAAGGCTTTATACTAATTTTCTGAATTTACATGTCCAGCACATCCATGGGTTAGAGAAGGAGGGGAGGCATTGGAGATTCCTATTGATATATCTGTACTGGGCAACATGCGGCAATTTGTGAAATATAGTCGATTGAAACAATTTGCACTGAGGGTAAGATGGCTTTATGTAAGCCTTTGCATGTTAAAACTTCAAAAGGCCCCATGTTTGAGCTCCATTTCATGTTTATTTGGTTACATTGCAGGCACTGGCTAGTACGCTTAATGAAGAAGAGTTAGCTGATCTCAAAGATCAATTCGACGCTATAGATGTAGACAAAAATGGTTCTATTAGTTTAGAAGAGATGAGACAGGTAACACAACTCTCAACTGGCTTTCTGAGTAATTTCAATTTCGATAATTATTTTATAATCTTTTTTTCCTCTGGTCTAATAAGTAGATTTTGTGCAGGCTCTTGCTAAAGATCTCCCTTGGAAGTTGAAAGAATCGCGCGTGTTAGAGATATTGCAAGCGGTGAGTATGTTTGATTTTTTGCAACTTCCATCGTCATAATTTTGTCGATGACTAATTAGCCCTCGTTCAACTTAATAAATTGTAAATAGTTGGAGTTTCTTAAGTGGTTAACAATAGTATATTCATCCTTTCCAGCAATACATGTTCTTCCGTACTAGGTCTAATCTTGACATTCCTTTTCGGCCGAAACCTTCAGTATCGCCTAGTCCACTAGGCTCTAACTAATCTTGAAATTCCAGCATCCATATAATACATTGGCTTTGGCTTGTGATTGTGAAAGTACAAAGTATATAATTTATTGTCTTATATGTTTGCAGATAGATAGCAACACAGATGGACTTGTGGATTTCTCTGAGTTTGTTGCAGCTACCATACATGTCCATCAATTGGAGGAGCATGATTCTGAGAAGTGGCAGCAACGGTCAAAGGCAGCTTTTGAGAAATTTGACCTAGACAAGGATGGCTACATTACACCAGATGAACTTAGAATGGTTGGTCTCTACTATAAGCATGTCCTATGTACAAAACATTCTCTTCTGAACACTTTAGGACAGAAACTAATAACAATTTTTATGGCTTGACAGCATACAGGATTAAGAGGCTCCATCAATCCGCTGCTTGAGGAAGCCGATATCGACAAAGACGGGAAAATCAGCATATCAGAGTTCCGTAGACTTCTAAGAACCGCAAGCATCGGTTCCGGGCAAGTGCTGAGCCCCCGAAAGAACTAAGAACACAGGTGTTTCAGAGGCTGAGAGAAGTAAAAATATAAGGGTGGAGGAATTTTGTTTGTTTTTGTCTTGTTTCAAGATCATCATCTCCTTTGCAGATTGTGCTCAAGCCCTGAAGATGATGTATTCTGCAGATTTTGCTTAAAGCCCTCTTCTCTTGTTTATAGAACATTCTATGCAAATGCAACTATCAAACCTTAGTTGTGAAGAATGTGGCAATCCGACACACAGGTTTTCTGTGTTCATGATGTCTCTAGACCTACAAGGACCATACGTCAAAGAGGTGTTTGTGTAGATTGGAATTCAGGTACCACGGTTTCACCACTATACATCATCACATTTTAGAGTGCCATGGTTGTGATTTGCTTGTGCCATACTTGTAATATGTAATTATAAATAAATATCCAATCAAATATGTCAATTTCTGGTTCTATTGTTCTTATAGAAATACTATGTAAAAACTCTATTGTTAGCTGGAATTAGATTAATTAAAGTTGAATATATTAAAGCCAGAGAACATGATGGATAAATTCTTATAAAATTAATATATTTTTTTAAATGATAGAATGGAGGAATTGGTCATAATGACAAGTCACTTTCTAGGGAGGAAAATTCCAAGAAGTGGAGGCTAGAATTGAGTGGTGCAGTCATATAGGAATGTGTGAGCACATGCTCATACTGTGTTGACTACTCAGTGTGAAGTCTTTGACACTAAAGAATAAAACAAAAGAAGCCGACTTGGCAGCTTACTTAACGATGTTGACCAGCCAATCCATTTTGGACTCATGTACTCCAATCCCAAATCTCACAATCTATTACATTTAACTAATTTGGCTAAGGAGGGATGTTTTAAATATAAATTTCAAAAGCTCCATCATATAAAGAGAACACAAATTTGAATCTGAATAAGTATATTTATTAAAACAAATTTATTTTAACACTCCAATTCAACAAGAATTATTCAAGAGCCTGCATGTTTATTTTTAAAAAAATCCTTATTTTTTTAATAATCACTTATTTTAAAAAAGTGTGCTGTTTGTGTATGCTTATTCCATAAAATAAGTGATTCTTAGTTATAGCAAAATGTATTTTTATAGCTTTAAGCAGAAGTTAGAAATTTGAGCTTCTTTTTCTAGCTAATAGAAGAAGCTGAAATTTAAATAATTTATGACAAAAAAAAACCCTCAATAAAATTTCATATTTTCCGTTATACCTTTTATTATTTTAAACCTAATTTTGACCTATACAACTATAATTTACAATCAGTCTCTTCAACGTTGCTCCTCCTCTTCATCTTCTTCCTTCGTCTCAGTAATAATAAATATTAAATAACATTTTAATATATTAATAAATATTAATTAATAAAAAACTAATTATAGATAACAAAATTACATTAAGTAAAATTAATAATTATTTAATTAACATTTTAATATATTTATAAATAAATTAACATTTTTTTTATTTATTTAATAACATTAATAACGTCATAATCTATACATGCCTTTCTTGGTAATTTTACAGTCAAAAACACTTATTTATATAATTTTGCCAAACACAAATTGTTTTTCAGCTATTGATAAAAGTACTTCTCAACTCAGTTTGATAAACACAAACTGCCACTCTTTCATAGCAAATTTAAAGAAACTTCATTTAAAAAGAAGTCATTTGAAAATCAATAATTTTTATAAGCATGCACAAACGGGACCTAAGTCCAATATGATTTAGTCGGGAACTTGTTCTAAGTATGATCTTTTAAGATAAATTTAAATAGTATAATTTAGATCTTATTTATTTTTTTCTCAGAAATTTGAAATCTTAACTTAGACAAAATATTTCCCTCCTATTATTATTGCACACTTAAACTTGTCGTCCAAGTTAGTAGATCATTAGATAAAAAATAGGAAAGGAATATTACTTTTCATAATTGAAGAAATTAAATTGAAACTTTGACGAATAAAAAGAATATTAAATAAGAACATCTTCATTTCAAGCTGTATGGGCACATCTTCAGCATTGGTCAATTGAAGTCTATGAGAATATCCATCTCATTGGTTACTTCCGATAAAAATTTATTACTACAATTTAATAATTTATTTATTATTTAATATTTGTCAAAGACTTAGATACCAAAAACTCGCACTAAATCTAATTAAAAAAAAAACTCACTAAACAAATTAAGAGTTAAAATTTTATTAATGTTAACAAATAAAATTAATATGGATTAAGGTCATGCAAGCAACTCTCCATTAGGGAGCATGCAGCACATATGCTTTTATGCAAGCAAAAAAATATGAAAGGAAAGATAGACAGCAATATTAATTAGGAAAAAATTAAGGTAAAATTACTTAGATATTTGATATGAAGTTTCACTAATCATGTATTCTATTTATTTATACTCTCTTTCTTCAATGATTAGTTATCATAATTTAATCTTCTATATTCTCTCTTTCCCTATAATTGGTACTTCTTACCATGTGTTTTATTTTTATTGGAGAACTTTACCACAAACACTTAAGTAACTTAACATTAGTTTAGTCCTATTAATTAATTAGGCGTGGAAACATTGAAAGATATATTCATATGCATTATATTTTTGTCACTCATAATTCGTAAGTCTTTTTTATTTTTTATATATATAGCCATAATTCATAAGTCTTTAATCTTATGTCTAGCTTTTATTTTTGTATCTTATATTTGAAACTTGCTTCTTTTTCACATTGGACTTTTTTTTTGGGTCGAAATTTCACATTGGACTTGAACTTAATGGAAAAGTATGTTTTCTTATTGGGCTATACTAATTGGGCCATTTTTTCTTTAGAGCATATCATTATGATGGCCCACCTTAATTAGAATATGTGGGTTCCAAAACATTTTGTTGAAAGATCTAAACAATAAAATTTTGGGTTTAGTACAAATATAGATTATTAAAAAAAAAAACTCCATCTCATTCACCTTTATTATAGATTATTAAATTTCTATAAGACCAAGTGAATCTGTTATTAAGAAACCTGTTTCTGATCTCCACAATCTGAGCCCGTATGATAGGAAACAAAACGAATTTTACTTCTTGTTCTTGTTGGTCAATTTATTTTTTAATTTTTAAGTTTAAAAAATAAATTATTTGGCCCTTAAATTTTTATTTTTGTCAATTATTTAGCGTTTGGGGATGTTAGCCATTATCTGACTGGATGATGCAACCATTAAATACTAATGTTTCACCGTCAACTTGCTAACCGTGCTGTCGTACGCCATCTTGATGAGTACAATTTAAAAAAAAATCATGAATTTTAAGGTTGATTTGTGTATTTTTCTAGAATGATACCCAGATCAAAGGTTTGCACAAAATAAGCCAATCATCTTTAAAAAAAAGATTTGATTTTCTTCTTTCTTTCTTTTAATTGTACTTCTTAAAATGATGTGGCACCGTGATATGACAGTACTGTTAACAAGTTAACAATAACACGTTAGTATTTAATGGCCACGTCGATCGTAGTAGTGACAAGGTGGAATTTCAAAAACTTAGTCAATTTTCAAAACTCAAAAACTAAATAGTAGATTGATCAATAATTCAAATACTACAAATTAAATTTCCTCCAACGAAAAAAAGATTTGGTGATGTAAGGAGTTTAGAACTTTATATGTGTGTTGTGTTTAGACTTTAGAACTTCAATTTGTGGTTACAATATAAGATTCAGTTTAGAGGTGGGAATTAACTAGTGTAACCCATCATGGAATTTCAGTCATTTACGTTATTACTACCAATTCATTTTGATTTTTTGCAGGCTTTAAATTATTTCCTCTTCGATCTTTTCGTAGCCTTTAATTTCATTCACAATCAAAATTTGAAGGCAAGAAGAGACGGCAATAATATAATGTTTGTGGTTTTTTATGTTGTCAAAAGCTGATTATTCTTATATTTGAATTTGAGTGAATCATCCTGCAAATATATCATCAAAACACTGTTTTTTTTATATGTTTGGTCTTAATTAGATTATATATTGTACTAGTTCAATGAGACAATGAGGATGTGTTAGAATATTATATCTATCTGCTATTTGAAACTGAGAATAGAAGAATATAGATATTTTATTATTTTATTTTAAAATAATAAATTTTTTTAAAAAATCACTGATAATACGTATTTTTCCTTTTACTAAACATTAATATGTTTTTCAGGTAAAAAAAAAACATTAATATGTTTTTTTTTTAATTTTCCATATTTTTCCATTTTTCATGGCCCTCATGGCATGGCAATGTGACATCTGTCTTAGGCATAGCCCACACAGAGGCATGAGCTTGACTAGTTGTGAATTCTATTCCAAGACGCAAAGTAATTAATATAATAATTAACCATGTTTGATGATTCTTCATATATACTAATCACATTAATACATATATAGAACATCAGAACCCCTATTGGATATTGGAAGAGGATAACGAATAATTAGTTATCTTTTTCTGAAATGGGATTGAAATTGGTGTCTGGAAATGACACCAAATAAAACTGTTACTTTTTGGACTCACAAAAATATTATTATGATTTATGAATGCGTGGACAAAACAAAAATAGATTTTATGATAATAAAATGAGATAAATATTGGCTGCAATTGGTACAGTAAAAATGAATGATAAATAGACTTTTCATCTCTTGATGATGCTGATTTGTGCTGGAAAGATAAGATGTTTGATTAATATGGATGTCTCAATCATTTTGCTACAGCAATTAGTTTACCTAATAAATTAAAAATAATTATATGTATAAATTTCAATCGACGTTTCCTTCTTTAACTAATTAATATAACTTTCACTGTTTACTTTGATGGTGTTATATTAATTACCTGGATAGTTCTTAATTATATATATATATATAATTCATGGTTGAATTTGTGTTATTGGACAACTTTATCTCCTCCAATGATGGACAGCAATGTGAAGCCAATCTTCCATCTCATTTGAGAGTGACATTAATCAAATCATATAGAAACTTAATGTTCATGGGTGTTACCTCTATTTTTAAAAATAAAGTAAAATAAAAGAAGTACTACAAATTGAAGATCATCGTTATTAAAAAATATCAATTTTGTGATCAATTAATTAATGTTATGTGTTAATAACTTGTTTGTTAAAATGACTTAATAAATTTGCAGGTTCAGAACGATGCGGAGATGCAAATAACGGTATTTTTAAAAATAATTCAAGAAAAATATGTGATACGGTACGATTTTATTTATTGACTGAGCTATCTTAATCAGTTGACTGTTATTATTAAGTTCAAATGACCTAAATATCTTCCGTCCATTTCATATAAATATCCCCTCTAAATTAAATTAAATTTCAGGTACGTTGCTATTGAATTATGATACATTACTATTATTTTTGGACAGTCGAATATTTAGGGTATGTTTGGTATAATATCCAAACAGTACTTTATATGTAATCTCATGATTCCTAAAAAAATTTGCATCATATTTTATACATATCAAACACACTTTTTATCATACTTTTTCTCTCTCCTAATTTTTCTTTGTATCTCTCTCCTCACTTTTCTCTACAGTACTTTCCATTATTCTACAGTACTTTACTTTCTTTGCAGTACTTTACATACGTGCATTTATACCAAACGTGTCCTTGCTTAAGCGTTGGAGTTCTATTGTGGAAGCCCTCCCCCTCTTTGAATTTTATCTAGTTAGCAAGAACTCCAATTGAACCTTATATTAATTAAGGGTTGTCTTGCTCTTAAAACCCAGCATATCTTTTATTCACATAATCAAACAATACAACCTAGCTACGTCCTTGTCCTTATCTTATAAATTATAATCAAGTATGGAGAATATTCAAGATAAAGATTATTGGAATTTTCTCGATCTAGAATATAAATATATCAGTGTGTGATTGACTGTCGAGATTTTTTAATGAAAAAAATTGGAAACTTCCTTCATAAATATTGCAAATTAGAATATAGGACACACTTGTTTATTTTGCTGATTTTTCAAAAACATTTCTTTTGAAAAATGATTTTTTAAGAATAAAAGAAGAATCATATCCTTATTCAAAATTATTATTCATAGTATATAATTAATTAATTATCTACTAATTAATCTTATTTACTTATCCAGTTATCATCTTAAATATCTAATTTTAGTAACTTAACTGCATTCAAATCTTATTTTATATATATGTACTTCAAATAAAATTGCCTTCAATAAAAAAATAATAATAAAAGACAATTAACAATAGCATTAATTTAGTTTATGCATCATATATCTAACTAAATCCACAACTGGGGTCATCCGTTTCACAATATGGTGTGGCAATGTGGCATAGATGGTAAGGGATTTATGTTCTCTTATAATTCTTTTGGGTTCGATTTCTGGAGGAATGAGAATGGAGTGTTATCCGTTGGGAGAGTCATCCCCAGTAATGAGTACCGCAGTACCCGAAAGATTAATCATGAAGACCGCTTTAGTGAATACCTCAGTCATAGACAAGAAAAATTCACATCTGTTTGAAATTTAAAGGTGTCCTTTGGGATGAAGTAAGGTCAAAACACTGAAATTAAAAATGGCATTAATTACAAAGGGAAGAGGAAAATGTGGAGTGTCCTTTGGCATATTATTTTATTTAATTAATTGATTCAGATTCCACTTGATGATGGTAATTGGTAAATAATACAAGCATAAATAAATTGTGTCGTAGCAATAATAAACCTTTCTTCTTTTTGTTAACCAATAAGAAAGAATTAGAACGTATAAGAGTTGAAATTAGTGAGATGAAGATAGGGAAGAAAAAGAAGTGGCTCTAGTTTATTGCCCCATTTTTTGGGAATTAATGGGATCATGTCAAAACTCAAAAGTAGTGGTGCTTTTGTAGATTAGCACTAGCCGCCAACACAAAGATAAAACCACATAAATTTAAGATGGAGAATTAATTAATTTCCACTCTTTTCAAATGCATATATATATATATATATATATATATATATATATATATATATATATATATATATATATATATATATATATATATTTGTTACATTTATTAATAAATAATTAATGGTCCACTTTTTTATTGAAAGAAATATATATTTATTTCATTGTTAATTATTTTTTGGTAATAATTGAATTTTTATAATACTTGTACAATCAACAATGGTTATCATCCATATCTTAAGAAAAATATTTTTTAAAAAATTCATTGAATTTTACTTAGTTATATTATATTTCTCAAAATAAAAAATAAAAAAGGTAAGCCCCTTAAATTTCATATTTCAGGAAATTAACGAATAGACGTTACCTATATTCTTCTTAGTGATGATATATGTTACCTCAAACTTGAAGTATCATGGTATATTCTGCTCCCCACTTTCAATATCGAATAGACGTAAATATTGAACTTTAATGTATCATTTTAAAAATCAGTTAGTATTTAATTAATTTAAGGTGAGTTATAATTAATGTAAATTTTTATTAATATTAACAAATAACACTACATGATTGGAGAGATACACTGAAATTTAATAATACAGTAGTACTGAACTTTTTTTTATCCGTGAACAACTTATATATCCATTGCATAAATTAAGACCTTCCACCCACAACATTTTCTAATCAGTGGAGTTAATTGAAGTGGCAAGTAAGATAATAAAGTCAAGATAAAACTAGATAGAATAACCCATTTTGGGAATTAAGTAAGAAATTAAATTTAAGGCCTAATTTTTCCAATTTTAAATGTTTAAAGGATTATATATATAAATCATTCAAAATTTAATTATTTACTTTTCTTTTGGGATTTAGCATAATTTGTATCATTTTATTTCATTTTCATTGTCCTAAAAATTTAAGGTCAATATTGAGAGACATAAAAGTAGTTAATTTTATTAGTCACTGAAATTAAGGTGGAGCTTGCGAAGCATCTTTTGAATTTTATATGAACTTAATTATTCTTCAAAAAAAAAAAAAGTTAGAACTTGTTATATGATATATAGACCGAGTACACAGTCAATAAGTGTGCGGTGAGATTTGTTAAATTTTATTTTAGTTTATAAATGATTGATTTAGAACGCTTCTTCAAATAAAGGAATCTAATTAAATTGTTTTGATGTCAAGTCTAATAAGAGACCAGGGGTTATGTATCTGGACAATTTCTACTCACAAATAGTCATTAGATATAAAAGTTAACACCAATTATTTAATTCTAGTTTTCTCATACTTTAATGGTTTCATGTTGAGAATGACATGAGATTGTATTATTTGTGTTTAAAAATTAGTTTTGATGACAAATACAAGTTTTAACCTAAAGTATTTTTTAAGAAAAAAAATCCAAACAAAAGTTAAGATATTATTTCAAATAAATCTTTAACGTTATCGGCATAATATAAATTAATACACATAAATATCGTAACCTCTTTTGGAGATATCAACATATAGTTAAATGGCACGTCATCATTATCTAAAATAGGTGATACTTTGAAATTATAGTGAATTTTGAATATTCATCAATGTTCAGCCATTCAAAATTATAAAATTATAACTTGCGATTTAGATCAATAGTGATTTTTCGAAATGAATTTTGTTTAATCTAGCTGAGAAGGAAGATAAAGAAGCAAGTTAATTATATATAGTTGGTGAAATAAATGTCAATTATATTTAGTCTCAGCTAATGTTAAACAGTAATATTATATGTTACAGGACTAACTTTGATTTCGGAATTTGTTGGAATGCTTTGAAGCTTTTTAGATTTATTTGAAAAATAAATATTTTTGGGGTAATATAACTATATAAGATTTAGGTTTTTTTTTTTAAAAATCAAAAGTGGTGTCTACTTTTGATTAAAGGCATAAATCTTAATTTCATAACATAATGTTTTTTTTTTGTATGGCCGCTCAATTTTTGATGATATGTTCTGATTAATTCAGAGTTTACATATGTTGTGTATAGGAATAACTGCATTCATAATGTCTTAAATTTGAGACATTATTTAAGAGATCGGATACCAAATCACTTATTATATAGACCAATTCATTGTTAATATTGAACTTTGAAGTTGAGAAAATACATTTACATTCTTATTAATAACGAACAATTATGGTTAAGCTTTTACTAACAATTGGTAATTCTCGACCTAAATGTCCGCAGTAATTAATTAATCCAAAAAATTTTAATTTAAGTACCCCATCATTTTTTAGATGTAAGGATGAATAAATTAAGTGACTTATTTCACCTATTATACTACTTCATTAGTTATTAATTACTCCACTCTTATTTTGAACCATGACACTTATGGCATGTTTGGTTAAGATTTTGATGGAGGGTCTCACTAACACTCATATTTGGTTAAAGTGTTTAAGGAGAGATAAAACTTATATTCTTATTTACATGCTTTTGATAAGGTTAATCAATTAAAAAAGGTATGTGTCTCAAAATTGACACATATCTTTTTTTAATTAGTTAACCTTACTAAAAACATGTAAGCAACAACATGTAAGTTTTTTTCTTGAAGAGTAGCAAAGTTATATATAGCTCTCCAATAAGTGCTATGGCAAAACCTCTCATATAGAGATCCACCAAATAATTATTCCACCAATAGCAAATATACTCGAATTCCCATAGCAAGTACTATGAGAATGGATCCTATGCTGCCGAGCATAAAAAAGTAAGGAGAGAGAATGACACATAAATGAATCCCACATGTGGACCCACTATATGTGGGATCCATTTGTGTGTCACTCTCTCTTTACTTTTCTATACTGGGCAGCATAGGATCCAACCATCCATATTAAGTTTGATTAGTCTTCAGCTGGAGGGCTCCATTTAAAGTGATGCCGGTGAATATTATTTGAAATTAAAATAATACTATTATAAAACTGTGTGAGTTTAAGAAGCTTCTATAACATTATTTCCTTATATTATATTACATAAAAAAAATTAATTAATTAGGAGACACATAAGATGAGAATTGAGAAGGATAGTGACTGGTGAGATTTGTAAATTATAAGATAGGCAATAAGTTAACGGAACGTTACAACAAGAGTCGGATATAGCCAACTGTTTGGTGACTCAGCACCCAGAAATCACGCCCACTGGATAACTCTCTCTCTCTCCATAACGCCTTTCAAACATCACTGGGACCCACCTCCCCTTTATATATACCATTACCCATTTCCTCTTCTTCCCTCCGTTAAACTTAAACCCTCATTTCTCTATTCTCAAGTCTCAACTCTCCCAACGACGCCGTTTCTCACTCTATTCAACTATCATCATGCTTTCCCTATCTTTGCCTTCCTCTTTCTCCCCCAACGCCGTCTCTCCTCCGCCGCTCCGCCACGGCAGATCTCGCCCGGTACTCGCCTTCGCCACCGCCACCGCCACCGCCACCGAGACCGAGACCGAAGGTCGAACTACTTGGACGGATCAATCGAGTCCGAGGCAGACGACGTCGTCGTATCTGAGCCCTCACGGTATGGCCTCGTGCGCATCGCTCTATGAGATTCTAGGTGTCTACGCCGGAGCATCCAATCAAGAGATCAAGGCGGCGTACCGGCGACTGGCCAGGGTCTGCCATCCCGATGTGGCGGCGATTGACGGGAAGAACTCGTCGGCGGACGAGTTCATGAAGATTCACGCAGCGTACTCGACCCTATCGGATCCCGTCAAACGCGCGAATTACGATCGGAGCCTCTTCCGGCGTCAACGGCCGTTGACGATGGCGTCGATATTTCCTGGATACACTGGTCGGAACTGGGAGACCGACCAGTGCTGGTAGTGAGTTGACTCGTCCGAGTGAAACCATACCACATATAGTAGTTAATTGATATTTAGGCGGAGTTATTGAAGCGCCTAAAATTACAATTAGCGTGGTAGGGGTTAGGATTAGGAATAGTAATCTTTGGCAAAAAAAAAAAGTAATCAGTGATTGTATTATACTACTCTGTACATTACATATACATAATACATATAATGAACCAGTTTTGATGTATAGTTTTTGTTGATTTCTAAAACTTGACTGAGTTTTGCTTTATAATTTGGCGAATAAATTAGTCTTTCCTTATACCAATTAAGCGTGTATTTTCACAATCTTTGATAGAGAATTAGAGACTAATAGAATGAAATTAGAGAATAGTGAGATGAGATGGTTCGAATCTTCAATTGGGAATTGGGGATATGATCACAAAAATCAAGGGTTGAAAGCTTGATGTACCCAAGATCTAACGTTCACACATTAAAATACATAAGCCTTAAGCGAAGTTCTGGATGAATTATTGTGAGTATCAAAGTCAAGCAACTAGTTGGAGAGCGCGTGTCATAACGAAATTCTAGAAGATGAGATTAAGCATAGGGTGTTTTGTTTTGTTTTGTTTTGTTTTTGGAATGTAAGATTCTAGAAGATCAAGTACTACTGGGTCGCCTACTTCATTGTCCGTTGATTAGCTATGATTAACATTAAAATACTAAATTCTTTGAATTTTCTTTAGTGCTCAAACTGAAAATATGAATAAGATCAAATCAGACACACATCAACACAAGTATAGTATAATAAATAGAACAGTTTTTAACTTTTTATCGGTGTCCACTATTTTTCTATAAAGTCTGAGATATATTGAAATTTATTTTTAAAAATAAACAGTTTTGCTATTTCTTTTGTTATTGTTTTTATTTTTGGCCAACATGTCCGCGGAGACATTTCCGTCTCTGAAGATATGCACCACCTTAACTTGAAAGAAATTCAAAAGGATAGTTCTGCACAGAAAAATCAGAGTACTTAACTGATGTAAAATTACCACAAAAACTAGAGTTGATTTATAAATTCACAGCAGCAAGGGAATCAATTTCAACTATGAGGTTATTACAATAGAGGCATTTTGCTAATTTCAACCACTCAGTGATGGCATGGCCTAAAGCTCAGCCATTAGGCTGTTACCTTCACCCAGAAATTTTATAAAATCATGAATCCAATTGCTATTAGAATTAGGGGTTCAGCAGGCGGTTTCGACAGTTTTAGGTGAAAAATTCGTGTATTTATAACTAAACTATAAACGAATAATTTTGAAAGGTTCAATTTGGCGATTTGAAACTTTTAAGTTATCAAACTTACATATAATTTTATTCAATATAAATAATAAAAAAATATAGTAATATTTTGTTTACTTATAATATAAAATCAAATTAGTTCAAAAATTAAATTTTTAGATTGACTAAATTTAATCTAACATTATATTTTAAAATTAAATTCTAAACCTTATATTATTTAAAAATTTTAACATAATATATAAACATATAAGTGTATGTGAATTGGTTTAATTTTTCAGTATATCAAACCAAACATTAATTAATTTTATTCAATTTATGCTATATTTAACTTAATTTGATTCAAGTGCATTGATTTGAGTTTGGATCCAGTGCAATTCCCTTTCGTGCAATTCCTATAAAATACACATTTTTACATCATTTTTTAAGTACTAATACGGATTTACTCTAACAATAACCCACTATGAATGGATTAGGAATGAAATTATTATCAATTTTGACAAATATCATCACTAAATAGTCTCGTGAGACTATTTTTTAATATTAATAACAATTTGGTCCCTAATCTATTTAAGGTGATGATATTTGTCAATATTGATATTAATTTGGTCTCTAATCTATTCATAATAGATTATTATTAGTGTGAGTTCATATTGGAACTTCAAAAATGAAGTAAAAATTTATATTTTATAAGAATTGCATTGAAATTACACGGAAGAGAATTACACTAGATTCAATTTCGATTGATTTTGTTCAATTTTAAACCCACCTCCACCAATATTCAAGCTTCGTTGAGAGGACGCCAACTATTTGTTTTGTTAATGGGGTTTTAGTAAAAGGAAAATTTTATATCCTAAAAAGCCCCAATTTTGGAGGAGGGGACAGAAAAAGGATGTGGCGTGGTCCATGCATTGGGTGCAGCTGGGTCCCCACCGACACTAGAATCTTTCAAATTCAATAAATTCACGTAAATAATCTTTTTTTTTTCCTTTTAGAAAAGATCGGAATCTGATTGGAGGAAACAGTCATCTCTTTAAAAGCTACAATAATGGAATAGGAGAAATTGTGGAAGAATGGATCATCTACATTATAAAGTGAAGTGCTCTCTAAAGTGAGGAGAGAAATAGAAAGAAAAAATTGTGGGTCTTACATTTTCACAATTTCTATCTCTAAGTTGTTCTCTCATTTTCGTCTTTAATTATATTTTTTATGAACAACGAATTGATTCAACTAGTAAATAATTTGATATTATTTAAGTAATCTCAATTTTAAAATATTGTAAATATAATTTTTTTTTTTTGAGAGACTCTTTTATTATAGACCAAATGCACAACACGAGTTAAATTCAAATTAGTCGAACAATGGCTTGAAGACCGGACAGACAAAAAAAAAATAAGTTTTTTCAAATTTTGATTTATATATATATATGCATGTGATGGATTTTCTGATTTATATGATCCAATTGTTATAACTTAATATAAGGATACGTAGGCATTTAGGTTATTACTTAAGGACAAGTCTCCTAAAATTACGACCCTTTGCGATCCTTATTCACGAACTACAATTGTCTAAACAAAAAAAGAAAGTTACACATTCAATTAAAAATAACAAAAATGAAGGTAATTAAATAAGTAGATTTTCTCTTGACTTGTACAAAGAGAGAGTTGTAATCAAACTCGACAATCTCTCAGAGAAAGTGATACGAAGGGAGGGGACCATTTATATATATTAATTACATTACATTACATTCCAAGATATTATTGTTTGGTTACCAAGAAAACAAGATTCTATAGTGTCCACTCCTTTTCTTCTATTTACAATCTTGGAGTTTCTAGAATGTTATCTTTGGTTTTAATTTTTTGGCCGGTAGAATTGATAGGTTTTAAAAAAACCTTAAATGATGGATCCCCGCAAATATTCCTTCCATAAGTGAAGTTAATCCTGCAAGACATAACTCTTAAAAATTATTATCAACTAAAAATTTATTGTTAAACTTATAATTTTGAGAATCAGTTTTTATATATAGCCATTTTACACTATATTTTCTTAGTCTAGAAAACTTCCTCACAACACTTAATAACTACAAAAGTCTACAACTTTAGAGAAAGGCAAAAGTACCTTTCCTAACCCTAATATTTGGGGGTCTTGTCAGTTTCGCCCCTAACGTTTTTTCGTTGTCAATTGTACCCCTAACGTTTTACGTTTCTGCCAATGTCACCCTTTTCACTAACACCGTCAAATATTTAACATTTTTTGCTGACGTGGCATCCTATGTGGCAAAACGTTTCTTTTTTCTGTCAATTGTAACCCTAACGTTTTACATTTCTGCCAATGTCACCCTTTTCACTAACACCATCAAATATTTAATAATTTTTGCTTACATGGCATCCTATGTGGCAAAAATATCTGACTTGGTATATTTTTTTTCCACATCAGATTTCCTACTCATCTTTTCCCCATCAAAGTTGTGTCGTTTTGACCTCGGCCTATTCCGTCTAAAATATAACTCAAACGCACGCGCTATTTTGCTCATAAAAACAACGGAGACGTTATCCATTCTCTATTTTAGGGTAACGTCTCCGACAAAATAGAGAATGGGTAACGTCTCCAACAAAGTAGAGAATGGATAACGTGTCCAATGTTTTTGTCTGCAAAATGGCATGTACGTTTGAGTTATATTTTAAAAGGAATATGATGAGGCTAAAACGACACGGTTTTGATGGGAAAAAGATGAGTAAAAAATTTGGTGTGGAAAAATAATATGTCAAGTCAGATATTTTTTTCATATAGGATGCCACGTAAGCAAAAATGATTAAATATTTGATGGTGTTAGTGAAAAGGGTGACATTGACAGAAATGTAAAACGTTAGGTTTACAATTGACAGAAAAAAGAAATGTTTTGCCACATAGGATGCCACGTCAGCAAAAAATATTAAATATTTGACGGTGTTAGTGAAAAGGGTGACATTGGCAGAAACGTAAAACGTTAGGGGTACAATTGACAGCGAAAAAACGTTAAGGGCGAAACTGACAGGACCCCCAAACGTTGGCTATAAGTGTTGATATTTGTGTTTGATAAATATTTTACAAGTCATCCATTTATATTATTCTCAATAGCTAAAGGAGCTCCTTATTCTATCATAATTATATTCATAAGCTATTGAGAATAATATACATTGATGACTTGTAAAATATTTATCAAACACAAATATAATTTGATAATTTATTTTTTTATTTAATAATAATCAAATGTAAATGCAATTAGCATCCATTATAAGTTTTAAAGTCATATATCTGAAATTTATTTACTGAACATCTAAGTGTAGTGATTAAATACTAACTAATTGATTCAAAAAAAGTAACAATAATAGACATACGAAAAAGCGACAAAACAATAAATTGATTTGTTTTTTATGAAAATGACAAATTGAGGGAAGCTAATCCCATCAAGCATCAACTTTGGAATTAATAATGGAAGGTGGATTATATGCTGCCACTCACGAAATTTCTATATATGCGACAAATTTTCCTCCCTCGTGGGCTGACTTTAATTTTGAGCAGCCTTACAAGTTAAATTTACTTTGGCCGATGCTCTAGAAGTCTAGAATTATTAAGAGATCTGTGTTAAATTTTTTTTTTTTTAAATATAAGATGATACAAATTTTAAGATATATCTAATAGTTTGTAATTGGTGAGCTTGAGTTATTGATAGCTCCAAATACACACTCATATACCTTTTACATAAGGGTCTTTCTTGAGAGTAGATGTTCAGTAGTACGATAATATTGAACTTCAGTACATCCCTCTAATCAGTTAGTCCCTAATTCATTCAAAGTAAGTTCTTATTAATGTCAGTTTTTATTAATATTAATAAATGACACTACATGATTAGATATATGCACTGAAGTTTAATAGTACGATAGTACTACTTTTATCCTTAATACATGTTAAGGTTTCATTATCAAATTGTTTATTGGATTTTTAAGCATTAAAATTTATTATTTTTAAATAAATTTTCATATATTTTAAAACCTAAAATATTTTATTAATCAATCAAGAGAAATTTTATAAAACCTTTATATGAAAATAACTTTTTTTGTTTGCCTTTAAAATTAACTTGTTTGGTTGATGACAATGAATGGGTTTGGATTTTCCAAACCAATTATTAATAAAATAGTTTAATATAGTTAAGGTTTGGACATAACTCTCCCGGTTATATTCAAACCCATGTGAAGGGTTTTGGAGGAGGTAAGAGGGTTTAATTTTTTTTTTCTCATTTTATCTCAACTTTTATACTTGGAAAGACTATTTTTATTATTTAATGAAGAGTCAAATTGTAATTTTCTCGTTTCCTTTCCATCCTCTATTTTATTTTATACTAAACATAACCATGTCATTCCCATTCCATTTCCAATATCATTCTTATTCCTATTTTTATTCTCGTTCTCATTCATATTTTTATTCTCTCAAAATAAATTCACTAATCAAACAGATTTAAATGTTTTAGAAATTGAAGTCTTTATTTTAAAATATTTTCAAATTTTACTTTTTACATAATATTTTTTTAAATCTTGAAAAATACAAAATAACAATAGTAAAATGCTATACTTTCTAAAGTATAACTCTTTAGTATAATGCTACTCAAATAAATATCAAATTATAAATTAAATATTTAATATATATATATATATATATAAAAAAAAATTTAACATTATATAATAAATATGAATCAATGGTATATATATACTTCTGAAGATGTGCGAAAAAAAAAAGTTAATTACACTGTCCTCCCTTGAGAGATTAAAAGTCATTACACTTTGATTAAAACACCATTCTCCAATAAAAATAAAGTTTAAAAGGTCAAATTTTTTCACTTCCAATACAATAAATATTTATGACTAAATTATCCCTCACAAAAGAATGAAACTCTATAAAATGTGACTTATAAATACTTTCATCCTCTTATAATAACATTGTTTCATTATTTTATTAGTATTTAGAGTAATTATTATTGTTAACAAAATAAAATTCTAAAAAAAGTCTGTAACTTAAAATAGTTTACAGTTTTTTATATTAATAATGTAATGTAATATACAATATCTATTATTTTACTTAATTTTCGGCAATTAAGTTTAATATATATATATATATATATATATTAATATATAATAATAAAATATCAAAAAAATGTTGTTAGGTGTCCTAGAATTCAGTTTTATAAATTTTTTTGGTAAAGATTTAATTTTATAAATTTCAATCAAACATAACGTTAAATATTTTTTATCTTGTGTGAGGGTCAATTTAGTCATGAATATTTATTAGTCATGAATATTTATTATATTGACTTTTTAGACCTTTTTTTAATGGGAGAATGGTATTTTGGATCAAAGTGTAATAATTTTTGATCTCTCAAGGGAGGACAGTGTAATTTTACAAACTAGAGGGGAAGACAATGTAATTTCAGTATCTCTCAAGGGAGGACAGTGTAATTTACTAAAAAAAACCCTCTTCCATTAAAAAAACCCTCTCTCTTTCGGTCCTTCTCACTCTCGTTCTCGAGAGCATGTTAAATACTAATACGGTCATTTGATATTTAAATGAGTAATACCATAAGACAATTAATGTGTTAGAATGAAGTTTGTCTTTATGCTTATTTTAAATTTCCTTTCTCTCTTCTATGATTAATTATATAAAATAAGTTCTTTTATTTTTTTTTCTATCGTGATTGATCATACAAATTTTTTTTACATGTTTTATTTATATTAAATAAATTTATAACAAATATATAAAAGAAAAAAAAAACCTTTACTAAGTTTAATCCATAAAGTTTTCTTCATTCTGATTCCTTACATGGAAATAGAGAGCTTAGTCTATCAACAAAAATACGAATTCGGATACCAAAAAAAATAGATAGGTATATATCCATTATTAATTTACTTTACATGGATGTTTTAATATTTATAAGGCAATTCAACTTGAACTCTTTGCGACTAATTTTTACATCTCTAATAAATAAAAATGCATTTCATCTTCAACTTCAATTATCTCCTACCTCTGTTTCTTTTTTTAAATGGACAAAAAAGCTATCTCCCAACTCATTTATCGTCTACGTGCTCCATTTGCTCTGAAAGACCTTAGGCCCGTTAAGTGAGGCCCACAAAAGGATGGAGAAATATTACATTTTCTTTTGGGTCAAATATATAATACCAATACCTTGAAAATGGGCCTCATATTATAACAAAGCCCAAAATGGAGCAAGCAAAGTATTTAGTATGGTTTGGCCCAAAAAAGGTAGTTAGTATGGTCTAAATCTCACCAAACATGGCATCATATATTTTCAGCAGCTACTCAGCCAGCCATAAGCCCAAAGATTTCATTTTTCATGAGTTAATAAAGTTACTATTTTATATATAGTAATTTACTTTTGAGTTAATATTTTATTTATAGTAATTTACTTTTGAGTTAATAAAGTTAATATAGCAACTCTTTTTTTTTAGTCTATATAACCGGGTATTTATCATAATGAATCTTATGACTAATCTCTCGAATATTAAAGAACCCATTATTGTTTTATTTAATTACGTCCTATTATTAATCATACAATGACAATCTCCTCCTTTTAAAAATGTTAAAATTATATTCTTTCTTTAACTTTGATTTTAAAAATATATGCATTCTTTTCTTTTAAAAGATTCAGAAACCTATATTTATATTTGTTTTGATCAAAACACTTTTAATTAAAATTTAGATTAATTATTTAAAAAAATTATAAAATTATTAAAAGTACAGTTAAATTTATTATCTATTTTGAATTACAAATTATATATTTATTTTATTTTGAATTTTAAAATATAGTTTTTACATTATTAAAACACATATTTAAATATAAAAAAAAAATACAGGACTATTCAATTTTTTAAGAACAAATATAGGACTATTCAAAACGAGTAAAACTATATTGTAATTTTAAATTTTATTTTTTTAGAAAGTAATTTTAATATTTCAAGGGAAGAATGTGTAATTTATTCTTAATTTTTCACTGGAATTAGATTGTTTATATATGGATGCCATTGAATACAAGAATTAATTAGTGCAGGTATGACATAAATAATGAATTTATTATGACATTAAATCAATAATGGCTTCATAAAATAGATATATCCTATATATATGGGATAAAATATACCTTCGTCCTTCAATAAGTGCATATAGCATATTTATTTGTCTTTTACTTCATCCATCGCCATCTATAATTATTATAAATATAGATATAATTTTTTATTAAATTAAAGAGCAAAATTGTAGTGAATGATTTAATTTGCCCACACTAATTTATTATATAAGCGCTCCATATATATATATATATATATATATATATATATATATACCAAAATGTTTAATTAAGATTTAAATGGCCATTAATTGCCCACGTCCCTCAACTATGTTGTCTTGTAGGTTCTCAAAGATAAGATAGAATACCTACGCAACACATATCAACATAAATGCCACAATATCAATTAATATTCATAAATACTGTACGCATTATTGTGTGCATTATTTCTAACGGAATATTATCCGTATAATTATAACTGTACTATTGAAATTCGGTACATCCCTCTAATAATGTAAAGTCATTTATTAATATTAATAAAAATTCACATTAATAAGGACCCACCTTAAATGGTTTAAGAACCAACCAATTGGAGAAATGTACTAAAATTTAGTACTACCGTAACACGTGTTTCTCACTTAATCCCTCTTCTATTGTGTAGGAGTAGTGACTACTGAATAGTGGATATGAATAAATTGGAAAGTAGAAATTGAGTTTAATTAATATATAAATCTCCGTTAACAAATGTGTCCATAAACATATATAATATTACTTCCAATAACAAAATATTTGTTCCAAATGACTTATATATAATGCTTTCCATTGATCCTTTTTTTTTTTCCCACTCTCTCAATATAAAATCACCTTACTATATATCTTAGAGGCTTGATTTAAATAGGCATGCCGTTATATATGTATGTGAAGTTAAATAGACTGGGAATATTTAAATTAAAGGTGAGGGATAGGGAAAGACTTTTAGTGTTAACTATAAAGTCTTCTTCATATACACTACTAGACTTCAAACCTTCACTAAATCCAACATTACTATTTGAAAACTACTAGGGAAAAAGTATTTTTTGTACACAAATTATAAGGCCTTTGTTAATTAATTTTATTTGTTATTAATTGTGTTCTTAAACTTTCAATTTGTATGTAATTTTTCTTTCACTCTAACTGTTCTCTGTCTAAATAATTATGTATGTGTGTGGGCGTGAAAGTTCAATTTTTCGTAAGTTGTTTTAAAATACTTCAAAATTTTAAAATATATCCATTGTATCATACAACATCAAATTAAAAATTCTTCAAATATTTCTAAAAAGTAAATAAATATTAGAAATTCTCATATCACAACAAAAAATAAGTATTCTTAACAACTTATATTTCGATGGCTACTATTAATAGTTGAAAAAAGATACAATTGATGATATTTTTTTTAATAATTAAAATTTGACCGTCAAAATAAATTTTTGAAAAAAGTCAATAAAAGTATTTTCGACGGTAAAAATTTGTCAATATTTTTTAATAATACTATTTTCAACGATATATTTGTCAACGATGGCTATATCGAAAAAATATCATTAAAAAAGTATTGTAAAAAAATATTATTGACAATTATTGACTGTTAAAAAAATTATTAATTTTTTTTCAATAATTTATTTTAATGGTCAAAATTTAATTATTAATAAAATATTTTTAACAATTAAATGATTTTTGAAATATATAAATTATTAAAAATACTTATATTTTTGTGGTGTGTACATTATATATGTTTATACACCACTTAAATAAGTACTTTTAATTTAGTGATGATGATAAGAGTTACTTAAAATATAAAATTAAGGCCAACAACTTTCAAGAAATCCTAACGTCTCTTCAACTCCTGCTTCTCCTTCGTCCTCTGGCGCCTCTCTTCCTGCAGATAAGTGCAGGAGGGGTTGTTACAACATAACTTACAAATTTTCTTAATTTTAGCAACCCTCCTTATTTTTTTAATTTTGTTTATTTTCATTCTTTAAAATAAATAGATCTTTCTGATCTATATTATTCCCCATTTTGGTGGTATTTTCTCTCATATCTAGTCTTTGTATTTCTTTAGAAAAGTTTAATCTCTAATTACTACATCTTCTTATATCTAGTAATTGAAAGCAGTTTTTGTTATTTTCGTTTGTTTGGGAAGTTTTTTATAGAACTATATCTAAAATTTGCAAACCTTTATGTCAGAAAGCTTCCACTCCTTTATCATGTTGTTAGAAAATTTTAATGTACTTTCAACTTTGAAGATTACTCAAGATCTGATATGTATGAGGTTTAACAGTAAAAATTTTGTTGGCAACACCGTGAATAGTGCAATTTTTCATCCCAAGTTTTGTTGGCAAAACCATGAATTGTACAATTTTTTATCCCAATATCATCTTATATATGGAATCAGTTGACCTTTTTATCACCATTTAGTTTAGCAATCTTTATAAATTATTTCTTCAGTATTATGATAATGAAATTGTCTAATTTATTGCAAGTGTCGTTGAGCTTTTTTATAATTTAATGAAATTTATTATAAAAAAAAAATCTAAACTTAAAGTTGGTGCAAACAATTTTCATAGCAACTTTGTGATTGTCGCTAATAGTCTCCAATTAAGTGAAACTTTTCAATAATACATAATCCAAAAACTAGTCATAGAAAATTGCAGTCAGAGTCAGTGACATTTTTCATTATTGTGAGTTGTGACTAATGTGGACTCACCAATATATTGAAAACACTTTCAATAATTGCTACCGAAAGTCTAGATTTACAATAGCGGCTTGTCACAGAAAATTTAACTTCATATATATATATATATAAATTACTCTTTAATATTATACTAAACTTAATTAAGGTTTTTTATATATTTGTATAAGGTTGTTTAATATTAATAAAATACGTGTTAAAAGTGTTTGAATAACCAATTACAATGGAGAGAATATAGAAGACCACATTTTACATGACTAATTATAAGAAAAAAAATAGTGTAAATAAAACATATAATTGAAGGAACGTTTTAGCAAAAATATAAAAAACCTTAACTAATTTTTTTTTTCTTTTAATATTACACCCACTAAAAAATGTCACTGGATAATTTTTTTTTCAAGTAATATATATGACGATCGATTGATTCATATTATTTGAATTGCATGTGGGTTCCACGTATAGAGATTAACTTTGGATAATATATATATATATATATATATATAACCCAAAAGAAAATTTAATTAATTGTTTATTTATCACATATAACCAGTTATTATATATATTGATTAACATATCTATTTTTCAAAAGAAAAGTGTGATAATGTTCATTCATTGTGACTAACACTTATATGAACTTATGACAACAACGAAATTCGAATCCAAACACTGTTGTGGCAACTTGCAAGTGGCGCCAACTTTATTGGCTCCTCACATTTTAATTTAATTTCCCCTTATAAATTGCAAATTAACGGGTAAATTAAGATTTTTCAATCTTTATTTTTTCCCACATATTAATTAGAGAGCATACTTCTCTTAACAAAATTAAAATTTATTATGTTGTGATGTGTGAAAAACTATATAACCTCTTTCATGCATTAGACTCAATTTTCATCCACATGGATCAATTGTTCAATTAAATTATTATACTTATATATATATATATATATATATATATATATATATAATATAGAGTCTCTAAATTTTCTTTCTTTTATAAATTTTGGTGGTACCCAAAAATATTACCTATATATATATAAAGATGGGTAATGTGAGCTCAAGATCATTATTTATCAGTCAGCCGTTGAATCTGTTTAGAGATCTATGTGTGCCAAAATATTTTTTCTTTTTAAAATTTAAGATTATACTAATTTCAAGATAAATTTAATGACTTATAAAAAATAAACTTGAGTTCTTGATAGCTCTAAATACAAAGATTATATAGCTAGGGTACAGAAAATATTAGTACTCATATTAAAATCTAACATATATAATATCCGTGAGTGTACTAGCTATATGTACCTATTTATATATACAAACATGAATTGCAATCCTTTGAATAATAAAACTTTACTTTTGGAAATATGAGAGGGGCCAAGATGATTTATATATATATATATATATAAAGGATAAAGCTAGAGTGCTTTCGGTGTAGGTGTCCATACTCCAAAGTTAGTCCAGAACGAGGTTGCTTCCACGAAATTAATTAAGATGTACTAATTGGAAATGCATTGATACAAGTCTCATATTTAGAAGTTACTTTTAAGTATTGGGCTCTTTTACTATAATAGTTAGTTTTTAGGGGTGTGTTTCTTTCAAGGATGTTGTGGATATACATATATCCAAATATATGTATATTTGAATTGATACATATATCCAAATATATGTATATCTACAACAAAGGACTTATGCTCATATCAATTGGTGCTTTTATTGAGAGCCGGCTAACCGAAAAGGGCTACTTGCGAAGACTTCTGACCGGTGGAGGGGCTGACCGTGATCGAGTGAAGTGTCGCAATGTGTAGCCGTCGAGACACTGACTTTCAAAATGAGTGGTAATGATACAAGTCCCACATTGAGAAAGTTACTTTCAAGAAAGTGCTTTATAATTAAAGCATTGGGCTTTCCCATTCTAATAACTAACTTTTAAGATGTGGTTCTACCGAAAACTTATACTCGTATATATATTATATATATATATATATATATATATATATATATATATATATATATATATATATATTTAGCTTCATAAAAGAAGAAGCTAGGTATATATATAAATTAAATAGCATATGATCATCATGTACACTATAATTAATATGATATGCACGATTGCAATATGAAACACATGCATGGGAGTAATCTAACTTTTTCACCACCTTCTTGCTAATGCTTTACATTGTCCTCTTTCTTTCTTTATATAATTAATTCCCTCTCCTTTGGTTTCAATAATAACGCCATATATGTTATTGTTGATTACTTTCGGCTTTTGAAATTGAATGCTCACTTTTTACCTTTTCATTCTTTTTTTTTTTGGCCAGACTTTTCATTCTTCAAATAACTACTTATTATCCTTATTTTCTCTCTTTTATTATTTTATTTATATTAATATATTTGTTGATTTTTTGTGTGTCACAAAATAAGCTTGAATTCTGTTAACAAACTAAAGGGAATTTTTTATGACCTAAATTAAAATAAAATACATCCTCCAAAATTTTTGTTAAATTCATATTTTAAAAATCTCTCTCTCTCTCTCTCTCTCTCTCTTTATTTTTTAACATTTCAAAGACTTGAAGTTTAATAATTTTGTCTTTCTCTCTATAAATGAACTTTTCTACCTACTTAGTTGTTTTAATGAATATTTTGGAAGTATTTCATGCAAAAAGAATTTTGAAATGATGAGAAGAGAGAATGGAATTGAGAATTCAAGTTGATTCTCCAAAGTTTGGGGTCATTATTAATTTAATTTAATTTAAAATTATTCAAATATATAACTGACATAAAAAATATAGAAATAAAATTAAAAACATTGAGGGATAATACAAAGTGTCAGTCATTTGATCTGTTTTCAAAAAAAAAATATATATATATATATTTAAAATTTAAGATGATACAAATTTTGAGATAAATGTAATGACTAAAAATTGATAAGCTTAAGCTATCTATATCTCAAAATACTTACCCAAACCTTGAGACATATAAAAAGATACACTTATAGTTTGATTGATTAAGAGATAAAGGAAGAAGCTGTGGTTTCGTAGCAAACGATGTAGCTTCACCACTTTTTCCTTTTCATCTTACATTGAAGCGATGGATTTGATTTTATAATAAGGGAATCCAATATTAATGTAATGGCATGGGTCCCCAACAATTTAAATACACATACATCTCTTTCAATTTTCTTTTTCTTTCCATGCATAATTCCTTTTCTTTTCTATCACCACAGCAAATTAATATTGGCTTCGGAAATTGGAGCGTGTAAAATTATTTGTGTAATTGTATAAATATATATAGACTTATGTTTGGACTTTATGGATGAGACGAGGAGTACGTACCCATTTATAATTATTAAAAAAAAAACCAAAGTTTACGGTACAATGCCAATTTCAGCTTCCTAAATTGAAGGTTACTATATGTATACACACACACAAACATGTGAAATTCTTTAAATGTCATCTTTCGTTTGGTGGGTACATGTACATGAAAGTGCAGTGTGTGTGTATATATATATATATATATTAATATGGCTGTGGGGTCTTTCCGTCAACGGTCTCCTAAAATAGTCAATTAGTTAATTAAAAAATAAAATAAAAATATGATGTGAGAAGATCATGGGTGAGAGAAAATAAGAATAGTAATAACTTCTTAGGATTCCATTTATTATTTTAAATATAATAAATATTTTATTTTATATTTTGAAATTTTGAAATAATTTAATATTTAATTTTTTATTAAATTAAAATATATAATTATAATTTTATAATATATTTTAAAAAAAATAAATTACATACACGGTACGAACATGCGAAGCCTCTAGTATATTAATATGGCTGTGGGGTCTTCTCGTCAACGGTCTCCTAAAATAGTCAATTAGTTAATTAAAAAATAAAATAAAAATATAATGTGAGAAGATCATGGGTGAGAGAAAATAAGAATAGTGATAACTTTCTAGGATTCTATTTATTATTTTAAATATAATAAATATTTTATTTTATATTTTTAAATTTTGAAATAATTTAATATTTAATTTTTATTAATTTAAAATATAATAATTATAATTTTATAATAGATTTTTTAAAATTTAAAAAAATAAATTACATGCACGGTACGTGCATGCAAAACCTCTAGTATATTATTATGGCTGTGGGGTCTTCCCGTTAACGGTCTCCTAAAATAGTCAATTAGTTAATTAAAAAAGAAAATAAAAATATGATGTGAGAAGATCATGGGTGAGAGAAAATTAAAATAGTGATAACTTCCATGATTCCATTTATTATTTTAAATATAATAAATATTTTATTTTATATTTTAAAATTTTGAAATAATTTAATATTTAATTTTTTATTAATATAAAATATAATAATCATAATTTTATAATATATTTTAAAAAAAAATAAAAAAATTAAATTACATGTACGGTACGTACATGCGAAGTCTCTAGAAAATGTCGAGAGATAATTGAGGAAAGAAGAAGAATGGAAGTAGAACTGTTAAAAAATGTGAAGTGTGGTATGTATTGAAGATATAAGAATTGATATGTGAAGTGTGCTATGGATGGTTGAAGATATAAGGATGGATTTGTATAATTGTTTAAATTACAGAACTTACCCAACTGATAAAAAATTTATAAAATAACCCCATAATTAATTCAAATTAATTATATTTATTTAAAAACTACTATTAACAATGGTAACTAATTATTTTAAAATATTTTATCAATTAACAATGGTAAATATTTTATTTTATATTTTAAAATTCTGATTATTATATTTTAAATTAATAAAAAAATTAAATATTAAATTATTTCAGAATTTAAAATATATAATAAAATATTTATTATATTTAAAATAATAAATGGAATCTTGAAAGTTATTATTATTCTTATTTCTTCTCACCCATGATCTTCTCGCATCATATTTTTATTTTTTTTAATTAACTAATTGATTATTTTAGGAGACACGAGAAGATCCCACAGCCATATTAATATAGATATATTTTTAAAAAAAAATTAAAAAAATAAATTACATATACGATACATGCATGCGAAACCTCTAGTATATATATATATATATATATATATATATATATATATATATATATGCGAGCTTCAACATATATATCTATCCTTTTCTATTTTGAACAAAATATAAAAATGTTCCTTTAAATTATGAGCTACATGAAAATAAACTTTAAAATAAATTGTTACGTAGAATGTTAGAGGTAATTCAATATTTTCTTGCAAATTCATCCTACGAAACATGTCTTACTTTTTGCAATGTGATAAAATTATGTTTTTGCCCTTACATATTTTTAATATAAGAGTAAAATAGTCATTTTACTCACTTTTATTTCATTCTCGTTCCTTACTACCAAATTAAACATAGTAAATTTATTTCCATTCTCATCATATTTCATCTATCTAACAAGCCCTAAAGATATATCTAGTAGACAAAATGTGATAAAAATGAGAATGAATTTATTATGGTTTAGTACTAGAATTTGAAAATAGACATTTGCCCCCTCTTTCTGATCTCTTTTCCCCCTTGCATGCGTGAGTCCAATGGAAAAAAGGAAGCAATCATACACTCCATTCCTTTATTTCATGTAACAAATTAACCTGAGAGTGCAAGATTATTATTCCAAATATTTTGTCCAACATTCTATTAAATAAATAGGCTCAGTTAACTTGTCCAATTTAAATAATATTTAGTGCAAATATGAGACGTAGTTTATTTATTTTAAATTATTCTAATTTTTGGTGAACACGTTGGGATTAGGTTATATGGAAAAAATTTAATATATATATATATATATATCAATTATGAAATTATTGAAAACATATAAAAGTTGTAATTTTTTTATAAGTGACAACAAATTTAATTAAAGTGGACTGTTTGTACGTTATATTATTTAACTTAGCTTCCTAGCTCTCTGTGCGTGTGTATATATATATATATTTCTTTAAGGTTTGGATAGAAATTTTTTTATAGATACAACTTACAAGAATGGAATTTTTACCTAAATAATATAATTACAATAATTATTTTTTTGATATATAAGATTAATAATAGGACAAAACTTATGTGCTGTTACTTATATACTTTTAGTAAGATTACCCAATTAAAAAGAGACATGTGTTAGTTTTGAGAAGAAAATAAGTTTTTTCCTTAATAATATTATGTTGGAGATGTATGTGTTGTAAATTTGTAATGTTAAGCTTTACATCAATGTATGCATGTATGTGAAGCCGTTTTATGGGGCCAAACATGTTTGACCTACCTACCATAATTGATAATTCCAATCCGCACACCTCCAATTTTAAACACAATAAATTCTATCTACCTGACGCATAAAAGTCCATCACTACTATAATGTTTCATAAATGGATTCATAATTATTGAAGTTAACCTATATTATATCCTCCTCTCCTCAACTACTGCTGCTGGAATTATGAAAGTTTTTTAAAGTAATTCTTATTAATGTAAATAAATAAAATTATGTCTGGCCAAAATAAATAAATAAAATTATGAGTTTCTCTACAGAAAGTTCAATCTCCTCAGATTAATTTTTCTCTTATTTTATTCTTACTTTAATAAAAGATGAATAGCACTATAGAGAATAGTTGATGAGCTTGAACTCACTAGTCAATGGTCATAGCTTTTCAATCATTATATTTATTTTGAGATTAATTATATTGTCTTAAATTAAAAAAAAAATAATTATTTTTTAACACATATTTCAAAATTTAAAAGTTAGATCTCATCAACTCCTCATAATATTATCTAACAAAAAATTTATATAAGAAAAAAGATTAAAAAAAAATTCAATTGAACTCTCAATAATTTTACCTTAAAATGATTTAAAATTAGAAATTTGTGAAAGCCCACTGCCCACAAGTGACAAATGCATCTGAAATACATCAAATCCAGTTGGGTGACGCAACATAAATTTCCACCTAACTTCATACACTTGCAATTTTGCAAGATACAACGTGGCCTCGTGGGGTAACTGTAAGGAGTAAGCACAATAAAGTAATATCTAGTTTTTTTTAAAAAAATTTCCAACTGAAATGCCATCTGGGTTTTCAAAAAAAAGAAATGCCATCTTGACAAAAATTTCAGCTAAATTATTAATCATGTCAAAATTGTTTAGTTTTTTTAAACCCTTGATTATTTAGTTATATATATATATATATATATATATATATATATATATATATATATATATCACTAAAAATGGTTAAACAAAATACCAGTTCATCCAAAACAAATATTTTTAAATTTTCAAGTATGGATATATGGAATAAAATTTTTCCAAGCAATTTTAAGAGAAAGACCAAGATCACCCTTCGCTTGCTATAATAATTATTTCATGACAGTAATTAATAATAAAATATTGAACTATATTAATATATATAAACATTACAAAAACAAATTAGGACGAATTTGTTAGCAAGAATTTATGATATGAGGTAATTTAACATTTCCTCCAACATTTTATATACTAAATAATTTTTTTTTGTAATATGATAAAGGAAAAAATTTAGGTCCATTTCCTTATGTCCATTTCATCCAGTTCTATCAATCATATATTGTACTAGAGGCTTCGTATGCACCTACGTGCATACATATAATTTATTCTTAAATTTTTTAAAAATATAATATAAAATAGTTATTATATTTAAAAATCATTAAAAATTAAAATTTTTAAAATTTTTAAATAGAATTGTTATCATAATTTAAAATAAAAAAATTTAAAAAGAGAAGTTATGCACTTCTCGATTTTATTAATTAGTAACCACCTATATACTTGTTTTCTCTATTCCACATCCTTCAATCATATTATTTTTTTGTATTTTTTATTATAAAATATAGCTATTTTGTGAGAAGTTGGTTATTTATTGAGATGTTGAGGGAGAAGTTATTTTTTTGGTGTTATATTTTGCTTTTGTGACACCAAAAAGTCCAAAGCCATATATATATACTAGAAGCTCCGCATTCACATACGTGCATACATGTAATTTATTCTTAAATTTTTAAAAATTATAATATAAAATAGTTATTATATTTTAAATCATTAAAAATTAAATAATTTAAAATTTTTAAATATAATTTTTATCATAATTTAAAATTAAAAAATTAAAAAATGAGAAGTTATGCACTTCTCCATATTAGTAACCACCTATCATACTTATTTTCTCTCTCCCACATCCTCCAATCATATTATTTTTTGTATTTTTAATTATAAAAATGAGAAGTTGGTTATTCATTGGGAAGTTGAGGGGGAAGTTATTTTTTTGGTGTCACACTTTGCTTGTGTGACACAAAAAACTCCAAAGCCATATATATATAGATAGATTTACACTCTCTTTCTTCTATGATTGGTCATATAAAAGGTGGTTTTCTATATTCTCTCTCTATTGTGATTGGTCATTTAAACACTTTTTTACCACATATCATATTTATATTGGGAAACCGGATGAAATGGACATAAGAAAATGGACCTAAATTTTTTCCTATGATAAGATTATATTTTTATTCTGATTTTTTTACTCAATTTTATTTCATTTCATTGGCCTCTTATTCTTATTTTCTCCGATATTTTTATTTTTATTTTTATTTTTATTTGGTTCGACATTATTTTAAATAAACATAGCTGAGTGACAGAGACAGAATCATACCTAGCACTTGTCATGCCATTGGCAGGGTAGTTAGAATTTTTTTTAATTAAAAGAAAAATTAGAATAAGAAAAAGTTAAGAGAATGACAGGTCTGATCTTTATAGTGTTACATTATTTATTTATTTATTTTTAAGTGTCTGTCATATATAGTTTATAAAAAAAAGAAAGAAAAAGAAGAAGCAGATTGAGGCGCGTTTGATTTGAGTTTGATCAATATCTTCTGCGAACTTCACCATGACACACTCTTCCACGCCTTCCAATTCCTTTCTCTAAAACCTCTTTTATTATCTCTTCCTTCCTTCATCCATTCATTCTTCTTCCTCCCTCAATTTCCCCTTCTCATCTCTTCCATCCTAAAATCAAAACTCAAGACACCTTAGCCATGGCTGACATAGTCAAGCAAATCCTAGCAAAGCCCATACAGCTCGCTGATCAAGTCACCAAAGCCGCCGACGAGGCCACCGCCTTCAAGACCGAATGCTTAGACCTCAAATCCAAAACCGAAAAACTCGCCGCGCTCCTCCGTCAGGCGGCGCGTGCCAGCTCCGACCTCTACGAGCGTCCCACGCGCCGCATAATCGACGACACCGACCAAGTCCTCGACAAGGCCCTCTCGCTGGTCCTCAAATGCCGCGCCAACGGCCTCGTGAAGCGCGTCTTCACCATCATCCCCGCCGCCGCCTTCCGCAAGGTGTCCTACCTCCTCGAGAACTCCATCGGCGACGTCTCCTGGCTCCTCCGCGTCTCCGCTCCGGCGGACGATCGCGGCGGCGACGGCGAGTACCTCGGCCTCCCTCCGATCGCCACCAACGAGCCAATCCTCTGCCTCATTTGGGAGCAGATCGCGATCCTCCACACCGGCTCGCTCGAGGACCGATCCGACGCGGCGGCGTCTCTGGTATCCCTCGCACGCGACAACGACCGCTACGGGAATCTCATCTTGGAAGAAGGCGGAATCCCTCCCTTACTGAAACTCATCAAAGAGGGGAAATCCGACGGCCAAGAAAACGCCGCGAGAGCGATCGGGCTCCTCGGGCGTGACGCCGAGAGCGTGGAGCACATGCTCGTTATGGGCGTGTGCTCTGTTTTCGCGAAGGTTCTCAAAGAAGGGCCCATGAAGGCCCAAGCCATGGTGGCTTGGGCTTTGTCTGAGCTCGCAGGGAATTACCCTAAATGCCAAGATCTTTTCGCTCAGCATAACGTTATCCGTTTGCTCGTGAGCCATCTCGCTTTTGAAACCGTTCAAGAGCATAGTAAGTACGCCATTTCTAGCACCAAGCCCACTTCAATCCATGCCCTCGTGGTTGCGAGTAATCAAAATCATATCAATCCTCTTCATCATGATGATGATGATGTTGATATTGAAAATAAGAAGATCCAGAATCGGATTTCGCATCCTCTGGATAACAGAATTAGGAACTCAAATAATCAGATGCACAAAGTGGTGACAAGTACTATGGCTATAGCTATGAATGGTACTTCCAAGCAGTCTAGTCATAATAATCATATGAAAGGGAGGGAAATGGAAGATTCAGAGACGAAGGCAACTATGAAAGCAATGGCAGCAAGAGCATTGTGGAATTTAGCCAAAGGCAATTCACCAATTTGCCGTAGCATCACAGAATCTAGGGCTTTACTGTGTTTTGCGGTTCTGCTCGAGAGAGGAAGGGAGGATGTGCAGTTGAATTCAGCAATGGCGGTGATGGAGATAACTGCAGTGGCAGAGAAAGACGCAGAGTTGAGAAGATCTGCTTTCAAACCAAACTCACCTGCTTGCAAAGCAGTGATTGATCAAATTCTCTACAAAATTGAAATAGCAGATTCAGAATCGAAGCTTTTGATTCCTTGCATTAAGGCCATTGGGTTTCTAGCAAGGACATTCAAAGCAACAGAGACAAGAATGATTGGTCCATTGGTGAGGCTTCTTGATGAAAGAGAAGGTGAAGTGTCAAGCGAGGCTTCAATAGCACTCACAAAGTTTGCTTGTAAAGGGAACTATCTTCATCTTGATCACTCCAAGGCGATTATAAGTGCAGGAGGAGCAAAACACTTGGTACAGCTTGTGTATTTTGGGGAACAAATGGTTCAGATTTCTGCATTGGTTCTTTTGTGCTATATTGCAATGAATGTGCCAGATAGTGAAGAATTGGCTCAAGCTGAGGTGCTCACAGTGCTAGAGTGGGCTTCTAAGCAGTCTCACATGACGCAGGAGGAAACGTTGGAGGCATTATTGCAAGAAGCTAAGAGTAAGTTGGAGTTATACCAATCTAGAGTCTCAAGAGGAGGAGGATTCCATAAGTTACATCAATAGCTTGCATGATTCAACATCTTGTTTTAGTCAATATATCCTTGTGTTCGTTCATGATCAGTGTAAAGGTTTTTCAATCCTTTTTGTTATTTTTTTTTAGTGTTGTGTAATTCTCATGAGTGTATATACAAATCAATTTGTAAAAATTGCATCTTCATCTATCTATCTGCATACATTTTCTTTTGGGCGTAATCAGTATTGAGCTTTTTCCATTTCATAGTTTTGAAGTGATGATGTTGGATCGACCGCTTGCACTTAGGCCAAGTGCTACACTTTGACAAATAATCTTTTCATGGGAATCGGACATGTAACTTTTGGTGCCCGTTTGGACTGTGGAAATAAAATGGAAATTGGTATTAAATAGATTTTGAAAAGTCAATTTTGCTATTTCTTTTAAATAATTTACCCATCATTTAGAAATTATTAATATTTAAAAAGAGGGTAAAATTGACTTTATTATTGTAATTGCCACTCCTTCACCCTCAATGGAATTGAACCAAACGGCTTCTAAGGTATGGTTGGGAGGATGGTTTGAGAGTGGAGTGGGATGAAGTGGTTTGAAGTTCTTAATTCTTGGTTAGGAGTTTAATAAGCCAATAGTGTAAGACCACTTAATATTCCAAATTTCAAACCCTTTCAAATTTAAGAATTTGAGATATGGTTTGCATACAATATATTTTTTAATTCTATTTTAAACTTTTATTTATTTATTAGAAGCGTAATATTAGAATTGTCACCTTCATTATTCTATTTTTTTATACTTTCAATCAGTATCTCACTCCATTATTAACCACTTCATCTCATTCATTTTAAAACTTCCAATCAAATACTTAACTCTAATATCACATTAGGCATCTATCCATAAGTTATAACTCATGTATGGTATGATTTTACTATAAAGTCAATTCTTACTTTAATTCTATAGTGTGATACAATTGCTAATTCACTTTGAGATATAGTTGATAAATATTTGAAGATTTATTATGTGTCTTGCTAGTAAATGGTAGGTGATAGGTTTTTTTAAAAAAAAATCTGAATGGTAGGTAATAGTTTGACTTTGAATGATTCATTGAGTAAGAAGAGAGTATGGTTGACCAGAGATTCCAAATAGAAGGGTGAAGAATGAAGTGGAATTGAAGGGAGCATTAGAATTGGACGCAGTCAAAGGAAGCCAGTCACGTCAGGGTGACTACTATTTGATTCCGTCATCAACTTCTATTGCTGAATTCTCTCATTTTTTTTTTTAAATTTTAATTTCTGTTCTAATCTCACATCAATATTGAATAATCTATTTGAGTCTCACAATCTCACACGTTGTGCTTTTGTTTTGTTTTTTTAAAAGTCTAATTAAAAGGGATCGTTAATTGAATAATGGTTTGGTGAAATGATCTTTACTCTTCTTAGGCTGCGAGATTATGAAAAAACAATTATTTGTTCATTTTTGTAAAACGTGATTGGGACAGTTTTGCTATAGTAAAATTTTAGAGGCAAAATACTATTTAGTCCTTAAATTATTAGTTAAATTATTATTTAATCTTTGAATTTGACAAAAATACTTTTTAGTCCCCAAATTTGTAGCTCTGTCAATTATATAGTCATTGAATTTGACAAAAATACTATTTAGTCTCCGAATTTGCAACTCTATCAACTATTTAGTTCCCGAACATGACAAAAATACTATTTAGTTCCCAAATTTGCAACTCTATAAACTATTTAGTCCCCTGATTGTTACCCGTTAGATAACCAACTAACGTGGTCATTAAATGCTGATGTAGCATGTGCCCAGGCACTTAACGGTGCCACATCAGCTGGTGCCTGGTTATCTAACTGGTAATAGTCAGGAGACTAAATAGTTGATAGAGTTGTAAATTCGGGGACTAAATAGTATTTTTGCCAAATTTGGAGACTAAATAGTTGATAGAGTTACAAATTCGGAGACTAAATAGTATTTTTGCCAAATTCGGGGACTAAAGAGTTGACAGAGTTGCAAATTCGGGGACTAAATAATATTTTGCCAAATTCGAGGACTAAGTAGTAATTTGACCAACAATTCAGGGACTAAATAGTATTTTGTATCAAAATTTTAACATAAAAAATTCACTAATGCGCGAAATCTCTTTCTTAATTTGTGTTTGACAAACTGATTTCATAAATCCTTTTATCATAATTATATTCTTTGGTATTTCATATTTGTTTTAAAAATGCATTTTATCGCTAAATCAATATAAAATAAATGTAGCTTTCAAAAAAATAAAATAAAATTAATGTATAGATTTAAATTGCAATTTATATTATTTTTGGCGGCCTAGTAATTAATCTTTTAGATGTTGTGAGATCCATTGATGAAAGCAATCTCAATATTTTTATTAAAATATAGACAATAAAATCACAATAATTATTTTTTCCTGAAAAATCACAATAATTATAAGAAATACTTTTATGAATATAAATATATATACACATAATATAAAATTAAAATAATTATATAAGGATTAGAGAATAAGTGAGATAGAACATTATACGTAAAGAAGAGTACACATAATATAGAAATGAGTAAAATACCACTTTGGTCCTTTTTAGATGACACCTTTCTCAATTTGATCCTTTTTAGATATCTTTTCTCAGTTTAGTCCTTTTTAGATTAGTCCGTTATCAATTTGGTCCTTCCGTCAAAATTATTAACAGAGTTTGCTAAGGTGGACAATTTGAGTTAACTTTATAATTTTGAAACATAAATAGGGTTTTTCTAGTGTAATTATTTTGGGATAATTTTGCATTTTTCACAAATTGTAATATGAAATTATTATCTCTTCCTCTCTTCTCCAAATCACGATCGCAGCCCATACCATCATCTTCTTCTTCTCCGACAAGCAAACACAGAAATTTGAAGCATATGAATATTGCTATTTTTTCCTCCTTAGTAAGTACCACCAAGCAGAGTCCTGGAAAAATCTATGGTGAAAAATTTCATTTTCTTTTTATTTTACAAATAGTAGGGGATGGAACAATTTTTGTTTTGTGGTTCGATTATGCTTTGAACTTATCAAAAGTGCTTTATTTGTATATATGTACAAATTGTGATGAGATCTATGATGTTGTTGCAAGGTATTGAATTATTTATTGGGATTTGCAGGAGTAATAGTAGTGGCTAACTCTTTGTGGAGAATGATAGAATAGCATAGTAGCACCAAAAAACTAAATCATCTTTTTTAATACTAAATTTCAGCATTCCTGAGTGCGAGAGACCTGCGATTTGGAGGAGAGAAGCGATTTGGAGAAGAGAACAAGGGGAATAATTTCAAATGAGGGTATCAGTGTTTCATTTACAATTTGTGAAAAATACAAAAATTATCCCAAAATAATTACACTAGAAAAACCCTATTAATGTTTTAAAATTATAAAGTTAACCCAAATTGTCCAACTCAGCAAACTCTGTTAATAATTTTGACGGAAGTACCAAATTGATAACGGACTAATCTAAAAAGGATTAAATTGAGAAATGACATCTAAAAAGGACCAAATTAAGAAAGGTGTCATATGATATTTTACTCATATAGAAATTAATAATTTGAAATACTTGATAGTTGATAGAAAAGGGTTTATGTTTATTTGAACCCATATATGAAATCTGCGACAGCAACCACACCCATCACCCATGCTCTAGCAAGCAATTATTAGGAAAAACTAAGTTGAAATTAGTTTGCTTTAAAAGTTTTATTTATATTTTTTTAATGATTAATCATGTACAATTTAATCTTTTATATTCTCTCTATCTATGATAAGTCATACAATTACTTTTTGCGACAGTATTTTATTTTTATTAACTTTATAACAAATATCACTAATTTTGAACCGGTGAAATGAAATATTGAAGATAATTTTTTTTGGTCCGAATATTGTAGAAAATTGAATGAAGTGATAGCATTAGCCCGAGCAGATAGGCCCATACCATAGTCCACACATTATATATATCATAGCAGAATCCATAAATGGACCCAAAAACAAAAGCAGAAACCACAATAATGTGGGGACTGAGATATTTTCCATGGGTTGGGTTGCCACATTAAATAACGATAAAGTTGTGTATTTAATCGAAATCATATAAATATAAAATATCACCTCAGACCAAAAAAATAAAATAAAATCCCAACAATGGTCCTTCAGTAGGGATGATTAAGTTAAAGGCATAAATAGATGCCGAATGCAATAAGCTTACAGAGTGATAAAATTCTTGAGCCCATAGAAAGAAAGAAAGAAAGAAAGAAAAGAAAAAATATATTTCAAATTCCTATTCAATGGCAGAAGCTACACAAAGGTACTATCACTCTACTTCTTCTTCCTCATCTTTAATTTGCCTGCCTGCCTAACTCGTTAATCTCACTTCTCTCTCTGTGTAATTAGGATTGCAGTAGTGAGTGGAGCAAATAAGGGAATAGGGTTAGAGACTGTGAAGCAGTTAGCATCAGCTGGAATGAAGGTTGTGCTCACTGCAAGAGATGAGAAGAAGGGTCTACAAGCTTTGGAGAGTCTCAGATCAGAGTTAGGAGTTTCAGAGCTTGTGGTTTTCCATCAGCTTGATGTAGCTGATGTCGCATCTGTCACTTCTCTTGCTCATTTCCTGAAATCCCAATTTGGCAAACTTGATATTCTGGTAACTTAAGCCTTCTGATTACATCAAATCCAAAATACGTTGGATCGGTTGGTCGGCCATATCGATACTTATTGATATTGTGCTTAGCAGTTCCCACTACCAACTTGTTCTGTGGCTTTATGTGCATATTGCTTATTTGATAGCTGTTATTTGGGCTATCATCGCTGTTTGTCTCATCCATCTTATCTCCACAAGTGTTTTGTGTGTGTTCAATTCAATCAGCCTTCCCTGTTAGGGTTGCATGTACTTTTCCACTGTTTAATCTCCATACTCTGTTGTTTGGGAGGTTTGGTTCTAGTCAAGGCATTTCACTGAAATAGAAAACGTTATTGCTGATGGTTCTACTTGTAAGAATGTTTCACATCTTCACATTTTCATTTCATTTAATTTATCATAATATATATATATATATATATATATATATATATATATATATATTTCAAATTGGTGTAAACATTTTGTGTACAAGTGTTTTGTATATTAGCTTAATCTCATGCTCTATTGGAATTCTGTTGCTGCTACATCAAGTCAACTGTTATAGATTTCTTTATGTTCTTTATGAAATTTTTTCTTGATTGCTTCGACAGGTCTCATGACTTCTCATGTCCATTTTGGTATATTTCAATAATAAATATAAGTTGGATAATGCAGGTGAACAATGCAGGAGTTGGTGGAATCATAATTGATCATGATGCTTTAGCAGCGTTAATAAAAGCTAAGGGCAAGGTAAGCATCTAGAGTCTAGACATATCATATGGCATCTTCATTAGTAGATGAGGCAATTTTAAAGCTTGATGAACCTTGAAGGAAGCATGACTTCTATATTCTTGTTTTCTTGAGCTCTATCTTATCTCTAATTACTATAGGTAATGGAGCAACTTAAAATAAGAGGATGGAGATGTTTTTAGATTTTCCATAATGAGAAATTAGAAACGGAATGTCTGGTGTGAACTTTGATATTAAGTATGATAATTGATAATCTCATTTTCCCATTACACATTTCCCCTGAAATTTGATAGCATAGTGAAAATGTATTGCAGGAATTATCATTTTCTGACAGGAAAAATACACTGACCGAAACATATGAGTTAGCCAAGGAATGCATAGAAATAAATTATTATGGTGCAAAAAGAACAACTGAAGCCCTTTTGCCGCTTCTTCAGTTATCTGATTCGCCTAGAATTGTGAATGTGTCGTCAAGCATGGGGAAGTTAGAGGTAAGAAATCACTTAACATCATTGAGAATGAATTCTTATGACTTCTTTTACTTAGAGGTAAGAAATCACTAAAAGAACAGTTTCTTGGCCTATTTTTAATTCATGTTCCTTTCTCCAAAATCTTCATAGTAAATAATTTACAGAAATTCTTTGTTTTCCCTGTCAAATTCAGAATATTTCAAATGAATGGGCCAAAGGAATCTTGAGTGATGCTGCGAACCTCAAAGAAGAGGGAGTAGATGAAGTATTGAAAAGGCTTCTCAAAGATTATAAAGAAGGTTCATTAGAAAGAAATAGCTGGCCCAATAATTTGGCTGCCTATACAGTTTCAAAAGCTGCTATGACTGCCTACACAAGAATTCTAGCTAAGAAATACCCAAACATTTGCATCAATTGTGTTTGCCCTGGTTTTGTAAAGACAGATATAAATGCGAATACTGGCATCTTAACAGTTGAAGAAGGTGCTGCAAGTGTAGTGAGCTTGGCTCTACTTCCCAATGGTAGCCCCTCTGGCCTCTTCTATGACCGGAGCAAGGTATCACCCTTTTGATTTAGAGGTTCTTAAGTGCATATATTGTACCGTACCACCTTGTTTATGCATTAGCTAATAGGGTGAGTCTATGATGCAACTTGTTGTATCATGCATTGCAATAATACAGTAAAAGTGTCTGATGTGTTTCACATGTGGTCTGTACTCTGTACAACTCTTTTACATGCACTATACAAGTTGAATTCATTTTTGTTCCTATAGTTGTTTTATTTGTTTTAGCGTGGCTGCATATTTTGAGTTCCTATAATTGATTAAGGGAGACTAATAATTAGATGCAAAGTTTAAGGTGGATAATTATCATTTCAATATATTGATAATTAGAAATCACTATATACTTTTTGACTTTATACTATTAGATTGATTCTGAAGTCCATAAATTACACTTTTCTTTAAGTGACTTGTTTGGGCATGTCCTGATTTTCTGTTACGCCATGTTGCCAGCAGCAGCACTGGAGCACCAATTAACTGGAGTTAACCCTTCTAACATACTAATGCACAGAAAAGCCAAGCATTAGATCCACTCTTTAATATAGGAGAGTTCCACACATTAATTAAGTTAAATGCATATATAAATTGAGGTTGAAGCCCATAGAAAGAAAAAGAAAAAGTGTACAATTCAAATTTCCTTATATAAAAGCATTTTTTGAACATGCAAAATTGCAAATATTGTTGAATGATTGTACCTTGGATCTACCATGGGGTTCTATGCCCAAAATTAAAAAAATCAAGGGATTTGGTGCAAAGTTTAAAATAAAAGTTCATAGATGTTTTAGCCTTAATATTACATTAGCATATGAGTTAACTTTTAATCCATCCAATGTATCATTAATCTATTCATAATTTGAGTTGATTCACCTTTTAATCATTAATTTACTCATATCAGATCTCGAGGATGCCCTCCTTTGTTTAAAGTTTTACTGCATCTTCTTTTGTTTCTCTCCATCTTGCACCTAATATTATTTTCTTTCCACACTACCCTCTCTATCTTCTTCCTCTCACGGCTCAAAAGGGGACATTTTCAGTTGCTTCTTCATTTTCTCTTTTGGTGAGTGTTCCTTATTATATTCTTTATTTCTCCATTTTTGTAGCTTGTATTGAGGGAAGAGATTTTGGAAATTCTTGGTTTTGGAAGCCTTAACTACCTCTTGAGAAATCTTTTGTGGTTTCAACTTAATTTGGAGATGTTTTGATAATCTTTTAAATTTGTTTTACTTGGATTATCACCTCTAATATCCACTACATATCTAGATTTAGTAATATTTAGCTCCTTAGGTTGTTCTCAAGCTCACTTTTTTAAATGATTACCTAAGTGAAACTTCAAATATGTTTGGATTGAAAAGAATGAAGAGCCAAGTAAAATTTTTATCGGCCAAATTTTAAATTTCATTTCACTTTCCTGATTTAGATTACAAATATGTACTTTTTTTTAATGATTTATACGTTTTAAGAGTTAAAAATGTTAGATTTAGATTAAAAAAAATGATCAAATTTTAAATCTTACTTCACTTTCCTCCTCTTCTCCTCACTCTAAACATACTATCAGAGTTTTAAGATAAATATGGGAGAAATATTTGGATTAAAATCTTTTAAAAACTTAGAAGTTAGAACCTAAGTTTAATTAATACGTTTGGAAAAAAAAAAGGAACTCTGTAATCGAACTTTTTTTAATTATTTCTTTCATAAAAAGTAGATGTTTTTTTTATTTCATTTAAAAAATATTTTAGTATTAATTATAATTGACGTTAATAAGATTAACATTAATTCCATAGACTAATTTTCTCTATAACGTTACACAACCTCCCCGGTGAAATTATAGTTTTTTTTTATAGGGGTGAAATTATAATTTTAAAAATTACATTCGATATTCCTAAATTTTATTATAATGTTACGCAAACCTCCTTTCTAACTTACATTTTGCCTATAAAGTTAATATTTCAGACATCAAATTTTTATTCTTAAATAATACAATTATTTAATTGTATTTGTTGATATATATTACGAATCTCGTGTTAAAACATGGTGTAAATTTAACTACATTTACTGTCATATCAAAAATAAAATTATTTTCTTAATCTACACACACACACACAAAATCTTCACTGAGTCTGCATTTACTGTCATTGACACACATTTATTGGAAGGTTTCTGATTATAATATTATTGTCATGTGACTTGTTTGTGCAAGTGCTGATTTTCTTTTTCAACATGTGGCCAAAGGCATTAAGTGATCAAAGTGTAATTAATTACTTCAAATTCCTCTTCAATGGCAGAAGCTACACAAAGGTATTAGCCATTTTTCTTCTTCATTTTTAATTTCTCTGCCTATTTAATTAAATCCTTAATTTCACTTCTCTCTCTTTGAAATTAGGATTGCAGTAGTGAGTGGGTCAAATAAGGGAATTGGATTAGAGAGTGTGAAGCAGTTAGCATCAGCAGGAGTGAAGGTTGTACTCACAGCAAGAGATGAGAAGAAGGGTCTACAAGCTTTGAAAAGTCTAAGAGAGTTGGGATTTTCAGAAGAGTTTGTGATTTTTCATCAGCTTGATGTTGCTGATGCTGCATCTGTCACTTCTCTTTCTCATTTCATCAAATCCCAGTTTGGAAAACTTGACATCTTGGTAATTAACTTTCGCCTTCTCATATATACTCACCTTTAACTTGATATGCTGCATCTGTACTTGTGCTAGTGCAATACGGATATAGTAATTTAAAGGCAAAAGTTATATCTAAACTTTATGGTCTCAATATGTATTTAAATTTTATTTGCTGTTAACTGTGCTTTTAAACATTTAAATTATAATCAATTTTGTCCTTTATTCAATTTGTGTGTATATAATTAACGGTAAATACAAATATGACTGTCTTTGTGGCTTCTAATGCTGATTGTGATGTTAAATCATTTATTAAGTTACAATTTTCTATTCATTTAGCCATGATAACAACCTTTATTTTGTAATGACAAAGTAATAATCGTGGCTAAATTGACAAAACAACGTTGCTAAATAAAGGACTTGACATAAAAAAACAACATTACTAGAGGCCGCAAGGAGAGTCACATTAATTTGCATATGCCGTTAATTGTTTACACAAAAATTGGGTGAATGGCAAAATTGCCTATAAATTGAAATTTAGAGACATAATTGACGTCAAACAAAATTTAGGCTACGTTTGGGCTGGGAATTTAAGAGGAGAATGGGAGAGAAGTATCATATCTTCCTCTATTATCCTTTTTCTTCACAAATTCAAGATACTTCAAATTGAAATATTTTGGAGGAACTACCAATATATCCAAACAAAAAGAAGACTAAGAAAAGATTAACCTCCCCTCCTCTTCCCTTTCCCTCTCCTTCAATCTCTTCCCGCAATCCCGTCCCTCTTCCACTTAAGTGTCAAACAAACCCTTAGGAATATAATTAATAGAAAGCCTAAAGTATAGAAGCATCAAAATTTAAAAGTACTTTTGTCTAATTTAAATGGAGATGATAAATTATACATAATTGTGTTTTCCGAAAAAAAAAATTATACATGAATGTTGGTATAATTAAGTCATAAGAAGAAATTGAGTACAAACTAGTTATGATTTTTCTCTCCTTCGTAGGAGGTTTTCTCTCCTTTCCTTGGTGAGAGTTTTTTTAGGTTTTCTTTTCTGACGATCTGTGGTTTTTGTGCGGCGGGTTTTCCCTCTCTAGTCTGGCTAGTGGAGGTGTTTTTTGGTTTTTTTTAAGATGAGCGAGGCGATGGATACTGGTGAAGCGGATAGGGACGATTCTGTTACTTTAGAATGGGGCTCGATTGATGGTGGTGGAGATAATGTGGAGAAATTTATTCTGGTGGGGAAGATTATTGCTGACAAAACTCTTAACAGGAATGCAGTTCGATCGATGATTTTGAAGGGTTGGAATTGTAGAGGCGAGGTCGTGATAGGTGAAATGGGAGTAAATCTCTTTATGTTCACTTTTGAGAAGGAGGAGGACATGGTTAGGGTCTTGAAGGGACGACCATGGTCGATTATAGGTTTTCTCTTGAATATTCAGAGCTGGGCCTCGATGTTAGCTTTCCATGAGATTGGGTGGAGCCTTAGTCCTTACTGGGTTCAATTTCACGGCATTCCACCAGAAGGTTTGAGCGGACCGAATGCGGAAAGATTGGGTACCAAGCTTGGTAAAGTTGTTGCGTATGAAGACCCGAAGGTAAGAGGGGGAATTGCTAGAGGTTTTATGCGTGTGAGAGTTATGCTGGATATTATGAAGCCTTTTGTGACAGGGGTGTGGGTTCCCCGTCCAAATATGAGTAGAATCTGGATTCAGGCTAAGTATGAAAAACTCCAACATCTCTGTTTCAGGTGTGGAATGTTGGGACATGATGCTAGGGTGTGTAGAAGCCGCGAGAATAAGGAGGATGAGCTGGAATTCCAATGGGGGCCTGGGTTAGGAGTTAGCCCTTGCAAAGCTCTGGGAAGGGTAGTGTGGTTGGATGGGAGTGGGAAGATCGATCCGGAGCCTTCGTCGGTGTCGTCTAAAGATGACGGTAAGGGAAGTGGAATGAACGACTTTTCACGCGCCGGGACTGTCAGTGGAGAGCGTGGAGACAGAAAGCGGAATTTGGTTAGTGAGGGCCCACCAAATCGAGTCCCGCATAACGAACAAAGTGGATGGAGTGTGGATTCGAGAAACGACTCGATAGGGACAGGTGGCCTTTTTGGATGGGATAAGGGTAGGGATGAGCAAATGGAAGAGGTGCAGCAGGTGGCTTCGGTTGAGGTGGACATTACTGAGGTGGTATCGGAGTCAAACTCTGGGCCTGGTCTTCAACGGGTGGATAGCCAAGTGAGTTTAAACAGGGCCAAGGAAGGCGAGACGGAGGGATGTATTGGGCCTGGCATGAATTCTAATCAAGGAGGGCCTGCTTTGCATATTAGCAAGGCCATCTGGAGAAATAGAGATAAAGGCCCAAAACCTGTGTTAGCCCCTGGAGGTTATTTTGTTGACTTGCCTTCTGAAGAAGAGAGTAGTAATGATAATCTAGCCCTGGTTTCGGTTTCGAATAATCTCTATGAGGAGGATTTGGTTGTTGAGCTGAATAAGGTTCTAAAAAGAAAGCTCCTGACGGAGGATAGCCCAACAAAAAAGAAGAAATCTCCCATTATTCCTAGGAAGGATGCGGTGTTTGTGGAGGGCTCCAAGAAAAGTCCGAAGAAACGGCAGACCAGGAAAGGAAAGCGTAATCTCCAGGGTGTTGTCCAGAAAGGTGCTTCGATGGAGAAATTGGTGGATGTCCCTATTACTTTGGGAAATTATAAGGTGAAGGAAGGTTCTAATGGTGTTTTTGTTTTTGGAGAAGAGAAGAGTGCTGAAGGCTTGGGCGGCTGGCCTTTAACAGCCCCCCAATCATCGTGAGTATCCTAACTTGGAACTGTCAAGGCTTGGGGGTGCCTTTGACAGTTAAGAATCTGAAGGATCTTTGTTTAAGATCTAAACCCTCCTTAGTGTTCCTTATGGAAACTAAGTCTAAAGTGCTTAAAGTGGATAGAATCAGGAGAAACTGTTTCAGGGATAGTGAAGCTTTTACTTTGGAACCGGAAGGTCTTTCTGGAGGTTTATCGCTGTGGTGGAGAAAGGATGTTAAGGTGGAGGTGCTTTCCAGCTGTAGAAACTTCCTACATACTCGAATTACGCTCCCTCAGTTTGATAGTACTTTTACTGTCACCTTTGTGTATGGTGCCCCTAAATCTCAAGACAGGCAAGCAGTGTGGGATAAAATTGAGGCTTTGAAACCTTCTGATAGCTCTCCTTGGTGCTGCATTGGGGACTTCAATGAGGTTGGTAATCAGGGGGAAAAGTTGGGTGGTAGACCGGTCAAAGCCCTGGATGTCTTTCGGTTTCAAAACTTTGTTACCAATTGTTGCTTGATTGATATGGAGTTCAAAGGTCATCCTTTTACCTGGTCTAATAAGCAGCACGATGGTGATCACATTAAGGAAAGATTGGACAGAGTGATGGGTAATGTGAGCTTCAGGGACGGGTTTCCTAAGGCTCAGGTGTTTCACAAAGAGGCTCTTGGATCGGATCATGCCCCTATTATTCTCATTTTGGAGTTTATTGATAAAAAGAGCCCAAGAAGGTTTAGAGTGGAATCTTTTTGGCTTGACCACCCTGATTTTAAGAAGCTGGTTGATGAAGCTTGGAAGTTGGGTATTCTGGGCAGGGATTCCCCTCTTAGTTGCTTTATGGCGGGTTTGAATGAATGTAAAAGGGCTTTATTAATTTGGAGCAAGGAGGTTTTCCCAAATAATAGACCTATCATTAATAAGCTGTTGGAGGAATATAAAAAGATTGATGGGGAAATTCTCAACCCGGAGAGGGCTGATATAATTAAAGAGTTGACTAGTAAAATTGAAGAACTTTGGGATAAAGAGGAAAAGTATTGGGCTCAGCGTTCCAGAATTAATTGGCTTAAAGCTGGTGATAGTAATTCTAAATTTTTTCATACTGTTACTGTGATGAGGAGGCAACGCAATAGAATTAGTAAAATCAGAAATGAGGATGGTACCTGGTTGGAGACAGAGGATAGCATTTCCCTTGCCTTCAAGAATTATTATGATGATTTGTTCTCTTCTGTGGGTCCGAGATGCTTTGAAGGAGTGGCTAGCATTGTGGATAAGGTGATCTCTGATGTGGACAATGAAAATTTACTCAAGCCTGTCTCTTCTTTGGAAATCAGAGCTGCTGCTTTCCAGTTGGGTGGTCAAAAAGCTCCTGGGCCTGATGGTTTTTCCGGGATGTTCTTCCATAGCTCTTGGCCCAGCATTGAAGGGCAAGTGGTGGAGATGGTTCAAAATTTTTTTTCATAATGATTCCCCTCTCTTGGAGCTGAATGAAACTGATTTGGTTCTCATACCTAAGGTGGATGCTCCTGAATTTGTATCACAGTTCAGGCCGATCAGTCTTTGCAATTTTGGGTATAAGATCATATCTAAAGTTATCACTAATAGGATGAAGCATCTGTTACCTTCTTTCATTTCTGAGAATCAGAGAGCTTTTGTGCCAGGCAGACTCATCCAGGATAATATTTTAATTGCCCATGAAGCGTTCCATCATCTGAAGACTAAAAGGTCTGGAAGTAACTATGAACTGGCCTTGAAGATGGACATGAGCAAAGCTTATGACAGAATTGAATGGGACTTTTTGAAAGAGGTTCTAAGTAGGCTAGGGTTCTGTGAGAGGTGGATCGGGAGGATATGGAGTGTGTGAGCTCTGTCAAATTTAACTTGCTTCTCTCGGGTAAGAAGGTGGCTGAAGTGACTCCTAAGAGAGGGTTGCGTCAAGGGGATCCTCTTTCCCCCTATCTCTTCATTATAGTGGCCGATGTGCTTTCTGGTCTTATCAACAAATTTGCTCAGGTTGGGATGCTCAAGGGCATTTAGTTGGCCAGGAATTGCCCTATTGTGACTCATTGCTTCTTTGCGGATGATGCGCTTTTCTTCATTAGAGCCACAAAGGACAACTGTGAGATGATGAGAAATATTCTGAATGAATATTGCTTTGCTTCTGGTCAGAAAGCTAACCTCGATAAGTCTTGTACGTTCTTCTCTAACAATACCCCTAGGCCCTAGAGGGATGATGTTGGGGTTATCTTGGGTATTGGTGGCTCGGACCAACCAGGGAACTACCTAGGGTTGCCTCTGATTTGGAGTAATTCTAAAAGCCAAGCTCTGGCTTTTGTGAGAGATAAGGTCCTCAAGAAGTTACAAGGATGGAAGCAGCAGCTCTTGTCTCAAGCTGGGAGAGAGGTTCTCATTATGGCGGTGGCGACGGCGGTCCCTATTTATCCGATGGCCTGTTTTAAGTTCCCTAAGAAGCTTTGTAATGATTTGAATAGTGCTATTGCTAAGTTCTGGTGGGGCCAGAAAGGGGAGGAAGGTCGTATCCATTGGCAAGCTTGGGAGAAACTTACTAGAAGCAAGGAGGTGGGTGGTTTAGGGTTTCGCGACTTCAGTTGTTTCAACCTGGCTATGCTGGCAAAGCAAGGCTGGAGGATCATCTCTAATCCGAACGAGCTCTGGGTGAGAATTCTGAAGGGGATATACTTTCCCAAATGTTCCTTTTTGGAGGCGAAGAAAGGTGCAAAAGCTTCGTGGGCTTGGTCTAGTTTACTTGAAGGAAGGGACCTATTGGTGAAGAATTTAACCTGGCGGGTTGGGGATGGATGCAGTATTGACTTTTGGAAAGATCCTTGGGTCCCAAACCTTCCTAACTTTCGGCTTCCAGTGGAGGGAGGCTCTGCATCTCAGGGTATGGTCAAAGTGGCTGACTTTATTGTGAATGGGAGGTGGGATGCTGCTAAACTTAGATTGGTGGTGGAAAGTGATGTGGTGGAGGAGATTTTTGCTCTTCATATCCCCAGATCTGGAGGGGTTGATAAGTTGTGTTGGGCTGAGAGTAAAAATGGTGTCTATTCGGTCAGATCGGGATATTTTGTTGCTCGGAGCTGGATTGTGGAGGCCCCGTCGCTGAAGCCGTCTTCTTCTTTCTTAGTGCCTCCTGGTCTTTGGAAAGCTCTATGGAAAGTGAAAGCTCCCCCCAAGATGAAGAATCTCTTGTGGAGAATGTGTTCAGGCTCGCTGGCTTCAAAGGAGGCGCTTTGTAAGAGAAGATGTGCTGTGGATGCTTACTGTCCTCTGTGTTCTAAAGATAGGGAGACTCTAGAGCATCTTTTCCTTTTCTGTGATTGGGTGAAGAGAGTGTGGTTTTGTTGCAGGCTGGGCTTGGTGATGGAGGAGCAGAGTCCGAAAAGAATTGAGGACTGGCTTTTTCAAGCTCTGAAAGAGGACTCTGGTCTGGATGAAAGAAGTAAGTCCTTCTTGGTCTTTCTTTGCTGGCATATTTGGAAGGCTAGATGTGATTTCATCTTTCAGGGTAAGCCTGTAAATCCTGTTTCTGTCAATAGCGCTACCGAGGCCGCTTTCTGTTTCTTTTGGTCTTTGGAGGGTACCTCGGGTCCTGGTCCTTCTCACAGCTCTGAGAAAGTAGGTGTGAAGTGGGTCCCGCCATGTGATGGTTGTTTTAAGATTAATTCTGATGCTACTTTCTCTAATCCCGGGGAGAGATCAGGGGTTGGTGTGGTGATTAGAGATAATATGGGTGTGGTGGTGGATGGTGCTAGCCTATGCACTAGGGCGCCCTCTTGTTTTGGAGCTGAAGCTCTTGCCTTGCTAAAAGGGATGGAGATGGCTGAGTCTTTGGGTTTGAAGGATATTTAGGTGGAGTCTGACTGCCTTGACCTGGTGAATGGTTTATCTGGTGTGGCTTCTACTGTTGACTGGAAGGCTTCTAACCTGGTTTCTGACATCTTGTCGTTATTTCTGGTTTTTAGTTCTGTTCGTTTCTCGTGGATCAGGCGTTCTGGTAACTTGGCTGCGAATTGGTTAGCCAAAGCTGCCGTTAAGGGGATGTGCCCTGATGGTTGGGTTGTACGGCCCCCATCCCCTCTGGCGTCTCTTTTGAAGCTTGATCGTGAGGCTATGAGAGATGGTGTTGGTTAATGTTTTGGTTTTGTGTTTTCCTGCTCTGTGTTGTTTCTTTGTTCTGTTGCCTTTGGGCGGATGTTCTTGTTTTGTTTTGTTTTGTTGGGCCCTTGGGGCCCTTTCCAGGCCAAAAAAAAAAAAAGTCATAAGAAATTCAATATTGGTTGTGAATTGCAGATAAACAATGCAGGAGTTGGCGGAGTCATAATTGGTGACTATTCTTTAGCAACTTTAGCAATCACTAATGGAGGGGTAAATATATATCTTGCACTAAAAAAAATATTACTTTAATAATGTCATACTGATAAACTATTTAGCTTCGTTTATGACTAACGATTATCATCAATTTCATAAGTAATATTAGAGATTATGTCAAACATATTTTAATATAAATTATAATAACCAAATTAATAAATAAATTTAGTAGTAAATAACTTTACTAATTATAATGTCAATTATGATTAATTAATTTAAGCTATAATTTATGTTGTACTCGATCTTTGGTTTGGGCCTGGGGACAGAGATGTAAAACTTTAAATTTCAAAGGTGAAGAAGATTAAGGAAAGATATTTCTGAATTTGCTATCAGTTTATTGTCAAAAGTAACATTTTGTATTACTCAATATTACATTTTCAATATTTTTTTAGAGTAAGTTCATAATTTGATCTCCGAAAATATCCCTTATGTCAATTTGGTCCCTGCAATAATGCAATTGTCAAATTTGATTCTTGAAAAATATACTCTCAATCAATTTAGTCTATCAATTAATTTATTGGATAGAAAAGATGATTCTCGTTGATGATGTAGTATTTTTAGACATTTAATTGTTGACTAGTATGTCATGTTATCAGCTATTAAAAACAAAATATATCAAACTATTTTTGAAAAAAGGGATATTTTTTAAGAAAAAAAGGGTTTGAATATTTGCTTTTTTTTTTAAGAAAAAAAGCTGATTGAAAGTTATTTTTTTAAAATTAATACATTTTTTAAGAAGTTGATTGGATGCTGACATGATATTCTAGTTGTCACCTAAGAGTCCAAAAATGTTATATCATCAACCGTGTCAAACTTTTCAACCAATAAATTGATCCAAGAACTAAATTGATTTGGTTTTTATATTTTAAGAATCAAATTTGACAATTATTATATCTTTCAAGAATCAAATTGTTGATTTACTCTATTTTACTAAAAAGAGATTTATATGTATTACATATCTTTTAAAAAACCTAATAACAAATAGTTAATTATAAATAGTGTTAATTGTTTTTTTATTGTGTTAAAATGATTTTACAGGCGTTATCAGAAGATGAGAGGAAAAGAGTAATGAGTGAACCATATGAGTTAGGTGAAGAATGTGTGGAAACAAATTATTATGGTGCAAAACGAACAGTTGAAGCCCTTTTGCCTCTTCTCCAATTATCTCATTCCCCAAGAATTGTCAATGTTTCGTCGTCTATGGGAACGTTAAAGGTAAGTGAAATTTAACCAAAATTTAGAGAGTTAGAGTAATTCACTGATAATTATTGTTTTGTTTTCCATGTCAGATGGTATCCAATGAATGGGCTAGAGGAGTGCTAAGTGATGTTGAAAAGTTCACAGAAGAAAGAATCAATGAAGTAGTGAAAGAGTTTTTGAAAGATTTCAAAGAAGGCTCACATGAGAGGAAAAGATGGCCTAAGATATTTGCAGCCTATGTAGTATCCAAAGCAGCTTTGAATGCTTATACAAGAATTCTAGCAATGAAGTATCCCAAAATCTGTATCAATTGCCTTTGCCCTGGATATGTGAAGACAGATATAAATGGGAACACTGGCATCTTAACAGTCAAAGAAGGTGCTTCAAAGGTTGTGAGATTGGCATTATTGCCTAATGGTAGCCCATCAGGCCTCTTCTATTCTAATAATAAAGTCTCCCACTTTTAACTGATGATAATATGCTTAAATGCATCCAAAATAAGTTTTATTTTGGACTTTAAAAGATGATGTTGTTATTACTTTGATGTTTTATGAGTTTTGTATGTCAAATTGAAAATAAGATTCAATTTTATCATTATTCTTGTTCAATATGTACTCAGTGTATGAGGCCTATACTAGGTAGGTTTTAGAGATAGTCAGATATATGCAATTTCATCTGTGCAAGTAAAGATTTTATTTTTAGGATTTGAACTCGTGACCTTCAAATTATTTGTCAGCAATTTTATCGTCGTTTCAAGGGTTATCCTCTTTGTACAGTATATATCTACTTCCTATTGATTTTTGTTTTCTGATTTTCCTTCTCCTTGTTTGCTGGCTATCACATTAATGTGTTGATTCAAGATCACTTCTCTCTAACCAATTCTTGGCTTGGGGAGGATATATACTTTCCTTTTCCCGTCAAAGAAGCATGTTCTTGGATCATCATAGGAGAATTTTAACCTGCCATGTATGGTTGATATTTTTTTCTTCATAGTGAATGATGCAGTACGATTTGAAAAGACCATGGTAGGCGACACTGATATTCTTAAATCCAACAAACAGTCGGAATAAGAGAGAAAAGACCCTGATTGGAGGTTAGTGAAGGAAGGACTTGACCTGGGTGGCAAACTTAGCGTCTACATACTTCTATAGAGATTTGAGTCCACATAGTTTACTTGAGGTGTTGGAAGGAGGTTCTAGGTTGGGACGCCTAGGGACGATGTAGAGGAGGCAAATGTATCTTAGAGAGGACTTGAGCTTGGTCTCTCATGAGGAATTCTCTGTAAGAAGTGTATGATAGCATGAGCAGGAGATTGAGAGTGTAATTGTGCTCATCTAAAAGGAAGGTTCCATATAAGTACTGGTTTCGAGTAGCAGGAGTGCACAAGAAATGGTTATGAGACTTTAACGATTATTAGCTGATACGAGCAGAGGAGGCTGTCTTCTTGTTCTATCTATATTGTGTGTTCGGAGTTTTGGGTTCGTTATAACCTTGGGGTAATCGCATCATTAGCACTCCACTTAAAAATCTACGGAATAATACTAAAAAATTAAGACCAACTCAGTGAATTAAATCGAAAGTAAAATGTTGAGTAAAAGTTACCCATTTTTTTTAATCAAAACCAATAAAAATGAACTACAATAAAAAAGAAAATGATTATACAAAATTCATCCTAACAAGGATATATGTTTATTTCAAAATAATAAAATTATTCTATCAAAAAAAAATTATTTATCCCATGTTAAATTAAATCTTAGTGCAAATTTAACTGCATATACTCTTTCTTTTTTAGAAAAAAATTAAATGCTATAAAGCTATTAAGAATTCAAGTTCGTCATCTGTTCGTTGGATATGTTTGGAGATATGTACTAAAATATTTTTTATTTTTAAAATATAAGATGACACATATCTCAAAATATATCAAACAATTTGTAATTAGTCAATTTGAGTTATTGATAGCTCCAAATACTCACACAAAAAACTCATTGTCTTTTAAAAAACAATAATATTAACATACAAAAAATTATATACACTAGAAAAAAAAATAATACTCACACATAATACATTAACTCAATATACACTAGAAGTACAAAAATATAGAAAACATAAATAACAAAATCAACAATCAAAATAAGAAAATAGAAAAATATATGTCCCAAATTAAAGAAAATGACCAATTCACCTTAGTAAGTGAGTTGAGTCAAGGAATGGCAATGGGTAGTTAGATTATGGATATCTGATGGTATCCGTTCGAAAAAACTATCCGATATTCGATGGATATCGAATATCGGATAGGGTATGAGTAGTAGAATATGACTATTCATTGGGTATTAGGCGGGTGCAAATGTTACCTTCAGATACTCTATATCCGTCCGAAATAAATGGGCGGGTAGGGTACACGATATCCAATACCCAAAATAATATATATATATATATATATATATATATATATATATATATATATTATAAATTATAATATTAAATATTAAATAAAATATATTTTATTGAATAAAATTTTATGGTTTCAATTATTAAAGTTAGTATTATTAATTTTAATTTATAAAAATTATCTTTATTTTTTTAGAAAATTTGACTTTTTTATAATATTAGTTGACTGTATGATACCCAGTATCCTATACCCATTAATTTTTTCGAGTATTTTGAATATCGGGTAGTTTCAAATATTTTTGGTATTGGGTAGTTTCGGATACTGATATTAAAAATGTAATTTTTTTCAGATTCGGTTAGAGTTCGAGTAGTGAGCGTAATAGACGGATTCGAATTCGGATAGTGAAAAAATGAACGAAACCCAACCCATTGCCACCAATAGAGTCATTTGCAACCCATTTTCAAATGAGTTGAAAAAAACACGTTAGGGTGTGGGTTGATTGGTACACCAAAAGAAAAGATGGGTTAAACGTTGAATTCATTGAATTGAATGTGTTTGGACCACTCTAAATCTCTAATGCATATGTGCTGATATTCCTTTTCAACACGTAGCCAGCCGGTGAGCCGCCAGCATGAATTTAGTAGGGGAAGGCCCATTAATAAATTGAGAAGAAAAATTCTCACACGGAAATTAAGTTAAAGTCATATATAAATTAGAGCCCATAGAAAGAAAGAAAAAGAGTGTAGTTATTTCAAATTCCTCTTCATCAATGGCAGAAGCTACGCAAAGGTATTAAGTATTAACCATTCTTCTTCTTCATCCTCGTCTTTCCCTGCCTAATTAACTCCTTAATTTCACTTCTCTTAGTGTTTAATTGGTTAATTAGGATTGCAATAGTGAGTGGGTCAAATAAGGGAATTGGGTTAGAGACTGTGAAACAGTTAGCATCCGCAGGTGTGAAGGTTGTACTCACTGCAAGAGATGAGAAGAAGGGTCTAGAAGCTTTACAAAGTCTCAGAGAGTTAGGATTTTCAGATGAGTTTGTGATTTTTCATCAGCTTAATGTAGCTGATGCTGCAAGTGTCTCTTCTCTTGCTCATTTCATCAAATCCCAATTTGGCAAACTTGATATTCTGGTAATTAACTTTAGCCTTAATTCTCATGTATATTTCTCAACTTTAACTTTGTGCGTGCACGAGTGTTTATAAATAGACATTTTAGGTATATTTTTTTTTTTTTGCAAGAAATGTCTATGGAAATGGAAATAGAAATAGTGGGATTCACCGGGCCTCACTTACTTTTTCATTTTTTCATTTACATTAACTTTAAAAAAATAAAATATCTATTATATCCGTCTGATTTAAATAATACTTGTACTAGTGTAATGCTTTACATTTATTGAGACTGAATCTTCTACTGTTGTTCAATATTGGTTGTGAACTGCAGGTGAACAACGCAGGAGTCAGTGGAGTCATAATTGGTGACAATTCTTTAATAACTTTAGTAATTACTAATAGAGATGTAAGTAACTAATTATGTATATATGTTGAATTGCTAAAATTAACTTTTTTCCCCACTTATTATTGTATCTTTTTCGGTTTTGAATTAAAGGAGAAGATTAAGCAAAGATATTTCTCAATTTGTTATCAGTTTATCGTCAATTTCAACACTTTTTATTATGGAAAAATACAAATACTAATTTCGGTTTATAAAAGATGCAACTCTGATCAATTTGATCTCTCGATCAATTTATTGGTTAGAAAAATTGACACCGTTGATAATGTGACATTTTTAAACACTTAGTTACTAATTAGAATGTCATGTCAACCTCCAGCTTAAATATACATATACCCTTCTTGGTAATTTTATACTCAAAAGTACTTTTCAATAAAAATTTGTCAAACACAAATCGTTTTTGAAAAGTACTTTTCAATTCAGTTTGCCAAACACAAACTACTTCTCTTTTATATCATTTTTTGTTAAACTCCATTAAAAAAAATCATTTAAAAATCAACAATTTTCATAAATTTAGCTAAACGAGCATTAATAAATATCCAAAAATATGGCATAATCAACGGTGTTTTTTATCTAATAAATTAATTGATGGACCAAATTCAACGATTGCATCTTTTAAAAACTCAACTGACATGCATAAAAGATAATTTTCGAGGATCAAATTGCTAATTGACTCTATTTCTTAGAAAATTATATGTATTATATCTCTTTTAGAAAACCTAATAACAAACACTTAAAAATTGTGTTAATTAAATTTAATAGTGTTAAAATGATTTTACAGGCATTATCAGAAGAAGAGAGGAAAATAGCAATAAGTGAACCATATGAATTAGGTGAAGAATGTTTGGAAATAAATTATTATGGTGCAAAACAAACAATTGAAGCTTTTTTGCCTCTTCTCCAATTATCCCATTCACCAACAATTGTCAATGTTTCGTCGTTCTTGGGGACGTTAAAGGTAATATGCGGTTTTTGTCATATATAGTACTTTGTTATTTATTTATTTTTTATTATTATTATTATTATTATTATTATTATTATTATCACTTTTCAAATCTTATTTTTCAATCTATACCAAACGCACTGTTCACGTCACAATTCGCCGTTGTCAACGGCGAATTAGAAATTTTTTTTATTATTTCAATTCGTCGTTGCTAACAGCAAATTGGGAGTCAACGCAATTTGCTCCAATTCGCCGTTAGCAACGGCAAATTGGGTTTTTTGAAAACACTGATCATATGTGGCATGCTTTTTTTAATGACGTGCCACATAGATCAATATTTTCAAAAAACCCAATTTGCCGTTGCTAACGGCGAATTGGAGCAGATTGCGTTGACTCCCAATTTGCCGTTAGCAACGGCGAATTGGAATTAAAAAAACAATTCTCAATTTGCCGTTGCTAACGGCGAATTGGAACGTGAACAGTGCATTTGGTATAGATTAAAAAATAAGATTTGAAAAGTGATAATAATAATAATAATAAAAAAATACCAAAGTGCTATATATGGACAAAAATCGGTAATATGCAATCACTTCTAAATTGAAATTCTATATATATGTCGGGCCTTAAATTTGTTTTAATTACCATTTTTCTTTGCGTTTAAATTAATTTGTGAATAATACAATTCACAATCTGAACCTTTCAACGTTGGATATCGATCCATTTGATCTTAAATGTCATAAATTTATAAACACTAACATAAAAATATAATGGTCAAAATCCTAAATTGGTCCTTTATGTTTGCACGAAGTTTTATATTGGTCCTTTATGTTTTAAAAAGTCCAAATTGGTCCTTTATGTTTGCAAGAAGTTCCAAATTGGTCCTTCCGTTCAAGTCCGTTTATTTTCTAAGTTAAGTGCTGACGTGGACACACCATCTCTCCTACGTGTCAATTGAAGCCGACGTGGCATGCCACGTCATCATCCAATGTCATATGCGATGACGTGGCATTAACGTGTTGGTGACGTGGCATGACACGTCAGCTTAGATGGACACGTCAGCACGCCACGTCAGCAGTTAACTTAAAAAGTTGAAGGAAGTGGATGGAAGGACCAATTTGGAACTTCTTGCAAACATAAAGGACCAATTTAGACTTTTTGAAACATAAAGGACCAATATGAAACTTCGTGCAAACATAAAGGACCAATTTGGAGTTTTGACCAAATATAATTGGCTCAAAATAAAGAAATCAAAAGAATTTTTTGTTTAATTCTAAGTAATGGAAGAGTCTACTTACTGCTTGTTAATTACACATTAATTAGTTGTCAAAATCTACAAGAGGGTTAATGTTTATTTTGGCACCCTTTTAAAAAATATTTATTTTCAAATGACTTACTGTTTTAAAGTAAATAAATTATACTAACGTAGTTTGAAGGTTGATAAAATTACACTTGTGTACTCTTCTAGCTTCACTAATTTACATTCTGTGTCTTTAAGATTCGAAACAATGCTACACAAACCTTTTTGATCTCTTAAAATTTATTTTTGTTCAAATATTCATTTTGGTCCTTTATATTTCACTCAAGTTTTAAATTAGTCCTTTATGTTTCAAAAGTTTAAATTGGTTCTTTATCTTTCCAAGAAGTTCCAAATTGGTCATTCCGTCCAAGTCCGTCCATTTCTTCCGTTAAGTGCTGATGTGGACATATCATCTCTCCTACATGTCCATTTAAGTTGACGTGTCACTCTACGCTATTGCCACATCATCTTTTATTCATCATATGTGATGACATGGCGAGACACGTCAGCAGTTAACTTAAAAATTGACGGACTTGGACGAAATGATCTTAGAACTTTTGGGAAAGATAAATGATAAATTTAAAACTTTTGAAACATAAAAAACTAATTTAGAACTTGGGTGAAACATAAATGACTAAAATGAACCATTGACCTTTATTTTTTATTAACGAAATTAGTAATTTATAATAGTAAATACAACATACAATTTTGTAGCGAAATTAGGTTGTTAATTAGTGACGGATTTGACCATCACTAAATTGGTTTTTTTTCCTAGTAAGTAGTATCTAGTATTCATTTCCAAGTTATTTAACTATATCTTTACTATTATATAAAAAAATATCATATTCACCAACATGCAAATTGTGGTTAGAATGGTAGATACTTCATTTATCTTAAATAAGGTCTTGGTTCGAGTTTTGCATATGAAAAAATTTCTACTGGGAGAATTATCCCGATTATAGGATCTCAACTAACTCAAATAGGATTGCCTCTAATTGGAGGATACGTATGAAAAAAATATATATATATCATATTCAAACCTATAATAAATGTAACCGAATTTACTGTTAGGCTTAAAATAAAGCTAGCGTCTTAGTGTACCCACAAAGATTTCTTCATTGACAATAAACTGAAGAGGAGTTAAGTGAAATTAAACCAAAATTTAGAGAAAGTTAGCGTAATTGACTCATAATTATTGTTTTGTTTGACTTCACCTTCAGGGAAATTTTCATTTGTATAGAGAATTTTTCATATGGGCATATATATTGTTTTTCATGTGAAATTAATTCAGATGGTATCCCACGAATGGGCTAAAGAAGTGCTAAGCGATGTTGAAAAGCTTACAGAAGAAAGAATCAATGAAGTAGTGAAAGAATTTTTGAAAGATTTGAAAGAAGGGTCACATGAGAGAAAAGGATGGCCTAAGATCTCAGCAGCATACATAGTTTCCAAAGCAGCTTTGATTGCTTATACAAGAATTCTAGCAATAAAGTATCCCAAAATCTGTATTAATTGTGTTTGCCCTGGCTACGTGAAGACAGATATAACTGCTAACACTGGCATCTTAACAGCTGAAGAAGGTGCTTCAAAGGTTGTGAGATTGACATTATTGCCTAATGCTAGCCCATCAGGTCTCTTCTATTCTAATAATGAAGTTTCCGAGTTCTAATTGATGATCATATGCCCTTTAATTGCTTGTATCCAATCAAATAAGTTTTATTTTAGTCTTCATAAGATGATGTTTTTATGAGTTCTGTGTGTCAATTTGACGTTAATATGTAGTATTATTATGTATTTGAAGATGGATCTAGAGTTTTTTTGTCTTACATATGATGTTGCTCCACCTAGGATATTTCAGTCTTCACAAATAAATCTTATGGAGCATTACTATCTCAATGATTTCTTCAATTTTATCATTGTTATTGTTTAATATGTAGTTAGTGTAGAAGCTCACATTACGGGTATGTTTTTTTGGTTGAAAAGACGAGAGAATGAGGATGAGAATGGAAAAGATGAGGGAATGAAAATGTCATGTCAATATAATGTGATGTAAATGAAATATAAGTGGATAAAATGACCATTTTGTTCTTACATTAAAAATGATAATAGAATAAAAGTTGGTAAAAAAGTAAGGCCAAAAACATAATTTCATCACATTGAAAAAAGTGGAGTTTGTTTGTTAGGAAGAAAAGAAGAGGGAGATGACCCTTTCCATCATAATTTATTCCTAAAGAACATGCCCTATATATAAGTTTTAGAAAGGATCAGATATGCGCAATCTTATATCTGCAAATAAAAATTGATTTGATGATTTAAATTGTGATAGAAATTATGTGATTTTCATTGTCTATAACAATTAAGAAGTAGAAATCAAAATTTTAAAAATAAAATTGAAAATGAGACTAAGAATCCAAAGAATATAAATAATTTTAATGCAAAGATTGTGAATCAAAGAACTTTTAAATGTTGGTTGTTAATTCAAAACCTATTATAACAAATGACGAATAGTACATATAATTTGGTCAAATTTATTATTATTGATGAAAATTTGACCTGATTTATCCAAATTCATCATCACTAATGGTAAATTTGTGCTACTAAAAAAGTCATATAAGTATGTAGATAATTTATTAAAGAAATGTTCATTTAAAAAAAATTAAAATATTTTCGCACAAAAACCTAAATAATAACTAAAATTTTGTACACTTATCATCATAATGTGGCCAGAATGAATTGGCAAGGGTTGGCCCATTAATATCCAAGACCAAGAGCTATTGGCCGAAAATCAATATCCAAGGCCTCTCCCTCTTAAAGGATAAAGAAAAAGTGTAGTTACTTCATATTCCTCTTCAATGGCAGAAGCTACGCAAAGGTATTAAGTATTAACCATTATTTTTCTTCTTCATCTTTAATTTGCCTGTCTAATTTCACTTGTGTGTGTAATTGGTTAATTAGGATTGCAGTGGCTCAAATAAGAGAATTGGGTTAGAGAGAGAGTGTGAAGCAATTAGTATCAACTAGAGTGAAGGATGTGCTGACAGTAAGATATGAGGGGTTCAATGTTGGAGGGATTGACTCTTTGAAGAATAGAATAAGAAGAAATGAAGAAGAAGAAGAAAAGAAAGTGATGCACAATGTCTTCAAGGCGTGGACAACACTTTCTTTTAGGCTTAATTTGCCCCCACCTATTCCTATTTTATATAGGGTGCTAGTTGGGTAGACCGGCAAATTTCCTTTAAGATACATTGAAGCCCTTGAATATGAATAGCACTTCCAATACTCAAGCCAAGACAACAATAATATTTACAAAGTGATAGTTTGTCTTTATCTTTGTGTGCACTCAAAGACAAAGGCAATGAATTTGATATATTGTGTTATGGAATGATGAGGGGTTTATATAGATCATGAAGTGATACCTTGAAAAGTCACAACTATTCATTTAAATGAAGAGTCTTGCCTTTTCATATAAATAAATAAATTAATTAATTAATTTATGATACAACTCTTCAAATAAATAAACATAATAATTAATTAATATATGATACAACTCTTCAAATAAACATAAATACATGACTCTTCAATTAATACATCTTTTCAATTTAAAAATATTCCAACAATCCCCCACCATTTTTAAAATGATCCCAAACTCTTATTACTTCGGAAATCTCATGTTTTTAGTAAAGGTATCTCAAGGATTTGAACCATTATCTAAGTAAGCCATGTTTTCACCCATCCGAAATAATATGGTAGACTATGCTTTGAAACAACTATTCCATATGAACAGGCGTGCATGACTTACACATGAGATTTCGGACCATTGTATGCCACTTAAATGACACATTTATGGCTTTGTGTCCATATCCTTTTCATGAGAGTTTTCAGAGTCAAGCCTTTAGACTCCTAGAAGCGGCCTCACTTCATTCTCATATAGGTAGACTGTGTCAAGAACATCACCATGATTAATGCTCCAGCAAATATATGCTAACAAGTCTATTAAGAGCCAAATTAAAGCTCAAACTTCCCCATTTAATTTCATGGTTACCAAGTACTTTTCAACATTGGGATGTATAAATGTCAAGTACTTGCAATTACTCTAATAGTGTACTTTCACCATTGAACTCAAGATTTGATATGATGGTCAAATGTGAGTTGGGTTTCCACTATTGGTAATCAAGGTTTTTTTTAAGGCTTTAAACCCATCCCCTTTGATGTTTTCAACATCATATCACTTGTCAGACCTTTCGTCAAAGGATCTGCAAGATTTAATTCAGATCTTATATAACTTATGGAGATTACTCCGTTCATAATCAAATCCTTCACCAAGCTATGCCTTAATCCAATATGTCGAGACTTTCCATTATAAACTTGGTATTGTGGATATACATATATTTAGATATATGTATATTTGAATTGAAATATTTTATAAACAGTTAAGATTACGAAAGAATATTTTTGGATAAGTTTTTAGGAATATTATATTTTGAATTTTTGTAGATAAGATTGTTATCCACGTTTAAGGATAACTATAGGAGTTTAATTAGGATTTCTTATTTTCATGTATAAATACCCTACAAAGGTGAATAATAAGGTACAACGATTTTTCCTAATTCTTTCTCTCTTTACAATCTTAACATGGTATCAGAGCCAGGTTAAATTTTTAACCATGGTCGGGACGTTTCGTGCCAACAATGCCCAAATAGGTGTTGCACCGTCGTCCCCCACGGTCATAAACGAGGTGGAATCAACACCTCTACCTGGATTGGATGCTGCACAATGAAAAACGCTTCTTCAAATGCTTGATGGGTCAAAACCTACGACAACTAATAAGATGTTTGGTAACTCCATGACTTGGATTATCGACACCGGAGCTTCGAATCATATGACAGGCGAGATGAAGGTTCTACGTGACTTAGAAGAAATCAACCAATGTCTTGTTGGGTTGCCAGATGGGAACAATACTGTTGCTACCAAAAAAGGGACGTTTAATCTCAATCGAAATTTTTGTTTGAAAAATGTGCTTTATGTGCCCGGGTTGACTTGCAACTTAATTTCAGTATCACAATTAACTGAACAATACGATTATATTGTTCAATTTACTCATAACTTGTGTGTTATACAGGAGCGCACTTCGAGGACTCTGATTGGTGCGGATGAAAGGCAAGATGGACTATATTACTTTTGCAACTTGGCACAAGCTCATGCAATGAAGACTGAAACTACCACATCCCTTGAACTATGGCATAAGAGACTTGACCATCCTTCCTTAAAAACAACAAAGTTAATTCCTGGAGTTAGTACTGAGAACTATAAAGATAGACTAGAGAAACATTGTGAGGTATGTCAAAGGGCTAAACACAGTAGAGCTAAATTTCCTGTTAGCGAACAAAAAGCTTCAGCCACTTTTGATTTAGTTCATTGTGATTTATGGGGCCCTTATAGAACTACTTCTTCTTGTGGAGCATCCTACTTTTTAACTATTGTTGATGATTTTTCCCGTGCTGTTTGGATATACTTACTTGTTGATAAATCAGAAACTTCTCATGCTATTAAAATGTTTCTCTCTATGGTTGAGCGACAATTTGATAAAAGAGTTAAAATTTTGAGAAGTGATAATGGGACTGAGTTTACATGTCTAAAACAATTCTTTCTTGACAATGGAATTATTTTTCAAACATCATGTGTGGGGACACCTCAACAAAATGGGAGGGTAGAAAGAAAACATTAACATATTTTGAATGTAGCCAGAGCATTGCGTTTTCAAGCATCACTTCCTATTGAGTTTTGGGGTGAATGTGTATTAACAGCTGGATACTTAATAAATAGAACCCCTTCCTCAATCCTAGATGGAAAAACACCTTTTAGTGTTTTATATGGTGCAGAACCCCCTACAATCACTTGCGTGTTTTTGGATGCCTATGCTATGCTCATGTGAAAACAAGTGATAAATTTGAAAGTCGAAGTCAAAAGTGTATTTTTGTTGGGTACCCATATGGGAAGAAGGGTTGGCGTTTATTTGATTTAGATAAACGAAATTTTTTTGTGTCTCGAGATGTAGTATTTTTAGAAAATGAATATCCCTTTGCCAATACTCCTGCTCTTGACATTCCCAATCCAAGTCACTTTGAGTCTCTTGATGACACACTTAATGAGTTTTCCGAGTTGGGAGTAAGGGGGGAACTTCTCAAGAAGTCATAGACACAATGTTGCCACAAGAACATAATGAGAACACTATTGAATTAGACACAACAGAAGGACAACCGACGATGTTGGGACGTGGGCAACGTAGAAAGGAAATATCAGTTCGTCTTCGTGATTATGTTACGCACACCATCCAAATAATGAGTCCATCTATGCCATCACCACTTGCATCACAGCGTTCCTCAGGTACTCCCTATCCTATAGCTAATTATATGAATTGTGATAAGTTTTCTGCGAGGCACAAACATTTCATTGCAGCTTTAAGTGCAGAGACGGAGCCTGTTTCTTACTCTCAAGCCGTAAAAGATAGACGTTGGTGTGACGCCATGCGTCGCGAGATTGACGCGCTTGAGGCCAATAACACTTGGGAATTGGCAGACTTGCCAACAGGGAAGAAAGCCCTCGGATGTAAGTGGGTCTACAAGATAAAGTATCATTCAGATGGTTCAGTTGAACGGTTGAAAGCTCGACTTGTCATTCTCGGGAACCATCAGGTTGAGGGTATTGACTATACTGAAACGTTTGCCCCTGTGGCAAAAATGGTGACTGTACGTGTTTTTTTGGCCGTTGCCGCTGCAATGAACTGGGAGGTACATCAGATGGACGTCCACAATGTCTTTCTTCATGGGGACCTTCACGAAGAAGTTTACATGAAATTGCCTCCTGGTTTTCAACTTAAAAACTCCGACAAAGTGTGTCGTTTACGGAAGTCGTTATATGGGCTGAAGCAAGCCCCTCGGTGTTGGTTCGCAAAATTGTCCACTGCATTGAAAACTTATGGGTTCCAACAATCATATTCTGATTATTCTCTATTTACATTGAAGCGTGGAGAGGTTCAGCTGAATGTTCTTGTCTATGTTGATGATCTTATCATTTCTGGTAATAATCCAACTACCATACAAAAATTCAAATCTTATCTTAGTAGCTGTTTCTACATGAAAGACTTGGGTTTCTTGAAATATTTTTTGGGGGTGGAAGTTGCTCGTGGACCAGAAGGATTTTTTCTATGTCAGCGCAAGTACGCACTCGATATCATCTCTGAAGTAGGACTATTAGGGGCACGACCAGCATCAGTCCCTTTGGAGCAAAACCATCGTCTCGCCTTATCTACTAGCTCAGTGCTTGAAGATCCAGAACGTTATCGTCGATTAGTTGGGTGGCTGATATACTTGTGTTTCACTAGGCCTGATTTATCTTACAGTGTTCACGTCTTATCTCAATTCATGACGACGCCACGTGAAGAGCATTGGGAAGCAGCTCTTAGGGTTGTTCGTTACCTAAAAGGAAATCCAGATCAAGGCATTCAGTTGAGCAGCAAGTGTGACTTGCGGATTCATGGGTGGTGCGACGCTGACTGGGCTGGGTGCCCATTAACACGTCGCTCTCTCACTGATTGGATAATATTCTTGGGTAATTCCCCAATATCTTGGAAGACAAAGAAGCAGCATATTGTCTCTCGGTCGTCAGCAGAGGCAGAATATAGGTCCATGGCAATGACTACTTGTGAACTAAAATGGTTAAAATCAATTCTAATGGGTCTTGGTGTGTATCATTCAAGTTCTATGACTCTCCACTGTGATAGCCAAGCCGCCTTGCACATATCACAGAACCCGGTCTTTCACGAGCGTACAAAACACATTGAAGTGGATTGTCATTTTCTTCGTGATGAAATCACTTCCCAAAACTTGGCCACTACATTTGTCCCTACATAAGGTCAACTTGCTGACATATTCACAAAGGCGCTTGGGAAACGACAATTTGATTTCCTTCTTCGCAAGTTGGGCATTCGAGATCTTCATGCACCAACTTGAGGGGGGGTATTGTATATACATATATTTAGATATATGTATATTTGAATTGAAATATTTTATAAACAGTTAAGATTACGAAAGAATATTTTTGGATAAGTTTTTAGGAATATTATATTTTGAATTTTGGTAGATAAGATTGTTATCCACGTTTAAGGATAACTATAGGAGTTTAATTAGGATTTCTTATTTTCATGTATAAATACCCTGCAAATGTGAATAATAAGGTACAACGATTTTTCCCAATTCTTTCTCTCTTTACAATCTTAACACTTGGCTATAAGCTCTTGAAAGAGCAGATTGACTATCACAATGGATAGATATGGGTGCCATTGGCTTGGGCCATATAAGAATTTCAAGTAACAAGTTTCTAAGCCACTCTGCTTCCTTGCTACATGCAGTCAATGCTATAAACTCAGAGTTAGTGGTTGAGTCTACAATACAAGTTTGCTTCTTAGATCCCCAAGAAACAACACCCCCACCAAGAGTGTAGACTCATCCAATTGTAGAAGCATGATCCTCTGAGTAACTTATCCAACCGGCATATGTGTATCCTTGCAAAATTAAAGGATTACCACTATATAGGTCAAACTATAGTTATTTGTTCCTTTGAAGTACCTTAATACTCTATCCACAGCATGTCAATGATTTTGACTTGGATTGCTTGTGTAATGAAATTGGGAAAGACGAAGACAATTATTATCTCTAATAATCTTGATACCTAGTATAACATCTCTTTTTCCCATATCTTTCATATAAAAACTTTCACACAAGAATTTCTTTGTTTTATTTCTCATATTAAATAAAATTTGTAATTTTTAATAAAAAAAATATAAACAACTTTTATATTTAAAAGCCAGAATTATTAATAAATATATTAATAATTCAATCATGGCATAATCATCTATACCAAACAGTTTGCAAAAAAAAAAAAGTTGAGAAAGAAACTCCATTCATCAATATATGTATAATATATGTATATACACTTGAACCAAACGTCGAAACCCGTACAGAGACGCCACAAAAAAGAAATAACTTGTATTATATATATATATATATATATATATATATATATATATATATATATCATGAAACCCAATTTCAAGCAAAGCCATAAATCAAACTGATTTATTATATATATGTACATACCAAACGATCGAAATTGATTTATATATATATATGTATATGAAACAGTGGATCTCATAACGGAAAATTGAAAAAATTTAATAACACGTCTATCATTCAGAAAAATTTAATATGTTTCATTATTCAATCGCATTGAAAATTTCTGATAAATTTGAAGTTAATCTTTGTAAAATAACCGGCTTCATGATAAATCTTTTATCAATCATCTTATAATTATTAAAACGAGTAACAAGAAATTTCTTACTTGTTGCATCCTCTTGCATATACCTTTACCATCTTAGAGAATTGCCTCCTTCAAATCTTTCCATCTTTACAAAATTTGTAGTCAACTCCTTCAAAGAAGCCATTTGTACTTGCAAAAATTAAGCTAAAGATTGTTGGAGATTTTGACTCTTTGAAGAATAGAATAAGAAGAAATGAAGAAGAAGAAGAAAAGAAAGTGATGCACAATGTCTTCAAGGCGTGGACAACACTTTCCTTTAGGCTTAATTTGCCCCCACCTATTCCTATTTTATATAGGGTGCTAGTTGGGTAGACCGGCAAATTTTCTTTAGGATACATTGAAGACCCTTGAATATGAATAGCACTTCCAATACTCAAGCCAAGACAACAATAATATTTACAAAGTGATAGTTTGTCTTTATCTTTGTGTGTACTCAAAGACAAAGGCAATGAATTTGATATATTGTGTTATGGAATGATGAGGGGTTTATATAGACCATGAAGTGATGATACCTTTGAAAAGTCACAACTATTCATTTAAATGAAGAGTCTTGCCTTTTCATATAAATAAATAAATTAATTAATTAATTTATGATACAACTCTTCAAATAAATAAACATAATAATTAATTAATTTATGATACAACTCTTCAAATAAACATAAATACATGACTCTTCAATTAATACATCTTTTCAATTTAAAAATATTCCAACATTCAGATCCTCTAAAGTTGGGTATTCCTAAAGTTACTGAAGTTACTTTTAATCTCAGCTGTCCATCATTTTCAATGCTCCAGATGCAGCCACGTCACCCACATCTCCTCTTTTGTTTTTTTATTTTCAATTCAGATACCAAAAGCCAAAACTGATCCCAAATTGGCGCGCTTCCAAAATCATTCTCTGCACTATTCCATTTAGCAGCGGCGCTCCTTCCCTCCTCTGTGGTTCTCCATTTTCTTTGCTTCTTCTTCATCTTCAAGCTGTTGTGCGTGCTTTTCCCCTTGTATGCTTGAAAATGTAAGGTTTTCCCCTTGTTGTGCGTGCTTTTCCCCTGTATAATCATCCAGGCATGGCCAAAAAGCAAAGGCAAAACAGCAAAAGCAAAAACAGCACCAGCAGAAACAGCTAACAGTAAAACAACAACAGCAAAAACAGCACCAGCAAAAACAGCAAACAGCTAAAAAGAATCCAGAAACAGAGAAAAAACCAGCAAAAACAGCAAACACCAAAACAGAATCCAGAAACAGAGAAAAAACAGCAAAATAGAATCCAAAAACAGAGAAAAAATCAGCAAAAACAGTTTAGTCTTGTTCGTACTAATTGCAGCCAGCATCAAGCAAGAATCTCATGAATTAAGTCATGAACTTGACATTGTAGCTCAAAAGAGAAACTGACTAATTAATTGAGAAGAAGAAGAAGAAGAAGTGATGGCTTATACATAGAAACTGATCATCTAATAAGTTTACACAATAGAAGAAGAAGAAGAAGAAAAAGAGAAACTGACACGCTCGGTGACGGTGCTGAGGCATTGGAGAGGATGGGTTCAATTTAGGGTCATTGAGGGCTGAAATCAGGGGAAGAAAAGAAGTATTTTGAGAACAAGGGTGACGTGGCTGCATCTGGAGCATTAAAAATGATGGACGGCTGAAATTAAAGGTAACTTTAGGAACTTTAGGAACACCCAACTTTAGGGGATCTGAACCCAAGATATGAGAAGAAGGGTCTATCTTAAGAGGCCTAACTCACCCCAAAAGAGCTCTCAAGGGGAGAGGATCACCTTAGCCTATATATACAGCTTAGCAGCCATGTAACTAATCAATGTGGGACTTCAATACGCCCCCCTCACGCCCGACATAGGAGCGTGAAGCCAACGGGTTATTCCCAGGGCAGCCCATAGTAAGGCTCATCCATCCACACATACCCAACCTGGCTCTGATACCATCTTAAGAGGCCTAACTCACCCCAAAAGAGCTCTCAAGGGGAGATGATTACCTTAGCCTATATATACAGCTTATCAGCCATGTAACTAATCAATGTGGGACTTCAACAGTCTACAAGCTGGAGAGTCTCAAATCAGAATTAGAATTTCCAGAGCTTGTGGTTTTCCATGAGCTTGATGTTGCTGATTCTATATGATCTGTCACTTCTTTTGCTCATTTCATCAAATCTCAATTTGCCAAACTTGATATTCTGGTAATTAACTTTGGCATTCTCATCATGTATATTTATATAGGATAAATTATTATTTTGGTTCATCAAATATACAATTTATTTAAATTTTTTTTTTTTTACAAAATTTGTTACTTTCATCAGAAGTATTGAATACACATTCATAAATTTAATTATTTTTAAATTTAAGAAAAATAAACTTCAAACACACAATAAAATAAATATAAAAAGTCTAAATCCATCCTTAAATAAACAAATACAGACATAAAATATGGTGTGAAATATGAATGTGTGAATCGTGATTCGTGAATGGAGGTGGGTGGGTGAGATGAGAGTCTGATTGAGTTTGTGTGAGTAGGTGTTACATGATGATGTGAGTGTAAATTTTTTTTAATTTGATATAATATATAATATATTTTTTCTATAAAATATATATATATATATATATATATATATATATATATATATTCTATCACCAAGTGAGTACACCCTTATCCATCTCCGAACCCAGACTTTTACTCGTTAAAATTTTTAAACTCATATCAATTTTTTTAATACCCAAATTTGGACCCAATAGATAAAATTTTTTGATAACCATCTGGATAAAATTACCATTCCTACTTTTGATTGATTTAAAGTTTAAAAAATTATATATATATATATATATATATTTTAGACAATAGACATAGTGACAACTTTAAGAAATCTCAAGTTAATAAAATTTTCTTCCCCTAAAGACAGGTTTCTATATCACTCACTCTCCAGTACCTCCATTTCTATCCCCTCTTTTATTTTCTTCTTTTTCTTTTCCTTCGTTCCATCTATCTTTTTCTCATTATTCTCTTGTGGCCTCCATCACGAACCCCGTCATCACCATCACCGATTAGGAAGAAGACGATGAAGGAGAGGAGGAGATTGAAAAAATATATATAATACAAGAATTGAAATAAAAATTTTGATGTTGAAAAAAGTAAAAATATAATTTTTAAAAAATCCAACCGTGTCACAATATCATTTATTAAAAAAATAGACAATATTGCATAAAAAAGACTTATTTAAAAATTCTAAAAGATAAAAGACTAAAATATTGGGAATTTAAATTGAGACGTCGTTAACAGAGATAATAATGTAACTGATGAATGCTTTGCAATTGAAAAAGTAGTGTTTAACATGTCTGAAAAAATTAATGAACAAATTATTGTATGTAATGTTTAAATATTTTGAGGACCAATTTATATAGTTACAATTTTTAAGAGATTAAAGTATTTGTGAGAGAATTTTTTCAAAAGTTCAAAATAATAATTTACTTTTAACTTTTATATATCTTTCTCCTGTGTTTCTCATCAGTTTCTGTCTCCTCTTTTTGAATTCAGATATGTTAAAGTATAAATCTGGTAAAGTGCACAATATAAACTGTTAGATGAAATTGTTACGGACAGGAATCTCAATTTTTATTTAACGATCTGAATAATACACTTCATACACATTATACATTTTACACTTATCCTCTTCCCTCTTTTCTTTTCTTCTTCTCTTATAGCCTCCATCATGAACCTCTGTCACCGATCACTGACCTTACCGCCTATGCCACTACCACTAAGGTACCGCTTTGGAGAAAGAAGAATGGAATTCCTCTGACAATTTTTTTTAAATATATATATATATATATATATAAAATATCTATTATATCCTTTGATTTGATACAATTTTAACTTTTTTTTATTATTTTAATATAAGGGACAAAATAGTAATTTTAATACATTCTCTCTCTATTTTTATTCTAAATTTTTACTATCAAATACATCAAACCCATTTCCTCTCACTCTCCCTTCCTTACAAACAAACGTGCCCTAAATACTAATTCCTCCTCTCTCTCTCTCTCTCTCTCCTCAACGTGCTACTTTAAATTTTTTTTAAGATTTATAGTTATGTTCCTGAAATTTTTAATAATTTCATTTTTAACATGTATAAAATTTGTTAATTTTATCCTAAAATTTATAATAATGATACTTTTAACCTTATAAAGTTTTTAAATTTTTGTTCTTAATTATACTTTTAATTTAGTAATTTATTAAAAATTTATTTATATTTCTTATTATATTTTATAGGCTAAAGTATTATTTTGGTCCTCAATGTTTACATGAAGTTTAATGTTGGTCCTCAATGTTTCAAAAGTTTAATGTTGGTCCTCAAAGTTTTTTTTTGGGTCGATTTTGGTCCTCGAGCGTAACATCGTTAACTTTTTGCCGTTAAATGATGATGTGACATGCTTTTGTGGCACACCCTCTCTCCTACGTGTCATATTTTAATGACGTGGCATGACAGGTCACTGCCACGTCACCCCATATTGCCGCATCATCATCTTCTCTCCTTCATCATCATCATGTGAGGTGACGAAATAAATTTTCCTTTAACAAGTAATAAATAAATTGAATGATTTAACAAGTAATATATTTTTTTCCCAAATTTAGCTCATAATTCTGTGAATTTTCTTTTATAAAATAACTCATGAATAATTATTAGCCTTGATTGAAAAAAAATTTATTTATATTAAGATTTGTTAAATAAATATATATACGTACATACAAAATCTCTAATATATATAAACAGAAGAATACCTTAAAGATTGTGGAACATTAGGCCACTTGGCTTGTTTCCTAAGTGAAGCAGGCATGTAATGGAGAAAGAAGTAGTCACTCCAATCCAAAATGGCACCCTTCTTGACGCCCAACCGGCTCCCGTAGCCTTCGTACGTGGCCGGGGAGTTGGCGAACGCCTCCTTGGCCTCCGGCGCCTGATGGAAGAACTCGCGCCAGACGGCCCTAGCACTCCTCATTAGCTCAGGCCTCACCCCATGGTTCACCACTTGGAAGAACCCCCACTCCTGGCACGCCTCCGCCATGCGCCGCAGCGTGTCCTCCCGGTCGGCCGGGCAGCCCGAGAGGCGGCCGAGATCAATGGTGGGGATATTGAGGTCATTATTTTGATGTTGTTGTGGGGAATTAGGAGAAGTATTATTGTTATTAAGAGAAGTGGGCCTTTGGGAGAGAGGCTTGATGAAGCATTCTGGGATAGTGGTTAGGCCACTCTCGGCTAAGGCTTGGACTCGGATCACTGGCTCAGGCCATGTTTGGCAATCCATCACCATGATGTGTGGATTAATGGGTTTTGAGTGATAAACAGAGGGGAGAGGCAAACAGGGTGTTAGCTAGAGAGAAGTAGTAGTGAGTGAGCTTGTGTGTGTTTTGAACTCTATGATGAGGGTATTTATAGATAGCAACATAGCATAAGGAGGAGAACCTTATTAATTAGTGAAGATAATAATATATTTAAAAGTTTATATATATATATATATATATATATATATGTTATTAAATCAAAATTTTTTCTATGTTTGTGTTATTTTGTCTACTTTTATGGCATTATATATGATTTTGTCCAAAATGAATCCCCACCATTTAAATATAAATATATATTTGATGTATTTAAAAAGAGATAAAAATAAAAAATAGACTCCACTTATGAATCTTATACTTGATGTGCAATTCAATTCTCTCAATTTTTCTCCAAATATACCTTTTTAGGATTTATTTTGATTTTTGTCTCTTTGGGTGTGTGAAATTAAATTTATATTGTTAGAGTTAATTAAAAATTAAAAAAATCAGTTAAATATGAATTAAGTGACATAATTATGAAAGGACAGAAAGATAAGAATGAGATGAAAAGAAAGGAATGATGAGTTAGATACGGCGCCGTGAGGAAATTGAGTTGTTCATTTGGCTAATTAATCAATTTTTGTTTATATATATATATTTATATGTCGACGGCAGCAGAAATTTAAAGAGGAAAAGTGCAAGTATCAACTCAAAACCATGGCTTTTTCATTTTTTTTTTAAAAAAATTTTCCCACTTTGGTACTTGTTCGTTTTCGATTGTAACTTCCGATTAATTTATAAAAAATTACAATTGACATCTTGATTTAGATAAAAGTTTATTAGTATGAGAATATTTGAATCATTCAATTTATTTATTACTTATTAAAATGATTTAATTTTAATAAAAACACTTTAACATTGTATTGATTTAGTTTTCCTTTGTGTTAAAATGATTTTACAGGCATTATCCGAAGATGAGAGGAAAAAAGCAATGAGTGAACCATATGAATTAGGTGAAGAATGTTTGGAAATAAATTATTATGGTGCAAAACGAACAATTGAAGCTTTTTTGCCTCTTCTCCAATTATCCCATTCACCAACAATTGTCAATGTTTCGTCGATGTTGGGGACGTTACAGGTAATAATGCAATAACTTTTAAAACCTTTAGAATTACTGTGATTAATTGAGGACCTTAATGCTTTCCTTTAATTTTTGTTTTAAGATTGTAAATAATGCAATGCAATTTTCATTCTGAACTTTTCTTTTGGGCCTGAATTCTGAACTTATTTAAGTTTTCAACATTGGATATTCCATTTGATCTAAAGTATCATAATTTGATTAAGGGTAAACTATCCTTCCTGTTCCTAAAGTTTTCAGCAATATGTTCATGTCTATCTCCAGATTTTGTTTTTCTCAAGCTTACCTTCAAACTTTTATTTTTTGTTCTCTCATGTCCTTTTTGCTAACACCATTAACATGTTGACGAAAGTTGCTTATGTGAATAGTGACTTTGTACGTTGGCTCTAATGCCAACTATGATGTCAAATCATATATTTTAATTAAAATTTTTTTGGGTCAATTTAGTCATGATAACACTATTTACTTTTATTAATAATAAAGTTACAATTTTATTCAACCACAAACTTTTTTTTATTAATTTAAACTAAGTTATTATTTGATTTAATTTTCATTTCGATCGGTACCTTATTTTGCATGTGAAATTAATTCAGGTGTTATCCAATGAATGGGCTAAAGGAGTGTTAAGTGATGCTGAAAAGCTCACAGAAGAAAGAATCAATGAAGTAGTGAAAGACTTTCTGAAAGATTTCAAAGAAGGCTCATATGAGAGAAAAGGATGGCCTAAAATTATTGCAGCCTATAAAGTTTCCAAAGCTGCTATGAATGCTTATACAAGAATTCTAGCAAACAAGTATCCCAAAATCTGCATCAATTGTCTTTGCCCTGGCTATGTGAAGACAGATATAACTGCCAACACCGGCTTCTTCACAGTTGAAGAAGGTGCTTCAAATGTTGTGAAATTGGCATTATTGCCTAATGGTAGTCCATCAGGCTTCTTCTATAATAAGAATCAAGTCTCTCCCTTTTAATAGGCTTAAAATGTATTCAAATGTTATGGGATTCATTCACCTTTAAATAAGTGTGAGAGTTTTATTCTTGATTATAGGTATGGACCAACTTTAATTCTTCAGGCTAACTATCTTATCCATTGAGATGTTTGCAATGCAATGAAAAGATTATTTACTGTACTCGACGATGGATACTTTAATTTTAGGTCAAAATCTCATTTTAGTCCTTTATCTTTCACCTAAGTTATATATTGGTCTTTTATCTTTCAGAAGTTCTAAATTGGTCCTTTATCTTCCTTAGAATTTTTATATTGGTCCCTCCGTCCATTTTTTCGTTAACTGCTGGTCGATGTGGTGTACCGAGGTGGACACATAATCTTTCCTACGTGTTTCACAAAGCTGGTGTGGCCTTAGACACACCAAAAGCACCCAAACGATTTTGTTTATTAAGCCAAAAATGAAACTATGTTGAGAGGACTAATATAGAACTTTAATGAAACATAAATGACCAATATAAAATTTATGAGAAAGATAAATGACTAATATAAAATTTTTGAAAAGTAAAGGACCAATATAAAACTTAAGTGTAAGATAAGGGACCAAAATGAAATTTTGATCATAGTTTTAAAATCATAGCCGTAAAAGACAAGAAGTAAAGGACCAATATTTGCTAATTCACGCCTCCCTCTTCTCACTATATGTAGGTTTTGGAAAGGATAAGATATGCATAGTCTTAACTTTGCAAATAAAGATTGGTTTCATGATTTGAATTGTGATAGAAATTATGTGATTTTCATTGACAATTAAGAAGTAGAAATCAAAATTTTAAAAACAAAATTGAAATGAGACTAAGAATTCAAAGAATATAAATAATTTTAATGCAAAGATTGTGAATCAAAGAACTTTTAAATGTTGGTTGTTAATTCAAAACCTATTATAACAAATGACGAATAGTATATATGATTTGGTCAAATTTATTATTATTGATGAAAATTTGACCTGATTTATTCAAATTCATCATCACTAATGGTAAATTTGTGCTACTAAAAAAGTCCTATAAGTATGTAGATAATTTATTAAAGAAATGTTCATTAAAAAAAAAATCAAAATATTTTTGCACAAAAAGTCAAAAACCTAATAATAACTATAATTTTGTACACTTACCATCATGATGTGGGCAGAATGAATTGGCAAGGGTTGGCCCATTAATATCCAAGACGAAGAGCTATTGGCCGAAAATCAATATCCAAGGCCTCTCCCTCTTAAAGGATAAAGAAAAAGTGTAGTTACTTCAAATTCCTCTTCAACAATTAAAATAAGAAAATAGAAAAATATATGTCCCAAATTAAAGAAAATGACCAATTCACCTTAGTAAGTGAGTCGAGTCATTTGCAAGTTGCAACCCATTTTCGAATGAGTCAAAAAATACACGTTAGGGTGTGGGTTCTATTGGTACACCAAAAAACAAAACATCTCACACGGAAATTAAGTTAAAGGCATATATAAATTAGAGCCCATAGAAAGAAAGAAAAACCACAAACTCCTCTACCGTGGAAGAAGCTACACAAAGGTATTATGTATATATTAACCAGTTTTTTTCTTCATCTTTAATTAATTTGCCTGCCTAATTAACTCCTTAATTTCACTTCTCTTTGTGTGTAATTGGTTAATTAGGATTGCAATAGTGAGTGGGTCAAATCAGAGAATTGGGTTAGAGACTGTGAAGCAGTTAGCATTAGCAGGTGTGAAGGTTGTGCTCACTGCAAGAGATGAGAAGAAGGGTCTAGAAGCTTTGGAGAGTCTTAGAGACTTGGAATTTTCAGAGCTTGTGGTTTTTCATCAACTTGATGTAACTGATGCTTCAAGTGTCTCTTCTCTTCTCGTGTTTGAATCTCTGGTAGACATTGGGAGTTAGGCCACATTTAGTGCTCAATATTGTCTCGAATAAAATTGCCTCCAATAAAAAAATATCTGTAAAAAAATCAAAAATAAAAATACTTGAATAGAATCTCTAATTAGTAAAGTTTAAAATTTACTTTTAGAATATTAGACTAAATTTAATCTATCTACACATTTAATTTTGAAACTAATTTCATTTTATAATATTATGTGGGAAAAATGCGGAATGGGCCCAAAAAATGATTTGATCGATAATGATAAAGTCTAAATGAAGTGTAAGGGATGAGAAATAATAGACAAAATATTTAACGTGGTTCGGCTTCTAGCCTACGTCCACGGGCAAAGGTGAGGAGCAAATTCCACTAAGAATACAAATGGAGATACAAAAGTGGTTAAATGAACACTCAAAACCACAACCCAAATCCTAAATTACTCACAATATTTTTCTCTCACAAAAGGTGTATATCTCCACACTAAATACACAAATGGAATACTACCTTGAACACAAGCTTACACTCAAGAAGCCACTCTACCTTAGTGCACAATTTCTCCACCGAATGTGCACTATGCTTGCTACACCAAATGCCTACTTCCATATTCTCTTATATAGGCTTCATGCATGGTATGAAAGCATTAATTGTAGTGAACAAAAAATCAACAAAAGTTGACAACAAGATTTGATCATGCATGCGGCAATCTTTTGCAACCAAATTTTCACCTTCATTTGTCTTTTACCATATTTAATGCTTGTCTCCCATGTGATAAAATTCAAGGCATGATTTCAACATATTAGTAAATTAAATGTTATTATATTTTTTTATTATGTATATTGAAAATAATTTTATTTTATAGTTATAATTTAAACATACAAATTTTATAATATGAAAATCTCAAACTATTAAATTAAATCGATCATAATGGATCATTTATGATTTTATTTGGTTAATATTACAAATTTAAATTAATAAAAATAATATTTTTTTCATTTTTTTTAGCGAGGGAAAAAGCCAAAAAAATTATACCAAGCCTAACCCAGCTTTGGTCCTATCCTCACTAAGAGGCACAATACAAAGAGCAGGAGGAAATTGATACACTCTAGTACCTAAAGAAAGGCTATGACCAAAATTTGCAAGGTTGTGAGCCACCGAATTGTTCTCTCTAGGCACATAGCTTAGGATCACATGCCAATCCCTCATCTCATTATATTAAAATAATAAAAAGAAAAAAAAGTTATGGTTGTGTCAAATCAAAGAGTATAATAGATATTTTGATTTTTTTTTAATTTCAAATGGAAAAAAAAAAAAGTAAAAATGGATGGGATCCACCATGGGTTAAATCCCATGCCACAGTGTCCTTAGGAAAGTTGCTCAACAGAGAGGTTTGATATTCTCAATCGAGGCAATACAGAAATCAAGAAGAATATTCTCAAACACTGGATTCCAAGAACCCAATAATCCAACCAAAAGTAAGTATCTTCTTCGTTCCTAATCACCTTCTGACAGTGCTTCTTGAAGGCCTCCCACACCTTGCATAATCCACCCCACAAATTAGAGCAAGAAGACTTGATTCTGGGATCTCCTTGTCCGGGTTAAAGTTATACTTCTCCTTGAAAATCTTCACCCAAGCAGCTTGATCCTTAGTAATCAAAAGCTAAGCAATCTTCATAAAGAAAGCTCTCTTAATCAATCTCACATTTTTAATGCCTTCCTTTCTTTACAATATTTTTTCATTTAAATTATCTAAATCATCCGCCGAATATCCCTAATTTCAATACCTCCAAAGGTGAATCCCCCAAAGATGACGTCTCCTTTTTCTTTTCAGCTTACCGATTAATTCTTTTTTTTTTTTAGTTGAATACTGAATAGTTTATTTAAGCCACAAACAAAACTGAGGTAATAAAATGTATATTTAAACTGGGTCAAAATCCAACTCCACTTATATTAAAAAAAACAGGTAGATTAAACCGCCCCAGTCCCCACTCTCACCAAATTGAATTTGTATTTTGAGTTTTGACCAAAAAAACAGGTAGATTAAACCGCCCCATTTTCAAATGAGTCAAAAAAATACACGTTAGGGTGGCCCATTAATAAATTGAGAAGATAAATTATCACACGGAAGTTAAGTTAAAGGCATATATAAATTAGAGCCCATAGAAAGAAAGAAAAACCATAAATTCCTCTTCAATGGCAGAAGCTACACAAAGGTATTATGTATTAACCAGTTTTTTTCTTCATCTTTAATTTGCCTGCCTAATTAACTCCTTAATTTCACTTCTCTTTGTGCCTAATTGGTTAATTAGGATTGCAATAGTGAGTGGGTCAAATAGGGGAATAGGGCTAGAGACTGTGAAGCAATTAGCATCAGCAGGTGTGAAGGTTGTGCTCACTGCAATAGATGAGAAGATTGGTCTAGAAGCTTTAGAGAGTCTCAAAGAATTAGGATTTTCAAAGCTTGTGGTGTTTCATCAGCTTGATGTAACTGATGTTTCAAGTGTCTCTTCTCTTGCTCATTTCATCAAATCCCGATTTGGCAAACTTGATATTCTGGTAATTAACTTTCGCCTTAATTCTCATGCATATTCTTCAACTTTAACTTTGTGCATGCATGAGTGTTTATAAATAGACATTTTGTACCATTTGAATAGTACTTGTATTGGTGTAATGCTTTACTTTAATATTGGTTGTCAATTGCAGGTGAACAACGCAGGAGTCGGTGGAGTCATTTTTGGTGACAATTCTTTAACAACTTTAGCAATTACTAATGGAGATGTAAGTAACTAATTTTATATATATATATATATATATATATATATTGGTAAACTAAAATTAACTTTGTTTTCCACTTATTTTTATATCTTTTTCCGTTTTAAATTAAAGGAGAAGATATAGCAAAGATATTTCTCAATTTGTTATCAGTTTATCATAAAAAATAACAATTTTTATTACTCATTATTACGGTATACAATATTTTTTAGACTAAATTAACTATTCAGTCCTCCAAAAATATCTCTTATTTTTTTTAAAAAGCAATATTTTTTTTTTGAAAAAACTGATTGGATTTTTTTTTTAATTTAATGCTTTATTAATTTATTTTTTATTTTTTAAGTTGATTGGATGCTGCTATGGAATTTTAGTTGTCATCTAATCTAAGTGTCCAAAAATATCGTATAATCAATGGTGTCAATTTTTTCATCTCATAAATTAATTGATGGACCAAATTTGACAATTATATCTTTTAAAAACTAAACTGACATAAAAAACATATTTTAGGGATCAAATTGTTAATTTACTTTATTTCTTAAAAAAAATATGTATTATATTTCTTTTAAAAAAACCTAATGACAAACACTTAAAAATTGTGTTAATTGTGTTAGATAGAGTTAAAATGATTTTATAGGCATTATCAGAAGAAGAAAGGAAAAGGGCAATAAGTGAACCATATGAGTTAGGTGAAGAATGTTTGGAAATAAATTATTATGGTGCAAAAAGAACAGTTGAAGCTCTTTTGCCTCTTCTCCAATTATCTCATTCTCCAACAATTGTCAATGTTTCGTCGTTCTTGGGGATGTTACAGGTAATTAATTATGCAATCACTTTTAAAACCTTTAGAATTACTGTGATTAATTAAGGACCTTAATGGTTTCCTTTAATTTTTGTTTAAGATTGTAAATAATGCAATGCAACTTTGATTCTGAACTTGTTTTTTTTTTTTGGCCTGAACTTATTTAAGCTTTCAACTTTAATTGCATGCAATTTCACCTTTAAAAAAGTTTTGTGTAAATAATTAAAGACAAATGCAAATTTTATCATCTTTGTAACCTCCATTGTTGACTGTAATGTCAAATTATATATTTAATTACAAGTTTTTGTCAATTTAGTTACTATAACACAATTTATTTTGTAGTAACACATTGATAATAATGGTTAAAGTGATGAAATAACGTTGCTATAGTTAAATATATAATTTGATATCACAGTCAATATTGGAGGTCATAATGACTAACTCATTTTCATCGACCGTAATTATTTACACTAAATTTGAGTAAAGGGTAAAATTACTTGCAATTTCAAAGTTTAAGGGTACAATTAACAAGAAACAAAGTTTAAGGGGACAATTGATAGAAGCCATTTAATTTAGTAGCACCAAAGGTACTTTTGCCCATATTTGATTATATAAAAATATATATAAATCAAGATATTTTGATCAAAATGAATAAAATTGTAGTTTTTGTTTTCAAAATAAGAGAGAGGAGAGTATATTTTTAACATCTTTTAAAGGAAGATAGTGTAATTTACTTTATTAAAAATATAATTTTATTCAACCCCCAAATTAAACCTGATTTGTTTTAATATAAACCAAGTTATTATTTGATTTCATTTTCATTTGCGTATCTTGTTTTGCATGTGAAATTAATTCAGGTGTTATCCAATGAATGGGCTAAAGGAGTGCTAAGTGATGCTGAAAAGCTCACAGAAGAAAGAATCAATGAAGTAGTGAAAGAGTTTTTTAAAGATTTCAAAGAAGGCTCACATGAGAGAAAAGGATGGCCTAAAATTATTGCAGCCTATAAAGTTTCGAAAGCTGTTTTGAATGCTTATACAAGAATTCTTGCAATGAAGTATCCCAAAATTTGCATTAATTGTGTTTGTCCTGGCTATGTAAAGACAGATATAACTGCTAACACTGGCTTCTTAACAGCTAAAGAAGGTGCTTCAAAGATTGTGAGATTGGCATTATTGCCTAATGGTAGTCCATCAGGCTTCTTCTATTCTGAGAATGAAATCTCTCCCTTTTAATGGTATTCAAATGTTAGGGGATTCATTCACCTTAAATAAATGTCATACTTTTGATTTCTCACTAGCTTTAATTTTTTAGGCTAGCTATTCTATAAAATAAAAAAAAAAGCTCTGTTTTAGTTACAAGGTGATTATGTTATTAATTTGATGTTCAAGCCTTTGCTAATTCACGTCACCCTCTTCCTTTTTGCTCTCTGCCCCTACCGTCCAGTCAAGAGAAGAAGAAAAATCCCCCAAATCCAAATATAAAAGAGTGTTTAAAATCGAACAAAATCGTTGTTGTTAAATCCAACTGAGCATAAATTGAATAAAATTGAGTAATATTTGATCTGGCGTGTCAAAAAATCGAATCAAATCGTATATACTTATATCTATACATATACTATATTAAAATTATCAATGAGGGTTGAATCTAGTAAAAATGACTAGTTCATCATAACGTGATGAACCTGAGATCGAATCTCTGATAAACCAACGAGAGGAAAAACTATATTAAAATCTCTAAATTTAAAATAAATTTTTTTTTACGTGAAATAAATTTTAAAATTTACTTTTAAAATATTAAACTAAATTTAGTCTCTCTTAACTAATCTCAGATTTTTAATGCGGAGGCCACCATCCTTCCTTTCTTTACAATATCTTTTCATTTAAATTATCTAAATCATCGGCCGAATATCCCTAATTTCAATACCTCCAACTCCAAAGGTGAATCCCTCAAAGATGACGTTTCCTTTTTCTTTTTTTCCAGCTTACCGATTAATTCTCTTTTTTTAGTTCAATAGTTTATTTAAGCCACAAACAAAACTGCGGTAATAAAATGTAGAGTAAATGTCTAAGTTAGTCCCTGAAAGATTAGGATTGTTCCAATGACACATGGACACTGACGTGGCAAAGTAAAATACATATAATTGGCACGTGATATTCAATCTCAATTAAAAAAGAAAAAAAATTCAGTCATGAACACCTTCTTCTCTGATTAGAAGAGGAAAAAAGAAGACATCGAACACCCACTACAATTCAAATCCACCATCACCGCCGCCTTCCCCGCCACTCATCTGTCGGATCCAAGATGGTCTCAAGCGCCACCGCCAGCTACGCCCTGGCCTCGCCGAACACCTTCTTTTTATAGATTAATATGTGGCTGGAGGGTCGAGGAGCTCACGACTTCCTCGATTACTTTCTGCTTCTTCTCTGTGTCTACGGTTGGTTTGTTGAAGAATTCGAACACGCCGAGATTGCTGAAGATCTCCTCGATATCGGCGGTGGTGGCATCGAGCGCGTTGTTTACCTTGGCGACGTCGAGCAATATAGTCTGAAATTTGAGCAACAGTGAAGACACCTCGATCCTTCACAGAAGTGTCTGAAATTTAATCAATATAGTCTGCCAAATCAGTCTTAGTTCATCCTCACTTTCATGAATCCTTAACTCATCATACTCACACACACCCATCTTTGATTTCATCTTTCCAACGAAGTTTAAATTCGCTACCTCTAATTTCCAAAATAACAAAACAGAGATAAATAGAGGAAGAACAGAACAAGTTCATATATATATATATATACAATCAAAACCAAATAATATATAACTGAATCTATTAGATGGATTTTGCTATTAAAAAAAATATTCAAGTAGAACGGTCACTCTTAATTGATATGCTTAATTTCGGCCAAAAAAGAAATATTAATTAAAGAAGCATGGGAAAGAAGAATATGCTAACAAAGAGAAAGAACAGGGGAGGCAGAGAAGAAACTGACCAAGGGGAAGATGGTATGACTATGGACTCTATATATAAATACACACGGAAAACTACAAATGTTTTTCAATCTCTAAATTAATCTACTAAAAAATATAGGGGAAGGTGTTCGATTTTTTGAGAGAAGAAGGTGTTTAGTGAAGGCCAGCTTGAAACCATCTTGGATCTGAGGGATCCGGTGGAGGAGAGGCGGGAGGTGGTGGGGAAGGCGACGGTGACGGTGGATTTGAGTTGGAGAAGAAGGTGTTCGATCTGTCTTCTTTTTTCTCTTTAAGGTGTTCATGGCTGATTTTTTTTTTAATTGAGATTTAATATGATGTGGCAGTGATATGTATTTCACTTTGCCATGTCAGCATCCGCGTGTCTTTGGCTGTTAAGTAACTTGACAGAAAAATAAAAAAAAAAGGATTAAATTGGGACAAAAATCATCTTTCAAAGATTATATTAGACATTTTTATCTTTCAATGACTAAATTAAAACAATCCTAATCTTTTAAGGACCAACTTGGACATTTACTCTAAAATGTATATTTAAACTCGGGTCAAAATCCAACTCCACTTATATTAAAAAAAGGTAGACTAAACCGCCCCACTCTCACCAAATTGAATTTGTATTTTGAGTTTTGACAAAAATATAGAACTACGTAAAGGCCCAATAATAAAGAAGATAAGTTCCACACGGTAATATAATTAATTAGACGGCTGCCAAAATAAATTTGTCCCACATGGTTGGGCTGGGTCACTCCTTAAAATAATAAGCCCAAAAAATTTGATAAATTTTAAAGAAGTGCTTTTAATTTTGATTTATTTAAGCTAACGACCTATAGGGTACTTATAAAGATTGAATTGAGTCACTTCACATGGATTTTTTTTAATCTAATTTTTTAGATATTTTTAAAAAAATTATATTATATAAAATATTATATGCTATGTTGATATGTAATATTAATTCATAACATGTTAATATATAAAATAAATCAATTTGTAATATTAGTTCAAAAATTTTCACTCGTTCATCATGATATTGGAAGAGCCTACGACAATTTCAACTTTGAAGATTATTTCAGATCTAATATGCAGGAGGTATAAGAGTAACAACTTTGTTGGCAACACCAATGACGGTGAAATTTTTCATCCTGAAGAAATAGGATCAGTTGAGCTTACACTTTGTTTACTTAGTTCAATAATTGTTAGGGTTTATTTTTCAGTATTATTAGATTGGAGTTTTCTAAATTATTGTAAGTGTCGTTTGGCTTTTTTTACAATATAATGAAGCTTTAATGCTTTTTTATCAAAAAAAAATTTGTAATATTAGTTCATAATATATTAATTTATAAAATAAATATACTAAATCATTTTAATTACTATTTTTATAAATCATATTATAATATTTATTTTATCAAAAAAAATTATTTTCTTAAAAAAATATATATAATAATAAAAAAACTCATTGGCCAACCAACGACAAGATAAGGTTAGATTGGTATTTTAGGCCCACCTAAAAAATTAAATCAAACTGAACTGATGTTCCAACTTAAAATTTCTTATTGAACAATTCACAGCTTGTAATAAGCCGGGCAAAATATCCCATATAAATTAGAAGAGCCCGTGGAACAAAAGAAAAGTGTAGTTACTTCAAATTCCTCTTCAATGGCAGAAGCCACACAAAGGTATTAACTATTTTTTTTCTCCTTCTTCATCCTCATGTTTTCCTGCCTAATTAATTAACTCCTTAATTTCACTTGTCTTTGTGTGTAATTGATTAATTAGGATTGCAGTAGTGAGTGGGTCAAATAAGGGAATAGGGTTAGAGACTGTGAAGCAATTAGTATCAACAGGAGTCAAGATTGTGCTCACAGCAAGAGATGAGAAGAAGGGTTTAGAAGCTTTGGAGAGTTTGAGAGAGTTGGGATTTTCAGATGAGTTTGTGGTTTTCCATCAACTTGATGTTGCTGATGCTGCATCTGTCACTTCTCTTGCTCATTTCATCAAATCCCAGTTTGGAAAACTTGACATTTTGGTAACTTTGGCATTCTCATGTGTTATATATATATATATACTAAATTTTTATTTTGGTCTTCGAAAGATATAGTCTATTTCAATTTAGTTTATGAAAGATTACAATGTTAAATTTAGTCTCGGAGAGATACAATTTGTCTCAATTTAGCTTATAAGAATTCCCGTTAACATGACTATTAAAAAGTTTTTTAAGGATTGAATTGATGCAAATTGCATCTTTCAAGGACATGAATTGATATTTTCATTTTTCAAGGATAAAATGGAGACGCATTGTATCTTTTTTGTGATTATATTGAACGTTCTTACTTTTTAGAGACGAAATTGAGACAAACTGAATATTTCAGGGATCAAAATAATAATTGACTCATTTATATACCACGTTGAGTCATTTTATTTTTTTTGAATTAAAATAAAATAAACATGTATAACTGTATAAGACTACTCTTTATTAATTAATCACTCCTAAAACAATTTAAATTATATATTATGAGTCTCTTGGTATAATTCGTGAGAGTAATATAATATTGGTTGTGAATTGCAGGTGAACAATGCCGGAGTTAATGGAGTCATAATTGGTGATACTTCTTTAACAACTTTAGCAATCACTAATGGAGATGTAAGTAATTAAAAATATATATATGTTGATAAGCAAAAATGAACTTTTTAATTTCTTGCTTATTTTATATATATATATATATATATCTTTACTAATTTTTACATACCTCTAAAATTTAGTGATTTTCTCAATTTATTTCCTCATGTTGCATTTAATTAACTATTTTAACGATTTGATGGTAGGAGGATCTAATTGATATCAATTTCAAATGTGAGAATTAAATTGAGAATGAGAGAACATGATGAGGACCAATTGAGAAAAATATCGAACTTGAGGAACTAAAATTAAATAAAATTATTATCTTTGAATGTATTATTTAATTGTTCTTTTATAAAATTGTATTGTATTATATTATTTAGGCTAAAGTATTATTTTGGTCCTCAATGTTTGCATGAAGTTTAATGTTGGTCCTCAATGTTTCAAAAGTTTAATGTTGGTCCTCAATGTTTTATTTTTTGGTCGATTTTGGTTCTCGAGCGTAACAACTTTAACTTTTTGCCATTAAATGATGACGTGGCATGCTTATGTGGCATACCCTCTCTCTTACATGTCATATTTTAATGACGTGACATGACACATCACTGCCACGTCATCCCAGATGATGATGATAACAATGATGATAAAGGAGAGAAGATGATGATGTGACAATTTGGGGGTGATGTGGCAGTGATGTTTCGTGCCACGTCATTAAAATATGACACGTAAGGGAGATGGTGTGCCACATAAGCATGTCACGTCATCATTTAACTGCAAAAAGTTAACGGTATTACGCTCGAGGACCAAAATCGACCAAAAAATAAAACATTGAGGACCAACATTAAACTTCATGTAAACATTAAGGACCAAAATAGTACTTTAGCATATTATTTGATTGTTCAGGTGTTAAAATGAATTTACAGGCATTATCAGAAGATGAGAGAAAAAGAGCAATAAGTGAAACATATGAGTTATGTGAAGAATGTTTTGAAATAAATTATTATGGTGCAAAGAGAACAGTTGAAGCACTTTTGCCTCTTCTCCAATTATCTGATTCGCCAACAATTGTGAATGTCTCGTCGTTGGCGGGGACGTTACAGGTAATTATGCAATCACTTTCAATTCAAAACCTTTCAGAATTACTGTGATTAATTGATTAATTAGGACCTTAATGCTTCCCTTTAGTTTTTGTTTAAGAATGGAATGCAACTTTGATTCTGAACTCGTTCATTTTCTTCCCCTAATCCTGAATTTATTTAAGCTTTCAACATTGGATTTGATCTCAAGTACGTATCATAATTTGATTAACACTCACCTTGTACAAATGATAAAAAACTTATGTTTTTTTAATTATTATTTTTTGAGTTCTATATTTAGAGTAATGGGAATAGAGCATCATTTTGTTGGGAGAATCACTCCCACTAATAGATCTTACAGTACTTAAAGAATTAGTTATCAGGCTAATTTTGATGAAAACTTTAGTCATAAAAAACAAAAACTATTTTTTTTATTTAGGAGAACACTTGTTAATTAAATTTTCAATCAATAATTAATAGATCAATCTTCAATTCAGCTTAGTACCTCTGGTACCCCTAAATTATTTGTATGCTGTTAATTGCACGCGATTTAATTAAAAGGCAATTCAAATTTCACGGAATTTAATTTTGTCATTTTTTTAAAATGTTGTCCAAATAATTAAAGACAAAAATAAATGTGATTGTTTTCATAACCTTCAATGATAATTGTGTTGTTAAATTATGTATTTAACTATAATATTTTGTTAATTTTATCACAATAACATCATTTATTTTGTAGTAACACATTGATAATATTGGCTATATTGATGAAACAACGTTGCTATAACAAAATATATAATTTGACACTACAGTCAATATTGAAGGCCATGATGACCGTCACAATTTTACCAGCCGTTGACAAGAAACAAACTTTACTAAAATCATTGACAGAAGCCCTTTAATTCAAGGGCAAGGGTATCAAAGGTACTTTTGTCTATATAAAAATATAAATCAAGATATTTTGATCAAAATTAATAAAATTGTAATTTTAGTTTTCAAAGTAAAAGAGAGGGGAGTATAATTCTAACATATCTTGTTCTTAAAAAAACATCTGGGAGGATAGTGTAATTTATTTTATTAAAAATAATGTTACTGTTTTACTCAACCACATATTTTATTTTTGTTAATATAAACTGTGTTATTATTTGATTTCATTTTGATTTGGGTACCTTGTTTTGCATGTGAAATTAATTTAGATATTATCCAATGAATGGGCTAAAGGAGTGTTAAGTGATGTTGAAAAGCTCACAGAAGAAAGCATCAATGAAGTAGTGACAGAATTTCTGAAAGATTTCAAAGAAGGCTCACATGAGAGGAAAGGATGGCCTAAGACTATTGCAGCCTATAAAGTTTCCAAAGTTGTTATGAATGCTTATACAAGAATTCTAGCAATGATGTATCCTAAAATCTGCATTAATTGTGTTTGCCCTGGATATGTGAGGACAGATATAACTTCCAACACTGGCTTCTCAACAGTTGAAGAAGGTGCTTCAAAGGTTGTAAAATTGGCATTATTGCCTAATGGTAGTCCATCAGGCTTCTTCTATTCTGAGAATGAAATCTCTCACTTTTAGCCTTAAATGTATTCAATTGTTAGAGGATTCATTCATCTTTAAATAAATGTCAAAGTTTTTATTCCTCGTTATAAGTATGCACTAGCTTTAATTCTTCAAGCCAGCTATCCTACCCATTCAGATGTTTGCAAAATAGTGAAGAGATTATATTGGCTGGATTAGAATAGTAAAAAAATAACAGGTACTTGCTCATTGTCATCCCTATTCAACATTTTCTTAGCTAATCATAGAGTGACATATAATCGTCGAAAGATTTTGACGATTTATATTATGTCTCTGAAATTTTGACGTATGAAGAAGATCTGCTCTAATATCGAAGATTTTATTCATAGGTTAAATCATAATTTTGAAATTTAATTCCTTAATACAAGAAACATATCACCAATATAAACAAGTGGTCAAGGCATACATATACCAATGTAAAACAACAAATTCAATAGTATATAATGTATTAGAGGTCTTACATAGCTACATGCACATACGCGTATGTAATTTATCCTTTAGTTTTTTAGAAAATAATAACAAATTAGATATTTGGCCGTTTTAAAATTTTAAAAATATAATATATTTCAAAATAGTAAATTAAATAATAAAAAATAATTTACTTCTCTACTTTTCTAATAACTACTCATCATATATATTTTTTATTTTTCACATCCACACATCATATATTTATTAATATTAACATCAATAATAAGTATATATTTTATTAAAAAAAATATAAAATACAGAATATAGTGAAATATAACCCAAAATGTTAGGCCAAACATTGGGAAAAAACAAAGACTCTTTTTTTTTTGGTCTGGATCAACTATAAAAATCGGTCCAGTTTATGAGTTTTTTTCCAGGTCATTGACGGGTTCTAACTGGTCCAAAACAGTTCGACCTCAAATTCGTGTTTTTTGTCAGACCTAGACTGAACACTTGACCGATTACTGGAATGATATGTTGTCATTTAAAAAAAAATTGTGAATGGTATAAATTATTAAACATTACTCGAAATATAAGGGCTAGTTTGATTTGTGGAATCTGGATGAATCGGAATTAGGTAGAATCTGAAAAGTTAATTTTGTTTTTCCTTTTAAATAACTTTATCCTTCATTTAAAAATTATTAACATGCATGAAAATATTGTAACATAATTCAAAGAAATTTCTTAATAAATTTATAATTAAACAAATTTTTCCTTATACTAATTGGCAACGCCTCATATATTGATAGTTTGGACCAAATAGGAAATAGTATATTTGAGTTAGCTACAAGCCTACAAAAATTAAGCACTCGTATGATCGTATCATATCAGAAGTCTTTCAAGCTTCCGAGAGCACTCCTTCGAGCCTTTGCTAATTCACGCCACCCTTAGGGGCCTTCAAAAGTCCAACAAAATTAATCTTGTTAATTCCAACTGAGTATAAATTGAATCAAATCAATTAATATTTGATTTCGTGTATTAAAAAGTCCAATCAAATCGTGTGTGTATATATATATATATAGTATACATATTATATTAGAATTACCAATGAACTAAGTGCACGTTCATTAGATAGAAATATAAATGAAAATAGAAACCAAAACGGAAACGGAATGCATTTGATGTGTTTAGTAGTAAAAGTTTGATAATGGAAATGGAATGGAAATGTATTAAAATGACCATTTTACCCCTTGTATTAACATAATAAAAAGAAAAGAAAGTTATAATTATTTTATATTTTTTTCTCTTTTCTTTTTTAAAGTTAATGAAAATGAAAAAATAAAAAAAATAAGTGGGACTCAATGAGCCCACTACTTTTTGCATTCCATAAAAATGTCATTTCCATGTAATAAATATGACTAAAAATTGGGTCAAGCAAAAAAATTAATTCTTCACAACATGATAAATACGAATTCGAATCTCCAACAAACTAATCGGAATTAGGAGTTATGCCACATTTATATAGTCTATCTGCAAATTTAATTTCAAAATTAATTTAATTTATAATATTAATTAGTATATCAAATGTTATTAATTATATTTAATATAACATTATTTTATACTTATAATTTAAACATGCAAATTTTAAACTGTGAAATTAAACCATTCAAAATCAATAATTTTATTTAGTTTAATGTTATATAAACTGAAGAACATTTTTTTTTATTATTGAAAGTTATCTAAATCACAGGTGGAACATTCCTAATTTCAATACCTTGAGGGTGAATCCCCCAAAGATGACATCCAAGATGACGTCTCTTTTTTTTCTTTAGCTTACTGAATAATTCTCTCTTTTTTTTAGTTCAACCGTTTCTTTAAACTACGAACAAAACTGAAGTGAAATGTATATTTAAACTCGGTCAAAATCCAAATCCACTTGTAAAATTAAAGAAGGTAGATTAAACCCCCCAACTCTAGAAATTGAATTTGTTTTGAAAATTCTATATTTCGAAGGTCCAATAATAAAGAAGATCAGTTCCACACGGTAATTAAGTCAAAAGGCAGATATAAATTAGTGGAGATGTTAGAATGGGATTCACGCACAAACCCTTTTTTAATTAACTTTTATAAAAATTTAATGTTATATAAAATATTATATTCTATATTAATGTATAATATTCAAGGTTGTTAAAATCGAAATTTTATGTAGGATCAGACGAGGAATAAGATAGATTAAATCGAGGATCGTAAAACCCTATCAATATTGAAAAAGAATATTAAAAAAATTATAGGCATATATATTTTTTAAATAATTATAAAATTACTTAAATCACACAATATATTAATAAAAACAAGAACTATATATGTTGCCAAGAGTTCAAAAACAAATATTATGTTGTACAAAATTCCATTTAAACATAGACAACTTAGGAAACGAATGGGAGCCAAGATCGCGATCCCACTACAATTCCACCCAATTTCGATCCTACGTGGAATCGAACAAGGAAACATGATGTAGGAACGGTGAAATCTTATGATCTTACGATCTTGCTTGCAAAATCGCGATCCCACCATAATTCCACCCAATTTCGATCCTACATGGAATCGAACAAGGAAATATGTTACAAGATCGTAGCATCTTATGATCCTACGATTTAAATAATGATCTTGACAATATTGATAATATTCATTCATAACATATTAATATATAAAATAAATTATATTTTTTATAAGTTAATTTATAATATTAATTCATAATATATTGATTCATAAAATAAATTAAACCACATAAAATTTTAATTATTATGATCTGTAAACTAATTTATAATATTTATTTTTGATATGTGAATATTTAATCAAATAAAATAAATTAGTTTTAAAAAATTAAAAAAAAAACTCATTAGCCAGCCCCGGAGCCCTTCAAAAATTAATATTTTAGGTCCTCCAAAAAGATAGATCAAGCCTAATCTAACCTATGGAACTTAAAAGCCCTTCTTGACCAATTCACAGCCCCCATTTTAATATCCGCTATAAATTAGAGCCCCTAGAAAGAAAGCAAAGTGTAGTTACTTCAAATTCCTCTTCAATGGCAGAAGCTACACAAAGGTATTAACCATTATTTTTCTTCTTCATCTTTGATTTTCCTGCCTACTTAACTCCTTAATTTCACTTCTCTTTGTGTGTAATTGGTATAGGATTGCAGTAGTGAGTGGGTCGAATAAGGGAATAGGCTTAGAGATTGTGAAGCAGTTAGCATCAGCAGGAGTGAAGGTTGTGCTCACAGCAAGAAATGAAAAGAAGGGTCTAGAAGCTTTGGAGAGTCTTAGAGAGTTGGGATTTTCAGATGAGTTTGTGATTTTCCATCAGCTTGATGTTGCTGATGCTGCATCTGTCACTTCTCTTTCTCATTTCATCAAATCTCAATTTGGCAAACTTGATATTCTGGTAACTTTGGCATTCTCATGTATTTTGGTCATGAAAGATACCGTCTATATCAATTTAGTTCTTGAAAAATGACAATGTCAAATTTAATCAATAAAAGTTTTTGTTAACATATATAGTTGGTAGAAAACTTTTCAGAAACTAAATTGAAATAGATTGTATCTTTTAGAGACTAAAATTGATATTTTCATATTTTAGGGGCTAAATTTAGATAATTTGCATATTTCATGTGTTAAAATTTTACATTTTCATTTTTTTTAGGAACTAAATTGAAAGAAACTAATTTTTTTTGGACCAAAACAGTAATTTTCTCGTATATTTCTATACTTCAATGTTTATTGTTTTGGGAGCTACAGTTTTCCATTTTTCTTCCACTTCTCCCTTCAGCCTACACATTGATGAATTTTTCTTATGTATACACAAGAATTGTTCAACATAAACAAGGAAATATATATTGATTAAAAAAACATAATAAATATGAAACGTTATTCATCATGGGAAAAGAAAACTTTAAAAAAGCAATTGAATTCCCTTACAAGTTACATTTCGAATTCTTTCTATTATTTCTTTAGATTTTATTATTTAAACACAACTTTAAAGCAGGGCACCTACGCTTCACTTCAATTAAAATATAAGTATACAGGAATTGGTGTGAATTATGTTTTATATAAGATTTTAATTTGCTCACGTTGTGTTTTCTGTGAAATTAAATGATTGGTCCATGAAATATGTATAATCACTTAATTTAGTATTTGAAAGATAAAATATTTAAATTTAGTCCTTAAAAGATTATTTTAATTATGATTAGCTTGATCATTTAATTTGATGAATATGATAAATACAAAATTAACTTGTATAATATTAATAGATACTAACTGACTATTAAATAAAAAATTGGATCTTATTTAATAATAATATAAAACACGTAGAATTTATAAATTAAACATTGCAAAATAAATTAATATTGGTTGTGAATTGCAGGTGAACAATGCAGCAGTTGGTGGAGTCATATTTGGTGACAATTCTTTAACAACTTTAGCAATCACTAATGGAGGGGTAAGTATATATGCCCAATTAATTAACTCATTGTTCTTTATTTTATTTTATTTTATTTTTATTTAAAAAACTCACATCTTTATTAATTGATACAATTTCTTTTTAGTGACTAAATGTCATATGTATACATCTCTAAAAGCAACTTATAAAATAGACTTATGTAAAATTATTTTTGTTAAAACATAATTGAGTTAATGAGTTAACGAGTTAACAGAAGAACATAAATAAAACTAAAACCACAATTAAATTAGTTTTCATGTATATCCTTTTTTTTTTCAAAATCCTTAACTTTTGGGTTTCAAATATTTAAACGAATGAATTTTTAAAAAAATCGAAGTATTTTTCTTGAAAAAGTATAATTTAACTAATTAATGAGCAAGGAGACAAATTTTAAAAAGATTAAAACCACCATTAAAAAATCGAAGTGTTTTACTATATATTATCTAACATTCAATTATTCTTTAATTAGAGTATACTCCACTCTTCAAATATGGGCGATTAAATTTGGAAAGAACAAACATAAAATGACAAAAATTGAATTTAAAAAGAAAAAGACAAATTAAAGAACAAAATTGAAACTTTTCTTTAACAAACACTTGTAAAATTGTATTATTGTAATATTATCTAACATTCAATTTTCAAATATGTACGCTGTACTATTGTTGTTTGGTTTGGGGACACATAGGTATAAAATTTTAAAGGTGAAGATTACATTATTTAATATATTTTTTTTAAAAGTATACGTATAATATTTAATTTTTCTCTGTCTTAAAATGATTGTACAGGCATTATCAGACGAAGAGAGGAAAAGAGCAATAAGTGAAACATATGAGTTAGGAGAAGAATGTTTGGAAATAAATTATTATGGTGCAAAACGAACAGTTGAAGCTTTTTTGCCTCTTCTCCAATTATCTCATTCACCAACAATTGTCAATGTTTCGTCGTTGGGGGGGACGTTACATGTAATAATGCAATCCCTTCTAAAAATTATCATTTGATTTCATTTTCATTTTGGGTGTCTTGTGAAATTAATTTCAGGTGTTATCCAATGAATGGGCTAAAGGAGTGCTAAGTAATGTTGAAAAGCTCACAGAAGAAAGAATCAATGAAGTAGTGAAAGAGTTTTTGAAAGATTTCAAAGAAGGGTCACACGAGAGGAAAAAATGGCCTAAGATGTTGGCAGCCTATAGAGTTTCCAAAGCTGCCATGAATGCTTATACAAGAATTCTTGCAATCAAATATCCCAAAATCTGCATCAATTCTGTTTGTCCTGGTTATGTGAAGACAGATATAACTGCTAACACTGGTATCTTAACAGCTGAAGAAGGTGCTTCAAAGATTGTGAGATTGGCATTATTGCCTAATGGTAATCCATCGGGCTTCTTTTATTCTAATAATGAAGTTTTCGAGTTCTAATTCATCATCATATACCCTTTAATTGCATGTACCCAATAAAATAAGTTTCATTTTAGTCTTCATAAGATGATGTTGTTATTGATTTGATGTTTTTATGAGTTCTGTGTGTTTTCAATTTGACATTAATATATAGAGTTTTGAAGATGTATTTGAAGATGGATCTAGAGTTTTTTGTCTTACATATGATGTTGCTATTAATTTTTTCCTCAGATTTTGCATTTGACAATGTTCAAATCCTCATTTTACAGAGTAGATAGACAATTTTAAATTATAAAATGGTTTGGGGACTAACTTTTTTAGTGTTGATCTCTTTCCCATTTTAAAAAATTTACATTTTTTTCCTAGTCTCATGTTAGCAAGAGGTGGAGCCAAAAATTTTAAGTGAATTTACAAAATCTGATAAGGTATAGATCTATTAAAAATGGATGGAAAAGTTAACATTTGCTCTTATGTGAACAAATTAAAAAGTTCATGGGAGTTGTATGTCACATTTTGAAATTCATGGGAGTTTTGTGCACACCCCTTATAATTTAGGGGATACGTACATTTTAGCAAATAATAATAATAATAATAAAGGACCTCATTGAAATGTTGTGAAGGACCTAAATGAAGTGAAAATTTTCTTCTGGCTGCAAAATTTTTAGTTTTACTCAGACACAAGGTTTTAACTTTTTTTTTGACTAAAATATCAAGTTGGTCCTTTTTAGATGCTCTCTTTTTCAATTTGGTCCTTATTAGATGTGCCTTCTCAATTTAGTCCTTTTTAGATCATTCTGTTATCAATTTGATCCTTGCCGTTAAATTCATTAACAGAATATGCTTAAGTGGACATTTTGGATTACCTTTATAATTTTTAAATATTAATGGGGTTTTTAATGTAATTGTTTGGGCTAATTTTACAATTTTCACAAATCTAAATAGAAAAATACTCTTGCCCTAATAGTACCAGTTCATGGCGTCTGCATCTTCTTCTTCCTCTCTACTCGCCTCAACACTTGCCTCCTCTTTGGCATTATTCAGTTGATGATATATATACATATACACTAATTCTAATCACTTAATTAATTCTCATTTATTATACATTAATGTATATAAATATATCTACATATATATGTATGCAGGGGTACATGCTGCTGGTGATTCAATCCCACAACTCGGAGCTTCAGCCCCAGCCATGTGGGAAGAGCAGCTGCGTGCGTGGCTCCAAGGCCGCACTCTTCTACGCATCCATCTACTTACTGGCTCTGGGCGGTGGTGGCATCCGAGGCTGCATCCCTGCCTTGGGTGCCGACCAGCTTCTTCAACTGGCTCTTTCTTAGCATCGTCCTCGGAGCCACAATTGGAGTCACCTTCGTGGTGGGCTTGGCCAACTCTGTGTCTTCCATTTTCTCTCCCACTCGCCCCTCATCACCGTCTACTCGCCTTGCTTATGAAATTAGATCTAAATAGGTGAATCAATTTGTGATGAGAAATTTTTGTCTCTATTGTACAGATTTGGGGTTTTTTCTTTTGAGTTATATATGTACAATTGGTTTTGGTTAATGAATCATATTGATTGATTCATGTTTGCAATTTGTGAGCCCAATTTTTAGCTGAGTTATCGAATTTGATCATTTTTCATATAAATTGAAAGGGTCTCCTACCAATTGCATAGAAAAGATTGTGGCATTGATTGCCTCACTGTTTTCTAACTCCAACCGCCCCGATGTAGAGAGGAAGAAGAAGATGCAGAACAGAGTTTCAGAGAAGATATGTGTGATGAACCGATGCTAAAATTAGGGCAAAAGTATTTTTCTATTTAGATTTGTGAAAATTACAAAATTAACTCAAACAATTACATTAAAAACCCCATTAATATTTAAAAATTATAAAGTTAACCCAAAATGTCATATTATGTTAATGAATTTAACGGCAAGGATCAAATTGATAACAGAATGATCTAAAAAGGACTAAATTGAGAAGGCACATCTAATAAGGACCAAATTGAAAAAGAGGTCATCTAAGAAGGACCAACTTGATATTTTACTCTCTTTTTTTTATAAAAAAAAAATTTAACTTTTATATATCTTTCTCATCTGTTTCTCAATTTTTGTCACCTCTTTTCTTTTCTTTCTTTCTTTTATTTTTCTTTTATTATTCTAGTATGGCCTCCATCAGATTTAGATTTAGTAAAGTATAAAGTATATAAAGTGCAGATTCATACCATTAAATAAAAAAAATCAAAACTTATGTCTGTATTATAACAGTCTCATCCAATGATTTATATCGCTTATTTCATGCACTTTACTGGTTATGCACTTTAGTAGATCTGGATCTAGCCTCTATCACGAGCCATGCCACCACTGTCATCAATCACTGACCTCCAACCACGAATCTGGATCTACTAAAGTTTAGATCCGATAAAGTGCAGTTTCAGCCATTGAATAAGAGTGTTACAGTACAGACATGAATCTCGATTTTCATTTGATGATCTGAATTATACACTTACACTTCACTAGATCCAAATTCTCACCTCCACTGACCACCGGTCATTCCTATTTCCTCCTCTCTCTCTCCTCAACGTGGCAGTCTACAAATTTTGAAGATTTATAATTATGTTCCTGAAAATTCTAATAATTACATTTTTAACGTGTAAAATAGTTTCACAATTTTATCCCCAAAGTTTTTAATAATTTTAATTTTGAAATAAAAAATTTTCAATATTACATTTTTTTTTATTAAAAGTATGTTCATTTTATGTTAAATGCTACGTATGTCACTATGCAAATTGATTCTTGACGTGAAACCACTTAGGTTAAAGGTAGAGAAATTACCCACTCATTCAACCGTTTGCTAATTCACGCCGCCCATTTCCTTTTGTTAGCGTCCACTGAAGACAAGAATAAAAGTCACAGAACTTATATGTTATTGACTTATTGCTTATATTTTTGCTATTTAAATTTGTTTAGTTGTGTGAATGTTGAGTGTAATTTTGGTTATAATTTAATATTTTTTTAAATATTTTTTATATCAAATATACTTTATTTTTTGTAATCTGATGAAATTATATTTTTGTCTTTGTTTTTTATCTATTTTTATTTCATTTTCACTTTTAATATAAGGATAAAATGGTCATTTTATCTACTTTTATTTCGTTCACATCATATCATATCACTTTTACATCACATTTCTATTCCTTCTAGTATTTCAATACACATTCTCATTCCCTCCAACATTCACGTAACCAAACAAGACTTTAATTCTCCTCTTAAAAATCGAGTGCGGTTCAACTCTAACAGTTAGTTTTTTCTGGGTATAGTTCTTTTAATAACTTGTACTCATATTAATTAATAATTTATTTTTGTATTAATTAGTATTTTCATTAAGAATCGACCGATCGAAAAAGTTACTTACCGAGAATTCTGACTAAAGAAGAGATTGAACATAATCAAATAAAGCACCAATGAATATCGGCCATTGCTAGCAGCGCTTCAAGATGGTGAGTGATCTTGGGCAGATGCGTTTCTTCAGAAATTCAATGTTGAAGAAGACATTTAAGTTGCTTTTTTTATTTTATATAAAATAGTTTAAAATTCTAATTAATTAAGAGAGAGTTAATACTTAATAGAGTTAAAGCATGTGATGATGACGTGAAAAAAATGCCATGTGTTTTAAAAGTGGAATTAAATAGCAAAGATATAAACAACAATGCATAAGTTTTATTCCACTAATTATCAGCACTCCACTTAAAACCTGCGAAACAATACTAAAAAAAATTTACTAAAAATCATTGCAATAAAAATAACAAACTCTAAAATTTCCTCCCAAAAAAATTTATCATCGAAATTTCCTCATTTTTATCTTTTAGTGACAGTAATTTGTCCAAAAGATTACTTCAAATATATATATTTTAAAAATTTTACTTCTTATATTTTTGTCATTGGCTAGTGTGCAACTGTGCATTGCACAATAAAATTAGGTAAAATTTTTTTATACATTTATTATAAAGTTATCTAATTGTAAGCTTTATTTATATTTTTTCACTTGTTATAAAAAAAATGGTCTTTTATATTCTCTATTTATTGTGATTGATTATACTTATACATAAATTTTTTGTTAAAGTTCTATTTTAGTCCTCAATGTTTGCATGAAGTTTAATATTGGTCCTCAATGTTTCAAAAGTTTAATGTTAGTCCTAAAATTTTGTTTTTTTGTCGATTTTAGTCATTGAGTGTAACACCGTTAACTTTTGCCATTAAATGATGACATGAAATGCTTATGTGACACACCCTCTCTCCTACGTGTCATATTTTAATGACATGACATGACACATCACCCCACATTGCCATATCATCATCTTCTCTCCTCCATTACGAATCACGATGGACTCAAAACTGTTTAATTCACCTAACCAAAAGGTGCGTTAAACGGCCAAATTCACTGAATTAAATCTGTAGTGGCAGCTGATTCTTTGTCTAACAAGTGGCCAGCATGAATTAACAAGGGGAAGACCCATTAATAAGGAAGATCAATTCTCACACGGAAATTAAGTTAAAGGCATATATAAATTAGAGCCCATAGAAAGAAAGAAAACCCACAAATTCCTCTTCAATGGCAGAAGCTACACAAAGGTATTAACCAGTTTTTTTCTTCATCTTTAATTTCCATGCCTAATTAACTCCTTAATTTCACTTCTCTTTGTGTGTAATTGGTTAATTAGGATTGCAATAGTGAGTGGGTCAAATAAGGGAATTGGGTTAAAAACTGTGAAGCAATTAGCATCAGCAGGTGTGAAGGTTGTGCTCACTGCAAGAGATGAGAAGAAGGGTCTAGAAGCTTTGGAGAGTCTTAGAAACTTGAAATTTTCAGAGCTTGTGGTTTTTCATCAGCCTAATGTAATTGATGCTTCAAGTGTCTCTTCTCTTGCTCATTTCATCAAATCCCAATTTGGCAAACTTGATATTCTGGTAATTAACTTTCGCTTTCTCATATGTATATATATATATATATATATATAAATAGAGTAAATTATTATTTTGGTCTATGAAAGATATAGTATGTCTTAATTTAGTTCAAAAAAGATGACAATGTTAAATTTAATCTTTAAAAGATGTAATTTGGCTCAACTTACTCCCCAACATTCTCTGTTAACACTTAGCATGACTAATTAAAATTTTTTTATGGATTAAATTGATACAAACTACATCTTTCAAAGACTAAAAGTGATATTTTCATATTTATATTTCTGCGACTAAATGGACACCACTTGAATCTTGGACCAAAATAATAAATTATTCATATATATATATATTGGGTTTATTTAATAAGGGTGAGTCTATGATACAACTTGTTGCATGCATGCAATGCAATTTCGGTCGATAAGATTATGACATGTGAAAAATTGCATTGCATCTCAAGTCATCCTACCTACATGTCACAATCCTATCGGCCGAAATTGCATTGCATGCATGCAACAAGTTGTATCATAGATCAACTCATCTAATAAGTGCCTTAGGACACTTGTTAAGGTTTTTTTAATTAGTTGAGATGGAATTTATTTTTTTGAAGTTAGGTGAAAAGTTAACAAATACAATTTTTTATACTATCTCATTGGTCGAAAGGAATCCTTAAACAGTACAAGGCACTCGTTAGAATAACTCATGTGTATATATATAGGAAAAAATTTAAGTAAGGTTCCTTATATCTTTGCCATAAAGTTCTTCCAATCATATGTTTTATTTACATTCTTTTACTTCTATGATTGATCATGTAAAAAGTAATCTTCAATATTCTTTCTCGACTATGATTAGTTATTAAAACACTTTTTGCCACTTATTTTATTAATATTGAAGAACCTTATAACAAAGATATAAGGAATCTTACATAAGATTAGTGTGTAATTTATTTTCATAACTATTCTAAAAAAAATTTCTTGAGTTTTTAACCCCCAAAAAAAAAATCATAACATGCTTTTGCCAAAAGTGAAAATTTTTCGAGACTTCATTACTTCACTGTGTTCTTTTTCTTTGGAAGCTAGATTTCTCAATTTTTCTTTCACTTCCCTCTCAAGTCCACACATAAATGAAATACTTACACCCCTTGTTATATTAAATCTGAAAAATCTCCCATCATCCTTTATTATATGCAATTATGTTTACACAAGAATGGCTCAACATAAACAAGGAAATATTGAAACAATATTCATGTCCTTATTATTTGGATCAAACATCTATTAAAGATAAATATGAAGCAATATTCAAAAAGTTACTACAATAAAAATAATATTTTTAATAATTTATATTTTGACGGTCGTTTATTTGTTAAAAAATAGTACTTTTTTATTTGACTGTCGAAATAAGTTATTGAACAAAAATAATAATAATATTTTCGACGGTTAATAATTATTGATAATACTTTCACTTAAAATACTTTTTTCAATGGTATTTTTTTCGACGGCCTTCGTCGACAAATGAATTATAAAAAATAATATTATTGACAAATATCGTCAATAATTGACCGTCAAAAATACTACTATGGACTTTTTTCAATAACTTATTTCACTGGACAAAATTTAAAAAAAAAATACTTTTTTTAATAATTAATAATGGTCGTCGAAATAAAAGTTAAAAATACTCATATTTCTTGCTGCAAGTTTCTTCCTTGATAATTATATATTCATCAAGAAAAAGAAAAAAGAACAAAGAAACGCAATTGAATTCCCTTATTACATTTCAAATTCTTTTCATTTCTGTAGATTTTACTATTTAATCGCAACTTCAAAGCAGGGCACCTCCAAGGCCAAAAATAAAAAAAACAGGGCACTTCTGCTTCACTTCAATTAATATATTGAAGAAAAAATAATTAACAAAAATATTAATATATGTTAATTGACTGTTGAATAAAAAATTTGATCTTATTCAATAACTTTATCACCCATAAAAGAGTTTAAATTATGTATGACTATGTTGGTATAAGTCATGAGGTTAATATTGGTTATGAATTATATTGCAGGTGAACAATGCAGGAGTTTGTGGAGTCACATATGGTGATGACAATTCTTTAGTAGCAGAAGCACTCACTAATGGAGGGGTAAGTATATATATATATATATGCCAAATTAATTAACTCTTTATTTTTTTTATTAATTTCACTCTCATCTTTGTTAATTGATGTATTTTTTTACTAAGTGCTATATATAGATCTCTCTCTCAATAAACAACGTCATATAGGAAACCTAGGGCACGTTCTTTATGCAGCAATGGAAATGGAAAGAGAAACGAAAATGAAAACGGAATGCGTTTACTGTGTTTGTTAATAAAAGTTTGGGAATGAAAATGGAATGCAAATGTATTAAAATTGCCACTTTACCCTTTATATTAAAATAATAAAAAGAAAAGAAAGTTATGATTGTGTCAAATCAAAGGGTATAATAGACATTTTATATTTTCTTTTTTCTTTTGGTAAGGTGGTAATTTTAATACATTTTCATTCTTTTTTAATTATCAACTTTTACTCCATTTCTCTTTCCCTTTTCCTTTCCGTTTCCGTTTCCGTTTCTGCGTAAAAAACGTACTTACGTAACCTATATCACAAACACTTTAACATTGTATTGATTTAATTTTCCTTTGTGTTAAAATGATTTTACAGGCATTATCAGAAGATGAGAGAAAAAGAGCAATGAGTGAACCATATGAATTAGGTGAAGAATGTTTGGAAATAAATTATTATGGTGCAAAACGAACAATTGAAGCTTTTTTGCCTCTTCTCCAATTATCCCATTCACCAACAATTGTCAATGTTTCGTCGTTCGCGGGGACATTACAGGTAATTAATTATGCAATCACTTTTAAAACCATTTAGAATAACTGTGATTAATTAAGGACCTTTGGCTTACTTAAATTTAAACCTAATTGAAAATCAAAATAGTAATTATACTTCCAATTGCTGTTTTGTGTTAATGGACGTGTGGAGAAGATATTTGGTATTACACTGAAAATTCTATATTCTCTTCATTTATCTATTGTTATTTGTAAATATTAATAAAAATTTTAGACTCTCGACTAATTCATTTATGATACGTCCTGTTTATGTATGCTCTTGTTACTTCTCAAAGGGGAGATAGTAGGTTTTTCAAAATAAAAGAAGAGTGGACTATAACTTAAACATCTCTCATGAGAAGATAGTATAATTTATTCTATTAAAAATAAAGTTATACTTTTATTCAACCCCAAAAATTAGACTCTAATATATCTTAATTTAGTCTTTTTAGTCTTTGAAAGATGAAAATGTCAGATTTAGTCTACGAAATGTGCAATTTCTCTTATTTAATCTTTGAGAAATTTTTAGTCAGTTATGTTCGTGGAGACATCATTATGAGAACTAAATTGAAAGAAACTATATCCTTCAGAGATTAAAATGATAATTCATTAAAAAAATTATTATTTGATTTCATTTTCATTTTGGGTATCTTGTTTTGCATGTGAAATTAATTCAGGTGTTATCCAATGAATGGGCTAAAGGAGTGCTAAGTGATGTTGAAAAGCTCACAGAAGAAAGAATCAATGAAGTAGTGAAAGAGTTTCTGAAAGATTTGAAAGAAGGATCACATGATAGAAAAGGATGGCCAGAGATTTTGGCAGCCTATAAAGTTTCCAAAGCTGCCATGAATGCTTATACAAGAATTCTAGCAAAAAGGTATCCCAAAATCTGCATCAATTGTGTTTGCCCTGGATTTGTGAAGACAGATATAAATGCCAACACTGGCTTCTTCACAGTTGAAGAAGGTGCTTCAAATATTGTGAAATTGGCATTATTACCTAATAATAGCCCATCAGGCTTCTTCTATAATAAGAATGAAGTTTTTCAATTTTAATTGAAAGTGATACACTATAATGTATCCAAAATAAGCTTTATTTTAGTCTTTACAGATGATGATGTTATTAATTTGATGTTTTTATGAGTTATATATAGTGTGTATCAATTTGACAATCGTCTTATTAAGTATTTAAAGATGAATCTAGAGTTTTTGTCTTACATAGCTTATCGTGATTTTTCAATATTGTTGATAATCATTTTCCCAATGATTTCTTCAATTTTATCATTAATTCATTATACTTATTCATCATAGCCTGCCTTTCAATTTTTTTTCCTCAGATTTTGCATTTGACAGTGTAATAATCCTCATTTTTAAGAGAAGTAGAAAATTTTAAAAATAGTCAGTCACATTCATATGTCTTTTCTTTTCCTGCCCGATTTTCGAGGAACTACCTTAATTAATCTATACTCGACCTGCGTCGTGCACCTGATTTTGGTGGAATAGTCTCCTAACAGGGATAATTACATTTATAAGACTTCGAATCTGAGACCTTATTTAAATGATATCAAGCCGCTTATTACTTGGATTAACCATTTGTTGATCATAAGTCTTGTTAATTGTTGCAATAATAAATTTTGGATAACATGAACATTCCAAAATAAATAAAAATGAAACGAAGGACTTAATTGAGATGTTGTGATTTGTGAAGGACTTGAATAAAAAGATTGTTTTCTTCTAGATGCCAAATTTGTAATTTTACCCCTAAGGTTTAGATCCCATGAAATTAAATATTTTATATTTCTAATGTTTGTGAGGCTGTTTAAATAATAACTTTTGATTGGTATAAAATTTTAAAAATTATATATATATTTTAGACATGTAGAGACAATTTTAAGAAATCTCTAACTTAGTAAAATTTTCTTCCCCTAAAATCAGGTTTTTATATCACTCACTCTCGTGCATTTCCATTTTTATCCCCTCTTTTATTTTCTTCTTTTTCTTTTCCTTCCTCCCTTCTATCTTTTTGTCATTATTCTCTTGTGGCCCTCCATCATGACCCTGTGCCACCACTGTCACCCATCACTAACGAGGGAGGATTCTCTAAAATAATTCTTTATATTTTTTGATAGAGTTATGAGAGAGATAGAGAGAAGAAAAATTGAGAAAAAAAAAATCAAGAAAGAAAATATTTTTTTTATCTTTATCTCTTTCATAACTCCACAAAAAAATATAAAGAATTACTTTAAATCATCCTATCTCAATCTTACCGCCTATGCCAACACCACCGCTAATTCCTCCTTTCTCTCTCCTCAACGTGCTACTTTAAATTTTTTTGAAGATTTATATTTATGGTTATATTTGGTTCAATGGAGATTTAGAATTCAGGTCAAAAAATGGAGATTTAGAATTGGAAATTCTATTTCCCCATAAATTTTTAGTTTAGTTGGATAATTGTATGTTAGAATTGAATTCTAAACATTGCTATCAATTCCAACTTTTCTCTCTCTCTCTTTCTTTTTATAGTCAAGCATGGTGGTTGTGGAAATAAAAAGATGTCACAATTTTCATTGTGTAGAATTGTCTTCACATGCCAATCTTTAATAAATGAATAATTTGTAATTGCTTCTTCAACATTGCATTTATGGGTGAAGAAAGTGCGGTTTTGACAATTTAGATAATCGAACCAATTCAATTCGATGACTAAAAAAGTCATCCAATTCAATTCGCTCTTTAGACATCAACCGAACCAAATCAAATCGATTATAGTCGGTTCGGTTCGGTTCGGTTTGATCGGTTTTTTGACAAAATTAAAAAAAAATATTTACTATTTTTTTCTCTTCAATTTAAACCCTAAAAAATAAAAATAGCTATTCCTAACCATGAAAACCAACAAACTAAAGTTATTAGTACAATATTTCAACATTACAAACTTCAAATTAGAATTCAACATCATAAACCCATAAAAATCAACATTATAAAATATTTTTAATATATTTAAAAAAATTATAATTGGTTGGTTTGGTTTGGTTCGATTGGAAATGGACCTCATTCATCAACCGAACCGAACCAAATCGATTGTCAAAAAATAAACCAATCCATCCGATTATGTAGTCGGTTTTGATCGATTTTAGTCGGTTTGGTTTGGGTCGGATCGGTTGGTCGGTTTGGATCGATTTTGCACATCCCTAATTACATCTGTTTTTTTTAGTGAGTTTATCCAAAGAGAAAAAAAAGAGCAATAAAAAAAGTTTTGTACCATTAGAAATTTTTTTTAATTATTTAATAGATATAAAAAGTTTAATTATCTTATAAAAGAAATTAATTATTTAATATTTATTGGGGGAAAATAATCTTTTTATTTTATATTCTTTTACAAACTTTTAAATTTATATTTTCATATCAAACACACTTTTCATTTTAAATAATTCAATTCCAATTCCACCATTTTTAACATGTATGAAATTTGTTAATTTTATCCCAAAATTTATGATAATTATACTTTTAATTTAGTATTTTATTAGAAAAATTATTTATTTTATAAGTAAAAGAATATGTAAAGCCATGCTAAAAACGTATAGATCACGGGAATTCTTCATTTTTGTTCTTTAGTGACACTAACTTGTCCATACTGATTACGGTCTCTGTCTAAGGGCTTCACAGATTTGGATATATATTAAATTTTAATAAAGTCTTATATTTTTGTCATTGGTTGCTGTGCATTGCACAATAAAATTTGATAAAATTTATTATATTTTGGTAAAAAAAATTTAATCATAAATTTGATTTATATATTTTTTTGTAAGATTAGTTATGAAAAAAATATTCTTTTATATATTTTTTTATTGTGATTAATTATACATATTTTTTTACTTTTTTATATTTAAAAAATATTATAATAAAGATATAAAAATTTCTACCTAAATTTAATATTTTAAATGAGTAAAAACCTCTTTAATTCACCTTACTAAAATGGAGGGTTAAACAGTCAAATTCACAGATTTGAATCTATTAAAGTGTAGATCCGATAAATTGTATGAAATACATATTTAATGATTATTGAATAAAATTGTTATATTACGAATACAAATTTTAATTTTTATTTAATGACATGAATAATACACTTCATACATTTTATATTTTTGCACTTTACTAAATTCAATTTCTAAATTCCCTGAAAAAAACTATAGTGACAGCTGATACTTTTTCTGACATGTGGCCATCATGAATTAACTGGGGAAGGCCCACTAATAAAGAAGATAAGTTAAAGGCAAATATAAATTAGAACCCATAGGAAGGAAGAAAGAAAGAAAGAAAAAAAGTGTAGTTATTTCAAATTCCTCTTCATCAATGGCAGAAGCTACACAAAGGTATTAACCATTTTTCTTCTTCTTCATCTCGTTTCTTTGCCTTATTAACTCCTTAATTTCACTTCTCTCTCTCTGTCTAATTAGAATTGTAGTAGTGAGTGGGTCAAATAAGGGAATTGGGTTAGAAATTGTGAAGCAGTTAGCATCAGTAGGAGTGAAGGTTGTGCTCACAGCAAGAGATGAGAAGAAGGGTCTAGAAGCTTTGCAGAGTCTGAGAGAGTTGGGATTTTCAGATGAGTTTGTGATTTTCCATCAGCTTGATGTTGCTGATGCTGCATCTGTCACTTCTTTTGCTCATTTCATCAAATCCCAATTTGGAAAGCTTGATATTCTGGTACTTAACTTTGGCATTCTCATCCGTCATGTATATTTATATAGCATAAATTATTATTTTGGTCCATGAAACATACAATTTATTTTAAATTATTTTCTAAAAGATGATTTTCTCAAATTTAATCTCAATTTAATTTATAAAATTCTTGACTAATAAAAATTTTGATGCAAATTGTATCTTTCAGAACATAAATTGACATTATCATCTTCCAGCCCATAAAATTGAAAAAAAATTGCATCTTTTTCGTGATTAAATTTGTACGCTTGGTATAAATGTACAGATATAAAGTATTGTAAAGAAAATATTATAAAGTAAAGTAATGTAAAATAAAGAAAAGTATTGTAGAAAAAAGTAAGGAGAGAGATAGAAAGAAAAACTATGAGAGAGAAAAAGTATGATAAAAAGTGTGTTTGATATGCATAAAATATGATGTAAAATTTTTTTGAGAATCATAAAATTACATGTAATATACTATTCAATATTCATACCAAACGTGCCCTTAATGTTCTGTTGGAATAACTGACCAGAGTAATATTGTTTGTGAATTGCAGGTGAACAATGCAGGAGTTTGTGGAGTCACATATGGTGACAATTCTTTAGTAGCTTTAGCACTCACTAATGGAGGGGTAAGTATATATGCCAAATTAATTAATTTACTCTTTCTCCTGTTTTTTTAATTTGTCTCTTATCTTTATTAATTGATACATTTTTTGTTAACTAAATATCATATGTATATATCTCTAAAAACTTGATAAATTAAATTCATGTAAAATTACTCTTGTTCAATCACAATTGAGCTAATTATTGAGCTAACAAAAGAATTCAAAAAAAAAAAGATCGACTATTAAATTAGTTTTCATATACATCTGATTTTATTTCCAAAACTCTTTATTTTTGAGTTTCAAATATCCAAACGAAGAATTTAAAAAAAAAATAAAATAAAGCGTTTTGCCTTTATCCAATAATATTCAATTACTCTTGCCAAAATATAATTGAGCTAATTTCTGTGTTTCAAATATCCAAATGAAGAATTATGAAAAAAAAAAATTGAAGTGTATTACAATTATTGAACATTCAATTATTCTTTCATTATCTTGGCCAAAAAAAATTATTCTTACATTAGGGTATGTTCTACTAGATTTTCAAATATGGATGACAAAAATTTGAGAGAACAAAGATAAATGACAAAATTGATTTTTTTTTTTAAAAAAAGACAACAAAATTGAAACTTCACGTAATTAATTGCAGGGGACACATAGGTATACAATTTTAAAAGTGAAGATTAACAATATTGAATATTTTTTTAAAAATAATTTAGATGGTTTGAAGTGTTATTGGGACAAGCACTTTAAATTTTAAAGTGTTATATCACTAAATCTTTAGAATTGTATTATTTAGGGTTTGTTTGATAGAAGGAAATATGTTACTTATTTTTCCTTTCTTTTATCTTTAATCCTCGGTCCAAATCGTACGCTTAATTTTTTCTTTTGGTCTCAAAATGATTTTATAGGCATTATCAGAAGATGAGAGGAAAAGAGCAATAAAGAGTGAACCATATGAGTTAGGTGAAGAATGTTTGGAAATAAATTATTATGGTGCAAAGAGAACAGTTGAAGCTCTTTTGCCTCTTCTCCAATTATCTCATTCTCCAACAATTGTCAATGTTTCGTCGTTGGCGGGGACGTTACAGGTAATTATGCAAGGACTAAATTGAAATAAATTACATTCTTTAGGGATCAAAATGGTAATTTACTCGAAAAATTATTATTTGATTTCATTTTCATTTTGGGTATCTTGTTTTGCATGTGAAATTAATTCAGGTGTTGTCCAATGAATGGGCTAAAGGAGTGCTAAGTGATGTGGAAAAGCTCACAGAAGAAAGAATCAATGAAGTAGTGAAAGAATTTTTGAAAGATTTGAAAGAAGGGTTACATGAGAGAAAAGGATGGCCAAAGATTTTGGCAGCCTATAAAGTTTCCAAAGCTGCCATGAATGCTTATACAAGAATTCTAGCAATGAAGTATCCCAAAATCTGCATCAATTGTCTTTGCCCTGGATTTGTGAAGACAGATATAAATGCCAACACTGGCATATTAACAACCGAAGAAGGTGCTTCAAATGTTGTGAAATTGGCATTATTGCCTAATGGTAGCCCATCAGGCCTTTTCTATAATCAGAAAGAAGTTTTTCAGTTTTAATTGAAGATGATACGCTATAATGTATCTAAAATAAGCTTTATTTTAGTCTTCGTGATGTTGTTATTAATTTGATGTTTTTATGAGTTATATATATAGTGTGTATCAATTTGACAATAGTTTATTAAGTATTTAAAGATGAATCTAGGGTTTTTATTTCCCCAATGATTTCTTCTATTTTATCATTATACTTATTCACCATGGCATTCCTATTAATTTTTTTTTCTCAGATTTTGCATTTGACAGTGTAACGATTCTCATTTTTAAGAGTAGTATAAAATTTTAAAAATAGTCCGTAACATTCATAAGTCTTATTAATTAATTTTGGATAACATAAAAATTTCAAAAAAATAAAATAAATGAAAGACTTAATTGAGTCGATGTTGTGGTCTTGTGGAGGACCTAAATAAAAGGTTGCTTTTTCTTCTAGTTGCAAAATTTGTAATTTTACCCAAACACAGAGTTTATATCCCATGAAATTAAATTTTCTTAAAGGTTGATGTTGTTCAAATACTAACTTTTACTTTATCTAAAATTTAAAAAATTTTAAACAAATATATATTTTAGAGATGAGGAAGTGGAGGAGATTGAAACAAAATAAAATACAGGGATTGAAATAAAAATTTTGAGATAAAAATAAAATTTTTTAAAAGTTTCAACATGTTATTATTTAATAAAAAAAAAGATAAAATTTATGTGTTGTTGCTTACATGCTTTTGGTAAGGTTGATCAATTAAAAAAAAGACATGTGTCAGACATGTCTTTTTTTTAATTGATCAACCTTACCAAAAGCATGTAAGCAACAACACATAAGTTTTTTCCTAAAAAAAAATAGGAAGTGTTACACACAAAAAATACGCAGAAGAGTTTATTTAGAAGGCTAAAGGTTTATTTTGTCCTCAATGTTTGCATGAAATTTAATGTTGGTCCTCAATGTTTTAAAAGTTTAATGTTGGTCCTCAAAGTTTTTTTTGTCGATTTTGGTCCTCGAGCATAACATCGTGAACTTTTTGCTGTTAAAGGATGATGTGACATGCTTATATGACACACTTTCTCTTCTACGTGTCATATTTTAATGACGTGGCATGACACATCACTGTCACGTCACACCACATTGCCACATCATCATTTTCTGTACTTCATCATCATCATATGGGGTGAGGTGGCAGTGATGTGTCATGCCACATCATTAAAATATGACATGTAGGAGAGAAAGTGTGTCATATAAGCATGTCACGTAATCATTTAACGGCAAAAAGTTAACGGTGTTACGATCGAGGACCAAAATCGACAAAAAAAAACTTTGAGGACCAACATTAAACTTTTGAAACATTATGTACCAACATTAAACTTCATGTAAATATTGAGGACCAAAATAATACTTTAACCTATTTAAATTAACTTACAAATATAAAAATTAAAATAATTTAAAATTTGAACGAAATATAGATGATCGATACGAAGGTTTTCAATGTTTTAAATATAATCAATGAAAGACGAAATTGGATTAGGAGTAGGAAAGTTGGATTTTGTCTAAGGTTTTGCTCTCACTAGGAAATCTCAAATTTCTTTTATGTGATTAAATTTAAAGCCCCCCACCCCCTTTTTCTTGCTATAATATTCAGAGCATCTCGTTGTTGCTTCACTGATTTTAGTGTGTAGGGTTCAAATTTTGATATGGCGGAGGAGAGATTCACAGGAGTGGTTCAATGGTTCAACGATTCAAAGGGCTTTGGCTTTATCAAGCCTGACGATGGAGGCGAAGATCTCTTCGTTCACCAATCTTCCATCAGATCCAACGGCTATCGTAGTCTCCTCGAAGGAGATCATGTCGAATTCTCTATTGCTACAGGCGATCAGGACAAAACCAAAGCCGTTGATGTCACTGGCCCCAATGGAGCCCCTCTAAACTCGAAGAAAGATAACTACGGTGCCCGCGGCGGCGGATTTGGTTTCGGCGGTGGACGGAGAGCCGGAGATAGGCGCAACGGAGGCGCTGGCTGCTATCAATGCGGCGATCTAGGGCATTTGGCCAGGGATTGCGATCGGGGCAACAATGCCGGCGGCGGCGGTGGTTGTTATAATTGCGGTGAAGTAGGGCATCTGGCAAGGGATTGCTCGCGTGGAAGCAACACCGGCGGTGGAGGCGGAGGGAGTGGATCTTGCTTTAGGTGTGGTGAGTATGGGCACATGGCGAGGGATTGCAGCAGCAAGGGAAGAAACCTTGGAGGCGGAGGCGGTGGCGGTGGAGGTTGCTTTAGATGTGGAGAAGTAGGGCATTTGGCTAGGGATTGCAGCAAAGAAAGCGGAAACTATGGAAGTAGTGATGGTGGTAGGGGTAATGTGAGCAAAAGCACTTGCTTTAATTGTGGGAAACCTGGGCACTTTGTGCGAGAGTGCCTTGAAGACTCTGGTTGAAGTAAACGTACAAACGAAAAAAAATAAGGAATAGTACATATTCTCCCTCTTTTTTCCCCCTTTTTACAGTTTATTATTATTTTCCCCCTCTTTTGAAGAAGTGTCTAAACAGGATATTATGGAAAAAGAAAGAAAAAGATTATGATTTTAGTTTTTGATAGTGAATTTTGTGTTCTCTCCACACATGATTGTTCGGTTAGAGAATTAGACTTCTTTAATATATTTTGCCCCCTCCATTTAGTTATCCATTTTGAATTCTCTTCATATTCATATTGATTTATATGTTGAAGCCTTGACATAGCCATTGCTATCATGGACATCACTTCCATACCCTGTTTCTGATTTTAAAATGTCTTTCCTGTTCTGGAGCTGTAAAACTTTCTGGTCCTGTGTCTAATTGATTTGGTCTGAAAGCTTCATGTGGTCATAATTTTGAATTTTGAAGTGTATTGTGATTGAAGTGAAGTCAATGAGCATTGCTCATTCTCTTTTCCGTTGATTTGCTGGCACCTCTAGGATCGATGCTAACATATATAATACCAATTACGGCAATTAGGATGCTGAGATGGCCTCTGGACTCTGGTAGATCTTTTTGCTTGTAAACTAATTAAAGCTTTATTATGCCTCAGTTGCTTGATCCCTTTATGAGGCTGTATGTTGTGGTTTTGGTTCAGTTAAACGTTGCTGGATTGATGCCTGAATTATAGTATGAACTCAGGAAGATATTAAATGTATAAGGGTAGGCAGGTATGCACATAATTTGATGTTTATTTGCCAAGAAATATACATCTCTACCTGAAACATGTTTATTTTATTACTATTGGACACGATGGCGTAGCTTGATCTGACCCACCTAGTGGAAAAAAGCTGCTTTGTTTGTTGTTCTTGGTTTGGACTTACTTTTTTCATGTCTATTTCTTGCTATTGGTGTTTTCATCTTTAATTCACTAATCTAGCATTTCGCTTGGGTTTTGGCATGGTAAACCATTGTCCTCATTTCCCTGGAAATTGGGGTTTAGAGAGCTTTTCCACTGCATATCAAACTTCATTCTCCAAGTTGAATTGATAACTTGGCCTGTTCTCTTGTTGTTTTTAACTAAATTTGTGAGAATCTATACAATATTTAGCACCTATACCTTAAGTGGGGAATTGTTTGTTAGCAAATTGAATAGATTTGATTATTTATTTGGAATGATAAATCAAGTGACATTTATGACATAATAGCATAGGGAGTAAACTCTGCTGACTCCAACTAGTCCTCTTCATTCTCCAAGTGGAGACCAGCGCAGGATAACTATTCATAAAGAACGGTTGCCTCTTCTCTGTCTTTGGCTAATCTTTTGGAGTTTATGTTTGTGAATGATTATGCATGGCCTTGATGATTATCAGAGTGTTCTGTCTTGTTCCATGTCCTAACTATCCCCTTTCTGGTTTCTGATTTCCCCTTTTTACACTGTTACATTTTCTGTATGCTTTGCTTTTGTCTAACTATGCCCTGTTATAGCTTCCATGGGCATCCTATTAAGTGGCAGTTTCGCATTTCTTTTTTTCCAACTTATACTTTGTTTGAGCATGAAATCTCCAACCTATATAGAGACTGAAGTTTAGATTTTATGTGTTTATTTATATTATATCCCAAACACTGGGTCCAACCTGAGGTTTGCAAAGCTACCATTGATCTCAATCGTGGCCAATTTGGACCAGAATTTCGGCTCTTACCCTTTTTTCTGGGTTCAAGTTAATCCCATTTTTTGTTTGTGAAAATTTTGCATATGGCTTGAGCTAACTTAAATCTCACAATGGTAGTAGATTTTTTTAAAAAGATATTTTTTCATATACAAAAGCTCTCTAACTATTATAATTGGGGTCCTCAGGTTTTGGCCTTTGGGCTTTTTACGGGTCAATTGAAGTTCCCACTTGTGCTCATGTCAGCCTTTTACTCTGCAGAATCATCCAACTTGGTTACGTGCTTCTCTTCAAACTTGAAAATCTGACGTTTCTGTATATTTTAACTTATCAGTTATCACTCTGCTCAAATTTGAACCATTGTCTACTTTATATAAATTATATACCATGCCACTCCAAATTTCACAGGTCATTGGATATCTCTTACATCCCTCAAAGAGACAATATTTTAAAAAATTATTTTTTAAGCTATATTTTGCACTGATTTTATAATTACTTTTTTTTACCTTAACTAGTTCACTACCGTTCGTGCTTTGTTCTGCTTTCTTTCTTTCCTTCCCACCCATTCTTTCTGTGTGGCTGAACGAATCTATTCCATTTCCACCCTTCTATCAATGCTTCCAAAATATTTCAAAGTGTCGAAAAAGTGTTGCTTTTAGGAGACAAACAGTATCTACTGTTCTTTTCTGTATAAGTCTTTTCTCATTCTTCCTATTTTTTCACAATCACACACCTTTAATAACTGCAAATTGCCTTGTATCTATCTTTTCCTATTTCCCAACTTGATGTTTTTTTTGGGTACATTTCGCAACTTGATGTTGATGCTCCCATTTTAGTACATATAATGTAAGCGGTAACAAAAGAAAGAGGGAAATGATATAATGTTACAGGGAATCAAAGTTCATTAATTTTTTATAATTGGATCTATTTAAAGATTTATATCAAAAAAATTAAAAAAAAATTAAGATGACACAAATATCGAAATAGATTCAATCATTAAAAATTGATGATTTTTAGCTCACATTAACTTCATATCATTGTCAAAACAAAAATTATTCAAGTGTGTTTAATTTGAAAATATATTGTTTGATTTAATTTAAGCCAAGTAGAAAATTCTTTTCAATCAATAGTAGCAAAATCAATGTCTGTTCGTGAGAATGAAATCAAAACTGTAAATTCGTTTAAAATTTTATTAAATTATTAAATAGAATAATACTAATAAAATACTGATTAAATAATGTTATCAATTACAGACTATTCACTTCTGTAACAATTGCCATGAAATTCTATTTATAATAAATGCTTTGCTAATCAATGCACTTTTTTATTATTATTTAATGATTTAAAATTAATAAAAAGTTAATTTTAAATTAAAATTCTCATATACTCCCTTAACTACTATTGAACCTTCAAGAAAAAATATTTGGTAACAAAATAAAGTTTAAATCTTTTTTCGCTGAGATGTCTATAACATGACATTATTTTGAATGAGAAAGTGTGCAATTAAAAGATACTTATGTGTTGGGTAAGATGGAATTAAGTAGAAAAATTGTGGTAGAGTTATAGTTTTTGGTAGAGTGATAAGCGTTTAATCCGCATTTCACGAAAAAAAAAAGCGTTTAATCTAATACTACATAAAAATAAACACAAGGAGCACTTAACCGCCACATTTGGATAGCAAGTTAAAAGTAACATAGTGAACACATAACAGATCTGTGTGAAGTTAAAGTGTTGAAGCTTTGTTGGTAAGCAACAAAAGTAATAATAAATGGGTTAACAAGTGTGATATGAATTTTGAGTTATATTCTCCTCTCTCCTCTCCGCGTATGTATATGGATTCGTAGCCGTCCTTTCTGAGTCTGTGACCTCATCTCCATACCATATAATATATCCATCACTCTGCTTCTCATTTTGTGTCAGTGTCACCACTCACCACTAGGGAACTATACCTATTTATTTCTTCTATCAACTTTTATTATTTTTTTATTTATTTGAATCTCAACACAACACAAGATAGATATTGTCAGTTACTCACCAAAAAAGAAAAGAAAAGAAAAATATGAGGCACATCACATTGCCTTCCCTTGCCTTGCCGACCTCAACTCTGGCGGTTTATGCATGCATGTGCTGCCAATACTCTTGTGGTCCCCACTTTCCCTTCTCCTATATATATTCCAACTTCCCTCCCTCCCTCACCCCATTCTCATTTCCAATCCTTTCTCATTCCTTCTTAATTCTTCTCTCCACCATGTCTTCTTCTTCATTCTCAACCGCCTTCTTCTTTCTATTTTTCTCTCATTTTCTCTCACTTTCCTATTCTGCCACATTCACAATCGTCAACAAGTGCAGCTACACAGTATGGCCAGGCATTTTGTCCAGCGCTGGCACTCCACAGCTCTCCACCACCGGCTTCCCCCTCCAATCCGGCGAATCCAACGCCTTCCAACTCCCTGCCGCCTGGTCCGGCCGCCTCTGGGGCCGGACTCTCTGCTCCCAGGACTCCGCCGGAAAATTCTCCTGCCTCACCGGCGACTGCGGCTCCTCCACCGTCGAATGCTCCGGTGGCGGCGCCGCTCCGCCTGCGACTCTCGCGGAGTTCACATTGAACGGCGCCGGTGGACTCGATTTCTACGACGTTAGCCTCGTCGATGGCTATAACCTTCCGATGACGGTGGAGCCTCAGGGCGGGACGGGGGCGGGGAACTGCACGACGACGGGATGCGTTGTGGATCTGAACGGAGCTTGCCCGACGGAGCTGAAGGTGACGGCGGCCGGCGACGGGGGAGAGGGCGTGGCGTGTAAAAGCGCGTGTGAAGCGTTTGGAGATCCGCAGTATTGCTGCAGTGGGGCTTACGCGACTCCTGACACGTGCAAACCGAGCAGTTACTCTCAGTTCTTCAAGAGCGCGTGCCCACGCGCTTACAGCTACGCTTATGACGATGGTACAAGCACCTTCACCTGTGCCTCTGCGGACTACATCATCACATTCTGTGATACCCCCTCCACAAGGTATCCCTATTTAACTAAATAAATTGTATTTTTTATACCATATTTAATTGATTTAGGACTGAAATGAAAAAAAAAAAGTATAATCTTAATTTAGTGTAAGAAATTAAATAGGAAGTGAATATTGTTGGTAGAATTAATGTAACACATATGATGGTTAGGTTGGGTGTCAAAAATGGGGTCCAGATAAGATAATAAGCATATTACATAGGAAAAAACTTAGGTCCATTTCTTTATGTCCATTACATCCAATTCCACCAATCATATATTGTATTTACACTCTCTCTTCTATTATTGGTTATATAAAAGGTGATCTTCTATATTCTCTCTCTACTGTGATTGGTCATTTAAACACTTTTTACCACGTGTCATATTTATATCGGAGAACTGATGTAATGGACATAAAGAAATTAACCTAAGATTTTTCCTATTACATATTGGTGAGTCACTAAATTACATGGTTGTCACTCACTCTCACGTTTCTTTTATGATTCTTGTTTTTATTCTTATCAAATAGAATTTGAATAAGATCTAGCTATCATGTTTTATACATATTATTAAATATTTTCCAAAAAATGAATGTGGTTTGGAATTTTGGACAGCTTGATCAAATCTGGAAATGGGAAATATCCAGTGGCGGTGGACGTATCGGGGGCCACCGCCGTGGAGGGCTCCGCGAGATTTGCGGTGGTGGTTATGATTACTGCCGTTATGACGGCGATATGGCGGTTTTGATGACGGAATTAGACGGAAAAAAGAAGGCCTAACCGAAGAAGCGTCTGGAATTCAGAAGGCAGCTGAATGTGAATGGGGATTTGGTGAGGTATCCCTATGCAACGCAACGCACGCCGTGTCTTTGTCGTTTATCCATTTGCCTTTGACCTGACCCCATGCCTAATTGCAACTTCATGAATCATGACCTTGCAAGTTGCAATTTTGAGTTCTGATTCAGATCAAGAAATCAATCTTCAAATCATACATATATATATCTATATATATACGGCTTCTATAGGTAAGACTGAGACATACATAGAAATTGCTAATAAGAATCCGATTTTCTTCAAAAAGGTGATTTTAATTAAGAGATTCAATTATTTATTATTGAATGCTTATTAATTAAAAATGGATGCATTTGATAGTAGAAGAAGTGTTTTAATCTCTTGAAATACCATATTATATATCCATAACATTAATTACCTTAAATTGATGTATAAAATATATAGCAACAGAAGAAATTGGGCAGTGCTAGTTGTGATCAAGTTGGAGGACAACAAAATCTCTAATTTTCTCATCACACGTATCAGAGTTTGAGGCATTGAGGTGAAAGGTTTAGATGGTGACAGATGTATTAGCTAGCATATATGCATCAACCACAAAAATATCATATGAGATTTTATATATAGTTGCTGAAAATGAAATATGGTAGGGATGAATTTGTAATTGCACACGGTTGTAACATGTAAATACTGAATACCAAGTATGAAATAATGGAGAAGCGCGTTGCAAACTTGCAATTGTCGCCTAATATATTTTTTCTCTTTTTATATTAACTTTTTTATTGTTATTTTCTTGATACGTTTGTTTGTATATAATTTTGGGAATTACTTATTAATTCTTTTCGCTTGTCTTCAATTGATTGTCTGTTAGGCGTTTCATTTTTTGCAACCACAACTTACTTCTTTTTTATATTTACAACTGAATGGCCACCTCAATTGTAATGATAAAATTAATTTTTATAAGATGGGTATTCTTTTAATTAAATCATGTTGGTAAGTTTAACTACATGAATAATTATATTTAATTTAGTGATTTTCTTAATTAAGATATAACAGTTGCACAAAGTTCAATTCAATAGTCGATTTTGTGAGTTGTTAATTAGTTGTTACATATGATTCCTTTACCACCGACCAACCGTCACATGGAAGCAATATTATTAAAATGAGTACTTTAATATTTTAACTCTTTTAAAATCATCCTAATTTTTAGGGTAATAAAAAATTTTAGTCTTGTGCAACATATTTCTTTCTTTAATATCGATGCCAAAAAATTGTACAATCTACGCCATCAAAACATTACAAATTAAATCTCTATCGTACCTTAAATCTTTTACAAAACATCCCCCTATACTTACAAATTTTTTGTAAAATACCTCTTCAATTTCGCTAATGTAACTCAGTGTTTGAATAAAAATGTGAATAAAAGGGAGATTTTGAAGTTTTTTTACAACTGACATGCTATTTATCAATATTAACAATAATTTGGTCTTTAAGTTATTTATTGTGGTTCATTATTAATATTAATAATAATTTAGTTTTTAATCTATCTATAACAAATTCTTATTAGTGTGAGTCTCTTTATTATTACTTTACAAATAAAGTATTTAAAAATAATTATAAGAAAACGAATTACATTGGATTTAATTTCTAAATTGAAGGGGTTTTTACCATTTAGCCTAATTTTTTTAATCATTTGTACTTATTTTTGAGCGCCAGAAGTTGGCATAAGATTTTTCTAACTATTACACGTTTGTGCTCGTATATGTTCTTAAAGAAGATCTAATTTTTTTTGAAATAAATAGTTTTTTGGAAAATAAATTAAATTAATGATAAATAAAAATATCTATGAAAAGATCTGCCTTTATTATATAGCCTTATAAAGTGGACAATATATTCCAGATTGACTTTATTGCAATATATATATATATATGTTTATTTTGTAATTATCTTACCTCCTCACAAAGTAAGAATTGCATACTTAAACACGTCCCAACATTATTTAGAGTAGAATTAAGGATACCTGTGAATTTTAAAAGAACGAAAACAAAATTCCATATTATAACCCAAAGTTATAAGTAAAAGATGATTGAATATATATAGAGATGAACTTGAATTGGCAAGTATATATAGAATTTCAAGAAAGATGAGTGGATCGTTTTCATGAAGACCCACTTGATAGAAAAGCTTGAAATGGAGTTTCATCTAAAATTGCACTTTTAACCTTTTTCTCTGCGGATTGACAAATTTAAAAAGTTTGGTATAAAGAGGGGATAGATGGATGCACTTTTGTGCTGAGAATAAAGGTCAACTAATTAGCAAAGCCCATTGATTAATTATATAAGTGGAGGATAATTATTTGTGTGATATGGATTCTCTTCCTCTCTGATCCAATCTCCATAAAGTTCATGCATGTTTATCTCCTCTTTTTATCACCACCATGTAATTGTTCTTATTATAAGATTCTCGTACTCTCACTATAAATAATCAGTCAAAAAGCCTTTTCAAAAATCAAAAGCGACAGAAGATAATTTTTTGTTATTTTATGATTTGAGTTGCTTGCACTCTAATGCCTCACGGTTTTAATTTGTAAAGTATTCTAATTTCGTCTTTATATAAATTAAATTATTGTCCTAATATAAATTTTAGAAACAAAATTAAAAAAAATTGGTGACAGCATTAGAGATTTTGTTAAGAGGCTAGCTGAGATGATAAGGGTTGCTTTACGTGTGCCAAATTAGATTTTGATTAGTCACTAACTCACTAACGAGGAGTTTTCGATTTTCACACCACGCAATAAATTAGAGATTTTATTTATTTATTTATTTATAAGCTTGAAAATTTTCACAAAATTAATTGCCTGCATAAGCGTAAGCATAAGAAAATGGTATCAACTGGTTTGACTCTGTAGGGAATTGAAAAGAAGAAGCGGGGGATTCAAGAAATAAAGATTCTTTTTACTTTTTGGGTAGTTGAAATAAATACTCATTACTCAATTATAAATGATGGAAGGAGGAAAATGTGTATGAGCAATAATGTAGGCAGACACTCTTGCCGTCCTGTATTTAGGGATATTAAAATGGATTTGGCTTATAAATTTGGCCAATTCTTAGAATAGTAAGAATTAATTTAAGAAAAATTTGACTCATTTTAACAAAAAAATTTTAGATTTAGTTCATTTTGCTCCACATCTTATGGTAGACTTTCAAGGGATGGGTCGTGCCAGCTCATATGAGCTTTTTTTTTGTCCTATTTTTTAAAATATTATTTTATGTTATATAGAATATTATAATCTATGTAACTATGTTGATATGTAATATTAATTCATAATATATTAATATGTAAAATAAATTACATTTTTATAGGTTAATTTATAACATTCATTGATAATATGTTGATTAATAAAATAAAATACTTTAATAACTTTTTAAATCTTATTATTGTAAGCCAACTAGTAATATGTATATCTAATATGTTGATATTTTATCGAATAGAATAAAACTTTAAAAAAAAATTTATTTTAAGTCCACTCTCGTAAGATGGGCCAAACCCATCTTAAACTCTTAGTGAAAGCCCATGATGGGTGACATACAACCATGGTAATCAAGATCGCGATCTTATATCGTAATTTTGATCTGGATCGTGCTTAGGATAGAAAAATTCTAGGATCGAGATAGGATCGCGATCTTGATCGTAAGATCGTAAGAACGGATCGTAAGATCGTAAAAAAAGATCATAAGATCGTATAAGTTAATTTAAAAAAAAAACATAGGCCCAAAACGCAGCTTTAGTCCTAGATATTTATGATTATGAATTTTGATATTTTGTTTGTTGAATTGATGTATAGATACCGTCACTTTGGTGACTTATGAACTAATTTATGAAAATATCATGAAATTGTGATAATTTTATATATTTATTTAAAATATATTATTAAATATATAGATTAATTATTTTTTAAAATTGATAGGATCTTACGATCCTCGATCCGATCTTACGATTCGATCTATCTTATGACTCTGTCGATCCTACTTAAAATCTCGATCTTGATTACCTTGCATACAACCCTGTGGACTAGACCATTTTGACATCCCTACTTCTATCTCCATAATAAAGCATTATTTGACAAGAAGTTTTTAGGTTGATGTGTCGGATCACTTCATTTGTGCATTAATTAGTAATATTAATTTAATTTTATAATTTTTAGATTAGAAGTTCCACATTTTAAATAAAATAAGAATAAAATATTATTTATTTGTGAATTGATCAATAACATTTATAATTCGAACGATGTTTCTTAAAAAAAAAAATTGGACGATGCTAACAAAATTCAAAACTTTTGAAATCGAATTGATTACAATTTAAAATTATTAAGACCAAAATCATGGTTAAAAAAAATTTAAGATAAAATTAAAAAATTGATATAAAATTTATGGGGATGTTAATGCATTCCGGAGTCAACATCTACACATGGGCATGATGGCTATGTTATGTTTGTGCTGCTTAATCAGTAAAGCAATAATGTGCTATATATCAAAACCATATATCCCAATCCCACAGTGTATCTTTCAAAATTGATTGGTTAAACATGAACCACACAACTCGGAAATTTAAAGAGGACACATCAAAGAATATTAATGGACGATAAGAGAGAATGGAATCTAAATTACAGAAAACAACCTCACTAATTGATTAAAGTTTGATTTAATGATATACATAGAAAAAGAAGGGAAGTAACCACTAACCCCTAGTTAGTTACATATGGGATTAAATATGGTACAAGTTAATGATCTAGTGCTTTAGCTTAATGGCATGGTATCTATAAAGTAGAATTTCAGTTAAAGTTAAATTAATTATTTTGGGCTCACTCAAATATTTTTTTTTTTAAAAAAAGACAAAGTAGGATAAAAGTTCAATGGTACCGTATTACTGAAGTTCGGTACATTCCTCCAATTATGTAATTAATATTAATAGAAATTCACATTAATAAAGACCCGCCTTGAATAGTTTAGGAACCAATTGATTAGAGAGATGTACTGAAGTTCAATACTACCATACCACTGAACATCTACTTAGAAAGTAGGAATACAAATTAAAATATTTTAATGTATTTAGTTGTCTTAAAGCCTATTGTTTCAATCTTATTTTAATAAATTTTCTTACTTGTAATTTTTGTATAAGAAAAATACAAATTAAATTCTGCTCAATACAATTTTTAGATAAAAAAATAAAAATAAAAACCCACTCTCATTATATTTATCCAAATTCCAATACAATAGCTAAATTAAGCTTTCGGCGTGTGTTTTAAAAGGCCCATCATCTTATAGATGACCTCTACTCACCTCACTTTACAAATTTAGGCAATATGGGACAATTTAGAGGATCACTCAATAAATTAATTAAAATAATATATCATTTCACTACTGGTTTGATATTTTTACTAAATTACATGTCAGACATCTATTTCTTTTTTAAAAAAATTCAATTAAAATAAGATTGTAATGTTGTTCTCATTGAAGAAATTGTAAAATTAACTACGTGGATATTAATTCTTTCTTTAATTTAATTTGTTAAAACTTATTTTTTAAAAGAAAAATTTGTAAAAATTTGTTTTATTTTAAAAAGTTATGCCCAAGACCTATTAATTTTCATATTTTTTTAGAAATATTAATTTAGTTTTTGGTGTTAGCTGTGAAACCAATTAAGACATCCATCATTAAAGTCAAAGATTTTTAATATGGAAAAAATTTAAGTGCTGTTGTTTACATGTTTTTGGTAAGGTTAATCAATTAAAAACAAATATGTGTCAATTTTGAGAAGAAAATTAACACATATCTTTTTTGTATTGATCAACCTTACCAAAAGCATGTAAGCAACATCATATAAGTCTTGTCCTTTTAATATACTAGACGTATGTTAATTAATTATAGATAGATTCATTCATTTGCTTGTGTCGTGTTTTCATCCAAAAACGGCCCAAACATTGTGAAACATGCATGCAATGAATGTTTCATTTGACTTGAGTATATCCAAGAGGTTTAATCCAACTTTGATAGTGTTTATTAATGTGTATATATAATTAGATAGATGGTTAGGAATAATATATAAAGAAATTAACATGATATATAGTTTCATACGAAAAAATTTTTGACACAAAATTATTAAAGTAATGAATTTAATTAACATAAAAAGACTATATATATCTTCATAGTATATTATATTTTTTACCTATTATTATCTTTAAAAAAGTGATGTTAGGGAGATATAATCAACTTTCAGAAAAAAAAAGACATAAAACATATATGGAAGACCAAGTTCTGTGTTTGTGGGCTTCTAACTTGAAACTAATTAATGGGCCTTATTTGAAACCCTAACACTTATCCCATATCTTTCTTAGCTTCTTACTGTACTGATATTCTTAGTTCTTAGCTTATACATGCTTAATTAGATTTAATATTAAATAAAATTTTGGGTATTATATATAATTTTATTATTGATATCAAAATCACACAATATATTATATTTCTCTCTCTTAAGATATGAAAATATATATGTTATTATGACTTCCATTGTTACAAAAGATAAGATTTAATTTAATCCGTGTCATCTGATCTATTCTACGAGAATGAGGATCATATCACCTCAACTAACAATTTATGTCTTCCACCCAAGTTTTCTTTACACTTGAGTAGCTGAATTTTTTTTTTCTCAAAGCATCTGATTTATATATACTGCTCATAAGTGAAGAAAAAAACAATTATTATATTTTTATTGAAAATTTTAATAACAAATAGTAAGTTTTTAAACTCAAGACTGTTTCTCTCATCACCTCAAAGTTATGTCTTCCTTATGAGGAAATGTTCAATGATGCAGTAGTATTGAACTTCAATACATCCTTTCAATCAGTTGATTAAAACAATACCCAAATAGGGTTATTAAGTGAAGAATAAATTGAATGGGCCAACCGGCTATACGTAGGAGATCGAATCTGGTGTTAGATTCTTTTATATTTTAGTATCTTAGGTTGTCTTTTTTGCATTATTTTATTTACTTCTTATTTTAATTTGAATTCTCTAAATTTGAGAAATGATACATTTATCTAAAATATGAGAGATATAGACACACACAAAATTAAAACCTCCAAAGTCCAAACAAATTGGGACTCACTATAATAGATTATGAACTAACTTTTTAGTCTTTAAACCATTCATAGTTGGTCCAATTTGTGTGAGATTAAATTTTTTTTTGTGTTTATATCTCTCGTAGAAAAATATACAATTTTCCAAACTTAAGTAAAGAAGTTAAAAAAAACAATATAAAAGAGACGATTTAGCATACTAAAACACAAACGAGTTTAGCATTGGATCCGTTCAACCGGCTATGCCATTGAAAAATTAAGGTGGCGGCTACTATAATACAAATAATTGTATGTATAGGTATATGAACATGAGAAATTTTTAACTACACAATAAATAAAATAAAAATAAATATATTGACTAATAATGATATATATATATATATATATAATATTTTACTTTTCAGATAAAATAAAAATAAATAGTTAGATAAATATTTTTGAATATATAAATATCATTACACAATACATGTACCTTAACTATATATTTGTCTATGGAGCTCACCAGTTTTGATGGTCATATAATTAATTAAGCTTTTCACGTACATATATCACATATTTAGGTTACTTTTGTCTCTATCATTATCCGAACAAAATTCAAATAATTAACAACTTCAATTTCGGAATTTTGCACTTACACATCAAATTCAATCCAATGACTTTCATCATCACCACTTTTGGCGACACATTGCGATTAAAATTCTGCTTTCGGGAGTTGGAATTCATACAGAGGCATACATGCATGAGCCTAAACTATACAAAAAAGAAAGGAAATTAAGTTTCTTCTTTCATAGAAAAGGAAACTCTATATATATTTATATATGATTATTCAATGACAAAGTTGATTAAGGTTCCAGTACTTGTCTCATAAAAATGAGAGTTCGAACTCACTAACTGATCGAAATGAGAGTCTTATTGATTCCTGACCTTAGTGGTGTGCCAAATACTTACTACCACCTAAACTTTCTTTAACAAAAAAAAGGACTATATATATATATATAATAACTAATTAATAAATGAATAAAATAATTGTTAAATTATGAAATCTCTATATAACTCCTCAGTCACATTATTAGCCTTTGGTCCATTCTGGTTTCACTTACTTTCTCCGGATGTTTCAGACAGAAAATGATTCCAACATTTTGGTTTCTAGTGTTAAATTAAATGGATATATATGTAACACAGAAAAAGATGGACTATAATCAATATATATATAGTTGACAACGATACTGGTCACTTTTAATTGAACCACTCGTTCTTCAATAATAATTGTAGTTTGTAAACACATTCATTCATCCATTCCCTTATCTATCCCTTTGCAGTGTACGTAGGAATAATAATTAATGAGCATATATATATATATATAGTGGCAAACACAATCTATCCTTTTTGTTCCCTCAATTGCCTTGCCTCCTACTTAATAGTTAATATTATTCAATATTTTATACATCAATATCATGTATGTTATGTATATATGAGATGGATCTTAGATCTTACATACATTGATTTTTTTTAAGAAAAATATATATTATTAAATTATAGAACAGCTCAACAACACTTATAATAGATCGAAAAGACAATTCCATTCTCAAAATACTCAAAATTAAAATATAAACACTATTGAACTAGAGAAGAAAAACAAAAGTGCACATATATAGTCCCATTTATAGGATAAATGTGGGATGAAAAACTTCACCGTTCTTGGTGCTGCAAAAAAGTTGTTACTTTTATACTTCCAACATATCAAACCTGAAGTAATCTTCACAATTGAAAGTACCATAGGTTCGTCTAACAACATAATAGAAGAGTACAAGTTTTTTGATATATAAGATCCACCCATTTTCGTTTCTTGGATCTATAAGTACTTGTTTGTCAAGAAAACTCCATAAGAGAAAATATACACAAAAAATAACAACAAACTCTAAGTATTAGATCTAAATTGATCTAATAGTTAGAGACTAAACACAGTAATCAAAAAAGAAAATCACCACTATAACTAAGGGACGAAAAAGATTAATTCATTTTGAAAACTAAAACAACAAAAGAAATAAAAAATAAGAAGGAATTGCCAAACTTACCAAGAAGCCCAGGAAAGAAGATGGAAGTTAGAGGAGGATGAGTATACATTGAATTGAATGCGCCAAAATCAACATAAGGTTTTCATTATACACTCTACTGCTCAAACCCACTACAATTAACATTTTCTCACATTAATTAATCATACCATTATCTCAATTTAATCATCGGAACATCTATCAAATTGATGTTGATTAATTAATAATGCATTTTCAAATTAAAAAGTAAACAGATTCATCCATCCATATATATGTCATCTTTATTGTTAAGTTAATTCAAATGAAAATTTTATGCCGAAGACAATACATATGAGAGATAAGGAAAATATTTTTGTTTCTTGATTTTTTTTTCTCCCAAATTTTCTTCTCTCGACCTCTCTCATAACTCCACCAAAAAATATAAAAAATTACTTTGGAGAATCCACTCTCCACAAATTTCATCAACAAAACACCCCAAACCCTTGTCAAACATAAATATAAAGCTTCCATTTTGACTTTCGGTATATATATAATAATGTTCCATTTCCACTCTTTAAGCTTTAAACCCAAAAAGCTTATAAGTAATGATAAAGAGAACATGTACTTCTTTAAATGTAGATGCAAGAGGTTTAATCAAAATTTGTGAGTGTTTATTAAAGGATAAGAGATGATTAGGAAGACAATATATATTCAGCCTTCCAAAAGACATGCATATATATATATATATATATACAGAGCAAGACCAAGAGATGTCTTTGTGGGCTTTTGTAATTAATGGGCTTAATCGAAGAAAGGTCAATTTGCATAATTAATTAATATTTAGCAGCCCACAACTTTGTCTCACCATGTATTGGCCCTTTGACGTGGATCAACCCCAATCTCATCCTTATCTTATAATTTCTCTTCAACTTCATTAATTTCCTACTCCAACTCTATATATATTCAGGGTTTTAAGAGGGATTAATTAAACTTTTTTTTTATAAGATGCACTTCTTATTAAATTTATTGTTTTTTAATAATATTATCTTTATTGTGGGTTTGAACGTTTAACTATATCTATAAAAAAGAAGAAAGTTTAATTAATTATAAATTTAATATATAAAAAAAGTTAAATTAATTCAATTCAATATATTGTTTGATATATGATCTATATATTAATTAACGATTAAAAAAAGATATTAAATATAATTAAAAAATTTTAATTATATAATTATAAATTTGTTGTTTATTTCATTTTTTTAAAAAATTCAGCATACAAGATTAAATATAGCTAGTAATCACTTCTAAATCAATTGTTAGATTAGTTAAAATAAATCACCTCTTAGAGTAAATTATTGACAAGTGTAAAATATATTAATATATATATATATATACTTCAATTTTTATACCTAGCATCAAATATTGCCAACACGAAGAATTAATATGACTTTAATTTCTTCCAAAATCTCTCACAATTAAAATCCATTTAAAAAAAAAAAATCAAGCCAAATCATATTATAAAAAAGTCAAATGGCACTTACAATTATTCACATAACTCTAATCCAATAATACATAACGAAAAGAATTTGTAAACAATATTGTTGAATTTTAAAAAGCAAAATACCGTATATTAACTGAACAAATTATTAAAATCCAAATTGACTAGGATTATTTATTAGAAGCACATTTTTTTGGTTTCAATATCCACATCGATCAAATAGCATTATATATATATATATATACATACATAATTTGAGTGTAGAATTGAAATTGCTTGGTCTTGCAGATGTATGACACATACAGTATAGTAATAACTTTGATGAATGCATTCGATCTGGAGGAGGAAAAAGAGCAAAGAAAAAAGAAAATTAAAGAAGAAGAAAAAAAGAGAGATGAAAGGCACTTTTTAAAGAAACAATATCTTGAAGAATTTCTGATAAGGCAAAAAAGCGATTCTATATATATATATTTATTAATTATATATTCTACTTTTTGTATATCCCTCCATGCGTACGTGTTTTCTTTCACCTTTTTCAAATATATATATTAAAATTTCCTTCTGATCATTTGACTCGATCTCTTTTTCTCTCTTGTTAATTCTTCTTATACATACATGCATATCGATCCTCCTTTTCTAAAACAGTGACCTTAAGAATATTGTATTATATAAATTAAACCATCATTTTCATTTTATCTCTTACACATAAGCATATTGTAATGTGAATAATAAATAACATATATACAATGCATGATCGAGGTCCATTAATATTACGCAAATAAAACGAAGAATTCCAAAAGCTATAGATCAGACCACTTTTTGCTATATATATCAAACTTGCTGATGCAAATCTTTAATAAAGAAAAGAATAGTGTAGTGAAGTGAAGTGAAGTGAAGAGTAGTGCATATATAATAATATGTATAATTAGAAGAAGAAAATTGGAAAAAGAAGAAGAGTGTGACGACGATTACGTTTTGAAAAGTAAAAGAAAGCAACCTTATCCACACACTCACTTTACACGACAGAAAAACGAATCAATATGTGAAATTCAAGTGTAGGAAGCTAGCTAGCAATACCAATCTCTAATCACATTCTTTCTTCTTATATATATATATATATACACACACACTCTTTTAATTTATATATATGTACGTACGTATAGTAGCTTTAATTTAATTTAATTAATCCTTTGATCACAATAAGCTAGCTTAAAGAGATTATCAATCAATTTATTATCATATTTAAACATTACTACTTTATTAGTATTCTTTAAGCCGCATGTTGAAAATTAAAGTAAACCATTAATTAACTGCATGCTAGGAATTCAAATTCTATATATATAAATATATAATGTTTTCGTTTGTCATATTCCACTAACCCATGTTTTAAGATGCCTTTTATCTTAGGTGGACCCCATTAATTAGAATTAGTTTAAGAATACAACAACATAAGATTATTTGTCATGTATATATATATATATACATTATATTCCATCCATCAATTGATTTAATTTTTTATTTACTCTTATATATTAGTCACAAGCCACAAATTAAGTAACAAAAGAGCAAATTAGAGATTTCATGGTTACGTTGTGGATGAATTAGAAAGAAAACTACACAAATTAAATTTTGAAAAAAATTATATTCATTATCTCTCTAATGTAAAAAATTATACTCAGAAACCTTTTAATTTAATTAATAATTCAATATCACACAATCCTCCTACTTTTTTTTTAACGAGGTTAATATTTTACAAATTATATATATTCTTTCAAGAAAATAATATTGTTTAACTATCTTTACCATATTAATTAAGAATCTATATGATTATATTAAAAATTAAATGAAATGAATAATAAATATAATTTAATTAACTTAAGCCAAAATTAGAGTAACTTGTGAATAAGAAATTAAAGTATTGTTAGGTATTGATCAATATCATTTAAGAAATAGAGGCAGCTATAGTATAGGTAGTGGAATACAAATCATGCATGGATTTATGGTATAGGTGTAAATAGGAAGGTAAAAATTAAATGAATGTGATGGGATCATATATATATAATTATATATATAGGTCTAAGTCTCGTAGGTTAGTCCTGTCTCAATCATTATCCACACAATATTCAATTTAACCACGTCAATCTTGTCGTTTTTCATGCATTACACATCAAAAACCAGTGACTCTCAGACGTTAATTGACCACTTGTTGCCACACATTGTGGGTAAATTTTGGTGTCACGTTAGTACTTAAAAAAAATGGAAGTCAATTTTTGCTTTTGGAAGTTGGAAAATGGAGATCCTCCCGTATTCATACACATAAATATGATTACGAAATATGAATGAATCTAAACTATAATAACCAACTAGCTTATCTAGGTCTATAAATTTAGGACAATTAATAATTGTATTCATTTCCCAAAAGGAAAAACTATATATATATATATATATATATATATTGGCAATTTTAAGCATTAATAATTAAGACTTGCTTTTGAACTTTTGACTTGGAGTCCAACGTGGAGCAGTGTCACCTCAATTAGATAAATTTTTTTTTTTATAAACCTCAATTTTTAAGAAAAATATTTGAAAGTATTTAAAAAGAACTAAATAGAATATTATTAGCTTTTGACTCTTTTTAACAATTTTTAATATATATATATATATATTGGTGGATCGGAGTAGCGATATAATTAATTAAGTACTCATCATTCTCATTAATCAACATCTCAACCTCAAATTTTGTGTAAAAAATTTAAAATTCAACATGAAAATAGCGTTAATTAGTTAATTAGCGTTAATTAGTTAATTAACACTATTTGTTAATTTGGTTGAATTTTCGATACAATTAAATGTTAGTTGTGGAATAAGTGAAGCTAACTCTAAGGGCATGCTTGATTGGATGAATGTTAGATGTAATGGAAATGAGAATGTTGGAGGGAATGTGAATAGTAATGTGAAAGTGATATGCTGTAAATAAAATAAAAGTGGGTAAAATACTCTTATATTAAAAGTGAGAATAGAATAAAAGTTGGTACAAAAGTAAGGGCAAAAATACAATTTCATCACATTACAAAAAATAATGTATGTTTGAGGGAATGGTGGATTACAGAGTGGATTAAATCTTTTTTTTCAAGCAATTAAACATGCCCAAAACTGTTTTTGCGCGCTTTAGTCGTAATCAATGCTAAAAATAATTTTTAACTAGTATATGCATTTCTTTTTTAGTGCTTCCTTATCTTTTATAAATTCCATAAAATTTAGAAATCCAAACATAACTTAAAAGGATTTTACTACAAAAGTAAATCAATGTTTTAATTGTCTCAGATACGTAATATATATATATATATATATATATATATATATATATATATATATATATATATATATATATATTTACCGTTTCGCAGTAAAAAGAATTTAATTAATTTTCCAAAAAAAAAAACATTGAAAATGTCTATGATAATTAAGGTGATTAAAGTTTGTGGTGTGATAAAGGTGCATGGAGTTTGGGACATGTTGACGTGAATTGAGAGATGAAGCATGTGAGAATTATTGATGCTTAATCTCGTTTCACTTATTTTGTTATGCCCACGTATCATGTTTCAGACAGAAAGTGACTTGAAGATTTTGGTGTAAGTCAAGTGTTGATCCATTATTGGATGTGAAGTAGCAAAAGATATATATAATATATGGAATATTAATCAATGTGACATCTATATATATATATATATATATATATATATGCCATTTAGGATAATTTATCCATCCTTCATTCTTAATTTTATTGTGAATTCATTCCCTTACCCATAAACATTCTTCACCAATCTGCATCTTCATCTATATAATGAACCAAATTAAGGAAAAGACCGCATGTAACTTGTAAGTTAAACTTATTTTTATATTTCCAGCATTTATATATATCGTTAATTATTGAATTAAAGTTAGGATAATTAAAGGACAACATTATATTAATTACTAGCAAATTGAAGTTTGGAACTATAATTAAAAATAAACAACGTTTGAGGACATAGTTGACTCAGACTTGAAATTTACGGATATAAAAGATATTTTTGCCTTATATAAAATAGTTATATTTGAAATGTATATATATTATTGAAATATAATTAGTTTTAATTATCATAAAGATTATTCTACCAACATTTAATATGAATTTAAATTTATTTGATGCTTCATTATAAATACATGTAAATCAACATTATAACGCATTACAATTTGATCATTTTTTTATACTTATATAGTTAGTAGTTACTTAATTATTTGATTTTTATAAAAGTTGACATGAAAAATCAGTATCATAATTGCTTTCTATAAGTTTCAACCTTATACTCTAGCAAGTCACATGATAAGAGAGTGAGTTTATATAAAAGGTGAAAGTTATTAAGAATTTTTTATTATTACATTTATTTGAATTATATATTGATATATAATCTTCGGCAAAAATACAACATTATATTATTATAAATTTATAATCTGATTATAATTAGTTCCTTCTCATATCTATCTAATACGTGGCATTCTATATAGTGGAAAACACAATATTCTTCTTGTTCCCTAGATTGCCTTCCTGATCTTCAGTTCATGGGCACCCAAGTATTTTTACGTGGACACTAGACCTGATCACGGGCCTTAAAGCCCGCCCGGCCCGATAGGCCCGGCCCGCTAAAATACTAATATGAGCCCGAAAATATGAGCCCGAGCCCGAAAGCCCGTTTTTTAAAAAAGCCCGCAAAAATACGGGCCGGGCTCGGGCTTTTTTTAAAGCCCGGCCCGAAAGCCCGGCCCGTATTATATATACTTATTTTATATATATATATATATATAATACATTAAAATAAATAAATAACTCAATCTAGTATAGAATAAATACCAACCTAATTGATAATTTATTTTAATGTTTGATGTTTGATGTCTAAGGTCTTGTATTTGATTCATTAAATCTTACATATTTGAACATTTCAAAAATTCAATTTTATAGGGGAGACTAGCTTCCAACTTCCAATTAACTAGTATTACACTAATTTTCCTAGCGTGCGTGTACCATTTTCTTTACACAATCCATTAGGAGAAAATTCAAGCTCTTAGAGTGGGTAATTTGTTATATATTTTGGATATAAAATATGTATATATATATATACATATTTTGTATCCAGATTCCATAATATATAATATATTTTGGATACAAAATATGTATATCTTTATATACAATCCGTATAAAATATTTATATATAATACATTAAAATCTTTTAACTATCTATTTTTAAGAAAAAAGTATCTTTTTGTATCTTAAATGAAACATGAAACAAACTGTAAAAAAAATATGGTACAAAATATGGCGGCCCGGCCCGTTTTCATTTTATACGGGCCGAGCCCGGCCCGTTTTTTACTTTAAAAAAACGGGCCCGGGCCGGGCTCGGGCTTGTATTTTTAGATTAAAAGCCCAAAAGCCCGGCCCGTATTTTTTAAAGCCCGGCCCGTGATCAGGTCTAGTGGACACCAAAGTGCTCTCATTTTTCTAATTATAAAATTTATGATTTTTTTATAGAAATTATTAAACTTATAACTAATGCCTTTTAATGTACACCACAGAAAATCCAAGATTTTATTTTTTTATTTATTCTTGAAATATGTTAGCATAGAATTTATGGATCATATATTAAGACACTTGATATTGGCGGCCTTTGTGTTGTCCTATTTCATAATTTTCTGGGAATGCATCCAGCAGACGTCAAACCAGTTCTTAATAAATAATTTATATTAACAAATTAATTAATATGAAAAAGAAGGTATTCATTAATTCAAAGAATTACATTTTCATACAAGAGCTTAATTAACTTGATGATCAAAGATAGAACTTTATTAACCAAGCTTTGTTGGTCTAGTGGTTAGCTCACTAGATCGCTTAAATAAGTGTTGGGGGTTCGAATCACACCTTGTGTATGTAGCAACCAATTGGCCAGCGGTAAACCCTTAAATGGAGCTCAGATCCGCGGAGAATTAGTCCTTGGCCTGTCGGGCCGGAGAATACCTTGAGAAATCAAAAGAAATAGAACTTTATTATTAAATTATAAATATGTTTATGTGTATATCCGGATTCATTGATTAAGTGTTAGCACTCGACATAACACTAATTTATCTAATTATTATATTTTGTAGGTCCTCTATAAATACTTAATGACCTCTCTTTCAACCAACATTAAATTCTAAATTATTTATTTTTGAATAATGCTATAGATTCAATAATTAAAAAAGCTATACCTTGGTAACATTACCTATTATCTTCTTGCCTTCAAGTTAGCTTCAATAAACTTAAGTCCGGCAAAGGTGGTCCTAGTGCTTAAGACCCATCATTTGAATTTGATTGGTGAGATTTATATGAATGAATTATTTGAGAAAGATGATTGGTGAGATTTTATAATATAATGTAAGGTAGGTGCAGTCAACTTTGACAAATACATAACATAGGGGACACGTGGAACCATTTGATGCCGCCGTACCAATTATATGCCAACACAACCTACCAAATCTTCTTATTTTCCCTTTCTTTCTTTTTCTAAAACATGCCCATTACTTATTCGCCACGTCCAATTAATGTGGCCCTACCTACATTTGGTATGAATTCTAAACCGTATTTTTTATGTTTTCACACTTTTTTTTTAATTACATTATATTTTTGTACGGTGATGATCCTCTATATTTTTGAGAGAATTCTCTTTATCTTTTTCATAACTCTATAAAAAATATAGAAGATTATTTTAAAGAATTCACTTTCATTTTTTAAATACTAAACATACTTTTTATCATATTTTTTCTCTCTATCTCTCTCTTTACTTTTCTCTACAATACTTTTCTAATCTACAGTACTTTATTCTGCATCCCTTCTTGTGTATTTCTACCAAACGTAACATAATCTACACGATATTCCTTCTTATACTACTTTTCACTCATGCAATTAACTATATATATAGTAAATGGAGGCTATGTCTAATAGAAGGGACTACTTTTTCATAATGTAACAAACTTGAGTTCAAAATTTTTGCTGAGAAAGATGTTCATATGCCCAACAATATTTTAAATATGATTATCTCCGATAAGAATATATATATATATATATATATATATATATATATATATATATAATTTTGTCTTTTTTATGTCTAACATTTTAAATTTCTTACAAATTTTGGTTCGAAGAAATTTAATAATTGATGACTAATAATTAAATGTTAAATCGGAGTATAAATCAGTAATTCTTTATAAATAAATAAATATTCAATCAATTAACATATTATTAATTTGTTTTAAAAGAGCACATTGTAAAGATTTATATTAAATTTTGAATCAATTATATTATAAGAGAACAAATTAAAATCAGATTATTTTATAAAATAAGAACAAGGTAATCAAGATCGAGATTTTAAGTAGGATCGGCAGAGGCATAAGATAGATCGAATCGTAAGATCCTATCAATTTTAAAAAATAATTAATCTATATATTTAATAATATATATTTTAAATAAATATATAAAATTATCACAATTTCATGATATTCTTATAAATTAGTTCATAAGTCACCAAAGTGACGGTATCTATACATCAATTCAACAAACAAAATATTAGAATTCATAGTCATAAATATCTAGGACTAAAGTTGCGTTTTGGGCCTCTATTTTTTTAAAAATTAACATATACAATCTTATGATATTTTTTTACGATCTTACGATCCTTTTTTACGATCTTACGATCAAGATCGCAATCCTATCTCGATCTTGAAATTTTTCGATCCTAAGCACGATCCAGATCGAAATTACGATACAAGATCGCGATCTTAAACGATCTAGATCGCGATCTTGATTACCATGAATAAGAAAACTAAATTGTATATTTCTAAACATAATGTCATCTGGTTTGATTATTGGTTCAATCGATTGAATTGATCAGTTTATTACATAAAAGATTTTTTAGTTTAATGATTGATATAATTTTTAAAATATTGGTTAACTATGACAACGCAAATAGTGTTTAGAAACTTCCTTGAGAGATATGTAGGGAAAGGTCCGGATCCACATGACCCGGTCCGACCCAGGGACCTAAATGAAAAACCGAAAATAAATCCAGGCAAATATAAATATTGCGGAAGCTACTAACCTGGACACCAATGCTAAGACCTCGGATCTTGCTAGTGCCTCTGTTCCACCAGGGCTGTCCTCCAAACGACGAACACCGAAAAGGGTCGCGCCAAACGGAGGACTCTACCTACGAGAGGTAGAGCCACATGTCCACGACTGATGCGCGGAAGAGGACTCAAGAGAAAGAGAAAACTTATACTGAGTGGGGTTCCCAAACGGGACCCCCCTTTCCAACACATGGAATGAGCAACTAGAAAGGGGTGGAGTCACTCCTATTTATAGGAGGATGAGAGAGCTCCCATCATTGACGCAAGCAATGTGGGACTTGGAATGTGAACAAAATATTCACTTCCATCATGATCACCTAGCCCACTTTGGGCCACGAGTACGGGCTCGTGTGACCTCCGATGAGAGTCATTTTCGTTTCGTTCTCTTCGTCTCTCTGCAAGCTTTCCAACGGATCCTCACTCGACCCGATCGGACTCCCACATGGGCGGATATTTAGTCCCGAAGACCCCAATATATCCAACAAGATAATTTAAGAAATAAAGTTAACGACTTGATCATAAGGTTTTATTTTTTTATTGTTTGATACTGACGATCATAACGTTTTATTAGGTATATAAATAACTATAATAATAACATGAAATACCAAAAAATAAAAACTAGAACTTAGCTTAATACGAAATACAAACATAATTTAAAAAAGAAAAAAAATTTGTGAGGTGAACGAAGATTACTATCCAGCTTTATGCTGAACTCACGAAGAGTCGAAGTCTCGAAGAGACGAAGACCATGCACCTGTCAAGAAGCAACAGTATTTTACTATTTTGCCACCTCATCCCACTTGCAATTAGACAAACTAATTAGATATAAAAGTTCAATAGAACCGTACTATTGAAGTTCAATATATCCCTCTAATTATATAGAACTATTTGTTAATATTAATATAAATTCACATTAATAAGAATTCAGATTGAATAGTATAGAAACCAACTGATTGGAGGAATGTACTGAAGTTTAATACTACAGTACCACTAAACATCTACTCTTAATTAACTTGGCCACACCATATTTTTTTCTTAGGAAAAAAAAAAACAATCACAAAGACACCAACCAATTATTTTCCTTTTTAAATCCTCTTTCTTTTCAGAGACATTCTAAATATTTGACTAAGATATATAATCACTTTTTTAAAGTTTCAAATAAATAAACTTAATAATTTCAATACAAACTAATAATGTTAAAATAGAATTTTTCAATAAATACATTGTTAATAAATAAAATTAAAGAGTCATGGGGTTAATTACATACTAGTACTGTGACATGGGTGTAGTGTCTCACAAATAATGATATTTTAAATGTGAAGAGTAAAATTATTTATACTTAGAAAGGATATTTTTGAAAATTCAAGAATTAGGTGGTGAGTCATAGAGGGATATACTGTCCAATGAGTTAGTTATAAGGGAAGGGATGAATACCAATTTTGTTATATAAATGACTCAATTAATTTTATACTTATGGCTCTTTTTATATAATATCTTATTTTATTTTTAATATAAGAAGATCCAAAACTATTAATAAATTCTCATATCAAATATAAATATCCTGATCCTTTGGCCTCTATATATATATATATATATTAATATATATATATATATATATATCCTGAATATTATAATAACCCATTTAATTGCATGCAAATTACTATCATATATGGTAGAAATAAATGATGACAAAAACTCTATTTTAGTCCCTAACATTTATTAAAATTTTTAATTTGGTCCCTAACATTTGCTCAATCTCTAACGTTTATGATTGTTATCAGTTTGGTTCTTAATGTTTGCTTAGTTTTAATTTGGTCCTTTATATTTATAATTAGTATCAATTTAGCGCCTTCATTATCCAAGTATTGAAATTATTTAACAAAAATGAGGGGTAAAAAAGGAAATATGAGGCACTAAATTGGTGCTAATTATAAACGTGAAGAACCAAATTAGTACGAATCACAAATATGAGAAACAAAATTGAGATTGAACAAACATTAAGGACGAAAATAAAATTTTTGTTCAACAAACAATCTTTGTACTATAAAACTACGTGATGTTTACAAATTTATTTTTCCATTTTAGCCTTAACGGTTAGTCTCTTTGAACAATAACAGTAATATACCTTGTACCAATTCACAAAAGAGATGTTTATTGAGTTGTTAAATAAAAAAGATGTTATTTGTACAATAGACTCACCCTAAATAAATAGAGGTATTGTTTCAGTTTTGCACCTATTTGCAAAAGAGACGCCCTTTCAATTGGCTTTTATATATACAACACATATATTTAGCATACATGAACAATATACATTTTGAAGAACGAGGTTCTTGCGGGACTTGAGGCAGAGTGTACGTTGGCCACAAAACTCCCCCATTCAGATCCTTCAACAGACAAAACATTCTCATTTATTTTGTTCTAACACTTGTATTTGATTAGCTACTCAATCAAAAATTTTTCCTCTTTATAATTATCAAAACAAAGTTACTTCATGTGCAACGCACGTGTTGTCTACTTTTTGATTTAGAAAAGTGAGGTGGAAAGTTGAGCGTTATGTCCTTCCCCCCACAACCACAATGACACAACATGCCGCCACTCTGCCATCTCTCCCTATAAATAACCAACTATCACCTTCCTCTAACACTCCCCACTACTCTCTCTCTCTCACACACACAATCCTTCTTCATCTTCTTCTTGTCCTCTGTAATGTGTACCATTACTTCATAAACCACACAATTCAACTCTCACTCTGCTTCACCAATATATACCATTCTAACCAACATGCCTCTCTTCTCACTTCACTATTCTCATCAACATTCTTCTGAAATCATCTTCGCTTTCTTAACGTTTCTTCTTTTCCAAGGTAATTTCAAAATCTCCCACTCTCCTCATTCTCAATACGTTTCACTAGTATTTCACTAATTTAATTACTTGCTCTGTTTTCAACGTTCACGCATGCAGGGGTTTCAGTTTCAGGCACTACATTTACGTTTGTGAATAAGTGCGACTACACAGTATGGCCAGGAGCCTTAGGAAAACCGGATCTCGGAACCACCGGCTTCCAACTATCCAAGGCCTCTTCTCGAACCTTCCAGGCTCCAACCGCCTGGTCCGGTAGATTCTGGGCCCGAACCGATTGCAAATTCGACGATTCAGGCCGTGGTTCTTGCGCCACCGCTGACTGCGGCTCCGGCGGCATCGACTGCGGCGGCGCTGGAGCCACGCCGCCCGCCACGCTCGCCGAGTTCACTCTCGGCTCCGCCGGCGCACAGGACTACTATGACGTCAGCCTCGTCGACGGCTACAATCTGCCGATGATGGTGGAGGCAAAGGGAGGGTCGTCGGGATCGTGCGAGACGACCGGGTGCGTGGCGGATCTGAACCGGCGGTGTCCGTCGGAGTTGAGAACGGAGGGCGGCGACGCGTGTAAGAGCGCGTGTGACGCGTTTGGGAAGCCGGAATATTGCTGCAACGGAGCGTACGGTTCGCCGGCGACGTGCAAGCCGTCGGTGTACGCGCAGATGTTCAAATCGGCGTGTCCGAAATCGTATAGCTACGCCTACGATGATTCCACTAGTACTTTCACTTGTGCAGGAGCCGACTATACAATCACATTTTGTCCATCTTCTTCCCCAAGGTAAACAAGTTCTTTCCATTCAATTGCTTAAAATCTTAATTCACTTTTTCAAAATGAAGCTAATTATGATTTGATTTGATGATTGTGAATTCGTGCAGTTTGAAATCGGCGTCGATAGGAGTGGACGCAGCACCATCGGTAGAACAAGCAGCAATGGCTACGAGCTCATGGATTGCGAATTTGGCCACTGGAGATTCAACCAGATCTCTTCCTTTTGGATCTTCTCATTACTCTGCAATTTTTCTCATTCTTTCTTTTTTCCTCTTCAATTAACTTTGTTTTCTCTTTGCTTTAAACAAACTAGGAGGCTTTTTATTGTTTTCAATGTAAAGTGTACACTTAGTAATTTTCCTGGCCTTTTGGAGTTGAGAGTTGAGTGGCCATTTTATCAACTTGAATATATTAGGAAATTCTGTTATGACCATACTAATTTTCCAATTCTAAAACTAGCTAGGGTGACATGGGTTTTTAGTATCTGTAGTGTATAGTAAATCAAAAGTTTGAAAACTATTTAAAAAGCATTGTAAAAATGTATAAATTTGATAGTAGACAAAATAATAGAGGCAAAATTGACAGCAGATAAAATTATTGGGGATAAATTTGACAATATCAACTAGTTAGATTTGTCAAGGCAATCACATAAATGGAGAGTGAATGACAACATTATACCTTGCAAATTCAAAGTAAGGGAGACACGTTAATGATTTTAGGATGGGTTTGGTACAAGGTTTAGAAAAATTATTTTAAAATTATTTTTCTGGTATTTTATAATCCTGTGTTTGGCACAAAGTTTAAAAAATTAATCCTAAGAATGTAAGATTCTCGGGATTATTCTTATCCTACGTTTCTTCATGTTTTTAATCTCATCTAAGGGGGTGAGATTATGATAATCCCATGGGATGAGATTATTTTTCAATACCTACTTTAACTAAATTGCCTTGCCATATCTATTAACCATTATTAATTAACCATCTTGTAAAATAATCCGAGGATTATGAAAATTGAACCAAACAGTTATTCTCTTATATCTATGTCTAAGTATTTGTTATATTCGTAATTTGATTTTTTTGTTGTTGTAAAAATCATTAAATTTAATTTCAAATTATAATTAAGTCTCATAAATTTATTTATTAAAATATGGATAAAAACACAATAGTATTTAGTATCAATCAAGAGTTCAAGATAATAAAAGAATTTCAAAGAACAATCACTTTTAACTCTTTATATTTAATTACTTAACACTGGAACATTATGTATTTTACAAATGTGTTAGGATATTAATTATATGAGGTTCTATATTCGTATCAACGTTGTAGTTCAACGTTGTAGTTCTTAGGTAACCACCATAAAGAAAAAGATATATAAGGAAGAAAACAGGGGACGGAAATGAAGAAAAAAAAAAGAAAAAGATAAAAAAGTAAAGAAGATGCATGACTTGCCAAGACTTAACTTGAAAAGATAACGTCAGAAATGGTTAAAAAGATCTGATATTTTCTGGGTTCACAGTTTATTGTGGGAACTGTAAAACTCAATTATATGAGTATCAATTAGTGGTTAAACAGGGAGGAGAAGATATTTGCAGATATTTTCTGGAAATCTACACCGAGATTTTTTAGTATCTAGTTGAATAATTGTGATTAGGTAAAATTATCTGTAGTTTATAGTAGACTTATTGAATTCTCGTTAGAAAATATGTCCACCTCAATAACATTTCAAATAAAATTACTAATAAAAAAATACCTATAAAAAATTCATTTTCTAATCACACTTACATCATAAAAAGTGTCAGACAATGTTTGGGGAAGGAAAGAAAAGTTAAAATGGTTTTTGAGTTTTAATTAAATTAATTTAGATAAACTCATCCAAGAAAAATTTTTAAAAAGGGAAAATATATAGGTTAATTGGGTGACAAGAATGGGATATAGTTGAAGATCACAATTGCTAGAAACCTGTAATTTCAAACCTTTTTAGAAGTGTCATAATGAAGGAAGCGAAGGCCAACCTTCATTTTGTTGTGTGCACACAAAAGATGGGTGACGAAAAGAATTTTGAAGAGTGAAAAAGCTTATAATCACAATTTGAGCACTTAAAGTGAATGCATATTAATGAATGGTAATGACAAGGACATCATATGTATGACTTACTATCTCATATTAATTAAATGCACTAATTAAATTGCTTCTCTTTCAAAGTTAGGAAGTATAATTATTAAAACAAAGGACAAAATTGATAATACCATAAGTCCTGGAGTCGACATTGTTAGAAGAATTTTAATTGTTCGTTCTCGATCTGAATATGATTAGTCTTCATTTAGACCGTTAAAACAGATAGGTGAGGGATACCCATAGTTATACTAAAAAATTGATGATACCATAATAATTTGATAACATAATTTAAGCTTGTTTAATATTAATATTTGAGTAAGATATATAACACATGTTAAGATTTTTCTTGATCAGTCAATTGAGTGTTTCATGCTTTAAAATATACGAAAATTTATTTAAAAAGAATAATTTTAATATTTAAAAACTCAATTAACCAATTAAATAAAATCTTAACATGTTAAAAGGACCTATGAGTAATAATTCAATTTCTAGGAATATCGTTGATAAAAAACAAACAAAAGGGGCCCAAAAGTGCAATTCTACAAATGGACCACACCAAATTTTGGCTAAAGATGTTATAGTTATTAGTGATTAGAATTAATTAGCTAATCAAGTAGATGATGATTGATGACACAGGAATTTCTTGTTTCTTACGGAATCCACTTTAGGAGTAGATGTTCGGTGGTACGATAGTATTAAACTTCAGTACATCTTTTCAATCAGTTGGTCTCTAAACCATTCAAGGTGGACCCTAATTAATGTGAGTTTTTATTAATATTAACAAATAGCACTGTATGATTTGAAGAATGTACTGAAATTCAGTAGTATGGTACCATTAAACTTTTAACCCCACTTTAAATGTAAGCTACTAATTAATACAATCAAATTAATGATGGTAACATCAATCATTTTCTCCTTCTGTGAAAAGCCTTGCAGTCTGTAAAATTTTCAGATAATATCATTTTTGTTAAAATATAAAAAATTCCCAACAATTTAGTAACTTACATCTAAAATATTGAACTGGTAGTTAATGTTTATTAGGGGTATAGGTACAAAATTTAGTATATTAAATTGACTAAATTTGTCATTATTAATGAAAAATTCGATCTCACTGATGATGAATTTGGCCTGACTTGTCAAAATTTGTCATCATTAGTTGTGAATTTGTGCTGTTACAGGAATAATTATAGTATAGACATAACACAAATTTGAATAACTTGTAAAGTTAAAGAAGATAAATAATTATGAAACTCAAATAATATTGATTGACAAAAAGAATATGTTGCACAAAACTGAAAGAGTCAAATTGATTCCTAAGTTGACAATTTATTGAATAACTAATTTATGCAAAGGAATGAATCCAAAAATTAAAACATTAAGAATTATATTTTTTATAGATCAAATTATATATTTTATAATCTATTAAATCTTTTTTTGCAAAGACTTAATTTATTAACATTTAATAATCAAATGAATAAAAAAGAAATAGAATTATGTAAAGCTTTCATTTATGTAAATCTGAAAAAGAAAAGAAAAGGATGAGATGAAGATGGTTGGGTAATGCTTAATGCTTTAGCTTTGCGTTCAATTCAATGCCCTCTTCACTCTTGAGGAACATCTCAAGTTGAAGGTTTGGGGGAACCACATGAGCAGTGGTACAGAGGGAAGAAACCAACACACTTTTTGCACAACACACGCCCACACACATATATTTGGTCTTTTCACCAGCTTATTCGAGCCTAGTGATTAATTTTTTTAGGTATTGCAGAGTTTATTTTTAGAAGTCATGCTCATATTGAATGATATTTCATTTCTATCTTTTGAAGATCAAACAAGAGATGATGAAGATCAAACAAGAGAGATGAAGACTAACGAGAATTAGATCTAATAGAAGGGATTAGCTCATCGTAATGTGATGAACCCATGTTTGAATCCTTGCTAGGAGAAATGTTCACATTTAGTATTCGATAGTGCCTCAAATAAGATTGCCTTCAATATGAAAATACCTGTAGAAAACAAAAAAATATTAGAGGTGATGATTAAAAGAATACAAATCCCTTATTATCAATGTTACATTATAATTGTAACGCGCGGTATATATAGTTAGTTTTTCACATGTATCTAAGGTCCCATTTGGTTGCACGAATGTTGGGCGTAATCTTGGCTGTAATCCAACATTCTCTCTAACATTTTTCATATCAAACATATCTTACTTTTTACAATATGATGAAATTATGTTTTTGTCCTTACTTTTTTACCCACTTTTATTTTATTTTTAATTTTAATATAAGAGTAAAAATAATTATTTTACCCACTTTTATTCTATTCATGTCTCAATTACATTCTCATTCCCTCGAACAACATTCACGTAACTCTAAATATCTTTCTATTATTTATTTTTGAACAAAGCACAATTCATTTTTTCATTTTCTTAGAAAGAATGCAAAAGGTAATAGAATATGTTGAAGATACGAAGTCCCTCGTTGAAAAAATAAATAAAGTTTCTATATAATGTGTTGGACACAAAGCATCTTATCAATAATATGGATGAACGAACATTCAACCCTATAAACTTGGACCGGAATCATCAAACTCCAAAATAATGTGTGACAAGAGTTTACCATTTAAGGATATAAAACCATAAACCAACCAGTCACAACAGGATAAGAAAACATAAATAAAAAGAATAACCATTCTATTTAAAAAGTAGATCCTATTATTAATTAACTAGCAAAGAAAACCCAATTACAATCAAAGTTTCAAACTTTATGTCTTAAGTTGTACAAACGAAATGATAAAGACAACACAACACTATATCCCATTTCAATAAACATGAAATTAAAGTAAAAATAAACTTGTTTACCAAAGTTAAGGTAAAAATTCATTATCCATATATAAATCATACACCAGTCTTTCTTGGGCAGACAATTTAGCTATGCCTTGTCATTTCAGATAATGTATCATTACAAAATCAAAGAAAAATAAATAAATAAACCCTTACATTCACTAATGTGGCAAGAATTTTTGACATTGAATAAAAGTAGCACTAGGTTCATTAATATAGAACCAAGCACATGAAGTGTCCAATGCTTGTCTTTAGCTTCCTCTTTTAATGGCAAGAAAGACACAAGCAACAAGTAGATGATGATCCTATTATAGAAAGTATAGTAAGAAAATTTGACAAAGACACAAAGAGACAAGATCAATCCACAAAGCAATTAATGGGATTAATTCATCATACATCATTCATGGTTGGTTGCTTCCGTAAGAGCTAAGAATCCCCCAAGTCATATATGTCCATGTTTGGCTATAGTATTATCATATCCCTAGCAAGGATAAAGCACGTTTGTTTCCTGTTTACATACAATACAATACAAGACAAAAACAAAAAAACAAAAAAGCAATCTCCCACTTGGATTTAAAATTTTTGTTTAATTCAACCAATGGGGTACCTTCTTAGCTTTTTCACACAAATAATAAATAAGCTTCATCCCTCCACTAATGGAGTTGCTTTGTTTTCTCATATCTTATGGAATGGGAATGACCAGCTATTCTAAAAGACTCTTACTTTGATGCTCAAACAAAGATAAGCAAAGCAAAGCAACATGCTTTTTTTTTTTTTTCTGTCAAAAAGTTTCTGGGTAAGAGCAGAGTAGGCAAATCCAAAACAGAACATTATCTGATGCCATTCATTAATCACTAAAGCATACCAATTATCTAACAAATACAGAACATGTTTCATTTTCTGCTAAACAAGAGCATTTTAAGACTTCCCCAATTAAGGCCAACAGATAACAAACATGATTTAAGTATAGTATGAGTCAGCTAACAATGGAAAGAATTTGCAGCAATCAAAAAGGATAATGAATTAGAGGGTGATGAGCCTTAGAATAACGGTAAGGTTACTGTCATGTGATCTCGAGGTCATTGGTTCAAATCTTAAAATCAATTTTTGCTTATAGGATAAATTTGCGTACATCTAACCCTCCACAAAACCCACTTGGTAATTCTGGTTAACAATATATAACAGTGATCTTTAGCTACAATAAGCCAATAATCACACATAAAAGTCACTCTTGCAGGTGATGATGAGATATACTGATATAACCATTTTGGTAAAATTTCATTGGTTTAACTTCAATTATTTTATCTCCCCTTACATGTAATAAGGGAGATCTAGTGCACTAGTCTCTCAAGTGGGGTTTGAGGAAGGTCATATGTACACAGTTTTATCTCTATAAGCAGAAAGTCTGTTTCTGGTATTTGAATCTTCACATGGCAACAACCTCCTCCACTTGCTACATGTAAAAGGGCGACCCAGTGCACGAGACTCCCAAGTGGGATCTGGGAAAGATCAGATGTACGCAGCCTCTTCAGGTCACGTGGCAGCAACCTTACAATGCTCCAAGGTTCACCCTCCTCCACTTGGTGCGTGTACCTAAATATTTTATTCTCATAGCTGGGCCAAGAGTCTGTCATGAATCCTTTGTGATGTTGGCACATTGCTGTGTCATAGTTCTGTCTTACACTAAAAAGCAAGCCATTTTCTTCAACAATATCCAGAAACATGCATGTCCAATGACTGATCTGCCTCTTTTAGGAGACTAATAAGAAATTGTAGTCTCTGAGGATCCTGCTTTTGATATCAATAGTTTTTGATTTTGACAATGCGACCAAACAAAGTCATAAACATATACACACAGAAGATAAGACTGACATAAATAAAGATCACAAAAAAATTAAAAGCAAAGTCAAGCTGCACGCATGTGAGTGAATATGCTCATTCATTACGTACTAGGTACAATAGCCTTTTGTCAACTAGTGAATAAATTTTGATATTTGCACATATCAAATATTAAAATTAAATCTCTGAATGATACTTTGTATCACAACTTCATCCCTGCAAAAACAAAACAAAAAAAAGAAACCCGGGACGAAATTGCAACACAAGGTATGACTAAATTTAGTACTTTTATTATTCAAGAATTAAATTGAGACAAGTAGAATCTTTCACGTTTAGAGGCTAAATTTGATATTTTCATGATTTAGGGGCTAAATTGAGACAAGTAAAATCCTTCAAGGATCAAAACAATAATTTAGTCAATATTAAAAAGTGGGGGGAAGAAAAGTAATCCAATTTGGCAACCATGCCATGCATGAATGCAAAAATATAGTTTCCAGCAGATAAACCAGAGAGTTGGATCCTCATGAATGACTACCACCTCATGCTGAATTGTTTTGTAGCCATCATCATCTTTATCCAATATATATAATCTAAAGAAAAAAAAGCCATTGGTATGACATATATCACTTCCCATCAAGTGAGCAGTAGTTACAGCTAGATGCCTATAATATCAATAGTGCTACATTGGAGATTCTCTAAATTTTTATCATTTAATTGATAAAAGGAAAGGTTGAAACTTTATAGATGTAATACAAAAGTTTTTTATAACCAGAAAAGGAAAATAGCATAGTGAAATAGAGGATAAAGAAACACAGGGGAACAAAAATGTTAAAGGAAACATAATCTTCAAGAAAGCAGCATAATGTCAAAACTTAAACCTGAATGAATCTGCATGAAATAAGCAATAGTAGGCAACATCTTCAAAGGCACGCCACCTGTGATTATCCAAGGCTACGTTTGGTATGTAAGAATGATTTTTGATGAAATGGAAAAATAAGAAATGGAATGGAACGAAATGAAATCTTAGAGGCGAAAACCTAGTTTGGTCGCTATATGGATCAAGCGACACCAACATGTTCAGTCTTTACACATTATGCAAAGGAATAGTATGTGTTATAAAATTTTTTTATGTTTAGTTCGTAGGAGTTTGAAAAGTAAAATGAGACTAATAGCTAAAGTGTCGACGGCGGTGATTTAGAGAAGGGCAATTTTGTCGAAAAAAAAAATTCTTTGAAATGCACCCAATTCCACAGGGTTTAGGAAGGAATACAGAATATAGCATTCAATGAAATTTTGGCCCAATTTCAATTTTATCAGCCTGATTCCTTCATACCGCAACCCAAATGTAATAATATTTGTGTTTTACCTTTAGTAGAATCAGAAATTTAGTACATTTTCATGCATTCTCAATCTAAATATATTTTAATATAGAATTATATTGTTAGATTTAAATGAATAATATTTGTGTTTTACCTTGAATTTGGATCAGCTGATGTGCACTGTAGTTAAAGTGCAACAACAGTGCACTTCAGCACCATTGGATCCATCAATTTTTTTTTGTTAATCTCAAAAAAGATGAATCTAATGGTGTTGATGTGCACTGTATATGCACTTCAACTACAATACACATCAACTGATCCAAGTTCGTTTTACCTTTAGTTGGTCCGTCAAATCCTTCATGAGAGATCAGTCACTTTGATCATTTTGGGGACTTTTCAAATACCTTGTTTCAGAAATTCTTCAATTTCTTCTACTAAATATGATCAACATACAAAACCAAGACTCATCAGAAGGAAGAGAAAACAAACAACTGCTCTACATTTGCAGAAGAATGTACACATTTTACATCATGTTTCAAATATGATTACACCTATTATTCTCAGGCTAAATATTCAAATCTCTACCCAAAATATTTTTCTAGACCTATGTACAGACAAAATCTAGGAGTAAAAATTAAAAAGAGCAAATTACTGTTTTGATCCCTAAAAAATTCTACTTGTCTCAATTTAGTCCCTAAAAATCAAAAGATACCTTGAGTGCTTTATATTTTCACGATTCTGGAACTAAATTGAGATAAGTAGAATATTTCACGAACCAAAACAGTAATTTACTCTAAAAAATTTTTACAAGTGAGAATTGGAGGTGGGGTCCATTCATGATGATGTTGAGGTAAGAGAAGAATGTTCTAGAATCTTCTGTTGGTGGATCTTGGAATAGACTTTCCTAGTTCTAATTGCCAGCACAAGGTCCAACCCACATCCAAGGACACAAACAAAGGCCATAATGACAAACACAAGCATATAACAATGTGGGCCAAAGCAAGTGCTTGCTCCTCCAGCCTCCTTAGTGGCTTGAGCATCATAAAGATAGCCAGCAATGAGACCAGAAAAGATGAAGGAACCAAGAGGAAGGTTCAGAATGAGAATGTTGTACAGTAAGCCATAGTATTTTAGGCCAAATAGTTCTGAAGCTACTGCTACTGTTATTGTCAAACGAACTCCATAACATATCCCCACTAACATTGAGCCAATGTAAAGTGATCCGGGAAATGACATGGCCATGGCTATGTATCCCACAGCCATCAGAATTTGTGATGCTGCATTCCAAAGTGGTCTTGACATGCCTGACTTTCTGCAATCATAATAACATTTTTAAGTCAATAAATTTGGGACTTTCTGAAAGAAATTACATTGGAACTAGAACTTATCATGGGTCAGGTAGCTTATTAGGCTCAAAAAGACCAATAGGTTTCAGCATAGTGCTTTGAGTAAATTACTGTTTTGGTTCGTGAAATATTCTATTTGTTTCAATTTAGTCCTTAAAAGATACCTTGTGTTATAAATTTTTTTTTTTTAATTTGAAAAGGCAAATATATGAAATGTAGGTATGAAATTGTGACATGAAGTTTCTTTCTGAGACAAAATTTGATATTTTCATGATTTAGGGATTAAATTAAGGCAAGTGGAATTTTTGAGAGATCAAAAGAGTAATTTACTCTAAAATTTAAGGCCTAAATTTAATTTGAGATTTTTCATATATATATTGGACCAAAAATTCAGGCCAAGGGCCAAGGCTTCACTCAATTAATTACATTAGTGCCCAATTTCAGCCCATTTTTTCCCCTTCAAAAAGCCTATACCAGATATAGCTACACTAAGCATGTGATCATACACTAGCAAGCTGGTGTGCAAGTAGCAAGTAGAAATTCATAAAAATATCAATTTTAATCCATAAAAGATTCTATTTATTTCAATTTAGTCATCGAATCATAAAAGTATCAAATTTAGTCCTAAAAAGATATCTTACATCGCAAATTTTGTCCCTATAGAAAGCAAAATTATGAAATACAAGGACAAACACCAGGTATCTTTCAAGAATTAAATTTGATATTGACCAAAATAATAATTTAATCTTAAAATAAGTATGCTGCAATGCAAGAAAGCAAAAACACTCATTTTAAGGAGTCCTTACTGATTTTTTGCACAATCAAGCAGCACATTATTAATTATATGATGCATACAAGAATTAATTGGTTATATGAGTAAATGAAAGAGAGGGAATTTGAAATGAGGAAAAAAGGAAAGGAAAGGAAAGGAACCTGATATAGTGTTCAGAGAGGGAACCAGAAAGAATGCGTCCAAAGAAGCCCCATATGCTGATAAAGGAAATGAATATAGAAACATCACTATACCCAATCGCCAACCCAATCTGTCCCATGTTATTCATCACACACAATCCTGTCCCCACCCCACACAGAAACGACACAAACAACACCCAGAATTCCACTGTTTTAACCATCTCATCCACCCTATGTTCCTCCCCAATCAAAGGTTGTCGTTTCTTCACTTCCTCTTTCACCCTCCCTCCTGAATAATCCTTCTCCTCAATCAACGGCTCCCTATTCTCCACGTCATCACCACCATCATGCCTTGACCTGAACAGAGCCAAATACAGAGGAACAAGCAGAGGCATGGCTAGTAAGAGGACAAGTCCAAAGGAGAAGAGCAAGGAGAGGAGGCGGCCATGGCGGCCGGTGATGTCGAAGGCGAGGAGGTAGGAGGCGACTATGACGGCGAGGATGTTGAAGATGTGGAAGAAGTGGGTTTCTTGGGAGTGTTGGGAGGAGGTTGAAGAAGGTGGGGATTGGTGGAGGGCAAAAACGGCAATGAGGGAAATGAGAGTGGGGACGAGGGTGAGCATGAGGAGGAAGGTGGAGGGATCGGAGGAGAAGAGGGCGGTGCATATGTCGGTGAAGATGGCGGTGCTGAGACCGACGTAACCTTTGAGGATGCCGGAAACTGGGCCGCGGTGGTGGGGGAAATTTCTTATGCAGGTTACTAGAACTGCTGTGTTCATCCAGGTTGAACTGTTTCCTCCCATACATAAGAACACACACATCTGCCATAACATCAAAACATTGTCTCACATTCTATGAGGAAATCAACAAACTATGGTTTTCTCAATTAAGTAATTTTGTTATTCACCTTAATTTTGTCTAAATCAAAACAATTTTGCAAAAGTGATTGTCATGTGGCCTTCATGTCAAATGTGATGCAAACATGCTTTTGAGGTTAGGTAGATTTACTAAGTTAGGATAAAGGAACTTTTTAAAAAATTTTCTGAATTAAAAATTTAAGAATGTAATTTTACAGATTAAATTGATAGAAATTTTATAATTTGAGGACTTAAAGGTATCTTTGATTTCTTAAACTGAATTTATATGTAAAAAAAATTAAAACTTTAGTAATTAAGTTTTGGTCCGAACTCATTTCTACTAATGGTAATGGGTGAGGATTATACATTTTTTTTAGGGCCTGGATGATCATACATTTTGTGACAGACATTTACCATTACATTTTGTCTTGGATTCTACCATCAATTTTGAGCAAATTGTCATTTTGATCTCTAAAAACTATAATTTATCTTAATTTAGTAAAGATCTAATTTGTTTTAATTTAACTACTGAAAGATAGAAATATTAAATTTAGTCTCTGAAAGATACAATTTATTTCAATTTAGTCCCTAAAAAATTTTGGTCAATTATGTTAAGAGAGATTCTCAAAGATTAAATTGAGACAAATTATATATTGAAGAGACCAAATTTTGACATTTTCGGGAAAATAAATTGAAATAAATCTAAAGTTTCCATTTCTACAAACCAAAATGAGAAGGAGAGAAAAAAACAGAGACTTACAAGCCAATAAGGAAGAGGAGAGATTCTGTGGCTAACGACAAGCCATTGAACTCCATAGCCAATGAAACTCAAGAAAGCCCCAATGATAAGAAGAAAACTAGTGGGGAAACGATCAGAGGCAATTCCAGAGAGAATGCCAAAAGCCTTGCCTACATCTTTAGCAACGGATAGATTATTGAGCTGAAGCTGCGTGAGACTCATCAAATTCTTCAATGCGTCAGAATAGTTTGCGAATGTGTAATTATTTCCACATATTGCTTGAACCCATATAGCCGTCACAAACCCTAACCATTTCCCTCCTCCTCCTCCTCCAATATTATTATTCATACTGTAATTAACAGATTTGATTTTTTGATTTTGATGAATGACAACTTTTGAATGATTGATCCTCTGTGTTGATTCTATCCCTTATTTATAGTTCCCCCAAATTCATTCATTCATCCATGCATGCATGCATCTTAATTAATATATATTGTGATTATCATTTCAGATTGTTGTTTTGTGTTTTAAGTATAATTAATTTAATATAATGCAAACAAATTGTTTCATATATAGTAATATGTTTGGGTTATAATTAGGATTTCTTAAAATAATATGTGGTATGCTATGGCTAGATGGATTTGAACATGGTTTTGCAATTCCTCGTCTTATTCTGCATCATGTGTAGCAAATTGGGAGTGTTTTTGGCTTATTTGCAAATCTATGAGATAATCCACAGTTAGATAGACATATCATTATGAGGACGGACCCAGAAATTTTAAGCTAAGGTCGGGAATTCAAGTAAGGATGGAATTAATGGACTATCGAAAAAAAATGACTTGAATAAATATGTTGTTTGAGAGTTTTAACGAAAAAAAAATAATAATATCTATTAGTTTTGTTTGGAAGTTATAATAAAATAATTTTAATTGAATGACTCATTAATTATTATTTTTTCAATATTACCCTTTATAATATAAATGTATCATGAATAATTGTATTACTCTAATAAAATTATAATTTTTTTAAATATAATTATATTTTAAAATATTAAATCATTTCATTTTCTCCTATTAACCTCAGGACACAAAATATAAAATTTTAGATCATCCCTATAAAATCGTCCAAACATACATTTAGTCCTTTTGAACGTTTAACTTCATTCAATTCCATCCAAAATATACTTTTAAAAAATTCCTAAAATGTAATATAATTTTTTAAAGGAAAGGGGGCTAAATATAAAATTATATATGCCTGTATATAATAATTAGTAGGAGTTGAGGGGGCTGATCATAATGATTAAGGAGGTCAAACGTTATCATATTCAGTCTCATGAAAGATTTTAAAAATGATGTTTAAAATAAAAAATGAATTTATTAAAAAAGAAAAAAAAAGCAAGTTGTGGAATGTTTCTGAGAAGGCATAGGAGGAGGAGAGAAACAAGTTGAGTTTTGTTTGGTGAAAACCAGTCATGGAATACCGCTGGTATTGAAAAATACCAGTCACAATCAAAAACAGGGTGAAAGGATTGGTATTGGACCTATTGGTCAGTGTCAATAATACCTTGTTTCACACTTTGACCATCCTTGAGCAGAGGCAAGAACCAATCTTAATTCCACTACTTTCTTCGTTAGATTCAGTCTGTTTTGACCCTCATCCACTTCACTCACTAGAACACTCTTTCACCATTCCTCTTACACACGCAAAAATCTTGAGGAGCATTATGCTCAACATTGCCATTTTTATCTTTCTCCTTTTTCATTCCTCTTAAACTATACATGACTCTCACACGTAGTTAAGGATGTCAAAATAAGTCAATCCGACCTACTAAAGGCCTTCAATAAAATGGGCTGAGTTATACTGAATCCACTTTAGGATGGTGGGCTTAAAACTTAATAAACCAAGGGTCGGCTCAGGTTTTTTTTTTTCAATTTTTAATTTAATTTTTTTTTAAAATATTTTATTTTATTTGATCAAATATTAATATATTAAGAATAAATGCTACAACAAAAATCTGATTTTAAAATTTATTTGATGTAATTTATTTTATAAATCAACATATTACATTACGAATGAATATTATAAATTAGTTTATAAAATATAATTTGTTTTACATATTAATATATCATAAATAAATATTACATACCACTATAATATTTTATATCACATAAAAATAATTACTGCTGCTTTCTCATCAATCACCATATGAGATTTAATTCTTTCCCCCTCTCTCACATCTCTCTAGGAAGTGTAAAAAAACTACCTTTTCTCCTTCTAATATATTAGTAACATGAGATATATTTGGTACGCAGAAAGAAAATAGAAATAAATTTACTGTGTTTGATAGTAAAATTTAAAAATGAGAATGAATTAAAATTACCACTTTATCTCTTGTATTAAAAGGAAAAAATTAATACATGAACAGCATCTTCAAAAGAGAAACGGGAAAGAGAGATGCATTCTGTAGATTTTGTTGATAAGGTGCAACGATCATGAAACAAATTTTTTTCTACTTAGTATGTAAGGGTTGAAAAGTAAAATGAAAAGAAATGAATTTCATATTTAAAGGAGTGAAGCGGCAGCGACCGTGTTGGTGGTTTAAGGAAGGGTAATTTTGTCCACAAAAATTCCCTCCTACCAAACCAAACGCATAAAGATATCTTTGTCCATCAACTAATTAAATTGAGTAATTTTTAAGGCATATCCCTCACATTGGCAGCATGTATTAAAAATAAGTTTTCTTAGATACTGGCTCCAAAGTTTGAACTTGAGAAGTTGAGGAAACAAACCTCCTTCCCTTCCTGGGCCTATAGTCCTAACACCACCCCCCCCCCCCCCCCCCCCCCCCCCCCAACCACACACACACATAACTATAATTTAAGTTTACCAATGGGCTTAATCCATTCAGACTATATAATTCATACTACTACACAATTGAACAGATTATCTGCTGTTGGAGTAGGACGATCAAATGGCCAATTTTGTGAACTTCGCCACGAAGAGTCCACTAGTTTGTGATGTTAATGGGTCAAATCGCCATGTTTTTTCTACCCGGCCACCCTTGCATGGCCAACTTCTGGCAGCATCTATTTCCTGCAATTCTGTAAATTGAAGAAAGAGGTGCCAAGACACAAGAGAAAGGACACGTTAAGGGAAGTGACCTGAACTCTGTTCAAAATGGAAACTTCAATATGAAAATGAAGATTATATATAGAGAAAAACTTGATTGCAGTTTTTATATTTTTGCTACCATAATTTATAATCAGAAAAATGACATATGGATAGTTTTTACAGCTCACCACCTCATAATTGGGTCACTTTAAAAGTTTTTTCCACATATTTGATTTTCATTGGAGAATAGATGAGGATGGGGTATTTAATGATTTGGTCATTCCCACTCCAGGGTTAACTTTTCAGGGAGAGCTCCTCAAGTCACTTCATAACAAAAACATAAAAACTGCATATAAATTTAGTTCATATATATATATATAAGGAGTACCACTAAAATATATGCAGCCACTCAACTTGAGATGCATGTTAACTGAAACGCTCATGCTATCATTCCAACATCAAACGTCCACACATTAATAATGTCGACAGAAACAACAGATATCAAGCAAAAGGATAGTCATCAAAGGTCTAATAAATAGGATTGATAATTTTGTAACCTGTCGTCTGAAAATTTCCCTTTCAATAGCCCTTGACCCTCCACAAAGACAAATAAGAGGATTGATAGGTTTGGGTACCAAGGTACCAAAGAATTGAGATTTTTTATAGGGGAAGCACAAAAAATGTGCTAATCGTGTTAGCGTGATATGGATAACAAACTAAAGAATATATCAAGAGAATAAGCTTAAGCATAAGAAAGAATTTACATGCAGCAAATAACTTGAAGCATGAACATCATACCGGCAGATGCATTTTCCTTCAGGAATTGCTCTATCACGTCTTCATTCTGAGCAACAGTTAAGCTAATCAACACCAAAAAAGTACTTGTCAGAATATTATATGTAGATAATAAGAATCATAATATTTTTATGTATATCTTGAGTACTTCAGAAAAGCCAAGGCCCAAGGGGAACTTAAAGAACAAGGTACCTGCAAGTGCTGTAGACAAGTGACCCTCCAACTTTTAGTAGTCTGAAACCATTAGTCAGAAGACTCAACTGCAGTCGGACACAATAGTTATATGAGGGACAAAATAAGGTTATCTAAATGGGAAATAATAGTTCAAAAAGCGTTTTTCTTTGACCAATGGCATGCATAATTTCTGCTGCAAACAGCAATAAAAAAAAAAATCTTCTGTATCTATTTAGCAATTCATGTTTCAGCTTTTCTATTACATACAAATAAGGCAAAAACAATTAAACCGCAAGAATGAGAAATTGAAACCACAAATTCAGCCTATGCTTTCAGTGTAACAAGCTACCCAAGACACAATATGTGCTAATGCCTTTTATGTAGGTTTGCATGAAGAGAAGGGGAGAAATGAAAATAAACAATTACAATCAAAGGTATGTTAATGGATACAGAGAAATAATGAATCACTTGCCTGAAGAACATGCAAGTTATCAGTCCTTTCTGCATCTAGGACACGGCGTTGTAGAGTTTTCCAGCCCCAATGTTCAAACTTTTGAATATGTTTGACTGAACCATCATGTGTGCACTCTGCATCCACAAGGACCTGCAGCAAACCCCAACAGATTATCAGCATTCCGGTTTCCAGGGTTGAAGCTAATAACTGAGCTATATACAATCCAATTAAAGTTCTGTTAACCTTGTTGTAGCCGGAGCTCATAATCTCTCTATCAGATACAATCTTATATAAATCTTCTTTAGTAAGTCCAACAACTCCAGAATGCCGCCCATAATATATGAGTTCAGGAGGCTGAGACCTGGAGACCAACTGTGGAGGTCCACTTTTTCTTGCCTTTTTCCTTTCCTTCCATGTTCTTCTAGATGTCCACTCCTTGAATATATCCACTTTCTCGGTCAAGTCAGATTCACCTGTTTGATACTAGATAAATGGTAACAATTAAAAAAGCAGGTAAATGATAAGTAATTTGCACTATCACATTCCAAGAATGACTAACTCTGTCACAATTTAATTTTCAATTACATGGTTTACTGTCTGAACAGCTTCCTGCAGGAATAAGTGAAAATGTTACTCCATCAGCAACAAAAAGCCGACATCGATCACCCAGAGAATACTTCTGCAGCATTGTTCTACATGCTGCTAAACGATGTCTTGCAACATCTACTCCAGTTACAGATCCCGAATCACCAAGAAGGTCTAATATCATACAAAGTTTAGCACCTGCAAATAAAATTAGCAAAAACCTTATTAGAATCATGATTTTAGCAATTGAAAATTTAGTTAAAAAATTGTGCAACTAAACAGTGAAAGCTAAAAACAACAGAAAGATACCTAAAGCCACAATTACAATTTAGTTATTCGGTTATAGTAAATATGGATGTGGGATATCTAAATAATAGCTATAGACATGAGCTTAGATCTTAGTTTCGCATTGCACCAATTTTCTTGTATATTATGTAGAAGTTGTAAAACACTAGCACAAACAATCTTATAGCACAATTCAGCAGAAAAAATATATACCAGGAGCAGCACATAGGTCAAGAACGTGGTCTCCAGCTGATATATTCAAAGCCATTACAGCAGCTCCGGAAGAAGCATCAATTCCATATATCTAATAACCAAACCACCATACACAAAAAAAAACAATGCTATCAGTTTGACATAAGAAAGCCAATAGTAGCTCAAGCTTCAAATGAGCTGCATAATAACAATTGAACCACAACGGGATTTTGATAATGTTAAAATTTTTTAATGTAGAAGCGTAATTCATGTTCCCAGAAGCAACCAAGCACGCTGGCCAATTTCACAACGGATAAGACACCAATTTCAAAATATGTGAATAAACTTTATGAAAAACTCGTGTAGTCTGCAAAACTATGCTTTCATAATGATTAGTTGCTTACCTTGCCTTCTTGGTATGCCTTTGAGCTAGCAATCTGAACATCTGGTGGAAGAGAGTAAAACCCCGGCAACCAATCTACTCTCTGGAGTTTACAATTCATCTCTGCTTCAACCTCTTCAAGATAAGCTTCACAACCAGGCTTCAACCTTTCCGCAACGAAGCACCACTTTAAGCAATGGACAAAATCTATTTGAAAGAAGATGAAGAGTAAGAGAGGAGCTTACCGAATGTATCGCGGAGTAGAATCAAGGGCAGAATAAATTGAAGGATCAAGCCCATGCGCTTCCAGAAAGTCGAGGAAAGCGTCTGGTAATGGGAGTTTTGAATCGTCTTCCATCGAAAACAATATCAAAATTAAAATTATCGAACAAAATCAGCAGTGCAGTAATACGATTATGGGTTTTGGTGAAGAAGGCTTTGAGGGTAGCCAGCACAAAGACGGATCACAGCGGCACAGGAGACCTGAACCTTGTTTGGGTTATGCAAAACGACAGTGCTCTTTTGCTCAGTAACTGTCGTTTAATGTAATGTTAATGTAAATTATAAATGGCCAAATTACTCTTTTGTCTTTAATATTTGCACGAAATTTAATATTGGTCCTCAATGTTTTAAAAAGTTATTTTAGGTTATTAACTTTTTTTTTGTTAAAATTGGTCATCTAGCGTGACTTCCGTTTGGTTTTGCCATTAAGGTTTATGTGACACATTCTCTCTCCTAAGTGTCATATTTAAATGACATGGCACCCTCTCTCACTCCAACTCAACAAAACAATGCTGTTTTGATTCATTTAAATGTTCTGTTTTGTTCATTTAAAAGAATCAAAACGGCGTCGTTTTGCTGAGTTGGAGTGAGAGAGAGTGTCATGTCATTTAAATATGACACATAGAAGAGAGGGTGTACCACATAAGCCTTCCACGTCAGCATTTAATGGCAAAACCAGACGGATGTACGGATGTTACGCTAGATGACCAATTTTGACAAAAAAAAACGTTGAGGACCTAAAACAACTTTTTGAAACACTGATGATCAATATTAAACTTCGTGCAAACATTAAAGACCAAAAGAGTAATTTGGCCATTATAAATTCTCCTATGTCAAAATTTTTTCAGATTTTTTTTTAAAAAAATACCTTCCATTCTTTTTATATTAAAAACTTACAATTATCTTAGAAATAGACAAAAACTCTATTTCTCTCCCTAATCTTTAGTACTTTTTTCAATTTGATAGTTAACATTTACTTAATCTCAAGTTAGTCTCTCATGTTTACGATTGATATCAATTTTGTCTCTAATGTTTGTTCAGTTTCAATTTTCTCCTTCACATTTGTAATTAGTACCAATTTGATCCCTCACATTTTTTTATTTACCCCTCAATTTTGTTGAGTAATTTTAATATTTAGATAATAGAGAGATCGAATTGGTGCCAATTACAAATGTGAATGACTAAATTAAAACTAAACAAATGTTAGGGACCAAATTGGGACCAATCAAAACATGAAGGACTAAATTGAGACTGAACAAATGTTAGGGACCAAATTGAAAAGGGTGCTAAACATTAAGGCCAAAAAAAATATAGTATAATTTCAAAAAGGAAAATATATAATAAAAAATATATTTTTTCTTAAAAGAAATTGAAAAACTTTTCTTAAAAATAATTTAAGTTTACAAATAATAAATAATAAAGGTATTGAGCTAAAAATAAAAAAAAATTATATATTTTTTATCTTAAAAAAATAGTGTAATTTATTTTTTAAATAGATAGAGTTCCAACTTATTAGAAAATAATTTACTAGAAAAAAATTATAAAGGATTGAAAAAATTAGTTTGTTTTTTTTATAAAGAAAAAATTAGTTTGTTTCTTTCACCCTAAGATTGGAAAAAATAAAAATAAAAAGACTATCAATCGCCAAGTGGGTCATCCACAGGAAACATAAAACGTGTGAAACAAAGAGGTGGAAGAGCCAACATATATATTCCCTGCTTTTCTACATAACAAAACTATCAAACAGCCCCTAGACTTTGAAACTTTACCATTTATTTAGTATTTACTGCCCAAAATTGATGCTTATTATATAGACACAAAACAAAATTGATTGAATTGAAGCTCACAATTCCCTGAATTCACCATCCACACACAAGTATACAATATGAATGCTTTTGGGTCTGGATTACTCCTACTTTTCCTTATTTTTATCTCCTCTACCTCACCATCAGAGGTCGCCACCATTGATGTTCTTCAGGCCAAGGCTCTGATCCAGAAAGCCCATGTTTATTATCTCGATGTCAGGTCACCTCCAATTTCTTCCTAATTCATTCATTTCTTCTTTTGCATTTCTTAATTCTTATGGTATTACTATTTACTATTTAGGACGGTGGAAGAGTTCGAGAAAGGACATGCGGATGTGGATAAAATCATTAACATTCCTTATATGCTTTATACGCCAAAGGGTAATAAAGTAATTACACTTTTATATTTTCAGTTGTACTGTCATGGTAATATTTTGAGATGTTAATTTGTTTGGATTAAAACAACCAGGTAAGGTGAAGAACCCAGAGTTTGTGAACAAGGTTTCAGTTGCTTTCAACAAAGAAGATCATCTTGTAGTGGTATAATTAGTTATTTGTTTTTTCAGTGTGATTTCATTCCTCTGTGGCTAATTCATAATTGCTTTTCTCTGATCATCTCATGCATGAATTTGAATTCTAGGGTTGCCTAAGTGGGGTCAGATCTCTGTGTGCATCTGCTGATCTTCTGACTCATGTAAGTTGCTTCGTTTTATGTTTACTATAGTGCAACCCATGAGAATTTGAATACAAAATACTAACTCCCTCATTATATTTGCCTTCTTAATCACAATTCTAGCAAAAGAAATTAATTTCCAACAAGGTTTTTTCTTTAATAGAGGGGTGAGTTTTGAAGTAATCTATGGGACCTCAAGAATACAGGTTGAAATAGTTTCTTTGTTTGCAGGAGTCAAGTTGTGCACATTTGACCCTCCCCCGATTCCAACTAGTGAAAGTTTTGTGCACTAGGCCGTCTATTGATTTCCTTTGCTAGAAATAATCTTGCTTCAAATACTATCGAATCTTGCTTTAAATACTATTATCGAACATTAAATGTGAATATATTTTTTTAACAATAATTTAAACTTTAATTTATCAAATGTTAAATATAACCTTCCTTGATATACCAAAATTTAAAATTTCATTAAAAAAATGTTTATATTTAAAATTCGATACTATAACAAGTCTAGTGAGATTGTTTTTAGTAGGAAAAAACCCTGAGTAACTACAATGTGGTTATTTTTAGTCTTGTGATTAATGTAATGTAAATTAGCATGTTGTGTTTTCTGTTTATTATGTGTACTAACTTTGTAGTGATATGAATGGGCAGGGTTTTAAGAATGTGAAGAACATGGAAGGAGGCTATCTCGATTGGGTTAAAAAAGATTTTCCTGTAAAAGCACATATAGCCAACGAAGAACTGTGATCATTAAGGCCAAAAAAAAAAAAAACTGTGATCATTGAGTAGAAAAGAATGATTGCTCTGTATATAATGAAGGCATGAAGGCAACACATAATCTATTTGTACCATTTTTTTTATCATTTTCCTTGTAATAGTTTTCTATATTATTTATACAAGATAAATAAAAATTTTCTTATTTATTTTTGTTAATTTAAAGTATTTTATAGATAAGTTTTTCTTAAATATGTCCCGGTATATTTATAGTTACTGTACTGGTCATAATATTGTTGATCTTTGAGTATAGAGGATGTCTCATGCCTAAAATAGTAAAATGTACAATTTAATTTAGCATCCTTACACGTTATGTAATTAAATTTTGATATTTTTGAGGTTGGGTATTTCATTTTTTCAATTTTAAAAGTAAACAAAAAAATTCCATCATATTTTCAATTTTGTACAACATATCACATTTTGTACTATATATCTCATAAATTCAAAGTGGTTTCTATGGGAAGGCCCAAAAATAAGTGGTTTCTATGAGGCCAAAATTTCAAATAAGCGCCCGCCGCCTAGTCCATCTAGACTGAAAATTTACCAATGGGCCTGAATCATATATTGGGCCGGATCAGTGAACAATTCACTCTCATTCTCTTACGTGGCAGTAATCTATTGGCTGTGAAAAACCGTGGCTTGTTAATAGTAACAGACGATTTCAACGGCGTTAACGTGGACGGAGACGGAGAAGCACTGAGCAAAGCAAGAGCTCCCCTCTCTGGCAAGTAAACCCGAGTTCTCTCTCTTTATAAAACACATTGAAAAGCGTTGATATATCTGAAGACTTTCCTTTCCGATCTTTCGCTACGTTTATCTTCTGAATCTACGACGATGGTGCTCGAGGTGAGCCTCGCTTTCCTTCATTTCTTTTTCTACCAACTCTTCTTCCATCATAGTTCCTCGTTGAGAAATTAGGGTTTTGCTTACTATTATTGTACCTTTTTTTTTTCATTGGATTATTTCTTTAATTAGGCGACAATGATCTGTATTGACAATTCTGAATGGATGCGCAATGGGGACTACGCTCCTTGTCGATTTCAAGCTCAAGCAGACGCTGTCAATCTTATTTGCGGTGCTAAAACTCAGGTGAAGCCAGTGGACATAAAGCTTGGATTAATTTTGTTGGCTTGAGATGCGGTGACTTGTGCAATATATCATTCAATTTTGTCTTTAATATGTTAATCCGTTTGATGCATAGAGGATATTCCTTTTCCAGATTTATACTTGCGCTTACGTTGAGCTCTGTTCCCTTGTGGCAGAGAGGCTATTTGTATTATTGATGATTATTTAAGTTAGATTCCTTTATGGGACTCACTTGCGCTTTGAATTCTGATGAATGTATTTTCACTCTATTCAGGCTAACCCAGAAAATACAGTGGGAGTTCTGACAATGGCAGGGAAGGGGGTTCGTGTTTTGGTCACCCCTACGGGTGATCTGGGCAAGATATTAGCTTGCATGCATGGTCAGTTTTTGTTCGTTAAATTCTTTTGAATCTGTTCTTTTACTTTCCTTCACAATGAACATTTCAAATGTGTTGGTCCACTTATGCATTATATTATTTTGGAATTGCAATTTGATTTATTTGCATGAAATTGAGAATGAAATGCAAATTTTATTCTATTTTAAATAAAAGGACTATGTGGTTTGTCGCATTCTATTTGGTTATTTGTAAAACTTCCAACCATAGCCTTAAAGAGTGATAATGGATGTGAAAGCCTTAACAAGGTGGTTCTGGTACAAGTACAAGCTAACAAGCATACCGAGAAATGGCAATATTTCCTCTATCACTGAGTCCCCCCCCAACATAACAAAAAACAAACCAAAAAAAGCCCATTGTGAAGGTTTTATAGGAGACATGGTTCACTAAGTTATGCTGAAGTTAGTCAGCTGGTGAAAGACTGGAACAAATTTTTTGTCATCTGATTGGTAGAGTGGGCTTCTTTTCTTTTGAGTCTTGGCAGCTTTCATGTATGATCCTTGTTTCAGGGCACGTCTCCTAGTGAGATAGAGCGTCTGTGAATATTGTTGAAGAATTGCATAAAGTTTTCTGCTTATACTACTGAGCAGTGTTATACTTGGATTCTTCTGTTCTATCTATTAAAAGTTGATACTCTTTCTCTTGCCAATTTAGGACTAGAAATAGGAGGTGAGCTGAATCTAGCTGCGGGCATCCAGGTGGCACAATTGGCTCTTAAGCATCGACAAAATAAGAAGCAGCAGCAAAGGATTATTGTCTTTGCTGGAAGGTATGCATAACCATTTTTTCCCTTTAATTGAAATTATGTTATTTTTTCTGTAATTAACACAATGATTTATAGTCCTATCAAGCATGAGAAGAAAATGTTGGAAATGATTGGTAGAAAGTTGAAGAAAAACAGTGTAGCACTTGACATTGTCAATTTTGGTGAAGAAGATGAGGGAAAGACAGAGAAGCTAGAAGCACTCCTTGCAGCTGTTAACAATAACGATAACAGCCACATTGTTACTGTTCCACCGGGTTCAAGTGCTCTTCCTGATGTACTTATTAGGTTTGTGGATTTAATTTCTTCTTATTCATTTTCCCCCTCCAGCCTATCTCTTGTTTATCTAAGTTTGAAGATTAATGTAAGAATTTGCAGTCTACCTTCTGGATTAATGTAACCTGTTTTGTTGGCAGTACACCTATATTTACTAGTGATGGGGAAGGTGGAAGTGGTTTTGCAGCAGCTGCTGCAGCAGCTGCAGCTAGTGGTGCATCTGGATTTGAGTTTGGTGTCGATCCCAACTTGGACCCTGAACTGGCTCTTGCTCTGAGAGTTTCAATGGAAGAGGAGAGAGCCAGGCAGGAAGCAGCTGCAAAAAAGGCTGCAGACGAGGCTTCTAAACAAGAGAAAGGAAGTGACCAGCCAGCCAGCTCGCAAGATGCAACAATGACTGAGCATGCAAGTGGAGCAACTTCTGAAGCTGAAAATAAGACGAATGATTTAATGGTTGGTTTCTTTTATTATTTTAGCCATGTGTGTTGCCTATTTTGTTCAATGATTGCTTGGAGTGTAATTATTTATTTCATAAGTAATATTACTCTTATTGTAATTTTAATTATGTAGGCATACTTTATTGGAAACATCCTAAGGAAGATATCGGGTCTTGGGTAAAATTTTAGTTTCCTGGGAGATTTCAGTGAGACCTTCAAGATTTAAGGGAATTCAGGAGCCAGTTACCTCAGTATTTGTCGTTATCTAACCTTTATTTGTCTACGTTCTTCAATACTGCAATTGTAGCAACACCACTGTGACCGTTGCTCCTACTACCTACCTGACAACTATTGTTACTGCTTTTAGCTTCTGCCATCTTACCACAACTATGACCATAGGAAAATTGATTCCTCATTCCCACGCTCACCATATTGTCATGGATTCATACAGTGGAGCAAGGCAGTCCCCCCCCCCGCCCCAAATGCCCATTCTTTCAGTTATTTTAATTTATTTGGAGTGCTGATGGAAGTCTATCACTCTATCTTACCATTCTTCTCAATATGATGACGTGAAACAATACCTTCCCTGGTAGGCTGGTTACGTAGATTGTGTTTGCTGTGAGATAGCATTGAGAGAGTTGTGGGCATGCAGATGCAGTGCATTAAAAGCCTTTTTTTAACCCCTGAAAAACTTGCTTCTGCAGTCCTACCTGTGTTTCTTTTGGATTTTTTTAATTTCCTTCGTTTTCATAAATTGACACTGGAGTAGTAATTATACTGTTTAGACTGACCTTCAAATGGAAACAGGACGATGAGAATGCTTTATTACAACAGGCGCTTGCAATGTCAATGGATGATCCTGCCATTAACAGTGATGTAAGAGATACAGATATGTCAGAAGCAGGTGCAGACGATCCTGAGTTGGCTCTAGGTGAGTTATTATGTTACTTTAAGCATTCTTCATTTATGCATGCCTGGGTGAGTCTCTTTTGTGTCCTTTACATATGTCATTTGAACTAGTTCTCTTGTGTGTCCATTACATAATTCTTTTCTACAGTACTGTCACGTGTTGCATTAGCTATAAAATGTCGGGTTGTATAACAATTTATTAGATAAGATAAAATTTGAACTATTTGGAAGAAAGTTTTATATATGAGAATAAATATCACATTCATGCTATATGGGCGGGAGTGGTCAAGATAGATTTTTTATTTTGGTAATCCAATACCTTATACATGCTTGCTTACCAGGGTTTATTGCACCACCTTAATAATTGAATTGACTTTTCGTGCATATCAAACATTTAATAAGGCTGGGTTCTATTTGATATTATAGTTATCAAATTGTGAGTCAGGAATCTAATTTTCCACTCGTGTGATTCGTAAATTGTACTAAATGGTATGATTCAAGGACACAGGGTCAGAAGATATCATTTCATTGCACAGTGATTACTTATTATATTTTCTATAAAAAAATGATTGCTTATTATCTATTTTCTTAATTACTTACCTTACTCCTACTTGTTTGAGGATTGACTTGGTTGAATTGTAATGTTCTCTGCTCTTTGCTGCAAGATTCTGATTTGACCTGGGCTTAGGATTAAATTAATTTGCATTATATCATATAATTTATAAGACATAGGAATGCTGTTTAGTGATTATCCTGATTTCTGTTTGGTCATTTTGTGCTTGAAGCTCTTCAATTGTCTGTAGCGGATAGCTCAAAGGACGGCCAGTCAGACATGAGTAAACTGTTGGCAGATCAGTCCTTTGTATCCTCTATCCTTGCATCGGTATGTATGAATCTAATAAATCCTGTAATTATTTTTAGTGGTTATAACAGATGAATTGAATGATATGCTATATGCTGCATTGAGTAATATTCATTTCATCTGCAGCTTCCTGGGGTTGATCCAAATGATCCATCTGTCAAAGATTTGCTAGCCTCCATGCAAAGTCAGTCCGAGGTATTATTTTCTTTTGAAGTATTCATTAATTTTGAAAATAAGTTTGCTGAACATTTTAAAAATATTCACTTTTGACTTGGCGTGGATAAAGGATATGAAGAACATAATCTTTAAGCCCCTTCCCTGCTAGACACCCTAAGAAATTCCCTTGCCTGCTGATTTGAGGGAGAATCTAGATATATGCACCAAAAGAAAGTGTATGGCATTTTTACTAAGGACATGAGCCAACCGTGATTTAAGCACATTTAAAACATAGTTCTCTATTTCTATTTAAAAAAAAAAAAGTTCTCTCTAGTAGCATATTTTTAATGTGCTAATGTAAATAAAATTTGAAATATATTCTCCTGGGTCAGTAGATTTTTATACAAGTGCTATTGCCTATATGATTAATGTATCTCTGATTGCTAGAATTTTTTTTGTTGAACTAATAAACTATTGGTGTTTGGGTACGTTTTCTGTACTTCTACGAGTTCTCTGATTTCTCTGTCAATTATCAGTCCCAGCAGAAGAACGAAGACAAACCACCAAGTGAGGAGGAGAAGAAATAATCTTGAGAAGCCTCTTTGAGAGATCAAGTTCTCCACAGCTTGACTTTTTCTTTTCTTTTTTTAAACCAGATGTCTTTCCCTGCACCTTGTGATTTTAGACTTTATTTTTTCCGATTCATAAAGTAATATTATTTTTTATATTTTCTTCAAATGGATCTCTAGAATTTGAATTTGTGTCTGTTATAATTTGCTCATCACTATAATCAATTACTTGTAGGTTAGCAATACCTTTTCATATGGTAATCAGTGTTATACATAAAGATAAAATAGCGAATATGTTAGTTTCAATGTGATTCTGATCTTCACCCTTTAGCCAATTGCTGTCACCTTCATGAAATCTGATATTTTTGTTTTCTTTGTTTGCGGCGAGATAAGGCGTTGCTCATTTCTGGTACTGGACCACCAAATCAATTATCATATTCTTATGCTGATGCTCATGTTTTACTTCATTTCCAATGGCTATAAACCTTTTAAACTGGCCAATCAAATGTTGCTTCTGTGTTCCAATCTCTATTCAACCTATAAATAATATATCTTATATGAATCTTTTAACCTAATTGGATCTGGTTTATTATTGGAGTTGAGTTTAGGATTAGCCTCTCGTATGTATTGAATAATTCTTTGAATCATTACTGAGAAAAACTAATTTCTAATTTATGAGAGTTGGATCTTACGCTTTCTAAAAATAATTTGTTTATTTCATTTGTTAATATATGAATAGTAGTATTATTCAAATTTTCAATAATACTAAATTATAAAAATTCATCATAACAATTAGCTTCAGAATGATCCAACTAAAATTAGGACGCTAATGAACAGTATATGTGACTGTCGAATAAATTCAATTAATGCAGAACATGATATATAATCAAAAGTCAAAACCATCCATTCTTAATCAATGGTTTTTGCTGATCTGAACTATTTTTACATATACAATATATATAGGCTCCACTTTCTTTCTTTCCTTTTTCTTTTTTAAAAAATACTCTTGCTTTATAGTAAAACTCAACACGAGTAAATTAAAAATAAAATGTTAAGGGAAAACCATCCAATTAAATAGCATATATATATAATGGGCCGTACAGAATATTTTAGCATAGGACAATTAATGTATCCACTTGATTCTCTTCAATGATCATGCATAATCTCACTTTCTCAATCACTTGTTGAGAGATTCCCCTAATCCCTCTTTCTCTCACACCCATTAAAGATGATGCTTATGCCTATCATCACCTTTTACAAAAAAAAAATTCTGGGAAATAAGTTTAATTGGCATCGAAGTAATTTTCAAAAAAAAAAAAAAAAAACAAGACCAGAGAATTTAATTATAATTCCAGTCTTAAACTATGGACCTCAGGAATGAATTCCTTCTTAGCCCAAATAAATCTTATATTCTGTGATTCATATAATAATAGAATTTCATAACTTGTTCTGAATATGACTTTGAAATTTCGTAATTAAAATTTTTCCCCACTTTGCTCTCTCTCTCTCTCTCTCTCTCTTTTGTTAGTGCCCACCGATTCAGCATATCTAGCTATTGCTTTCCCTGCTTGCTGCCAATACGTTTGTGCATTAAGAGTAAAACTCCATTGCCTCAACAATTACATCTTAATTCTGCAAATTCAAGTGCTCCATCATATGAACTTAGGAAATCCTTTAATCCATATATATATGACCTCAATTTTAAGGTACAAGAGCTTGAGAATATATATATATATATATATATGGAGTGGAGGACATAAAGAAAAGTAATATCAAAATCTTAAAACTATGTTTACCTTGATTGTAAGGAGTGAGATTAAGCATTTGACATTTAAAATATTTGCTCATTGATTTGTTAAAGAAATTTTAATCATTGTTATAAAATTATCATCCTTCACCTAAATTGAACATATAATCTCTTTTCTAGCAATCTACTTATACATGATAAAATTGAAAAGCCAAAAGTATCTTTTTGTTTTCCAAATTATAGGTATTCTATTAATTTTGTCCCTAAATTTGGTTTGCTGTCAATTGTACCATAAACTTTCAAATTATAACCAATTTTATCATTTACCTTAGTTCCTTCTAAATAGTTAAGAAGGCACTACACGTGGCCCTCCAATATTGCCGAGCTAAATTGATGGCTATGACTTGGTAACATAGGAGGCCACGTGACTAATCACATATGACGTTAACTATTTAGACAGAGTCAGAGTGAATGGCAAAATTAATTGTAATTTTAAATTTTTTTGACACAATTTACAGTAAACAAAGTTTAGGATAACAAAGACCTAATTTGGGGACCAAAAAATACTTGTGTCAATAAAAAAAAAACAATAATATGAAAACCAACTTATAAATATTGTAATAATTAATAAGCATATCATCCTTTACCTAAATTGAACATGATCTATATGCTTTGTATAAGATATGGGGCACAATATCAAATTTATTCCACAAGGGAACAAATTAAGAAGGGCATTATTCTGAGTAGGGAATTAGCTAGGAAAGAGCACCATTTGTTTGTTCTCTCAAGGACAAGATAGCATGCGTATGATCTTGATATTCTTGAAGATATTGTTTCTTATAATGTTCATTTTTTATAAATCCATGCAATGAGAATGGAATAGTGTGGGAAATTTTCGGTACTACATATCTTTTTTTTTGTAAGAAAAGAGCTTAACTAAATCTTCATGCTTAGTGCTTCATTTTATATGTGGATTGGTGAGTTGGAGCACAAAAAATATATATGATGGGGCAAGTCAAAGCACAAACATATTATGATCAGCTTGCAATTTTTCTTATATTATAGCCACCTCATCTCATGCTTTTAATCTACGATAAGATTCACATCAGTATATATTGAAAAACACCTACCCACCCACTAATTCACCTTCAAATATAATTAATACCCTCCTTGTCTTTCTTTAATTTCTGATCTTGGACCGGTATATATATTCATCAAAGAGAGCCTAATGACTAATCTCTTGAATACTGTAAAGTAGGCTTGAAGCGACTCCTCCAATAAATATTATTTCATTCTGATCCTTTCAAGAATCGAACTTAAAAGACTATGATTAAAGAGAACAAAGACCTCTTACTATTTGGACCACCTCTACTATTTGGTTTCCACTTTTATTTTGCATGTTTAAAAATAATAATTGCATTTAAAGTAATTTCTAATATAAATATATACTATAAACTGGGCAAAAGACATGTTTATGAATATTTACTCAAATTTAGCTATTAATTACTCAATACTAGACCTCGTTTTTTTGTTCAAGTGTCTAGTCCTTAAAATTAAAGGTATTATTATTCCTGTTTTATTAAAGAGATATTATTCCAAGTACATATGTTCTGCCTTTTATTTTAAAAATATAAACGAATTCCCTTGAAGTTAAAAGGTGAATAAAATTACCCTCTAAAATATAATATTTATTTATTTTATTTAAAAAGTATCTTTTTAAATTTATTAATGATTTCAATGTTATTCACTTTTCATTAAAATCATAGATACAGTTGTTTTAAATTTTAAAAATTGACTACTTTATATTGGTCAAATTATATAATGTATCATTCAATACTTGTTATAATATATAAATGATAAATAAATAAATAAATAAATATATATATATATATATATATATATATATATATATATATATATGAGTTATTTAGTTAACAAAAAAGTACAATTTAATTTAAAAGAGAATATATATATATATATAATGAAATTAACCCAACAAAACAAATAGAAGATGTTCAGTACTATAAGAGTACTGAAAATTTAGTATTTTCGAATAAATGTTCAATATTAATAATGACACACACTAATGAGGACTCATGTTGAATGAACAGGAATCAAATGACTGAAAGAATGTACTTATAAGTTCAGTATTACTATATTACCGAACATATTCTCACCAACATGTTATTCTTATTTAGCCACCTTAATTGCACGTTGAAAAATGGTTCTTTAATTTTCTTTCATTAATTGTTTGGGGAGATTAAGATCCCATAATAACGTGCTGTAAGAAGAATAATGATGTTTGAAGAAAATGAACGACGTCGGTGAAAAGTTTGGTCATGAAGCCCTTATTTCCTCAACAATTAGTAGTATATACTTTAATGTTCTTGTCAATAAGCTAAGTTAATGCCATTTTTTTTAATAATAATTCATTGATTGAAACAACTTGAGCAACCTCCAATATTGTCACTTGAATAAAAAGTAGCTCAAAGATCTTTCAAGAATGTTAAAAGATATATATATTATATATATATATATATATATAGACATGCTAATAAAGTTCTTTGGATTTAATGATGAAGCCTTTATGCACGCCATTGAAAGAAAGAAGGAAAAAAGATTAGAAGATAATAATTGATTAATCAATCTTATGTCATTTTTTAAACAAAATTAAACTCAACTGTACACTAATAACATCAAATCTAGCTAGTACGTAAGACAAGTACATTTTATATTAATAATTAAAGTCACGCTGTATTAATTTCATGAACGTCATTATATGTAGCACATACTGGAGATGAGTGTTCATCATTTTCTATATGCATGATCTATTTTTTTAAAAGTTACGATTCTCCTTGCTAAAATCTGCACTTAATTACTCAAGTGAGAGATGATAATTAAAAAGATAAGTTTAACTTTAATATGATAGATTTAGACATTTCATAGACTAGCTTGACCCTTAGGCCTTGAGCATATATATTGTTATGTAAAATTTACTTAGAAATTCCACAAACTTTGTAATTTATACCTAAAAATAATAATTTGTTCATTCAAAATCTTAATGGAGGGTAAACACATAAATTCCCACAAGGCCGAATGTTTAGAAAACCTTTTTGCACAAAATTTCAGGATTTGTTTGGGAATTAAGAGGGGAATGGATGGGAAAGTTAACCTTCCATATGTCGTTCCCTTGTTTGGGTGTTGATACCTCTTTCAAAATACCCTAATTTGGCATATCTTGAATTTGTGAAGGAGAAGGATAATGATGGATTAAGGCTTGATCTTTCATTATCTTCTTCTCCAATTTTCATCTTCCCAAACAAGGGGAAGATATCTTGAAAGTCTCCCCTTCCCTTCTCCTCCTTAATCTCTAATCTAAACATATCCTCAAAGATTAGGAAAATTTTCTCCACAACGCCTAAAGTTTATGATGTTTTTTGCGTTTTAATATGACTTTATTAACGTAACATTGTTCAACTAGAATTTTAGATAAAAAAGTTAACTAAAGAATTTTTGCAAGAGTTGCAAAAGTTTTAATTGTTGTTGTAACCTACTATGAATTTATGATATATAATATACTTTTTTTCCAAAAAAAGAACTTTCCTACACAAGAATGGCCCACATGATAAGAATTCTTGGTCATGGTTTAGTTTATTTGTTCATTATATAGACTATAGTGCTTCAAAGATAAGAGGTTCCAAGTGTGGCATAATGAATGAAACAGTACTCTTGCACATACATCAAAGTGGGAAATGACACCAAATTGTATATATATATATTAAAAACTCTGAAACGTAGTGGCTTCTCTCTCTCTGTGACACACGTACATGCACACAAACACCTCCTTCCTTTATGTGTACCTCATAAAGGATTTTTGCAGGTACTTATAATGAGCACAAGATACAGAAGAAATTAGAAACCTCTTCTCAAAGCTCTGTATGTTCGCCAAGTTCAACAATCCCTCCAATGGGTACCAATTTCAGACATGTGTTTTATACATTGTGGGGTGTTTCTACTTCTTGGAAGAAAAGAAGCACACCACATGTTCGAAGAATTTCCCACAGAGATGTGGAGAAAGAAGAGTTCCAGTATGCTAGTACTCGGTGTCTCTCATCTTATTACAGTGTGTTTGTGGTTCGTCTAGCTATTATGGTCAGTGAAATTTCTCCAAACCCCCACCTAGATATTTGTTTTTATGCATGGTTATAAAAAAAATGAGTATGTAAATGATCATTTTGAACTTGCAATTTCTAAGAATCTCCGGTATACATAAATGGCTGAAAATTTTTCAAGGACAAAATTGAGACAAATTTCATATTTCTGAGACAAAATTTGACATTACCATTTTTCAAGGACTAAACTGAGACAGATTGCATCTTTTAGGGACCAAACTAATAATTTACTCTAAAAAATTGATCAAAGATCAATGAAGCCTAGCTAAGGATTTTCTGTTTTCACATAGTAAAAACTATTGCCTGTGTGCTTCATAGAAGAAAAGCCATTTTGTTGAACTTACTAATATTTTGTATGATGCAGGTCATGCTAGCCATCTTGATTGGGCTGCTCACTTTACTAACATGGCATTTCACAAAGATTTATACTAAAAAATCACTTAACAGCTTAGCCTATGGCCTACGTTATGAACTTCTCCAACGTCCCATCTTAAGGATGTGGAATATTTTGAACACTACAGCTGAAATTACAGCAGCTCAAGTGAAGCTGTCCCAGTATGTAATCAGACGGTACAACAATCCTGCCTCTCAAGCAGAAGAAGTAGAGGTTAATTCTTATTCTTATACAGTTTGTTCATACTTCATACCATAATCTTACTATGTTCTTGTTATGTTTGAGTACTGAGAGTGAGACCATTAACATTTTTGCTTATTTGTAAGGCGGAAGTATCTTTTTGGACCCTAAACTATAAGATTTTTGTCAAATATTTGCCCATCAACTTTGTTTTCTATCAATTGTGTATCTAAACTTTCAATTTACAAGCAATTTTGTCCTTCACCCAAATTTCATCTGAATAATTAACGGTTGATGCAAATATAATTATCCTCGTGGCCTCCAGTGCTGATTGTGATATCAAATCATATATTTAGCTACAATTTTTTGTCCATTTGGCCAAATTCCATCCAAATAATCACATTTGCATTTGCCTAATTATTTAGACGGAATTTGGGTAAAGTGCAAAATTACTTTCAAATTGAAAGTTTAGGTACACATTGACAACAAAGTTTAGAGGCAAAATTGAGAAAATCCCTATAGTTTAGGGAACAAAAAGGTACTTTTGCCTATTTGTAATGTTCAAACTCTTGGCAGTTATATGAAGCAATGAGGGCTGTGACATGGGCATTGTTTGCTAGCAACAAAGCTCTCAATTCAATAACTATCAATTACAGAAATGGGTTTGTCCAGGCATTCCATAGGGATGTAAAGGGTAACAACACATTTTATATATACTCTGATCTTGCAAATTACTCCATAGCTGCTAGTCTACTCTCAACTCATCAAGCTTGGAATGATAACACCATTCTTGGAAACCATTCTGCTATTTGGTATCGCGAACCACTCGATCCTCTCAGTGGAGAGAAGATTGGGAAAGCTAAGCAAATAGCACCAGAAGACTTGATCAATATTGCTGGCATTTCCCAAGTTCCTGATGGTATTGCTTCGTGGCACGTGGCTGTGAGCAAGTTCACAGATTCGCCTTTGCTTTCAGCAGCACTTCCAGTTTTGGATTCTTCTAACAAGAGCATTGTGGCTGTTGTGGGTGTCACTACTGCTCTTTATAGTGTAGGCCAGCTGATGAAAGAATTAGTTGAGTTTCATAGTGGTCACATGTACTTGACTTCACAAGAAGGTTACTTACTTGCCACTTCCACTAATGAACCTTTGCTTATAAATTCAACAAAATCTCCCAAGCTCAAGATGGCTGTTGATTGTAAAGACGATGTGATACGACTCGGAGCCGAGTGGTTAGGGAGAACTTATGGAAACAAGTTTCCTCCAAGTCATGAGGTTCATATTGAGGATGCCTGGTTAGGTCACCAGCAATATTACATTGATTCTTTCTTCCTCAAGTTGAAGAGACTTCCTCTGGTAAATTTGACCACACTGCACTTATTATTTTGATTCTGTTCAGACTTAACAATTTTATGTTATACTTTTTTGGGTGACTTATGATGATTGGCTTAAACTTTGTGCAGGTGGGTGTTATCATTATCCCAAGAAAGTATATCATGGGAAAGGTGGATGAAAGAGCCTTCAAAACGTTGGTTATTCTCATATCAGCATCCTTGTGTATATTGTTCATTGGATGTGTTTGCATTTTGATATTGACAAATGGGGTATCAAAGGAAATGAAACTAAGAGCAGAACTTATCCGTCAACTGGAAGCAAGAAGGAAGGCAGAGGCATCAAGCAACTATAAAAGTCAGTTTCTTGCAAATATGAGGTTAGTTTTTCTTTTTCAAGTTCATTATGAATTTAAAAATGATTAACTATTTAACTATGCTAAGTTTCTATTTAGGCATTTGTCATATTCTGGCAGAAACTTATTATGTAGATGTTTTATTCAACTTATTAAGGAAGTATCTAAGAGGGTGAGCCTTGGAGCAACGGTAAGGTTGCTGCCATTTGACCTGGAGGTCACAGGTTCAAATTTTAGAATAGTCTCTCTGCTTGCAGAGGTAAAACTGTATATATTCGACCCTCTCTAAATCCCACCTGGTGGGAGTGTCGTGCACTAGGCCACCCATTCTTATTAAGAAAGTGACCAATAATTTGTTCAGGAGCCTTAAAACATGATGTACTATATGATGATTTAACATCCATACATTTTCAATATCTCCCATGAGAATTGGCTAGCATGCTGAAGAAGGGATATTAATAGGAAAAAACTTAGGTGGAGTTTCATATCTTTGTCATAAGCTTCTACAATATGAAACCATCATGTGTATAATTTATACAATTCATCTCTCTCATGATTGGTTCTTTTTTAAGACAACATTCACATGTTCTATTTCAATTGGAGAACCTGATAGTAAAGATCTAAGGAACAACATATAAGTCTAATATGTATTAGTAACCTATCTATGCTGCTAGGTTCATTTGTCTAGGAAGTTATTTCCTTTATGCGTTAGGGACTTAGGGTCTTAAATTTTGTTTTTATTAATATATTTTTATTTATTTTCTCATTACAGTCATGAACTGAGGACTCCTATGGCAGCAGTGATTGGTTTGCTTGACATTCTTATATCCGATGATTGTCTCACAAATGAACAATATTCAGCAGTTACTCAAATAAGAAAATGCTCAACTGCACTACTCCGTCTCCTTAACAACATTTTGGATCTGAGCAAGGTGAGCTATATACATACATAAAAATATACAGAAACACACAAGCTAAGCCTTTTGCTCAAGAACACAAACTATATACATAGACATACACACATATATACATATAAAAAAAAAGGAAAAAACTTAGGTAAGGTTCCTTATATCTTTGCCATAAGGAACCTTACCTAAGTTTAGTCCTAAAAAATGCTTTTCTGCAAAGATTTTCTTTTAATATTTCATATATAGGTGGAATCTGGAAAATTGGTGCTAGAAGATGAAGAGTTTGACTTGGGAAGGGAACTTGAAGGGCTTGTAGATATGTTTTCTGTGCAGTGCATTAACCACAATGTAGAGACTGTTTTAGACCTGTCTGGTATGAATTTTAACAGAAGTAAAAGAATAAAGTACATGATTACCAGTGTGTAATTACAATTTTCTGATGTATCCAGATAATAATATTTTTTTGCAGACGATATGCCTAAGGTAGTTCGAGGTGACTCGGCTAGGGTAGTTCAGATTTTTGCAAATTTGATCAACAATTCCATAAAGTTCACTCCAAGTAAGCAATATATTATTCCTTCCACCATTTTATGTTCAAGTTTTTTTCGGAATAATAGTGGTAGTGAAGGAAAAACAACTAAACAAGGAAAAAGATACCTTAATTCAAGAAAACTATAATATATGACTCTTATATCCTGGAATTTATAACAAAATCCAACAGAAATTTGATATGGGTTAATTGAATAATGACTTCCATTTCCACTTCCCAAGGTTCTGTCTGAAACTTCAAACACTGGTCTTCCAGAAGCATGAAGGTTAGAACATGATAAAGGCTTCTTCTTTTCAGGCATGTAACAAAATCCAACAAAAAGTTGATATCTTTTTGCATTTTCCTAGTTCCTTTATATCAAGGAAATCAATGTGTGATTAACAAGAAGGTAGTGGCATTCTATTAAAGAATATGAGCCTATATCAGTATTCATTAGCATTTTCCTTAAGAAATTATAAAATAACTCTGTTACAGAGACTATATATTTCAGAAATTCTAAAAGATCCGAAAGAAGACTAATCTTTAACTCTTTGGAATTGTTAACAGAGGGTCACATTATTCTAAGAGGGTGGTGTGAGAGTGCAAATTCTTGCAGTGATGACGCAAATTTTCCTCTTGATCAGAAGAAACCGTGGATGGGACAGAAGAGTAGAGTGAGGCAACATGAAGGCCACCCAAAGAAGACATCCAAGAAAGATAACAAAATGATTCTTTGGTTTGAGGTTGATGACACAGGCTGTGGTATGAACTTCAAACTCCTTTGAGAACCATTTATCTTATAGCAAAAGAAAAAGTATATTAAGGTAATCCATACTCACATGTCTATGACTCCCATCTGTTATAGGTATTGATCCAAGTAAATGGGATTCTGTGTTTGAAAGCTTTGAGCAAGCAGACCCCTCAACTACTAGATTGTAAGTACTTAGAATTTTCACAAAAGAAAAGATACATGACTGACATAATTTACTTTAGCTAACCTAAGTTGTCATTGAACTTTCAAATGACTATAAAACCTAAACCTCTTGAATGTTATGTGCTGAAGATTTGAACTGTTCTGAAACATTTCTCCCATTTCAGGCATGGAGGCACTGGTCTTGGACTCTGCATTGTCAGGACCTTGGTAAGTTCCTCATAGGAAATTGTATTTCTCAAACACTTGAAGATTTACCTGTTTGATGTTTGGATATACAACATATAAAAAAATTAAAATTTATGTGTTTTCTGATAAAAAAATTTTATGTGTTGTATATATTCTAAATATTAAAAAAAATAACATGATACTCTGCTGAATTGAACATTGTTTCCTTTCATCTCATTAGTACTTAACTATGGCAGATTAATAAGATGGGTGGAGAAATCAAGGTAGTCAAGAAAGAAGGCCAAGGAACTCTGATGCGATTATATCTTCTCCTCAGTGCACCCATGGATGCCACTGAACAACATTGTCGTTTAGATTATGCAGACAGCAACTTAGTGGTGAGTGGAATCACTCTTCTGGGCTAAGTATACATGAAGAAAAAAATTTTATCTGTACCTGACACATATCGACTAAATAGAGTAAATTAGCCTAAAAGATACAATTTGTTTCAATTTAGTCCCTAAAAGATGTAATTTGTCTCAATTTAGTGCCTTGGAACCTCTGTTAACATAACTGACGGAAAATTATTTAGGGACTAAATTTGAGATTGACATATTTTATGGACTAAATTGAGACAAATTACATCTTCTAGAGAAAAAAATAATAATTTACTCAATATTATGTTTCATATGACATGACATTGCACAACATTTTTAATCACATCCAAGTGGTTACAGAGAGAAAAATGGTTGAAAAATGAAAAATCACAGGAAAACTTGCCTCCTAAAAAAAATTCATTCCACTTTTATTTACCATAAGCTATGAAAGATCTTTACCTTTTCAAGACAAAATATAGAACAACATAGATTCACTAACCTGACTCCAAATCTGGTTCTAGATTCAAAAATCCTTTTAAACATCAAAGAAACAAAATAAAAAGGAAGTTTCTTTCTGGTGGGAATATAACATAAAATCATTGCTTGGACTATATGCAGGTGTTGCTTGCATTACCAGACAACATGGGTCGTTTTATCACATCCAAATGGTTAGAGAAAAATGGGGTTTGCACTACAGAGGCATCTGACTGGAATGTACTAACACAAACCCTACGAGAACTCTTTCAAGCAAGAAGTTCAGTTCATAACAATTGCTTTGATGCACAACAAAATTACAGAGTAAATGAGGGTTTGAAGTCTAAATTGCTCAACATACAAGAGATGAAGAACCCAACTTTTGTCATTCTGGTTGACATAGGACTACTTGACTTGAGCACAGATATATGGAAGGAACAGCTTAACTTCCTTTACAAGTACTTTGGAAGAGCCAAGTTTGCATGGTTGCTAAATCATGACACTTCCAATAGCATAAAGATGGAACTCCGTGGAAAAGGCCATATGCTGATGATCAACAAACCACTTTACAAGGCAAAAATGGTTCATATTTTGGAAGCAGTCATAAAAGAGAGGAACCTTGAGCTGCAAAAGAAGATTATCACTACGAAAGAGGGCGGTGATGTGCACGAGTTTCTTGAAATTGATTCTACTAATTTTGATGCTTCTAGCTCTGACAGTACTTCTGACATATCTGAAATGGGTATTTCCAAATCTAATCCTAATGACAAAGAAAGAAAATGTGTTGCAAAATCACTTTCTTCATCAAAGAACCAGATAAAGAACTGCTTAGTTGGGTTAACCGATGAGTGTTTGGAAGATAATAGCAATTCAAGGAATGAAGAGTCATGTCAGAGCAGCCCCAACTCTCATGAAGCCATTGAAGATGCAGAACCAAAAGTAGAACTAGAATCCACTAAAGAAGTATCATTTCCAAGAGAAGCAGCTCAAGGGGAAGAAGATTCTGAATGTGGAGAAACACAGAAAGTTTGGAGCTCAAGTAATGCAGTCAATGGAAAGAAATCTCTTGAAGGGCTGAGGATATTGCTTGCAGAAGACACTCCAGTGCTTCAAAGGGTTGCTACCATAATGCTTGAGAAAATGGGAGCTACAGTTGCTGCAGTAGGTGATGGACAACAAGCAGTGAATGCTCTGAACTGTGTGCTTAGTGCAGAAGATTGTAGAAAGGAGTCTCTTCTGAAGGAGAGGAACACTAAATCTCAAACAGAAAATCTCACTCGCCCTCCATATGACTTGATTCTAATGGATTGTCAGGTTAGAATTATGGGAGAACACCAATGCTTTAATCTTTACTTATCTGACATTCTTGCTTATACAAGAAAACCAAAGCAATAGGCAGTTTTTTGAAGTTTGGAATAAATTTACATTTTGGTCCCAAAAAAATTCATTTGTCTCAATTTAGTCCCTAAAAGATATGGGTGGCAATGGGTAGCTAAATTATGGATACCCGATGGTATCCGTCCGAAAAAACTATACAAGTGAGATATTTTAGGGATCAAAACAATAATTTACTCAAGTGTTTGCTATCAAGTATCAAGTTTTGGCATGAATGTTATGGTTACTTAACTACTTTTGTGATTTGTGAAACTTTCAGATGCCAAGGATGGATGGTTATGAAGCAACAAAGGCAATAAGGAGATCAGAAGAGGGAACAGGAATGCACATTCCTATAGTAGCACTTACAGCACATGCAATGTCATCAGATGAAGCCAAATGCTTGGAGGTGGGAATGGATGCTTATTTAACAAAGCCGATAGACTTCAAGCTCATGGTCTCTACCATTCTTTCTCTCACTAAAACACCTTCCTCACTTCTCACTTCATCATCATCCCCAAGCTAACACAGGAACAACTAGGGTTTAGTTTACCACTTATATATATAGTGTAACATCAAAAGCTTATGATATGTATGTATGTATTGTAGAAATTTTGTCCAATTGTCCTTTCTCTTAATTTTAGCTCACTCGTTACCCATAAATGAGTAATGTGCTCTTCTTTTTTTTCTTTAATTGCATCAAAATAATTCCAATGAAGATGCGAGTATTAAAATGTTGAACTACATGAGAGGTAATGATTTTCAGTGGACTCTTGTGAATAGTGAAAGAGAAATGGTTTATATAGCTAAAACTTTAGGTGAAGAATTTTACTTTATTGGGTCAAGTTTTCATCTTAAATCTAAGTCAACTCGGCCAAATCCAAATGTATACTAGTAAGAAATAATGTTAGTTTTGGAATGTTAGCAGAAAGTTTGATTCAAACCTATCTCAGTTCATCTTTTTAGATCATACTCGGACAACATTTTGAAAATCAATTTCCAAGGTAATTGAATTTGTATTAGAACATATCCTTAAAATAAGAATAACTACCTCACTAAAAGAAAAGAAGACTAACCTATTAATCTATGAAGTAAAGATATTGACAAGAACACTTCACTTGACATATTGATATATACATCAAACTTTAAAAATATAAAATTATATATATATATATATATATATATATATATATATATATATATATAAAAGGTGTACAATGATATGACGAAAGAAATACACATTCATCGTTCACATTAACAAATTTCTTCAAACAAGTTAAAGATGTTAACAAACAAGGCATACATGAACAAAATTAAAAATTTGGGGATAAGCATGAAATAAATAAAAAATTGAGGACAGAAATGAATATTACAACAAAATTTGGAGACAAAAATAATAATTTACCTTATATCATATTGTGTCACATGCGGATCAGTGCATCAAAGTGAAGGAAAAAAAAAAAGAACATGTAAGAAGCTTAAAGATGTATATAGCTAGTGACAAGATAAGGCAAACAAATCAATAACATATTGTTTAACCTAATACGAGATACATACATACATACATACACAAGTATAATGGATTGTGAAGTTGTGAACACTGAACAATGATTTTTATTTGTATAAAAAAAGAACAATGATTTTTAATTATCGAAAATAAAGAAGGAAGCTCTGGGCTTTGGGCCTCATGGGAAGAATCATGCTTGCTTGGACAAAATTACATGGGCCACTATGGGCCGGACCCATTCATCTCAGCCCATGAATAAACTTGTTGCCTAAGTTGCTCCTGCACCTCCGTACAACATTCAACAAAATTGAACTGAGAATAACTTGGCAGGAAGAAGAAGCTTTGAGTATATAGATTTGATTAAGGTAAAATCCATAGAGCCTTAATTTCTTCGACATGGCGAGGTACGATAGAGCAATTACAGTGTTCTCACCCGACGGCCATCTCTTTCAAGTCGAATATGCCCTCGAAGCTGTTCGTAAAGGCAACGCCGCCGTCGGTGTCCGCGGCACCGATATCGTCGTTCTCGGCGTCGAAAAAAAATCAGCCGCCAAACTACAAGACTCCAGGTACTCCCTCACCCTGTATGTGTTGAGTTGGATTTTTTTTTTAATTATTCATTTTCATTTTCTTACTTTAATTTTAGTGTGGCGTGCTGTTCGTAGCCGAAATGAATCATTGTTTGTGATTTCAGCTCAGGCTGTGATTCTTACGGGTAGATCCGATTCTGATTAGGAAATCTGACGCTAGGGATAATTAGATTTGCTTTGGGGTTTTGTAATGTGGTGGAATCCGTCTTTCCTTTATTTACTCCGTATGTATTTTTCAGTCAACATTAACAGCTATTTGATTTTAAACGCGTTTAAAATAATTGGGTTTGAACTTTCAAGTATAGTTTATGATGTGTTCCGAGGTAAACCCGATTCTCAATGCTGGATTGAAGTGTCTGAGCACCTGCAAAAGCTCAAGTCAGGTCTAAGAGAAATAGAGTAACTGTTTACAAATGTACTTACCTTAAGTTGGAGGTGAATTTGTAAAAATTATATGAAAGGAACTGTTGGCGCGAGTTATAATGGAAGTCTGCCATTAAGATGCCAAATATTTGTTTTTCCTAATTGTGCTGCCAAGTGATTCCTTTTTTAAAAAAATATTAAATAATTGATATTGTCAAGAATAACCTTTGCAAAACTGACTATTTCAACTCGTTCTTAGAAATTTTTAGACCAATGGGGTTTGTGATGTTAAAGTTATTTATCAGAGCATTTTGTGTTCTCTTTTTTCACTATATTGTTGCTTTTCTTTTTTGGTTTTGCAGATCAGTGAGAAAGATTGTCAATCTGGATGATCACATCGCCCTTGCTTGTGCTGGACTAAAAGCAGATGCCCGTGTTCTTATAAACCGCGCACGAGTTGAATGTCAAAGCCACAGGCTTACAGTTGAGGATCCAGTGACTGTTGAGTACATAACACGTTACATTGCAGGCCTTCAGCAAAAGTACACACAAAGTGGTGGTGTGCGACCATTTGGCCTTTCAACTTTGATTGTAGGCTTCGATCCATACACTGGTGCACCTTCCCTGTATCAAACAGATCCTTCGGGGACTTTTTCAGCCTGGAAGGCTAATGCAACTGGCAGAAACTCAAACTCAATTCGGGAGTTCCTAGAGAAGAACTATAAAGAAACTGCTGGACAGGAAACTATAAAACTGGCAATCCGAGCATTGCTTGAGGTGAGTAATCCTTTTCTTCCAGCATTTTTGAAACAATGTTAAATTTACTTTCTTGCCTCAATCTTCAATGTCCCGTATCTAATGGGCCACTGCACTATTCTGTTATTTGCATGTATCTGTTTTCTACATGTAATCTGAAGTCAATGACTGAATAGAACTTTTGGAGATTGCCTTCGGTCCTGTATGTTTGTGAAGTTGATATATATTTTAATTATTTTTTTCGAAAATTGATAGGAACATATATTTTAATTATATTTTTCGAAAATTGATAGGAACAATCCTCGATCCAATCTATCTTGTGCCTCTCTTGATCTTGATTACCATGATTAGGAGGCTTTACTTTTGGATAAGTAACTTAAATGTTCGATAGATAAAGATGTTAGATAGATAAAGACATTTGTATGCCTAACATAGGTTGCAGAGGCTTTTGCCGAGGGTTAAGATTGGCACTGAATATTCTTCATATATTTAAGATATCTTCTCATGCTAGTTTTTAACTTAAAGAATATTTTCTTGCGACACATTGAATACATAGTAATCGATAGAGTACATTACATCAAACTTGTCATAAAATATAGGCATCAATATCAAAATGGTTTTTTTTTTTTTAATTACATTAGTTAAAATAACAGATTATATAGACTGGTTTTATGCAGACATATACATACACGTGTTTGAATCTACTATTGTGCCTAGACTTCCAATTTATCTTATTAACATTAGTTTTCATGTCCTTGTTGGCCCATGATTTTGTACCTTGAAAAGTAAAAGCATACAACCTTGATTTTGTCCACTGCAATGGTGAACCCTTGTGTTTCTTTATATTGGCATCATACATCTGGGAAGACAGACAGTTGTAAATGGTTCTCTGTTTTGGAAATGAACTTCTATTTGTTTGCAGTTCAAAGGTACACGAAAATCTGGACATCTGATTATGTGATCATTGAAACTAGAGTGGCTTGTGATTTGTGAATGCATGGGCAGCTTATTATAAAAATTTCACCTTCATAGTGATACTAGTGTAAAACCTGATATGATAATTCTGATATTTGTGCATTAATTCTGACATTTTATGACTTGGAATTAGGTTGTAGAGAGTGGAGGGAAGAACATAGAAGTTGCAGCGATGACCAGGGAGAATGGGCTGCGGCAACTTGAGGAAGCTGAAATTGATGCCATTGTGGCTGAGATTGAAGCAGAGAAGGCAGCTGCTGAGGCTGCCAAGAAAGCCCCACCTCCTAAGCAAACTTGATTTTCTTTTCTCTTCTGTTGCTACTTCTACGAACTGTGGCTTAAATTTATATCATTGTCTGTATTGTGGGCCTTTGGAGTACCAGGTCTCGTGCGTTCAGCAACTTTGAGACATAGATTCTTGGTTTTTTTTTTTTTTACTAAAGATTCTTGTTAAATTACAGCAAAACTAGTGTACCAATTGCCACCCAAAAATCCTTTATCAGCAAACCCGATCATGACTTTCAAAATCCGTCCAATCTGATAGGTCCAGTCTGATAAAAAGTGAATATGGGCCCAAAAATAAAAACCTAAATTAAATCAAAGCTAGGCTTGGGCTTGGGCCTGGACCTACATATTCTTACTTTCTTAGTATTCTCGTGATCATATCTATTTGTTAGGAAATAGCTAGTTAATTTCTGTAAATTATACTTTTTTTTCATTCCTTTTTTTAAAATCTTAGAAAATTTACAATTTAATATTCATTCACCCTTAGGAATTTAATCTTTGACTTTAGATATGAAGAAATTTTAAATTCTTAGATTAGTTTGTCTAATCTTTTGAAGTATTTACAAGCTAGCAAAGGATTATACATTGACGGTGGAGAATATCTTGATATGTAACCAAAAAAATTACAATTTTATTTATATTTAAAATAATAAAGTTAATTAATTTAAAATTTTCTTTAAAAAATCATATAAATTAAATGCATTAAATTATATAAATAATACAAATAATGGTATTTTATTTGTAACTTTTTATTTGTTTTAAAACAAATGATTCGAATATGCAACTTCAAACATAGTATACGCGACAAGTGGGAAGTAAGTATATTATCAATGCTCTCTTCAATTTGATGTAAATCTTTTTTTTTTTTTAATTTGAACTTATAAGAATTAGGAACTGGTTGCATATTTTAAGTCTACTTTATGCAAAATTCTCATTCCACAAGTAAATTTTTATTTTAGAAAAGCCATTTCACAAGTTATTTCGATACTACTGAATATAGAATAAATGCAAATATGAATGTTAGTATTCGGTTAATCAGGTAAAAACAAAAAAAAAGTTTCTCAAAAATACTGTTTTTCTTTAAGTAGGCCTCAATGGCCCAAAATAATGACGTATTCTATTTGGGCTCTTTAAAGATGGTAATGGCCCAGAAAGGGGTTCGTTGGGTTGTTCCAAAAAATAATAATCACAACGTCCGTTAGCCCAAAATGACCATAAAATATTTTACCGGACCAAAATTGGGTCATCTTTCTTTAAGTAGGTCTCGCTAGCCCAAAACAATGTATTCTATTTGGGCTTTATTAATTGATGGCCATGGCCCATAAAGAATAATTTAAAAAGTGTCCGTTAGCCCAAAATGAATTGGGTCATTTTAAGAAGGTCTTGGTGGCCCACAATAATGTGCCCTATTTGGGCTCTACTAAATGATGGCAAAGGAGATTTCAAAAAAATAAAATGATGGCAAAGGCTCATAAAAAACAAATTAAAAAAGTCTCGTTAGCCCAAAATGAACTTGTAAATATTAGTACAGGCCCATGGGCTAAAATGAATATTGGTCATTTGCCTTAAGGCAGGTTTTAATGGCCCAAAAATGTATTCTATTTGGGTTCTATTAAATCATACTGATGGCCCAGAAAGAATACATATAAAAGGGTCAACGTTAGTCCAAAATAAACATAAAAATATTACTGGCCCATGGCCCAAAATGAACCTGGGTCATTTTTCATTATGTCTCGATGGCTCAAAATAATGTATTCTATTTGGGCTTTAAAGGTTTTGGCCCAGAAAGAATACATATGGAAGGTCTCGTTAACCCAAAGTGAACATAAAAATATTACTGGCCCATGGCCCAAAACAAGTATTGCTCTTTTTTCTTTAAGTGGGTCTCAAAGGCCCAAAATAATAATATATTCAATTTGGGCTCTGTTAAATGACGCCAATGGCCCAGAAAGAATAAAATAAAAGGGTAAGGGTCTCGTTAGCCCAAAATGAACTTGAAAATATTACTGGCCCAAAACGAAAATGGACTTTGACAAAATATAATGGCCCATGCAGGTCTCGAACCTGCGACCTTCGCGTTATTAGCACGACGCTCTAACCAACTGAGCTAATAGGCCAAGTTGTAGAGATGATCCAATTATATTGTAATAGTTGATTTCAGTATTTTGCTTTAGATTATTAGATTATGTTCATCTATGTCGCAGAGTAACTGTGAATCTCGTAACGCTGAAAGAGGAAGAAAAGCAGCGAAGATTATACACACCATGAAAGAAGATTACGAGGTTATTCTCTTATTCGACATCCTTGTGAATTCATCTATATCTATCATAAAGATTCTGAAAAATTTATACTCTTCAAAAATAAATAAATAACTATGATCATAAACCCTGTTCGCAACTCGTCGTGATAGCATCAAATTTCCGTGCATTTTTTTCTTCTTATGAATTACCTCAAGATTAAGCGTTGATTATACTCCTGTACCTGAGTTTCTTGAAATTTTCCTGGATTATCGTATACATTTGAATAGCTAGCTTATTGAGTTAGGGCTTGGTTGATTTATCTTTCTGATAATAGTCTGTATAGGTCAAGAAAGTCTCCACAAGGTGTAAGTGTTTGCCTTTTTCGTTCATTTACAGGATACGATTGAGAAAAAAAATTATATATATATACTATTTAGCTTTATGAAACTGGGTAAATACATGGAAATGTGTAGGTTTTAATTGGTAAAACTTCATTAACTGAAAAACCAGAACCTTCTCCGAAAAAAAAAAAAACCAGAACTAGATTTGAATATCCAGAGTAAATTTCTAAAGCTTGCATCTGAAACCTCATTTTGTTGGGATGACATGGAGTTTCTACTTCATAGCCATTGAGAAGATGAAAAATGCTCATGTACATCAAGCATGCCATAAATTAATTAAGTACAATTGAACTAGCAGATGTTTAATCTTTCTTGAGGTTTTTCTCTCTTGGAATTCAGTTGTACTCTATTGGGAGAGATGTGGTTCTTCTGATGGAGAAGAGAATAGTTACTTTCTCTTTTGAATAAAACCTATCTCTCTGTTAATTCTATCAACTTAAAGGCAAACCTTCTTCACCTCCTTGACTAGTTGGAATCTGATTTACTATACATTCTAATTGCTGAAAGTTGCTTCTGTTGTCATCGTTGATTTTCTACATATATTTGTATGATGCAAAAGAGTAAACTTACCAAGCTATTAACTGGATCTTTGATGGCTAGCTTCCTTATTATTGCTTGAATTTCACTCTGTGAGGACCTTATTTGTGTTTCCTATAAAAAAGCTATCATTTTTAATAATTTGAGGTATGGTGGTGTAAAAGGCAGAAGCATAAAAATTAACAATATTGTTTTTTATTGATTAATGTCACACCATTAATTGAAGGCTTTGCTTAATCAAATATCACATTTCATACAAAACCCTTGACTAAGCATAACATTTCATTTGAACATTAGCAACTTCTTCAACGTCAGAAATTCAGAAATCCTGTGGTGTTGAGAAATGAAATTTTTGTTCTCTGCTTCCCCTGGGATTTTTCAATCTGACTGATGATCTTTGAGATATTGATTTTCCTTCTGAATCATTTTTCGGGTTTCAGATTGAAGAGAAAAAGCAGGCTGCTGCTGATGTGTTGTTTCAATACTCAAAATTTGTGATGGCATGCATTGGGAATAAGGTTCGACCATCCGATATGCGATTACATTTGATGAAGGTACATATGATACAACATTCTCTGTTAGTTTCTGAATAGCAATAGCAGCACTTGTCTATATAAAAGGGTGATTAATATGGCAGTTGAAGGGATTTCGCCTTCATAGCCAGCAAGCTCTTATTCCATTTATGCATCCATACCTTCAGACTTCTCATTGTTTTAACCATCATTTTTTCAGGAAATTTCGGGTTTGCCAACTTCGCTAAAAAGAGAGTCACCACAGACAGTAGCTTCTCCTGATGCAATGGGTGAGTCATCAAGCTCAGGTACAGCCAGACAAGATAAAGCAGAAAATTTTCGATCTCTATAGTTATGAGTGGAAGGCTATGCCAGATATGTGTCTTGTTCTTATGCTTACAGTGATACACTAGTGTAGAATTAAAATGCTTCTCTGCAAACTGCAAAGGCTTGAATTTGGCATTTAGCAGGAGAGATGCCATTTTTAAGCTTGCTGTAGGTATTGGTGTGTGTTTTTGGTTCAACTTGTTCAACTGATCTTGAAACTTGAGAGTTAGAATTCTGAGAGATGAATCTGTTGTTGTAGCTCACGTGATGGAATAAATCATGGTGCCAAGCTTGTCTTCTTCACGAGTATGGCGTTATTTTTTCAATCTTACACAAGCTTATTATATATATTTGTTGATTAGTACAGGTGAAACTGATGTTGATAATGATATAATCTTTATTACTTAGTTATTCTCCGATGTCAACTACCTAAAACAAATTGTCTAATACTCTAATATATATATATATATATATATCTTCTCTTATTACAACATGACAAATATTTTTACATAATTGGGTCTTTTTAAAAGCATTTTTACATGTTGTGTTTGGAATAGAAAATCTGAGAGAAAAATAATAATGAATGTATTTATATTGAAAATTTGTTTTGAGTTTTGACCCTGAAATTTTTTTTTTTTTTTCTGAATACATTTGTAAGTTTCTGAACTTTTATAAATCATGTGCAATAAAAACTTGTTCAAAAGTCCTTGTACCCAAGTTTCATATTGGTCTTTTATGTTTCAAAAAGTTTAAATTGGTCCTTTATGTTGCACAGAAGTTTCAAATTGGTCCTTCCGTTCATGTCTTTTGTTAAGTGCTGACATGACTTGTTGAGGTGGACATATCATCTCTCCTACATGTCTATTTAAACTGATGTCATTGCCACGTCATCTTCTATTTCATTATTTGTGATGACGTGGCATGACACGTTAGCTTAAATGGATACGCTAACACGCTACGTCAACAATTAACTTAAGAAATTGACGGAATTGGATGAAAGGACCAATTTGAAACTTCTGTGCAACATAAAGGACCAATATAAAACTTGGGTGTAACATAAGGACCAAAATGGACTTTTGGCCAAACTTCTACTAATGCTATACAAAGACAACTAATTGGAATGCTTTTTGTTCTCCTTCTCTTACATTACTATTCTGCTTGGAAGGATGATTTGTGTATTAGCCTGCTCAAAGGTGTGAATCTCAGTTCATTCTCTATGAACTGTAGTAGAAATTTCAATGTAGAGATCAATCATTTATAATTGTCAGCATACATGCTTGCATGCATGCATATATATACATGCTTGCATGCATGCATATATATATATATATATATATATATATCATGGATCACATAACTTCATATGAAATTAGTTTAGGTGATCCGAACCCTCTGTTATCCATTGCCTTCAAAACGTCACTTTGATGTGCCTTTGCCCTCAATCCTCATCGTTTAAAACTTAGAAGACAGATTTGGTTGATCATCTCTTGCCAACCGTGTCATAATCCAAAACGGAGCAAAGGATGGATATCGCTCACTCATTGATTTTGGTTTGGTTTTAGCGATTTTGGATAGATTGGTTTGGTTTTCGATTTGGTATTTTTTAAATATTCAAAGATGTAGCAACAATGTCACCTATTGACAAATTAACAATACATTGGTAATGTTTTAGAAACTAAATAGTTTATATGACTATAAATTCAAGGATTAAAGAGTCTGTTTTTAAAACTCAGTAATTAAGGGTACGTTCTTTATGTAGAAATGAAAACGGAAAGAAAAAGAGAATGTATTTATTGTGTTTGTTAATAAAAGTTGAGAAATGAAAATGGAATGGGAATATATTAAAATTATCATTTTATCCCTTGTATTAAAATAATAAAAAAAAATGGTAATAATTATGTCAAATCAAATAGTATAATAGATATTTTGTATTTTCTTTTTTAATTATACACATTTTTAATATAAAAATAAAAGAAATAGTAACATATGGGGCTCATTTTTTTTTTCATTTACTGTTTTTCACCTTACCGCCCTAAATACTAATTTGATCAATAACTTAGGAATAAAAAAAAAAGTTTACCTCAAAATTTAAATTTTCATTCAGATTTCAGGGGGCAGAGAGTAAATCTGTAACGCCCAAGAGGGTAATGTTGTCTTTTGACGTCAGAGCTGTATTATTTAGCGCCCATCGCTAAAGCTCACTTTAATTGCCTCCCTTATCAGTTACCACTTTTCCCTATAAAAAGCCACCAAATTAACTATAAATAATACTGCTAATCCATGCTTCCATCATGCACATTAATTTAACAATAAATTATACTCACAGATCTTTTCCAAAAAATTAAATTGATTTTTTTTTGTCTAGATTAGGCTATCCACCATCAAGCATAGTGATTAATCCCCTCGATGAATTGTAGGCACCTCGAAGGGTGGGACAACTGGCCCTAGGATTTGAAGCTGCTACATACCTAAGGCAGGGATCGAACCCCTGACACTTAGTTAAGGATGTTTCAAAATATCTGCTATTTTATAAAATTAAGAAAACATTATTTAGTTTTTTACAATTTTATCCCTATCTAATACATATTCCCAAAATAAGATTGATGGAGAAAGAGTAATTAGGAGTAATTAATTAGTAAGTGCATTTTAGTCTTTTTATCTCATATTTTTCTAAGTCTGAGGTGAACTAATAATTTTTTTGGTCTGTGCACACTCACCCAACGAAACAGATATTGTGAATGAATAGAAATTATGAATTCTATATATTTTTTACTATTTAACCTGGACACTGGTTCTAGTTAGCAAAAACCTTATTTTTTTATTAATATTTATTTTGGCCAATAGAAAACAATATTTTATTGTGTATTCATTTTTTGGCCTGTTTTGTATTTATTTTAAAATAATAAATTATGTACTTATTTTTACTGTTATGTTGAAAATTTCATATTAAAATCGAAAATTAATTTATATATATTATTTGCACTACATTTAAAAAAATCACAATTTAGGGCATGTTTGGTAAACATCTCAAACAGTACTTTACATGTAATCTCACGATTTCCAAAAAAAAATATACATTATATTTTATACATACCAAACACATTTTTTATCATATTTTTTCTCTTTCTTAATTTTTCTCTCTATATCTTTTTTCACTTTTTTCTACCGCACTTTCCTTTATTCTACAGTACTTTACTCTACAGTATTTTTTTTACAGTACTTTATATCTGCGCATTTATAATGAATTCGTAAAATCATCTCACAGGCAAGACATATGTTTTTTACAAAATAAAAGAAATTAAAAAATTATAATAATTTATTTTAAAAATATATATTGCTTAGTAAATTGTGGACTTTATATCTTAATAAAATGACTCTAAAATCTAAGCGTTTCTGAATAACTGAAAGCGTTTCTGATTAAGAGTTGAACACTTTATTCAAAGCAAAAAAATATTTGAAACACGAGAATGAGATGGACGTTGTAGTTAAAATTACGGAAATACCCTTTGACAGGCCCCACTACTCATCCTTACTGCATCTGATCTGGCAGTCCTAAGTGGGTGCTATGTTCTGCTCTGCATGTTCCTTCACGTTATGCAACCACAAAATCCACAATGAAAAATATAAAATTAACCCCTAAACCCAGGTTAAAATTACAGAGAAGGGATTAAATAAGAGAAACAAATTTAAATAACTTTACTTATATGTATGTCATAAAAAAATTTTAATTATAAATTTTATTTATATTTTTTCTCTTATAATTAATTATATAAAATATTCTATCAAAAAAAATTATATAAAATATAATTTTTAATTTTGTTACTTTTTTTATAATTACTCATAAAATTTTTTTGTCGTCTTCTTTCTATCAAAAAAATTTATAATAAAAACACAAGAAACTTAAATTTAACCCAAAACTAGAGGGCATTTTGGTGATTAAGGAAAAGAAAATGGAAAAGGAAAATTTTCTGGGTATGCAGGCTCTCTGCCCAAAGCTGCTTGTCTGTAATGTATAGTACTTCTCAAAAACAAAAACAGTACCAACAATGCTCTCTCTGTTTCTCTTGTTTCTGCTATAGCCTATACACACAACTATGGTATGCTATGCCTAATGCCTATGCCTAATTCCCTCGAACTCAAATTGCATTATCTTCTCCTTCTGATTCAAGCAAAATCTGTGTTTGTTTCGTCTTCAAACTTCGAAATGGCCTAGCTTTTCTTTTTGTTTTTGGTCTTTTTATTACACCCAAACTCAAAAGAAAGAAACTTTGCTTCTCAGAGTTCGAGGCAAAAACGAACCAAAGAAGCCTCCGTTTTAGCTTTACTAATCACGCAACTCAAAAAGAACCAAGCTTTCTTCTTCCTCCTCCTCCTCGTAACAAAATCGGCTGATCTACTAGCAGAGCAAGAAACAACGGAATTTCTTCAAATTCGTACAAAAATGGGTTGCTGCCATTCGAGAATAGAGAGGGAAGAAATGGTGTCGCGTTGTAAAGCCAGAAAGCGATACATGAAACAGTTCGTTGAAGCAAGGCATGCTTTCTCTGCGTCTCATGTTATGTACATACGCTCTCTCCGAAGTACAGGATCTGCTCTGCTTCAGTTCGCCAATGCAGAAACCACCGTCCACCACCACCACCACCACCTCCCGCCGGAGCCCCACCCGATCCGCCCCTCTCCGCCGCCGCGGACACCGTCCCCGATGCCGCCTCCCCTGCCCCCAATGAGCCCCAGCTCCGACACCTGGACTTCCATGACGGCCTCCCCTGCTCTGCCTCCGCCGCCTCCTCCTCCGCCGCCGCCGCCGGTGTCGTCCTCCGCCTGGGATTTCTGGGACCCGTTCGTGCCGCCGCCTCCGGCTTCCTCAAGGTCCGTTACGGAGGAGGAGTGGGAAATGACGACCACGACAGGGTCCGAGGTTGTCGTGACGGGGGCGGCGAGCATGGCGGCGCCGCCGTCTGTGGTGAGTGGGTTCTCGAAAGAGACCCCAAGTAGCGACCTTGCGATGGTGGTTTCGAGAAACTCGAAAGATCTCGTTGAGGTTATAAAAGAGCTTGACGATTACTTTCTCAAAGCTGCTGAAGCTGGTGATCATGTCTCGTTTCTCTTAGAAGTCCCTCGCTCTGGCTTCTCTAATCAAACTAAAACAAGTAAGTAAACAAATTGAGAAATATAAATTTATTATCTTTTTTTAATTATTTTGCAAGACTGGATTTTTTTTATGCCATTTGAGTTTTTAAGATTTGTGAATTCAACAGGTAGAGTGTACAACTATGGGTGGAGTAGTTTGAGTCCATCGTTGTGGGCATGGGGTTCGAGTCCTAAATTCAATGGATTTGGGAAGTTTAGTGAGGAAATTTCTGTTAGTAATTTTGGGGGTAAAGCTATTGGTGGCGTAAGTGGTGGGAGTCATTGTTCTACAGTGGAGAGATTATATGCATGGGAGAAGAAATTGTACCAAGAGGTCAAGGTACGAGCTTTGTATTTACCATATTCACAAATTGAGTTAAAAACTTAAAATTCTCTTCTAAGCAAAAGGGAAAAAGAGGTAAAGCAAATGGGGTTCCCCTTTTGTGGGCATAACTTTTATGTGGGTCTAATTCTTCATGAAGTTGTTTGATTGGTATGTAGAATGCTGAGAGCATAAAAATGGAGCATGAGAAGAAGGCGTCGGTGCTGAGGAAGCTGGAGATGAAGAGGGGAGACTATGTGAAGACAGAGAAGACAAAGAAAGAGGTTGAGAAATTGGAGTCACAGATGATGGTTGCTTCTCAGGCCATTGAGAGTACATCAAATGAAATCATTAAGTTAAGGGAGACAGAGCTCTACCCTCAACTCCTTGAGCTTGTCAAAGGGTTAGTCTCTTCTCTTCTCTTTCAATTTCATTGAGTTCGTTCTCAAATACTAAGGCTGGTTCAAAATTTTTATGGAATTGGAATTGGAATTGGATTATAATTGGAATTGGAATTGGAATTGAATTATTTGAATTGAAAAAGTGTGTTTGGCATGAAAAGATGGAATTGTAATTGAATTATTTGAATTGAAAAAGTGTGTTTGGTATGAAAAAGATGGAATTGAAAGTTTATAAAAGAAGGTGAGGTAAAAAGACTAATTTGCTCCTTAATGAATATTAAATAATTTTTTTAAAATTTATTTTTTAATATTCATTATAAAAAATAAAAAACAATAAAGAGAGAGAGAAAGAAAGTAGGGACAAAAATGTCTTTTAAACCCAATTCCACAAAATTTATCTCAATTCCTCAAAAATACCCTACAATCCAATTACACAAAATTTACACACCCAATTCTAAAAAACCAATTCCACGTAATTCAATTCCAATTCAACATAACTCAACCAAACTAAATAATTCCTAGAATATTGTGCAATTCCATGTGGAAACCAATTTCACGTCCAACCAAACAAAACCCACTTTATGGAATTGAGAATTGAATTCCATGGAATTGAGTAAATTTTGTGGATTCCAATTCCAATTCTACTTGCCGAACCAAACTGAAGAATTCATCGTAATCCGTGCAATTCCACCTTCAATTCCAATTCTCCACTAAACCAAACGCAGCCTAAGTTTCAGGCATTGGGTCACCCTTTAATTATGAAAGTGTATTAAGTATTAACAAGTGTTTACAATACAAAAGCACATAGCATGTAGTACTTAAGCCTAGAAGAGAATGTAAGTCAACTACAACAACTTGGGTCAGGGCTTAAGCCTTGCCTTAGTAACAGTAAAAAAATGAATACTACTTTTTGACTGCTTTTAACGATGAAGTGGGTGTCCTTAGATTCAGATCTTATTTCTTCATCTTCATCTCTTACTTTATATATTTTTTTTTTTCAATTCAATTGGTCCCCACATGCGAGAAACTGTCTTGTTCGTTTGTTTTGTACTACCAATTGTTGCTTTAGAATCTTAGCTTAGTATAACATGTTTGATTAAAACTGAAATAGTCTTTTTCATTTGATGTGTTGGCAGATTGATGTGCATGTGGAGAAGCATGTATGAATGCCATCAAGTCCAAAAGCACATAGTTCAGCAGCTGGAATACCTCAATACCATACCTTCAAATAAACCCACTTGTGAAATTCATAGGCAAGCAACTCTTCAGCTTGAGCTTGAAGTTCAACAATGGCACCAATCCTTTTGCAACCTCTTCAGGGCTCACAGGGACTACATCCAATCCCTCACAGGTTGGCTAAGACTCAGCCTTTTCCAGTTCAACCGAAACCCACTGACCCGAACCGCCGAAGACTCCAAGATATACTCCCTCTGCGAAGAATGGCACCTTGCTGTGGATCGCATACCCGATAAGGTCGCTTCTGAAGGGATCAAAAGCTTCCTAACTGTCATTCACGCAATTGTAGTTCAACAAACTGAGGAGCATAAGCAGAAGAAGAAGTCGGATTCTGCATTCAAAGTGCTTGAGAAGAAAGTGGTGCAGCTTCGGTCTCTGGAGTGCAAGTATGGTCCGTATTCCATTCCCGAATCCTCCGAGGGTACAAGGAGCAAGAACCCCGTGATGGAGAAGCGCACAAAGGTTGAAACTTTGAAAGCAAAAGCAGAGGAAGAGAAGAATAAGCATGAGAAATCGGTGAGTGTGACGAGGGCGATGACTCTGAATAACTTGCAGATGGGGTTTCCTCACGTGTTTCAGGGGATTGTGGGGTTTTCGAGCGTGTGTACGGAGGTTTTCGAATCGGTATACAACAAGGCCAAAATCACTCAACAGGAGCATGATGTGAAGAGAATATTAGCTTAGTTGAAGAAATGGTATGGATCTGTACAGAGAAATGATCATCATCCTTTGACTTAGAAAAAATATGAGCTTTTAGATTGTATTTTACACCTAGTGATATAATTGAAGGGAAGAATGCAATATAGTTCACTCAGTTTTGGGGTAAGATCGTTGCAGTGGAAGCAGCAGTTTGGTAAGCAAAGAAGATAGATGATTTGAAAAAGAGAGTGAAAAGTTTGTAATGAGAATATATTTTTCTTCTGCTGAATGCCTAGTTTTCTGAAAGTTTCCCAATGGATGGATTTGAGGAATGCTTTAACCAATGTGATCACAAGGGGACTCTTCAGGGGTATATTCAAAATTCAAATGGTTTGTCTATTGATGTGTGATTGTCATAGGCTTGTGCATCTTTTGACGGATGAGATTTTAGCTTGAGTTTAGTTTATGGGTTTTTTTCTTACTAAAAAAATGTAATTAGTAACAAAATGTATTCGCCGCTCATACTTATCTAGTTATCTATGATCGAACCTTGACTCAATATCTGAGTTTTACCCAAAAAAAATTCTGAAAGGGATTCAAATGAAAAATTGGTTTCGAAACTACAAAAAGAAAAAAAAAAACTTTGTCTCCATCTTGTCATGGAAGGGATAAACAATTTCCTATTAGGCACTGGAAGCAAGGGATTGTCCAAATGCCGAGAAGTCTTGTTACTTCCAAAGCAAAAAATATTAGGAACGATAACAAATATTCAGTAAAATTAACGATCTGATCATTGACAGTTAAATTTCGGGCAGGAAATGAAGCAAACTAATGGCCAAAACCAAGACAAGTTACAAACCGGAAGAATTTAGATCCAGTCAAATGCAAAATGTATAAAGTATAAATTCATATCGTTAAATAAAATATTTATATCTGTATTGTAATAATCGTATCTAACGATTCATGTTGTGCAATTTACGCACTTCAACGGATCTGCACTCTAATATATCTGAATCCTAAACTAGAGATGATAATTGATGACGAGTCTGGATTCTCTATTGTCTGAGTAGTACTGTCTGATTTTAACTATAGTTATAACCTTAACTAAAAGTTTAGCTACGATATTTTGATTGGTTAACCACAATTATAACCATGATTAATTGGCAATATGACCAATCAACAGCAAAAGAACCAAACTCCATGTCAACGATGAAAATTGCCGATGCTTTGATTTAATCTGAGAGCAATAGTTTGGGATTCATATTTGTAACAATTTTAGCAGAGGATCCATATATTTTATGAAAGTATAATAACTTGTTGATAATTTTTTACTACTAAATATATATTTATTTATTTTATAAGAATGATAGAATATTACCATCTTCGATCCGATTTTACGATCTATTTTGTGTCTCTTCCGAACTTATGCAAAATCTCAATCTTAATCTTAACAGCCTTGCTCGCAGCTACTTCAGATTTTTCCATATTTGTAAATTTACAGAGGCCAGCTTATACAAAAAAATGGCTATCATTCTCTACAAGCCTTGTTGAACGATAGACAAAAACTGAAATATTAGACTTGTGCCCAACTGAAAATCTATGCATGAAAAATGACAATGAACTGAGCAGCCCCTTGTATATTAATACATTGAAAACCTACCAATCTTCTATCTCATCATCGTCATTTTCCTCGCCATGTAAACTCATTTGGTCAAAATCAATATCTTCCATATCAAAGTCATGCACTGATAACTGGGGAGATTCAAGGCGTCCCCCTAGTAATTTTAACGCAGGCATGTACTCTGTGGCCATGACTGATGTATGACAAGAACTCAACCCTTTATAAGCAGTGATTCTCTGCCTAAACATCTCATTCTGAAACAGAAGAAAATGACCAGAGGTCAAATTTTAGGGATAATGAAAAACACATTCATCATCATGAACACGCAATTTGCTGAGAGGTGTGAATGCTTGATAGCTAAGAATCAAGTTAACCACTGTTTCCGGTGTCTTACTTTATGCTTGTTAATTAAGAATGAAAATTAGACGATGACAATTTGCCATCTTCGAGCGAGTAAGTTCCTCCTGCTTAAGGAAACTTCATATTTATGTACGCAGAAAAAAGTAATAGTATAGAAAGCTTTTATCAGGAAAACCTAAAATTGTTATATGATTGATGCTCAACTGACTCCTTTTTTCTCTCTCAAGTTGGACTATAATGAAAAACATAAACCAAGTTAACTACATAAAAGAGAATAAAACGATAGCAAGAGGATACAATTAAAATATATCAGACAAAACTCGTAACAAAATACCTTGTTATATAATGAATTTTTCTCAACCCTCCACAGCTTTGGGCCCCGAACAGCATGCCACCTGCAAAATTTGTGAGACTTAATATAACTGAGAAACATAAAGATCTTGCTCACACAAAAAATGCATATAAAAGATAACCTGGAGGACAGTGTATGAGAATTTCCAAATAGCACCCCACGAACAGCAACAGAAGCAGCAGCCGAAGGTAGAATACCCTCTGCCTCATTATATCTAGATAGCATTCCTTGAAGTTTAGTAAGAAGAATGTCAGCATCACCTAGATATGAAGACACAGTCCAAGCATCCTCAATTGCCTCCTCATTCATAAAATCAAGTACTGCGAGAGATTTACATGTGAGAATTAGAAAGCCACATGTTGGTTTTAAAAACAAATAATTGAAAACCCATCTGTACTGCAGGATGCAATTTTCTTCTTCCTTACACAAATTTTTTGTATGTATGTACATCTGCAGCCCTCTAGATGTAGCAGGTTAACAGAAATTACCATTTTCATGCAGAAAATCAGCAATAGGACCAGGTTGAACATGCGCTTGACTAAGAATCTTCTCTGGGGCGTCCATTTTTAATGGTAATCTTGCAAATCTTTCTTGGATGAGAAACGCCTCTTGTTGGTCTACCACACAAGAACATGAACTAAAAGTTAAATAGCTAAGATTCATCTTTACCTGCTTGTGTTACTGTTTTCCCTTGAAGAAAAAAATAAAGATAATTCAAATTTCAATTTCTCTGGATGTTTTATAAAGATGTACCATCTTTGATTGCAGTTCCAGTCTCTCTTTTATTATGCAAAAATTTCCCCAAGGCATGAAATAAAGAAAGTGTCTCATCTCTGCTGAAATGCAAGGAATAGCCATCATCTAAAGTAAAAGCCTTGTTTTCTTTCTCTTTTGTTACACTGAGAGACAATGAAAGCTTTTGATTCTCTTTCAAAGAGAAAAACTGTAACGATGTGATTGCATGTCTGATATCACCTCCACTAGCTTTTGCAATCAGATCGACATGTTGAGCAGTCAAATCACATTGCTCCAGTTGGCATATTCTAGAAAGTACCTTCTTGATAGAATTTGTTGTAATGGGATTGAAAGCAATCTGAAAGTTTACCAAATAAGATTTATATATAAGCACTCTCTTAAACAAGACATCAAAAGCCAGAAGAGAACTTTCCAAGGAAGTAACCTTACAAGCCCCAGAACTCAGTAGAGATAGCTGAATTTCTTCCGAGCACCATGCATTATAGTCTGCAGAATCAGCATTGCCGTAGTCTGTTACCAATATAACTGTGGGTACCTGAGTTGAGCGCACCAACTGGTGCAAGCAATTTTTAAGTCGTCCAAAAGCAGCTTTTCCATTTGTCACAGGAAGATCATCAATTAAAAGTATGATAGATGATTTCGACTCCCCATTAATGAATGTTGACAATAGTCCATATTTCCGTATTCTCTCAACAAAAGTTTCAAATTCATCCAACTTGGACGTGTATGGTGTCCCTGAAAATCAATCAGCAGTCATGAAGTCAAAATCAGGAAAGTACTCTCTTTTAATCATTTAAAATAAAAGCCTTGCCCACGTTTTCCCTTTGGACTAAATGCTCATGAACATTTTGACCAATGCATCTCTCAGGACCTTCACGGTTTAATGGTAAAAAATCTGATTCCACAAGAGAAGGGAAAGTCGATGACAAGTTATCTACTAACTAACTAATTAAAAAGATACATGCTAGACCAACCTATACTAGAGTTATGTAGATGCTCTTGCCAAATTACAGGTGTAGGCGTGTTCCATTCGCACAGTATAGCTCCAAGGTGAGATGCTAATACATGAATAGCAGCCTACATAAATGAAGAGACAAAATCCTTTTATGTCAATGTGGTGTTTTTAAGAGAGTAAATTAGAAAGTGATTATTCAAAATAAGATACTTTAAATTTTTTCTAATTTATAGTTTGCCCTTGTAATTTAGCTTCACTTTTTAATACTCTCATGCTTATTTTTGTTAAAATTTGGATGTAATACAAGGTAGTTGACTGGTAATCAAACAAACCACAGGGATGTTGAATGACACACTTTAAAACATAAGGGGCAAACTAATTTTAAGCCAAATGTCCAAACCACAAGTGGGTAAACTATAATTTATACTTTCGATTCATTAAATATAGCAGAGTTAACAAAAGAAAAGTGCAGAAATTCAGTCACAATTTTGTTAAAATCTTAATATTACAAGAATCTGAACCTTTAGAAATAAATTTATATGGCAGAAAAAGATGTATTTTATTTTTATTTTCTTTTAATCCAAGCCATAATAACCGGCATAAAATATTACCATCACAAAAGAACACAAACAATAACTATAATCAGTTGTCTAAGTTGTTCTGTGTGGTGGCTATTCCAGAGCAAGAAAAAAGCCAAGAGAATAATAAAGATAACAGAAAGAGCTGCATACAGATTTTCCAACTCCAGCCTGCCCACTGATGACAAGAACATTATTACTGCAGACAGCCTATAAAAATCCAAAACAATGAAACAAGGAACTCGCAACATATATGGAACTCAAAGAACATTAATATAAGTAGGCCAAAAAAAATTACAAATGTATATATATTATAGAATAATATATGCTAATTTATGAGTAGAAAAAAAAGCGTATAGAAATTTAAAATCAGGAACTAAATATTATAGAGGGGTTTTTAGGAATAACAGATCCAGAATAAACAAATAGTGTAGTTCTCTTCCAACTAGGTAATGTTTCTAATTTCTACATAGATTTTATCTTTTGAGCCACAAATCACAATGTATGCTTTTTTTTCTTAAAATACCTATACTGTCATGGTTATAAAATTATAAGCTTCACAAGTTATGGCAAGATAAAAGGGGAAAAACTATTCAAAAAAATATATAATACCAAACATTTATTAGTAGAGGCATAATTCCAGAGTATAAAACAAAAGATCTAATTGATAAAAATTAAAATCCCCCTTCACTACCCAATCCAAAAAAGAGTCAAAGAAACAAAACATTGTTGTTGCATTGACATGTAATTTACCCTATCCTTGGTACTTTATCTCTTTCTAAAACAGTAATTACAAGTTTGAAAGTATAATAGGCTCTACCAGGCTATCAATTCTTAATTGGAGAGAAAAAGAAAAATAATCAAAAGGTATGAAAATTGGTTACCACCATTTAGCTTTTATCCAATGTTTACCTTTGAAGGTTTTAACCTTTCCTCAAACCAGATCTTAACTTCTTCAACCTGAAAATACAATAAATATGAAAATGAGATGGCATTCATACTACCAAAATCAATAAGTTAAAGTTCAGATGCTTGACCTTTTTCTTGTGAACAGCAAGCTCTTCCAGAGAATTGGGCTTGTGTTTATCAACCCATAGCTCCTCTGTATTGATCCTTCGACTACCTAATATGAAATATAGCACGTACAACTTTTGAGAGCAAGAAGAAAGATAGAGACTCAAAAGACGATTAACTGGAAAAGGCAAAGCTATTGTGCAAGTTGAAGTATTGAAATTTTAAACTGCTTCAATTCACTTCCTTTCCTGACTAAAGCCTTTTCAAAAACACCTTTGTATTATTTTGCCTTTTAACATTGGGCAAACATTACTATTTATTAGTAAAACAAAGGTGCAAATATCTTATAGAATGATTTAAAAATACAATAAGCAGAATACAGTAGCAGCATACCAGCAGAATCATTGAACCCAGTAAACACTTCATTGAAGTCTTCTCCAAGTAAGTTGATCTGCATTAAAATAGGGTTATCAGATTCCCAACACAGTAGGATACAAGAAATATGCAATTTGAACTAGAGCGCTACAGGGAGAATTAGGCAATACAATGATATAAGGAGCGAGTTACCAGCAACTTCCAAGCATTTCATATAGAAAATGTTCAGAAACTGAGCAGTTATATCGCAATGATCACAAATTGAATACATATAATTGAATTTCATAAACGAGTAAACCTAGCATTGAATATCCCAATACATTATACCCTACCGTATCCATTCCACTTAAACTTCAAATTTCTTTTTCAGTAATCATGACAACAACTCCTACTTTACACCTCAAAATTGAACCATTTCTACCTCATGCAACCTGCTGGAGTCTTTGGACGAGCAAGAGCGAGAGCCCGAAAGGCGAGCCCTCTTCTTTCCTCTGGTGCTTGTGGACCTAGACTTGGACTTAGCATAACTAGTATTGGAACTCAAAGAACGATTACTTGCATCACCTTCATCATCCGATGATAGAACGACTATGGAGTTCCTCTTGGCCATGACCATCACAGTAAGAACAGACGCGTAATCAAGAAAACCCTATCATCGTTACAAAATGAAATGAAGAAAATGTTTGAACTCTACATAAAGCCTATTCGTGGCTTAACGGAGAAGACTGTGGGCAACAAAATCCGAGGAAGAGGAATCAGAAATCCAAACGAAAGGAAATGCTATTCAGGGAACTCGCGGGTTCGAAAATACGCGGGGATTTGTAATTTTATGATGATGAATTTTGGGAAGGCTTGCAGTAGAAGCCTTTTCTGGCGGGTCGGACTTTTATTCAGATCCAAAACCGAATGCTTTGTTAGAGTGTTCGGCGGGCGGTTTGTCATCGATCGGTTTATGCTGATAGCGTTAAATCAAACCAAATTATAAACAAGCTGTTTTGAGCAGTTTGATTTGGCGGTTTATGACTTTTATTTCATCAATCTTACATATTTAAGTTTATTAATAAAAAAATATAATTTTATTCAATATAAATAATAAAAAAAGTATAGTAATATTTCATTTACTTACAATATACAATCAATTTCATTCTAAAATTAAATTTTTAGATTGACTAAATTTAATCTAACCTTCTAAAAATAAATTTTAAACTTTATTATTTAAAATTTTAACATAATATGTACATATATATACATGTATGTGTATGCAGTTTGGTTCGATTTTTTGACATACCAAACCAAACATTGATCGTTTTTGTTCAATTTGTGCTAATTTAGTTTGGTTTGGTTTGGTTCAAGTACGTCGGTTTTGTTCGATTTTGAACACCCCTATACTTCATAGTTTAGCATCAATTTTTGTTTTTTTACGAACAATTTCTGTTCATTAAAAAAACCATAAGGAAAATACTTAAATTATCAAATATATTTCTATTTTATAATTAACATTACTTAAGTAAAATATTATTTTAAATTGATATTAATATATTAACCTGATTATTGGATCTTCTGGTCAATAATCTCTTAAAATAATTATTTTATAATTAAAAAAAATAGGATGTGAATTGATTGAGAGATAATAAATAATTATCTTATATTATATTTTAAAAATTTAAAAAAAAAATTGTACTTTTGTAAATGGGAAGACTCCAATATTCAATATGATAGAAGTTTTTCATTAAATTACAGGCTCTAAGACCATTTACAAGTGAAAGATATTATAGGACAAAATTTACAACAAACTACAACTTTTTACAATAAAGTGTAAAAACAAAAAGATAACATACAACTGGCCAAAAAAAAGATAACATACAAGATAATTAAAAGTTATAAAAAAAAAAAAAAGACAATACATCTATCAATCATATATAGGGATTATCCTACAAAAATCATATATAGGGATTAAGTTTTTTCTTTTTCAAAAAATGGAGCTCCAAAACTGTAAGGTCACATTTGGTTTGCTAAACTCAAAGGGAAAGGGAAGCTGTCCCACGCACATTTTGCTTGGGCTGTAAGGCCTTCCCAGCCCAAGCAAAATAAATGATTCCCTGTGTGGCTGTGTGGAACAAGGAAGCTAATCTGAAGGTGAGAAAATTGGTGAGTGAAAATACAATTTTACCCTTCTATTTTGACTTTTGATTTCGAACCATCCCTTCACATACCCAAAACGCCTTTAGATTTGTGACACAAGAGAATAGAGACGAGTCGAGGAAGGATAGGGGGAAAGGAAGAAGACAACGATGGCCGGAGTGCAGCAATGGAAGTGGGCGATGAAGGTTTTGGCCGCGTGAAGGGAGTGAAGAAGGCGATTTCAAACTTCCCTTCACTAAACATGTAGGTGGCCGAAGTGCAGAAATATGGAAGTGGGCAATTTTGAAGCTTCCCTTCACTAAAGACAACGGTGGTCGGAGTGCGGCAATGGAAGTGGGCGATGTCATTGAAGGTTCTGGCCGCATGAAGGGAGTGAAGAGGGAAGAAGTGCAGACTTTTGATAGGGCAAAGTGGGGTGTCATATGCATGCGGCAACATTGTCATTTTACAATTTTAACTTTTATTTTTTTTATACTAAATAATTTTATTTTTTATTTCTATTTCTCTTTTCCTGCATACATGCATAAAATTATTTATTTTTACTTTCACTTTTTATCAAAATATTCACCTCTTACCAAAAGCTGCCTAAAAGAGAAAAGAACACTTGCATAAAAGAAAAATAAGAACTTACAAGATAAAAAATGCAAAACAAAAACAAATGATATATACAGAACAAGGGAGAGAGACTTTTGGCGCATAATTATTGTTGCAAGTAGTAGTGTTTAAATTGATGTTGTATAACACTGATCAAATATGAGAGAAAAAGAGATAGGATAGTCTCATGTATGATCTCCATAAATAATGAAATTGACCTACGCTCTTTTTTTCTCACCATTTGGTCTGCTTATATGCGAAGGCCAAATGATAAACCCTAAAACTTTTTTAATTTTCTTTTGGTCAAACCATTTTCTATTTGACTATACATACATATGACAACCATATTTTGGTATTAATGTACTCTACATTCAACAAAAAAAAAAAAGAGCAAGCCATCCAAATATGATTTTGTAATCTACTCCGATCCACCAACCAACGAATAAGCATGCAGTGCACGTGCGGATTAAGGGCCTATATGAAAGTTATTTTGTTTTTCAATTCAAACACATATTATTATTTTTTTTCCTATAAAAAATAGGAGCCCGTTTGGTATCACTCACCTACTGGGAAGGTGAGCTTGATGTGAGGTTGAACACGTTTGGTAAGGCTCACCAGCTGGGAAGGTGAACTGGACTTTCCCTATCAAGAGGAAAGCTTCCTTCCCTCATGATAAGGAGGGATGTGGAGGGAAGGTGTGGCTTAAAGACCAAAATACCCTTAAAAGATGTGTGGCTTTTAAAAAAGTAAGGGCAAAAAAGGTTTTTCATACTTTTATCTTCTATTTCTCTATCTTCTTTCCACCATACCAAACAATATTACTTTTACATTCCACTTTTCATTTCCCTGCATACCAAACATATTTTTTATCGCTTACTTCCACTTCCCACTAAAAAACTCATCAGATATCAAATGCCACCTAGAAGTCCAAACAAACTTTTTATTTTAAAAAAATTATATTCTAACAAGGCTTAGGCTACATTTGGTACAAATATTAGACAATAGAATTGGTGGGGTCACCTCTAAAATGGTGGGTCCCACGATTATGTGGGTGTGCATGTTTGAGTTTGGATCCTCTAAAATTAAAATTTTATGAAGTTTTTGAAGTTAATTCAATACTCATTTCTGATTGGTCCAAAGTTTTTTTTTAAAAAAAAACATGCAAGAGACAACTTCAAAAAATTTCAATTTTAGAGGATCTGTTTTCGTGCATGTTTCCCTCTTGGAAAATGTAGGGAAACGTGCAAATCATAAAAAAAATTGTGTAAAATGTTTATTATCCCATTTAATTTGATACAATCATAACTTTTTTCTTTTTAATATTTTAATATAAGGGCTAAAGTGGTAATTTTAATCCATCCCATTTCCATTATCATTCTCAAATTTTACTACCAAACACAATGAACCCATTCTCATTCCCATTCCCTTTCTGCATACCAAACACACCCTTAGGATGATGCGTTTAGTATAATTTAGAGTTTGGAATTGAAAAGAAAAATGGAATTAGAATCACTAAGAATTAAATAGAATTTTTAGAATTGAGAAGTATCTTTGGTATGTAAAAATATAATTGAAAATTTGTAAAGAAAATGAGGTAAAAAGCAATGTTGTAAGAACCGAATCGGATAAATAGTCGGATAAGTCTTTAGCTCATGGTCTTAATATATAAAATGACATCACTCAAGTTGTAGGTTCCAACATACATAATTTTGAAGTTAAATTACATGACTTTTCAAATTTAAATTTTCAAGACTTGTCAAACTCTAAAAGAATTTGATCAAACTAAACATGAAATTCTTGATAATCATGACTTCTTAAATTTTAATTTTCAAGACTTTTTTAATTTTAATTTTCAAGATTTTTTTTTTAAATTTATTTTCTGACTTTTTTCAATTAAAAAAAAAAAGAAGAATCGGTTGGACCTCGGTTAAATCGATCTAACTAGAAAAATGATTTTTTGTCTAACTGACTTCCCTTTGTATCCGGTTAGCGATTGACTGTCCGGTTCGATCTATACAACACAGGTAAAAAGACTAAATTACTCTTATTAAATATTTAAAAATTCCTTGAGTTTAGAAAGTGAGAGCAGAACGAGGAAACGCGAGGTCAAATGGGTCTTTTTATACTAAATGTTATTTTTAAGACAATTTTCCATTGAGTTCGATTGAAATTGGATTAAAAGCAAGTTTGGAAAAAAAAAAGCAATTCTAAGAATCAAGATTCTGCTAAACACTAGTAGAATTCATCAAAATGTATGTCATTTCAATTCCAAGTCCAATTCTTAAAAAACCAAACGCAGCCCTCTTGAAGCAGTGAAGCAAAACCCTCAATTTATCGAGACGTGAAGGTAACAACTGAATCTCCCGTATCGTATCGTATTGTTTTGTTTCGTCTCGTCAAAATCTCCTTAACCAGCCCTCTCCTCCTGCCTCAATTCCCCACCTAACACATTGGTCTTCATCATCTTCCTCAAAAGGCCAAGCTCCACAATCAACCATGTCACCTTCCTCACCAACCCAACCCCAACAAACTCCGCCTCATTTCTTCTCATTTCTGCGCTGAATTCTTAGCTTCTAGTCCATGGCTTCCACCGCCAACCATTTCTCTCTTCCTCCCTCTGCCAAGCAAACAACCACCTCTGCTTCCCCAAAGCTCAACACCAATTGCTCCTACCTCCATTGCTTTCAGAAACCCAAATCTCTCTCTTCCCATTCTTTATTTGGATCTTCCAGATTTTCTATTCAGGTGAACCGGAAGTGGGTTAATGCGTCGACCGCCGGTCGAGATGGGAGCCTGAGGATATGCGCCAATTCGGCTCAAGTTATGGATCAATTTGCTACAAAAGCGGAGCCTGGAGTTCCCACCATCGTTGATGTTGATTTAGGGAATCGGAGCTATCCGATTTATATCGGTTCTGGGCTGCTTGATAAACCTGAGCTTCTCCAGAGGTAATCACTTAATCCAATAAGAATATCAATGAGACTACATACATGGTACTAAAGAAAAATAAAGGATATGTGAAATTGTTATGACCGAAGTCCATTTTGTCTGATATTTATGGAGTACCCTTTTGGCTTATTATGTCCCTTATGTCTGAATGATTGTAAGTTTGATAGATAACTGGAGGATTTTTGTGTTTATTGTACTTATCTTTCAAATTTAGAAAACCCAGCAGTATCTTACTTGCTTCTATATATAGATGGGCTTTCAACTTTCTTAGAAGTTGGAGAGTTTGTTTCATGTTTTTCTTCTTCTGAAATGTTCTTTCTTATATGTTGATGTTATCTGTTAGGCATGTTCATGGAAAGAGGGTCCTTGTGGTCACTAATAACACGATTGCACCACTGTATTTGGACAAAGTTGTTGATGCTTTAACAAAAGAAAACCCAAATGTTTCTGTTGAGAATGTCATTTTGCCGGATGGTGAGCAGTACAAGGATATGGTAGGTCTTTTATGTTTAAATTGATGATTGTATTGTTTGCGTTCCTGGCCATAGCATAAAATTTGGTTACATATTTAACTGACAGGATACACTTATGAAAGTGTTTGACAAGGCCATCGAATCACGGTTGGACAGGCGATGTACATTTGTAGCGCTTGGAGGTGGTGTAATTGGCGACATGTGTGGCTTTGCTGCTGCTGCTTTCCTACGTGGTGTTAATTTTATTCAGATTCCTACCACTGTCATGGCACAGGTGCTCCTTTAAGTGATGTTAATTATTTTAATCTCAGCTTCTTTATTTCTTTTACTATTTCATTGATCAGTGTATTGTGTTCCAGGTTGATTCTTCAGTTGGTGGGAAAACTGGGATAAACCATCCCCTTGGAAAGAACCTGATTGGTGCTTTTTACCAACCTCAGTGTGTGCTTATAGACACAGACACTTTAAATACATTACCAGACAGGGAATTATCATCAGGGTTTGCAGAAGTTATAAAGTATGGGCTCATCAGGGATGCTGACTTTTTTGAGTGGCAGGAGAAAAATATGCAGGCATTAATGGCGAGGTAAAGTCATCATCTAAGTATGGTTATAAGTTTGCAGATTCCATTATTATCAAATTCCTTTTTTTGCTATGAATTATGTAGCATAAGACAGCATCTCCTGGGTCATGACAACAGATCTTGTGGGAATTTTATGTCTAAATATGTAATGTTGGCAGGAACAAGTATCTTTCCCTTCAGATTTTTTTACTTTTTATTGGTTAAATGAAGCCATATATCTTCTTCTAGTCTTCCAGTTCTGACAAACTGATGTCATCCATTGCAGAGACCCTAATGCACTGGCATATGCTATAAAGCGATCATGTGAAAACAAGGCCGAAGTTGTGTCCTTGGATGAGAAGGAAAGTGGACTGAGGGCCACATTGAACTTGGGCCATACATTTGGTCATGTGAGTACTTTGGTGCTGCAATGATCTTCTTTAGATTAATCTACCAGGCCAACATATGAAATATGTTTCCAACTGTAGGATATAAGAATATGTCTTTGTAACTCAATTATGAAATTGTAAATATAATGAATGTGAAGGATTGAAGTTGAAGGGATTAAAACAGAGACATAGATCATATAAGGGGGGAGAGGGAAGGCAGCAGTTAAGAAGGTGTGGGAACTTGGTGATTTCCAATTCAGTAGGTCCAGTTATATCAAGCATGACATGCAAGTTTTCACAGAGGATACACCATGAAAAATGTCAAAAAGAAAAAGAAAACAGTAAAGAATTTAGCTGTGTCTTACCAGTTTTTTCTGTTGTGAAGGTAGCTTCAGATGTTTAATTCCTTTATCATGCTGCAATGTTCTGTGTTCTAAATATTTTACTTCTTTTCTCTCCAGGGAGACATTCTGTGAACTTAATATTATGATTCTCTTTATTTTCCTTACCCTCAAAGCCCATATAATCAATTTAGCCTTCACAATTTCCCTGTTTATTGATAGTTTTAGATATTTAAATGGGGTTGTAGACTGATGAATATGTGTTTCTTGGCTACGTATATTTGTGTGATCATAGTAGTACACAATTTTTTTTTTTTTTCTGATTCTGCATTTTCATATCAGAAGAGTTCCCTTTTCTGATTAATTACTCCCTCTTCTTGTGTCCCTTATTTTAGGCAATAGAAACTGCAGTTGGCTATGGGCAGTGGCTTCATGGAGAGGCTGTTGCTGCTGGCACGGTACTGCACCTTCACTTTTTTTTATTCTCACCCATTTTTTAGCATATGAGCTTCTTTCTTCACATCAAACCTGTATTGAAGGAAACTGTATGTGGATGAAAATAGGTAATGGCTGTTGACATGTCATATCGTCTTGGTTGGATTGATGATTCTGTTGTGAAGCGAGTTCATGCCATTCTTAAGCAGGCTAACTTACCTACTGCTCCTCCAGAAACCATGACTGTGGATGTCTTCAAGTCCATCATGGCGGTAAGAGGCTGAAGCTTCATTTTCTTTTTAAAAAAATATAATAATAAATAAAAAAAACTTTTTTTGGTCATGCTTAAGGTTCACAATTGTTTTGTTATATCAGGTGGATAAGAAGGTTGCTGATGGATTACTAAGGCTTATCCTTCTAAAGGGTCCTCTAGGCAATTGCGTTTTCACAGGGGATTATGACAGAAAGGCCCTAGACGATACACTTCGCTCGTTCTGTAAATCCTGATCTAGGTTTTGGCTGTTTCTGATTCAGCTTCACTCAGATCTTTAGCAAGTAATGTAGCGTATGTTTTTCTTTGTACTATGGATGTCATCCTTGGTTCATCGTATCGGCAAGTTGTATTCTTTACCAAGTTGTATTATTAGAAAATGAGGCATGGTCAATAATTATTATCTGGGCACATCATATTCTTCACTCCTGGTTGTTGTATATGCCATCATTGCTGGAAATTTGGATCGACAGGAAAGTAATTGACTTGTTCTGAAGTTAATGTTAAGAGAAGTAGGGTGATAGAGTTCATTTCCTGTCAAGTACATGTTATTCCTCAAGAGTAGGGTTTTGAAAGTATTGAAGCATTATAATTTTCTTGATCCTGTTTGAACAGATAGGGTTCATTAAACTCAAACTATTAGTCTATCTATCAAATTGATCTTTCAACTTCAAAGTTTGAATGGCTCATTTCAGTCTTCCAAATAATATATTGTTTTAATATGGTTCTCACATTATACCTGTTGATAGTTGGTTAACATTGAAACAAGCCATAAAAGAGCACCATCATGCTATGTGTTATGACTACTTCAAGTGGTATGATGCTCTATCATGGCATGTTTAAATAAGAGCCCTAAGTTGGGTCTACCGAAAGAAGCTAGTTTCTTGTAATGTGATAAATCAATGTTCAAATTCTTGCGGAGAGAAGTGGTTATAAGAATTTTGGAACTTATGATTTTTTTTTTTTTAAATAGAGCTAAGATAACTCCAATATCACATTTGGGCATATATTTCCAATTTTCCATCCTTGCATAGGAAGACATTTATTGTGCAAGTTTCTTACAAAACAGATAAAAGAGAAGTCGCCAGAAAATTTATTGGTAGATATTCTGAACAGCATAATAGTTGGTAAGAGTGCCATTCTTAGCAAAAACGAAAGCAACTGTGAATGCATTGTCTGTACCTTCTCTTTTAATTTCTAAGACCTTATGCCTCCTTTATAACCCCCCAAAAGATTATAATTGCCTTTTATTCTTTTTGTTGGTATAAATTATTTATATATTTATTTATGGTGTCAAGTACGCACATAATTAGTCTAAATAACAAAATATAAAGAGATAGGTTAAATTAAAAGTTTTTTTAATTATAAAATATTTAACTTTAAGAACCATATTAAAATTAAGTGAAATGGCAAAAAAAAAAAAATCAATTGAATAACTTAACTTAAAAATTAAAAATAAAATAAATCTATAATAGGTAGTTAAAATAGCAAGACATCTTTATCCTCCTCTCTTATCAGAGATTTTTGGGACCAAGGAAAAGAATGAGTTTTAGGTATACTCATTGACATTGCACAATTGTATGATACAAAAAATAAAGAATAAATTACACCAGCTTTACATGAGGTTTGATATACTATATTTGGTAAATCATTTGTTTTAAAATTATTCGAAAAAAAATTAAATAGAGTTTTTATATATTTGTCATAAGGTTATATAATCAAGTCAACATGGTATAATTTATGTAACTCATTTATCTTATTATTAGTTTTATTAAAAAAATCATATGTTTTATTAGAATGATAGTGAGTATAATTTAACTATTTCTTAGAGGAGATTAGTATAAATATTACTCAAAAAAATAATTGCATAGTGACCACTACTACTTACAATATCCATTTTACAGCATTTGACCATATATTATATGGTTGCTGAGAATTCTTTCAAGGACTGTATGTCCAAAGTTAATATTTAAAGATGATCTTATTCCCAGCAATTTTCACTTCAATTTTTAACCAATCATACCAAAAGATTCTAACCTACTTTTTAAGGATAACATTATTGAGAAATATATTTTTTAAAAGGTTGAGTCTTATTATTATTAAACCGTCTCAAATTTTACATACAGGGCAATAGAAAATTAATATAAATCTAGAAAAATCCCATAAATAATTTTTTTTTGTAGCATAAGATATAACAATATTACAAGGGAAAGAAAAGGCTATTACCTAACCATTCATTGAATTGTCTGTCTCCCACACCGTTTTTGCTATATACACTTTTAAAATTATTTAAGAAAAATAAAGTTTAAAACTTTCAAATTTAGACCAACTTAAAAAAGTGAATGTTTTAAAAGAAATACCTTTTTTTCTCCTTTTTGTTAAATAACAAAAAAAATAAGAATAAGAATAAGAATAAGCAATGATTATTGATTAATGAATCATAGTTGCTATACAGAATCTGAACTGGTGAGTAACAGAAATTTAAAAATGGCGGGTTCCTTCTTCCCTCTTCACGTGACCAAAAGGATAACACAGCAAAAGTCAAAATAGTAATTTACAAATTAAGAAAGTGTACTAATTAATTAAGGGATCTTATTAATTTTGTAGATAATAAATAAATGATTAATTAAATTGTTATTCTTAGTTATTAATTATGCCTTTCTAATGTAAGTTTGACTTTGACCCAATATTTAAAAGAAAAGTATTTTATTAAATACAGCATTGGTATTGAGGAATTTTAGCTAAAAGAGAAAGAGGAGGCAGAGATTTGTGTTTAACATTTTTGTATGGTCTAAAGTAAGTATTGAGGAAAATGACACTTTTATTCCTTTAACTACTCCTTACCAAGAAAAGCATTAGATTCAAGATTTTTTAATATTTTTAAAAAATTTTCTTGTGGGATAAATATTAAAATTAGTATTTTTATTAATAAAAAAATTATTAGTAAATTTGTTGTCTTTGAGGGTGGAAAGATAAAGTAGGATGGGTGTTTTTCTTACATTCAAGCTTTTTTTTTTTGAGTTAAAATGATTTAATTTTTCTAAAAAAAGAAAAAAGTGAGCATTTTTGAGTGAGGATCCGATTATTGAGCAGTGCGTCAAGTTAAAAATAGCCAAAAAAAAGAAATAATATATATATAAGTATAGAAAATACAGAAAAAATAATTAAAAATAATAATAATAACTCATAGTGACGGGATTTTTGGCGAAGATTGGTTCGCACAACGAACGCTTCAACGGCAAAATTTCCCGGCCAAAAGGTTTCGTGTCTTTCTCTTTGATCTCGATCTGCTTCCTGTAATGTATGATTCCATCTTCTCCAAAAGGGTTAGGGTTTTCTGATTTCCTCAAAATTCCTCTATTTTGTGTTCGCAAAATCCATTGTTCTCGTTTTTGTCTCGTCCGTTGCATTTCACGATTAGGGTTTGAATTTGTTAGGACAAATTTGTTTTTTCATTTCCACATTTGATTTATGGAAGTTTTGTTCGTTTTCTGGATTTTCATTTTGCTTCATACAGATGTGTAATTGAAGCAGAAGGCAACGGAAGGAGAAGTTGGAGGGGTGTGTGATCGGGTCCTCAGGTGAAGATCTGAGGCTTTCACTTTTTCTTGGGTTGAGGAGGAAAGGTTTCAAAAAAGATGAGCGCTTCTAGGTTCATTAAGTGCGTGACTGTTGGGGATGGAGCTGTGGGCAAAACGTGTTTGCTAATCTCCTATACTAGCAACACCTTCCCCACTGTAAGTTCTTTTTCCTTTTCTTCCTTTGTTTCCATATTTGTAATGGCTTCTATTAAAAATGAAAATTTGAGTTTTGGAGGTATTAAAATGATCATTTGATTTTACGAATATAAAATTTAGTGCCTTGTTGCTTCTTGAGCGATGTGATAATTGTGAATGATAGAAGGCTCAATTATGTTGAAGAAATTCCTCCTTTCCTTTATCCAAGATATCTTGAGATTGAGAACTAGAATTAATCGGTGTGTAGGTTCTCTCCTGTTTTGGAAAGTCTGGTTGACGAAACATATTGAAATGAAAATTATCCTCTTTCTCTCTCTCTTTCTGGGGTAAAAACAACGGAATCTTTCATCATTTTGTTCTTTTGGATGAAATAATTGTTTGAAATTTATAGATGGATTTTGCAACATATTTTGCATGTAATCTCCATTTGGGGAATAAATGGGAAAGATGCTATGTGATGTCTAAAATGCTTAATAAATGAAACAAGTTCTTATAAGTTTTGCGTTATTAAAGATTAGAGATGTCAACTCAATGGGGATGGTGCTCTAGAATTCATAATGAATCAACCAACGGTTACTATTCCATATGTTAACCTACATGTCAGGCTGCAACAAAGTTCTTTTCTTAATTTGTTTTGTTGGGTGTTAGTCTTTCTGTTGACAAGCTACGTCTTTTTTATTTTGGGGAAATCATGAGAATTACATGAATTGATATATGGATATCATTTATAAAAGTACAGGTTCAAGTGTGAGATTTTGTTTTAATGTTATATTTTTATTGGTGAACAAACTGTAAGGGTTTCTATCAAAAAAAAAAACAAACTGTAAGGGTCTGTGTTGATCTCATATATGAAAGCTTATTGCAAAAGAGAGACAATTATCATTTTACTATCTTCTACACTTTGTTTGGTAACAGGATTATGTGCCAACTGTTTTCGACAATTTCAGTGCAAATGTTGTTGTCAATGGAGCCACTGTTAATTTGGGCTTGTGGGACACTGCTGGTATTGTTGCATAATAACTTCTTATGTTTGTATTTATGATGGAGAAAGTTCTTTCTGGATTTATTGTGTTCTTTTGTGGAACAGGACAAGAGGACTATAACAGATTAAGACCATTGAGTTACCGTGGTGCAGATGTTTTCATACTGGCTTTCTCTCTCATAAGCAAGGCCAGCTATGAAAATGTTTCCAAAAAGGTACTTATTCAGTTATTCCAGCATATACCTAAGTTCTTGCTCTTAGTTTCCCCCTTATGTTTTAAATGCACTTCATTCCCTTTGAATATAAGGTTTTAAAATGACTCATAATGAACAATATACTGATTGCGATCCCTGTTAATAAAATTTGGAGTTACTAAAATTTATGATTTATGAGTATGGACATCCCAAGATATAACACATTGGTGTCACTTGATCCATGTAGCCCACCCCACCTAGTGGAAAAAAGGCTTTGTTTGCTGTTATTGTTTATTAGAAATTGCTGACAAATGGCTAATTCCATTTCCAGTGGATTCCAGAATTGAAGCACTATGCACCTGGTGTTCCTGTTATTCTGGTCGGCACAAAGCTTGGTAAGTTTATTATATCTGATATTGCAATATAATGTGTTTATTAGTTGATTTTTTGCACAATTTGATTATATTAATGGGTCCTTGTTATAATGAACCATATAAACTTACATGTGTTGGATATCTTTACCAGCATCTTTAAATTTTTTTTATTATGCTTATGGTTTATAAAGTCTTCTATAAAGTTCATTTTATCTGACTGATGAGTTGCTGAACAGGATCCTTTTTCTTTTTCTTTTTCTTTTTTTGACAAAATGGGTGGGCTGATTGTTGATACTTCTTATTTGTGTCTAGATATGTATTAATATTCCAAATCTTCTGCCTATGGGTCATATAGGATATTTGTTTCTAGAGGGGACAAACAAATTTTTCATGCTGTAGTTGCAGTTTTTCTGAGGAAAACTGGTGACTGTTGCAATGTGCTAGCAGAGTTAAAACTGCCTATCAATCAATTATCCTTGTAGAAAATTATCAGATGGATGTGTTCTCAGGATCAATTCTAGTTTTCATATTAATTGGTAGTTATTTGTCCACAGGAACCTTGTCTTTCCCAAACTAAAAGAAGGGCATTGTAAAGTTAGGGATGGTTTCAATTGTGAAGTTGAGGGCTTCTAGTTTTCTATGATTGTTGGTTTACTTGAAATACGGAAAGACATAGCAGTAGAAACATAATTTGAATAGAAATGGAATTAGAAGTTATACAATGGAAGGTTCAAAGGTTGTATCTGTAGTGTTCTAGTGGAGAGTGCTAGTATTAATTAGAAAATGCAAAATAGAACTAAGGTAGTGGCTCCAGTTTTCTTTAGATAAGGATTCTTGTAGCCATCCCTAAAAAGTTGGGATGAGGTTGACTGGTTGAGCTGTTACTCCTGTATCAGTGATATAGATCGAAATTGCTATTGTTCCACAAGGACACTCTATTTGACTTATTTAAGCTTCTCAGGGATTTTTTATCTACCATTTTCTTGATATATACTGATGATCGATTGATCAGTGATTGCTTTTTAACCCTTGTATATCCTGAGGAAATATTTTTATACCGAAGGCACAATTAATTGGACCATGCTAAGAGATTTCCTGATATTATCATCCTTGCAGAAGTTTCAGTTTTCAGAATCGTAGTTTTCAGTAAGGATTTATTACTACTTAGGTTAAGCTGTTTTCTTAGGGTTTCTTGCTGAATTGAATAGGTAAATGGCATTTCTTTATTATACTTGATTGAGCTCACCCCCAAAAAAATTGTCTGCAATTAGTGGTGGCTATTTTTAAGAAATTCCTTAATGGACTGGACTCTGGAGCTTATTTTATTGATAATTTTCTCAACTAAGAGTTGGTCTTTTACCGTTCTTTGATTTGTAATGTGTGAGACAGACCTTCGGGATGATAAGCAATTCTTCATAGACCATCCTGGTGCTGTATCCATCACCACAGCTCAGGTGAATATAGCTTCTGGTGTCCTTCTGTCGCGTTACTTTTGGTACACTTCTGGAATATTATTCAGTTATTTAAGTAAAACTGACATTTTGTATCCCCCCTTAAAGGGAGAAGAGCTTAGGAAGCTGATCAATGCACCTGCTTACATTGAATGCAGTTCAAAAACGCAGCAGGTACTTGGTTGAAATCTTATTTTAATTTCTTATATAACCGGAAAAAAAATGTTTAATTCAAAATGTAGTTTTGAATTATTTCTGACCTTATCTGCAGAACGTGAAGGCAGTCTTCGATCAAGCCATAAGAGTTGTCCTTCAACCGCCGAAGACGAAGAAAAAGAAGAGTAAAGCACAAAAGGCGTGTTCAATATTGTGATTGATTCATTAGGTGTAAAACATTTGAGAGCCCTCTGTTCTGCCTGTATTACCCGCTCCCCACTTCTTCCATTTCTTTCATTCCTTTGCTCTTAACGAAGTTGAGTCTATGTGGGTGTTAATCTGACAAATACACTCTTGATCCTCCTTGAAGCTATAAGGTGGTCTCTGGTCTGACGTCTGCTTTACTGGAAATTATTAAGAACTCTAATTGTCAAATTTGCTTTTCATGCTTCCCCACCTTTTCCTTAACTTCCCGTTTTGATTTCTATGTATTAATAGACTGGAATATGAATATCCCAGTTAGATTAACAACCTTGTTTGCATGAAGATATATATATTTATTTAATTATTTTTTATGTTACCTTATGGCTTGGCTGGGTGAACAGGTTTCTAGTTGTTTTATACTTGTCATACAGATGGTCAATGTTTACTATGGAACTTTGCTTTCTCGTTGTTTAATCGAACAACGTTGGTTTAACGTTAGTTTGCCAAGGAAAATTTTTATTCAAGATTTTAAGAAATCAACTCAACGTTTAACATTTAGGAAATGGATATCATCCCCATATTTTTTAAAATGTATATAAGAAAAAAAAAAATTAAACGTCTTAAAAATAATCTTTTTCAGGAAATTTTTATTCTTCATGTTCTAAACACTGCTTTCTAAGTTGAAAGAGACATTCCTACATACAGCATTATCGTTCTGGTGCTAAGGTCGCAAATTACTAAGATCAACTGTTACTGGAGAGGACAAACAAGTTGAACACCTAAAACTCTAATTTTTTCTGATACTACAATAAGTTGAGTTCGAAGGAGAGCTTACAATTACACAATCAAATATGAACACATACGTTCCAACCGTATTTTTGGTTCATTACCATCAAATAACAGAATTCGGCCGGACTTAAAATTATCAGAAAGATGAGAGCATGCCAAGTACCCTACACCATCTAAAATCCTTCCGATTCCAATTACCAGGCCAGGAATAAGAATATAATGGCAATAATATGACTCGCCACTTCAAACCATGACTGATTTTTCAAATGATACAGAAATTTTAAATTCAAGTAATTTGCATAAAACTGTTTTCAATGGTACACGACAAGGAGAATCGAACCTAGTGTTCGTACCTAGTAACTTACTAATTAACATGAAATCCCGAAAAGCAGTAATTGTCTATACACCGGAAATCCATAGTGGTTTAATTCTCTTCATTGGTATGGTAAAAAGAACACTATTTTCAAACTTAAAAGAAGTGCTGAGTCTCATGAATTACTAAGTGAAACCCAGATTACAAATTTTCCTAGCCACTAAAAGTGAATGAATGAGTTGTCTCTGATATCCGCACATAACAGAAAGACAAACTCTGGGGTCCTTCATTGGTAAACGGACTGGTGGCCTAAAAACAACTTGTTCCATATCTAACATGACAAGAAAGCAACGAGAAATGGGAGAAAGTCAAACTTTGATGGGCTCATACTTCTCTCCGACTGAACCGCCTTTTTGTTTCTGGAACTGTATATATCTCATTGTGCTTGCAAGGAAAGCATCTGCAGCTGGATCTGGGGTTGCGGTGTCACTTTGCATTTCGGTCATGATTAACTCGATTAGGCCCTGGATAGCAGCAACGTTGACTTGCGGGTTTCCCTTCTCAAAGAAGTATAGATACCTTGCAAACATACATACAACGGCAAAATTATTTCATTTTTCACTATTGATAGGGGAGGAAATAATGCTGACTTAAGAATTTAGGTTATAGGTGCTAACTTACTTGTTCAATATCTCAATGAAAAGAATAACTGATCCAGTGTTACCCCGTGCTGCATTTGACATTTGTTGGGCAGCATTTGCAATTCTTAAAGCCCGCTTGAGGCACAATAGGACTCTGCTCAAAATAGAACAATGATAATAAAATAACAAAAAGGTATATAGCATTCAATCTACCTCTCCAAAAATTTAAGGTATAGCTAAAATCAATTAAAAAAAGGGTAGCTGTGTTGGCTTCAGTCATTCTTAAGCTCATTGGGCAATTACACATGTATTGCATTCCACGTTGATATCCAAATGAACGTTTACAACAAAATTTTTAGGACAACTAAACAGTAAATTAATGGAGAACATCTATATAAAGATACAAGCATTCCTCAGGAATCCTGGATCTCTTAGCTGTTGTTTGGTATATAAGAAATTTATGCTCTTAAGCTCCTAGAAACTAATTTCTAAGATGTTTGGAGATTAAAAATATGAAAAGTTTTAGGAGTAAATTATACTTCCCTACCCTCTATTTTGAAATATTACACTGCTCTCCCTTGAGAAATTAGAACAAGCTACATCTTACTCACTTGTATCTTTCATATAAGAAAAAACTTTGAAACTTGGATGCATTCAAATTTTCAATTCAACTGACCAAAACTCCCTGCCTTTGACGACAATTTACATGGCTGCTGATTGTTTGAAGCTTCTTTCATTTGGTACTTTAACAAATATTGTTAAAATTTTATTAATCTGTATAATTAGTATATTAATAAAATAATTTTTAACAAGTATAGTAATTTTTATGTTATGAATAAATTAAATAATTTATTAAAATAATAAAATAAGTTAAATTATTAACATATGCCATTAATAATCTTTTTTTAACAAAACTTAATAGAATAAATTAGCTTTCCATTTTCTTTTGTAATTCTAGAATGCTATAACTTTAAATTAAATCATATAATTTTTAACTCATTTATTTGAGTTAAATCATACATTTTTAAAATTTATTTATTTAGATAAATAATCAAATACTAATTTAAATACAGTACACACTAGTGTTTAATCATCAAAAGAAGGGCATTTAGGTAAGTTGAATTGAAAATCTGAATGCACTGACATTGCAACGTTTTCTTTAATAGAAAATACAAGTTTGGACCAAGTGTAGCCTATTTTGATGTCTCAAGGGAAGGGAGTGTAATACTTTAAGATAGAAGGAAGGGGAGTGTAATACTTTAAGATAGAAGGGGAGTGTAATTTAAGCATCTCTCAGGAAGTGTAGTGTACTTTTTTTTTTTCATTTATGTCAAATTCAAATGTTATGTACCAAACACTGCATTAAAATCATATATATATATATATATATAGAAACACACCTCTCTCCATCCTTCATGTCATCATGATCATCAACCCAAAACAGATGTGAGCATGCATACACAGCTCTGCATTGATCTGGCTTCTTCAAGAGCTTTGCTGAATACTGTCCAGTGAATAAACACCACATTAGGTTTTAGAAGAAATATTTACGAGCACTATTTAAAAAATAAAATTCAATAATCACCCCTGTGGCCTTGTGAGTTAGAGTATCCCTGTTCTCAACACCAAAGACATGCATCCTTTGAAGTGTTCCTATTATTAAATGGATAGCAGTAACCTGTGCTCTGGAATCCTAGAAAAACAATACACAAGCATAAAAATAAGGATGGATAAAACATAAATTTTGCCATCAATATAAACCTTCCTCCCACATCGCAACCCCATTCTCACTCTCATCCTCACCCAAGAAAAGTAGACAACTTACAGAAATTTCTTCTTCATACAGAATATAAGCTTGGGTGAAAAATTCATACGCAACAGGTTCTAAATCACAATCATTTGCGGCCTAATTGAATGAAAGAAATACAATAGTCAGCAATAAAAGTCAGCAAAGCTTTTTGATGCACTAACAACCAAACATTTTTCAGCACCTCAGCACATAGCAAGTACAAGCGTAATGCCAGGTCTGGTGCAGGGACGCCTGACAGAGTCTCTATAGTCTGAGAAAATAAGGAAAAAATGTCATCAAACAAATCTACCAGCAATTTACAAATATCTTCTGAGTACTTTACATTTAACAGAGACCAAATAATTAGGAGTGTATGGTTTGGACATCATCACCTGATTCAAAAGCTGAAAAATTTTCTTGGGTGTAGTTGATGCATCATCTCCAAAAGGATTTTCCTCTTGTCCTTGCAATAGTCTGACCAACTGTAGAAAGTATAATAGATACAATCAATAAAATGATCCTATTTGCTGGGATAACAATAACAAAAGCAGTATAACAGACAGCTACGTTGTGACCTATAAAACTGCATCTCTATAGCATGATTGTGAAGGTCAAACAATCCAAACATTTTGGCTTAATTTTGATACTGTAGTTCATTGTATTGTGCAATTTAATTGACTACAAAATAGTCAATTGTTTTAGGATTATAGATTTAGTAGGCTGCTAGTAAGTCTTTGGATGTCCAGAGAATAACCTGTGAAGGTAAGAGGTATATAACCTATCTCACAGCTTGGATTAAAGGGAAAGCAGGACTTAGCAGGTTTCCAGTCTTCTCTGGGCATGCTAAAACTGAATCTTACCACCCTTTCAAAAAATGCAATGCTTAACATTCACTACGTTTGGTCACTAATCTATTGATGTATCTCTGACCAAAAACAGAAGGGCATACTGGGAGAGGTATATGTCCCATTTTGTTGACAAGAATTATGCATCCTTCTGCCAGAAGTGGCATAGATATAATTGCTCCCCAATCATGTGAAAGGAGTTTCGGCCTTTCCAAAAGGCTTGCAACCACTCATCACTTCCCAATTAACCAGAGACTTCAAACACAACCTGCTAAACAGCTCAGATCAATTAAGTATTCAGGATTAGTAGGAGCACTCTTGCAGCTGGATGCTTAATTCTTGTCGTCTAAGTGAGCAATTGAAGCTATTTTAAACTTGGATACAAGCCATTTCAAACTTAGAATAGATATCTGACACAAGTGAAATTCAGCATTTCCATATGACTAGCTTTACACTGGCTGTGGTTTCCCCGATTATTAGAGTTATCAAACAGGTTAGGGATCAATTACTACAATATTATTAGCTGGACATCTTAAGCACCAATACTGTGTCACTCAAAATATAATCTTAATCAACTGATAAATAGAAAAATCAATTCAATACTACAACCAACCTCAAATTAAAAACAACCAAAACAGCATAGTCAAAACAGTTTGATCTTTAAGCTATGCTACTTCTGCAAGCATCATGCAGCTCAAGCACTAGAGGATGGGTAAGGACCAAGGAACAGAATAAATGATGACCTTGTACATAGGAAGGAATTAAGGGCTTCATGCTTATTTGACGGTCAAGTGTCATTTTATACAAAATGTTCCATTGGGTCAGGAAAAAAATTCAATGAATGGTGGGGCAAGCAGCAAGGTCAAGTAACATGCAACAAATGCAATCAACAACCATGCGTATTCAAAATGGTTAGCAAACCTTTAGAGACGAGAAAACAAGAGCTGGAACAGTGAAAGGCAGACGTTTTGGTCCCCCAGTCAGTATGTGCTTCCTCACAGTATCTATAATCTGCAATTTAGTGCATGATGTTATGACACAAATTAATGCAAAATTTCAGCTCGCAAACAAAGCACAGCCCTCAGTAAGCAGACACTATGTTTTATAGTATCTAGTAAGCAGTTACAAGCATCGTATGATAGATCTTATAACTTAAGCTTGAAAAATTAAGAGCATCCAATCCCTCATACTAGCTGGTGCCAAGACTATTTATGATTTAGGTAAACATTGTTAAAGTGCACAGCTAAATTTATTCTGAACCCACATCAATTCCATTTCCATACTCCGCACCAGCAGCAGAAAAAATACAAATATGAAAATTTGGAGTTAGGTGAAACAATTAACTGCAGTTAGGAACACAAATTGCAGCAGAAAATATAAAGCATTTTTGTAACTCCATTTCATTGCACATGAATATCAGCTATTCATATACCTTAAACATCTCTTCTGGATCATCATTATGAAGCATCTGGATTAAACGTGCAACAGAATTCTGCTCCTCTTGGAAATCATCTTCATCCAGCTGACAGCGGAAAACATAAATTTAGCAATTGAGAGAGTGGATCAAATAAATAAAGCGTATCTTGTCTAACTCCTGATTCCAATTAGAATGAAATAAAATAGTTGGCAATAAAAGTGGCTTGTATTGGGAGACATCAAAATAAATGGAACTGAAAAAATGTAAGACTAGCGGTGAACTGAAATGACCTCTTCAGTAGGAGTTTCATCAGAATCTTTAATGAGCCCCTTTATCAGTTCAAACAATGCTTCAACCTACAAAAGAAAAATGTCATATTAATAGGAACCTCACACCAAATAGAAGAATAATGATAGCACATACCTTGTCCGAACTAGAAATGCGGGTTCGGTTTTTCATCATGCTTTGAATAATAACAGCAGCCATGACCTTATTTGTAGGAATATCAAGGTATTCCATGACACGAGGATAGTTTGAAAGCTTCAAGGCAGTCACAATATCATTATATTTCTCTAATGGAGCACTTAAAAGGGCAACAATCTGCTTCGTTGCCCTGGTGTCCTCAATCTTCCCTTTGCCAGAGAGTTTTTTCACACATGCTCCCTATAAAGGAATGTATAAAGTAAGGACACAAATTTAAATGGAATAAGTTGCTTCTTTACATGAAAAGAGCTATTCTGCCACTGTTCCGTTATAAACTCAATCATATTTACATGCATAAAAAGCAATATCACAGTTTTATGGCAAATAAAACTCAACCAAGATAGAGTCAAGAAAGGACTAACATGTCCTTGATAGCTCATTCTATTAAAACAAATCATATGAAGCAAACAATCAAAATGAATGTGCAAAAGCAATTTGAATGGATATATACCAGAACTTGATCTGCATAATCAAGTCGATCAGGGTGCACATGAAGAGTGAAGGTCAGAAGAGAAGAATATAAAGTTACAACTCCAACAGTGGGCATCTCAGCCTGAGCTTCTATCACCTGTATAACAATGGAGAACCTTATATGTCATATTCCACAAACATAGGACAAGGATGTAAATGTAAGAACGCTTTTCTTTACAAGAAGACCATCAATATATGGAAGTATTGAAGAGAAGACAGCGTAGACATTCAAATGGCAATGAGAGAGGGGGCGGGCAGAGAGGCTGTTTAAGAACATGATGTTGAAAGTGATCAATTGTGAAAGGAAAATATTAATGATAGACGATGTATAAAAGAGAGGGGAGAAAAAGTACAAGCATCTGAAAATATACTGAATAAGCAATATTTCTGTACTTCCCAAATTAAAAAAGGCTTGAAGATGTAATTTTCGTTTTACGTTATAACACAGCGCATTATCGACTTTTATCATTCATCTCATAACAGAATACAGGGAGAGAAGCAAGCTTAAATTCCGGAAAGACTATCAATTAATCTCTAGTCATCTTTGGCTAAATGTATCAGTTGCAAGATCAAATGAACTCGAGCAGATGCTCATCTTCTCAACAGTAAACAATGATAAATGCTTACACTACAATATCAAAGATTTACCTTGCCAATGGCATTGCTGAACTTGGAAAATGCTTCCACTTGCAAAAACTCAGGTAACACCTCTGCACTTGAAGCAGCGTAATTTGAAAGCCTTTCCATTAACTGGGAAAGCACTGTCTTGATATCAACGGATGGCTGCAAAACATAGAGGTGGAAAAAAGGCACAGAAAGAAACTGAGTGACGATACCGATTGGGTTTGCAGCTTAAGACTGTGATGGATCATGCCCATAAAATGGTTCATAGTTCTGAAGTGTGTGTGCAATAGATTTTGTCAACATTGTGCTACATTTAACTTGTCAACAGTTTAGGGGAAAATGATAGATATGCATATGCTTATCCAACGGAGGTAAAAATGGAGGTTACGAACCAAGATAGTCCAGAAAGAATGGTGCTCTTGACGCAAGAATCCCTCTCTTGCCAAGAGAAGTGCCAAAATAGCACCCCATACAAATAATGAATCTCAACAATAGAACTTGTTGAAAAATGTATAAATGAATGGAACCAAAACAACAAATGCATCAAAATGCTCGGGAGGCTTCCATTTATAGGATATCATCATATCAATGGGCTTAAATTTAAGGTTTTTTAATCGAAGTTTCATCTGAAAAACAGATTCAGGGGCCATGTTGGAGATATCAAATCCAGCCCCTCCCCAAATACCAAAGTTTTAGGTGATATAGCTAAAAGAAGCTTCTGCAGTAGTTTGGAATCCTAAAAATGTGAGAATCAAATTCTAATATAACTGTTTCCTTTTTTGTTTCTCCATTTTGCAGGCTTGTTTAGCTATTAAGCTGTCGCTATTGTATCTCTACTTCCTTGTAATGAATAAAACCATGAATAAGAACTAAGAAGAAGAGAAGAGAATACACCAAGTTCTGATGACGTTATACAAAAAGCACAATGCCACTAACCTGAAGCTGAGGACAAGCACCCAACAATACATCAAGAGTTTGCAAGTGGTACTCATCAGGGAAGACTTGTATTATGCAATCCATCAAGTAGAATTGGGCTAGCTCATCTTTGCAGTTTACAACCTGTCAAGGATAATTTTGGGGGGGGGGGTTTGGCTTGTCAGCAAGCAGATATCTTTGCAAAATAGAAATAGAAATAACCAAACAACATATCAGACCTGCTCCAGTACTCTGGGTAATACAACATCTTTGTACATGTCAAGATCAACACCCTCTACCTGACTGAGTACATGAAGATTCTTTCCCACCTAATAACAGATCAAGGGTAAAAAAGCAAGAGAAGCAACACTCCCATCAGCATTTGGTTATGTATACAATCTCATTGCAGCAAAGTGAACCAGTTATAGGCTTCAGATATTACAAGATCACGCAGCTCACTCCTTTCTTTCTCCCGCTTTTCCTTCTCACGGGCAGGCCCCTGCAGACCAGAAAGCCCGACAGCAAGCCTCAACTCAGGGTCAGCTAAGAGTATGAATAACTCATATGCATAAGCATAACTACACCTGCATGACCAGAAATCATGCCCTCATGATATATTTTACCCTCATGACATGCAACTATTATGACACCATGCATGTCCAAACATGAGAGTTGCAACAATGCACAGATAATTTAACCAACCTGATGTTGCATCCGCACCCAAAGTTTGTTCATCTCAGTGAAATTTTGGAGTACAAACTCTACAGCATCTGTTACAGTGTCTGCATCACTGCAGATGTCAGGGTAGACATTCACATATCAAGTTCAGTCTCAAACTGGTGAGCTTAGAAACAATAACAATTAACAAGACTATGTCCCTCAATCAAGACCGACAAAGAATCTCAAAGAGAGGGTGAAGGAAGAAAAAGAAAGTCAACAATAAGTGAAGAAACAAAAAGAGAGGGAGGGAAGGAGAGGAGTATCTAGCAATTTACATCATGCATCAAAAAGGCATTCAGATTATGTTGAACAATACAGAACTAATAGAGACATACTATATGGAGCAAGTGTCCACACTACAATGTTTAGACCTGTGAATCAGCTCACTATAACTTTAGGTCCAAAAACCTCCAAAAAGATTGATCCCACCTATTAGAATAGAGGAGGGGGAAATCTTGGCTTGCTTACCCTTCATACTCAGAACCAATATCAGGCAACTTATCCCTACTAACTTGAGAAAGGTAACTCCTGAGAAAGAGTCCACGAACAGGGTTCTGAATACCACGGCACATCTCCACAAGATCCTTGAGAACATCCTTAGCAGGAGCTTCCTTGGATTTTATGTATACAGATCCTACTGTACAGAGTAGATACCTGATCATGAAATGCAAAATGTTTGAACAAATGATTACAGCAACTGCAATGAATTCTTTTAAAGTAAATTAATCTGTATTCTTCAAAACTACCATAACATATGTCACAGTAACAATAGCAAAAACAGACTAAAGAACACAAAAACAGTACGTATTGGAGAAACGCATTTGAAGCAATTGGGCTTCAGCACATCATTGTAAAACGCAAAATGTATAATAACAATTCGAAATAAAATAAAGCCATGTCAGACTTACAATCGAGGCAAAATGTTGCCAGCATGCTGGACAAGTTCATAAAGATCAATTATAGAGCAACCCCGTCGAGTCTCTTCCTCGAAGAAGATCTCCAGCCTCCTTAACTGATCAAAGGCCCGCATGTCTAAAGCAAACAAAAACATACAAATTACTAATCACAACAAGGCCGCAGCTTCGAATTTCAGCAAGCATTGAGAATGAAGCGAGACAAAATCAGTTTCACGAATCACGATCCAGCACACGCAGGAGGGAAAGGAAAAAAGAAAAAACAAAGTGGATCTAACGGAGAAGGAGCTTACAGAGCTCATAGTACTTGTGAGGGGAAAGCTTAGAAGTCCGAAGCTCAGAAAGCATCTGAGCTGAATACTTCAAAGCATCCCTGAGATTATTTGAGTCCTGAGCAAAATCAATTGGATCAAAATTAGGTTTGACAAAGGCAAGTTGCATGTTACGATCAGTACCAATAAAAATAGGGTTTGATGAAGTTACCAAAGCGCGATGCATGTAGAAGGCATTCTGTTGAAGACCAGCGATTCCGGCGGCCAGGAACTTGTCTTCGTCTTCAGTTCCGTCTAACATCATTTCTCAATCTGTGAAATTGCAGAATTGGCTCGCCCTAATTGCTCCCCCAATGCTTCTTCTCTTCCAATTGCTGACTTCGCTGAGTCCGCTTGTGATTCACGTTTGGGAGAATATGCTTCTTACTCTTCGGCCATTGGGATTTTCTTTGACTCTGTTTTTTTTTTTTTTTTGGCAAGTACTCTCTGTTATTATTTAGAAATTAAATTGTTGTTATAGTTTAAAATTATTTTAGAACTTATTTAATTATGGACATCTCAAGACAATATAATATTTGGGAATTTTGATGGGATGACTCTCATATAATTACTTATTATTTTAGTACATGAGTAAATAACAATGTAACAGATAAAATTTAAGAGACTTGTTTTTTTTTAAATAAGTTGTTGGTTAGAATGGTAAAATTTTTATTTGACAAATTCTTTATATTAAGTACGAGTCTTATGTATGCAAATTAAAAATAGATGTAATAAAATCCGAATAGTAAATAGGACTTTTTTATAAAAGCATCCAAAAAGATATGTCCAATGTAAATTTTATTAAAAGAGAAAAAACACCCAATGTAACCCTCACTTGAAATTGAAGTGTGTTATTGGATTTGAAAATTAATAAATTATAAACTCTTTTTGTAAGTGGCCTTTTTGAATTAGCTTTTATTGACCAATGGGGATAAGTCAGGTGAGGCACTTACAACTTACAAGTTACAATCCTTATTATTATTATTTTAAATACTTTGAGACTGTACATATAATAATAAAACAAATTATAACTCTACCAAAAAAATTATAACTCATACAAATAATTCGCACCTCTCTTATTACAACTAAATATTCACTCAGCCACAAGGAAATATAGATCACATTCCTCTAATCCTCTTCATTGGTTAAAGTTGGAGGACATGACACCATACAGTTTTTGAATTCAATGAAATCACATTATTTTAAGATATTTAAATGATACAATAATATTAGTCCTACTTTAAAGAACAATGTAAACGAAAAAACTTTATATTTTATTGAATACTTTTAAATTGGTAATGATTAGGTCTAATAAAAAAAATTAATTTTACACTGTCACGGTTCAAATTTTCATTAAAATACTTGTATTTAATGTTGATATAAGAGTATCTCAAATAGATGACACTAGTGTAATTTGAAGTTACGAGTACATCAATGAAAAAATGTATCAATCAAAAGGAGGAGGAGATGTTCAGTGGTATGGTAATACTAAACTTCAGTGTATTTTTTCAATTAGTTAATATTTAAACTTAATTCTTGTATAATGTTAATTTGTATTAATATTAATAAATAATTTTACATAATTGAAGAAATATACTGAATTTCGCGATACTACCCTAAACTTTTATTCTAAAAGGAGCAAGATGAGTGGCAGTTCCCAATTCATGATTTTGTTATTTTATACATAGCAGTAGAAACTTCTAGCAGAGCCACCTTAACTGTTCATTATTGATCTGCATCATAGAATAAAGTTTATTAATCATTTTTATATATATATATATATACGGCCACATCTGATCCATCCAAGTCTTGCTTCAACGTCCAATTATGCACATACGCACGTCGTTTTCAGTTTTGACACACTCTGCATTTCCGATCCCTCTCCCACTTTAATTTCAATCTGTCATTAGTGATTTTCCCCTTGTTGCAGTCGTTTAGGGCAGTTTTGGCTGCCGTTTAATTAGATCTTCAAGGATATATAGTTATATACAATAATGGGCGCTCTGGATACCATCTCTGATGTGTGCAGCTCCTGCCACATGCACCACCACAATAAGATCAAGAAACGCAAGCAACTTCAGGTATATATATATATATATATATATATATATATATATATATATTACCAACCAAACATGCATGAATGATCAAACTATTTTGGTGTGTTTGGTTGGGAAAATTTAGGGGGAGGAAAGTTAGGTTCCACAATTCAGTTCAAATTGTTTATGTTTTATTCTTTAATAAAAAGTTTCATTAATAATTTTTATTGCGTAAAAAGTAATATTTTATATTTTTTTTTTCTTTTATGATTGGTTATGCACAAAACTTTTGTCACCTAACATTTTTGTATTAAAAAATTTGATAGTAACAAATATATATAAAAAAAAACCTTATATAAATTTAATCCTTAAATAATCTTATATATAAATCTAATTTTATTTCTTAGTACCATAATATTTGTTTTATTTTATTCCTTCGCTTAATTTCTTTTCTATTTTTTATCAAAACATATTCCGTTGTACTTACTGATTAATCAGTTTACAATAACCTCCTTATTCAACTTAAAATTATTGGCCAAAAAAATAACTTAAAATTGAAAGAAGTTTGTATATATATAACGTGGAGTTTTCTGCAATTAAAATACCATATATAGAGTTTAGAATTACTTTTGTACATTCTGGTTGGATTTTACTAACATATAACTTGTTTATTAGAATTTTAGAATTAAAAGTAGGCCAAATTACTCTTTTGGTCCTTAACGTTTGCACCAAGTTTAATATTGATCCTTAATATTTTAAAAAGTTATTTTAGATTTTCAACGTTTTTTTTTTATCAAAATTAGTCCTCCAGCGTAACTCCGTCTGGTTTTTTTTTGTTAAATGCTGACGTAGAAGGCTTATGTGGCACACCCTCTCTCCTATGTATCATATTTGGATGATATGACACCCTCTCTCACTCTAACTCAGCAAAACGACGCTGTTTTGCTGAGTTGGAGTGAGAGAGAAGTGATGCAAAACGACGTCGTTTTGCTGAATTGGAGTGAGAGAGGGTGTCATATCATCCAAATATGACATGTAGGAGAGAGGGTGTGTCACATAAGCCTTCCACGTCAGTATTTAAAAAAAAAACCAGACGAAATTACGCTGGAGGACCAATTTTAAAAAAAAAATATTGAGAACCTAAAATAACTTTTAAAATATTAAAGATCAATATTAAACTTGGTGCAAAACAAAAGAATAATTTGTTCTTAAAAGTATTTTCTGAGATATTCTTAACAAATATTATTGATTACGATGAGACGGTGGAGATGAAAGTGAAGATGGAGTGTGAAGGGTGCGAGAGAAGAGTGAAGAAATCAGTGGAAGGCATGAAGGGCGTGACGCAAGTGGAGGTGGACCCCAAGCAAGGCAAGCTCACTGTGATTGGCTACGTGGACCCCAACAAGGTGTTGGAGCGCGTGAGGCATCGCACCGGGAAGAAAGTGGAGTTCTGGCCCTACGTTCCCTACGACGTCGTTCCCCTCCCATACGCACCAGAAGTATATGACAAGAAAGCACCCCCGGGATACGTGCGGAACGTGTACATGGATCCAGAAGCTTCCTCACTCGCACGTGCCGGATCATTTGAGGTCAACACCACAGCTTTCAGTGACGACAATCCAAACGCTTGCTCCATCATGTGAAATGTCATATTATTACAAAAAAAATAACAAACCAAAGTTTTCTTGAAACCTTTTAGAAATGCATGGATACAAGAGGAAGCAACGAGATTTTTCTGTTTTTCATTTCTTTTTATAACTTTTGAATTTTGTTATATTTCACTTTTTGGACTTTCTTTTTGAGTCAAAGGGATGCTTTAGAATATTCAAGATTGACATGTTTGTTTTTTTTTTTCCCCATCAGAGACATGTTAGTTTCAATTACTAATCCAAACTGAAAAATCTAATTCATTGCAGTGATTCACTAGTAGCTTTTTTTCTACAAATTTTAGAAAATTGGCATATGAAAATGCTTTCATTATTATAAAATGAAAGATACTTCATAGTTGTGGTTTAAGATGCAGAAGAATTAAGCTTATCAACTAACATACCAATTAATATCTTCAAGATTTGAATGCCATTTTAAGGTAGCGATCTTGATTTTATAATATTAATTATTAATTGGTCAAAACTCCAAATTGGTCCTTTATGTTTGCACGAAGTTTCATATTGGTCCTTTATGTTTCAAGAAGTCCAAATTGGTCCTTTATGTTTGCAAGAAGTTCCAAATTGGTCCTTCCGTCCACTTCCGTCAATTTTTTAAGTTAAGTACTGACGTGGCATGCTGACGTGTCCATCTAAGATGACGTGTCATGCCACGTCACTGCCACGTCACTGCCACGTCATCACATATGATATTGGATGATGACGGGGTAGTGACATGGCGATGATGTGGCATACCACGTCAGCTTCAATTGACACGTAGGAGAGATGGTGTGTCCACGTCAGCACTTAACTTAAAAAATTAACGGACTTGGACGGAAGGACCAATTTGGAACTTCTTGCAAACATAAAGGACCAATTTGGACTTTTTGAAACATAAAGGACCAATATAAAACTTCGTACAAACATAAAGGACCAATTTGAGGTTTTGACCTTATTAATTCTTAAGCTCTTGGAAACTAATGAGCAAATAAAACTCGTCCATATATATTGAAAGCGGCTAAAGTACTATTTTAGTCCTCAATGTTTGCATGAAGTTTAATGTTGTTCCTCAATGTTTCAAAAGTTTAATGTTGGTCCTCAAAGTTTTTTTTGTCGATTTTGATCCTCGAGCGTAACACCGTTAACTTTTGAGAAAAATATTATTTTGGTCCTTTATGTTTACCCTCTGTCTCAATTTGGTCCTTTACGTTTGCTTTGTCTCAATTTGGTCCTTCACGTTTGTAATTAGAGTCAATTTGATCCTTCTGTTATCTAGGTGTTAAATAGTTAACGGATTGCTGACGTGGACAGTTAAATATGTACACTTAGATATGCTGAGTTGGAATTACTCCATTTTTATATTTATTAATATTATTTTTAAATAAAAATCAATTAAAACCTAAACCCTAATTAACATTGAGATTATCGCAATCCGAACAAACCACCATGTCCTGCCCTCTGTACACTCATGAAACGACTGCTTCTGTAGCACCAATAAGAAGATGTCCCAAAAGACATGGATTATATATATATCCGAAAACAAAATTGAAGGAATCAATCTCTCAAATTCTCAATCCTCCTTCATAAAACCCCAAACTTGAAGAAGCTCACCTAAAAATTGAATTTCCAAATTCAATTAATAAAAAAGTTCAATATCGCAAAGGGAATAATAACAACAACGACATTCTCAAGTCCACATAGTATTCAATTTCAATTTCAAACTAAGTGTACATATTTAACTGTCCACGTCAGCAATCCGTTAATTATTTAACATCTAAATAACAGAAGGATCAAATTGACTCTAATTACAAACGTAAAGGACCAAATTGAGACAGGACAAACGTAAAGGACCAAATTGAGACAGAAGATAAACGTAAAGGACCAAAATAGTGTTTTTCTCGTTAACTGTTTGCCGTAAAATAATGACGTGACATGCTTATGTGGCACACTATATCTCCTACGTGTCATATTTTAATGATGTGGCATGACACATCATTGTCACGTCACCCCACATTGCCACATTATCATTTTCTCTCCTTCATCATCATCATTATCATCATCATCTGGGGTGACAGTGATGTGTCATGCCACGTCATTAAAATATGACACGTAGGAGAGAGTGTGTGCCATATAAGTATGCCACATCATCATTTTACGGCAAAAAGTTAACGGTATTATGCTCAATGATCAAAATCGACCAAAAAAAACTTTGAGGACCAACATTAAACTTTTGAAGCATTGAGGACCAATATTAAACTTCATGCAAACATTAAGGACCAAAATAGTACTTTAACCTATTGAAAGCAAAATAAATGTACAAATTCGTTAACACAAAAATTCTTCCTTTTCATTTTTAGTACTTGAAAACTTGTATTTGAGTACATCTTTAACCTGAGTTATTAAAAGGAATTAATTTTTTTCTAATATTTAAGGGTTACTACACTCTACTATTTTGCTGCTGTACACGAGATTTTCAATAGTAAAGACATTTAAGAAAATTTTTTCTGGAATAAACATATGCTTCTGAAATGTTTTATTGACAAAAATAAATTAAAAATGATATTAAATATAATGATATTAAATCTCTGGGAAAAAAAAGTGGCATATTTTCCTCCAAAATTATGGACCTGACTAATTAATTAATGATTGTCTTCATTGTCAATTGGCAATGATTAATTATTTGGGGCGACAATATAGTGGAGTATTAAGTATAGGTAGGGGACCAAATTAAACATAAAAGTAGTAATACAGGGATCAAATAGGAAAAAGATTAGGGACTTAAAATCATAGCTGGATAGAAAAGGTACCCATTTCAATTTGTACCTAAAAAATGTGTGGTCGTGTAAGTCTTCCTACTATAATTTATTAAAAGTTTCACATGCATCTATATTATGCATGTTATTTTTTTAAAAAATTAAAACATAATATAAAAATATAAAATACTTTTCATTATATTTAAAAATTATAAATTATATAATGAGAAAATATTTACTTATCCTTTCTTTTAATAGCTACTAATTATTTTCCATAAAAAAATAGCTACTTTTTTTTTTTTGCAAAAGATGGTGGTAAGGAAAGATATTCTCAAGTACTACTGGGCAGGGTGCCAGCAGTTTTACCCTGTCGCAGCTACTCAACTAGCCCTTGGATGCCAAGAGATCTCCCTGAGGAAGGATGCCCACAAAAGCAGGATTTTGGATGGCTTCAAGGGAATTCGAACCCTCGCTCATGGGTGAGGTAAGAACTTTCCTCCGAATTCATGACCATTTGTGCCAATCCACTTTGACCAAAAAAATAGCTACTAATTATTTATACTTTCTCCCTCCTATTTTGTATGTTTTAAAATAATAACTTAAATAATAATTTCCTATTATATCTATTTTCTTCCTCTCACGTCATTTCATTATATATTTTTTTGGTATTTTTTACTAAAAAATAGGTTATTTCATAGTCATATTAATATTAATATTATGCAATACAAATGTTGGTTTGAAAAATTCTGATTGGTTTGTTGAGCAGCATTGTGTACGACACAGAGGCAGAAAGAATCAAAAGCCTGTGGTCAAATTAATAAGTTAAAATTATAATTTTGGTGGGTAATGGCCGGTTAGCACAAATGATAAAAGGATACAGAGCAAAATTTCTGCCTTATATATATGAGTATGGTTCCAATCTCTTTGACGTCCCAAAAATCTGATTAAGGTTTAGTAGACAATCTTTAGAAAGATCATTTTTTAACTCCAAAGGGTTAGTTAATTAATTGTAATAATGGGTAAACCTTGCTCATAAATTTGGGTCTTTTTTAGTTAGTGCAAACTTTGTGACTAATAATTAGTCGTGCCGAAATGAGTTAGAATATGGACCTAAATAATAGTCCTGTAACTAAAAGTTCTTTTTGAAAATGGGTCAAAATTTTCTTGATCTGATCCTCGTTATTCTAAGAACCGAGTCGGACCTATAAGCCAGATCGTTCTGATAGACTTGAAATAATGCGAGATACATTAACTAAAGACGATCCTATCACTATTAGATGTCACTCCATTCTCTTCTTCAAGATCAAACTCATATAAGACCATAGTTAAAAATACATATAATATCCAACTTACCATTGTGTCTCCTTTCTACCACTTGGGTTACAAAAGAGAAAAGATGAAAAGGTTGCCACTAATCACATTCTCTGCATGTCTTTGCATTTGAAATTGAATTTGTTAGCAGTTGCTTTCATAAAACGTATATATGAGCTATTTAGAAAGTTCAAACACACACAAAAAGAGGAAACAAAAAACCTGTGGTATAAGTATATGTCCATATGTTTGAATTTGATGTAAGCCACTTTAAACATGGATTTAAGGAGTCTTTCCATTGTAAGTTAAGTGGATCCTCTAATGCTGATATGTCAACCTATTTTGCACCACTTTGTGTTGTATGATATCACCATAAGATTTCTCACTTTGTTTAATGATCTCCTTCATTCGTTACACTTGTTTTTTATTCGAAAACTTGCCTTTTATTTCAAGTAAATTATAGGTTAAAAGGTACGGATACTCTAATGGCATATTTGGTAGGAAGTGGGTATATGTGAGGAGAGTGAGGTTTTGATATATTTGGTAGGTGGTGAGGTGAGTCGGAATGGGAAGAAACTTCCTTTATAAGAGGTGAGTAAGGTTGCTTGTGTGTGAGGAGGGAAGTTGCGGTGAGGTGAGGTAATGTTTAAAGACCAAAATGTCCTTAAAAAATTTGTAGCTTTTAAAAAAGTATGGACAAAAAAGGTATTTCATACTTTTATCTTCTATTTCTCTATATTCTTCCCACTATACCAAACAATATTACTTTTACATTCCACTTCCATTTCTCTGCATACCAAACATACTTTTTATCACTTACTTTTACTTTCACTTCCATTTTCACTTCCCACTAAAATACTTACTGGATACCAAACGTCACCTAAGTTTTAGACTAATGGTATATACACCCCTGAGTTTTAATTACTCACAATAAGTGTTGGCTAAGTTGGCTAATTAAACTTGTGTTATTGGAATAAAAATTCAGTATTAGGATTCTTCAATCATTTAATGCCATTTTTTCAATATTAATAAAGATTCATCCTAATAAATATATACTTTGAATATATTAAAAACCAAATAATTTAAAAGATGTACTAAAATTAAATACTTAATACTCAACTTCCTCTAATGTTAACAATGGTTCACTCGAGTGTGAAATTAAATGCAAAATTGAAACAATTGGAGGAGGTAAGCACATGATCTTCCCTTGGATGCCTCAAACAGAATTGAACATCTCAATTCATTATTCAGTTAGGAAATTTTCTTATAACTATTAGTCCAAGACAAGAGATCATATCTATACAAGGAAAAACTACCAAAAATGTAATAACAATAAAAATAAAAATAAAAAACTCACATTTTTTAAAAAATTGAAAAAAGTGTACTTCATTTTCTTTTGTTTTAAAATGTGCAGTTGGATCCATTTTAACTGAAATACTCTTAAAAGATAAAATTAGTTTCTTTTATTAAAAATGTCTTATTATAAATTATGTTGCCTTTCTTATAGCTAGGTATATACTCTTAAAAATTCTTATTCTCAAATTTAGCAACCTTTCAAAATATTAATAGGTATATACCACTTTCACTGTAGCAGCACAAAATCGCTATCAACAATGGCACTTACCTAGAAAATGTCGTAGGTAATTACCATAAATAAGGGCGATTATAGGATCAAATAGTCAACCCTATGATCGTCCTTAATGAGGGCGATTACCACGTAACGGTGGAGCTTAAATCAACTATGAAAGATTTTTTAGGTAATTGCCATTATTCATAGAGATTATATGATTAACTGTTTGACCCTATAATCGCCATCAATGATGGCACTTACCTGCAATATTTTTTAGGTAAGTTTCATTGTTGATAACGATTTTGTGATACTACAGTAAAAGTGGTATATACTGGTGGACAGTTTTAAAAGGTTGCTAAAATTAAAGATAAAAAATTTTAGTAGTATATACCTGTAAAAAAGCCAAATTATGTTTTTTAACATTTTTATTTCAATATTATTTATTTTGAGTCAACAATTTTAGAGTTAGTTTATCTTCATTTTACAAAGTGACTCTTTTACTAATTTATATATATACTCTCTTTTTTCATAACTACTCATCTGTTATATTATATAAATAACAAATATATCACAAATCAATTTTATTTTCAGAAAAAAAAAATCTATACCTTTAAAGATAATAAATTTTTTTCATAAAAAAAAACTACATTTTTGCTTAGATTCTAATGTCCTATGAATATCTTGCCTTTAAGTTCAGAAAGCTACATATACCACCCAAATTGCAATTAGAAGGCCATTGTACTGCTGTTTAGAGTAGAGGCTAAAAATTAAAATGTCCCATAAATATCTGAGATCGAAATTAACTTTCTGTTATTCTTTTATGTAAAAAATTAATTAATTTATGTTATATTTAGTTAAAAATGGCACACATATATATATACACACACTACCCACATTGAAAAAGAGGCCATTGTGTTGTTTGGAGGAGAGAAGTAGTGAGAAACATGAAGTCTTTCTTTCAAAGCCTTCTTCTTTTTCTTCCTCAAATATTGTCTTATTTTCTCGTTCTCCTATGGTGTTCTTCCATAACCATAATCACCTTTCATCACAAAACTTGTTGTGCTTTTGGTGTGAGTAGTAATAATAATTTGCCAAACAATGAAAGTGTACCAGCAGTTATTGTGTTCGGAGACTCCATAGTTGATCCTGGAAACAACAATTACATCGCCACTCTTATCAAGTGTGATTTCTTACCATATGGTAGAGATTTTGCAGCAGGAAACTCTCCTACCGGAAGATTTAGCAACGGTTTAGTCCCATCCGACATCATAGGTACGTAGAAATTAAAAACACTAGTTATAACTTTTCTTTTGTCTTTTGAGAGTTAAAATTACAATATTCTCTCTAAAATTTACAATTTTATCCATTTCAAAGATATTTATTGGAAATATTAAATATTGAAAGCATAATAATTTAATTAAGGATAAAGTACCTTTGGTATCCTCAACGTTCAAGCATTTGGTTAAAATATGTCATTAACGTTTGATTGCGGTTAATTATGCCTCCAACGTTTTATTTTTTTTAACAATCTTACCCTTTTCACTAACACGGTTAAAATAGATAACGATTGTGGCTTACGTGGTGTGACACAGTCAAAGAGAAACTTCTTTTATTGTTGAAGATGCGTCAATTTTCCAAGTTTCAAAGTAAAACGATGGTAAAAATTAAATAGCGCCCCTAAATATGATTTTCTATAAAATTTGAGAGATGAAGTTAGGCACATATTTTTACTATCGTTTTGCTTTGAAACATGGTAAATCGACGCATTTTCAACAACGAAAGAAGAGAAACTCTGACAGTGTCACTCCATGTAAGCCACAACCGTTATCTATTTCACCGTGTTAGTGAAAAGGGTAAAGATTATTCGAAAAATAAAACGTTGGGGACACAATTAACCATAATCAAACGTTAGAGATATATTTGATCGAATGCTTAAATGTCAAGGATGTGAATACTTTACCCTTTATTTAAAATATTTATTGAAATGTTATTATTTCGTTATTATTTATTTTAGATAACAAAATAAATGAAATACAAATTATAACTTTTTAAAATAAAGAGAGAGAAAAAAACATAATTTTAGCTTGAGTACTCATTTACTTGTTCATTAATTAATTCATTCGTCCTACAATTCTGAAAAAACTATGTCAAATTTTGTTAGGCAAAAAAAAAGTGTGTCGTTGTCTTGGGACCAAAAAGTAATAATATTGTGTCATTGTCATATATATTGATAGAAAAAAGTTAGTTGCGTGGCCTTGTAATGTTATCGAGATTAAGGGTAGTCTGAATATTAGATGTAATGAGAATCGTAATGATAATGGGAATGGCAATACTAGAGGGAATAAGAATAGTAATATGAAAGTGAGATGTAATGTGATGTGAATGGAATAAAAGTGAATAAAAAATTAAGGACAAAAACATAATTTGATCACATTACAAAAAGTAAAGTATATTTAGTAGAAAGAATGTTAAAGAGAATATTGAATTACAAGATGAATTACAATAGTTTTTGCAAACAACCAAACATGCCCTAAGTAGCATGGGTTAGTTCAAATAAATGATTAATGTACATCTGAAGTGTTAAGATATAATATATAATTAGTAAGCAAAATTCAATGCATTAAATGAAATTTTTAACTAGTTCAACCAAAAAATTTTACAACAATGGGTTACTAGAGAAACTCAGCCAATATCACCATCTGGGAAGAGCCCCAGTGAACATTTCAAAAAATAGAAATTTTTTTTTAAAAAAAAGCATTTTCTTCTCTCCGGAATATATTGTCATTCATTTACTTAATAACAAAAATTATTGATTTTATACTCTTTTTCAGCTGCAAAATTTGGGGTGAAGAAGCTTTTACCACCATACCTTGATCCAAATCTAAAACTTGAAGATCTCATCACTGGTGTGAGCTTTGCCTCTGGAGGTGCTGGATATGACCCTCTCACTGCTCAACTAGTGGTATGAATGGCTATACCTTCTATAATTGTACAAAAAAAAATACACTCTGATACAAAAAAAGACTAATTTGAAATAAATTATAAAGACATAGTAGATTAATTTAAAACTTTTGAAAAATAATGACTTGTTTGATATGAGTTGAGTATTGGTAAGGTGAGGTTTGTGCTTGTTTGGTAGGTAGTGAGGTGAGATGCTTCCTTCTTTTGAGGGAAGCAAGGTACCATGTGTGGAGGTAGGGAAGTTGGAGAAGTTGCTAGTAAGCAACTTTTATGAACCAAAGTACCCTTGTAAAAAGTGTTTATTTACTTGATAGATAACTAAAGTAAGGATAAAAATGACATTTTACACATTTAACTTCCACTTCTCTATCTCATTCCTATCATACCAAACAATTTTAATTTCTATTTCCATTTTCCTTTCCCTACATACCAAACACACATAAAATCTTCCACTTTCACTTCTACTTCTGCTTTCTAGTTTCTATTAAAACATTCGCCGGATACCAAACATCACCTTAAAGATCAATATAAAACTAGTGAGAAAGATAAAGGACCAAAATGAATATTTGGCAATTCATTTATAGTATAATTTATTATATAAATAAATAGGGCCCACTCTAATTAATAAATGCACAAGTATTTATAATTTCTTTATATATATATAATTGGCCTTTAATTAATTAGAATATGTTAATTAAGACTTACTAATTGTGTTTCTGTTTGTGTTATTATTCTAGTCTGTGATACCATTATCAGATCAATTGGAGATGTTCAAGGAGTACATTGAGAAGATAAAGAGAGGAGTGGGAGACGAGAGAAGTGGAAGAATAGTATCAAAAAGCATATACATTGTGTGTGTAGGAAGTGATGACATTGCCAATACTTATGCTCAATATCCTATTAGGCAAGCCCACTATGATATCCCATCATACACTGACCTCATGGCTGATCAAGCCTCAACCTTCTTGCAGGTATCTTAATTTTAACACTGGACTAAATGGAAAATAGTATAGATTAAAAAAATTGAGTAAGTTAACAATTTGGTCCTTGAAATATACAATCTGTCTCAATTTAGTCTTTGAAAAATGAAAATATCAAGTTTAGTTATTGAAAGATACAATTTGTCTCAATTTAATCACTAGAAGTTAGAAATATCGAATTTAATTTCTAAAAGATGCAATTTGTCTTGATTTAGTCAATTAACAATTTTCTGTCAGTTATGTTAATGGGGTTCTCATCTCAATGACTAAATTGCATCTTTTATGTTCATCTTTCAGGAACTAAATGTAACATTTTTATCTTTCACTTTTAGGGATTAAATTAAGACAAATTATATCTTTCAGGGATTACATTGTTAATTTACTCTTTTAAAAAAAAATTAGGTTAGCAAATTTGCGCGTATATTATTTTCTATTTTCTACACTAAATTATTAATAAATTGCATATATTTTGTTGTAATTTTTTTTTTAAAAAAAAAAACTTCCATGTGATGTGTTGAAATTAACCGTCTTATAAATGCAAAATAAAGAAGATGTTGGCGTTTTCTTGTAAACATTAATAATGAGGTTGATAAATGGCATTTTGTCCATTATTTTACTACGTATGAGGCATCTTCTTTCCTTTGGTAGCTCAACGCCCATTTCATCTTGCTTTAGAGTTCCAAATGAACATGCATTTACTATTTTAAGATTTTGAAAACGACACACCCTAAACCCACCTCTTTTTTTCCCCTTTCAGAACTTTATTATTTTATATATTTGAATCAACAAATTACTCTTAAATCTGTAAACTTATTTAGCTTTGTCCTCCATTTTTGTAGTAATACAAGAGAGAGATATATTTATCTCCATTTAACAAATGTATATAGAACTCTAGCTAAAATCTTTTTTGGTATCTTTCCAAACTAAAACAAACAAAATTTTGAAGTTATGAGTTGTTTCAAAGAAAGTCATTGGTTTGGACAATGACATGATGGAGCACATGATGGAAAGATTAATTTTCAACTGAGTTAGATATTTCTGAAAACTAACTTTATACACTACTAAAAATTCAAGGGCTAAAGCTAAATGAATATGCAGATTTGGGGATTAGATTTTTTTCGGGTAGAATGGGGATTAGATTGCTAGTTTAGTCTTATATACGATCAAAATGTAAAAAAATATTCTTCTAGATAAGGGATTTTACAGCTTATCTCCATCAATTTGAATTTTTAACCAAAGATTTCTTTGACTTCTATTTATGTATAATGTTTCTCTTTATATAACTTCTCTGTCAAAAATTTCAAAGCACTTATTTAAAGGATAGCCCAATGCACGAGGCTCCTATCAGGTAAGGTCTAAGAAGATTAGATATACGTAACCTTACTTTGCAAGTAAAGAAGTTGTTTCTAAGATTTGAACCTCAAGGCAACGACCTTATAAACTTGAAATATGTTTTATTAGTCAAAATCACCAATTGAATTGAAAACTGCAGGAACTATATGGACTAGGAGCAAGAAGGATTGGAGTATTCGGTTTAACAGTTATAGGATGTGTGCCCTCACAGAGAACATTAGATGGAGGCATAGAGAGAGCATGCTCAGACTCTGCCAACCAAGGAGCATTACTCTTCAACTCCAAGCTTTCCTCTCAAATGGATCTCCTCAATAAAAAATTCCCAGATGCAAGGCTTGTCTACCTTGATTGCTATACCCCATTTCTTGATATGCTTCAAAACCCTACTAAATATGGTACTAAATCCTTAAAAGACCATCATCGTCTTTTTACCGACTATCGAATTAAAGGAATTAGGATTCTCTACAGTACTGAAAAGTGTCTAGCCTTGTAGGTGAAAGAAGGAAATGCGAGGGAGGTTCACGTGGGTCCCACTTAAGTGTGTCCCGCCTTCCTATTTCTTTCTGTATAAGACCCTCTACAGTACTGCACAGGATCCTGATTCGAATTAAAGACATCTTTATCTGTCTGCACATTTTTGGTTTGCTTCATCCATTGCTGTATTGTGTGTGGTTGTTTAGGTTTTGAAGTGACAAAGAAGGGATGCTGTGGGACAGGAAACATAGAAGTCACCCTTTTGTGCAACCCTTATAGCATAGATACATGTTCAGATGCCTCAAATTACATATTCTGGGACAGTTATCATCCTACAGAGAAGGCCTATAAAATCCTCAGTTCTCTAGTGCTTGACAACAAAATCAAGGATTTCTTCTGAGAGAATTTTCCAGAATTAAATCTCAAAAGTTATGTTGTTTTTATTTCCTAGTTAAGTACTTGACTCCTTGTTGTTTTCCTACCTCATTATTTGTGGTGCCTATCGACTGAAGGTGGTTCTGAAAAATATCATTATTGTGTTTATTTATCTAAAAGCCACCATATAATTGTGGCCTAGACTTTAAATTCTAAAGATATATTGCTCTTTCCCCTGCTCTAATAGCCAAAGTTCTCATTTTTCAAAATGCTAAGTGGATAATAAGGACAAGTAAATGTCGATAGCGGAGTCCCTGTTAACAAATATAGTTTGAACACATCACTGCCTTTTCAACTTTATAAAGTTGAAGCGGAAAAGTAAAATCCTTATTACACAAACCAGATCTTTTTCTGTTTACTTATAGCCTATAGCCATTTGTTTCCTTAACAGCTACACAACTAAAATGACAAATAATAAGTTCCTGCTGGTATAGCACCTGGTGATTCGATCACGGATAATGGGAACAATTATTTCAAGAATCAACATGGAAAATGAGTTTAAACTTTTAGCCACACGAAAAGGATAGCTTTATAGGATTACTATCTGCCTCGAGAGTTTCAAAGCATATACAATAATTATCATAAAATGTTATTCGTAAAACTAATACCTAACCGACCCCATCCATTTCCAGGCCAGCTAAACTGCCTCAAGAGAAACTACAAAATTGCATCCATTGCTATCCTAACTACATTTACTATAAAAGCAAAAGAAAAGGAAACTATACAGTATACACAACACAGCAACATGATGCAGTGGGGTAAAGGCAGAAGACCACATCAGCGAAGTTTGTTTTGAGCAACAGCCTGACATAACTCGTCCTCATAAAATAGGACTCTATTAGAAGCCAAGGATTTGCAAGAGGGCTTTGGCAAAGCTGATGGCACCATGCAATGAGAAGGGAAAGCTGCCTCCTGGAAAAGAACAGCTGCAACCTGCTTCATCTCAGAAACTTTTAGGCGAGAAGGTGGTCGAGGTCCATGTCTTGGTGCCTTAGGTGTATGTGGGCTGGCAATCCTCATACCCTTAGCATCACCCCTGCTGCACAAGTTACCAGCACTATGTAGAACATGTACATAAATAATGTAGGAAAAGCTGAAGTAAAGTACAGAAGAAACTACCTCAGAAAAGGCCAATGTTCATTTGGACGGGGAGTCATTGCACTTAGCATCTCTTGTCGAGAGCGATCTGGGGTGGTATAATTAAAATAGAATTGCCTTGCAATCAAAACCTAAAAAATTTACCAGCGTTAACAGTTGACCATTACTAGGACTGCATATATATGACTGAACTGTTGTAGCCAATCATAAAGTATTAATACTGAGCACATATACGAAAGAGGCAAACATAGTAAGACTTACTGCTTTTCTTATTTTCTGGGAAACATGGAAGACTGCCCTCAGCTGGTCATGATGCAGGTGGCACAATACTTTAACCTGATATTTGTAATTAAAAGATAGAGAGACATAGTCAACAGATTAAAAGGGTAAAAACAAGAAAATTAGATACAAGTCAATGGAAATATACATCAGACTTTGCAGGGAATCACAAAGTGGATTTTGTGTTTGACTGTGCAGTTGAGATTTACTACTGTTCAACAAGCTTATTTTTTACTACACTTGACTATTAATTGAAGACATCATATAAAATAAAGCAATAAAAGCTAATACCAATCCACCAGCGATTTCAATATTACCCAGGGTGGAGGGCATATTCACACGGGAAGAAATTGTATCTTAAAGTGGGGTGCACGCTAAACAGGAGGAGAATTAAAATCCTAAAACAGGCTTCTTAGTTCAAACAAGTCAGAACTAGAAACGTCAAACATATTATCAAAACCCATATATGTAGAACCATAAAAAGCATAAATAGACACAAGAATCAAGATAACAATACATTAACATAACGGCCAAAAAAGCATCCTGAAAGAAAAACATAAGTTACAAAAAATGAAGTAAAACGGCAAAATAAACAAGGTATTAACTAATTGCTACCGAATAAGCAGTTGAAGGAGCAATGAAATTTCCCAGACTTCTCTCAATAAACGTGGCAAACAGAATGTTGTAAAACAAAAGTCTATGTAAAGCAAATGAAGATTGAAGAGTAAGATCATCAAATATCATAGGCATTATTCAAACAAGGCACTACACCACAACATAAACCAGCTATAATTATAAAGAGAATTAACGAATTTAACAAGTATGAAGCACATAACATACCAACACATCCATTGGAAGAGACTCAAGCCTTGATTCTGATTCAAAATCCTCAGGTCGAGGAGTCTTTGGTGTCCCCAGTGAACTGTTCTGTTTAACCAAATTCACAGGCGACAACATCATAGGGCTTTTATCAAAATCCTTATCTTCATTTCCTATGCTATTCCGTGTTTTCCTCGAATGCAGGATCGCCACCCTTTTCTTTCCTGTACTATCCGCACAGCCCTTGGCAGATGCAGCGGACAAATTGTGCCGAAGCTGAGCAAGAGTACCTGGCTTCAGAAATTTACTGTGCGAGCTCCGCACCTGTCTTCTTTGTTTAGAAGACCTACCAGTACCATTCTTCTCTTTGGGAGAAACTTTTCCCATCACTATATTACCTTAACCTAGTCTCTGGTATTCCCTTAAAAGCTTCGTTTTCAAGTAATACCTTCAATTTACCCTGAAATACATTACCAGATATCTCCTCATCACCTCCTATTGAGACGAACCAGAAAACAACTAAACATTGAAAATGGAGAAACGGAAAGGAAAGTAAAGCTCAAATGCAAAAACAAAACATGCATGGTTTGAGAAAAATGAATGGATTGTAGAGAAATTAGAAGCCTACAGCCAAAGAAAGCAGATAGATACCAACCTCAGAAGACGTAGCAGAGAAATGGAAAATCGGGAGACGAAATAGGAAGAAAAATAGAAAATGGAAGAGAAAGAGAAAGATTGAGAGGGAAAATCAATGGGGCCCTAGGGTTTGCTCTTTATTTGAAATCACTTACAGTGCCCGCCAAAATTTCGACAATTGCTTCAGAAATCTAAAATAAATAAATAATTAATTAATTATTAAAAAATGAATAAAAGAGAGGTCAGAGTTGTATACGGCGTATATCGAGCTGTTTGTGATGTGTCAGATTCTCATTGGATTCTCTGTTTTCCTATTTTTATTACTACGCTTGGTCTTGGATCACCGGCCACTAGATACGCCGTGAATTTCGATTATTTTGGATACTTAATTAAAATGAATATGATTTTTTATTTTCAAAATTAAAAAATGGGAGGGAAATTGTAAGAAATATGAAATATCAATGATTCTGAGAAAAACAAAATAAAAAAGGCTATTCCTAATCTATGACTGCATTATTTCTATTTCTATTGATACCTAAATAAATTATTCAAATTCGTTATTATGATACTTGATAATAAAACTTCGTCAAATTTGGAATTTAATGGGTTTGAAGACCAAAAGAAATCAGTTACAAAATTAAATAAAAAAAATAAACCGAAATCAAAATTATAATCTTCCTATAATAAACTTGAATCCTTAAATGATGAAATTTTAGTACATGAAGACCAAATTCAAAAATACACAATTACCTATTGTGTAGTATAGAATATCCTGATGTCATTATTATTTTTTGTAATATAAAATGTTGTGATGAGTGATTTTGAAATTGTAAAATTAGGAATTGGCCTATTAATATAGAATCAGTATTTACTCGTGAGTGAAGAGTACTATGGTATTGGTAGGCGCTTATAGGCTCGTGAGCTTCAATAACTTAGCATTAAATACCATTATATATGGACTATCGTAGTATGCCATTATTATTATTTCTTTGTACAAACGAAAGTACAAAGCATTCTACAAGTCTAGCATCAATTTAACAAACGCATCAACACAAAAGTTAGCTTTCTTCTAGACATATGGAGAAGAATAGGGCTCCTTGGTTATCAATTTTTGGCATTCATAGTTTTGTTTCATTTCCATGTATATAGATTTGCACAAACCCTCCAAAATTAGAGGATAACCTTGTAGAATCCTCCAATTCTAGTTTGCCTTTGCTTGTTTCATTCCTATTTATTATTAATTTTAATATAAGAGTAAAATGATCATTTTATTAAACTTGCATTCCTTTCTCATGTTTTACCATTCAAACATGATCTTAAATATTTTTATTGTCATTCCCCTTCTCACTGAATTATGTTCATTCTCAAATGCCAGCCAAAAGTGCAAACCCCAGTATTGAAACCTCTATATTTAAGGGTTTTACAAAGTTTGTCGGAATTTGTCCTAGCACTTTTTAATTTATTCTTATTATTATTATTTTCACTTTTGAAATCTTATTTTTCAATTTATGCCAAACGAACTGTTCACGCTCCAATTCGCCGTTAGCAACAGCAAGTTGAGAACTTTGTTTTATTCCAATTCACCGTTGCTAACGGCAAGTTGATGGTCAATGCAATCTGCTCCAATTTGCCGTTAGCAAATGACAACTTGATTATTTTTTTTTAAAAAAAAAACCCCAAACCTGTGTGGCGTGCTGACGTGTCCAATTCGCCCTTACAAACGGCGAATTGGACTTGTGAAAATTTGTTAACCTATTTTTTGTCAGATCAGGATCCCAATTGATCATTAAAAAAAAGCAAGACGTGTTGACAAGTTTTTAGAAAAGAAATGAAGAGTGATCAGTACTCCATACAATATAATTTACAGTCAACTATTAAAAAAATTAATATAATTAGGTGGGTTCAGTACTCTGTACTATATAATTTACATGCACAGTAAAATGTGAATGGTAGGTTCATAAGTGTTTGTTTGATTTAGAAGGGGGTGGGGGCCGTATACTGAAAAAGCAACACCAATTCGCCATTCTCAAGAATGAATTGGTGTTGTTTTTTTAATGACCAATTGCAATCCCGATCTGATAAAAAATAAATTACAAAATTTTTACATAGTCCAATTCGCCGTTAGCAAAGGTGAATTGGACACGTCAGCACGCACACGTAGGATTGGTTTTTCAAAAAATTCAACTTGTCGTTGCTAACAGCGAATTGGAAGCAGTTGGTGTTGACTCTCAATTTGCCATTAGCAAAAACAAATTGGAATAAAATTTTTTTTCAAATTGCCGTTGTTAACGGCGAATTGGAGCGTGAAGTAGAGCGCATTTCACATAAATTAAAAAGTAAGATTTTAAAAGTGATAATAAAAAGAATTGAAGAAATTAGAAAGTGTTATATATGCACAAAAATTGGAGTTTGTAAATGCATAATTTCTAACAAATTAAATATTGCCGTTCTTATTAGTTTTATTAGCTTTCACAACACGTGCAATTAATTATATATGCACTTTGTTGCTCTTGCTCATTGGGATTAGGGATGATCAAAATACCCATACCTAATGGGTACCCTGAAAATTTACCCTACGGGTCTGGGTATGGGTCCGGGTCCGGGTAAGGAGGTACCCGACCCGCAATAATAATTATTTATTTTTATATATAAAAAGTATTATTTTTAAAATTTTTTGTGTTGAGAAAATATATAATTCTAAGAAAAAATGTTAAATATCGTATAGATATTAAAGTAATTTAATTGTACATTTATATTTATGATTTAATTTTTTTATTTTTTGTGATTATAGATGAAAAAATTGACAAAAATAAATTTTATATTAATAAAATAATAATTTATTTCAAATTTTTATGGGTCTGGGTCCGGGTATGGGGATTTAACTACCCATAGGGTCCGGGTATGGGGATTGATTTTGATACCCGTTCAAGTCCAGGTACGAGTCTGGGGATTATAGTACTCTACCCATACCCTACCTATGATCATCCCTAATTGGGATGAGTAGCCATGATTCACCTCACCTCAGCACATTATTAATTACTTTAGTTGTAAGTTAACTAATACAAACGGTGAATTAGAGGAGTCACATTTTCCAAATGTGATTGTTGAATTTATTTGTCACAAAACTTATTTTATGATTAAGAGGAGTCACATTTTCAAAAAGATGGTCATCTCTTCTTCAAAATGAAACACTTTCTTTTATTTAAATAATAACATTATTATGATTTCAAATTTAATTAATAATAGTTAAAGTCTACATATTGGCCAAAAAGAAAATTAAAGTCCCCTCATATGAACAAAAGTTAACATTTTATATAATATTTATTCATTTCAAACAACAAAATCATTTAATCATTCTTTACATTTATTTTTATATTCTTATTTTGTATAAGAACTATTTTTTTTACAAAAATTAAGTTAAATATGAGATAAGTGTAATTTTTTAAATTAAAAAGGTAATAAACACAAGAGATTAATATAATTTAATGGAGAGCAGATTCGGTGCTAGGCCTCTTATGTGTTTTAATATACTAGACCTCTTTTACACTATATTTTCACCTTTTTATTTTTATTTCGAATTCTCTAAATTTGAGAAATAATATATTTATTTAAAGTATGAGAGATATAGAAACAACAAAATAAAAACATCATGCAAATCGAAACTTATCATAAATGAATTATGAACTAACTTTATTTTAGTCCATAATCCATTTTGTATGAGGTTTTTATTTTATATTTTTTTTGTCTACACTATATCTCTCATACTTAAAAATATTTAAAATTTATTAATTAAGTCAAAAAGTGAAGAAAAAAATATGAAACATAGCATATTAAAATTAAAAAAGACCTAATATGGAATCCACTCTACGCATGTTAAAAAAACAAGATTAAAGTATTAATTTGGTCCTCAATGTTTGCATGAAGTTTAATGTTGGTCCTCAATGTTTCAAAAGTTTAATGTTGGTCCTCAAAGTTTTTTTTTTGTCGATTTTGGTCATCGAGCGTAACACCGTTAATTTTTGTCGTTAAATGATGACGTGTCATGCTTATGTGGCACACCCTCTCTCATACGTGTCATATTTTAACGACGTGCACGTAGGAGAGAGGGTGTGCCACTTAAGCATGTCACGTCATCATTTAACGGCAAAAGTTAACGGTGTTACGCTCGATGATCAAAATCGACAAAAAAAAACTTTGAGGACCAACATTAAACTTCACACAAACATTGAGAACCAAAATAGTACTTTAACCTAAAAATAATAGATTGAAATTGAATTTAGTCCTGACAAGAGGGGTGAAATGATTGATTTTCACGTTTTGATGAATAATTGGAGCATAGGATTCTAAACTTTAATTTAGACATAAGAAAATTGCTGATTTGAATGTGTAGAAGTCCAGAAGATGAATGTTGTGTAATGTGTAGGTCCAAAGTCCTAGCCACACGCAACTAATTACGGACCAAAGGAAGTTGCTGGGCCACAATCAAATCAATCATTAACCATCTTTCCATTGGTTGGCTCATTGAAAAACCATTTTTATTGGAACCATGTTTGGTATATGGTTCATCCGCTATCTTTTTTCATTTTTTTAAAAAAGTATTTAAAAGTTGAGAATAAATCATTGATTTAGTTCTTAAAATATCTATATTTATCAAAGGAGTGCTGATTTTATGAAATTTAGTGTATATGTGCGCAGTTAAAATTGAAAATTATCCCGGCCAATGAAAAGTGACAATTATTAACAAATAGATTAAACTGTTTTTAAATTATATTATTCTCAAGTTTATGTGTTATATTTGTACAAGATTACGAAATTGAGTTCATGAGATAAAAAAGATCACCTAAAGAGCAAAAGTATGAAAACATAAAAAGAGATATGTATGGGCTAACCGTATTCTATTTGGGCCTAACTAGTAGCAAGGTCCAGATATGTGGGCCAAGAAACTTGCACCTTGTCCACCAAAAATAATGAATTGTTATTATTATTGTCTTGACTCTTAACCAAAAAAGCAATAAATTATTATTATTATTACTGAGATAACAGAATCTTAATTTGATTTGTAAATATATATATATATATATAGTTTATGCGTATACTTAAAAAAAAACATTATTATGAGACAAAAGAAGGGAATAATTTGGTTATGATTGGCGACAAGCAGGGCATCATCTTCATCTTTTGTGATAAAATAGTTGGGATCTCAAAGTGCCGACGTTATATAGTTGCCTTGTTGAAATGTCCTTAACATAGAAATAAATAAGCTTGGATTTTTGGAAAGAAAACAGTTTTATTTTTAACAAAATGGTAGTAAAAAAAGACACTCCCAGATATTAGCATTTTAATGTGCACAGTGAAAATGGTATATTTCTGTAGATAGTTGTTAAAGGCGATTGAATTTGTGTATATGTTTTTTAATGTGTATATACACGTGCAAAAGCCAGCGGATAAAAGTTCAGTGGTACCGTACAACTGAACTTCAGTACATCCCTCCAATCATGTAGTGCCATTTGTTAATATTAATAAAAACTCATATTAATTTGGGCTCACCTTGAATGGTTTATGAACCAACTGATTGGAGGGATGTAGTGAAATTCAATATTACTGTACCACTGAATATCTACACAAAGCCAGCATTATTCTCTTTCATAAATGGATATTGTAATAAGTGCAAGCAGCTAATTAATGTAATTAATCACGATAGCTTGATCAGTGGAATTTGTGTATAGCTGTGATATTGATTGAGCGTTGGTGAGTGAGGCCCAATAAATCATAATAATGAATGGCTAACCATTTTAGTGTGGCCTCAGGGTTCTTTGATTAAGTGTTAAGAGTTCAAATTTTATTTTTTAAAATAAAAAAAAATATTTTGTTATCAATCATTTATTTAAATAAATGATTGCGTTAAAAAAAGTATTTACGACAATAAATATTTTAATATAAATTAAAAATAACAATAAATTGAAGGACCTTTCTCTTAATCCACAACTTCCAAATTTATGTTTCTTTTCCACTGTTCTACCAAATTGATGGAACTCCACCATTTGACAAATTAGCTAATATTGTCAAAGAAATCATCAAGCTTGTACGAAATGATGTTTCTTCTTTCTTTACTTGAATTATATTAGTACATATAAATAATTTAGAGTAATATTATGGATATATGATTAGTTTTAACTTTTAATTCACTAATTCTTAATTATTGAATCTGTGTTTAAAATTTTTTTAAAATAAACTAAAATGACATAAATTACGAAACAAATGCAACGACTATAAAAGTGTGAACTCACTTACAAGATAAGGTAATGGTCATGAGTTATGACTATATTTATACACGAGTTTATTTATTAAGCGTTTTTTAATATGTGTTTTTAGGACGATAAATGTTAAGGTTTTTTATTGATTAATAAATAATTTATTAACTTAAAATTTGTGTCAACTAATTAAAAAATAATTTTAAATGCTTAAAAACTCTATTAATTAATAAGATAAAAAACCAAAACATATGTTATAAATCTTAAAGGTACATATTATATGGACCCTTATGATAAAGTTGCTAGTAGAGAATTTTTTTTTTAGATCAGAGTATCCACTGTCAAGCATAGTGATTAATTAATCCCCTCGTTGAATTGTAAGCACTTTGAAGGGTGGGAAAATTGGCCCAAAGATTTAAAGCTGCTCCATATCCAAAGCAAAGATCGAACCCCTAACACTTGGTCAAGGATAGATGAGTCCACTCAACTGCACCCCTTACGTTACTAATAGAGGATGTGTGGTAGTTAGTGCTATGAGATTATTGAAAATTAACTACTTCTTCTATTAATTATTTATTTATTATTATTAATAAAAATTTGGTATATGATATATTTAAGGTGAATCTATTAATATTGATAAATAACATTGAATGAATTGAATATTGTAATAAAAAATAAGTAATTCTATATAATACAAAACTTTTATTCTATCACTGAGTCAAATAATGTTAATTAATTAGTCATATCGTAACTCTTTCTACTTAACTCAGCTCAACACAATATATATATATATATATATATATATAATAAACAATTTTTAGATATAAAAATATTAATATTATAGTATAATATTTCTGGAAAACATATCTGAGAATAAAATACAAAAATCACAACTAAAACGATGTGGACGGGGCATGTTTCGTAAAAGGAACACCAAAACTTGGCTTAACAATTTAGTTACACTTTATTGCCTTTATTTCCAGGTACTTAATTAATATTAGTAAATACTTTAATATTCAGACTCTTTTTCTAAATAGTAAATTAATACAAAAATATCATGAACATGTCCTCACTCATCATCATTCACTCTCAATAGCTCTCCAAAACCATGGTTATTAGTTAGCAAACATGCATGATGGATCCAATTATAGATGCGACAAATTATAGTGTTATATTTTACCTATATATCCATATATATAATAGATGCCACCAATAATAAACATTAACTCTATGATTGGCCTAAAAGAAAACTGAAGAAGACGTAAAGTTAAACACACTTTTTAATTTATATTTCCAATGAATGAGAGCAAAAGGAAATGGTCATCTCAAAGACATTACCATGATTGTTTTAATTAGCCACTGTATTTTTTAAACCTTAAACCGATTTTAATGAATGAACTTGTATAATTAATTTAGTGGATTAGCTGATTTGAGTTTGGTGAAATTATACTTACTCCTAATTAATCGTATTTGACACTCTTGAGGTTTGATGTATTATTGCATAATTATTACAGTAATTTTAAATTTCATCCATATTTTTTTTTAAGGTTAAATTTGTACTAAAATCTTACAAAGCTTTAAATTTCATCATAATACTTAATATCGTTCAAATTATTAACGAAAAATAATGACATAACATAACACATATAATATTAATACTAATTAATCACTCAAAATTTTTGAGACAAAATTAACTGCAAAAAAATCATAAATTAACTGCAAAAAAATCATAAATAAAGTTAAAAATCATTGTAAACTGTAAAGTTTGAAGATATAGATCCTAACTTTTTATCAATGATTCTACACATATATTTTAATTCTAAAATAATAAAAATTACTTTATATTGAGAATTTTATATTAAGCCTTAATATAAATTTATTTTTATTTACTGTTGTATACAAAATATTATAATTTTACTATGAAAAAATGTTAAATTTAACCAAATTAGTATAACTTACTATTATCTATATACATATTGCATTAATGAAGCATACAAAAAAGAATTCCTTTTAAGCAAAAAAATATATGAAAGGTGGAGTCACGTTCACGGGAATTAAAGGGTGTAAACTTTAGAAACCCCATATAATATAGAAATTAACATCTTGTTCAATGTACATAAGATGGTATATATAAACATGGTATAAATTAAAGGTAAAATATTATTTAGTCTCTGAATTGTTGGTCAAATTATTATCTAGTCCTCGAATTTATCAAAAATACTATTTAGTCCCTAAAATGTTTAACTATGTCAACTATTTAGTCCCCAAAATTTGACAAAATACTATTTAGTCCCTGAATTTATAACTATGTCAACTATTTAGTCCTCAAACTTGGCAAAAATACTACTTAATCACCGAATTTGCAACTCTGTCAACTATAACGGGTAACAGTCAGGAAACTAAATAGTTGACAGAGTTACAAATTCGATGATTAAATAGTATTTTTTCCAAGTTTGGGAATTAAATAGTTGACATAGTTACAAATTCAGGGACTAAAGTGTTATTTATTAGGAGGGTCATTTCTAGTAATAGTAGACTCAGTTGTATTCGAAGAATTATTCATCAAGTCCGCTCTAATTAATACTTTGTTAAGAGATAATGTTCAGTTTACAGTAGTACTGAACTTCAATACTATTGATATTGAAAACTGACAATAAATAATTGAAAGAATATTGTAATGGTAAAGTTTTATTCTTGATTAGGACAAAAAGTGAGAGTATAAATATGGTATTAATCAATGTTTTTAAAAACGGACCGGTCATTGAACCGGTCGAGGCACTGGTTCACGGTTCAATGGTCGAATCATGGTTGAATCGTGGTCGAACCGGTGGCATTTAAAATATATATTTTTAATTAAATATACTAAAATATATCATAAAAAATTATATATTTCATAATTATATGTTTCCATCTCGATCTAAACATGATAAGAAATAGAACAAGTTGCAAATTACCACAATATCATATTAAACTCTTCAAATAAGTTCAAGGATTAACATATTTAAGTCTCAAATCTTATCACAAACCCAACAATAAATATTAAAATAGAACAATCCTTACAACTACAAGTCACAACAAATTTTCAATAAATATTAAATCATAAACAACACAAATTTTTTTAAAAAAAATGAACAACCGGTCGAACCGTCTAAACCACCGGTTCTGACCGATTTTGACCGATTTTGACCGGTTTTATATCTGACCGGTTCATTGATTATTCCGGACCAGACTGGCTGGCGGTTTTCCGGTTTTCCGGTCCGACCGGCCGGTCCGGTCCGATTTTCAAAACAATGGTATTAATAATAAAAATGACATGTAAAGCGATGTGCATGAGAATTATAGTAGAATATATGAATGGTGTCAATTATATTTGTCAGCCAGCCAGCATGTTTACTTGTCTCTAGCGACACATAATGGTGATACCGTGATACACTGCTCATAAAGCTTAAATTCCACCACTAACTAACAATTTAATAACCCAACAAATTCTCACATAAATAATTCATATAAACATTATAAAAAATATATAGATTCATGGATATTCCAAGTTGAGCTAACATTATGGGATTATCTTAGCAGCTCACATGCATAGCATTTAGTACTAAATACTAATGATAATGGTAATGGTAATGGATCACGTATATATATAATTAATGCCAATATTATTTGGAGTCAGGAGAGGGGATAAAAATTCAATAGTACCGTACCACTGAATTTCAGTGCATCTCTCCAATTATATAGTGCCATTTGTTAATATTAATAAAAACTCACATTAATTAGGGCCCACTTTGAATGGTTTAGGGACCAACTGATTGGAGGGATGTACTGAAGTTCAGTACTACCGTACCACTAAACATCTACTCTGGAGAGGATATATATAGATTAATTATTAATTACATGTATAGTTAAGTTTAGAGAAATTGATAATTAATTAGTCTCTCGCGCGCGTGTGTTGATTGGCATATTAAAGTGGCAATTCTTACTTATAAAATAACTGTATTTATATAGTGTTCAATATTTCTAATACAAAATGCATGTGCGAACAAAAATGACCTGTAATGTATATCTGTTTTATAAAGTGACATGTCTAATATACATTTTATATATCTATATTTTTGCTATCGATTGTGAATAAAAACACATGAAAAGAAAACCCTTAGAAAAGGACCAATATAATTATAAAAAGATGAGTTACATAAAATATAAAATTTATCTAACAAATGTCATATGATATTTGTTAAATTTTTTTAAAATTTATTAAGAAAAAACTTTATGTCTTGAACCAAAATTTTTTTATTGGTTAAAATGAATCCTTAACCAAACCCTAAAACATATGAGGTTTATCTAATAACTATAATAAGATTTTTTTTTATTGGTTGTGAGAGAATTTAATGTCTTAAACTTAATGAAAAAACAACAAAAATAATTTTATAAACTATTGTATTGGATAAAATAAATGAATCCCTAACTAAACCTTCAAATATAAGATTTACCAAATAAGAGTTATAAGATTTTTTTTTTATTGATTGTAAAAGAATTTATTGTATTGAGCTTAATAAAAAGTTCATAAAATTAATTTTATAAACTTTTTCATAGTTGAAATAAATGCTTGCCCATATTCTCCATAAAATATAAATATCAATTTCTGATTCTAGAATGCTAACAAAAATATAAAAATTCCACGAAATTTGTTTCCTTTTATAAATTATTGGGACCATTAAATAATAGAATGGGACTGTACCTTTTTGTGTAGGGTATACTTATATTATAATAGGCGACTAGACTAGGTGCTAATTTTACCCCAAAAAAAAAAGAGAGTAGGTGCTAACTGCTAAGTGCTAACTAGTGCTTCAAACACCAAACCCGTGAGTCTATAAAGCTAGGTCAACCAAGCCTACAAAAGAGATAAATAAATTAAGGAATAATTACATTAATTAATTAACATCTCTTTTTTTAAAGTTATTTTATTAATTGTTTTTTTGTTTACAAAAATAAAAGATAAAAATGTTGAAAAGTCAAGTTTGCTTCTTGTTTTATAACAATCTGTTTGGTTCGTAGAATTTAGATAAGGAAATGAGAGTGAAATAAAAAATTTAGATTAGATAAAATTTAAAAAGTTAATTTTATTTTTTTTAAATAATTTTATCATTTATTTAAAAAATATTAATATTTAAAAAAGAGGATAAATTTGACTTATTCAACTATTCCCAGTTCCTTTTATTCCCTTATCTCAATTGTACTAACTAAATTGCCCCTAAGTCTCCACATGTGCCTCCCTTAAACAAATGTAATCTTTGGTAATTTATTTGATGACAAAATTGTCATTTAGAAAAAGATTTGAGCCCCTTTCGCAACCTTTTTATTTAAATGGTTATTTTTAAATGATTTTTTTTAAATACAATTTTTTAAAAAATATTATAAGAGAGAAATCATTTGTGTTTGACAAATAGAGTAGCAATTTCTCTTTTAATTTAAATTTTTTTTTTGCCTGCTTAATTTACTTCCTTCCACACACTTAGAAGTGGAATTTTACTTCTCTCCATCCAATTTTCCCTTATCAAACAAGCCATTAGAGTATCAACAGCATTTTTAAATAAAGCTTTCTCTAACAAAAAAAACTACTTATAAAATATTCCAATTTGAATATATTTTTTTAAAAGAAAAACTAAAAAAGAACGTAACATTGCCCTAAAGGTAATAATATCAAATTATAGAGAATTTTACGTCAATAGTTATTAAATTTATTTTGAAATTTATGTTATTTTAAATTTAAAAAATTGATATAAATCTCAAAACAAATGCTAACAAATACTGAGACAAATCACAATCTCTCCATATGATTGCTCTAACTTAAATTCGAAACCTGCTCTTAAAATACCCAGGCCAAATCACACGTCCCTACTCTTAAAATATTTTATTAATAAAACTTAAATGGTAAAATAATTGTAAGCAAACGAAAAAGTTGTGGTTGTGTAGTCATTTTTATTAACTTTGTGCTGCCCATTTCTTCACGCCATCAATGGCCAAACTTGGACGCTTTTCTATTTGCTCTTCAATTTTGTACTCACATATAATTAATATATCAACATTTTGTACTATTATCTTTAATATTTATTAAACTTTTCATTGTTCTCTAATTAATATAATATATATTTCTAATTCCATCAATTTTATGTGGAGGAGATGTATAGTATTTTAATAGTATTGAATTTCAGTACATTCTTCAAATCAGTTGGTCCTTAATATATTCAAGATGAGTCCTTATTAATGTGAACTTTTATTAACATTAACAAATATAACTACATGATTAAAAATATATATCAAATTTCAGTAATACTATAGTACCTTACTTTTATCTTTATCATCAATAAGTCTCATATTATCCAAAGTTCCAAACAAATAAGTCACAACCTTTGTTCTAGTAAATATTCAATTCCAAAACCAAAATTCAACTAGTGGCCCATATGTCATTTAATTCGTTAACTAAGTAGTAGTGTGAGTTTAAATTTTATCTTTGGATATTGAAATTATTATGTATTCAGCCGTTTATTATTGAGTGGAAATTTTGCAAATAGGTGATTAGTTACTGCTCTGAATACCTTCTTTAGACAAAATTTAATACAATTCAAACAAGAAAATTCTCAAAAAGAAAAAATTGTATATATAAGACATGCACTCATAATTTAATTTTTTATTTTTAAAATAATTAGTTTAGCTAACAAAATTTGATCTTAATTTATTAATAGAAGACATTAATCAATTTAAATTAAATTATTGGAAATTCGATAACTTCTAAATACAGATTTTTGTTTTTTTAAATATCAATTTAGGGATGAGAGTTGGGAGAGGGACGGGTGGCGACTAGTTGGTAAGACCAGAAGAAGAAGACCCAACAACAAAAATGTGAACGCCACGTCCTCTTCATAACATGTGCACTCCCCCATCATATCATATTTAAAAACAAATAAATAAATATTGCTAGAATGCACAATATCTCTTTTTGTATTTATTTTATAAATTTATTGCGTTTTATTTTATAAATTATGCATCGTTTGAAATATTGTTTAAATTTGTTTTATTATAGGAAAAAACTTAGGTCCATTTTTTTATGTCTATTATATCCAATTTCACCAATCATATATGGTATTTACACTCTCTCTCTTCTATTATTGGTTATATAAAAGGTGATCTTCTATATTCTCTATCTACTGTGATTGGTCATTTAAACACTTTTTGCCACGTGTCATATTTATATTGGAGAACTGGATGTAATGTCCATAAGAAAATGGACCTAAATTTTTTCCTTTATTATATAAAACTTTGTTCACAATTTAAGGTGAGTTAACATCTATTTAATGACATATGGGCCACTAGGGAATGTTTGGTAAATAAACCAAACAGTAAAACTATGGTGTTTCACAATTCTTAAAAAAATTTATATTATATTTTATACATATCAAACATATTTTTTATCATAGTTTTTCTCTTTATTTCTCTCCTCACTTTTTTATACGCTACTTTCTTTTATTCTACAGTACTTTACATCCGTACATTTATATCAAGCGTACCTTTAAAGGATACCTAAATAAACAATGGAATTAACTATTTGTCAAAATAAAAATCCTTTTAATCATAAAAAAAATACAATCTGAAAATAAATTTAATCAATGGGATGTTTGCTTGAATGGCAGCAATAATATAATTTTATTTGTAATTTTAAAAGAAAAAATATCAAAAGTATACCATTTATTTCTTCAAGCTATTACAATAATTAAAGTCTTTTTTAATTAGATAGGATCAACTATATAAATAGTGATATCATTACACATTTTTATAGTTAGGTTATTTACAGCTATGTCCCTCATAATAATTTTTTTTTTGGTTGGTCATTTCCCACCTTTACTTATTGGGCTATTATTCATTTGGTAAACTCTACATATAGGAGTCTCTGACGATCGTCTTTGTACATGACCAAACCATATAAGACATGTTTCAACTAATTTTTTGACAATAGGTACCTCAACTTTTTTATCTAATGCGTCATTCCTAATTCCCTCCATTTTAGTATGACCTCTCATCCGACGCAACTTTTTTATTTTTGTCACGTTAAATTTGTCCTTATAATGACTTTTTATCACCCAACATTTAGTACCATATAGTAAAAAAGGTCTTATAGCCGTGCGACAAAATTTTCTATTAAGCTTAAGTGGTACTTTTCTATCACAAATAATGTATAAAGTATTATTTCATTATTTCATCCATCCTAGATCTTGTGATTTATGTCCTCATATGTTTGCTTCAAGTTGTTAAATTAAGTAAAATAATATGATATTAACTATGATTACATAATTGACAAATTGTACAAATAAAAAAAAACTTTAAAAGATGAAATTAAAAAGGATTATAATCCAATAGAGATGAAAAATAAAATGGGTCTTTCTAACATATGACACATGTTAAAATTTCATCTAATTGATCAATTGAATTTTCAAACATTAAATATTATTTTTTAAAATGAATTATCTTAGATTTTAAGATATGAAATGATGTTTTGACTAATCAAGAGAAAGATAAATCCAAATAATATTACTTATTTTTTTTAGAAATGTATATAATTAAAGGTCCAATTGTTTATTGTTAATTAAAGTATTAAACAGTAAAAAAAAAAACTTCACTTTTTGAAAATATGAAGTTGTTGTTCTTCATAATGAGTTCAGCTAATCCTCCTCAAATGACGCTATTGACCTTTTCAGCTATTCCATCTTTTTCAACTTCATCTTAAGCTAAAACGCCCCTTAGTTGAGGTAATAAACTTTTATCATTTATGTTTTTTCCTAATATGTTTTAATAACTTCATTTTGTTGAAGTTGATCGACGAGCCTTGGCCCTTGGTGATATATTTTAAAAATACACCTAAATTTTGTTATTAAAATTGAAAAAAAAAATATAGAGTTCAATATTTTTTTTAATGTTATTAGTTGATACAAAACCTCAATTGCACGTTACTTCATTTATTTTATTTTCTTAACAAATTGATTAATTTTTCTATTTTTTTTCAGAAAAAGTTGACAATTATTTTACGCACGCACTCTTAAAAAATACTTTGCTTAATTGTAAAACTACAATTTCATATGAGTAATTTATATGAACCCCTTTTAAAATTTAATTAAAATACATATAATTCGTAATATTTGATATATGTTATAAAGATTCTCTTCTAATTTTTTTTTAATCAACAAGACTAAATTTTTTACACACGAATTCCTGAAAAAATAGTTATTACCATAATAATAATAATACAATTATAGTTTTATATTATATTTTAATATTGATATTGTAATAATAAATTAATCTTGTATTATACAAAAATTTAATTTTATCGAGAAATAAAAAAATTCCGAGGCAAATATATCGTACATTTTTATTTTTAAAATTAACAATTTAATCGAAAATTAAGAAATTACTGTAATATACTTTTTTGACTATGAAACGTGAGGGCACGTGGTCTTGACTCTTGGCAATTGTTCTTAACCCGAAATCCCATAAAGCTGCTTGCATTGTAAATGATTTAATTAAAAAACATTTTAATAATTTAAATATTTAATGCGTAAGACATTCATATGTAAGTATTACTATTACGCCGTAAATGCTTCCGAAGAGTCAACGTGTCAGTATTACGCCGTTACAGTCCGTGAAGCGAGACAGGGATAGTGGCAATTTAGTAAAATGAGATTAACGGAAGGGCATTGATGTACTTTGGAGGTGCCCACCACAAAAGAGAAATCCTTGAATCTGCGTGGAATCACTTGACGACGCCATACTCATCAGCTCAGCACAAAACACAGACAAACGACACCGAAATCTGTAAGCGGTATGGTGTGACTATGAGCAACCGTTATTATTATAACAATATAAGCATTCAGTGGATCTTTCTGCTCTTTCTCGCATAGCAATGCCTGTCCCCTCCAGAATTCTATGCTTTTTTCTCTGATTTCCACGTTCATTTCCTCAATTTCATGCAATACTTACTGCATCATTTTCTGGAGAAGGTGATGTATTCTTATGATTTCCTTTCCTTTCCTTTGGTTTGTTTCTTCTGCATTACGAGGAGGATCACGCTTTCTAAACTCAGCTACTGTTTTTTCTTCCTCTTCTTCTTGTTTGTATAAATCTGAATCGGATTTCTGTAAAGGCGATCTGGTCATTAACACGTGAAGATATTTACCGAATGTTACGATTAAATATATTCCTCCTGACCGCAGCTTTCTTAATTTTTTTGGCCGAATTTTGGTTTATTTGTTGATTTTTTTACTTCATCTTATGCGTTGAAAAGTGAGTCAAGAAGCGTCATGGATAGTCTTTTAAAATTTGTTGGCTTATTATTACATTTTCTTTCTTTTATCTACTGCTTTATAATTGCATTTCGTTCGTTGTGCAGTGTCTCTGTTTCTGAACTTCCAAGATCTTGGAGAAGAATGCTATCGCTGAGAACTTCGTGCAGAGAACGGCTTAATCCTGCTTGAAACCTTGCACTGTATATATTGTGAGTATCAAACGCTTAAAATAACAAATTCGTTGGCTTAATCATTGGTAAGATGAATTGAAAATTTTGAAATTCTACAATGTTTTTAATCCTGTTCGTATTTAGTTTCTCTTTCCAAGTTTAGGATGGAATTTAAGGTGGATTTTGGCGGTGTGGACTAATATAGCTAGAGAGCCAGATTTCAGGTTGATTTCCAGAAAGCATGGCATCTGCGTGGGAACATTTTGGGGAAATTGCTAATGTGGCCCAGCTGACGGGCCTGGATGCAGTGCGGTTGATTGGGATGATTGTAAAAGCTGCAAGTACAGCTCGAATGCACAAGAAGAACTGCAGGCAATTTGCACAGCATCTGAAGTTGATTGGGAACCTACTGGAGCAGCTCAAGATCTCAGAGCTTAAAAGGTATCCAGAAACTCGGGAGCCTCTGGAGCAGCTCGAAGAATCCCTGAGAAGGTCTTACATTTTGGTCAATAGTTGTCAAGATCGGAGCTATCTTTATTTGCTGGCCATGGGCTGGAACATTGTTTATCAGTTCAGGAAGGCTCAGAATGAAATTGATAGATACCTACGGCTTGTTCCTCTCATTACACTCGTGGACAATTCTCGAGTCAGGGTATCTAACTGTTGTTCTTCCTTGTGCTTTAAGAGGAAAATAATTTGCTGTTTCCCTCGTTGCAATTTTCCTTTCAAAACCGTATTCGTTAATTAGCTGTTCTCCCTCTTCAATTCTGTATTTTTAACCCAAGCGATCTCTGCTTCGTTGTATATACCTATAATATTTCTATTTTTCTATGTTGTTTCCGTAGCGGAGGATTTAAATGACCTTTTTAAGGTACAACTGCTTAGATACAATTCAAGTCATCCATCTGGCAAAAATAATGAAGTAGAAACTATCTTTGGACGAGTTTAAACATTTCTTGATGGTTGCCGTCTTTTAACATAAAACGCTTTTTTACTTGTCTATTGAACAATGATTCCGTATGGGTCTATCAGGTTTTAAAATGAAAAGGAGGGTTTCATTTGTATGACGTAAGCTCTTGGTGGAGGACTTGAGTTGCCAGAATTAAATTCTCTCAAATTTGTAATTCAGCATATTCCACTTGTCTGCCAGAATCTAGATTGTCAAATTCAAATAGCTTGTTCTTCTATGATTGGTTTCAGCTGCCACCATGAAATATTAGTGTCCTGAATCGAAAGTTAAAATTTCTGGCCTGTGAAAGTTAGTGATCTGGACTGGCAAATTGTATGCACTGAATGTGTGCAATCGGCCAACCACAGTATGTGTAGTTTGATATTAGACACAATCCAGTAAGATGCCTAGCATGCTTAAATATGTAGAATATTTTAGTTTTCCATATTTCTCTCCATCAAGGAGAAATGTGATTTGCTTAACACCATAACTATCATTGTAGCATCTGCAATTGTAAATGTGGTCTGAATCTTTACAACAGTCTATTGCTTCTCTGAAAATTTTCAGGAGAGACTTGAAGTTATTGAAAAGGATCAATGTGAGTATACATTGGACGATGAGGACCAAAGGGTGCAGACTGTGATTTTAAAACCTGATCCTGACCATCATGACGCAGCAGTGCTGAAGAAAACTCTTTCTTGTTCTTACCCCAACTTGCCTTTCAATGAAGCACTTAAAAAAGAAAATGAAAAGCTTCAACTAGAGCTACAACGGTCACAAGCAAATTGGGATGTGAATCAGTGTGAATTCATTCAACGTTTATTAGATGTCACTGAAGTCGCTTATTCTCTTCCAGAGAAGTTATCTCCTGAAAAAACTCATAAAAAAGTAGAGCACACTTACACTGATGCTAATAGTGACAAAGGCCATTCATCTGATGAAAAATCTCACAAGAGAATTGATACTGTTTCAGGATCAAGGTAATTTCCCCCCTCATCCTTTGTCTTGGACATGAATTATGGGTTCACTCAGGAGTCAGGATAACCAATCTGTTAAAAAAACTACATGAATTTTTAGCCAGGCGAATCTGATATCCAAGAACACAGTTCCGGTTACTTTTGAGCATCATAAAGCCATAAACTACATTAAAGTTCCTGCTCCTTCCATCTCTTTGTTTTGATGTCATGCCATGCGGTCAATAATGAATGGCCATGTTTTACAAAGATTATCTGTGTTTTCCTTTTTGGTAATTTCTTTTCTTGCTAACTTATATTGACTATAAGCCTGATGCTTATGTGCCTTGGCATAAACAGATCGGCAACAGGAGGTTCATATCAGAAGGAAGATTGGCATACTGATTTACTTGCTTGTTGTTCTGAGCCTTATCTTTGTATGTTCTCTCCTACTGTTCATTATATTAATCATGCATTTCTAGTTAGTCAGTGGAATTGTTTCAAACCCTTTAATTAATTCATTATCTTCTACCTCAAATCTACATTTTATTGTTGATTTCCACTAGTGATAAAGGAACCCTTGGCTCAAGGGTTGTTGATATCATCCATCTCAGTATGACTCAAAGGTCAAAAGCCTGTCATCTATGTGCCAAGGTGTACTATGTAAACCAAGTAGTAAGTTGATACTTTGATTTGCAGGTATAAAGACATTCTTCTATCCATGTGGGACATTTTCAAAGATTGCGACTGTTGCCAATAACAGGCCCATATGTAAGTTAGCTATGGCATTTTTACTGTTCGCTATGGCGTTTTACAGATAGATTGTATCTGAACCTTTTTTTAAATGTTTCTTGCTTCTGCGGTTTAAATAAAGGCTTAAATCCTGGTACATTAAGTTAGTAATGTCCGACATAGGTTTTGTATTTCAGAAAATTCTCTTCCTGCTTTACCATGACTATGTGTGATGGTAGGGTGAAGAAATGAGGCTTAATCCACTTAAACCAAAGTTTTAAAACAAGCCATATGTACACTTTCCCATATGGTGAAAACTGAAAACTGAATAGGAAGTTGAGCAGTAGTGAAGCCAATCCTTATTCTTGAGATAGAAGAGTATTATCACTTAAGATACTACACTGTCGTCTGTGATGGTTTTCATGTAATGGACACATATGACTGTAATTTTGTTTGAGTTATAGGTAACATCAGGATTTAGCTGAAAGATTTTAGATAATTGCTAAGGTTACTTTAAGTTGCAAATTAAATGCCTTTTTCTTTTTTCCTTTGTTTTTTGATAGAAATGTTTAAATGTCTTCCCAATCTGGCTCACATACCAGATGTAGAATACCATTGAAGTTCTGCTACTATAATTTCAGTTCTCTGTTTTTTCAGCTTCTGCAGAAGCTTGTAATGAATTGATGGCATATTCATTAATTTTGTCTTGCTGTTGCTATACTTGCTGTATAAGGAGAAAGCTTCGAAAGAGTTTGAACATCACGGTAATGCTTCCTTCTGCCAAATTAAGATCTTCCCTCATACGATCGCCATTCATTGGACGGCTGACCAACTAAGGATAATGGCCAAATCTACCCTCATTTTTTGTAGCCTTTTGATCTTAGGTATTAGATCATATGTGGACGATGCGATCATATTGTGAATAAAAAGATAAAAGCTCTGGCAGCGTTGCTCACTTTACAACATAAAATGTGTTCATATTCTTTTGGAACATATACTATGGACCTATTTTTGAAATCATTAATCTTGTGGTAGCAGCTTGTTGGTAGCTAATATCTTATCATGCAATATTTAGTATTTTTAATGCAATTTATACCAACTCTAATTTGTTTCCAAGTGTTTTTTGATTGTCCAATTTGCAAGGTGAGTTAAAAAATACAGATGTTTGGGAAATTTGGAATTTAGTAGCATTTAGACTCACTAGCATTTTTTGGATTCTCTAGATGTTTTATTCTTACCGTTGCATTCTACCCCAGGGAGGATATATTGATGATTTTCTCTCTCATTTAATGTGCTGCTGCTGTGCCCTTGTGCAAGAATGGAGAGAAGTAGAAATCCGTGGGGTTTATGGTATGTCATCCTCATTCTTCCTTGTCTTTCCCTATCTCAGCATTCTAATACATAGTAGCATTTTCTGCTGGCTTTCTTTAGCTCTGAAAATGATGCTTGCTGGCCAGTGCACAAAATATATGCAAAATGTTTGATGCTAAACCATTCTGCAGGTCCTGAGAAGACGAAGACAAGCCCTCCTCCCTCCCAGTACATGGAATATTAATTAAGTAACAAAACGAGGTTGTCATTTAGTTGTTTAGGGATTTCAGTTCCTTGAAGGCCAACTTAAATATAGGTAATTGAATTTTGCAACAGCTACGGAAAATATGTATTTGGTTTCCACCTTTCATCAGTCTCCCTTCTGTAAAGTAGCTTTATCATCTTATCAATTTAGCTGGTGTATCTTAAACTTCTCTTTTTGTTTTTTTTACCTGATGCCATATTGCCATTAGTTTATTTGTTAGCATTTCTTTTTTCGATTTTTTGTGGAAATCTTATGTATCATTTTCATTGCGCTAATTCTTTCTAGTTTGATGGACACTAATCACCCATGCTCTATAATATTATTGCGTAGAGTTGATGTAAGAACAAATTACAATAGTGCTTGACTGCTTATCTTATTAAGATCTATCTCTATAGTTGACAAGTGTGGCTCTGGATCCACTTGAGGTTAAGGAACAAGCTGTACTTGGAACGAAAACCCAGATGAACACAAGCAACAGATTGAGGAAGAAACATGACAACGTACGTTTTTAGACCAATATTTCAAACAGAGGGCTCCGCTAGTATCAATTTATAGGTGTCAAACTAATATTACAATTGAAACAAAAAAGTGATACATTGTTCAATTTGCTTAAAGAGTATTATGGAGAAGTGCCTAGAGAAATTTCTATATGTCAAATTGGGATGATGATAATCAGTTATTTCTGGATTGGGACAGGTTGAATAGGATAAATTAGTCAGAATGAATGAAGCCTATATTAGCACATGACCATTATTTCTTCCTGCATTGATTCCTCACTCTGAATAATGAATTACAGAAACATCATATTTTCTGTACATATTTATATTCCTTGTTTGTTCAGGCTACGATGGAGCTTTCTCCGGCACTAACGAAGCACATTTCATTTGTGAACAACCCCTTACTTTTTGAAAGTCTTGGCCATGAACGTGGGAGGAGAATAATGTCTGATGCTCCTGTGTGTTGTGAGGACCTTGGGCCGTCATATTTACAAGCTTGGATTCATGACATAATTAGGTTCATCGTAGTTGGTAAAATAGCAGCCCATAAGTTTTCTTGTTTGGCAAGAATGCAATCACTTCATCCCTTCTTTACTTCATAATAATATAAGCTAATTATGCTGGGCGTTTGACGTTTCGTTTATATATAATATATCCCTTTTTCTAAATTAATAAAATCTTAAAATAATGTTTTATGGTCTAAACTCTAAAATCTACCTTTTTCTTGATATCAATTATAATCTAAGTTTCCCCAAAATAAAAAATTATAATGGAAGTTGTTAGGATGTTAAGATACCATTTATTTTAAGCCTTCCAACAAGATTTCGATCTTAACAATCTTGATTATATCTCAATAAATTTACTTTTGTTAACATATATAATGTTAAGTACTAGCAAAAAAATAATAATAACAAAAATATAATTTATAGCTTTGCATTTTATTTTAGGATCAATATTTTTGTTTATTTTTAATTTCATATCAGAAAGAGTGATACATATTTTTAAACTTAAATCACTAAAATATAATGTTTTTACAAAGAAAATTAATTATCAACTAATATATATTCGGATCATTTGCTTGTAACTAGCATTCTTGAATCTTAATAAAGGATTTCTTGATAGTATTTACCATTATTGGTGGCTCTAACTCCATTGATCTTTTTAGAAGTTTCTAATAACAAATTTTCCAAAATTTTCACCAACATTTTAGAGTATTTTTTTTGGCCATTAACATTTTAGAGTGATTAAATTTTGAACAAATTACATCAAATTACTTTGAAAAGTTCAAAATTAAATTTATCCCTCCTTTCTTTTCGGAGTAATTTGATGTAATTTATTCAAAATTTAATTTAAGCTAGAAATTAATTTTGGCTAACTTGAGAAGGGGACTCAACTTTTCGGATAAGAACTAAGAGGGTTTGATTATTTTTCTCAACCTGTAATTTATTACATCAAAATTACATCAAATTACCAAATTATTTTTCTAATTTATTTTCTGCTAACAAAATTAATATTGTACACATAATGTGTTTATTTTAAATCAAAAAAATTACACAATTCTCTTTATTATTATATCAAAATGTCGAAGCGCATAATAAATTAAAGAAATCATCACACACAAAAAATTAAAGAAAATATAAATATATATTTTTTAAAATTAGAAGGATAATAGATATTTACTATTATATTGTAAACAAAATCAAAGTGTATATATATATATACAATTGAATCAAATATCTGTTAGTAAATAATCGATTCTTAAATTTCTCTTAATAATCTTACATCTTACATTCTTTAAAAAAGAAAACTTCTCGCAAACAAAATTGTTTGAACAAGTAAAATCCCTGAACCAATAAATAGCTGCCACATATGACAATCCACGTTTCTTTCTCTAGGAAGGACCACACAGGATTATCCCTAAATTAATGAATTCATCTGTACGTCCTTCCAGTGGCTCTATAAATAACCGGATCTGTTCCCTTGTATCAACTTAGATCTTTTACAACATATTGAATCTGAAAAATCTAGGGTTAGGGATTTGAGTTTTCGCCTTCACAGCGAAAAGGGAAAAATCATCGTTGGCAGATCATGTCTTCAAGGAAAATTACTCTGAAGAGTTCCGATGGCGAGCCTTTCGAAGTTGATGAGGCGGTGGCGCTTGAGTCGCAGACGATTAAGCACATGATCGAGGACGATTGTGCCGACAGCGGCATCCCTCTGCCTAACGTTACCAGCAAGATCTTGGCCAAGGTAATCGAGTACTGCAAGAAGCACGTCGAGGTCTCCAGTTCCGAGGAGAAGACCACCTCCGATGAGGATCTTAAGACTTGGGACGCCGACTTCGTTAGGGTTGACCAGGCTGTGCTGTTTGATCTCATTCTGGTGAGTTTTATTTCATCTTTGTGTTATGTTGGTTTCCACGGTCTTTCTTTTTTTCAATTTCTTGTTTTCAAGGTTCCGGTCCTGTTCGTAAATTGCTTAATAACTGCGGTTAGGGTTTGTTAAATTGGGGATTTTGCATAATTCTTATTATTGCTTGACCTTATTTGCGATTTTCTCATGTGATGAGGGTAGAACGCTTAATTGCCAGGCCTTTTGACTCTTAGCAACCATTTTGACATGTTTAATGTGCTCGGGATCAAAGATTGTTTCAATTTTTTGCTAAGTTTTGGGCTAACTGAGTTGTTGCTTTTGTTTTTGCTTTTGTTTTTGTTTTCTATCTTTAGTGATGTTTGATTCTGAGTAGGGTTTATGGTTATATTTCTTGATTAATGACGTTCGGTGATGTTTGGAATTTAGTGCTGTTTTTATATTTGCATCTGAAATTCGTGATATATGTACTGTTGTATTCTTTGAAGCTTGGACGTGTCACGGACATGGACACAAGGACACGTCAAAATATTAATTGTCCTTCTGTAATTTGAAGTATCGTGTTCTGTTGTGTTGTGTCTAACAATGATTTGGACCCATGGCTCTTTGATGGGTCCGTTCTTCATAGGTCTTGCAACTTTGTTCGTTACAAGTTTTATTGAAGTTGATTATTAGACCTTTTCACATTAATTAGAATTGCAGAATGACTGCCTTGGTTTAGACAGTCTTTGCCAGTTTGTTTTTTTATATATAGACAGTATACTCTATTGATGTCCAGGCGTTAAGTTCACTTTCATAGAATTGCTGTCAATATTATACTATTTCTGCTTGTTTGGTTGCAACTATTGCCTTGGTATCTCCTGGAGTGAATCACTGTGTTCTGGCCTTTTATTTTTGGAGAAGAATAAAGAAATTTCCTACCTTTCCTGGGATCTTGATCGTGTTCCGATCTTTCCCAATGTTCTGACAAGCTTTACAGCCACAAGATCCTGATCTTGATTACCTTGGATTGCATATTTTATTCATGTCCAGGGACACTAAATGTTTTCATAGAGTTGCTGGTGATATTCTATTATTGCCATTTGCTTGCATCATTGATCTAATTATGTTTAATATGTAATTCTGCATCCGGTGGGGGTATTGTATGACACTTTTGTTTTTCCAGGCTGCTAACTACCTGAACATCAAGAGCCTGCTGGACCTTACCTGCCAGACTGTGGCGGACATGATCAAGGGGAAGACTCCTGAGGAAATTCGCAAGACCTTTAACATCAAGAATGACTTCACCCCAGAGGAAGAGGAGGAAGTGCGTAGGGAGAACCAATGGGCATTTGAATGATGTGTTAAGCCATTGGAAGTATGAATGAAAGATTTGTCATGTGGGTTTATGTCATAAATAGTGTTATTTCGCTTAGTCTATAAATTTCTGTTGACTATTGATGTCGGACTTATCTTCCTTCTTGAAGTAATGTAATTGTAAATGATAGTTGAACATGGCAGGGAAGTTATGTGATTTTGTTATGAGGCCTATTGTTAATTGGTTGCAATTAGCCTATATTTTTTAAAATATATTACGTGGTAGCCCATGTTTTATTATTTGCTGATGTTCCTTCTTAAGTGATTCACTGTGTGTGATACCTGATGAATGCGATTTTCTTTTAGCATTCACCTGTATTGATTTTAGTGTTGCATCCTTTGGTCTATTCGAATTCCGAACTCCTGTTGCGTGCTGAGTAAAACCCTTTCTTTGATTTAGGGATAGAGATAGATGAATCCCACAAGAGAATTGAAATGACTTTGATTTCATGGTTGGTAAATAGTTTTTTAAGCCTTCGAAAATGTAGTGCTTGGATGCTCCGTTTCCAAAATTTTTATAAGGCCACAGGACAATTTTCAGGCACTTGCCGTAATAATTTACTCCTCTCATCTCAATAGTAAGCCAATAGAAGTTGTTAGGTTCCCCAAAGGGTCTTTAGGGAAGATTTTTTCTGCCTCTGAGGTCTGGGTAGCTCGAAGATGGGGCAATTCTTGAAAGTAAGGAAATTGGGTAATTTTTTAAACCCACTATGATATCGTATGTGTAATCAATCAATCTGAAGGACAAGCGAGATTGTTGTGGTTGCGCAGGGCCAAAAGCGAAAGTGACAATGAACAAGAAAACGGTGCGGATGAGCATAAAAGAAACAAAAAGTCTCTCTATTCTAACTTTTCTTGATTGCGCATATCGTTGAGAAGAGTAGGCACAGTCCCTAGATTAGCCATCGAGGTGCTCATTGCTCAACTGGTTTTTCCTTCGTTTTTCATTGGTAATTTCACGTTTTCCCCGGAATTTTTTTTGCGGTTATTATTATTTCTAGCTTAAATCCTATCTCGTTTGATGCCAAGTGAACTAATTTTGGGTTTATACGTTTCATGTTTACAAAAACATTGTTATTACAGAGGAAATGAGTGACGTCAAGAAATTCTCATGGTTTATTATTTAATTGCTGAAAATCTAATGCTTAATTATGGACACAGCTTATTCAGCTCTCTTCATTTAACTTGTAGCTTATATCTCTATAATCTAGATACCACACAAGAACGTTGGCGATATGCATGTCAGATTTTGTGGCGATTGATTTCCAAATTAAAGATGGCAGGATGCTTGAGGAAGAAGATACATACGTCAAAATCCGAGGATACTGTCACTTCATCTGCAATCATGGAGGAAATTCCGAAATTCTTAAATTCAACTGTAAGATATTCCGTTTTTGGATGCTAATCTTTCGTGTTGCGGTATGCTTTTCTGTGAATAAATTTCATCTCATCTATCAAGTAACAAGTTACTGTGTGTCTCAACGCTTCAAATGCTCTGCTTTTCCCCTGCGCAGAGATTTCGTGTTTCTAAATTATTTGTGTACTATGGACTATGGAGTCAGTTGATTGATATCTCTTACATTTTACTCTTTAATTCTTTGGTAGAATGTAACTCTCTGAGATGAGCACCTCTCTTTGTCCACAGGATTATTATGAACTTGCTTTTTGAAACTTGTTTAGTGGCTAAATCTTATGTACTTTGATGTGAGGCATTGAATTACAAAGAGATAAATGACCATTCACTTTCTCTCTCTCTCTCTCTCTCTCACACACATATACTTTGGTCTTTCAACTTTTAATTTGTGCTATGTGCATACTTTTCTGTCACATTCGCTGGACACGGGTAATAGAGTGTTCATCTAGTTCTCTAAACTTCTTTCGTGTTTTAAGGATGGTCCTGATATACACATGAAACTCTAATTGTTCTAATGAAAATAAACCATAACCAATTGAAGTAACGTCAGAGAACAACCATGACACAAAATGGAAGTTAAAGAGTTTAACTGGACAAAAAGGAACGAGTACAGGGATCAAATAGAAACAAATAATTAGGTTAAGCGTCCAAATTAGAATAACGTTCAAGATGACTTTTCTTGAACTTGAATGTAATGGTCCGAGTACATCCATGAAGTCTGGTGATCTGACTTGTCTTTTTTTGACCTGCCTAGTGCCTAGTGCCTACCCAATCTTGTAATACTTATAACTTACATTCAAGGTTTTATTCATATTTATTTATGTGGGCCTTAGATCTCTACCTAACACATATTTGCTAATATCATATTTAATGAACTTCACATGTTTCAGTAACATTTGCTTACCTCTGTGGTAGACACTTATAAGTTTCTACTGTGACGCCTTTCTTTGATATACCGCTGGATGCTTTAAATTCTTCTAGGTGAGAAGTAGGTGTCAGCACAAGTTAAAATGGGGATATCTGAGAGGTCAAGAACACACACACAATAAGTAAAAGGAAAAAAGAAGAAAGAGACGTTTAAAAGACAAAAAGTGCTAATAAAGCACATCAGGTGAGGTTATTAAGTAGAGTATTTAATAACAAAATGCTACTACTTCATGTATAAAATGCTAGATTTAGTCATGGGATAGCTTGCAGCACTATTTTCCTCTCAAAGGAAAAACGTAATATATACATATAGGTCAAGAGTAACACTCTTGTGTTGTTGGTGTAACCGATTTGTGTTTGGAACCCTGAAGCTGTCACACCTCATCTAACCACCCTTTCAAACCAAGCAAACAACTAAATAATAAGACCCTAATATAATGTGATGCACTAGTTGCAGCTGTAATAATATCTGTTTATTAAGGATCTAATGCAGATATGTTTACCATTCATTAAGCCAAATTATGACTCTCACAGGCTTGGTTTCTCTTGTCTTCGATTTGATTGGTCTTGTCCCACAATGCAGGATGAAGCAGCAGAAACCATGTGAATCAGCAGAAGCAGGAGGAGGAGGAGCAACAACTTTTATTGAAGTTGGTTGGTGTTGTGTGTGCTTGTCAAGGCTAAAGGAGAAAGATGAGATGAGGGTTCTTCCTTGCTTGCACAAATTCCATAAGCTTTGTGTTGATAGATGGCTTAAGGGTCACCACAAAACATGCCCTCTCTGCAGATTCTCAATGGGAGCAGAAGATAAGTCCCTTTGTGCTGCTGAACCCTTCACTGAAGAAATGGTAATATGGTTTTCTTCCTTCCACATTGCTGGCATCTGAATCTTGTAGTTATAAAAAGTGCAGAGTCCAAATAGATAGGGACATTGCCTTCATAGTTTCAAGTTTTGCTTTCTGTAAATGATAATGAATATATATATATATATATATATGATATGATATGATCTGAGCAAGGCTTAGATGATGAACCCATATATAATGTTTTATGGGTGCTAATTAATGAGCAAGTTCACTCACAGTGATAATTGCAAATTAACTGATGTTGATTGGTCAAGAATTGTAGAAATCGATCAAGAATAGTATGCAATTTCTCAGCACTTTTAATCAGAATGAGTATTAGTTCTTCAAAATTTTCTGCCAAGTTATGAACTTCTTTTCTTTCTTTTTCTTGCAGCTTGATCCTGTTCATATGGAATTTTTTTGGCCTCCTAACTTGTGCTATTTGTGAACAAAAAATTCGATTCTTTGCGTTTGATTGTAGGGGAGCTATATTTGGATACAATATCAGTCGTGTCTATTTGCTAAGGTTGAAAACTATTTCCAAGGCCCTCATTTTCACTCATTTTTAATCTTTAGATTTTTTTTATGTTTTATATTGGGATGGTATACATTTATAGATTTGGATTCTCAGAAGTCTAAAAATTGGTGAAATGTTGAAGTGCAAAGAGAGAGAAAAAGAAACAGAAAAACAAGAGAACGATAAATTAAGGACTTATTCCGAAGGATTTACCTGAATTTTTTTTTTCTTGCTTTCCTTCCTCTGCACTTTAGCACTTGACCAATTTTTACAATTTTGAGAATCCAAATCCGTGTGTTGCACTTTTTTTTTACAGCATGTGTGTAACTTTGTATAATATTTTACTGTTTTTATGATGGAAAAAATATCGGGTAAGAATTCAGCTTTTAAAAAAGTTGAAATACATTTAACTATTTCTTGGTTTGGCTCATTTGTAAGTCATTACTTTTTGTTTTAAAATTGCAATTTAAAGTATGCAGTTTGCACCATTAGCATTTCACTGACTTGACTTTTTTTTTTCCCCCTCTATTGAAGTTGGACGGAATTTCTAAATTTGTCCCCAAATCTTAAGTTTCCAATAAATCCCTAATTTACTTTGTATTGAAATTCAATTTTTCTTTCTTGGAATAATTGAATTTCTTGATTTTTGTCAAGAGTTGGATGAAATCTTTAATCTCTCCTCCAATATTAATTATCCTAACCTTTTAATATTTTATATTTGTATGAAGGTAGAAATCTTTCATTTTGGACCATTAAAACTCAAAAGTCAACGTACTCACCCTATTAAAAATTTTAAATACCTTCATTAATGCAAAAAAAGAAGAAGTATGAATTGACTAATTTTTAGTGAAATATTAATAAGTATACATATATTTTTGGCTTAATTTTGATATTTATAAACGAGTGCTGACCTAAAAAAACTAAGAATTGAGATTCAATTTAGGGGGGAAAAAAGAGTCCCATGCAACTTGCTTCTATTTTGTCAATTCTTTTTGCAAAATTACAGCACAGGATAATAATAACGTGTTAATAGAGTAAACTAGAAGGTATTAAATTGCAAAATTCTGAACTATAAGATAATGAACTGATTAAAAATGGGGAAAAATTAAATGGAATAAACTATGAAAGGCATTGTGATTGAGAGTGGAAGTCCAATATTAGCCCAAAAGAATAGTCCATTGAAAACTGAGTTAAAGTGGGCATCACTATCAGTCTATCACTATCAGGCCTTTTTATCCCAATGCATAGGGTATAGAATAAAAGCAAATTGTTCTTGAAAAGTTTGAATATTATGTTGTGAAATAAACCCAAAAAAAAAGTAAATACTATAGACAAGATCACAAGAATAACAAGAAACAGTGAAACAAAAAAGAATGGATGGAGAGCAATAGAGGAGAGATTCCTCTTTTTAACATTTATTCATTCCGGTTGATGATCACATAAAGTTATAAGAATTGAAATGATACATGCAAAAATAATATAATAGTCATAATTATATGATTTATAGACTAAATTACTCTTTTGTTCCCTGACATACTATGTCTCAATTTATTCCTAATTATTGAAAATATTAAAATTCATCTCTAAAAGATAAATTGTGTCACAATTTTGTCAATATATTTTATATTTTTGTTTTTTTATAGGGATAAAATTGTGATATAAAATATACTCTAGAGACTAAATTTAGATATTTTTATAATTGTTGAGTTAAATTGAGATTATTAAAAATTTTCAAGGACTATAATAATAATTTATTCTAAATTATACAATTACACTAGTATTAAGTAAGTGATAAATGGGGGTAGGTAAATGCTATAATTAACTTAATTATAAGTTAAAACTTAAAGTAAAGTTTTTTATAATTTGATCAAGTAAAAGATTATCTTTTATACTTTTTCTATCATAATTGATTATGTATAAATTGTTTAGTACGTGTCTTTATAATAAAGATATAAAAAAAATTTACTTAAGTTTAATCCATAATCTTTTCCCAAAAGAATGTGGATATATATATATATATATATTTATTAGATGATGATGCAATAATATTGAGAGAGTATAATTTGTGATCCATGAAAAGAAGTCTGAATGCGAAGGAGGAGAGTGATAGCATGTGGTTAGTGATAATGCAGTAAAGAAGAGTACAAGTTATGAGCAGAATGATGAAAGAAGGGACCCAAAGGGAAATATAGAGAGAGAGAGAGAGAGAGTATGATATGAGTGTGTGAGAAATGTGAATTGTGAATATTTTGCACTTTGCAGGAAGATAGTGGTGCAGGTTTCATAGTTGGCAGTGACACGTTTTGACTTGTAATTGTGAGTTGAAGCACTAAATACTCCAATATATATTCTCATTCTTCCCCAATTTGGCTTTTCTAAAAGCTTCAAGTTGACAACAACCCATACAATTTTTACTTTTTCACCCCTATCATCATCCTTTATCACCTTCACACCTTCCATTTAGTTTCTCTTTCTCTCTCGTTAAGTATCTATCAGAGCGGCTCTGATACTAATCTTTTAAGTATTGCAGAGTTTAATCTTTTTGGAGTGATCTTTCTAATAAATGACGCTCAATTTCTGTCCTTTTAAGATCGAACCCGAGAAACGATAATTAAAGGAACATATTTCTTATCATCTGTGTTACATCACGCTAGTAGCTTCCATAGTTTTTCTTTCTCTCTTGTTACGTATCTATCACAGCCGCTCTGATACTAATCTTTTAAGTGTTGTAGAGTTTATGATTTTAGAGTGATCCTTCTAACAAATGGCGTTCAATTTCTATCCTTCTAGAAATCAAACCTAAGAAACAATAATTAAAAAAACAGATTTTTTATATTATCTGTATCACATCACGCTAATAGCTTCCATAGTTTGTGTGTGTGTGTTTTTTTCTCCACACAACTTGAGTCTCTTGGTTATAATAGTATGAAGAGTAAACTAATTAATCATCGTCTAATTTTTTTTATCTTTATTTAAAATTCAACAAAATTAAATATATTGATAACATATGAGTTAAAGGACTAAGATAAATTAAATAAAAAGTCAAAATAATTAACATAATTTGAATTAACCTGAATTATTTTCCACCATGAGCTAAGAAAATTTGAAGATACCTAATATAGGTACACTAGATTAATAAAATGCATGTGTTCAGTAAAGTTCATATATGAGGCGTCTTTATATATCAATTATCAAGTACAGCTAAAAAATATTTCATGATTTAAATTTAAAGACATGTTTCTTTAAATTAGTAACATCCCATAACATTGTAATTCTATAATTATTAATTGACTAGGTAGTACACATAAAGCTAAAGTTTTACTTTTGCCAGCTATAGCAAACTAATGTTCCCTCCCAGCGTCCTAGACGTGAAAAGCAAACGTATTTACTCCTCTTAATTTTATGCAAAATTAAAAAAAATAATGAAGGTTTATGTTAAAAGTAAAAAAAAGACTAACAAATAACATATGTTTTCAAAACTGAATAATACCTCATATTCAGTGTCTAAAAATTATTATTATTTATTTAAAAAACTTGACTTACACTTGGCTCTCCCAATTTTTAAATGAAATAGGATCTGTTCTTTTAAAATGTTTTATTTGTCAAATAGTAATAATTTATTTATAAAAAAATAGTAATAAATTATTAATAAAGATTTATATTAATAAGGACCTATTATAAATTAATTAGAGACCAAATTATTACTTCACAATAAAACATTTAAAATAACTTACATAAGAATTATAGAAAAATGAATTGTGTTTGAATATATATTGTGATTTTTTGTCTTCATCTTATCTGTTGTGAATTTTTATAAAATATTCTTCCATTAAAAAAAATTTTTATATTTTTTTTTTGAAAAATTTATTTAACTGCCTTTATTATTAAAATGAAGAATAAAATTAGAATTAGAATCACATCAATTTAAGTATCTGTAAACTGTAATATTATATTAATAATGAAATTATAATTTGTGCAAAGCCATTAAATTAAACTTTTAAACAAATATCGAATAATATTTTTTATTTAAAAAAAATAAAATTCAATATATAATTATATTGAACAAACAAGTATGCCAAATCGTTCTAAAAAAAAAAAAGTATGCCAAAACTTAAGAATAGTCTTTTTCATCATAATAATTAACACTCATTGGTGTCATTGCATTGATCTAAGAACCTCGTTACATTGTTTCTGGGTAGTTGTCTAAAAATTTGCTAGCAAGATCCCTAAAACTGTAAATCGCAATAATTCACTATGATTCCAAGCAAATTATTCAAAAAGAAGAAGAGGAAATTGCACAAATCTACAGTTAAATTTCATTTGATATTTTTTGCTTTAAAAACTATAATTAATTTTTATATTTTTTGCAATAAAAATAGTTTTTTGTACAATATAAATTTCTTTATAAAAACAAAAATAACTCAGTTATTTATATATTAAGAATATATTAATAATATCACCTAATATTAACTTAATTATTTTATTGTTATATATTGAGAATAAATTTATAATCTTATATTATACATAAAGTTAATTATAGTTTTCGATAAAAAGAAAAATGGGAACAATTTTGTAATTAGATTCGGTGTAATTTATTTTCCTGCAATTTCTTCAAAGTACACATTTTTGTTTCATTTGTGAAGTAATATTAGGGACTCACACTAATAAAGACCCGTCATGAATGAATTAGGGACCAAATTATTATTAATATTGATATATATCATCATCAAATAGCCTTACAAGGGTATTTGTCAATATTGATAACAATTTGATCTCTAATCCATTCAAGGTGATACTGATACTATTTGTCAATATCGATAATGATTTGGTCCCTAATCTATTCTTAATGAATCTTTATTAGTATAAGTTCCTAATATTACTTCACAAATAAAATAAAAATATGTATTTTAAAAAAATTGCATAAAAATTACATGAAAATGAATTTTACAGTATATTTTGCAATATCCAAGTATTAAACAATTAAATGTAATATAATTTATTATTTTTTTATTATGAAATCATAAGCTCGCTGTTAACGAAATCTTTTTCTCTTCTCTCATTTCTCCATCTTCGCCGCCTTTGAATTGAAGTTAACGTCTGTCTACACTTTTATTAGTAAGCTCTAAAGTTGCCGATGTGGACATTAATTAATCTTCTCAATTAATCGTGGCTAATATATCATAGTGAATGAATCTACAAAAAAAAAAAAACAAATAAATAAATAAGTTTTCGCAATTCTCCTATAACCATATATTAACACTATTTTTGTAAAATCTATTTCCATATATAAAACTATAGAAAAGAAAAGTCTAACACAAAACAATACAATACAAAATGCATTTTGGAATTTGAAGTAACAGTAGAGTTTAGATATTTTGCCACTCTTGATGCTTTTGATGAAGGGTAAAGAAAGCAATAACTAAGTCAAAAACCTCATAAACATTAGCATCAAAACATGTCTAGTGCAAAAAAGAAGAGAAAAAACAAAACGTCAAAGACTAGTTGGCAATGGCATCCCCCAATAAGGTAAAAAGATAAAGAGATAAGGAGTGATGTTGAAATTGATTGTGACTTAAAAGAACAAAACAATGAGTCCCGTCTTTTAAATCACTTCCCTTTCCTCTTCCTAGTAATTCAATCATATTAATTAAATATTTAACACTTAATTTAATTTATCCTTGAATTATGAGTAAATTTTAAATTTTAAATAAAAATAACAATCATACTAAACTTTTTGACTACTAGAAATGTTTCTCTTTCCCGGCCCCCTCTACTCCATTGCAATTATGGTTTGTGCATGCTTTGAGACTAAGATCGTACACTTTAGGTACTCTTCTCTTCTTCCCCCGTTAAACTTCCCTAAAGAGAGAGAAAAAATAAAGAACAAGAAGCTAAACGTACGTCAAAACCAGAAGAATAATATCATAACCACAAAAGACCACAATTATATAATATTCATAGAGTTCCTACTTCCTACCAGTACCACAAAGGAATGCAAAAGCACATTTTCTTTCATTCCTTCGTTGGGTAAAACTACTTCTTCAAAACCAAGATAGTGATATATATATATATATATATATATATATATATATATATATATATATACACATTATACACACAAACCACCCTCCTTCTCTGTACATACACTTCCCTGTTCTGACCTTAAACCATTCATTCCCCATATACCAAATACATATTCATTAACCCAATCAAAACGGTGCGTTTAGATTGGGCAAAAGGGAGGGAGAGTAACTCATAAATGAATACTTATTAAAATGGGGCAGTGGTTGTTCGATATAGAGTGTTCTGAGTCTTCATCCTATGTTGAGTGCCTGCAGCTGCAGCATCAGCGTCATCCAACTGCAACAAATTGAACAAACAAACGGTCACTACTACCAAATATAATTCATGCCTTTTAATTTGCTTCACAATGCATATATCATAATCCAATATATATATACATAATTTAGTCTTAGAAAGATATAATAGTTGGTCTCTCAAAATTTGTATGGGATTAATTTGATTGTACAATTACAATATATATATATATATATATATATAGCAATGTATCAGTTCAATGTATGTAATGTGCCTGTTTTAGCTGTCTCATGAGTGTGGCATTTTCTCGTTTTAATTGTTTAAGCTCAAGCTCCAACTCAACGGTGTAAGCCTGCAGGAGATTAGAAAGGAAAAAAAGCAGAGATGAGAAAAATTGAAACAAGTAAAACCTAATTTCGGTATCTGACATAAATAGAATTTCAATTTAGACCTTTCGTCATCACTATTATTCCATTCCAACATTTCAAACAGTTGAGTGAGTAAAATCCGAGTGGAAATAGGGCTTTTTTCTAAAATTGAAGCAAATTTGAATCTCAAAAGAAGACGAAAGAAGCAATGTATATATTTCCTGTTTTCGAGCTCTTGATCGAGCAGCGGATTCGCGATTCTTGATCATGCGCTTCCTGCGAGAATCGGGAGAGGTAGGGCGTTGAGATTCAGGAAACGGCCTCTTGTTCCTCCTCAAACAAGGCATCAAAAGGGAAGCAGAGGAATTAGGCAGAGTCGTAGTGTGACTGTGAGAGTGAGACGAAGCACCATTCGCGGTTACAGTTACAGTTACAGCAGCAGAAGCAGAAGTATTATTGCACAATGGATTCAAGGAGGGAGACAGAAATTGGTGGAAGAAGGTGTTGGAATTAGCAGTAGCAGTAGTAGAAGAATAAAAAGACGACGAAGAAGAAGAAGAAGAATAAGAGATTTCCTTGAGCGAAGCAAGATTAATTTCCTTCCAGACCTCCTCCATGGTTAATTCGCAGAAGAAGAAGAGTGTGATGGTAGCATTGGTGAGGAGTGAGGGATTTATGGGGGATGGAGGTTGAAGAAGCAAGAGTTTGAGATTTGAGAATGAGAGGAATTGAAGGGAGAAAGCAGAGGCTATATACAGAAGAAGAATGTGCTTTCCGTAATTGATATTTTGGTTTTGCCTCAGTACTATACTATTAGCTAGCACGGTCAATATAAGTGGGCCCTCATGGGCTGATTTGGACCTTATAATTCAAGCCCATGATAACCTCATGGGAATTGGGTTCAACTGACTCGTTTGACCTTTTTTATTAAACTAAATTAAATCGACCAAAAATTAATTAATGTTTCGTTTGATGCTCTTATCAAAGTTTCAAATCTATTTTTTAAATATTAGATTATATTTAACATATTTAAAATTTTGAATTTTAAATTAATTTAATTTTATAACTATTTGAACTAAATCTTAAAAAAAATAATGTAATTGCTATTTATTTATTTATTTTGTATTGTTTCATTATGAATTAATTAAGAACATCTATTATTTTATCGAAATTAGATTCAGTGCAATTCCTATAAAATACACATTTTTACTTTATTTTTGAAGTACTAATATGGACTCACACTAATAATAATAATCCATTATGAATAGATTAGAGACCAAATTAATATCAATATTGACAAATATCATCACTTTAAAAGGATTAGGGACCAAATTGTTATTGATATTAAAAAATAGTCTTGTGAGGCTATTTAGTAATGATATTTGTCAAAATTGATAATAATTTCATCCTTAATCCATTCATAGTGGGTTATTGTTAGAGTAAATCTGTATTAGTGCTTTAAAAATAAAGTAAAATTATACATTTTGAAAGAATTACACCAGAATTACACGGAAGGGAATTGCGCTGAATTCAATTTCATGAATTTTACAAATTAAATAGTTCAAATTATCAAATTAAATAACCCAAGATCTACCATTTATGATTTGATTTGACATTAATAAAATTTAACACCCCAACTCCAAAGTACCTACCTAACCATGCTAAAAAAAAAGATGAAAATGAAAATGATTAATGTCATAGAAATATAAGGTATGAAATGAGTATTTGGGTTAAGAATTTAGCAGAAAAACTGTGGTATAGATTTGAATATCTCTAAAGTATTAGAAAATTCGTTTGGTAGACAATTGTTTAAAAAGTAAATGTTTGAATTGAAGATTTGTTTGTCTTTGTATCATGTCATTAAGCTTTTGTCCGATAATTTGAAGGGGGACTTTAAAAGAGAAAAATGCAGTGAAATGAGTGGTGATTTTGAAATGAAAAGGATTCCCCACAGCCCACAGTGCATGTCTGCTTTTGTTCCAGCTCTACCTTCTGTCCTATAATAATAGACACGTGTCACCTCTATATTACCTTGTCCTCATTGCTTTCACACTCAACCACCACACAAGCATTGCGACTTAAACTCTATTTTAGCCTACTAAAATATATGACGTAAGATTAAGGAACATTTGGTATAAATATACAGATATAAAGTATTTTAGAATAAATGAAAGTATTGTAGAGAAAAATAAAAAAAGAGATAAAAATATATAATAAAAAATGTGTTTGGTATGTATAAAATATTATATAAATTTTTTTGGCAAATCGTAAGACACAATAATTTTACTGTTTAGCATCCTTACCAAATGAATCCTAAAAGTTTATGTCCCTAATTAAAAATAGATAAGCTTAATTTACCCATAAAAAGAATACTAAACTAGATTAGAGCTGGGTCGGGTAATTAATTTTTAATTTTAATTTTAATATTTATATATTAAATTAATTTTTTAATTTTTATTTCAATTTAAATTATATCAATTATTTTAAATTTTCATTTAATTTATCTAATTACTTTAATTCACATTTTATTAATATATCTTACTGTTTTAAATTTTAAATAAGGATGAGTATTATACCATAAAATATTTTGTAATGATTTAATAATTAAAGTTGTTATTTTAAAAAATTAAAAATAAAAAAATTCCATCCCAATCTTAACAAAATAGGATTAAAATGAGCTAAAATCATATCGTATTAATTTATTTTGACAGCGCTAACCAAAAGTAAGCACATATTAGATAATATGACACAAATATTACTGCCATTACATAAAATATAAGGTAACACAACGCTAATTATTAATTAATACTTTGACAAAGTCGGTTATTGTACGTATTAGTTATTAGGGCCTCGTTTAGTTACATGAATGTTTGAGGGAATGTGAATAAAAATGTTGGAGGGAATGAGAATGTGATGTGACTGTGATGTGAATGGAATAAAAGTAGATGAAATTACCATTTTACCCTTATATTGAAAGTGAGAATAGAATAAAAGTAGGTAAAAAAGTAAAAGCAAAAACATTATTTCATTAGATTGCAAAAAATAAAGTATGTTTGATATTAAGAATGTTAGATTACAACCTTAATTTAATGAACCAAATGGTGCCTAATTTTTTTTAAAAAAAAATTGTGTGAAATTCTTGTATTATTACATATAAATTTCAAACTAATTTAACCTATGAATTTAGTATTTTAAGCTATACCAAGTTCATAATAATATAATCTTGAGTAAATTATAATTACTTTCTATAAAAGTTTGTTAAATTAAAATTATTCTCCCATTAATTTATTTGTTGTAAATGAAGATATTTTTCTGTAAAAATAAGACTGTGATCTTATTTTTAATATAATAATAAATGTAGCTAAAGTTATATTTAAGATTCAACATGAAATTATTGATATAACAGTAAAAATATTTAAGTAATTTTATTATGTTAGAATCTTAAATTATATAATATTTAAGAACATTTTATGACATCATGTGGCCTGTGTGAAATATGAATATCATATAAAATAAACATATGTTTTTTTTTAAAAAAATAATAAGCATAAGCAAAATTCACTGCTTTTGTACGGTATAACAATTTTTTTATTATCTTTAAATTTAAGTATTTTTAAAATTATCCACAAATTTATACTATTTTTTTATGGTATAAATTTGCCAATAAATAGCCATGAATTTTGAGGAAATTTTGCAAGAAATTCGCCAATAGTATCAGCGAGTTCATAGTCAAATATTCCAGAGCAAGAAACATAATGGAGATATCAAAACAAGAGATCAGATGTTCAGTGGTACGGTAGTACTAAATTTCAGTACATTCATCCAATCAGTTGGTTCCTAAATCATTTAAGGTGGGTCCTTATTAAAGTGAATTTATATTAGACTTTACATGATTGGAGGGATATACTGAACTTCAATGGTACGATACCATTGAACTTTTATTCCCCTAAGGTTATATATGGATATATGAAAACATTTGCCTTTCTTATGCCTTTTGAAAATACCAAATTCTTGAGGTCCCGTTTGGTTGTCTGAATCTTAGCTGTAATTTAACATTCCCTCAACTTTGAATATTGTGATTCACTTTTATTTCATTCACATCACATTCTCATTTTTCTAATATTCTTATAATCAAATGAGGGTTAAGAGTTGTTAGAGTAATTAAGGGAAGCTTTAGATGACAGATAGGACCAAATTAAGATAAATGCATGGCACCTTGAATGACGCTTAATTAGTACAGTACAATAATGGAGAATTTGAATGATTTGCAATAGTTTTGAAGGCTGTATATTGTACTATTTTATGAAAGCACATTTTCTATTCTAGAAGTGATAATGGGAAGACCAAAAATTTAGAGAGAGATAAACAAGTTAGGACCGTCAATCCGTTGGGATTGAGCCGAAACGCCAATCTTTTCAATTTTTTTTTTATATGTTTCATGATTAAAAATGGGTTGGTATGTTAACTCGAACCAACTATAGTTATTCAATAAATCAAGGAAGAAAGGAAAAAAAGAAGTTAGATTGCCTACCTGAACCATTAATAAATAGCTTAGATTAATTGATACATTTTTATTGAACTCAAACCAATCTAATCACTGATATTTTTCTTCGAGCTAAACCAACTCAAACTGTGAGAGAGCCAAACAAGGGACTAATCTTAAATGAATTATGGTCTAAATGTTTTTTAAAATCGTTTCCCTACTTTATTTTTTCAAAAGAAGCTAGCTTCTTTATAGTAAGTTTTAACATTCCAAGTGATGTTTTTTTTTTTTTTTTGCAAAAGTGGGTTTTTTATCCTAACGTTTGGTGTCCTCGTCAGTTTTGTCCTTGACGTTTCTTTCCTGTGAATTGTATTCCAATGTTTTATTTTTCTATCAATGTTATCTTTTTTACTAATGCTATTAAATAATTAACAATTTTTGCTGATGTGGCATCACATGTGACAAAATAAGTTGATTAGACAAAAGTATTTTTCAACTCAGATTTTTTTCTATCCTAGCTTGCACAATACTGTGTCGTTTTGAACTCTAAACATTTTCTTCTCAAACAAGTTGAAGCACCGCACCATTTTGTTCTCACTTTTTCTGGTCAGCTCATTTTGCTACGTGTAAAAATACTTTTGCATAGTCAACTCGTTTTGTCACGTGTGATGCCATATTAACAAAAACCGTTAATTATTTAACAGCATTAGTGAAAAGGACAACATTGATAAAATAATAAAACGTTTGTGGTACAATTGACAGTAAAAAAAATGTTGGAGGCAGAATTGACAGTGACGCAAAATATTGGAGGTGAGAAACACCCTTTTGCCTAATTTTTTTTGGAGAGCCTATGGTATTTACTATCGACAATAATAATTAATCTCTTTACATTGTACACTTCTTAAATGGGGGTTTTAATATTGAACACAAAACTCTCTCCATAGACACCACTAAAAATTGAACCCGTCACTAAATATTTAAAAAAAAAATCAACTAACTGTCAATTGTGCTGCAGCTCATGAATAATGATGTACTCATTTAGCAAATCTGATATTTATAAATGCTTTTTTTGGGTTTAGGATTATTATTTTTGGATTCTCATGAGTATTTTCTATAAAATAGAATTCTGTTTGATTTACAATCTAACACTGTATATAGACATATTTCTTAGTAAAATTTCAAACCTCATTAGTTCATTGTATGGTTATGTTGTGAGAGAAGTAAGCCTTTGGTGTAGGGTGTAGGTAGTAGACATAATTTTAATTGATTTTGGGTTTGAAATGAAAAAGGTGTCAACTATAGAAAATGATGACGAAAGGCATCAGAACATGAGAATCTGGCCCCCAAATCACACATTTGATTATGCAAGTCTTATCCACAATGCATCTATCTAGCCTAGGGATGGAGTAGGGAGCATCATAACTCATAAGGAGAGGCTCCTCTTCTCACCATGGGAGAATACCATTCTACCCTCACATATTCCAAAACTCATCTCTCTCTCTCTGACTCACCAAGTACGTATGCTTTCTCATAAGTTGAGCCAGTGTTTGCATTATGATTTCCCCATCTTAGAAGCTGTGGTGATGTTATGACAAGTGACAACTAGCTAGCAAAAGTATCGTGGACTAATGTCATGAGTTTGAATCTCTTGAAAATTTTAAAATTTTTATTTGATGTGAATATTTTTTTATACAGATTCTCTCACACTCAAAAAATAATTAAGTAGCAGTAACTAAGTAAAATTATTTAAACTAGTTTAAGTTTGTACAGTAATTCATTTGTTGGACTTCTGTTAGTCTTTCAAACATATTGTTGATGTCCTGATACTTAAAAATGTCTTTCCTTTGGAGACTTTCTCAGTTCATTTTGCTAGTAGGTAGACTTTGCAGAAGCAATTAATATAGTTGGTATTCACTGTGAGTTTTTACTTGTTACGCTTCAAGATTCAGCTCAGTTTTGTGCTCAAAACTACGTATGGTGACTATGAGATAATAAAAGAATGTACAAATTTTGGCCTCGTTGAAGATTTAGGATTTGAGGTAGAATCCTAGATATACTTTTCTTTAGCTTTGTGGAAGACAGACGTTAAGGGGCATACTTTAGGTTATTCATATATGTGTTCTGTAGTGCCTCCCAATCACTTTTTAAAAGATTAATTCTAATACTCCTGAATTCAACACCATTTCTGAATTATTGATGATAGCGATTTTAATTTGTATAATTCATATGTAAACTATATATTATATACTTTCAATGAAACACTTTTTTTTATTATTTTTTACTAAAACAAGATGAATAATGAGTTACTTAAGATCTGCAGATAGCTATTCAGTTCACGCAGATAAAATAGGTGAAGGAAATACGCTCATACTTCAGAGATACGTCTTATTTGTCCCAAAAGATTAAAAGGTATGACTTGTTTAAAAGTTGTTTTTTTAAAAAAAAAATTAAAAAAAATCTTCTTTGAATTGTTGCATTACTAAAATTAATAATAAGAACATTATACCAGTTTAGAAACAAAAACAAACAGCAAAAAAAACGTTTCCGAATTTATATTTAAAAAAAGCTTCATGACATGGACATAAATAATTAAATACATAAAAACAATTCTAACATAAATTTTAAAAAATAATTTTATGAGATAATTTGAAGAAAAGAAAAAGGCACGATCCCCACCCAGAAATGTATAGCAACTCATTTGAATACCATCAAGCAATTATGTATCAACAATTAAAATAAGTACACCAATCATCAATCAAGGCATGAAAGGTAAACAACAAGGAGAAGGATTATGAAATATAAATGCAACTTCGTAGTCTAGATTGACAAGAAAACCAACACTATCCAGGTATAACCGGATGATAAAGTTTTAATACGCCCACAGTGGACATTTATGAATTGGAATCATTGCAAGAGTTTAATAAATCCAGAAACTCTAAGGGCGTATAAACATCAATGTCATTTCAGAATAACGTGACAATAAAAAAGAAAAGAGAAGATACCAAGTAATTGTGGAACAAGCTCCAGCAGCAGAGTCATCTCTCCTTACCCTCAGAGGCAACAGGTAGCTACCAAATTGTTTGGCCCCAAACATTCAACATCCATGATCTCACATATAATGCTGACCCCAAAGATTATAAAAAGCAGCTGAGGGGCAGTAAGGGGAAGCACGATCAAAATCCCCCAGATTAAAGCAACAACCATGAACCATCCGACCATCAAAGAGTTCACCCCATAAAAACAAAAACCAATCAACAGAGTCATGTTACAAGCTCCATACTATCAAGAAAATAAAAAGTTCCTCTATTTTTTTCGTGGGGTGTTTTACCACTTATATGTTTTTTCTTCCTTTGTTGTCCGTTTTCTGAATGACGTCCTCCTACTTGCCTCAGGAAATATCCTATCACATTGTGTGCCATATGCAAAGTCACTATCTCCAAAAATTGTGAGACCATTCATAAATCCAGGCTTCCTGACTCCCTCTGAAGAATTCTCTTCCCAAAATTGTGCTAAGGCACATGTACAGCTAATTTCTCGCAGAAGTAGAGTGATCTGATACTTGAATTTCAACTTCACCAGTACCCTCAGTAGAGGAACGCTGTAACCGGCTATTTAAATCCCCAAATGAAGATTTATTCTGTAAAGCATCAGATAGAACGTCTAATTGTCCTGGACCACAATTGCTAGTTATATTCTCCAGAGACATACTTTGAACCTGTTCTGCCAGCATATCATGACTGAACTTTCCAAGGGTTTGGGAGCCCATAGCACCAGAAGAGTGAACAGAAGCAGGCATGATCCATCTCCTCCAATCATTTCGTCTCCTTAATTTGTCACCCTATGGTAGAAGAGAACATACATTTTTAAAATTAATTTTATATGTTAAAGAAACAATGACAATGGCATTAAATCATTAATCAGTAACGGCGGTTTGACGCACAAAAGAGGGAAGGCTACGAAACATGGCTGTCAAAATTGCATTTTAAATAAAAAATACCATACGTTTTAGGTTAGAAAAACAGGTTAACTCATACAAGCTCAAAAACGTGTGAAACACGGTAAAATTGTAATTTAACCAGCAGGCAAGCTGCTAATGCTGGGAATCTTTTCTCTCCACACCTCATAATTTCTAGCATGTCTATGGAGATTCTAAAGAAGGTGAACGAAAAATTTGAGGGGCAGGGGCAAGCATTGGAGTCATACAGGTTCATATAAGTCAAAGCAAAACGGAAATATATGAAATGTAAATTTAGTGGAGAAGCACTAAATACAGGTTCCTACTTGCTCCTCGTGGCTGGTGCTTCCTAGGTGAGTGGTGGTTTCTCAGTGCAGGTGGTGTGACATGAAAATGCATGGGAATGAAGAGGAACCCCATGATTCAATAATCAGGGTGCTTTTTCTGTCAAAGTATCCAGTTTCATGTATCTCTTCATTTTAATTCCAATTTTGGGTTTTAAGTTTTGCTTTAGGTAGTCAATAGCCAGCGTAAAACTTTGTTGAATCTTTATGGATCAGCGACATGAACATGTCAAAGCCAAGATGGAACATGTTGGTGTCGCTTGATCCATGTAGCCGACCTTACCTAGTAAAAATGATTGTTGTTGTAAATTTTGCTTTATTTGTTTCTCAGTCAATTGATTGTTGAAATTCACTCACTTATCTTTGTTATCTATAGGATTTCTCTTTTATACGCAGATGTTTAGTGTTTTACACAGGCAAACTATTTGAAAACTTCACAAAACACTAGTGACAATGTAATTAATATTAGATAGTATCTTTATAGTAAGAGTCTATGAAGCACGAACACTTCAAAGTCTAAGCGTGTTGGCGTGCGACACGACAATGGCAAACTGACTTCATGTCCAATTTAAAAATAATTTTCCTTGGCTCGGACACGTGTCGGACACAACTCCGACATGTCATGGACACTACTTGGACACTGCAAAATAGATTTTTTTTCTAGAAAAAAGAGGTAAAATGTGCGAGGTTTCATTATTTTTTGAGTTTTGACATTTCCCTCCCATTTGCTTAAACAAACGTGTTTCATCTTCTGTACTCATTTTCTCTTTTCTCTTATATGTATCTTCAACCTTGCCCTTTTCATCCACTCTTTCATCTTATTCAACTCTCTTCTTTTCTTCAACTCACTTCTTCCTTCACATTCCTTCATTCTTTCTAAAATTCTATTAATCTTCAAGTTCATTGGAATTATGATATATATTTCTATATATATATATATATATATATATATGCCATGTCGTGTCCTGCAATTTCAAGAATTTGGTGTGTCCTTGTGTCTGTCATGTCACGTGTCCGTGTCTATGCTTCATAATAAGAGTGCAGGACTTTTGTTAATTATTATGTCATGTGACAATTAGATATTGATGTCTACTTTTCTTTAAACACTTTATGGCGCATCTTGAGTATTATCTACAATGAGAAAATATATATTTTAATAGTTATATATTCAGCAACATTGACTCATGTTCATTACCCCTCCCTCACAAGTTTACTTAAACTTGCAAGTTCGACAAGAATGCAAGTGATGTCTTTACTTCACAATTCTATAATTTATAGCATACACCAAACTCCAAGGCAAGCACCAGAAAAATACCTGCACTTCAACAACAGATGAAGTTCGAATAGCATCTAATATAAGCTGGATATTGTCAGTCAGCTGCATAACCTGATAGAGACATAAATGTTATCAGTTGGTGGTGATATCCACAAATGACATCCGTTGTAGAAGAATTTGTGCACATTGTTTGGAACCGTAATTGCGAACTTCAAAGAACAGAACAAGAAATACATATAGTTTATGATAAACAAGACCACACAAAAATAGTCATACAGTAATTAGAACTTAGAAGTGACAATCCAAGAAATCAGCACTATCAGCTAAAGCAGCAGTATAGATTTATATTACTTGACATAGATAGCAAAGCCAGTTATAATATTTCAACAAATCATTGATAAATAGGAACACAAATAAAACATACAATCATATTCATACACATTTATCTTAGGGTATCAGGAGGGTACTGTAGTTCCTGGACCTGGACCCAGAGAAAAATATTTTCCTATCTCCAGACTCAAACCCAAGCCAATAGCAAAATCAACCTCTCATCTATAAAATTCATTTATATAAAATCACAAAGTAAAAACTCAACCATTAATATTTTCCAAATTCTAAAACATAATCAAGTTTCACAACTCTTGCTAAAATGTAAACTTGGAACATATGACTAAAATTAAATTTTAACAAGTTCATTCTCAAAAGTATCAAACATAACTAGGCACTCAATATATACAAATGTGAGAGGTTGAGGATTAGATTTTTCTGTGAACTTTAGAAGAGTTTTTGTCTCTCCCTGAAGTAAATAATAAAAGAAAATATTAATATATATTTCTTATATTATAAAAAATTATACATAATATATTGTTATATATATATTAATATAAAATAAATATTTTAATATATAACATATGCAATGGATCTGGGCTTGGGCCCGGGTGAATACTACTCTTCCCAGACCCCACGGATAAAATTTGCAGGTGCCCGTTGGCCATAGGTACTTTGACCATCCCAACACTATCCATCTAGAAACATGAACCTTTCACACTTCTAAGTTCCGAGTTAGGATTACAAGGAAAAGCCTAGAAGCCGGTAAGAAGAAACCTATTTACATTGTACAGCATAGATAACAATCCATAAACCTAATTTTTGTCTGTCATTTATATTGTACAATATATATGGATAGTACAGATTTTCGTAGTTGCAAATGCTTGTAACCCACACTTTCACATGCATGACAGTTATTATATGCATCAAACAAACCACCAACTAAGGAAATATATATGTATGTATTACTATTGTGGTTCTTCTTACCATCATGATATTACTATTGACATTACATTTATCAAGCACTGACAAAAAATTTGAACCTTCAACTCAGGAATGGGCGAACGGCATATATAATATGCGAAAATCAAAGAATCGAAGTTGCCTTCAATTCAGAAGCTTCTATTCTTAAAATGATGATGCATACATTCATGTATAAACTAACCTATTTTATTAACTTGTATATTCACTCATACTTTCCTGTTTAAGTTAACGAAAGTTTCAAGGAAAAGGCTCTATGTAATACATGGCAGCAGAATCTATGAATGGGATCAAATTCAAAACTACTCTACAAAAAAAATTACAAAGTTATTGCAAAAATCAGTACTTAGAGTAGGAAGTATGATATGGACGTGATTGCAAAATAGAAGGTAACAAATAAATAAGTAGTAATAACCATTATTTTCATATAAATGGAAGTTCTATGGGCACATCACTCACAGAATCAAATATCAAGTTCATAACATCTATTGAATCTCGTATAGTCCAAAATCAAATCATAAACTAAAAGGATGATAGAAACCCAATCACAGAAATGGAACACAAGCAAACAATTTCCATGTTTGCATAGAATGCCCACTTGGAAATATTTCATACTGGCATCATATAAAACTACGTGAGAAAAAGAATGTAAATACTCATAAACTTGTTCACATAAGATGTTTTAGAAACACTACGTCAACACAAGTACATCCAATTGTTGTAATAGCATGTTTAGTCAATGAGGAAAATGAGATAGTATCACACAAACATCTTTTTATTGCTTATGTTATGTTACCAATAGAATCCCCCACGTAAACTAAACTGCTTTGCAGGACTTTGGAGGAAGGCCTAAGGATAAAGATAAAACCAAATATCATAGCTTGAATCCCCCACGTAGATGCATGACTAACAAAGGAAAAAAGTTTGGGTTAGATGCTAGCTTTTGCATCCTTGCACCATGTTTAAACCATAACATTCACCATGTACCTTACAGTTCCTGTTTCAATACAAAACCTTGATCTTGAAGAGTAATTTTCCCCCCTTTGTAACACTTACACACTTTTCACTAATTAATATATGATATGAACTCTGCCCCAGTAAAGGAGACAACAAATGTTACAAACATTTATCAACCCATGATTGTCAATGAAAAAGCATAAAAATTAATTAAGAGGAGAACCTGATCAAAATAAGATCACTACTATTCAATCATCAACAATTACCTGCTAAGAAGCGCCCAATTCAATCATCAAGTAACTTCCAATTAGTAAATAAAAGATTATGAAATAAGGTTTATCCTACCAAATTCAAGTATCCCTTTACATAATAAGTTAAGAAGTATAAACTCAGCTCAAAACATCTCATGTTTGCCCAAAAAAAAAGCTGGAGGGTGGTGAATCAATCAAGTACCCCAGACAACTCACTTTCTTGAAGCCTGCTATTAATTTTATTGGAACCCAGCCCTGTTCATCCATGTTCTGCCGCAAATATGTATCTTTAATTAAATTCTCACCGCTGCAATAGGCAAGTTATGGCAATGTTACAGTAAACCTTCTAAAAGAGTGGCAAGACAAAAAGACAACAAATGAGAAATATCAATTGACGAAAGCAGAAGCAATACCTGAAATAGTAGTCAATCTGATTGACTATTTTAGCATGCAACTGAGGATCAGGAGCTGGAAAAAACATTGCATGAGGTGGTATTGGTGGTACAAAAGGAACACCTCTAAGTGAATCAGGGGGTGGTGCCGCTACATACAACAGTTGAGGTGTTAAGTCTGAAAATAAATAGTCATCAGACCATATACATATCCCGAAAAAAGAAACCATCTTGAATTTCATACAGCATACCAGGGTATCCAACATGACCACCAAAAGGTCGGAGTGGTGGTGGAATAAATTGACCAGAATTAGGAGGTGGTGGTGGTGGCGGCGGCCTTATAAATCTTGGAAAACCTCTTGGAGGCATATGGGGGTCTCTACCATTAAAATTACGATGAGTATTCCAATCCTGATTTCCACGATCTTGTTCACGCCTGCTACCATAGTTATGATGATGAGTGCTGTCTCCACGCTGATGTGGACCGCCATTACGATTCCTATATGAATTGCGCTGCTGTGGAGGATCATTAACATTAGGGGTCTGAGACACAAATCCACTTCTTTGTGTGTGGTCCTTTAAGGAAGAGTTGTGCAACCCTGTTGCAGCTATTTGACCTTGAGGTGCAGACTGTTGAGGGTGGCCACCATTAAAAGATGCATTTGGACCATTGCGTTTCACTGGTCTCTGGCGAGTTTGAGCAGCATTGTTTGTGTTTGTATTATCGATAACTTGCCTTTGTGAAGAGGAAGGCATGATTCCAGTACCCTATAAGTGGCACTTAAAACAACAGGAATACATATGTGTATATATATATATATATGTAAAGCAATAAACAAAATATACATATTCCAGCCATGTTAATTGTTAAGAATGAATGTATTTTGAAATCCATCTGGTTGCTAAGAAATAGCAAAAGATTTGTTATTCTAATACAGTTCCCATAAAGGAGAGAAACCCATTTTGTTTTAACTGAACATTCTTATCAAATTAAACCACAGCAACTACATCTATACTCTTATATTTTTCATAAATAAAAGACGAACCAAAAAACTAAACTAAAATCAGGTTGCCAAGTGCTCGAACGTACGAGAAAACGATCCTCTTTCCCGTCTTTATTATTTAAATTTCAGATTAAGAGTATAGGAAAAACTCAGCTAAACTACGCTGCTGTGACTGGTTGAAATTATACGTTTACCGAAGACGGAAAGATGATAATACCTGAAGCTGAAACACTAGTATTCTGCAAGATAAAAGAAACTAAATCCAGAAAGAACCAAACCTGCAATTGGGGTACAGATGATCCATCGGCAGCACCTTTCGGTGATTCTGAAGACACTTTCATCGTCGCTCTGGTAGACTCCGATAAGGCTGGCCAGGAAAGAGCTCCCATTACCGGCTTGACTTCAGAAGCAGCCCCATTGGACGGTTTGTTCCAAGCAGGCCTCTTACCCGTGTTGCCATTGAACACGCTGCCGTTATCCAAGCTGTCGGCGACAGAGCTAGAATCATCAACCGGGAGAGATGGCAAGACGACAGGCGAAGATTCAACCAGCGTCGGCGCCGATGATGGCGACAAAGGAGCAGCAGCAATTGGGTCGGATTCACCGCGAACAACATGGTTCCAGGGCGAAGAAACAACGGGCCTGACAGCACGGCGTGATGGAGGGCCGTTGAGGCTATCAGAGGAATGTCGTGGAGAATGATTGGGGGCAGTACCACTCATGGCCATTGATGAGGTATTTAGGGTTAATCTAGTGAGAGTCGACGAGTTGATCGACGTGTGGAAAATGACAGAGAGGTCAAAAAAAAAGAATGATCGGAAGGAGTGTGATCTAGGGTTTGAAATAAACTCCGAATGAATGCAGCAAACTAGGGTTTCCAAAAATTGAGCGATCAGATCGCAGCAACGAGTTTTTGTCTTGAGAGAGAAGGCGTTTAGAGGAACGGTGGCTCTGGACTGCTATTAACTTTCTTTCTCTCTCTCTCTCTCTACTTTCTCTCTCTTTCTCTCTTTTCGCTTCTCCCTTTTATTCTCTCAATTTGGCTACTTCGCTTTCTATTGGTTTTTGGACTTTTTGCTTCGGTGTAGCAAGAGTAGAATACTTCTTTCTCATGCCAGGTTTTCCGTGAGAACCGATTTTACGAAAATACCCTTCAATATTCACTTAATCCTCTCCTTGTCCTTCCTAATAAACAAAATTTGCGTACGCTAATTACTGTAAATTACGATTGTCTTATAATTTCACATCTCGTTTTTAAGTAAGATTCAATATAATAATAATAATGATTTATCATATTAATATTTTGAATAGTTTAAGGATTATATTCTTATTATCATTGATAAATAGAAAAATAGAAAATAATAAATAAAGAAAGTATCAAATTTTTAATATTACCCAAGATCGAATCCTCAAATAGCATCTTTCGGTTTTAATAGAAGTTTGTGTTGAGGTATTTTTAGTTTTCATATTGTGGTTCCTAATAAGCAACCATAACTATGTACTCCATAGTGTATAAATGGCAATTATAGAATTTGATATTCACATTTCATAATTCATTATTAATTAATTGGAATATCTTTGCCATTACTTACTCGCCATTTACGGTTCAAGAGAATATCAATTATCATTGAGTAAATGTAACGTGGATCCTCTACTGTTCAGCTGTTGTGCGGTTCGGCCGAACACAAAACCGTGGCAAAAATATTTGTCATGGTTGCGTGAGCGACTAATTGAACGGCACAACAACAACACTGTAGAAGATCCGTTCTCAAGTAAATGCCTTCCAATATCTTAATAAGTTAAAAATGTTTTCAAGTACTTGTACCATTAGTCTGGGTTCCAATATATGCTTTGAGAAGGAAGAGTTCATTTTATAAGAGGCATATTCTCGCTACATTAATTTATTTGATCCCTTTACTTTCTTGCTCCTTCATGAGATGACTATATAAGACATTAGGCACAAAGAATAATTATTGGAGGTAATACTAGTTCTTTAAACAAATGTATATTACCATGCTCTTCATTTTATGTTACTTTAATATCTACTATCCTTCATCATCTTTTTATAACATTGCGTTTGAATTGTTAATTTTAAGTTTTGCTCTCTATTTTTATTATAGTTTGATTTGTATTATATTTTCAATTCGATTATGATTGGATTGGATGTGCTTGAATTTAAACAATCTTATAAGAAACTATAATCGTTCATTTATAATAACCTATTTAGTTTGATTTTGATATGTAGTGAGATATATTATCGTTATATATATGACATTAATGATAAGATCGTATTAGTAAATTATATTGTGGTATGTGACCAAAAAAAAAAAGTGAGATACTTCTTTGTAATTATATTGTTTGGAGTTTTGCTTCCTTTTCCTTGATTTGTGTACTTACATTGTTATAGTGGGTTTTATACCAAGCACACAATGATTTTATGATGCTTCTTTATTTTCTATACCAAGCACTTGCAATTCAATATAAGTAATTTTTTTGGCCAATAATTCAATTAATTTTGATCATGACAAATTCTTCTTTACTATAAATAAATGTGCTTATTAGTTGTGTCAAGTAGTATTGTTAATGTGTCGGTTTGTTTATTAGATTTACTTTTTTTTTTTAATAATCATGTGTGTCCTTTATCTATCCATTTTAACGGTCTAGATGAAGACTAATCACATTCGGACAGGAACGAACAGTTAAAGTCCTCCTAACAATGTCGACTCCAAAACTCGAACCTAGGTCCCTCAACCTGGGGTGCAGCTCACTTGCACCAAACATTTATTTATTAGATTTACTTTAATATTAATGTTCAAATTAAAGTCTCTCTCCATTACTTTCTATATTTTTGCTTAGCTTTTTATATTCTCTAATATGACAAATAAACAATTTTCACAGCTTAATTATAATTCATCATTGAAATGTTTTAAAATTTTCTTCATATACAAAATTCTATGTTAATCCGCTTTTGAACACTAAAATTTACCAATCAAGAATGGAATGGAAGAGCAATAGTTCTAAGTCTTAAGATAAATGGAACACAATAATCTTCAACATTATTCATAATCAATAATTTATAATTGCTCCAACTAATTTCTCTGAAACTACGTAAGATTTATTGTTTTTAAATACATATAATGATATAAACCAATTTTGACTCACTCTATTTGTTTTATATTGATCACATGAAATTGCTGCTCCGAAGAAAACAACTAACATCACATAGCTCCAACCTCCAACCTCCAACAAATATTCAACTAAAATATTTCCATAAAAAGCAAAATATAATCTTTTTTTATATGATATTTACTTCTCCAAGTAAAATTTAGATATGAAGATTTTATGCTGCTGAGATTATTATTTTTTAAATCTCTTTTTTTTTTGCCTGTATTATTTTTTAAATCTCTGCCCAATGTGGTCCCTGTGATATAATAAAAAACATAAAAAAAATAAAAATGGACCTTTGGACGTGTAAGACTGACTGATGGCCACATAAACCTAACAAAAACAACCACTCAAATGCACCACCAAATTATCAAATTAATATGTCAAAAGAAGAAAATGGTAAAACTATATAATTAATTAATTATCTCTTCTTAATTTTAAGATATATCCACTAAAAAAATATGAATGATCTATAATCTTATTTATTGACTAAATTTTTTTATATTTATGTTTTATATAATATATATTCGAATCATATAAAAAAACTATTTCTAAAGAATTTAAAATAGAAAAACTTTATCATTTTAAACTCAAGATAAATAATATTTTTTTTATAATCAAGATAAATAATATTGAAATAATGATTTTTAAGATATAGTTGTTTAATAAATTATAATTTTTTAAAAATCATATATTTGCTAGTAAATTACATATTTTTAAATAATTAATATCAAATTCAATAGATAAAGTACGTGCATCTGGAATGAATTATTGGGATAATGATTCATCCTAAAAAGTAGTTGGGATGGATAATTAGTCTTGAATAAACTCTACTTTAAAAAAAAATTAGAGAATGAAAAACCACTCGAATGATTTTAAAAAGTTCCCATTTATAGAATTTGGGCTGAAGGCCCAAACTACGTCCATTTATATGGCATTGGTATATGGGCCTACATGGACCTACTGTCCAGTGGGTAGGTGACTAGGTGAGATATTAGTGAATGTATGTACAATAGTCCTCATGAAATGGCCCACTTATTTCTAAGTAAAAGTTTATATTTTAATTGTACGTATAAAAAAAAGTTCAACTTGATATCTTTATTAAAAGGTTTAGGATAGGTGACAAAAATATTTTGTATGGACTAATCATAGTTGAGCAAAAATATGAAATATTACCCTTTTTTTATGGAAAAAATATTACCTTTTTAGTATGACTAATCATAAACGAAATATAAAGGAAATAAAATCTATGATTAGAGATATATAGAAATATTTTCTCAAAAAAAAAAAAGAATTATATAAAAAAAATTTATCTATTTTTTTATATAAAAAGTGTTTATATGAATGTTAAAAAAAAAGTGTTATATAATGAGGCATTAAAAACAAATCCGAGTATACCAAAGAGTCACAAGAAGGCAAAGAATATTGACAAAGAATCTAACCATTTATGATTTAACTACCATCTTTCTGTCTTTCTTTTTCTTTGTAAATAAACAAAATAAATAAGATTGATAATAAATTGAACGTTTTTACATAAACATTTGCCTACCCAGCTTTCTATATTAAAAGGTAAGGCCAACGGCTCTTTACATTAAACAAATACTAACTATTACTTTTTATACAATTATAATATTACTGAATTATGTTAAACACATTTTTCTTATTTATTTTGGGTACTAAAACATTAACCTTACCTTTTTTGATAATAATAAAATTCATCAAATTATAGAAAAGCCCAACGACACTTACAATAAATTAAATAACTCCATCCTAACAATATAGAAGAAAGAATTCGTAAAAATTGTTGAACTAAGGGCGAATAAAGATCAACTGGTCCCATTTGTAAGATGAACTTGGGGTGAAAAACTTCATTATTCTTGATGTTGTCAACAAAGTTTTTACTGTTAGATTTCCTGCATATCAAATCTGTAGTAATCTTCAAAATTGAGAGTGCCTTGAAATTTTCTAACAACATGATGAAGGGGAAGCTTTCTGACATAAATATCTGTAGATCCGCGAAAAAACCTTCCTACACAAACGTAAAAAAAATAAAAACCAACTCTAGTTACTAGATCTAAGAAGATCTAGTACTTAGAGAGTAAACTTTCACAAAGGAAGACAAAAACACAGAATAGATCTGGAAGAAAACACCACCAAAATAATGGGAGACAATATAGATCTAAAAGATCTATTTATTTTAAGTACTAAAATCAAACAAAATAAAAAAAATAAGGAGGGGTTGCTAAACTTACAAAAATTTGTAAGTTATAGTAACCCCTCCCGCTAAGAAGAAGCTGCTAGTGTAAATTAGATGAAGAAGCAAAGCGACAGTGCGACAGAAAAGACATTAACCTTACCTTTAATATAGAAATTTGGATACGCAAACTTCATGTAAAAAATGTCAAATTTTAATAATAATTACAAATTATCAATCTTGTTTATTTTGTTTATTTACAAAGAAAACGAATGAAATAATAACAGAAAGATGGTAGTTTAATGTTTAGATTGTTTGTGAAATGTGAATCTTCTTGCGATATATAGGATTTGTTTTGAATACTTGATACAATATTTTTTTTCCTTAACAATCGGTAAAATAAAAAAATGAGAGGATTTTTTCGTTAAAAAAAAAAAGAGATTAAAGAGTAAAATGGGGGAATTAATGGGCAAATTGACCAGAGAGTGATGTCAGAGTCTTGAAATCTGAGAACTAAGACATCAAGTCTTTTATTTTTCGTCGCCGTGACAAATTACTATTGCATATGTTTTACATTTTTTTTAAAAATAACTCGCACATCATAACTGCGAGTCAATACAAAACACTCGCAATTTAAATTTGCGAGTCAAAGAATGACTCGCAAATAAAAAATGCGAGTGAAAGTCTGATAAAAATTAGACTTCCACTCGCATGAGAGTGTGCCGAGGGCAATGCCCTCGGGACATCAACCCATCACTATGTCGATGACAGGTTGGACACTCAAAGTGTGAATGACCACACAGGTCATTCACACTTTTTTTTTAAACTTAATTTAAATTTAATATTTATTCTCTAAATAATCATTTAAAATCTATCCCACTTTTTTTTTAATTTTAATTGAGAGGATAGTTCGAGAGAGGCGAGAGAGTGATTTGAATTTATAAACATTTGGTTGAATATTAAAATGAGCAATGGGTCATGGGTAGGACGGTTTATGATAGTTTAAAAATAATTCTAAACCATTCAACACCTCAATTTTTAAACCCTTTCAAATTGAAGAATTAGGGATGATTTGTATGGTTTATGATATTTAATTTCATTTCTAACCCTCTCTTTTTTTTTAACTTTTGTTTATTCATTATAAGAATGTTGCTGGAATTAGAGATGATTTATATAGTTATGATATGGGTTTAGGTAATTTGTAAACAAATATTTAAAAAAATTCATCCTTTGGGATATGTTTGTTTAGTAGAATGTTGGAGGGAATGGAAATGAGAATGTGATGTGATGTGAATGAAATTAAAGTGGATAAAATGATAATTTTACCCTTATATTAAAAGTGGGAATGAAATAAAAATGTATAAAAAGTAAGGGCAAAAACATAATTTCATCATATTATAAAAAGTAATGTTTGTTTGGTAGGAAGAATGTTGAAGAAAATATTAGATTACCTCCAACATTATCTCACGCATTCCACTTACCAAACATGACATTAGGATAGTTATAAAAAAACATGGTTTAGTGAAAATACAAATTTTAATTCTTAATTAGTAAAAATTCAAATTATACTTCTCTTCCTTTTTATCTTTTACATAAATTGTTAAAACTACTTATTTTTTTTTTTGTTTTTGTAAATAACTCTTTTTATCTCAGCTCTCTTTTTAAAACTAATTTTTTGTGCTTTCTTGTGTGAGATGTTTAAAGTTACTCTATGATAAAAAAAAAGTTCTATGATTTTTTTGGCTTAGTATTTTTTTTATAGAATTATGAATAAATTTTTTTTACATAGGTTATTAAAAAATACTTTTTTTTATTAGTTTATGAATAAAAAAATCGGAATGTTACTAAGATTTTTTTGACAAATCAAATATTATATCACTTCTTTCTCACTCCAACTCAGCAAAATGACATCGTTTTACTGAGTTAGAGTGAGAGAAGGTGTCATATCATCCAAATATGACACGTAGGAGAGAAGGTGTGCCACATAAACCTTTCGCGTCAGCATTTAACAAAAAAAAAAACCAGATGGAGTTACGCTGGAGGATCAATATTGACAAAAAAAAAACGTTGAGGACCTAAAATAACTTTTTGAAATGTTGAGTACCAATATTAAACTTGGTGCGAACATTGAAGACCAAAAGAGTAATTTGACCTATATATATATATATATATAAGATGTAGTTTATTTAAATATATAAAAGTAAAAGAAAATGAATGTAATTTACTGTAAAAAATATACTGTAAAAAAAATGTGTTGAAGATATAAAAAATATGATGAGAGGTGTATTTGATATAATGATATGTAAAAAATATGATATAAATTTATTACAAATCACAATTTTACAATGTAAAAGCTACCAAAGGTAGCCTACAAGAACGGCAAATTAGTGTTATCTAACTTATCATTATTGTGATAACCACGAGCTGTTTCTGTGCAAAGCATGACAAACAACGTTATCATTAGAATAAAAATTTACAAGGACCATGCTCTTCAGTCTTCATAGAGACAATATCAACAAAACTTCCATCACCTATTTTGGTGAGTGCATCCTCACAGCCCTCATTTCTTCCAAATGTTTTTTTTTTTTTTTTGAAAAAAAGAAAGAGAGAAAAGAGAAATATTCGACTTAACACATTTCTAGACTTGCAAGTTAGATATCCCGGCTTCAACATTCATATATACAAAACATTCCTCAGTCAGGCACAGTCAAGCAGTTCAAAGAAAACAGCTAAACAAAGGCGGCAGATGGACTTAGGAACTATGACCAAAACCATTTACCATATGAAAAAAACTTAAGTGCAGTTTTTATATCTTCGTCATAAGGTTTTCTAATCAGAAACCAACACTTGTAAGGTAAAATACAACTCATCTTACCCATGATTGGTTTTTTTTTTTTTTTAAATTTACACATGTTTTATTTTGATTGGAGAACCTCATAGCAAAAATATAAGGAATTGCATATAAGTCTAATCCTTACTAAATTGGAAACAATTCAAACTACAATGGCAGAAGCATGACAGGACAGGGAATGAACTCAGCAAGCAGGTTTGCATCTACATGCTTGGTATGAATGGCTTCCATGCTTATAACAACCAAATCTAAATTTAGGTCATCAGCAACATCACCAATAATGGCTGTTAGTTTGCTCCCTTCACCAAGTTTCTCTAGCAAGCTATAGTTCTTGAATCCACCTGTAAATTTTTAGGGATAAATAATCAAATAGACTGGCAGATGCAACAATGATGACAATCCTTAATCCCTTGTTATTTGGATTAATTAGACAAATTCTGGCATACATTATTTTTCTCCTACTACTATTTCTAGGTTTTAATACAATCACCTAGCCCATAAAATGCATAGAAATAACATAAATAAACATTGGATAAACAAAAAATGATTCACGTTGCGTGAATACAACCAGAAACAAGTTCTTGACTAGCAGGTATAACAAAGAAGAGCTTATTTTTGACTTTGAGGATCTTAGCCTAGAATTTACTATATTTATAAAGTCTTCAGGCCCAAGTTGTGCTAAAGCATGTATTAAATCAACTTAGTCTCCGGAGTCCAGATACATAAAGGTAGTCAAATAGCTAAACATAACAAAACCTTGTAACAAATTAAATACTCGTACTGTGCAAGGATTCTAAACAAACAAGAGCAAGCATATTGGTATACTCTAACTAAAGGAATAGCTTGGGCAAACCTTCAGATAGATGCCAACGGATGCTAGATAGTTGGGTCTCATGCTCAGGCAGTGACTCTTTCTGCTGTTCATCAATAACTGCAAAAGTGCAAATCATACAAAGCCTATAGTTCTTGAAATATTTATTTAACTAGTACCTACACTACGTAGCAAAATAATGTGACAGGATTTTTCTTTACAGCTTCGTTTATCCCTGCACAAAAATGCTCAAATGTCTAACAGGAGGACAGCACACATACATACCTACTACCGTAATGTCTGCTCCATACTTTTTGGCTAAAGCAGTGGTAGTTGCTATAGCCTATTAAGAGATTTTAGGCACAAGTCAGTCTTTGGTAAAGAAAATCAAACATGAAGTCAAGTTTGTGTATGGGGAAGCAAAAGTTGGCAGTCTTTCATGTTCCTACTGGCATTAGTGAGTATCAAGACATAATTTGGCTCAATTGAGAATTATTTGGGAGTCAAATAGGACCACGAAAATTCACCTGTCTTGTCCCTTCTGAAAGATATGGATTCCTATCTGTAATTGGTAAAAGGAGATGCTTGAATTGAGTAAAGGCATCAGTCGCTACACTGACTTCAGGTTCTTGTGGTTTAGCTTCAACTGAAAAATACATTATATGAAACCAACTTAACTTCTCACGTTACGAGAAAACAAAACTAATTACTGCTTCACCCATTACTTAATTGCTCACCTCAAGAACACACAATTCTTCAAATACACTAATTTCCGACCCCAGACTTCACCCAAATAACAAAAACACATAATCAAAGCAGATAAACCCTAAAAAGTAAAAACTGACAACAATTGAAATTCACCTTTATGGCGGATCCTACGGAACCTGGCGAACACGGAGTGCTTAAGAACTCCAGAACGGGGAGCGAAAGAGAAAGTATGCGAAAAGAAAGACTTGGAAGGAATCGGAAACGAGGGCGTGAGAATTGAAGCATTGGGGCACTTGAGGGAGGGTTCAGCGCGAGCAGCAAGCAAATAGTGGGCAAACGCCATTTTCTCCAAGAGAGAGAGACACAGCGGAGAATGGAGAAGATTGGAGTGAGTTCGAGAAAGGGTAGTGTAGTAGTTTTGTAAGAATCAGAAAATACAAACCGAAGCAAAATGATCAAAGAGAAATGATGGTGTGGATGTGACGTGTTTGTCTAGATGAAGAAGGTGGAGCCCACTCGCTATCATCGCGAAGTGGCTTTTCGTTGGTGTGATTATTTTTGTTTTGATTGCTTTAGTCTTAAACGTCGTCGTCTGAGGAGAGTTTCAGAATCATGAAGTGCTTTTGGGCGTAGTTGATAATAACTAATAAGGTCTCTCTAGTTTGGACCTTGGAGGCCAAAAAAGGGGGAAAATAATAACGCAGGACAAACATATTTAATAATTTATTTTATTTTATTTTTTAAAATTTCAATTTATTATATCAGTATTTCCTTTTTTTTCAATCAGAATAGTTTTTCTCTAGGCAAATTTTGTCCCTTTCTTAAATTTGTCTAAATATTTGTCTTTATCAAAATACAATATCATTTATACAACAAAATATGCGCAGTTGCGCACCTCGTTTTATTTTTTGTCTATTACTAGATGTTTTTTTAGATGGGATAAATACGAGTATGGGGATGGCAATTTTTCTCGCCCACGGCGGGGATTCCCCGTACGGGGTCCCATATGCGGGAATTTTTTTTTCGCGGGGACGGGGATGGGGAAAAATTAATCCCCGAGTGTAATTCGAGGACGGGGAGCATGTCCCCCGCCCCGCGGGATCTCCGTCCCCGAGATATATATGTAATTTTATTTAATATTATTAATTTATTATATTAATATTTATATATATAACATTTTATTAATTTTTATATTATTATTTTATTATTAATTTTTATATTATACCTAAAATTTAACGTAATTCACTCGCACTTTTTATGATATGTTGTAAATTTTAATTTAATTTTGTTGTAAAATTTGTTATAATCTTTATTGTTAGGCTTTTTAATGAATTTGGTAAAATTATGTGTTTCTTGATGTTTTTCAATTAGATTTATTTAATATGACATTTTTTAACTAATTTTTTTATAAATTACTTTTTTATTAAGATTAAGTCTACTCATATTTATATAAATATATTTTAATTTTTTTAATTTTTTAAAATATATTTCGGGGTCCCCGCGGGGACCCGCAGGGAGGGCGGGGACGGGGATGGGGAGGAATTTCTCCCCGCGGCGGGGATCGGGGACGGGGACGGGGGGACTTTGGGGATGGCGGGGCGGGGACAGGGAGAGCACTCCTCGCCCCCGCACGTAGCGGGTGCCATTCCTGTACGAGTATCTTACTAAAATTAAAAAATATTTTTAATCTTTTTAAAAATTTATGGATGGATATTATTAGAGTTTTCGTTAAAACATATCTAATGACTGATTGTTTGGGTACATTGAAGTTTATTATTGGGGACAATTTTTTAACAAATAATGCTTCATTCGCATCGTCCTATCATTGAAATGTGTCACACCATGTTGATAATTTGTTTTGTTATCAAGTTTTTAAACTAAACCAAAATTTGAAGAATTTTTTGTAAAAAAGAACATATAATTGAGTGAGAATAGAATTTTATTTTGAGAGATGTGAAATGAGAATGAAAAAGAAAAAGAGAATAAAAATATTTAAAATTAGATTTGGTATGACATAAAAAATTAGGTCAAATGTTCATTTTAGTCCTTTATGTTTCATTCAAGTTTTAAATTGATCTTTTATCTTTCAAAAGTTTTATATTGGTCATTTATGTTTCCCAAAAGTTTTATATTTGTCCTTAATGTTTCATTAAAATTCTATATTGGTCTTTTATGTTTCAATGAAGTTCAATATTGGTCTTTTATGTTTCATTAAAGTTTTATATTAGTCCTTTCAATGTTTTTAAAACCGGACCGGTCATTGAACCGGTTGAGGCACTGGTTCACGGTTCAATGGTCGAACTGTGGTCGAACTGGTGGCATTTAAAATATATATTTTTAATTAAATATACTAAAATATATCATAAAAAAATTATATACTTCATAATTATATGTTTCCATCTCGATCTAAACATGATAAGAAATAGAACAAGTTTCAAATTACCACAATATCATATTAAACTCTTCAAATAAGTTCAAGGATCAACATATTTAAGTCTTAAGTCTTATCACAAACCAAACAATAAATACTGAAATAGAACAATCCTTACAACTACAAGTCAAAACAAATTCTCAATAAATACTAAATCATAAACAACATAATTTTTTTTTAAAAAAAGGAACAACCGGTCAAATCGTCTAAACCACCGGTTCTGACCGGTTTGGACGGTTCTTGACCGGTTTTTCCAGTTATTGACCGGTTTTATATCTGACCGGTTCTTTGGTTATTCCGTACCGGACTGGCAGCCGGTTTAACGGTTTTCCGGTCGGACCGGTTCGGTCTTGAAAATAGTTGTCCTTTATGTTTCATTAGAGTTTCATATTGGTCATCTCAGCATGGTTTTATTTCTAGTTTAAATGACGTCGTTTGGATATTTTTTGTGTATCTAAAGCCACGTCAGCTATCTGATACACGTAATAGAGATTATGTTTCCACATCAGCACGCCAAGTCAGCAGTTAACTTAACAATTTGACGTATTTGGACGGAAGGACCAATTTAGAACTTCTGATAAAGATAAAGGACTAATTTAAAACTTTTGAAACGTAAAGGACTCATTTAAAATTTGAGCTAAAAAATTTTTAAAAAATGTAAAAAAAAATACAATGAAATTTACCGAGTCAAACTGATTCCCTCCCACCAAATAATTGTTGTAAGAAAAGAAAAAGAAAGCTGAGAATCGAGAAGGGGAAGCACAGAAGAATGCGAAATAAATTTCAGAGATATGGAAGACAATGAATCGGATAACATGACGACCATTTCTCGGCACCACTTCGGCGATGACGCTGAAAAGCTGGATTTGTGCATCTCCATCATCGAGGTCCTCCGTTTCCCAGACGCACAATTCTCTTCCATCAGAACACATAGGACCCTGAATTTGAAACCTAACTATACCTTGCTATTTCCATATTGTTGGCAACTTTACACAGAATATAAAGGGAGACTATGGCCTATTCGTCTGGCCCTGCAGTATAGTTCTAGCTGACTATGTTTGGCAACAAAGGGAACGGTTTCGTGGAGCTGATGTGGTTGAGGTATGCTTTTAATTCATGGGTTGGCTTATATACTCGATATTATTTATGTGGTTGTTAAGTTGTTATCGTGCAGCTTGGTGCTGGTACTTCCTTGCCTGGTTTGGTTGCTGCAAAAGTGGGAGCTAATGTCACTCTTACAGATGACTCGAGTAGATCAGAGGTATACCAATACCATATTGTTTTAACCTTCTTTAAACTGAATCAATAATAGTTAGTAGCTTTGAAATCAGATGATTTCTGGAATTTGTAGTTTGAGTTTGATTTTCATTGGTAGTATACATTCGATTGTTGGAGTTGCCTGATACATATAGCGGGCCCCACTTTGTTTGTTGTTGTATGGTTAAGTAGGTTGTTGCTAACTAGAAGAAATTTCCAGTATATTGATGGTTTGCTAAATTCCTCCTAAGTACCTGCCTTAAAATATTGTAGCCAATCGCTTCATACATGAAGTAGACAGAATCTTATAAACTATTTTCTGCTGGAAATGTCAGTATCTTTGATGGGCTGACCTTGGCTCTGGAAACAACCTGAAAAACAAAGAGAAAGGAATACAATACATTGTAAATGGAAGCATCATTGATTTTCAATCTTCTGTGACTGTTATATTATATGTTGTTTGTTGCAATAGATGGATTTACGCATATCTGTTAACTAAGTGCTAACTGTTTGGACCTGCAGGTACTTGATAACATGAGTAGAGTGTGTGACTTGAATAAACTTAAGTGCAATGTAAGCTATCACCACCGTGCCTGTTTCAACTATTCCTACTTTAACAACTCATGTTTTAAATTTGCTTTGACTTTACACCTTATTGTTGTAATGTTGCAATGCAATGTTATGATTTTACCCTTTCCGTGTCTACTGTATATTCTCTAGAAGAAGACAGTGAGTAAGCCCAAGCCTAACCGCCATGGCTTATACATATATCTTAAGCATGATTATGAAATTTTGTTTTAGTGTACTGTCTCTGTTGTCTTAACTCTTAATCGATTCCTGTTATTTTATAGGTAATGGGATTGACATGGGGAGTTTGGGATTCATCCATATTCAGTTTACAGCCAAAAGTTATTCTTGGGGCTGATGTGTTGTATGACTCAAATGGTGAGATAATACGCTCTCTCAGTCAATTATCCTCTTTCTTCTATGGATTGAGCTGAAAGGTTGATTCCTTTGATATTGTTCAGCCTTTGATGACCTCTTTGCTACTGTGACTTTCCTGCTTCAAAATTCTCCTGGGTCAATTTTTATAACTTCATATCATAATCGAAGGTACATTTTAATATGTACCATGCTTTGCACTGGAGATGAAACTTCATCCTGGCTTTGCAAACTATATATGATCTCTTCTGTATTTTAATTTATCCATCAAATCATGTGCAGTGGACATCACCTTATTGAGTTCTTAATGGTAAAATGGGGCTTGAAGTGTGTGAAGCTTCTTGATGGGTTTTCTTTCCTGCCACCCTGCAAGGCATCTAAGCTAAGTGATAACATTCAATTGGCAGAAATTGCTCTTATCCGAAAAGGTAATGCTCAAGGTAGCTCATAGTTTTGAAATAACATTTAGAAGTTATTTGGTTTTGATGTACTCTTTAAGAGTTACTGTGCCATACTTGATTTTTTTTTGGGTGGGTGCGGGGGAGGGGGTGAAAATTAGAAAAAGAACATGAATGCATATACACATTATATCTATAGGTTTTATACTCACACTGTTCACAATGGAGCTGCCTTCCCTAGTGGGACTGATTTAATTCAGTACGTTTATATCCTATGCAGGTTGCAAGATTGGAGAGGCTTCATTTTGATATTGCCCTTTACTCTCTCAGATCATAATGAGATAATTTGATTTTTGTTTTCCTTTTTCTTAGATTAAGATGCAAACTGAATCAGATTTATAAGAAATTACAGCGCTTGCCTTCTATTCCAAATCATATCTCTTCAAGTAGTTAGATCTGTTACATATGTTCCCAACATGATCGAGTTCGTAGATTTTCCAAGAGATTCATAGGGCATAGCTCGAATAAGGAGAGTGCCAGTTAAGCTTCTTAGAGCCTAACATTTCCTGACTTGTTACTTCAGATGACTAGAAACATATATCTTATAAGTAATTTCTAAATTAACTTTTGAAGATCAAAAGCTGGATTACAATCGGACAAAAATCCCTTCATTATTCTGAGATAAGATAAGCAACTTCTTGCCATCATTTAAATATGACACACAACTGCCATACATTTAATTTTGGTATTTCATAGTTTATCTTGAATGAGATTGAATAGTATGATAGATAGGTTTCCTAGTTGACCACCCTGCAGTCCTTCCTAACCTCTTGCCCGCCATTGATGCTACTCATTTTGATCATTGAATTCACAAAAGCCTTGTAAAAAGCCTTTTGTGAGGTGGCAAACTTAGACACCAAGTCCTTGGTTTTTGGGGTGTCAAGCAGAGCTTGATCAGAAGAAAACAAGCTCATCCCTTGGAGGATTGCCTTGTAATATGTATTATCAAAAGTTGTTGTAGAAGGGTCTATGGTGGTGCCTGCATTCTTCGGCCTACTTTTGAGAGGGCAAATTGACTTCAATTTTGCTGCAAAGGATGGCTTTAATGAAGGATCAACATCGTGTGTAGTATTGAAATTGTGGATTCTGTTCTGGAAGGACGAGCAATGAGAGAAACCTAAAGTATGTCCTCCTACATATGGGTCACAAAAGACATTAGTATATTACTCTAAACTCTTCTCAGATATATATTGACATAAGAAATACCTCTGTGACAGTATTACCTGACAATGCTACCAGGTCCTCCATTGAGAGACCTCTTTGAGAAAAACTCTGCTGCAATTGTGATATGTTGAAGGTTGGTGCTGGCAATTGTATGGTTTCACTGGCTTTAGATGTTCTTCCATCCTTTCTTCCTTTAGGAACATCCCAACTTGGACCTCCAGACTGTAAAAATTACATTCAGATTACATCAGATAGTCCATAGCTGCAAACCTGACATAAACTCATAAACCATCTAAATATATCAAAGCCCAAGGAGGTTATAGTTCTTCTTGAAATCTGTACTTAGCTTTGTTTTCTTACCAGAAAAACTGCATCCCTTGCTGCTAGTGCCAGAATATCAGCACACGAGACCACGCCAGGGCATGAGTTTTCTACTTGGCTCTTTGCATTATCAATGGCATGGAATGCATGCAAAGAAATATTAGGAGGTCCATCTTTTTCTGCTTTGTTGTTTCCCTTTGAGTTAAGCAGCACTGAGGCATCACATCCCTTTGGAATTAGGGGGAAAAATCAGTTCAAAGAATCTGTTAGTGAATATGTATATATATACACGTGAAAGAAATGAACTGAAGGAGGAAGGGTGGAGGGATCTTTGTATCATTACCCTAATGAAACAATCATGGAAATGCATTCTGAGAAGTGCTGCAGGAACAGTTTTGTCATTAGAAGTGGCATCTTTCACTGCTTTAGCAACAATGAGCTCCACATCTGGGCATGTCTTCTCATAGTAGTTTAAGCTAAGTGAATTCCCTATAGATATTGCTGATAACATAATAATTGAGATCAAGGCTGCAATTGTAAGTGCCATGTTGATTGGAATACTATATAATCTTTAGCTTTTGGCTGTGGAAATCAAAGATGTATAAAGTGGGTTTTTATAGAGAGAAAGATAGTTATTGACTGGGTTATGTGGACCCAAAGAGTCAATTAGTTCAGCAATACTATCAATGGAGTAGTAATGTTTAAGCATTCTCATTACCAAAAGACAAACTTCTTTAATTCTTTATATTTTATACTTTAATTCTCTGTAGATTGCTGGTTTAAAACCATTTATCAGTGTTTTAAAAAATTGAACAATATAAAATTATTAATAGTTAAATAATTTTAATATAAAATCAAGCCCAAATTTTTATGTAATTCTTTTAGTTTCTTGGAGGCAAACCGGATAAATTAACTATTTGATTACCTGTCTTATGTTTCGATTCCTTCCCAAATTCTATTTAGTCTATTGTACAAGATGATGTATTAAAATTTAATTTATGATAATATATATCTCTTGTTAAAAAAAAAAAGATTAGTCAGACCGTCTCGTTTGGTCTAATAACATTGCCTTAGATAGTATGCTCTTACTAATGTTATAATGCTTTCTTTTCGAGGAGATGATAGTGCATTCCACACTTTTACACCCATGGTCTTGGACTCTTGATGAGTGATGATGACTAATAAGCTTGTATTATCATGCTTCATTAATCATAATAATAATTAGATTCCTTTCTGGAATTATCCTGATTTGAGAAGTGGTGAAATGTTAAAAGTCATTAGAATTTTGTTTTAGTTCTTTAAAGATGACTAACTTTTCAATTTGATCATCTAAAATGTAACATTTTCTATTTGTGATTAGATTGAGGTAATTATATTTTGAAGGATCAAACTGATTAGTTATTTTAGAAGAATGAAAACAATAATATACTCTTAAATTTTAGCATGTGTTCAATGACATCGTTAGGGTTGTGAGAAGAACCAACCGAATCAAGCATTTGATATTATTGTTGGATTCTTAGTAGCTAGGAATAATATGAGGTGAGGTGGTTAAGATTGAGCTCTCCAAGTCGTTATTTTTGTTGTCTGAAGCTTGCATTGCAAGTCTGAACTTTGTTTGTTATGATATAGTCAAGGCTTATCATCTATAATAATTTAGAGGATATTATACTTTTTTTTAAAAAAATAATACTAAATTATTATTTTTGTTGTTTAAAAAGTTATTTTTATCTTTGTTCTAATTATTTTCCACGACTGAAAATACTTTTTTCTTAAAAAAATATAATATCATATTAGAATTTACAAGTACTGAGTATAATTTTAAATTTAAAAACGCAGTCTTACAATACAAACATACTGAAGGAAGAATAACTTTTAATATTATAACCTATCTTTCACCAAAAATATATTTTTTAATTTAACTTTAGAAAGGTAGGAAGAATAATTTGCGAAATAGTTAGTGTTTGAGACTTGAATTATGAATGTCCCAAATGAACCTTCCTCTCTCTTTCCGCCCAGAGAAATGTTGTGATCTAACATGGAGCCAAAAACACATAATTGAAGGAACCAACTTGGTTTTTACTATTTTGGGCATTCATAATTCACTCATGTAAATATAAGGATGATCATAGATAGGGTTTAAGTAAAATATTATATACTTTATTTTTAGATTTGATTTGAGTGAGTATCAAAGTCAATTTCTATTTTTAGACCCTATAAATAGTTGAATTCCCGTATTAGACCTAAACTCGTAAAAATTTTAAAATAAATTATTATTTTATTAATATAAAATTTATTTTTATTAATTTTTTATCTATAATCACAAAAAATAAAAAATAAAATCATAAATATAAATGTACTGTTAAATTACTTTAACATGTTTTTAAATAAATTATTTAAAAATAGATTTTTCTCATTCAAATTTTTTTAAAAAATATTGTGAAAGAGTATTTTGTATATGATTAACTTGTATGAAAAAAAATATTTTTACTATTAAATTAAAAAAGATATGTATAATTTTACTTTACAATTAATTCTATTTATATATAGGTAAATAGTTATAAATATTTGTTTTTGTTAATTTTTATTGAAATATAATTAATTAAATATAAAAATAAAATAACATACATATTTTTTTAATAAGATAACAATAAATATTTTAAATATGTTTAAAAACATAAATTTATATATAAATAATCCATACTCTAATTTATATATAACTCAAAATAATATGAATATATACAATTACCTTAAGAAAAAGGAAGATAATTCATAATTGGTAAAAGGAATAGGTAAAACAAATGAAAAGTACGTATGGTAAATAATAAATTTTGGTATGGATAAATTTATTAAAAAAAAAAACTATTTTACTTTTTTCCTAAAACAACATTTTCAATTTTAATTTATACTCCATAATTCAAAAAAGTGCTTTTACTTTTTTTTTTTAAAAAAAAAAACTTAGCCAAACAAACTATAAGTTAAAATGAATACATTTTTTTTTAAATAAAAGCAATTTCTTCGATTTAAAAAGTCCTACCAATGAATTTAAGACAAGTTTGTGCATAGGACATAAATAAAGAATCAAAGATAATTAAAACATTAGACCCCTTAAATAATAGTCTAATCATTCAAAAACATTTACAGTTTTACCCACACTTTCACAGAAATAAATAATAAATAAAGATAAACCACAAGAAGTTAGAGAGACATCCAAGGGAAAATAACACACCACCCAACCCTTAATGATGATTTAGTCTCCTAAGGGACTTTATTTGTGCATAGATTTGATTAGTACATTTGTGGATATGTAATGTCACCTCGCGCTAATCAAGTTGTGCTTTAATTAATTAGCATAGGCAAGCCCATGTTGTGTCAAATTTTCCACACATTGTGTCTCTTTCTCTTCTATACGGTATCCGATGTGGTTGGAAAGATTAATGTTACACATTCATTAAAGAAGTGTGTTCCTAAGTTTGGCTACAAGTTTTAATTATGAAGATATTATCTTTAAATAAGGTCTTCAAAGTATTTTTTAAACGTATTTAATAACCCAATTTCAAAACATTTGGTAACTTTAAAAGTTCCAAGTATGAAAAATGTTTGTGCATTTTTACTTTTCCTTAATAATTTACAGGACTTGAAAAACATTTAAGAGCACATACTATATCATGTTATTTGTACATTGATTAATAATATTCATTTATTTATTTTAATTTTATTTATCATGTGAATCTTTTATTCTAAAAAATAAAATATTATATGAATATTATTAGTTACGCCAATGAAAGGGAACAACAAATGCTCCTATGAAATCATGGTGAAAGTATAATCTCAACATTTTGGGATGGACAACAAATACAGTTATTTTCATATAATTCAAAACACATTAGGTTCATTTATGTAATTTTCTTATAAAATGAATTTGAAGGGCAAGAAAAGAGAAGAACCAAACTCAACCACAGCTAGGTAGCTGCCACAACGTGTAATTTAAGAATACTATATCATCTATAGTTTGGTTTATATACCTATAGGCTACACCAATTACTTTATTTACAAACCTGTGAAGAAAAAATTGGGTAGCAATAATGCTTCTCTTTTGCGCTCCTTTGAATAATAGATTATTATATAGACAAAAAATTATAAAGAAATGGAAAAAAGAGGAAAAAGAACCATTAGAAATGCCAAAGCAAAAGGTTTGATCTTGGATGAGTGATTATTAGGCGTCTGTGGCCTTAAAGTTTCAGACTGGTTGGATGTAGCCGCAGGATTTACGGCTAAAGCTGGAGATACAGCAGGAGACTGCGCTGTACTAACATCTAATGTGTTTGAGAATTCGTCATCATAACCTGAGGATACCACATTTCATTGAAATCAAATGGCTAAAAATTATCAAGGTTAAAAGTAAAAGATGTCAAATTGAAAGATACTATATTACGGAAAAATTAGGAGTAACCCCTAAATTATAACTTCATTACAATTTCAAAATTTAATACTTTACAGTTTACACTTTAACTATCACAAAAAGTAACAACATTATTACATAGTACTTTAAGCAATGGAAGAAATTCAAGATAGTAGAGAGTCTAGAGATACAGATACAAGATACCAGGATAAGTGTGTATATATTTTTTTAATAATCTAGAGAGGATAAGTGTTACTTTTTTAAAGATCATGTATTAAAATAATAAGTAGGTCTTAGTTTTGGAAAAGTATATATCTTTTTCCCAATATATATAAGGTGTATATCAAGTGAAAAAATAATCTTAAAAGAGTCACTAATTATCATTAGATTACAAATTAATGATCTAAATTAATATAGAAGTTTTTTTTTTCACTCCTAATCTAAATTACTTCTCTCCTACAAACTATTTATATATACATATATGCAAAGATTTGATGCAAAAGAGGTGAATATACTCACAGCTTGAATTCTTCCAACCCAGAATCATGTTCTCACGATCAAAGACTATGCGGTAACCAGTCATGAAGTTCTCTGCAACAGAATAAAGTAGGATAATGAAGCAAGTTGAACACTCAAGATTGTCATGCATCTATGCTATGCATTAATTAATGCTTTTCTCAATAATTGATTTTGGGTATAATATTGGTGTTTAATTACTTAAATAAAGCAGATATAAGTAATACTGGCAAGAAGAGAGTGGCAACATTTGTGTGGCGGAATCCATGATTTGACACAACAAAATTTCATAAACGACAACTTAACCTGAATGAAAATTTTCATGACCATATAATCATATATATATATAATTAGAAAGTTCTCAATTGAGAGATACTTACGTCCAATGATATTCACGCTATCACTTTTGACGATGCCAAGGCAAGTTACAGTTTTTATAGTTCCAACACCCTGGAGATCATCACACAAAAAACTTGGTGATTGAGAAGAGGGATGAGATATAATATAGAAATTATGATATGTGTAATGTACTAGCTAGTTGTAAAAAAGAAAGAAAAATACAGATGAAAACTTATTAAACCGAGTGTTTCAAGGTGGGACCATTGACATATATCCACAAGGAGTGTATGTAAAAAAAATTACTAATATGATATACCAGTTAGACCACATGTCCTTACCTCAATAACAACCACAACTGATGGATCAGCAACATAATAATTGTCTCCCCCTTTCATTGTCAGATTCAGGGAGGGAAGTTCGATACTGGTCTGATTAGAGCTGCAGGTCAAGGAGAAGTCAACATAGATTTGAAAAGGAAAAAAAAGTAGACAGAATTGAAGAGTGTCTCAAGAAAAACCAACCTTGGGTCTTCATAACAATACTCAAAAGGCATATCAACATCAGAATCAAAAGAATACCGTTGTCCTTTGACCATGGTGTTAAACTGCAAAATACAGAAATTTTAACACTCAGGACAAGAAACTAATGGTGCCATCATAAAACACTATTCATAGATTACTTACACTGTTTGTAATTTGTGTATAAGCTGGATCATTTAGGTATGTAAATGAGGTACCAGAGTCAAAAATTGCATAGAACTCAAACTCAGCAGCTTTTCCTCCCACAATAATTTGGGTGATGCTGATGTTGTAACTTGGGCTGACAAAAGTATTTCCAAGGAAAATGAGTATAATTTGTGCAAAAACTAAGCATGAGATTTTCAAGTTTCTAATATGTCCCAGTTTGCATCTAATGTAAGTAGCAACTTCTTAGATTGAAAGGAAAGACCAAAAAGGAATGAGCACTTACTGCACTGCTCTGAGATTGAATGGTGTTTTTCCTTGGTATGAACTGCCATTATCTCCAAACCTGATTCTTCCAAGGCCATCAAATCCAAAACACATGGAGAAAGAATTTGAAGTGAGCCCTTCTTTGGCTAAGATGCTAGGAACCGATATATTTTCTATACCAAGCCCGAACAGACCATTTGGGGCTGCACCAGTCAGGAAAGAACCAGTTTGAACTTTACCACAACTGCAACAGATTGAACCACAAGCAGCTTAAAGATGTGAGAAATAAAATCCATGACAAAGAAAATTTCTTTTCAGATCATCTCAAAAGACAACGAATTCTCTTGACCATTAACCTGCTAAATGTGCAGCACATGGCTTATGTCGAGAAAATTCCTCAAGCTTCCCCATAAACAATAACCATTACAGTAGAAAATAATTTACCCAGAACATAAACAATTTTGAGTAAATTACTCTCTTTCATGAGAGATGATGACATCTATTATGAACTCTCCCCTTTGTGAAATAAAAAGATAAACTAAAACAAAACCTATTTTAGTTTTAACTTAAGTACCATTAAATACTGAAAACCATAAAAATAATTATTTTTTAAAATATACAATTTTTTAAATATATTAAGTTTATTTTTTAAGAAAAGTAAATAAATTGAAATAAATTTTAAGAAATATATATTACTTTTTTATGAGTTTCAATTTTAACAAAAAGTTAATCTTATCCCCAATGGTATTTTGGTTAGAAAGATGATTTCAAGACTCAAGAGGTCTGTATATATTTCCATAATAAAGGGGAGAGCTATGTAATTAAGTCATTACTCACTCGGAAGGAGTCACTAACATTTTTTTAATAAGGTCTTGAGAAGTTCTTTACCCAAATGTAACACGTGCGTCGACTTTTTTGGTCTGATCATCATCTGTAATTAAGTTCAAGACATCCTCCACTAGGGTTCCAGTAGATGAAGTGCCACTTGAAAGATAGCGAACTTGATAGGGACAACTACTGCTAGAAGAAGGGCATTTTCTCTGTTGCTCACATATGGTGCTGTTACATAGAACATTCTTGCTTGTTGATGATGAAACGGGATCATAGATGTTAAGATCAAGTGTCTGTCAGATAAAATTGTAAACGAAATTAGTGTGACCAATTTAAAAACTTTCACCATATTTTTGTTTGGGATTGGTAGAAAATTTAGAGACATGGACAACAGGTCTTTAATCAAACTGCACTGACTGGTATCATTATATTTTCAATTTAATAATATGTTGCAGAACAAGCTTCACATATGGTTTCCACTTTTGTAATCATGATAAACAAAGAATTCGATCATTGATAATACCAGCATGCAGCTTGAGGGGCTGTCTGAGAAAAGGACATATTCTCTAGTCCACTGCCTAATATATATATTTTCAGATCAAATATCCGACTCTGACATACTTAATTTATCACTTAAAGACGCTCTTAGAAAAATTGCATTCGATGTTGACAAGAACGATGCAACATGCACAAGGAAGAAATGTTGTAATGACAAATTTAAGCGTGAATTTGTGGATTAAAAGGAAAATGAGAAATAACATGTAACTAACTATGTATGTGTAAGTGGAGACAGAGGAAGGCTGCACATGGAACAACCGAAACTAGTGAGACCGAGAACATGAGATAACAAATTTTCCTAGTCAGTGTGTAGTGTGTACCTGATTATCTGATGACTTCAAGGCATGCACACAACTGGTACAATTGCATGGTAACCAGAACAAGTCACTACCAGTATCCAACGCCACAAGAAACGATAGAGATGGTGTCCCAACAGAAATATTGGCATAATGCAAACTGAAATTAAGACGATGGCATAAATTATTACCGGTGGCATAGAAAAGGATAGAGTTTTTTTAAAAAAAATCGAAAAGCGTAGAGTTATAGAGTGCCAATATAGTTTGTAAAAAATAACTTCCGGAAAACTTTTCTATATCTGTTTGGTTTATAAAATAAGTGTTAGTAAACGAGAAATCTTTTTATGGCCAATTGTTACAATCCCTCTAATCAGTCAAAAATTATTTCAGTAGAACAATCATAAAAATATCATTTTCTGTAAATTGTTTACGTGAAAATATTATCTATGAAGCTGTTTTGTTGTGAAAATATTTTCCACCAGCAATTTATTTCCCATCATGACAAAAAACCCCTAGTAATCTAATGGAAGTTACAAGATTCCTGAACCAGAATCCATAACAAAAGAGAATTTATTTGGGGTTGGGGAAAAAAAACTGAAAGGGACTTATTTAGCACAGCAAAGAAGGATAAAAGTTATATGGAGCTCCATCAGACAGATATCTTTTCTTTAAGAAACCAAAACGCTTTGGAAAATTGAATGACACAGAATACAACAACATTCTGAATTCCAAGATTCTTATGGACTCGAGTTCACCTTAACTTTTAGTAGAGAAAAATATGTACGTAGTTAAAACTAAAAATTATATAGAACTATTTTTAAGCTACTTATTCCTCAGCACCAGCTGGTTCATCAACGTTTAAAACTTACTATTTTTTTGGTTGTATTAGTACTCTAATTGAAGAGCTCACTTAATATCAACTTACAAATAGACTAATTTATATAGAAATAAGTTGTATAATTAATTTTCAGTGTATATTTAGTATTTACTAAAAAAAGAGAAAGAAGTAGGGGAATATGAAAATCATAAACTGTAAAAACTGAGAAATGGTTCAAGATATCATACAATCCTAAGGAGGCAAGCCGATAAGTTTCGTTGCCGCCGGCAAACGTGACAGCCGTCCGATCCTCACCGGCTAGACCACGACCTCTGATTACGCGGTCTCTGTGAGACATAGCTACGTAATATTCTCGGCTTCCCTTGGCAGGCAGGTCGTCAATGCCTAGCATTCCCTTAACCGGATCCGAAAATCGATGGTGCATATCGAATTGGAATGTACGGAGAGCATAGGAGCTTCGTGAATCCAAGGCGAATGCCAAGAAGAGAAGTAATCGGCAGAGAGAAACAGAACGAGGACGATTGGAACTAGAAGGCGAAGCCATGAGTGGAAATTAAAACCTAAGAGATTTTGGCGTAATGCTTGAGCTTAGGTGCTCGAAATAAATGGTGGTGGTGGTGATGCCAAACGCGGCAACGAAAGTGAAGGTTAAGGTCGTTGGAGTCAGAATTGGAGAGAAATAGAGAGAGAGAAAGAAGGAAGGTTCTGCGATGGAGATGTTTGGTAGAGAGTCGCATAGTCATAGGCAAATTAGTCAAAGTATAGCGCTGTGGAAGATGATGAAGCATTGGTGTGAAGGTGGGTCCCAAATCATTGAAATTTTATTTGTTAATATTGTAGAGGTGGGTCCCCTATTATTATCCTTTTCCTCCTGTATGAAACTTAAAATACTTCCCATTCTCTAGGCTCTCATCATGTGTTTAACCAAAAAAATCATTGCATGCGAAAAATCATTTTTTATTAATATAATTCTTAAAAGATAAAATTAGTCTTAATTTAATTTTTAAAAATAAAAAATATTAAATTTAATTTTTAAAAATATAATTTATCTAAATTTAATTAAAAAAATTAGAGTATTAAATTAAGATATGTTACATCTTTGATGAATTAAATTTAATGTTCTTACATTTTATAGATTAAAGTTAGGTAATTATATATTTTATATATTAAATTTGTTATTTTTAATAATAAATTAAGAAAATAATTGTAACTGGTGAGCAAAGTGTAGATTGGTTCGGTTTTGACGATTTAGATAACCAAACCAATCCAATCCGATGAGTAAAAAAGTCATCCAATCCAATCCGCTCTTTGGACATCAACCGAACCAAACCAAACCGATTATAGTCGATTTGGTTCGGTTCGGTTTGATCGGTTTTTTGACAAAATTTTTTTTTAAAAAAATTTTACTATTTTTTTCTCTTCAATTTAAACCCTAAAAAATAAAAATAACTATTCCTAACCATCAAAATCAATAAACTAAAGTTATTAGTACAATATTTTAACATTACAAACTTAAAATTAGAAATTCAACATCATAAAACCATAAAAATCAACGTTATAAAATATTTTTAATATATTTAAAAAATTATAATCGGTTGGTTTGGTTCGGTTCGGTTGAGATTGGACCTCATTCATCAACCGAACCGAATCAAATCGATTGTCAAAAAAATAAACCAACCCATCCGATTATGTAGTCGGTTTTAATCGGTTTTGGTCGATTTAGTTTGAATCGGATCGGTTGGTTTGGTTTAGATCATTTTTGTACAACCCTAAATAAGGTTTAAGTAGGTACTAGGTTGTAGGTAGTACTAACATACAAGGAACCTTCTTAACGTAGATTGTGGAGAATTGTGGAAGTTAGGTTTTAAAATTTTAAAATTCAGCGAAAGGATTATGAGACAATTTTTATTATACAGAATAAATTAATGATTTATTTATTATATATTTTAAAATTCAGCGAAAGAATTATTGACAACTTATTTAAGATAACAGAGACAGAGGGGATGAATGATAATGAAGTATCAAGTGTCAGCTCTTTATTTATTTATAGCATTACCTTTTATTATTGAAGGCTAAAATACACATAGAGTTTTGGATCAAAGTCACGTATATTTTTTGAGTTTTAAAATGTTGCACATAGACTCTTGAGTTTTTATTTTGGGGTAGAGACACCCTTTCTGTTAGAGTTCCGTGAAAATTAGGCGTTAAGTGCCACGTCAACAAGTATGTGTGAGGGGTGTCTCTACCCCAAAGTGAAAACTCAGAGGGTGTATGTATCCCTAAAGTGAAAACTCAGGGGGTTGAAAATACTAAATTGTCCTCACACATGTTTGCTGATATGACACTTAAAGCCTAATTTTCATGGAACCCTAGTAGAAGGGGTATCTTTGCCCTAAAGTAAAAATTCAAGGCGTGTATGTACATTTTAGCCCTTAATTAATGGGAAAACTTTTTTTTTAATTTCCTTAAATTGTATATTAAATTTTAATTTCATCCCTTAGCTTTTTTATAATTAATTTCATCCTAAATATTTTAAATTTAAATAATGTCATGATATCATCTATATAATATTAATAATAATTCGTCACTTAAAATGATGTTATTTTATTGATATTAATTACTTTCAATTTCTGATAATTAAATATAATTAAAATTAATTTAAACTTGTAACTAATCCAGATTTGAGATTCCAACTCGGATGGAAGTCGTACCTTAGAATCTTAGACTTGATCCACGCGTTTAATTTACTGTATATTAATTCTGGTCTTATTCTCAGCACATATAAATAATATCCACATGGAATAATTAAAAATGAGTTTAGACTTTAATTTGTAATTAAGTATTAACCCACATATTATAGTTCCAACGTGAGTGGAAGCATATATTCATTTGAAATGATAAAATACTTTATTTTTCACTAATAAGATGTCAGATTCAAGTCTTAATAGTTTGTATATGAAAACATCTTAATTAGAAAGAGTTTTATCCTTATTATGAAAAATGAAACATTAGCTAGCTCAAATTAACAAATTAAATAGAGTCTAATAAAAATATAAATACGATTATTTCGATAGTTTGATTCACTTGTATGATTTAAAAGCACTTGATGCGATTACTTTACATAATGTAAAGTAGGAGTCAGCGTCTTTTTAAAAAATGATGAAGACAAAGTCAATCCAAATTAATTAGCATGATACACATTACACCATAACAATGAAGCACTCCTAATTATAATAACAATTATTTCCATAAAAAATATTATAATAACAATTATTATTGCAACTTACACTCACTCCATATAGATAATAACGTGTCAGTATTATAGTATCTTGAGGCCTCTAATTATTAATTAGTTTCTAAAAATAAAATATAAATTCAACCCACATGTGAAACTAAAGTAATTCTTGAGATAAAATTAAAAGATGAAAAGTGTGGAAGAATCAGATGGATGGCAGATTATGAAGCCACGTGTCAGATACTTTAAGACGTGGATTCTTAATTGATGAGTAAACGACGTTGGTCTTCCTATCCCTATCTGTGAAAGAGATGTCGTTTTTTTGTTTTTGCCTTCAAAATCACACACTTGGATATTAGTATCGTATAGACGACAAACAAACATATGGCGTTGCGTGTCGCGTGGTGACTAATGGACGATTGGGTCTATTAATTCAACGGAGAATGGAGATTCCTATTTCTTAGGCGATGAATCAAGAATAGTGACGCAATAACGAAGTATATTTGGAGTAGATGTTCAGTGGTACGGTAGTACTAAATTTCAGTATGTCCCTCCAATCAGTTGGTCCTTAAACCATTTAAGGTGGACCCTAATTAATGTGAGTTTTTATTAATATTAATAAATGGCACTACATGATTGGAGGAATACACTGAAGTTCAGTGATACGGTACTATTAAACTTTTATCAGTATATTTGATACATTTGTGATTTTGATTTATAATAATTAGGTTCATTTATGTAACTTTTAATAAATCCAATTTTTTTCTAAAAAAAATATTAGTACTCAGAGATCCTCTATATTTATAATTAGTATAATTTATTTGTTCATAATTTCATATTGTTTTGTAAGTTTCTTTAATAATACGGCAGTTAGAAGTCAATATCCTTTTTTGTAAATCAAATTATGAAGGAGTCCTCTGAATGGCGTGCTTGTGCTTGTGATTCCCTTACCCGTAAAATTGAATTGAATAAGTGATCCAGAAAGGATTGGATTGTTTGGGGTAACGTGGAATGATAGGAGGCAATTTTAGAATTTTAGAGTCCGTTTGGTATCACTCACTTGTTGAGAATGTGAGTTTGAGATGAGATTGAACACGTTTGATAAGGCTTACCAGCTGGAAAGGTGAGCTGGACCTTCCCTGTCAAGAGATAAGCTTCCTTTCCTCATGATAGGGAGGAAAGTGGAAGGAAGGTGAGGTGAGGTAAGCTTACTTTTATTACTTCTATTTCCCTACAAAACATATTTTTTATCATTTACTTCTACTTCCACTTTCATTTCTATTTTTACTTTTTATTTAAACACTCACCGAATACCAAATGCCACCTTAATTTGTTAAATGTATCCAAACAAAAATGTTAGTTAAGAAAGAGTTTGTAAGCAGCGCATTCAGTGGGAGAATGTGTTGAAGACTTCCATCTAAATTATTGGAATTCCCAAGTCAAAAGTTTGAGCAAAGCAAAGGACGCATTTATCACGAAATTTATTTTTATCAACTTATTATTTAGTTTTTTTAATAATAGAAATAAATGATTTAGTCTTTGAATTTTTATTTTTGTTAATTATTTAATTTCTATGACGTTAGTAGTTATTTAATGGATTCGGATATGCTAAAGTACAGAAATTGACTATTAACTTCATATTTTGTGACATTATAATATATGTCAAAAGTTAACAATGAAACAATAATATTTAATGCTCACGTCACCCAGTTAGATAATAACTAATATTTTAGGGACTAAATAGTTGACAAATATAAAAAATTTAGGAATTAAATAGTCAATTTCTATTATTCAATGACTAAATAATATATTGATAAAAAATTCATAGACCAAAAAGTAAGTTTTCTCATTAATTAATGACATTAAGACATTTTTCTTTGTTTAAACCAAATATCCACTCTCGAGCATAATGACTAATTCTCTCGTTGATTTGCAATTTCAAACACCTCGAAGGATGAAACAATTGACTCTAAAATTTAAAGATACCTTGTACTTAAGGACTAAGGCAAATGATCAAATATGTATCATTTAATTAAAAATAGATGAAACTCTTCCATCCCAACACACCCCATTGCATCAAGGCATTTAGGAGCTGTTTGGTTGCTTGAAAAGGGATGTAATCGTAGACGTAATCTAACATTTCCTTAAACATTCTTTCAACCAAACATATTTTACTTTTTGTAATGTGATTAAATTATATTTTTGTCCTTACTTTTTTACCCACTTTATTCCAATCTCACTTTTAATATAAAGGTAAAATAGTTATTTTACCCACTTTTATTCCATTCACATTATAATCACATCATATTTCCATTCTCTCTACTATTCTTTTTTTATTCCTATTGTCATTACAATTTCCATTCTCTCAAATATTCCACTAAAGCAAACAAACCCTTGAAATTTCAAGACAAACCAATTTGACCGTTGTACACTCTCTTTCTCTGTCTCTGACCACGTCCATACACGGAATGGAAGAGGGACTTCCTAATTTTTATACCATTACTTGGGGAGACTTCACCATTAAACTTAATCTTAACCAAAAGACCAAGAAAGAAAGTTACCCAGTCTCACAAGCATGGGAATTTTAGATAATAGTATAGCCATTTCAATTTTCAAAAATATACTTTTTTTTTTCCTTTTATTATCTCAATTTAAGCAGGGCCAACTTCATCTGATCCGATCCCTGCTATTAATCCCATAATATCTTCTTATAATGTAATATTATATTTGATAATAATGAAAATGAAACAATTGTGAAATGTGGGAAATAGAGAGACACTCACTCATTCTACCTACCAAACACATCCTAAAAGGTATATTTAGTAGGAAGAGAGAAATGTAAAATTAAGTGATGTAAAATAAAAGAATGTAAAGTAATGATAAAAATAAAAAGTAAGTTTAGTATCTAAAAAATATGAAGTAAAGTTCGTAAAGTAAAATGTTATAAAAGACTAAAATGTTTTTATTATTATTATATTATAACCAATTTCAAAAATTCACTCTCACGTCAAAGCCAAATTAGTGAAAAAAATATGGGACTTGAATTCATTATACTCTATAAATTTTGAATTTACTAATGAAAATTACAATATCTAAGTGTAGAGGAATAAATCCAAATATTAAAACTTGAGGAATAACTTCAAGACCAAATTGTGCTTTTGCAGGCAAATTTAGATTTTTGGCTATTTAAGCTATAATGGTTGTTCTCGAGCTCATATTAGTGTTTCAACATAATCAAATCACTATCTAAAAGCATGGATGCAAGCAAAAGCAAACTCACCTATTTTGTTATTTAAGTAGAATCAGTGAACAAATGATTTTATACAAATATACCATGAACCACCATTGGATCAAACAAATGAATGATCACAGAAAATGTAAATAAAACAAAAATACAAGAAATTCGAAGGGAGTCAGAAGAAAACGATGGTGATGCAATCGATCTCTGAGAATTGGTTCGTGTCCTTTTAATTGGTTTTGAGGCAGAGTGATTGCTAAGCCCAGCGGCTACAGCAGGAGGCACCATATTTGAGTGTTGCTTTGCTGGGATTTGATCCTCAACGTCATAACCTGTTTGTGGGGTTAAAGCATGCAGATTAAAGAAATGAAGGAACAGTCACCTATGAGAAGAAAACTAACAACAAATAAAGCCTTTTCACACAAAGAAACTAACACTTACAATCAAATTTCTTCCAGCCCAATATGAGCTTTTCTCGGTCAAATACAACTTGGTAGCCCGTCATGAAGTTTTCTGCGAGAATCAGCATATATATATATATATGATACATTGTTGGGAAAGATATACAAGAACAGATGTACTTTGCAAATAAACTGTCTTCAATTCTTAAGCTTACCCCAGAGCCCAGATGTACTTAATTTACTTCCAAGTTCATATGAATTACGAGCACATTCACCAGTCCAGCGTGTTTATATGATACAACAACAACAGACAAAGTCTTTTTTCACTAGGTGGAGTCGGCTATGTAGATCAAGTGATTCAACGTGTTTTGTCTTTGCTCATTTCTATAGTTAGATTATTAATAGTTAAATCCATCTTAATAGTTTTTCTCATTGCTTTCTATGATCTTCCCCTATATTATATTTAAAAAAAAAACTTACGTCCAATTATATTGAGTTCTGCACTCTTGACAACTGCTAGGCAATACACAAGTTCACTCTGCAAAATAATTAGCAAGGAAAGGAACAGCTTTAGTTTTATTCAAAGCTTACAAGCAGGGTAATGGTTAAGAGGTGTGCAAATTGAATTACCACCTGAGTAGAGATTATAATTATTGGATCATAAACAGTAAAATGGCTTCCTCCTCTCATAGTTAAACCCATGCTTGGTATCAAGCTAGTATTCGCATCAGGTCTGTCCATCATAAGGAAGAACATTTAGCTTCCAAAGACATGAGAATATTATGATTATGTAAGTAAGAATGATTCTATGACCTCATATCATAACAAAATTCAAAAGGAATTCTTGAATCATGTGGACGCCGCCTATCTTTTACTTGTGAATGAAACTGCAAAAGCAAAATTAAGGTAAAGTTCCTGTATCAAATAATATCAAGTCATCTGTAAACAAATTTCATTCCTCTTCCGTGCTTACACTCTCAGAAAGTCTCTTATAGGTTGGATCAACCAAGTATGTAAAAGAGGTTCCAGAGTCAAAAAGAGCCGAAAATTCCACATCAATTAGAGTTGTTCCTACACGGACTTGAGTGACTGTGATGTTATAGGTAGGGCTGTGAAATATGTCCAAGCATAAGACATGATATTTTTTTTTGAAAAAAAACATCTGTTAGAAGCAGCAATATTACTTTGATTCCATAAAAGGGCAGAGGCAACAAGTAACAAGGGAATTACCACTTACTGCGATGGGTTCACATTGAATGGGGTCTCTTCCTGATCAAGGCTACCCTTGTCCCCAAAACTTATCCTTCCAATGCCATCACGTCCAAAACACATGGAGAATGAATCAGCTGTATAGCCTTCCCTGGATAACATGCTAGGAACTGATATCTTCTCCATACCAAGCCCAAACAGACCATTGGGAGCTGCAACATCTAAGAATGATCCACTTTGAACCTGTCCACAGCTGCACAAGTATTGCATTTTTATCTACATGTATGAGCGAAAGAAAAGAAAAGTAAAAAGGAGCCAAAAAGCTAAAAGCACTAGACAAGCATATGAACAAAGTATTGACACTTGACAGAAAATGTTCAGAGCAGTTCAGAAATACAACAAGAAACTAACCCAAATATAACATATGCCTCAACAACTTCATTCTGATCATCTTCTTTTGTTAAGTGCAGAACATCCTCCACCAATACTCCAGATGTAGAAGTTTCAGCAGAGACATAAGAGACCATGTAGGGGCAATTGCTGAAAGTCCCAAGGCATTGATTCCGGTGCATACACAGACTGTTGTTACAAGTAACCTTTTTGCTGGTTGAAGATCCATTAGGATTGTATATACTAAGGTCAAAATCCTGCCAAAACAATATATCTTATTCAGGAACAAAACGGAGGCAGAAAAATGCACTTTTGAAAATTCACTCTTTTGTTCAGGTTGAATCCAAATAGGGAAGACTAATTACAGATAATTTAAGTGCTTATTCTAGTTTTCTCATATGCAGGACAATTTTGAAAAAAAATAAGCAATGGAGTTTCTTATCATCTAATTGATGTTGTAGCATATGTCCAGGAATCAAGACAAGCAATAGGCAGGGTACATGGAAGCAGTAAGACTTTTGACAACACATATAGAAATTGCTTCTAATATTAACTGCATGATCTGATACTTCTTCACTCTTGAAAGTCGAGTAAGAACGTTTATCAGAATATTATACAAAAGGAATCAAATAGAGTTGACAAAAATCTAAAATGACAGCAACAGTCTAAAAGGAAGAAGAAAAAACAACGAGCAATATATAAATACTTTGCAAGAAATAAAAAACTACTAATAGTCCTACTGCCAAAACTCAACAAGCGGAAAGGATCGTACTGAAGCAAAAGCTGTGCTACTGCTACCAATTGCTGCACATCTGGTACAATCACACGGTACCCAGAACAGGTCACTTCCTGTATCAAGTGCCACCATAAACTTCACTCCTGGCGTCCCCAGTTGAACTGTTGTATAATGCAAACTGTTTGAATCTCCAGAAAAGCAAAAGAAAGGAGAAAGTTAATGGAAATAAAGCAGCAAGTTCCAAGAATATATATATGGGCAATGCAATGTCGCTCGAGCTCATGAAATTAACTTAATCATTAATCTTCGTCATTTTAATATAGATGCAATTTCCGAAAAAAGAAGAAGAAAAAAAAAGAAATAAAAGAAACATACAATCCGAGTGAGCTGATCCGAAATGTGGAGTTGCCATCAGAGAATGCAAGGGGTGCATCATCCACATGAGAAAGTTTGCGGCCTCGGAGGAAGCGATCGCGGTCGGCCAATTCCGAATAGTACTCGAAAGTCCCCTTTTCAGGCCAGCGATCGACCGGAGAGAGGTTTCCGGCGCTAGTCTCCGACCACTTCTTGACGGGGTCGGAGAAACGGTGATGCATGGTGAAGGTGAAGATGCGAGCATGGCAGCAGGTGCATAAGCCCCAAACGCAAAGCAATAGGAGGAGGATAGTTGGATACAAAACAAGCATGGTTGTGTCAATGTGGGAACCCAAACCCTAAAAGACCTGCTCCAATTGAAACCATAGATCTTGAGAAATGAATCAGATTGAGTAGTGAGTACAAATAGAGACAATTTAGGGTTTGATCTGATGATTTTGGGTTTTTTCACAGAGAAAGAAATAAAGAGAGGATCTTGGACTTTTGAGAGTGTGAGATCTCGAATGAAGAATTATTACTGAGACAGTGAGTGAAGCAATAGTGTACGCAGCTTCGCGCTAACACGTGGGTGGGCCCCACCGTTCCTTCATTTGACAGTTGAAGACGGTTGCAATTGCAAAGCATAGGAGAGAGACTTGAAGCCCACGTTACCGTTATTATCACATTTCTTACTTTGATTTTTTCCCCCTCATACACATTCTTCTACTCTTGTCAAAACTATTCTCAAAGATGATAATTTGACAATCCTTTCTTAATTTTCCTTTGTTTTTTATTTTTTTTGTCAATTTAATAAGTCAAATTTTTAGTCCTCAAGTTTAATGGTAGTTTTGTGTAGATTTATTTCTGGTTTTAGTTTTTTTTTTGTAAAAGATTTATTTTAATTATTAGATCAACTCAGATCTGAACATCTATATTGAAAAGTTTTCAATCTTTTTTCACATTGATGGAAAAGTCTATGACATATACATATGTGCATAACACAATTTTTCTAGTATGCACGAAGTGTAATAATAAACATTTTGTTGGCAACACTAAGATTGGTAAAGATTTTCATCCTATTGTTATCTTACTAATAAGATCAGTTGTACTTTTACTTTGTTTTTTTAGTTCAACATCGTTTATAATTTATTCTTCCTCTGTATTATTGGGTTGATGATATCTGAACAATTGTTAATGTCATTTGGCCTTTCTATAATATGATTTGACTTGATCCTTTTAAAAAAAACTATTGTCATGTATTAAATATAGACATTTCCAAAGATTTGAAATTTGATTCTAAGAAATTAGTCTCTCTTACTAAACTTCTTTAACAAGAAAAAAGTACCAATAACTCTTTTCAAGTCTAATTTAAGAATAAATTAAACTTTAATATTTTCTCAAATTACATTTGATACTTCTGTTTTAAATTGTTGCACTTGATTTTTTAGATGTTTGATAATTGATATATATTGTTATGAAAACACTCTTAATTTATTTTCTATAAATAATTTCAATTTACTATAGTGAACTGCGTTTACTTCATTTACTAGGATTGCTACTAAGCTAGGATGGTTTCAAGAACAAATCCAAAAACTTATCAATGATCATAGTTTTTTTACGAATTGCAATACCAATTAATGCAAACTTGGTGATTAATCTGAGAATTAATGTTAAGAGAATACAAACTCTTTATTATCTGTATCACATCTAAGTAATACCTATTGCATTATGTCAGTTGTGTGGTTGGTAAACATGTGAGGGTGGAAGTGCACTGTGAGTTACCAAGCCCCACTAGCATAGGATTCTTCATAATTTTTGCTTCAAGGAAAGTGTTATATGTATATACACACTTGTTGTTTAGTGATAATCATTTTGAAAATGCACCGCCATGTGAAATGGATTCTCTATACATTTTGAAATTATTCGGTGGAATATAGATTTAGTAATGTATGTCTTTTTGCATTATTTTCTCTAATATGAGTTATAAAAAAGAACGAAAGTTATACTATTTTTTCTTCAATTATAGACAAAAACTAATAATTCAAGTCCGATAATTTTTAATTTAGGATTTGATCTAACATTTTGAAGAAAGTAAAGTATGTTGATTATTATTTTTTTTTATAAAAAAGTACTAAAGCTTCATTATATTGTAGAAAAAGCCAAACGACACTTACAATAATTTAAAAAACTCCAATCTAATAATATTGAAGAATAAACCCTAACAATTATTGAATTAAGTAAACAAAGTGTAAGCTCAACTGATCCTATTTCTTCATGATGAAAAATCTCACCGTCCTTGGTGTTGCCAACAGAATTGTTACTCTTATACCTCATGCATATTAGATCTGAAGTAATCTTCGAATTTGAAATTGTCGTAGGCTCTTCCAACAACATGATGAACGAGTGAAATTTTTTTAACATAGATGATTCGTAGATTTAGATATGATTAGAACAAATCTTGAATCCAGAATCATCTGATTGTCAAAAAAATTCATAAAAGAAAATAAATACACACAAAAATAAAACAAGCTCCACTTACTAGATCTGAATCGATCTAACAATGGGAGACTACACTCTCACAAAGAGAGGACTAAAAAACTCAGAAGAAAATCTAGAAGAAAATCACCACCAAAATTGGGGGAACGAATATCTACCTTATTTGTGAAACGTAACGACGATAACAAAAGAAGAAGAAAAATAGGAAGGGGTTGCCAAATTTTTGACAACCCCTTCGATTAGATCTGCAGAAAGAAACTGGTTGAAGAACGAACAAAGTGGGTGATTGACAAAATAATATAATTCCAAAGTATTGATTTTAGGTTACAAAGTTTAGTATGTTGATTATTAGCGGAATTAGATGGGATAATATTAAATGATGAAAATGAGACAACTCCTTTCAATAAGTGATTATTAGCGGATAAAATTTTAATATTACGTAAATACTGAATTTTTAGTATATTTTGTCATTAATTCAATGAAATTTGTTAGTACTAAGGTGGTGTTTGGTAGTTAGGGAGTGTTTTAGTGGGAAGTGAAAGTAAAAATGAAAGTGGAAGTAAGTGATAAAAAGTATGTTTGGTATGCAGGGAAATGAAAGTAGAATGTAAAAGTAATATTGTTTGGTATAGTGGGAAGAAGATAGAGAAATAAAAGATAAAAGTATGAAATATCTTTCTTGTTCTTACTTTTTTAAAAGTCACAAATTTTTTAAGGGCATTTTGGTCTTTAAATCTCACCTTACTTCTACTTCCCTCCACATCATGAGGGAAGCAAGGTTCCCTCTGTAGGGAGAACATTCACCTCACTTTCATTGTGCTGAAGGCATATCAAACGTGCTCTATGATTTTGAATGGAAAAAAGATCAAATTTTTATTAATGTTAATAAATAATAATTAATAAATAAGAGGAGTATTAAATTTTCAAAACTCTCCAATATCAAATGTATTTCGCAAGCTCTTCCGTCTCATTTAAGCCCGTTTGTAGGCACACATGCCATGCTGAAATTGTTTTTAATGCCTTCATTTATTTTTAAAATAATATTTAATAAAATTACAAATAAATGTATTCTCATCCCTGCAGAAAAAAATTCCCCGCATTTGAAGTTCCGTGAGCTGAGAAATTTTGCCATTCCTAATAATAAAGCAATATTGCTTAACTATCCCGAGAGTTTAAGAAAACAAAATTTGAACATTTATTCCTTTGATCTAGTATATACTAATTCTTGAGCATGATACTGGCTTACATAACAATTACTGTTATATACAAGATACAATATATTCTTAACATCTATGCAACTCATAATATACACAAATTTCAACTCTCACAATTATGCTTCATTACTAACTACTCTCTGCACAAAAAAACTATTATACTCTTTTTTTTTAACAAATTTCGATAGTAAGGGAAGTCACTCCCAGTACTATCGGGTATGATACTAATAATATGTTAGGGAGATCAATAGAGACCCAACTCATAAAATTATTGTACATACCTAAATTACACTCCTCTTTTAAAATATACAAAAATGACACTCTTATCTCTTTTTTTTAAAAAAAAAAAATCATTTTTCCCTCCTCAAAGGTAAACAACTACATGTTCTGATTTTTTTTTTTTTTTACTTTGACAAAAATATTCTCATAATAAAATATAAAAAATATTTTTAATAACAAAAATTACTATTCTCTGTAACGTTATTTTGATCAAAATAAATGAAATTGCAACCTTTTTATCTACGGAGAGTGTACTTTTTTTGAAATAGTGAAAATTAAAGAGTGTAATTTTTGCATATCTTAAAAAAGAAAGAAAAGGGTATAATTCCATTGTTTGAGAAATGAGAATCAAATTGGAGAGGGAGAGGTGAAAGCAAAATTATGAGAGAGTTTGGTGTGTGAAAATGGAGAAAGAAGCTCTATTTGATGAAGAAACTCAACATCATGAATCAATGGATTCTCTGTTCTTCGTGGAGGAGAGCCTGAGTAACAACAAGGTAAGCATCCATTGCACACCAATTCCTTTCCATATAAATAATTCTGCTTTGCACAAACATATATATACGTTAATTAACTATATATACAAATCATCTATTTTAATCTAAAAGTCAGAAGATCGAACCTTTTCCGTTATCATGTTAAGAACTCTACTTTCTTCATCAGCATTTGTTTGACTGCATAATCACAAAATGAATTTAAGCCTAGTGATCCTATATAACGTTGACACTAAATTTGTAATAAAAAAATGACAACAAAATTAGAATTTTAGACTATGCAATTAGGGATCATCATGGGTAAAATACTATAATCCTCGTTGTCGTTCTGGCACCCACAGGTAACAAAATCAATCTTTTTTTCCCAAACTTTTTGAATTATTGGAAAAAAGTTTAAAATAATAAGTAGTTTACCTGTGTTTGATACAAGTGAGTGGCTTGAGGAATTCAGGAATGGAAGGAGGAAGCCTTCTGGGTTTAGGGCAAAGGGGTTGATCATCATCATATTCATATGCTCTAGATCCAAGATTGCTTTTTACTGCTTGATGATGCATAATAATATTTCTCATGAATCTATTTATGATGGACTTGCAACGTATAATTAACGTACTAATTGATTTATTTATCCTCTAAATGGAGATGGGTTTAGTGAAGAAAAGTAACTAACTATCAGTTACATTGAAAGAATAGCCACACAAATTGAGAGTAGAGCATGTTGAAGTGGGAAGACTGTATTTTTATGGCTGAGAGTGGATATAGCATTGCTTTCTTTGACCAAGTGTCATTCAATTCATTTCTCCTAATTCTTCTCCGTTTCTCTTATTTTCCTTCATTTTTATTGGTCCAACTCTATTTCTTCCAACGTTTTTATATGCTTCAACCCTTAAACGTTTGTGCTTCTTTATTATATAAACATTTCTAAGAAAATTAAATGAAACCATACTCATAATAATCCCTTTTATCAATGTTGTTTGAATACCTTGGAAACATATGAATTAAACTTATATATACTTAAGTTATATATTTGTTATGAAAATTTTTAATTAAAATTAAAGATGTTTTTTTTCAAAAAAAAAATCAATTATAGAAGAAATGAGATATGAAAGAAAAGTTTTAAATTTGATACATTTTGTAAAATTTCGATTTTCAAGAGCTATTGAATTGTTATTTCTTCTGATGGTACGTCTTGTTTCTTAAATGAAGTATCCTTTCTAATGCCAGCGCAATATAAATACTTAAATGAAAAATAAAACTGTTCAACCATCAAGAAAGCCAATATTATCACATTAGGTCTCGAATAGTCTTAATATGCCGATGAGCAATTCAAAGCAAGAAATCATAATGATATATAGATACAAATAAGTCCCAACTATCCCAATCATCCACATCACAACAAACACTAAATCCTAAGTTGTAATTACAATAAAAATATTAAAATAAAACAATAATTCTGTCTACATTTGGTTGCGCCATACAACTGGGGATCCTTTTAATACATGAATGACTAACATCAACTAAAGATTCACAAGCAAATTTTAGGCCAATCAATCAATTCTTGTTCCTTAACCAATCAGAATATGAACATGAATTGAAGAGACATTATGTAGTTAAAATGTCTGGAATTGCTTGGGAATGAGTCCCCAATACTTTACCACCAACATCAATGAAATTCTCGTGTTCAGGAAGAGGGCTAACCTTCCCATCAGCATCTACCTGTATGGGATACTTGAGAATATGTCCCTGAAGCAATGAGAAATCCTCAGAAGTATATCTCCTCCAATTCTCTTCAGCAATTCCATTTACTTTACGCACACACTCCAAACTCTCTGGTTCCTCAAAAGTTTTTTCTAACTTTCCAAGATGCTCTCCCCACAGTGACATTCTGTAACCATAAATCTGCAGACACAAACATCATGATCATCTTTAAAAATAGGACATATAATTTGTAACTAGAAAACGAAAGAAAGAAATCTTCAATTTGAATATTAGCTGAAAAAAGAAAAGATTGTGACGAAACACAAACCTGACCACACGGATGTCTTTTTCTTTCAAACCAAGTGTGATGAGGTTGATATGCACCCATAGCTATCTCAGTATCTTTTGTACCAGCCATAGATCTTTGGTTTATATTAGCAGATCCCAATATAACATACTCATCATCAACGATCATCCCCTTAGCATGCACATATATCATAAATCGACGATATTTATGCGAATTGGAGACCTGATCAGAAAATTTTAATTACAGCCAATTCTTGAAGTGCAACGACATAAGTTATCAATTAAATCAGAATTCCACCGTGCCATGCACCTTTTATGTAACCCATAAAATATTTTTAAAAATAATATGAATTCCTTTGTGAACCAACCACACGTGGTTAAAATGCCAATGAACTTTATCTTAAGGAGGAAAAATAGAGTCATCATGTGCCTAAGGCATTAACAAGGAGAACATTATGTTTGAAACAATTACCGAAGCACCATTTGAATTTAAGCTTTCTTCAACAAATTCTTCCCTGTTACCAAGGCAATAGAAGTTGAGGTAATCTTGAGGGTACAAATCAGTAAGTTCCATTGATTTCAATTCTCTTGCAACAATGTCATACATCATTTGCATTGTCTGACCCTGAATACAACAAACATAGAACTAAATGAATATATTTCTGTTGGTTTTCTGATCTTCGAAGCATCATAAAGTTCACGTTTTCCACCATGGGAAAAATTCCAATTTTTACTTATTAAATAGTCATAGTACCTGCCAAAAGAGAATTTCTTGCATAGCTGCTGAATTAGGATCACCCTCTGGCCACATTGGTAAAACAATATACACTGCAAATCTCTCCTTGGCTCTGATTTTACTAGCAATTTTCAGTGCCAATTCCATTGGAATGAGATTATCCGCCCCTGTGCATAGATGACAACAAATGACTTGTAAACAGTCAAAATCAAATAATATGGAAAATAAAACTGAACTACTATGAGCAACTTAAGATTAAGACTTTGAGCCTGACCTGCATCTTTATAAGATGGCCAAGCATATGATGATCCAAGAAAATATTGGTTTTCTATATAGATAAAGTGTTGAGCAGATCTAATTGCCTGAATGTATCCTGTTTGAATGCTTTTATCTATTACTAAATCTTTAGCACAGGTAAGATTCTGCATTAAAATAAATTCATTAGAAACTGTCATACATGATTCAAATCACTCAAGCAAATAAGATATTAAACTTAATATACACGTCCAAATTACAAGTGGTAAAGAGTACACTTGAGTCAATATATTATGAGTTATCCTTAAAACAAACATAATCATATGGATTCAAGAGGAAAGCACTGATATTAGTAAATAAACCTGGGACTGAGCAACATCAACATTCTTGGGAAACCCTTTCAGGGAGCCTGAGTCAATGGAGCGGAATATCTGGAACATTATATAGCCAAATAAGAATTGGAAAACAGTGCAACGAAATGGAAGATCTCCCACAACAAACATCAATCAACACGCATGGAATATTACTCAGCCAAACTTGCATTTTCTAACCTGAACATGCCAGTTTTCAGGATCATCTTCCTGGGTAACCCATAATAAAGGGTCATCTCCTGGAACAGTTGTGACAGCATCCATTGAGAAAGGTGAGGAAGGCTTTAATTTCTCAGAGGAAGGACTTAATATCCAAGATATGCGTTCTATTTTCAGTAATGAGTCATCATGCCAATGAGAAGCAGCCTTTTTGAAAAGAATTCCAAATTCTCTCCACTTTGTTGATTTTCTCCAACGCTGTTCAAAATTAAGAAGAACATCATATGCAGCAGGCCCATCTACTCTGCAGTGCAAATCATGCCATGGTTGCCTAGGAGCCCTTGTTCCAGCCTATGAATAACAAAAGATAAGAGCTGTCACAACAAATTGGATGATATATCAACTTCCTTTTTGAAAAAAAAAAAAAAAACTGGAGTCCAGTGTATCAGGATTATAATAAACCATTGTGCCTAACACAGACAGATAGCTGGAAATATCTGTACAAGAGAAAGGCATAACACAATTGTTTGATAATGATACGAGTATATGACAATAATAGGAATCAGATAAAAGCATAAGGTACTACTAGATAACTGGAGCTAACATTAACCCGAAGTGCACACGACTCATTCCTCCACAATCATTCTACATCTATGGCCAATAAAGTTGGTATCTCAAAAACTGTTCTATAACATCATTTAGAACAAAACAAAGACACAAACAAAATCAAGTTTCCTTGGTAAATTCCATGTCATATTTTGGCACTTGAGATTTGAGAAACAGAATATAATACTAGAAACATGTTATGAAGTTCTCTATAGAAGACCAACCTAAAAGCCCATTTGAGAGTCAAGACTCAATACAACTTCCAGATGAGCTCGGATGGGCTAACCAGCTAATTAATCTTATTAAATGAGGTGAGGCGTTTATCTTTAGTGGCCAGATGACTGAAAGGACAATCTTTCATCACTCTTTTTTTTTGGTTATTTTTGGGTATCAAGTTAGGTGATGTTCTCAAATGAATGAGGGAAGGCACAAGTAAAATGATGGAAACGGTACAGTTCTTCAACCCTATAATATAGGGCTTTTACTGACATTTATGGATAATATTACAAAATACAAAAGGTATTGAGAAGTTTCCGTATACTTAATGGCCAAAACATGGATAAGAGATATTCTAAACAGCACTTTTCTAACAATTTTAAAGGTGTCTGTAGCCCCTTCAAATCATAACTTTGGGCCTAAGTTTTGATAAGACTTTATGGATGATATTTCAAATATAAATTTTATGTGAAACTTATAAACACTCAATGGTCTATGCACGACAATCTCGTATAAGTACCATTTTAGCAGTGTTGCCCTTCAACCAAAGTAGCTTAGGGTTTTGCTACTGTATATACTTAGAGACCAAAAAGTGGTTAATGAAAATTTTAGACAGCACCTTTCTAACAACCTAAGTGGAAGGAATTATGTCCAAATGAGTGACAACTTACTGAAAATGTAGGATTGTGAAAATCACCCGAAAATACAGTATCAAGATCACGAAAAAGTCGATGCTCAGGCGTGTCATAGCGACCATCACACAGATCAAGGCCTCCTAAAAATGCTGTTATCTTACGGTTATTACCAGAAGCCTGTGTGTCCACAAGAACACACTTCTGGTGATGTGTGAAAACGGTTCCAACAACCTGTACACAAAAACAAATTTTACTAAGCTGTTTGTCTCAAAAGACATGACAATTTACAAAGACCAACAAAAAAAAATAATGATATTAATATATTATCAATCAGGGAAAATGAATAGGAAAATCAGAATAAATGAACATGTGTTTGTTAAAATAGAGAAAGAGTAGGAGATATTTCCCATGCTCCAGTTTGCATCTATATGACTAAAAATACAGGGAAGTTGCCACCTCCAAAGTTTAGCTCAACAGAATCTTAGCTCATACTAAAATTAAAATATAAGAACAACAACAACAAGAACAATAATAATAATAATATAACAACAAACAAAGCTTTTTTTCCACTAGGAAGAGTCGGCTATATGGATCAAGTGACGCTAACGGGTTCTATCTTTGTTCTTTTCTATGATTAAATTATTAATAGTTATAGACATCCTAATAGTCAAACCTTGCCATAGTACTATGGTTATAGGGAAATTCTTCTGGCTCCACTATGTAGCCTCACTCAAGTAGCGGCCCTATCTTTGATTGAACGTCCTAATTTATGAGTAATAATAGTAAAGTAAAATAGTTTCATACCATTAAAGTCGTCAACTGCAGCTCAACAAACTAAATCTAATTTATTGAACGTAAGAATAATTACTTGCCTGTTGCTTCATATAACTCATTTTGCTGCTAGCATACCGAGGTGCTAGGACACAATTAACAGAGGAATGTTTAAAAAACTTCTTGGTTTCTTCATCGTGTGTCTGCATTACTCCAGCCTGCACTGAAAGCTCAATCAGATCAAGACTCAAAAGTACAATTCCTCAGATACAAACCACCAATTCCTCAATCATCAAAAAGAAAAATCTAAAACTCAATAGTGGCAAGTTTAACTCAAAATGAGACTCGCTGTTAAGAGTCTCACCGACTTGAGGAATATCTTGTCATGAGAAGTCTTATCATCCCAAACCAGTAACAAAACTCGCACCCCTTCTTCGGACTTGTACTTGAGCAGTTCACCGAGAGTCAAATCCCCACCTCGTGGCAAAGGCCTGCTGGGTTCCCTAACAATCCTCACCTTGTGGTAGATTGACCAACCCACAAGATAAACCATATGATGAGCCTCAGATATAGCATAACAAATATCTTCCCAACACTTTCCATGCTTAAACACCTGACCTCCATCTAGCTTAATCTCAGGTAGAATCCCCTCAGGAACATGAGCATCTTGGTACAATCTAACGGAGCTTCCTTTCCGCACAGGAAAATAAGTCTGCCTCACACCCTTGTGGTCCGGATCCGCCGCAATGCCTCGCAGGTATAGCGAATTTTCCTCAAAAGCCGTGAACTTCAGTTCAATACGTAGAGCAGTTTCGGGCTTGGGAGGCTTACCGGAGGATCCAATAATAGGGAACCATCCGGTTATATGCTCACCGGAGGCGATTCTCTGAGCAGGAAACTTCACAGTCCCCACAAGCTGAGCACCAAACACGTCGTCGTCTTTAACCCGAAACTCCAATTCCTCCGCGGGGTGAGCCAAGGGGATATTGAAACGCTCATTCCAGCGAGGGTTCAAGGAGTTCTTTATCACGCGCGTGCGCGCAACAGTGGCTTGCGGCACCGAAACGGTGACGTATGAGTCGCTTGAGATAATCTTGCGGTTGCGGTGGGCGGAATCGGAGGAGTGGCACTTGATAGTGTCACAGACGGTGATGCAGCGGCGGAAATGCTCGGAGATAAGATCCATGTTTGGTAACCGTCGAGCCTCAATGATTGTCAAGTCGAGGTCACCGTGAAGGTAGCTGAGACTCTTCTCTTCGGAACCATTGTCCGCCATAGGAGCAGAGCAGAGAAGAGAAGAGAAGGAGAGTGAGTTCGATAAGAGCAAGAAACGGAGAAAGTGTGAAGAAGTCTTTGGCTTCGAATTTTGAACCAAAATCACGTGGATTTCAATACGGACAAAGACGAAGCTATAGTGGCGGTTTCTGGTTTTGGTTTTGCATTGCGTGTGTTACTGCATATCCCGGTGGCGCCACCACAGATATTGTGTGTTTTTTTAAAAATATTCTACACTAGTTCAATGGTATCGTAGTACATTTCTCCAATCATGTAGAGTCATTTGTTAATATTAATATAAATTCACATTAATGAGGACCCACCTTGAATGATTTAAAAACCACCTGATCGGAGGAATGTACATAATAATATTAAACTCTTAATATTTAATTAATAAAGACTATAGTTTTTGATTAAGTTGTTCTTTTTTTTCTTTTTTTTTTTGGCCAAATTTTAATTAAGTTTTTCGAACTTGAAGTTATTAAATATTTTCTGTTTAATGAGTGTTCTTTTATTTAGAACTTTTCAAACTGACTTGTTTTTTATTTCCATACCCTAACCCAAACAAAATAGGCACAAGAGAATTGATATTTTATCTATCCTTACTTTTACTTTGAGTTTTTTCAAAAAACCTTTCCAAATTTTGAGCATACCTTTTTAGTTAAAGAAAAGTTAGTATTGCAAATCAACCAATAATACAAGTGAAAAAGTCACTTAAAGTTAAGACTAGCTTTAAGAAAGTGATCATAATTTCGATTGTCTTTTTGTAATAGAAAAAAATATGAGGCAAAATATTATTTAGTCCCTGAATTATTGGTCAAACTACTATTTAGTTCCCAAATTTATCAAAAATACTATTTAGTCCTCAAATTTGTAACTATGTCAACTAGTTAATCCTCAAACTTGACAAAAATACTATTTAATCACTGAATTTGCAACTCTGTCAACTATAACGGGTAGCAGTCAGGAGACTAAATAGTTGACAGAGTTGCAAATTCGATGATTAAATAATATTTTTGCAAAGTTTGGGGACTAAATAATTGACATAGTTACAAATTCGGAGACTAAATAGTATTTTGTCAAGTTCAGGGACTAAATAGTTAACATAGTTAAACATTTCGGGAGCTAAATAATATTTTTGATAAATTCGAGAACTAAATAATAATTTGACCAACAAAATATTTTGTCTCAAATAGATTATACCTTAAGGGTGAAAGCAAGAAAAATTTATACTATCATACAAATGAGATATTTTCTTTCTTAATTACAGTTCATCAATAGTAATGTGAAAATTGTGGGTACTGCTGGTGAGTTGTAGTTGTGAAAGGAAATTACAAAAAAGTAGTTGTGGGTGGGTACAGTAAGGGAGAGTGGGACTCATTTCATTGTTTGGTTTGGTTTGGATAAGACAGAGAGAGATAGAGGTCCCCCATCGTGCAACACCATGGCCTATCATTCTCCTATTTAATGAAAATTAGAGAGCACCAAAAGGCTTATGCCCTCCTCATAATTTTGTCCAATTGATTTACACTATTTTATTATTATATAAATTTAACAAAATCTAATAAACATAATTTAATTTCTCAACTTACTATAAAAACAAACAATAAGACATTCGTCAATAAGACATTTAAAAGATAAGAATTCAAACTTTAACCAATTGTATTATTTTTCATTGATATAAAAAAATAATATTTAAAATGTTTTTAATTGGTCTAAGATTTAACCTCAAACCTAAATATAAATAAATATATAAATATAATTTTATTAGAGAAAACATATATTAATCCTTACCTTTTTCATTAAATCCTTTTCTATATTTTCTTCTTCCCATTTCCTCTCTATTTTTCTTATTTTTTTGGTCCTTCTTTGGGTAGTGTTAGGACTTAGGAGGATATGAATCTTCAATCTAATGTCAAATCAATCAATTAGCAATTTTGTCATGTTTTTGTGAAAATGAAAAACAACCAATTAGCTTTTTCTTTTTCTGTTGAAAATCATTGCAGCTAAATCATATTGTGCAAACCTAGTCAAGGTCACCAATAATGCTCACAAATGTTGATTGAAGAGGTCAAATTAAGTGATAATACAATGGATAAGAATAAGATCATTATAGTCTTCCGTATACCCAAACTCAAATGAGTAGTAAAATAAATTAATGCTCATCTATGAACCTTTTGAATTTCTAAATCCCTAGATTTGGACTTGTTTACTAGAAAATAATTGTTTTTTCTTCAAATTGTAACTTATTTACATATAAATTTATTTAAAAAAACATGCATCGCATCAATTATATTACATAAAGTATAAACTTCAAATATACTCTTAACAAGTTCATCAAAACAAAATTATTAAATATAATAATTTATAAATTAATATTAAAATTAAATTATCTTATTGTTATAAATTAACAAGATTATGAATGGGCCCCAATTAGAAAAATTGCATCTTGATAAATCAGATGTCTAAATACACCTTAAATAAATCTACAAAAAATGTAATTAACTCAGACATACAATGTAACAAGACTGGTAAAAAGTCATTATATAAACAACACAACTATCATGAATTGTGTAAATATCCATACAATCTAATTTTTTTGACTAAATATGTTCAAATATATAAATCAATGTTGTTAGGACCGGACGATCCAACCATAAATCAGAGTAGAACGAATCGATTAAACCTAAAAAATTAAATTACCAATTGGACTGATTTAATCGGGATTCAACCGCTAAACCGGAACCAACCGTCGATCCGTCCGGTCCAACCGCCCTCTTTAGTTTTTAAAAAAAAATTTGATGAAAAATTTAAAATTGAAAATGCTGAAAATCAAAATCGCTCAAAACCCTCATTTTCTAAGTCTCATCTTCACCATTTTCAAGTCTATATTTACTTAATTATAGTATTATGTTGTGATAGTCAATATTTTATTTATTGTGTCATCTAATTTGACCAACAGTTCGATCAATTAAACCGATCAAACCGTGAATCGAACACTTGTCTGAATCTTTGTCCAATTCAGTTATCACAACGTTGATATAAACAATATTCAATTCGTGTTGCAGATAAAAAAATGTTAAATTAAACATCACATAAACAATATTTCCATTAATAATTCACATTTCTGTTCGTATGCAATAATATAGGATCAAACAAACTAGTATGGATCGTTCAGTCAGTTGAATAAATAAGTGGTTACACACAGAAGTTTTACGCTGATCTACGTGAGACTTGCAATAAACAAGTGCTACAATATTATTATCATAATTCATATTTCATTTAAGCAGGGAAAATCAAGACAAGGAAACTATTAGACTTCTTTAAGTCCCCACCTAGCAGAGCTTTTTGTGTCCACTCCAACTTGCCTCAATTTGCTCCTCAACACTGACATTTAATCCTGATATATATCTACATTATAGCAGCAGATGAACCAATAATAAATACATTTTTGAATGGGAAGAACACAATACAATAAATCAAGGCAGTGAAGGAGAAAACAAATTCACCTATAAGATGATTCTTGGTCTGGTCTAAGATTTTTATTCAAAAGTATTCTTTTTTCATTTTATGGGTTCTGCTCCAACGCCATTTTTTTAAATACCTATCTCATCAGAAGTTCAGTCCAAATCTATACGCAAAAAGTTATCACTAACTTCTTATCCAGATCTGATCATTATGACAACTTCCAGTAGAGTTTGCTTTGTCTTGAAATTAAACAAATGTTTTACATTCAACCTTCCAACTGACACACTTCGTTTGTGAATTGTCCAGTAGAAAGATATTAGGACAGTGCTGACTGAGGCTGCAATCAGGCTACAAAGAATATTATTTAATACTTTCTGGCCAAATAGATCCTCACCAAATTGATAACAATAGAAGAGACTAGAGACTAACGATAAAGTATCACTTCTATCTAGTGAAGTGTTCATGAACCAATTATATTATTAGTTGGTTTTCGTTCAGTCAAATAAATCATGGGGAGTAATCCTCGTCACTCGTCAGGGACTTCACTTCAGAAAAGCACTAAGGGTATGTTTGGATTGGGAATTAAGGAGGAGAAGGGGAGGGAAGGGGAGACTATTTAGATATCTTCCCCTTGTTTGGGAAGATGAAAATTGGAGGAGAAGATAATGGATGATCAAGCCTTAATCCTCCATTATCCTTCTCCTTCACAAATTCAAGATACCCCAAATTGGGGTATTTTGGAGGAGGTATCAACACCCAAACAAGGGGAGGACATATGGAAGGTTAACCTTCCCTTCCCCTCCCCTCCCTTCTCCTCTAATCTCTCCCCTTCCCTTCCCCTCTTGATTCCCAAACAAACCCTAAAGCAATTGGCACTTAGTATAATATATACCTCAGCGAGAACTCCGATCATCCTTGTCACTAGTCTGCGGAGTGTACTGGCTGGTAGATGATGGTGAGTAGCCAGGTTGACTTGGTGAATAACCAGTACTGGGACTGCAAAGTATCACATAAAACCAAACATAGATACATCACACTTAATCTGTAGTTCTATACACTCACAACTGTAACAATCAAAAAACAAGTTGCACATATGCTTACCTGAATTGTGGAGAACTTGGGCTGTAATCCGGGCTTACACCAGAATTATATGGGCTAAAAGAAGAGCACAAAAATAAACATAGTCACACACCTCATTTCGAGGGGATAACGTATTGCTCCATTTGGCAAGGTAAATAGCAAATACCACGCACAATAAACCAAATTCTTCCTGAACATAAATAATAAATGGAGTTTACTTACCTGCTGGGGCTGTATGTAGGGCTTGACGGAGAATAAGATGGAGAGGTTGGTGAATACGATGGTGACGTTGGGCTGGATCAAATGAAAAATTAGACACATTACTTGGGTGGAATTACCAACATAGGATGAATTGGCAATAGGCTCAAATTTTATGATTTTTAAATGTATAGAAATTATAAAGGCAAAGCCCAAGAAGTAGTCAATACTTTAAAGTATAATGAGTTTGCCAATTAACCAAGAACTTAAACAAATTGAAATCAAGAGAAAAATAAATCGTATTACAGAAAAATGTATGAAATACCACTTCAAAAAATCCAACAAGTGACTCACCTGTAATTTGGGGATGTGGGACTGTATGGACTTGATGGAGATAACCTTGGACTGCTGGGGGAATATGCCAGTGATGGACTGTACTTTGCTGACTGCGGATTGTAACTAGGGGAAGTAGGGCTATAACTTGGTGAAGTGGGACTATAACTTGGTGAAGTAGGACTGTAACCAGGAGATGTGGGGCTATATGCAGGAGAAGTAGGGCTATATGATGGAGATGTAGGGCTGTAAGAGGGAGAAGTGGGGCTATAGGATGGTGACGTTGGGCTATAGGAAGGTGATGTGGGGCTATAGGATGGTGATGTGGGGCTATAAGAAGGGGATGTGGGGCTGTAAGCAGGGGAGGTGGGGCTGTATGCAGGGGAGGTGGGGCTGTATGCAGGGGAGGTGGGGCTATAGCTTGGCGAGGTGGGGCTATAACTTGGCGAGGTGGGGCTGTAACTTGGCGAGGTGGGGCTGTAACTGGGTGATGTAGGCGAATAAGATGGACTTGTAGGTGAGTACGCAGGGCTTGTTGGACTATACCCTGGAGAGCTAGGACTGTATGTTGGGGAGGTGGGGCTATACCCTGGTGATGTGGGGCTGTACCCTGGTGAGGTGGGACTGTACCCAGGTGAAGTGGGGCTGTAACCAGGAGATGATGGACTATAGCCTGGTGAAGATGGACTGTAACCAGGAGATGAAGTTGGCGAGAAAGCCATTCCACCAACATAGGGAGAAAATTGTGCATCATTAGTAGGTGACAGCCGAAGATTTGGGCTCAGCAAATAACCTGGAGACATCATGCCTTCATGATAAGGAGTTCCTGAGATCGGGGATCGAGCAGGGGTCATGCCAAAATCAAGACCATCCATATAACTAGGTAGCTGGAGTTCAATAGCATTTTTCAGCATCTCATCATTGAGATACAGGGCACAACCTCCAGTTCCAATAGGGGCAAGCTGGCCTAACATAATATTCTCAGTGACACCCCTCAAGTAGTCAGACTCCGCATATACTGCAGCATCAAGGAGAATGTCCACTGTCTCTTCAAAAGAGCATCTCATCATTGGCCCAGTATCATTCCGATTAATCCCATGGCGGGTAATTGCCATTAAATGCCCCCGATATGTCATCGTATCACAAAGAATAGCCAAATGCCGGTAATTGACATAAGAGCCATCAAAAGAAATAACAACACGTAACTCATCCAGCAGAGCACGCCGAACTGCTTCAATACCAAGAACTTCAATCACTTCAATCAAGTGATTGCTTGTTGTTCTCGATGCATCAACATCTTCATGACACATTACAGCTAAAAGGTTGACACCTTCAGTATCAAGCATCCACTCATCATGTGGTCTAAAACCTAGATTCTCATCAAACTTCTGAACTTTAATATTTTTAATAAAAACTTTGTTTATATCTGGGATGCCCCGTAAAGCCATTTCTGTCAGCATGTTGCTCTCTATTTTCTTCAGGAAAACATCATCTTCAGCAGATTCATCCTGAATTTCTCCCTTGGGAGCTTCATCGTTCATAATACGGATACGAAGTATAAGTTTTTCAGCATTGTCATCATTAAATATACATGTCAAATCATCATCAAATTCCAGATTGATCTTTTCAGCAATGTCAGCCATGCTTAACTTCTTATCCACCATCATTTCACGATTTAATTCTATACGAAGCAACCAAGGAGATATTTTTTCAGGGGCAATTTCTTCATCAGGCATTTCATAGTAGGACCTCACAAAATCAACATCCTCTTCAATTATTGTGCTCATTGGATCCGGATCATACCATACTTCTGTAGCTTGTGTAACACTCCTAAGGGTAGTATACTCCAAGGCACATTGCACATTTTTTGCCTTCTCTTTAGTCTTACTGACCTCAGGTTTCAGGTAGACAGAGAGAGAAGGTGTTTTGATTCTCTTTGCTACATTAATGATTTCCCTTAACCTAGGGACACCAAGAGTAACGTTCTTAGCACTAACACCAGCATAGTGGAAGGTGTTAAGTGTCATTTGAGTGGCAGGCTCACCAATAGATTGTGCTGCAACACAACCAATCATTTCCCCAGGGGCAACAAGTGACTGTAAGAATCGTGACTCAATTTCCCCCACAACCCACTCAAATGCCTCGCGAGAAAGTCTGTACTCCTCCAAGACCCTTTTACTTGCAAAAGTACTGCGGAGAAGAATATTGAACAGGAGAGTTGCATTCTTCTGAGCTTCTTGGCTCAAAAGATCTTCACCTGGAACAACCTTCAATCTCTCCTGGAGCTTATCAATAGCTTCCACAATTTCCATGGGATGCATATCAGAAGGCCTTCGGAAATCAACCCTAAATGTCTTCTGAGCATTCCAAATAAGTCTCTTAAGGTTTACAGGTAGAGGCAAAGAACTGTCACCAGTAGTTGCTATGTCAGTTGCAAGTTGGCGTCTGTCACCTTCAAGCTTTTGAACTTCAGCCTCAAACACATTGCGGAACTCCCTGATGGTTTTCAAATCTTCTACAGGTTCTTCAAGCATGTAACTAGGTTTCCAGTTTTCATCATCAAACTCATACCTGAAAACCCTATCAAATTCTGTCTTTTTCATTTTTAAGGAATCTAACTTCTGTGTTTCTATCCACACAGCATCCATACCATCTTCTCCATACAGAAATTGAATAACATCTCCCAATGAGTTCCTAACTGTCCCGTCATATTTAACCATAATATCCTCCATAGCCTTTACAAGTCGCCTCTGGATGTACCCGGTTTCAGAGGTCTTGACTGCAGTATCAATAAGACCTTCCCTACCACCCATGGCATGGAAAAAGAACTCTTGAGGGGTTAATCCACGCAGATAAGAGTTCTCCACAAAGCCACGACTTTCAGGCCCATTATCATTTTTTGTGAAGTGGGGCAATGTTCGCTCTACGAACCCATATGGAATCCGTTTACCCTCAACATTCTGTTGGCCCACACAAGCAGTCATCTGAGATATGTTAATGAAACTTCCTTTTGAACCAGCAGTAACCATGGCTTTCAGATTATTGCTCTCAGATAAACTTTTCTGTGCACTGTTCCCAGCATCATCACGAGCTTTATTCAATGTCTGAAAGCATTTTAAAAAAATAGAATTTAATAAAATTAAAGAATTCATTAGAATCAACTGAAGAAGCAAGCAAAATAAATAAAGCAATGCAAAAGGGCAACCTAATGTGAGCACCTGATTCACTCTATTTTCAAATGAATCCTGCATTGTCCGTCCAGGTTCAGCCTCCAACTTCTTGTCCTGGAAATCCCTAATAAGTCTTTTCACCTCCTCTTTAGCATTAGCAATAGTCTGATTAATAGTTTCCATAGTTGCTGCATCAGCAATGGTGTCACCAATTCCAATGGTAAAACCATTCTGCAAAAGCCAGTAGTTGACAAGCCACTGAGTATGCCCAAGGAATTTGCGAGCAGCATCAGGGCCAACCTCCTCCCTATATTTAAAGGAGTAACGTCAGTGGATAGAAGGAAGAAAACAGGAAGATTTCAATGAAATATCAGGCTAAAGCCACAGACTTCAACATTATTTTTCATAAATTCCGAGACACAAATAGCAACCCCATAGTCAGATGAATCTTCATTAACATCCCCAATTTAGCAATTAATTATAAATGTGAATGCTAGGATAATAATTATATACAGGAACAGCATACCAAATGACATGTACAAGACTTCCAGTAGATGTTCCAAGTGTCTTTTTACAAAGAGTTCCAGTAAGTAATTCCCCTTTCTCTATTCTGACAACTGTATCACCTGGAGTTACAAATCCAGTTTCACCCTCTTGGTGCCAGCTAGAATATCTAATGAGATTTATTTGTTTTGGTATGATGAGGTTGAAAACTTGTTTTCCAGTCCACAATGGCTCTGGCTTCAATATTGCAGGAGCAGGAACTTTCCCATCAAAATCTTCCCACCACATCAAAATATTCATAAAAACATCCTGCAAAGGGGAGCCTTTGTCAAACTTCTAAATTAATCATATAAGAATGACAACGCCCAAGTAAACTGCAATTACAAATGAGTTCACTGAATCTAACCTTGGTGATGAAGGTATCTCTCTTGGTAATTTTTCTGCATCCTAAAAGTGTGTCTTGGACAATTCCCATAACTGGCCTATTTGACTGGGGTGACACAATGCATTTAGGCACCATCATCAGCTCCAAAACCTCTGCTCTAGTTTCAAATGACTGGGGAACATGCATATTCATCTCATCCCCATCAAAATCAGCATTATATGGTGAAGTAACCGATAAATTCAACCGGAAAGTAGAATAAGGCATGATTTTGATTCTGTGCCCCATGATAGACATTTTATGAAGACTAGGTTGACGGTTGAAGAGGACAAAGTCTCCATCATTCAAATGACGTTCCACCTAAAACCACAACATTAAAAGTTTTAAGACAACGAGAGCAAACCTCAGGTAGAAACTAAAACTAGTCATAGTGTAAACACAATGCCTTGTATCCAAGCTCCAAATGGTGATCACTACTTTTCTTTAAATATCGGAGATCAAGCCTTTGACCATCATCTCGAATGATGTACTTGGCACCCGTTTTTCCAGGTGGGGGATGGGGTCCATATTCAACAAGTTCCTTCAACCTGTTTTTTATTTTGTAGTTTCGATTATTTTTAGTTAAGAAGAATAAAATACACAAGGAACAAGAAACAAAAAGCAAATAAGAAAGTTAACCTTTCAATGTTATAAGGAGTCACGGTCTCAGGGTATGTAAGATTCAGCGCAATACTCCATGGTACTCCCAATTGATCAATGTTAATTGTAGGATCAGGTGTAATCACTGTTCGTGCCGAAAAATCAACTCTTTTCCCCATCAAGTTACCTCTAATCCGGCCTTCCTTAGCCTTAAGCCTACTACATATTGATTTGATGGGCCTCCCTGATCTTTGTGTAGCCTTAAAAATTTTAGAAAAAAGAAATTAGATGAAAAGAAATCACCACAGTGCATTATCAATACAATACTGGTTCAACTAAACCATAATATATACCACTATTTGGTACTAAATGCCTGTCTAAAAAAACAACCATACCCTTGGCAGCCCAGGCAACTCGTTATCAAAATATGTAGCTATGTGAAACTGCAGCAACTGAGCAAACTCAGAAATAATATGTGCAGGAGATCCATTTCTCTCCTGTCTCTTGAGATTCTCATTGTGCCTGATAATCATTGCCAGCTGATGAGTTAAATCATCCTGCCCAAGGAAAAGCAGTAATCATTATAGGCATATAACAAAATAAGATTACAATTTGCTCGAAAATACCACCAATTATATCAGTAGGCTGTAGCAAAAGAAAACCAAACTAGTAAGAACTGAGAACACATTAATCAAAGTGAGAAAATACTTGCCTCACTTCTGGAGGATGTGTCCATCATTACTGAAGGCCTCACAGGCGGCGGAGGAATGGGAAGAACTTGCAAAATCATCCAGTCAGGACGGGCGTAATTGGGATCTAAACCCAATAATCGGCAGTCGTCATCACTTATCCTTTTCAAAACACTAAGAACCTTCAACAGATTCAACAATTAATTATTAACATAAGTTCCGCAACAATGGATAAAGTCATGAGTTCAGATGGCTACCCTTTCCGCAGTAAGAGTCTGTTTCCTTTCCACAGGTTCAGGAAGCTGTTCTGGGTCATCACTTTTCTTCCTTTGAGCTTTGTACTCAGCAATCATTTTCATACCCTCAATTGTGAGCTTTGGTTGCTGGGCACCACAGCCACCACGACTCTTTTTAGCTGGTTTTTCAGAGTCTTGAGCATTGATGTCAATCTCGTCACCACCTTCACATTTGGTCTTGTTTTTGCAGGAATCTAAAATCTTTTTCAGCCTATTTTTGGGATTCCTAATCCTCAAAGCTTGCTTAAACTTGTGATCTTCCTGTATAATAAACAAGCAAATAAAATATTTAAATAAGAAATCACAAAACAAAAGCCTGTCACGATGAAGGTAACAAAGTCGTACAAGAGAAAGAAACAAACAGCTATAATATTATAAAAAAACCAACAATGTGGAACTTACAGACGAAGCAGAAAGATGGTAACTTAAATTCTTATGATCACACATGGTGACTGCAGCCTTCATGCGTGCGCTATGCTTAATTCTATGAAGCATGAATGCACTAGAGACTAAAAGCAAAAATCTGACATGAAGGTGATTTCAACTTTCAAGTGTTTGCTTATCCGTATGCTTTGTGCATAAATGAAGAGTTTGGCGATTAAGATAACAATATACCCGATGCATACTACTGAGAATTCACAAACTTGGAAACAAACTCATCTATGTCCACTCATTTAAAGGTGCAATTTACTGATATTATGGCCAGTTAACACCTAAAAGCATTGAACCACAGTCATATGGAATTCAAATTCCAATCAAATATATACAGTAACTGTGCAAAATCCATTTCTTCCCATGCAAAGACAATCAAGTACCTCATCAGCTAGAACTTTGGAGCAGTTAAAGCAAACGCAACGCATAATGGTTAGGACGGTCTTTATGAACCCAATATGAAACATGGGTTTGGCAAGCTCCAGGTGCCCAAAGTGGCCCGGGCACTCGGCCATGTTTGCTGTACACGTTTCGCACTTCATCTTTCTATCAATAGTACCAAGCCGGGGATCGCTCAATCCTCCAATCTTCGGCTTACCCCGTTCTGTGGTCTCACCATGCTCAATCTGCACCACAGACATTTGCCTCTGCAAACCAAACCAAGAAACAATAAAGTTCAGAAGCTACATTCACAAGTAGCTAAATCAATCAAATCTCGATCCTAGTAAGACTTCCAATTTTTTTTTCCATGTTCAATCGCTTTCCCAGAAGCTAAACAAACTGAAACAAGTAGAACAGTAGCGAGAATTACGATCTCATCAGGGCTGAGTATGCCAAACTGAACCAGACGGACTTTGGAGACCTCGGCCGGAGAGTAAGGGAATCGTATATCCATGGCGGTGTAGATTGAGAAAGAAATCTATGGCTTAGGGTTTGGGAAGGAAAGCTTGAAATTCAGTTCGAAACTAAGCTTCTTTGTCGCTGTTGTTTTGGGTTTTTCGATTATTTTGTCGTTGTCGTACTTTTCATTTCCTGAATATGGATTTTGGTTCACTTTCTCACTCTTAAACTAAGAGGGAGATCGGCTGCGGAAACCAGCCTTCTGAGGAGCACTCCTCACAAGCGAAAGACGAAAACGAAGGCCCTAGGGTCTTATTTATAGACGGGAAGGCCGCGCAGCCGACCTAAACGAGGGCTATCGTACGCCGTGTGCGCACATTACTAACGCGTTCTGCGAATGACCAAAATGTCATTACAAGCTTTCATTATCTGTTTTTCATTTCCTTTTTTTTTAGAAATTCTGTCTTTCATTTCTTAAAATTAATTTTAATTTATATGTTTTTAATAATTAAAATTATATTTTTTTATGAAATAATTAAAATTTTATATATAAAATTAATTCTTTTTATTTTGAAAATGAGTGACTGGAATTTTATTATTTTTTATAAAATCATAATATTATATATTATATAAATTTTTTGAGGGAACACGGTAACGGAAAGAAATATACTAAATAATTTTTAAAAATGAAAAATTACAAATTAAACATAAAAATATTTTTAGTTTAAAATAAATTTCTTATTTTCATTACATTATTTAAAATATTTTTATTAAACATAAAAATAAATTAATTTTAGTAAAAATGAAAAAGAAAAACAACAAAATCAAAGACTATTGTATTTAGCTACCTTTTCTATCATATTGACAATAAAATGATTGTTTGTTTCCAAAACATAATATTATTTAACTATTAGTTATGCACAACTTAACCAAACATTTTAATGATTCACCCTAAAATAAAATGATGAAAAGAAACAAAAAAAAAAACCTTAAGGCTATGTTTGGTTGAGACTCAGAATGGATGCAAGCTGGAATGGCACAATTCCCGAGGTATTCCAGCGTTTGGTTTGACTGGCTAAAATTGAAATTGAATTCAGGGCAATGACTGATTCCATGAATGTCCACAAAATGGCCATGCGTTATATTCCGTTTGAATACTAGGGAAAAGGGCCAAATTTATTAGAATTGGCGAGAAAAGACGAAATTATCCTCCTGAATGTCCTCAAATTTCGTCGCCTTCTCCACTTCATCCTTCATCCCTTCTCTGCACTTCCATCGCTATTACGATGCTCCGGCTTGTTGAAACCCTCTCTGCACTTCCATCTCTGCAAATAAGTAAAGAGCACCACCAACAAATTAATAAATTAATAAAATTTCTCATTTTAGCCATATGAACCAGAGCAACGAAGCACAGAGGTTGAACAAGAGTAAATAGCATATTTGTGAAAAAAAACACCCACAAGAACTAGTTACAAAAAAATCCAGATCTGAGAAAAAAACACACACACACCCACCAAATGGCAGATCTACACACACACCCATGGAACAACTACCAAAAAAACACTGTAACTCACCTCAAACTAAGCACAAAACAACCGCCGTACGTCGAGCCGCAGCAACCTCCCTCGAGTCGTCGCTAGTGTTGTCGTGAGGTGAAGCAAGCTGCGGGTCTTCATGGATAAAGCTGTTGGTGTTGCTCTGAGAAACGAGTGTTGAAAGAGTAATGAAGAGCAGGGTTGGTGGAGGAGTAAATGAGTGTTGGTGGAAGCCAGCTTTTTTTTTTTTACCGTTATAGATGAGTATTGCATTTTTAATAAATAAATTATTTAGTTAAATATTTAATTGAGGGGCAATTATGTCTTTTAACATTACATTTTTTACCAACTTTCAATTTCATCTTTTCATACCAAACACATTTTTTAATTCAAATAATTAAATTCCAATTTCATCTAACTAATTCCAATTCCAATTCTATTTTTTTTTTCCAATCAAACATAGCCTTTGTTTTTTTGAAAAATTCGAGAAGAGAATCATACTTCAATGCTTTTTGAATATGAACTTTGAGTAGAAGATGAATTTTATTGATAAAAAATAATGGCATCATGGAAATAATTTCAAAATGTAATCAAATGTTCAAAGGTTAAGATTAGACGTTCCATTTAAAAAAAATTAGATTTTGAATTAAAATACAATTTAAAGAGAAGCCAACCATAACTTCAATTTTCTCCTTACGCGGCTAACTCTTGGCCTCTTTTTGGTAGTATTTGCAACATCTATTTCTAAACGGTAGCATTTTATCATGATATGAAAATGGAAGAAAATATGACATAACATAAATGAATTCAGTTAAATTTTTTTGTCACGTGTCATACCATGTAAGCTACAATCGTAATATATTTTTAACGATGTTGGTGAAAAGGGTAAAATTGTTCGAAAAATAAAACGTTGAAACATATTTAACCAAAGGCTCAAACATTAAGGTAGTGTTTGGTATCCGGTGAGTATTTTAGTAGGAAGTGGAAGTAAGTGATAAAAAGTATGTTTGGTATGCAGGAAAAAGGAAGTGAAATGTAAAAGTAATATTGTTTGGTATGATGGGAAGAAGATAGGAAAATAGACGATAAAAATATGAAATACCTTTTTTGCCCTTACTTTTTTAAAAGTTACAATTTTTTAAGGGTATTTTGGTCTTTAAACATCTCACCACATCACCTACCTCACCTCACCACAACTTCCCTCCTCACACATAAGTAACTTTACTCACCTCTCATGAAAGAAATTTCTTCACTTTCCCACTCACCTCACTACCTACCAAACATATCAAAATTTCACCTCAGTTATACTCACTCCTTATCAATCATGCGAGTATATCAATGGTACTTAATCATGCGAGTATATCAATGGTACTTTAGCCCAATTATTTATGTCTTCTGCCACCCTCAATGAAGAAATGCTTATCATTGTACTTTAGATCTTATTTCAACATGTCTTTTTAAATTCTTTATTTCCATTTCTTGTTTTTCTGTAATACTTGGTTGAAAGTTGAAACTTGAAATAAGTGAGATGCACAAGGTTTCAATTGAAGATTCTAGTATAAAAAGTAATAAATTATTATTGTAGAAAATCAAGCAAATATGTGATTTTATGCCGTGAGGAAAAAAAAGTTGGTTTGATGCATAGTTAAACGGCAATTTTACATAAAGTTCATGGTTTACAAATTTTAACACCAAAATTCTCCTTTGTATTAAAATATTTTAGAGATATCTTAGGCCCAGATAGATTAAGTTTATTATTATTTTTTTATAAAAATTGAATCCATCTGGGTAGTTGATGGATTCAATTTTTATATTTTTTTTAATAAAATCGAATCCGTCTGCCACCCAGACGGATTCAATTTCATATATATATATATATATTTTAATAAAATCGAATCCTTCTGCAGTCCATACAGATTCGTTTTTTTTAAGAAAATTGAATTTGTCTGTTGGTTCTTTTTTTTAATTTAACTTCATTTTTTTATAAACTAACTTTATTAGTTTAAAATAATTAAGAAAATAAATATTTTTTTGTATTCATATTCATAATCATCTTTTCATTCTTCTCCATAAAATTTAAATACTAGAGACCAGTTTTTAATGGAAAAAACTAAATTCCACTAATTTTATATATTACAAATTGAATACAAAATAAAAAAGACAAAACATTTTTACAGGAAATGACCACACGTTCCACACTGCGTTCTTCTAATTACTCTAATATTTCTTCTAAGTTGTGGTTCTTCTTCTTGTTCATCAAATGGTGATGGCTCAGTGAACGAAAACTCAAGTGTTTGACAATATGGTATATGTTGAAATGGAGTTTGAATTTGTTGACTATTTAATAAAGTAATCATCGACCTTGTTTGTTGTATAGGCGTACACTCGTCATAGGAAATGCCTCCACCTAGGCGATGAAATGATGTGGATGTGTATGATGATGAATGCCCGATAGTATATGGTGGTGGCATAGAAGATGTGGTACCTCCATAGTTTTTATATGATGGTCCGACAGTATATTGTGGTGGCATATTTTGAGGTGCATAATGTTCTTGTTCGCGCGTGTCTTATTCTTGATCGTGTTGTTCATATATAACGTAGCGTAATGCAATTGGCTCTCTATGTGATGCATATCTAGGAGGTCTCTTACTGCGCTTCGGTGGAGGAAGGTCAAAGATAGGCATGGGATGTACCGTGGGAGCTGGGTAATATTTTCCTCCAGACTTATTTCTTTAGGCCGTCTACTTAAAAATATAACGCCCACTGTGCCATTTTTAATTTCTTCGTCATAATAAATATATGCAAATATTTTTCTATGCATTTTGATACCTACAAACACACATATTTCATATTAACTATATATAAATAACTACTAAATATTATTATAGTTAACTCTAAATGCTTAAGTATTGTTCTAATTAATAGTTAACTCTAAATGATTCCTACAATTTTAACTACTAAATTATATCAAAACTAATCATACAAATACATCATCAGTAAAAAAATTCTCATACATATGGAATTTTTTTAAAAAATAATAACTACTATATTATATCAAAACGAATCATATAAATACAGTATTAATAAAATAATTCTCATACATAGAGATATTGGAATAAAAATAATAATTTATCCACAATAATATTTCCCTCAGATTATTTGTCCCTAGGTAAGAAGAATTGATGAATATTCACAATCATATTCAACAAATTTATCAAACAAAAATTTAATACTAATCTCACTTTAACATAAAAATTCAAAAAAATTGCAAATTCAACTAAACAAATATAAATGATTTCAAAAATCTATTTACACAAACAAAAATTCTATTAACCTTTCACATACATTATACAAAGTATGAAATTAAAAAAAAAGTTTACAAAATATTAAAAAAATTACTCGGATTGAAGATCTGGCCCACACTTAGTTTGAAAAATTCAAGAACACAACTGAAATTGTAACATAAAAAAAGCAGTTAAAAATTAAAAAAACAAATGAAATATTTAAAAAAAGTTAAAAAATTTACTTGTGTAGATCTGAACCACACTATCTAATTTTTTTGTACTTATAAAGGTTGGACCATCATAAAAAAATTTTAACTTCACTCAAGCCCCACCACCCACGAAACCAGAGAAGAGGAAGGAAAGAAGGAGATGAAAATTGAAAATGAAAGAGATGAGAGATGAGGATGAATGAAGAAGAAGGAAGATACATAAAAATTAAATTGGAGGGGGGGGGTTGCAGTGTAGGGTTAGGTGATGGGACGCTGCACAGCAACCGTCTGGGTGGCAGACGGATTCGGTTTCATTTAAAAAAAAGAAAGAATCCATTTGGGTGGCAAATATATAAAACTAAATCCGTCTGCCACTTAGATAGATTCAATTTTTATTTTTTTAAAAAAAAGCCTAATCCGTTAAATTCGTCTCAGGCCCAGACAGATTTGGACATAAAAAACGACAAATTTGGAGTATCTCTGGAATACTTTAATACAAAGGAAAATTTTGAGGTTAAATTTTTTTAACCATGGGTTTTATGTAAAATTGCCTAGTTAGACACCATATCTTACTAATTTTAATGATATAATTTGTATCTTTTTTTTTTCTCATCGAAGTATCCATCAGATTGAATTTGATAACTAATCCTTTAAGTATTGCATTGTCATTATTGGGGACGCCTCTCTCAATAAATGATGATCTATTCTCATACATAAGATCAATCTAGGTAGGCAATTTGCATCTACTTAAAACAATTAGGTGGCGTTTGGTATCCTGTAAGTGTTTTAGTGGGAAGTAGAAATGGAAGTGGAAGTAAGTGATAAAAAATATGTTTGGTATGCAGGAAAATGGAAGTGGAATGGCTAGGGTGGGAAGAAGATAGGGAAATAGAAGATAAAAGTTTGAAATACCTTTTTTGCCCTTACTTTTTTAAAAGCCACAAATTTTTTAAGGGTATTTTGGTCTTTAAACCTAACCTTACCTCACCTCACCTCACCTTCCTTCTCAATTTTCATGGCAACAAGCTTTCCTCTCAACTAGGAAGCTCAACCTCACCTCTCCACTTCTCAAAGCATACTAAACATACTTTAATTTTAACTGCCCTCTCACTTTCCCTTTGGAAGTAATACCAAACATGACCTTAAAGATGAAAAGTTTAAAAAAAGTTCATATGAAAAAATATCTTTTATTTATACGATTTCCTCTCTTTTTTTTTTTAAACAAGCCAATCTTTATTGAACTTGGCCCGTAATATTTTTTGAGCATAATGGACTAATCCTAGAGTTTGGTCTATTTTGATGGGTTTAATTAATATATAGATTAATTTAATAAAAAAATATGAGATATAATTATAATTGACGTTTATAAAAAATTAAACTAAATATTTAAAATTTAGTAGCGTTTTAACATTTTCCAAGTAAGAAAACCCACGGAAATGTAACACAAGGCCAGGCCGCAAAGAGACTCGTCAGCCAAAAAGCAAAATCTGTATCTTTGGAAGTTGCTGTATCAAATCCAAGTCTCCTCAGAGAATAGAGCTGTGGGGGCACTGTCGTACTCCTACTCGGATCTCGCTCTCTCACGCACGCGCTGCGTTTCCTTTCTCATCAGATCAATCTTCGAATTTCGATCCTTGGAGATCTACAATGGTGAAACCTAGGCACTCTCGCCTACCTCCTCGGAAATCGTCTTCATCCACGCTCATCCTCACCTTGCTTGTCATCTTCACCTTCCTCATTCTCATCCTTCTTGTCCTCGGGATCCTCTCCGTTCCCAGTAGTTCCGGTGGACCCAAGGCTAACGATCTTAACTCCATCATTCGCAACACTCCTGATAGGTATAATAGGTCTTTTTTGTTTTCCAATTCGGTTTGTTTTGTTGAAATTTTGATTTTTCTGTGTTCGATGGGTTTTGATTTTCTGTTCTTGCTGTTGAGAAGAAGCGAGCGTGAAGAGGGATGGGGAGAGCAGTGGGTTGAAATAGTATCATGGGAGCCTAGAGCTTTTGTTTACCATAATTTTCTGGTGAGATTTTCGCCATTTTTAATTGGTATCTGTTTCTATTTTGGATTTGGCTGTTGTGCATTCTTTTTCTATATTTGTTATTTGGGGGATCCGTGGGGGGGTATAAGCTAGCGGCGGCAGTAACAGAAAATTCTAGTTTTTGTCTGATTGGAAAATACACGTGTATATACGATAAACAAAAAGAACGAACTTTTGCTGATGCTACTTGAAATCCAGGTTAATGGATTGTGTCCTGAATCCTGATGCTTCAGTCTCCTCATTTATGTAAGATTTTTATGAATGGGATGCTATCTGTGCAAAATTGAAAACTTTGTCTGAATATATAATCATGAATTCATGATTTACGAGAAAGGAGAAAATGGTTGCAAGGTGATGGAAGAATTCTCTTACCACTACCTAAAGCTATAGAAAAGAGATATTTGGTAATATCAGTGGCTCAATGCATTATGAAAATGATTGAGGCTGTATAGTGAGAATTTCTAGGTTCTGTTGAAGAGAAATAGACATTGGGTTGGTTTGAATACTTCAACAGAATTCCTTCCTATACATTCGTCTACCTTGTTTGATGGATAGGACATCACCAAATTGGCAAATTGTGTTTCTGTATTTTCCTTGGCTAACCCATGATTGACAGAACATTTGAATGTATTTTAAAGTAACAAGGTGGCTTTTGCCTTGCAATAATATTGTTTCACTCTTGTTTAAGGGTCATGCTCTAAGCCTCTACTGGAGCATTACCATGTTGTATTATGAAGTCTCCACTTTCCAAATACTAAAATTTAGCTGATTAATCTGAGCAGACCAAGGAGGAATGTGAATATCTAATTGATATAGCCAAGCCGCATATGCACAAGTCAACAGTTGTTGATAGTGAAACTGGAAAGAGTAAAGACAGCAGGTTTGATTCTTTTCCCATCCTTGCCTATCAAGTGTCCTCTGGGTTCATTATTGAAAATAAATTATGACTTGCTTTATTTATATGCACTTCCCTTCCCTGATTGCAAATCTTATACATATTACTTTTGCATATAGAGTACGGACAAGTTCTGGAACCTTTCTGAGCAGGGGACGTGATAAGATTGTGAGAAATATTGAGAAAAGAATTGCTGATTTTACTTTTATACCTGTAGGTATGTATTTTGAGCCTCTGTAATGCCGATTATTGTTTAGCTTGTGATTTAGAAATCTGATTAGCTGGAGATGTCGTACATGTCTTGAATGCAGACTAGTGTGTGTTTCTGTGTAATTAAAAGTTACACATCTATTCCATCATCCTATTGGTTGCACATATTTGGTTTTTTTTTTTCATATATATATATATATATATATATATTCTTGCATTCTAAAGGAAAAACAATAATTCACATCTATATTATTTTTTAGCAACTTATATGTTTATATTATGTTAATTATCAGATGCTTGAATTACTGCTATGGGCTGTCAGCTTTAGACACTGCCTTTGTAACACTTTTTGGCTTATTTTTCTTTCATGGAAAGAGTTATCTCCTGCTGTTTGTTATCATGGTGCTGTGTATATCTTATGCTAAATGAAAAAGCTAACGCGACCTGCTTCAAGTCTTTATATACAATATTTCTGTCCATTTTGAAGTTGCGATTCTACCAAGAAAACAAGATAGGACTATTGATAGTTGCCTCTGCCATATTGTTTTCTGGTTTTATGATAGATTGTATTTTTCATTATATAATTATGTCTCACGATATACAGAGCATGGTGAAGGACTTCAAGTGCTTCACTATGAAGTTGGACAAAAGTATGAGCCTCACTATGACTACTTTCAAGATGATTTTAACACCAAGAACGGGGGACAGCGTATAGCAACAGTACTGATGTACCTGTAAGTTACATCAAGAGCCCTTCTGTTGATTATTCTTATCTTCTTCCGCATCTTGGATATGAAGACAAGTTCCTTTTGTTAACTTTTTGTATTTTGATGATACAGTACAGATGTTGAAGAAGGGGGTGAGACAGTGTTCCCAGCTGCCAAGGGAAATATTAGCTCTGTGCCATGGTGGAATGAGCTTTCTGAATGTGGAAAAAAAGGACTTTCAATTAAGCCGAAGAGGGGTGATGCTTTACTTTTTTGGAGCATGAAGCCTGATGCAACTTTAGATCCATCAAGTTTACATGGTTATTTACCTTATTTTATAATTAAGCTGCTTGATGTGCCAACAAGCTTTCACATTTAGAGATAAACCAATAAACTTAACTGTTTTCTTGATAATTTTCAGGTGGTTGTCCAGTGATTAAGGGCAATAAGTGGTCATCTACCAAATGGATGCGTGTCAGTGAATACAAAGTTTAAAAATACATCACTATATAGGTCATTATCCATGCAACCCCTGTACTGTTGAAAATTACTATTTTACTGTTGAGGCAAGACCCCGCTGTCCCTCTGGCAGTATATTACCTTTAAGTGTTATCCAAGATGGTAGATTGTTTGCACTTTGCATGCAGTTTTATATGAAGTTGTCAATTTCATATATGTCAATGTTACATTCAGTGAAATATCCTACCAGGTTTAAAGGATAGGTTCAAATGAGTGATTCTTGAATTTCTGAGTTCTCTTGCTCTATCTCTATCATGTACATTAAGTTCTGGAATTAGTGGATTCATCCAAACTTAGGTCGTACTCGTACCTTTAATCCAAAATTTTTTGAGTTCTCTTGCTCTACCAGTTAGTTTTTTATTGGACATTTTGATGTGCTAGATGCTGAACTTCACTTTGATATCTTTTTTCAGGATTCTACAGTTCTTGGTGCCAAAGTTGTACCATTTGGGAGTCTGAGCCTCACTTGATAATGCTCCAAAGTGTTGAATGATATATTGTTTAGGGCATGACGCGGCATTTTGTAATTTTGGTTGTAGTGCTCCTTGCTAACTCATTTTTTGTTTCTCCCCGTTTTCATTTATATTAGCAATATCATAATAAAAGTTTGGCATATTTATTTTTCTGCATTATGGAGGTTGAATAGAATGTATGAAACTAATAGATAAATGGAGTATGTTAGATTTCTAACAAAGTTTTCTTCCCATTTGCTGATATGCCCATGCCATTTTTTTAAAAAAATGATTTTCATAGAAAATCTTGTAAAGAAATTTAAAATAAAAATATAACCTGTTTATAAATTTGCTTTTGAATTCACATATTTAAATTTAAAAGTAAACCCATTTTTATTTTTAAAATATAAACTAATTTGAGGAACAAATCTACTTTTTTTTTAAAAAAAAAAAAATCTCTGTTTGTATGATATGGAATACTGCGATTTGGATACTAGAAGATCATAATACACTTGGGCCTTGTTTTTTTGCAAGAATATAAGAGGGAAAAAAAAAAAAGGAGGGAGAAGCATTCCCCGTCCTCTTTTCTTTCTATCAAATAAATTTTATTTTTTACAATGATAAAATTATGTTTTTGTCCTTATTTTTTATTCACTTTTATTCTATTTTCTCTTTTAATGTAAGGGTAACATGACATATCCATTCCCTCCTATTTTTTTTATTCTCATTTCCTCATTTTTTTTCACAAAAAGAACAGACCTTTGTTTTTTGAAAAATTACATTAGTCAATTCGTCCTCCAAACTCTTGGCCTTTACCAACCTAGTTGACGTGATTTGTTAAACACTGATGTGACAATATTAAAATTTTTTTAGATGGCCAATCAAATTTTTTTTTCTTAGTTAGAGTCTACATGAAATTGAATATATAATTTTTTTTCACTAGACGAGTAGATGTTCAGTGGTATAATAGTACTGAACTTCAGTACATCTCTCCAATCAGTTGGTTCCTAAATCATTCAAGGTGGGTCTTTATTAATGTGAATTTATATTCTCGTACATAAAAGTTTAGGTGGGTAAGCACTGGTATCCCACCAGGGCCAAGGAAGACCTCCCGACCTTAACCAAATGTGCCACTCTTCATTGACAATGTGAATTTATATTAATATTAACAAATTACTCTACATGATTGGAGAAATATACTGAACTTCAATAATACGTTACCATTGAACTTTTATCCCTGGAGATTTGATTTTAGACTTATAATATAACACCATGCAATCACATCAATGTTAATGAAGATTGATATAGTTGATTAAGAATTTTACCCTAGGAAAGCAATAGTTCAAAGTTCAAACCTTGTGACCGTGGGATACCGAAACGAGTTGATTAATATAATTTTTTTTTAAAAATATATATTAGGATTTTTCAAAGAATAATTATAATATTATGAGTATATATACAATTTAGTTCCTAAAAATTTTAAAATTGTCATTTTTGTCCCTGAAAGATTTGGACTACCATACTTAGTCCTTAAAAGATTGCGTTATTAGATAGTTTAGTCCTTTCGTCATGCCAAGTTAAATGCACTTATCAAAATTACTGACGTGGCACGTTAAATGCACATGTGGCCCATTAAGGCTGGCGTGTACTTGCTTACATGGTAGAAAACTATAGCATATATACAATTTGGTTGCTGAAAGATTCTGAAATTGACATTTTTGTCCCTGAAAGATTTGGACTACCCAACTTGGTCCCTGAAAGATTGCGCCGTTAGACAATTTGGTCCTTCCGTATTTTTGAATTCATTTAAATTATTATGCTTTCTAACACAACACGCAAAGTCAACAAACATGTTGAGGACAAATTTGCTGCGAACTTAATCCTCTGTCACTTTAGTTCCTTTTGGAGGCAAAATATACTGTAAACATTCAACTTCTGCAATACGATGCCTGCACAAACTAATTGTAAGGTAAAAGCCATGACTTGAATAAAGCAACCAAACTAGAAGCAAGACAATGTGTTAAATCTCTTGATCCTACGACTGGATGATGTAGAATTTCTTGGACATGACGGAAGGACCAATTGTACATTTAACGTGTCACGTCAATAATTTCGTTAAGTGTATTTAACTGGGCATGACGGAATGATTAAATTATCTAACGACGCAATCTTTCAGGGACCAAATTAAATAGGCCAAATTTTTCAAAATCTAAAATAAGAATTTCAAATTTTGTCGGAGATTAAATCGTGGATATAGTCTAATATTATATATGGGACATGTTTCTCGATTTTCCTAATTGTGACACTCGAGTCAAATAGTCATAAATTTTGCAGCTTTTCCTTTGGTCTGTCTCCAATGCCGGTCTTCGGCTCTTCGCCATAGTTATGACTTACGACTGAGTCCCATATTTGTCCGAAGACCAAAAAGTGTATTAGCTACCATTACCATACCAATCACTTCCTTAAATACGTTCACGAATCTATAAGCACCGTATTCTCAACGAATCCACTAACTTATTACCTACTCGTTTATGTCAAACTCGATAGTACTTAGTCAAAAACCTAACTAGTCAATTCACTAACATATAACATATATATGGATAGTGTATTTAGTATTTACTCCCTCCCCTCCCATTCATATTATCTTTTTGTTTTTTTGAGTAGATATGTATAGACCAAATAAATTATCAGTTCACTTAAAAATTAAAAAAAAATGAGATAAAAAGACTAAATTATTCTTTTTTCATTAATCTTATCTTAGAAATTAGTATTTTTTTATAACATCTTGGAAATAGGTACTAAGTGGGAATAAAATTGTAAAAAGTAATTGGTATTTTTATACCCTTAGTGCAAAACTAATGAATATGAGTTTCCACAGTTCGCTAAATAAGAATCCATTGGAAAAAAAGAAATTAAAGAATATAAATATCAAGTGTTACATTCATAACCATTTTTATGAGTTCCAATCAATACCACCAGAAAAAAGACAATCATATTTTACTTGTTGAATTTAATAGAAGAAATTAGTCTTTCAAAATATAATAAACTAATGTTTAAATCTTTATTATAAGAATGATCTATATTTAGTGTTTGATAGTACTTACTTCAAACAAAATTGTCTCAAAACAAAATGCAATCCTTTGTTTTACAAGCACTCCCTCATGAATTGTAATGGTATGTTATAGCCTACCCTGAACACCAAACTCAAGCAAGCTACTATTAAAGCACAATCAAACGAAATTAGGGTCAACAAGATTCATAATAAGCAAACGAAGCACATCAAATACTACACAAAGGTAATTAAATAAAACTATAATATGATAACCCCTTAACTCACAATTAGAGGAGGAGATTAAAGCAATTACAGATTCATCAATAAAACTCCATCAACAAACCCAACACAATTATTCCCTAATCAGAACAAAATAGGACCAATTAGACAACAACAGGATTGAAAAGACAAATAACTAGCTATTCTATTCTAAGTTTCCAACCTTACTATCAGCCCTAACTAATATTTAAATTATAAATTTTATAATATATTTTTTAGTTCTTTTAATTATTAACATTTCCTCCCACCAAATATACATTAATTTTTGTAATATAATGAAATTATATTTTTATTCTTACTTTTTACTCAATTTTATTCCATTCTCACTTTTAATATAAGGGTGTAAAATGAGCATTTTACTCACTTTTATTCCATTCACATTGTATCACATTGACATGACATTTTCATTTCCTTCAACATTCTCTTTCTTGAGTGAGTCTATAATGCAACTGTTGTATCATGCAATGTGTTATGTGGCACAATTGTAGCCATTGATGTGATCTAATTGCATTGCATGATGTAACAAAATAACAAGTGTCACAACTCTATTGACTGAAATTATATTATATGATACAACAAATTACATCATAAACTCACGAGAATGGATCATATGCTGTCCAGCATAGGATCCATTCTCATAGACTCACACCTTTCTCTTATTCCCATTCTCATTCTCTAGAATATTCTAAAGCCAAAATAATGAATGCGAATTGCCAAGCTAACCATGTATAAAATTGGAGATTAGGCTAAGAAAGTATTAGTATCTATCTGCTCTTCCGTGTTGAGTGAAATAGTGGGAATAAGGAGGACATGCTTTAAATGCGAGTTAGTTGATACATTTTTCCTACTTTCCTTCGCACCAAGTTTTTTTCTTCTTCTTCTTCTTCTCCAAATCTACGAAAAAGAAAGAATCCTCCTTAAACCCCATTCTCACTCTTACTTTTAATCCTCACTGTGTTTCCAAATCGTGTAATTTCTGAGCCTCCCACATGGAATTTGTGGCCAATCCATGCCCTTCTTCCTCTTTGGTGGCTTCGTTCGGCAATTTCGTCGAACGGGTTAAGCAAATTAGCGGTCTCGCGGTTTCTGCCATAATTGGGAACATCTTCTCTGCAATCTTCACCTTCTGCTTTGCCGTAGGTTCGATTCTTCTCTTTTCGTCCTTCTTTGCCTCCAACTTTTCACCAATTTCTTGATCTGCTTCTGTTTCCCCCCTTCAGATTTACCCTAGACATGCTTGTAGGGAATGAATGAACTATTCAAGACCTAAGTGTGTGTGGCATTTGTTTGTAGCATAGATTCACATTATATTCAAATCCATACACAAATATGGTTCATTGTATTTGAAGTTTTGAACTCAGTTTACTTGGCTCATTAATGTCAATAATTGAATTGAATGGAATGGATTCGTTGATTGATGACAGTGGGAACTTTGTTGGGTGCTATGACTGGAGCTTTGATAGGACAAGAAACAGAGAGTGGCTTCATTCGAGGAGCTGCTGTAGGAGCCATATCAGGAGCTGTGTTTTCCATTGAAGTATTTGAATCTTCTCTTGTTCTCTGGAAATCTGATGAATCTGGAATTGGGTGCCTCTTATACTTGGTCAGTTATACTCAACTTTAGGATTATGTAGAGAGGTTTGATAATTAGTTTCAGTTTTACTCTCAAGTTGTGTTAATCTTTTGAGTTATATACGCAGATTGATGTTATTGCTAGTCTTCTGAGTGGGAGACTTGTTCGTGAGAGGATAGGTCCAGCCATGTTAAGTGCCGTCCAAAGTCAGGTAAGAAGCTCCATTACGAATATAGATACAGGACATGACAAGATAGGGACAAAATATCACCCTAATACTACAAGATATATGATGTTGTAAATGCAATTTGAAGTGTGATTTGGTTTGCTTAGGTAATTCTTGCTTTTACAAGTTACACATTTTTTCATCAGATGGGTGCTGTTGAAGCAAGCTTTGATGAAATTCAAAACCTCTTTGACACTGGTGATGCAAAGGGTTTATCAGGAGATTATGTTGAGAAAATCCCAAAAATCACAATTACTTGTGATGACGATGTTGATGCCTGTGGTGATAGAGTTTCTTGTTCAGTTTGCCTCCAGGTTTGTTAATTAATACTTTATACATAGTCATTGTTATGAAGAAGCTTATGCAATTTGGAAATGACATTATGAATTTGAACATTTTGATTCAGGACTTTCAGCTTGGAGAGACTGTTAGAAACTTGCCTCATTGTCATCACATGTTTCACCTACCTTGTATAGATAAGTGGCTCTTCAGGCATGGTTCTTGCCCATTATGCAGAAGGGATCTGTAAATTTTGTGTATGCGGAACTACTAACAGTGAAGAAGTTTTTTTTTCCCCTTTTGTTAAATATTGTTTATATGTTCATTTACTTCTAGTTCTAGGACTTGTATTGGGAGCATCATCCCTCTTGTGAGCGGTATCATTGTATTTAGTTAGTCTAGAAAAAAAGTTTTGGACATAAACGGCTTCACTTCTGAGTTACCCTTCTATGCTTTAATTTTTTTAATTATTAAATGCACGCTATCTGTCTTATAAAAATTAGTTGACTTGAAATCATAGTTTGATTATAGACAAACGAGATCGTCATAGGTCATTGTACAAAGAATATATTAAATGAAAGATAGTACAATAAATAGAAATAAAAATGATTAAATATGTTATTTTGTTGTATTAAATAGGCATAAAATGAAATTATAGTGAAGGACCATTTTTTTTTTTTTGTGTTTGAGGGTTGAATCTTGAAAGATTGAAGATGAATTTTTTTGGGGGTGCCGACACACTGAGTAAATTTTTTTTTTTTTAATTTTTTTTTGGATTGGTGAGAACAAATCCTAATGGATATGATGATTGGTTTTGGGGTTATGTACGAGGTGTCTCTTTCTCTCTTTTATAGTGTAGCCATTACTTCCACCAAACAGCAAAAAAAAGTGCTCCCACTGCCGTACGGTAGGGAGTCCAAATCTATATCTATGATTTATCACACCAAAATGTAATCTTTAATTTTATCGTCCAAATGATATTTTTTTACTTATTTATGCTTTTGTCCATTGTTCGTTCTATAATTATTAAGTATTAAATGGTAAGAATAGACTCTCCAACAAACTTGGATGACGATGGATGAAGAAGCAGATGGAAGTGGGTCACTATTAGAAATTAGAAATGATGGAAATTTTATGAGTATTCATAAAATTTTATTATTTGTTACGCTTTTCTCTACTTTTTCAGATTCGAAAATGAAGACTACAATAATTTATTCCTTGTTGTCTATTTGTTTGGATGGACTAATTTGAAAATAAAGAAATTAATAACAAAAAGCGTTTCGACAAATAAATATATCTACATACTATGGTATGAACTATGAAGAGCCCTATTAATATTGTAAAGGAAAAAAATGTTAGAAAAAAATGATGTGGCTTTATCATTCACTTCTATAATGAATTCATATTATCATATATACGAAGATAAGATGAGAAATGGGACGGAGCTGTGGTGAATAAGGCTTATCAATTTTTAGTTATTAAATTTGTTTTAAAATTTATGTTAAATTTTTTTTTAAAAAAAATTAAGATAACACGAATCTTGCGACAAATTTAATGATTAAAAATTGGTAAGTCAAAACTCACCATAGCTCTAAACTATTACTCTATGAATATAGTAAATCTTAAAACGTTTAGAGTTATGCATGTCATAATTTTTTGTTTTAATTCTAACTACTTTTATAATATTTACAATTTGCAATATAATATGGTATATCAAGTGAGAGAACTTATCTTTTATGAAAAATGAGAGGAATTATTTTTTATTGTTTAGATTAAATAGAAAAAGTTGAGATTAAATATTTTTTTTTAAATCTCACATTACTCTCACATTAGATATTGTTTTGATAATCACTCACATGATATACTCAATTCGAATGAGATTAATCTATGCATAATCTAGATAATTCTTACTATATATATACACACAAGACGTGTGTATCCAAATATATATATATCCATAGCCAAAACATCTTACACTTAAGAACATAACAGAACAATTATTTTCCTCAATTGTTTTAAAATTGATTAGTAAAATTTTGCATGATATATATAGATCATCCCATTTCTTGTGTGGTGAAGAGAAGAGAAGGACGACGACGGCACATGGAAGGAAGAGTAGGACTTATACGAAGACGAAGAGGAACTCTCATTCTCTCCCCATCACCCCACAACGCATACGCTTCTTCTCCGTGAGCCGCATCGTCACCCACCTCTAGCTCCTCCTCTTTCATCCTCAGATCCATTATTCGCCCTATCACAATACATATAAGGCTCGTTACGACGACGTTCCACGCCGCAACAAAAGCCGCTCCCACAAGTTGGTACCCTAATTGGACCAAGCCCGGTCTCAATTTCCCCTTTGAGAGGCTGTAGAATAAACCCGGGCCGTACGGCGTTCCTGGGCCGTACATCATTTGGAGAAGATCGGGCTTGGCGAAGATTCCGGAGAGGACTCCTCCTAGGACTCCTGCCACGGCGTGGGTGTGGAATACCCCTAATGTGTCGTCCACGCTTTGGAAGAAGGCGGATTTTCTGTGGAGTACCATCATGGTGTACCATGGGATTGAACCTGACACTACTCCCATCACTATTGCTGCCCATGGTTCTACCAACCCTATAATGAAGATTCATTACAAAGTGTCCAAATGGAGCAATATTAAAAAGAGAAAGGAAAAGAGAATAAGTTTAATTTGTTTCATAATAAAAATTTGGAATAAAAATGTATTAAAATTATTATTTTGCTCTTTATATTAAAATAATAAAAAGAAAAAGAAGTTATGATTGTGTAAAATTAAATGGTATAATAGATATTTTGTATTTTTTCCTTTTTTTTTAAATTTTAGGTGGAGGAAAGAAAAAAGTAAATGGACCCCATTCACTTTTTGCATTCCATTCATTCCCTATTTCCATGGCTTGTTTGGTGTAGTTTGAGGAGGGAAGGTGAGTGGAAAAGTGAATGTGTTGTATGTTTGGTATGGAGAGGGAATGTGAGAGAGAAGGTTGCTTCCCTATCAATTTAGAGGGAAGGTGAGGTTGAGGAAAGCAAGTAGATTTGAAAGTACTTTTTTGCCCTTCCCTTCCTATGTGGGGGCATAATCTTAGAAGGTAAAATAGTCTTTTATACTTTTTAACTTCCACTTCCCTATCTCATTCCTATCATACCAAACAATTTTATTCTTATTTCCATTTTACTTTCCTTACGTACCAATACTAAACACACATAAATCTTCCACTTCCACTTCCCCCTAAACACTCACCGGATACCAAACGTCACCTAAGGTTTCCCTTTGGGTCTTGTTGGATTGAACGCTTACTATTAGATCAAAAGCTATAATTAGTAGTCAAGGCACGACTCTTTCTACTTGGTCCAATTTAAACACGAGAGAGTTCAACTATGACTTAACCCCTAACCTTTATCATAGGACCATTGCTATAACTTTTGGCATAACAGTAAAAAATTCCAAAATTTAGTTAAAAATAAAGGTTGTGGATACCTGCAGCTGGTGTGATGCAAACGAGGCCGGTGATCATTCCTTGGACGGTACCAGTGAGAGAGCTCTTATTGTAGAGAAGCATATCAAGGGAAAGCCAAAGCATTAGACTAGTGGCGGTGCAGAGATGGGTGTTGAATATGGCTATGGATGCCACCATTCCTGCTTCAAAGTGAGCTCCTCCATTGAAGCCTGTCCAACCCATCCACACAAATCCTGCTCCTCCTAGCATGTGAATTATGTTGTTAGGAGGGAAGTTTTGCCTGTCCTCTGAAATTCTTGGTCCCACCTGTTATCATTTCATTCTTCATTCTTTTACTTAACTAACTTTATTATCTTCAAATCAACATGTATATAATATACCATATAAAATTTTAATTATTATATATAAAAAAATATAAGTCAAAATTTCATTTTGGTCCTTTATGTTTCACCCAAGTTTCAAATCAGTCATTTATGTTTCTAAAGTTCAAAATCAGTCCTCTATGTTTGCAAATTGTTCTAAATAAGCCATTTTGCCAGATACCGTTAATGTTCTCCATTAAATGATGACGTGAACAGTTAATGTGGACAAAATCTCTTTCTTACGTGTCCTTTTAAACTGATATGGATGATATTGAGCCACTAGAACTCAGAATAAGCTAAAACAGAGGTTAAATGTACATTTACAATTAAAAAAAACAAAGACCAAATACAAAAGAACCAAAAAGAAACTAAAACAGAGGCCATGTAGGAGAGATATCCGCATAAGTTGTCTACGTCATCATTTAACGGAAAAAACTAACAGTGTCAGACAAAAGTGCTTATTTGGAACAACTTGTAAACATAGATAACTTATTTGAAACTTTTGAAATATAAAGGATTGATTTGGAAATTGGAACTTGGATGAAACATAGAGGACCAAAATGGCGTTTTGGCCAAAAGTAAATTATAGAGTTAATTATTATTAGTTCTTCCTAAGATGTAATTTATCTCAATTTAGTTTTTAAAATATGAAAATGTTGAATTTAGTACCTAATAGATAAAATTGTTAAATTTAATCCTTGAAAAATGTAATTTGAGTCTGTTTAGTCTTTAAACAAATTTTCGTTAGTTATATTAATGAAGATTCAATGATGAATTGAAACAAATTGTAACTTTTAAGAACTAAATTTAATATTTTTATGTCTCAGATTGAGACAAATTATAAATTTTAAGGATTAAATTTGACATTTTCATTTTTCAATGAGAAATTAAGACATTTACAAAAAAAAAGATTACCCAATAAGCAGCGGTGAAGCCGGCAACACCAGAAGAAAGATGAATAACAAAACCACCAGCATAATCAATTATTTTGTTCCCAAGAAACCCTTCACCCCATATGCTAAAAGCACCTATAGTATAAGACAGTGTGAGCCACAAAGGCACAAACACCATCCACGCATAGAAGTTCATCCTCCCAACCAAAGACCCAGCCACCAAAATCACCGTAATGGCCGCAAAAGCAAATTGATAGAACACAAAATCAGCCATCGCAAAAGAACCATGTACGGACTTCGAAAGCAGAAACTTCCCATCCAGAGCGTGATTGGGCTTTCCGGCCCAGGGTACCAGCTCCGACCCAAATGCCATGCGATGGGCCCATAGGACCCAACAGATCAGAACGGCGGCGAAGGCGTATAGGGCCATGAAGGCGGAATTGACGGCCCATTTTCTCTTCACCATGCTGCCGTAGAGGATCACGAAGCCGGGAACGCTCTGGAGGCCCACTAAGGTTGCTGCTGTGAGCTGCCATACGTTGTCTGCTTTGATGTTCCATGGAGGTGATGCTTCTGTTGAATTCATGGATGGGAGTATGAGAGATTGAGATTATAAGGTGGGGTTTGGATTATAAAGGGGAAAGGAATTTTGGACTTTGTGAACATGTTTCTTTGGAATGATCTCCAAAGTTTGGTCTTATTTTGTTACGGTGTAACGGTGACTTTGTGAACATGTATATATATATTCGTATTATTTTGATCGGTTTATTCTCTATTAACAAAAATTTTGGCCAAAATTATATTTTTAGCTAAAATGCACAAAATAATTATAAATCTTGGGCCATGCGCACATAATATGATTGGGTTTCAAATATGACTTGTCGGAGTTGTGTTCGACGCGTGTCCGAACAAAAAAAAAATTTAAATTGGACACGTACGGATGTGGACATGTGAAGTCAGTGTTGGTGTCATGTCGGACACCAACACGTGTCTAACATGCCGACATGCTTAAATTCTGGAGTGTTTGTGCTTCATAGATCATATGATAAAAGGTAGTCTTCTGTATTCGTTATCTTCCGTGATTGGTCATAAAATTTTTTTGCCACATATCTTAATTATATTGAGAATTTTATAGTAAAAATATAAAAAACCTTACCTAAGTCTTTTCAAATATTGCACTCCTTTCAATTTTGGGTGCATGACCCACCATGAAGAATCTCGTTAATTTTAATAGAATTTTCTTATATTAGTAAATACTTTATTAGATCAATATTTTTTAGTTAATTGAAAACATTTTGGCCATTTCATAAAAATTCAATTAAATTTCCTTTCAAGTTCATTCAATTAGTATTTAAATAACTAAAATATCCTTCAATTAACTATAAAATATACTGAAGTAACAAGGTATTTATTAACGTGTCGTAAAAAATGGACAAAATTTTAAAGGAGAAAGTTCAGTGCCCAAAATTAAAATTTGACGGGGGATGGATGCAAAATTTAAAAACTCAAAAGAGTTATGTATCCGTGATTTAAAATATATGAATATTCTGTACATTTTAGCTTATATGTTTCCATATGTTTACTATTACTAATTGATGTATTTTTTTTCTTCTAAAATATCACAAATTAAATGCAGAGTCTAAGTGGTATTACTTTAATTATTGTATGACTGAGCTGATTGAGAAGCTCAGATGAGGTCTTGGACATTTAAAACCTTGAATTAGTAGAATTTCAAACAATTTGAAGTTGTAGGCGACAACTACTTTGTGCACTTTTTCTTGGGGTCTCATTTGGTCTTTACTCTTTATACAAGCTCAATTATGTTTTGGCAACAATAAATCTGCATGACCTCTATATATGACTATACTTTAAGGGAAATAAATTGGATCAATTATTAAAGATAAGAGATAAAATTGAAAAAAAAAAATTCATAGATAAAAAGTTATTTTTTGACATCTTTTTAACAATTTGAAGAGTCTCTCTCTTATATCAACCTAATTAGTGTCTTTAGGATTTTATTTTATTTTTTAAACTAACATCAACATATATAATTTTTATAACCCAACATTTTCTTATTGATTCATTTAATTTTTCTTTTAGATACTTCATTTTTATTAAAAAAACATAATAGCAAATATATAAAGAATTGTATATAAATATAGTCTTTTTTTACAATATTTTCAGGGAAAAACTTGAACCACAATTGTGTTAAAAAAACTATATTTTCAATCAACTTTAAACTAATTAAATTAACTTTAGCCTCCATATTCATTTTTGAGTTAGCTTTGTTTTTGTATATTGGAAATGAAACAAGAAGCCAGAGCCGTTTTGAGGCTTAGTTCTTATCGCATCTACGATGTTGCCCACAGCTCAAATTGGAACAACTTTGAAACAACTCTTACAAGAGAGATTAAACAAACAAATAAATAGTCAATCAAAATGTGGGTCTTTTATTTAATTTTTAAAATTGACCCATTAAAGATCCAATTAAATACTTGTACTTAAATTTAAAAGTAATCTGATTAGTGGATCATAAGCACCTAGACAGCTAGACTAGGGTTATAACATTAGAGGTAGGCCTCCTCTTCACCTCACATGTATAAAGTTAATTATTGAATCACTTGTCCTATCTGATAGTGTTTATATACTGTGAGTGTTAGAGGGAACGGCTTAATATATAAAGATTGATATTCTGTAATAACAACGATAAGTTTGTTTATTTATTATTGTTTGGTGTTGAAAATTCATAAATTGAATTATTGAAATTATACTGTTATTATACTCTTTTAGGAACTAATTTGACCATTTTGGAGATATATTTTAAGCTAAAACTTCTTTGATCCTCTTTGCATGCGCTCTCCATGATTACAATAATATTGTGAAAGAATAGTCCCTCTGTTAGGCGACCTAATTAATGTCTACTAATCATGATATTTGTTTCTTGAAATATGAATAATAAATGATTTTATACGAAATTCAAGTGAAAATTTTAAGTGTTGTCATGTAGTTTTTAGTAAATATTTTTGTAAATCAATATCACATAATTATATATTTTAAAAAGAAATTCGTTGCTTAATAAAAAAAAAAGAAAGAAAGAAATTCATTCACACGTATATTGTTTTATTTTGAAGGATTCGAAAGGATTGTAGGTGGTTGTAAATAATTGTATTTATGATGTGAAGCAGAAGAGTGTAGCTACGGAAGTCAGTTAGGAGTAGTTTCGGTTAGTTAGTAGTTACTGTTTAGTTAGATGTAGTAAATGACATTTTAGCCCTCACTTATGTAGTGTAGATTACATTTCTGTCCCTAGTATGTAACTGTATATATATGTATCAGATTTCAGTCCATAATTGTGGGTCTGATTCATTTATATTATTCTCTTCTTACATCCAGTATTTTCCTTCATAATTCCCTCGATTAAATATGTAAAGTAATAGTTAATCTTCTCTTGTCTTCTTTTAATTTTTTTTCGTAATAAGAAATAGGCAAATTAAATAGCCATATGATTAATTAGTAGCAACTATATAATTAGATAGATATAATATCGAAATCATACAAACATAATGGTGACACAGGGTCGTAATCTTAATCATTACAAAGGATAGAAAATGAAGATCCTTCCGTCGTCTATATATATATTTTTTACAATTTAATTTTGAGTATAAATAGGTGGAAGCGTAAAATAATTTCTTATTTTATAATATCTTTATGTTTATGATTGAGAGACAAAGTAGATGAAAGCCTCATGACATCATATAAATAGTATAGATCATATGTAATAATCGCAATTGAATAATGTGAAATTATATTAGTCAACTTAATGTTGATAAGTACAACCAATAACAAATCAAACAAACAAGACAAACTTTTACTTGCATCTTCCTTTATATATATATTTTTTCATATTTGGTATAATTAAGTTTGGAATTTGAGTCTTCTTTTAATATTGATAATATTATTGTCTAAAGCTTGATTAACATTCTAAAAAAAGACACGTGGGGAATGTTATGATAGTTAAAATTTAATTATTTATTTTTATTTTAAAATATATAAAAATTAAATATGTTATAATAAAATATCATTAATAATAATTATTGAAAGATAAGGATGAGTTAGTGACGGGCCCACAATGACGTAGAAAAGCTTAAAGAAAGACAACGTGGGCCCAAATCTATTTTATAAGAGGAAAATTAAAAAAGTTAATTTATTAAAGAAAAATCTTATTATTGGTTTATATTATCCTATCCTATGAGCCAAAATTTCATTTTGCTTTTTGTGCGCCCATTTATCCCGCAGTGTGGGCCCAAATCCGACGTGGATAGCTGTGAACAAACCCACTTCATCGAAAAGAAAACTTGGCAGCAATAGAAAGAGACTCACCTGGAAAAGACGACGAAACGAGAATATAAAAGGAAAGAAAGAGACTCACTCGCTCTCAACTGAATCTGCCCCATTTTGCATGATCCATTCTCTCCGTTGAAAACTGAAATTGATTCTCTTCTTTTTCTTTCTCTTCTGTTTCTTGAGACTCTTTGATTAGACTTCGAGTGTGGTGGCGGGAGACGTAATCCGCAAGAATCGCTAATCGTGCTTTATTCTTTGACGATGATGATCCAGGAAGACACTGAGAGCTCTGCGAGTGGAGTCATGCAGTTAAAGAAGGTTCCTCCTCGTCAGAACAGGCAGAAGTTGGAGGTGTATAATGAGGTGCTTCGTCGAGTTCAAGAATCCGATTATGAGGAGGCCAATGTTCCAGGTTTTGATGATCAACTCTGGCTTCATTTCAAACGTCTTCCTGCTAGGTATTTCATGTTTCTGCTTGATTCTACATTTTTCATTTTGACAAATTCACTTGTGACTGCTCCTGCTGAGAAAACCATGGAAAGAGTGTTTGAAACGAATAACATGAAATTTATTACTAGAAATTGTGGATGCTTACGCCTGCGGTTTTCTTTACGTATTTCAAATACTTTCTTGATAATTAAAGGAAGGAAGACGGCTTCGTTTTGCTACTTTTATTTTACCTCTTAGAGTGGAATTGCCAGAGCGATTATTACCGGAGGTAAATGCTTGATCAATCTGATATCTACTATGCAGGTACGCTTTGGATGTCAATCTAGCGAGAGCAGAAGATGTTCTTTCTCATAAGAATTTACTGAAATTGGCGGAGGACCCTGATAATCGACCTGCATTTCAAGTACGCTCAGTAAAGGTAAAAACACATCAAGCTCGTTTGACTTCCAGAAGTTACCTTGCAATAGATATTTAGTTAAAGTAGGATTAATTTTTATAGTCAGTCTTATACATTTAAACGCTCTGAACATCTCACAATTCAAAACAAAATGTTCTTGAAAGTTTTGAAATATAATAGTTTTGATTTTGTTTTCCTAGTCTTCCCACTGTAAACAGGATTTTTCAAATAGGTTTATCATGCTTATCATTTTAGAAAGAAGTATAACTGACTTTGTGAACTGCACTTGAGGAAATTCTATCATCTTTGTTATCTTTATGACAAATATCTTGTTATAATCCTTGAGGAAATTTGCAAAATCTTTCTAATTCTGCTGGCTATTATGCTACAAGATTCTTGAAGTTATACGGTTGAATTTCCCTGAGTTTTGTTTTGAGGGACATTATCACTCTGCATAGTGCATACTAAGAATTCAAGTTGTTAAGGATGCATGGAATTTGTATATCACCTTCAGCACATCATTATTCTTTAAACACAAATAGAAAACAGTTATATTTTCACTGTTTTTAACTTTACTCTGGTGATTTACTTTGTTCAAAAAGAATTGAGTATCACTACCTGTTATCAGCATAAAATTTGGAATTCTGAAATCGTAACATCTTTTTAAGTACCTAAAAGCCCTTATCATTCTTAATGCAGGTACATCCTTTTGGTTATGTTGACTCCGTGCACTCAGATCTGTCTGACAAAGAAGATGCAGAGAGCTCTTTAAGCCATTCTTTTAAGCAGGGGTATGGTTCATACATTGTCATATTAAATTATATTTTTCATTTTTGCTGCTGCTCAATAAGCACCGAACATCTCGTCCTTTTTCTTTTACTAGTTCTTGTCCATATAGTTATTTGTGCCATTCACTGATTTTTGATGTCATCTCTCTGTCTTTGACAAGAAAAGAATTCATCTGCTACCTACTTTTGGTTCATCCTCTAATCTTGAAGCTCTTGCACTTAAAGCAAGTAAAAACAATATAGAAGATGGGGACAGTGATACTGGTCTGAAACCATCTTCTCACTGGTAAGCCTTTTTGTTACCTTACTTTGGACTGTTGTTCTTATAGTAAAATATTGTGAAAGGGCTTTAGTCTTTCCTTTTTTAGTTTTTTCTTATAAGGTTCTCAAGTTGGTTTACTAAAAATATTTTACATATATCAAGTAGCAGCATTGTTTTATAATGAGAATGATATTTATAATAGAATCATGTCGTGTAGTTTGATATCTTCCAAGTGAAAGTCTCGTTATTTTGTGTTCTTTTTCCAATCATTTGAGAGATAGAAGAAGGAGAATATGTATGCTTAGATGATTTTACCCTCTCATAAACACGTAATCATGGTTGAAGTACAAAATGTGTAGAATGTAATGTATAATTAACTAAAGGGAAAACTTTATTTAAGAGAATTTATTTCCTTTTTGATCTCTGACAATGTTGTGGGTGGAGACACTCAAGATAATAGAGGCTCTTATTCAGTTCATTGTAATTAAGACACTGAAATCTCAGTTTGCCCTCCCTATTTCAATTTTTTTTACACTGAATATGCTTTTTTATGTCTATTAAACTTACAGCAATTAAAAAAAAAGTGTTTTATTTACTGCTTGCATTTTTAACTAGTACTTATCCTCCTGTGGCTTACTAACTTCTAGGCCCATGCATGAGATTACCTTTTCTACAGTTGACAAACCTAAACTCCTTAGTCAGGTAGTTAATTCTACTTAAATTGATGCTTTTTGAATTATCGGATTAAACTTTTATCAGTAATTATAATTTTATTTCTTATGCAGTGTAATCTTTATCATCTGACATGATAAAATATCTTGCTTTCCTTGGCAATTGGTTTAGTTAAAGCAACTAGCCACTTTCATCATAATGTTTTACAAGAACTGTCTAGCTTGTTTCCTTTTGTATCTGCTACTGACAATTTTCATGTTATTTCCTATTGATGCTATCAAACAAGGACATTGTTAACGCAGTGAAGTTTCCTATGAAAAATTTTGTATTTTGATTTTTTAGTATTAGTGTTTCAATGTTTGAAACAGATAGATCATTTGTGAAGGTATAAAGGAATAAGAGGAATTTGTGAAGTTGAAAACCATAATACTCTTATCTGTCAATATTTATCTGGAATCATAAACTTTAACCTTAACATAGATAAAATCCTCTTAATATATAATTCGTTAGTGACTATAAAAAGCAAAAGAGTAGGGTTTTCTTTCAAGCAATTTCAGTCATTCTTTATAATTCGAGAGAAGGGGGAAAATATAATTATGTTTAACCTGCAAATTTTAATTTGTGAGATGACTGCTTCCTTCTTTATTTTACATTTCTTTAGGTGTGGTAAACTTGACTGATTATTCAATGGACAAGTTTCAACAAGTCTGAATTTTTTAATTTTGAAAATGAGTGACTAAATTTCACATAGTATGCATTCTCTCTCCTTTTTCTTATAATATTGTCACTTATTTGTATTCCAGATAACTTCATTGCTTGCTGAGATTGGACTGAACATTCAAGAAGCTCATGCATTTTCCACCACTGATGGCTTTTCACTGGATGTCTTTATCGTTGAGGGTTGGCATAATGAGGTAGGATGAAAATAGCTATGCAAATCTGACCCAACCTGTTACTATTAGATCAGATTACTATACAATTTTGTAAGAAGCATGATGCGCTTATGCGATTGTTTCCGTAGGTAATGTATGATTTCCTTTTTTCTTTTTTGGCCAAAGGTAATATATATGATTTCTGCAATGTATTTCTGGCATTTTTATCATCATTCTTGCATAAATGATGGTACAAGGATGCAAGATACTCCAAAATCTTGACAATGGTATGGTGTGGTACTTTAACAAAACATTGCATAATTAAATTATAGTTGTTGACGTAGTATAAAGAAAGCTACCATAAATATATGTTCATTCCAAAAGTGATAATTAACAGAAGATAGTCATTGCAAACCATAATCTTCATTTAACGAAGTGCAAACATTCCAATTTCAACTCATTGAAGCATTACCAAGTTATAACCATTCCAAATTACAAATAAAGAGGAAGTTAGTTTTCTATTTTAAGAAAGAACAAACAAAGAAAGAAGACCTGTACTAGCTGCAAGGGACACTGCCAGCCAAAGCATGGCTGCTTCTGCTGGATTTGGAAGCCAGAGGACGAATGATGGAACTCATAACTTAAAAAAAAGGGGATGTGGTTCACTTTAAAAGGAAATTCAACTGCCATGCATGTTTTAAGTTTTAACTCTGCTTTGGCTTCAAAGCCATATTCTTAAAGTATAATTTCTTTTAATTTTCTTCAATTATACTTTAAGCTGTTTCCAATTTCCAGTAGTAACTCAGTTTTTTTAACCACTTTTCTTTCTCCCTTGAAAGAATTTTTTCCCCCTATTTTTCACACTTATAATAGTAAAGTATCATATTTCTCAGGATACATTGTCTTTTAACCTCTTCCACACATACTTCATATGCCTTACCAAGAAAAATTGAAAATCTCTTAGTAATATTGTAATCTTTATCTTGAATTTCAATTTAATTGCCTTGTTGAACTGGCAGTTGGATTTTTCTATGAAGGCTTTGTTAATGACCACGATTAGTTAGTTGGTTTAGCACTCTTTTTGTCAACATTGAATATAACAAAACAGTTTTTGGAACATTTCTTCACTATTGGCAATCCTAGTTCCTACTTCCTAGTGAACTTTGTTTCTTCTTACTCTTTTGTTTACTGATGTAAGGATTTCTAGAAATAAAATTAAGTTGTCAAATGTGAACTTCAGTCTTTTTATGTTTACTTGTCAATTGATTGTTCTATATTTCGTGGAGTTGATTTATTTACTCCTCTCTTTCTTCTAATATTTGGTTTTACTTGCTTAGTTTTTTATTTTGTAATTAAATTCTATATTGATAGCATTTTGCATTTATTGACTAAATAAAATCTTATTGTTAACACCGTTTTATGTCTTTCTCTTTGTTTCTGGAACCATAGGAAAGTGAGGAGCTCAAAGGTGTTTTGGAACAGGAAATTTTGAAGTTTAAGGTAAATTTCTCCACATTAATCATTCCAAATTTCCAAATTTTCTGGAATCAATTTCTACCTTTTTTTAATGATCTAAGTACAATGGCACCTTTTCAAGATTAAGGGTGGGAGATGAGATTGCTGTACTTTGATTCATAATATGAGAATGCCTAATATTAATTCTGGCTACGTTTGAGGGCAGACAACTATAAATATAAATTTAGTTGTCTCTGCACTGATTCGGGTTGCCCACTAATTTTCTTATTGAATTTTCTCTATTTGTTTTTATATTAATCTGGGAGCATAATTGTAAGCTCTAAAGTAGGTTTTGAGACTATGATTTGTTTGTATTCTCCATAAGTCAAAGCTACATTGATATATCTATTTTCCTCTAGTTGCTTGTTGATTCCATGTTATGGTTATGTGTTCTACAAAATTTTAATGAAAGCTGGAGATCAGTTTGTATGATAAATGAATATTTCAATATTGCTCTCATCACTTGAGAGGTTTGACAGTGTGGAATCAATTCTGATGGAGTAATATGTAAGTTGATGGTAAACATGTAAATCTGATCGATATTGTTCCTCTGGGAGGTAGACTATTGTTTATTCTACTATATATTATCTCATATGTTACTTGTATAATGTTTCAGATTGTTACCAATTCCCATTTAGTAGTTTTACTATAAAATACATATTTTTTGTTACAAAGAGAAGGTTAGAGATCTATCTCTAATTTTCATTTTTCTCTGGATTGTAACCTTATTTCATATGGTATACATTGTTCGCCCAGCAGGAGTTGCATGGGTCGAAACATGACACACTTGATGCTGCCGACGATAATCAACAGGAAATTATGGAATCCATTCCTAATTGTGTAGAAATACCATCTGATGGAACTGATGTCTGGGAAATTGATACCAACCAGTTGAAATTTGGAGACAAAGTTGGCTGTGGATCATTTGGTGACTTGTGAGTTATCTCTTGAGTAATCTATTAGAACTTGGAACTCTAAATACCTTTTTAGCTGATCTTTTCTTTTCCTCTTTTCCTGATCTACCGTAGATTCAGAGGCACATATTGCAGTCAAGATGTGGCTATCAAGGTCCTCCAAGCTGAGCGCATAAATGGAGATATGTTAAGAGAGTTTGCACAGGAAGTTTATATCATGAGGTTTGTTAATATAGTTGAATGAGATTGTTAGAGCTTTATTCCAGTTACTGATATTCTTTTTTCCTCCTGTTTTCTGCCTTTCCATCTTTAATTCTTATTTTGATCATTTCTATCTAGTAATTGAAAAGGCAATCCTTTAAGTAGTGTAGGTTGTGCACTAATTTTTCTGTTCCTGGTATAGTTGCTAGGTCTATATTGTACTAAATAATAATGTGTGTCTAGCTTTCATGCCCTGGTGTTCAATTGATCATCATGGAAGGAAAAAGATGGATTTGACTTACAGATGAATAACCTTGATATAAATTTCCTGTAGCTTTTTATAGTGTATGGGAATGTTTTACTCCTTTCCTCCTTGTCCCAGACTTCAAATTGGGGCTTCTTCTAAAACCAACACTGTACTCTTTTTTCACTCACATACTCAAAACATATTGTCTGCCTACTTTGCTTCTTAATAATTCAAAGTAAAGTGTAATATGATTGCTATCTTTGTTAAATGTCTAAGCTCTAAAGACTTTCATCATTCTGGAGTTCTAATCTGAAAAACTACAGTAGGTTTGTTCCCTGAACTTAATATTCTAGCACGTAGACTGTTCAAATCTTCTGCTCAAAGATTCATGAACTACAGGTTGATTACAATCATGGTATGAGTGTGAAATTTCTTCTTTAGTGTCAAATGAAATTGTTTGACTTGGTTTCTATGAGACCATTAAAGGAAAGAAAATTCTTACCTTGTTTGTTATTATTATTTTATTCAAATCTCCACTACATAGGATGCTTCTGAATATATACCCATTAAAGTATTTGTGCAGGAAAACTAGATAGTTTGTCAAACACATAGTTTTTATATTATTTAGTTAGCTTTACTGATATGGCATCCTTGTCTATTTTAAGTGAGGATTCTTCCTTCGCCAATTATAGCTCTTCTTGCATTGCAGGAAGATTCGACACAAGAATGTCGTGCAGTTCATAGGTGCATGTACTCAACCACCAAATCTGTGTATTGTTACTGGTAAATACGACTGAAACCTAGGAACTTATAAAGCCTTATATTTACATTGTTAGTTTTTAACTACAGAAATTCTGATAGGAATATCTAGTTATATTGTTTATACTCGAAGATATACTAGTTTGAGAATCTGCATTAGATGACTAATAATGTTTTTGATGATGCATCATGTAATCTTACTTCTAAGATGATTTGGCTTCCTCAGCCTCATTGAGTTGCCTCATTTTTCAACTTCCATGTTTTTTACTTATGTTTATTTCTTTATCAGAGTTTATGTCTAGAGGAAGCATACATGACTTTCTGCACAAACAAAGGGGTGTGTTTAAGCTTCCATCTTTGCTGAAAGTGGCAATTGATGTCTCCAAGGGAATGAACTACTTGCACCAAAGTAATATAATTCACAGGGACCTCAAGTCTGCCAATCTGCTGATGGATGAAAATGAAGTAAGAGGGCTCAATGAATGTGCACATTGACATTGTTTGTCTCATTTTATCAGTCTTGCCATTCTCAGTATAATATGTGGTTTATAAAGACTGCATTGTGTAAGTAGATCATATTGAAAATTAGTTGTAGAATTTCTATAAATGCATAGCTGAGTGCTGGTGTGGTTAAATGAATACGATGTCCATAAACCTGAGGTACAATCCTCTCTACTCTTAAGCTTCCATGCTCATGAAACTCCACATAGGTTGTGGTATATGTTAGATCTGAAAGGTTTCTGGTTTAGTCCTGTGCCTATCTCTAGGATTTGTAGTTGTGTAATTCTGGACTCTTGTCAGGATATTAAAAAGATGAAGTTTTATAAACAGAAGTAAAAAGGAAGAATTGTTAATTTTTTTAAAAAATACTTTTCTAGAAGAGCTGAAACATCTCCAACATGATCATTTCATCTGTACTAAAATCGCATATCCTTCATAGGTGGTAAAGGTTGCTGATTTTGGGGTTGCCAGAGTGCAAGCTCAATCTGGAGCGATGACATCTGAAACAGGAACATACCGCTGGATGGCTCCTGAGGTATTGATTTTCTTGGATACCACGTCATGTTACTGTTTTGATTCCTTTTTTGTGTGACATATGAATGTGGTAGCACCTTGTTGTTTAGTACTTGGTCACTTTAGTTTCATAAATACTTGGAAATCTATTTATATGAAACTTACCAGATCTAATTGCTGTATATCCTAAATAAGAAGGGCATGGTAAAAGAGAACAAGCATATTTTAGTTTTTCTCGTTGGTGCTTGATTGAGATAGGAAAGGGGTTGCATGAAATATATGATCCTTCAGGTCTTGCAACTCCAGCCTTCATGCACTTTTACTTTGTAATATAAGAATCTGATAACGTTTAAGTTGGTCTGTTCTTTTCTTCCTTTTCTTGAACTTGTTGATTTCATTTTGAATTCCATTGTTTGGTTATGCTTCAAATTTCTTTTCATTGATTTGATTTTTACTTGAAGATCATTGAACACAAACCATATGACCAGAAGGCAGATGTTTTCAGTTTTGGTATAGTTCTTTGGGAGCTTTTAACAGGAGAAGTAAGTCTTTTACATCCTTGGCAGACCAGGATGCTTTTCCTTAACTTTTATTGGTTTCTTATGTCAAACAATGTTCCTGGGTTTTACTCTTATCTTGTCGTATTTACCTTCTTTTTTTTTCATGTTTGTGACCAGCTGCCTTACACGTACTTGACCCCATTACAAGCAGCTATAGGCGTGGTGCAAAAGGTTATCATCCGGTCGTCTTTACATATATCATCTTGCATGAATAGATTTCCTTACGAAGAAAACTGTGATGCTGTTTTCTATTAGGTTTTTCAATTAAAAAAAAAAAATACTCGGCGCTGCATAATAAAATTTTTCAGAAGTTTTTTGCACACCTTATGTTTTTATATTGAAAAACCTAATAGTAAACACCTAAATTGTATCTTTCTTATCTATGCATAATAATTGTGTTTAACATTGCAATTAGGGTCTAAGACCTACAATCCCTAAGAATGCACACCCAAGACTTTCTGAACTGATCCAGCGTTGCTGGAAACAAGATCCAACGGAGAGACCAGAGTTCTCTGAAATAATAGACATTCTTCAGCAGATATCTAAAGAGGTAAAATGTCACTCACTTTTTTTTGTGCAAAAATGTTAACTCTAATTTAACAAAGAGTTGAACCAAATGAGAATTTTTAATTGCTACGTTTCAAACAGGTAGATAAAGAAGCAGATCGACACAAAGATAAATCATCTCACGGCTTTCTCTCAGCACTTAGAAGGGCCAAAAGTTAACTGACTTGCTTGTTTGAATATATTCTTTTGTATTTTCAAATGTCTGACCAAAAGTTAACTGACTTGCTTGTTTACGCTATTGAGAAGTTCTTTTTGGCAGCAAGATAGGAAGATATGTAGGATTAACTAGGCAAAACATATAGAATGTTACTATAAAAACAAATGAACAATCACTATGCACTTTTGGATGTCAGGAAGTACAATTTCTAAGATTTTGTTTGGTTAAACTGTCAATTTTATTCATTCTGAGATGACTCATTTTATAATGAAGTTTCGAAAAATGTGTTAACAAGTGCGAAATAGTTTGTCTTTGATCAAATTATCTGAAAAGCATTTTTATCCACATTTGAGAAGTATATTGTGTTCAGTTAAATAGATAATAAACATATAATTATAAATAATTTAAACAAACTAACTTTATACTAATACACATGCCCTCGATTTTTATTATTCTTAGCTGGATAATTAAGCCATTAAGCGAAAATCGTGGTAGATCCTTTGCAGAAACTCAGAATATTTGCAAGTTGCATGTGGGAGGAACTAGTGCAAGGAACTAATGAAATGTCTATCAATTTGACAATTTCCACTTGCTTAGTATCATCATGGTGCACTAGATTCTAAAAAAAGAAAATTTAGTATCATTGCAACATACTTTTAATTTATTTAGGATTCTCTTTTACTTTTTGTAGTTGAAAATTTAGGTTCGCGGAATATCTTAGTCTAGTGTGAGGGTAGATTTTTTAATTTGAATTAAAACTTAAATCATGTATATATAAATAAATTGATCATTATACTCATTTTCATTCTTATTCTTATTTTTAATTATATTTTTTTTTATATTATACCAAACATAACTATTTCATTCTCTCAAATCAATTCATCAATCAAACGGACTATTAACCACGTTTGGTTCATAGATAGAATGGAGTAGGTAAACTCCTTTTTCTATGTCTGATTTGTTATTTACAAAAATATTTCTTCGAGAATGTTTATTATTATCTTTTTTCAATTTTGCTCATTACTCTCAATACCCCCACACACCATCATATTTTTATTTTTATTCCCAATATATATATTTTTATATTACAATAAACGTAACCATATTTAAGTATATATATTCCATTCTATTTCTATTATCATTAACACTTTGACTTCAAAAATATTTAAAAACATATAGCTCAAAATGTTTATATTTCTTGGTGTAGATTTTGAGTATTGATTTCATTATCAATTTATCATATCATCAAATCAAAATAATAAAAAAATTTCCAAAGGCACTGATTCGAAACTTAAAAATGGAATTTATAATCTTTTGTACACCATGATGAAATTTCATTCACAAGTACGAAAAAAAACCTATCCATCAAATCCAAAATCATTAGAGAAACAAAAACAAAACCTATTTCATTTGTTTGCTTCCTATTTCTGCTGCACAAATATGTATTTGGTAAACAAATATAAACATGAAAGGAATCACAGTGGGCCGGGCCCAATAGTGTTCCCAGTTCCTACTTTCTAGAGCTAAAGAAAGGGGGGATCCTATGAGATGCACCTCATGGAATAGGTATTGACAGGTGAATCGAGTGCGGACGACGCACGGTACACCCTCGCGTGATCGCTCTCCAATCCATAATCCATCATCGGACGGTGCTCCAAGTCTTCATCATGATCGTACACAAATTCTGGAATCTCCACCTCATTCTTCTTTACATTCTCCCATAGATAATCGAGCCTGCTCACGTACCTTAGCTTCCCGTACAACCTACCACACCCAAACAAAACCGAAGGTTCATGTTAGTAAATGAGAAGCTTTTGAAAATCTGAAGAAGGAGGGAGGGGGAGGCTAGGGCTTAGGCTTACCCTGCGTTGAAGAGAAAGCGGCCAAATGTGGCAAGGAAAAGGCGCGCTTGAAGGCCTGGGTGCACGAAATACACAGCCTCAAGATTCTCCTTCACCGTCATCGGAATCGCATCGTAGATGGATCGCAAGGCTGAAATTCCTGGAAAATTCTCACTCCTCTGAACGCCGGTGTGAACGTACAGCACAGAAAATTTCCTCTTCTCAAGCTTGGGGAAAATCCTCTCCTCCAGGTACCTTTTCAGAACATCAACGCTCACAAGCCGAGCTGTTTCATTCATTCATTCATATTTCATATGAATCAATCACGATAAAGAAAATTACAAAACAAGAGAGAAAAAGAATTATTAATTACCAGGGAAGAATTTAGCTATGATGCGAAGGATCTTGCGGCCATGCTTGTCTCTACCTTTGATCTTGAAGACCTCCAATTTGTAGAGTAACTCTAGTTGTTCGAGTTCTGAGATGCTTCCACACATTATGTTGTTCAGGAAAACGAGGATGAAGGAATTATGGAATTTCGTGGCGTGTGAGAGGAGAATTGAGAATTGAGAATTGAAGGATGAAGATTATGATTTATGGATGAAGGAAGGGATTGGAATGGATAGGGATAGGAGGGATAGGGGTGTGAAAATTTTATGAATGAGGAACAAAAAAAGAAGGGTATAATTAATTAATTAATTAATTTTAAATTAGTTAGGATTTTATGGGAACAAACAAATAGAAATAGGAACTAGGAAGAGAAATCAAAAAATAGAAAAGAAAAGAAAAAAAGGGGAATAAGATTAAGGATTTTGCTAAAACGTGAAAAGCGCGGTCATAGAAGATATATTCCAAAGCATATTCGAAAGTGAATGGGAATAAGACGGCGTAATTTACTGAATCAAATATGGGGCCCACGTGTAATCACCTCACTTACACCCACGGATAAGATCGCGACCGTCCGTTGACGAGGATTAATATGCATCCGTTGATCAGTAATAATAATAATTAATAACCCTATATCTTGATTGTTTGTTACCAGGTAATTCCCTAATCTAAATATATATCTTTTCTTAATTTAATTTATGCATTTATCTGGGCATGCGTTAAGGTTATTTTTAATTGATTAATGAAATATTTAATAATTTAAAATATGTAAAAATTAACTAAAAAATAATTTGTTGTGTCTAAAAGCTTTATTGACAAATTAAATAAAATTTTAGTATGTGCTCTAAGGATATATGTTAAATGAATCATTAATTTTATAAACAACAATGGATTAAAAAAAGTGTCATATCATTGGCCAAAAATATTGTCATATTAATTTTTTTGTCTACAGGTTATTTATTTAATTAAGATAAAGATTAAATTATTTAAAAAAATATTATTTTTGTCTTGGACCGAAAAATCTAAAATAGGCATGATAATCGGACGATCATCTTTATAACGAATATCACTTTATTTATATCTTTTTTAAAATCAGATAATAATTAAAAAACATAAAATCTCAATTAGTTTTAAATAATTTTTTTTATTGTGTTTTGACTTTTGAAGCCTCGGGGAGAAGGAGTCTGCGATGCCACCAAATTGAATGATGCCATGCTACTACCAAAATTTGACTATTCCCTTATCCTTTTTCTAAGCCTCCTCTAACTACTAATCTCAATAAATAAATAAACCATCTATTTTTATTCGGTTTATTTTTTTGTCATCTTGATTCAAAATATATATATATATATAACAATTGGTTATCATAATAAATTAATAATGATCGATTTTGGTTTATTAATTAACAATTGATATAGAATTTGAATATAGTGAAGTGCAAGTTTATAAAGTATATAATTCAGACCGTCAAATGATAATTGATATTTATGTCTGTATTGTAATACCCTCATTCAACGACTCAAATGATACACTTTGTATACTTTACCGAATATGTACTTTAAGATATCCGAATCCACTTGCATGTTAGCTTGTACATGTGTGTCGCCTAAAATGATATTATAAACAAATATTAGATCTATTTAAAGCATTTAATATAATAAATAATCTTTTGGTGTAACAACTTTCACTGTTGATATTTTTTTTTATCTACGATGATGACTAATCTCTTAAATACTACAGAAGTCATTTGTGGGATAATTCTTTAAACGGATGACTTTTCATTTATATTCATCCAGTATTTAAATCCGATAGATGATAGTTAAAAAAATATAGATTTACGTTGATATTTAATAAAATAAAAATGTTAACGTATTTTTATGTACCCTAATTTAAGATTCTTAGATTACAATTTTTTTTATCTTAAATATCATACATTTAAACTTTAAACTATTTTAAAACAATTTGCGTGGTTATAAAATATTAATGATTTGTCCATAAAATAAAACTTGATCTTAAACATCCTATTTTATTTTGGGTAATGCTATATAGAGTTATTAATATTTCAAACTCATCATCTATCGGTCGTTTGATCTGTCTAAAGATCTGTATTAAAAGCTTTTCCTTTTTAAAATATAAGATGGCGCAGATCTCAAAACAAATCTAACAACTTATAACTGGTGAGCTTGAGATATTGATAACTCTCCCTTTTATTTTTACCAATAGTATTCACTCTAAATGAAAGGATTAATTCCTTATGACATAAGGAACTCATATTCAAATCTTTGTTGTGAGTGCTATTCACATATAATACCTACAACAAGTCAAACAGGAAATGATGTTTAATAGTATTATAGTACTAAATAATAATACATATTTTCAATCATTTGGTCCCTTATTTATTTAAATTGAATTTTTATTAACGTAAATTTCTATTAATATTAAAAAAATGACATTAAATAATTAAAGGAATGTACTTCTGTAATACTAAACTTTGATCTCTATATTATGTAGGAAGTAGAAAAACATTATATATTTAATTAAAGATATTTAAAACAATATAAGATGATAACTCTTACTTTATACATTTAATGTATTCAAAATTTAATTATAACTATATATTTAATTAATATCTTTTGTTTAAGTTTTAAATTTTGTTTGCTATGTATCTTTGTTGGGTCTGTATCTGTTGCTCTTTAAATTACATCCTATCTTTCACCATTTTTTTTTTAATTTTGATAAAGACAAACATTTAACGAGTCATTTAATTTTCAAATTTTATGCCTTAAAAAAAATTTCTTTAATATATGTATATCAAATAATAAAAATTATATAATAAATGTGATTGAGTTTAGTGAAAAGAATTAATCTCTTATAATGTGATGAATTTTGATTCGAATTTTTATTAAGAGTTGTGCTCACATTTAGTACTCAATAGTACAAAAAATAATAATAAATTAAAACATCAATATATGTACCTTTAATCCTATCCAATATATATATATCTATACCTCTAATAAATCTATTTTTTTTCTAAAAGAGTTAATAAGTCATTATACATATATATAAACAATACAATCGCCTATAAAATAAGTACAATACAAGACATATATAAAAGATTATATACCTATAGCATTAGAAAATGTCATTTATATATGACATGTTGTACTTGTGACTATAGTCTAAGTCGCCTTAATTATACGCCAATTATAAAAGTAATTTAAGAACATTATTATTTTTTTAGAACATTTATGAACATTATTAAAGATTGTATTGTGTTGACAATCAATAATTCAATACGAAGGTGTGAAACTAATGAAATGGATACGTTTTTTCCACATGCGGTGATTTATATAAACTAAAGATTCAGTGACAATGAGTCAAGATTGTCGATCAAAATATATAACTAATTAGGGAATGAATATAGATTCAATTTTTTAATACATATATTAAGGGTTCATTCGTCTATATTTTTCTCTTTAATACTCAATCTAAATATATCTCAAGAGTGGCCGGACGAATTAAATAATTACAAATCTCGCCCAAAAGTCCAAAAGACAAAACCAAGCTGTAAGAACTACATAGAGAATTCAACATTTGAAAGTTTGGTTAATCAATATATATATACACACACATATAGCTCATGCATATTAATTTATAATTTAGGCCAATGTAAAATTTAATTATTTTTATATACTCTCGCTGCTACAATCACTTTAAAATATATACAGATATATATATTTTAATTATGAAAATCTTATTTCTAGAAATTACATTCCTAAAATTAGAATTTTTAGAAATTAAAAAAAAATTATTTGAATTACATAAAATATCGCTAAGAATGTTGTACAATATTCTCATGAATGGTGATTTTTTTAATGTTTAATTGAAATAGAGATTCAAATTCGATATACCATTTTGTCAAACATGTAAAGTTGTCCAACAGTTATTGAATAAAAGATATGACTTAGAAGTTTATAAGTTATGAATAGTCAGAATGACCTTATATATTAATGATCAAAACTTGATGTTTTATGTTTCAAAAAGTTTAAATTGGTCCTTTATGTTTGCAAGAAGTTTTAAATTGATCCTTCCGTCCACTTCCGCAAATTTCTTAAGTTAAGTGCTAATGTGGCGTGCTAACGTGTTCATCTAAGCTAACATGTCATGCCACGCCATTGCCAAATCAGCGCTACGTCATCACACATGATAGTAGATGATGACGTGGCGATGGCGTGGCATGACACGTCAGCTTAAATAGACACGTTGGAGAGATGATATGTCCACCTCAGCATGCCACCTCAACACTTAACGGAAGAAATAAACGGACTTGGACGGAAGGACCAATTTAGAACTTTTTGCAAACATAAAGGACTAATTTAAATTTTTTAAAACATAAAAGACCAATATGAAACTTCATGCAAACATAAGGGACCAATTTAAAATTTTGACCTATATTAATTACTTCATTTTCCTATAACCTATTTTGTCTTGGACTTATATTATTTCGTTATTCGGCTCGTGCTTGTTGAAAAGACATTTTTGTGGCAATATTTCTTTACTTCATTCTCATCACATATCCAATAGCATAAGAAGATATAAAAAGAAAATGGGCCATAAGCTCAGTTTTAAAGAAGAAGGCCCATATGATTGTTCAAAATCAATATTGAACAAAAATTGTGAGCCCAATGCATGAAAGTCTAAAATGACGTTGCCACGTGGAGAAGTAATGGTTGCTTGGCCTGAACGAAATTGTCCCCATAAAAGTGTTCTCCACCAATCCTTTTCAGCAAAAGTGTAAATACTAAAGAGAAGGGAAAATATCTTTTAAGAAGTGAAAGAAAAAAAAATATCTTGTATTCTAAACTACTACGCAATACGCATAAAACTCCCTCTCTCACATATCTAACATCTTATCTCTCTCTCTTTGCAAAAATCAAAATCAAAATGCCTTGTGTTGCTACTTCTGCATGCCTCCTTCCTCTTCACACTCCTCCCTTCATCAGAGCAGACTTAACAACTAACCCTAAAACGCTGCGTTTTCACCCTTCCATTTCTCGCAAGTCTTCTTCCAATTCCACGTGCAGGGCTGTCTCTTCTTCAATCACAGACTTCGACCTCTATGACCTTCTCGGCATCGATAGCTCCTCCAACCAATCCCAGATCAAAGAGGCTTATCGCTCTCTTCAGAAGCGATGCCACCCTGACATTGCTGGGCCCTCCGGCCATGAAATGGCCATCATACTCAATCAAGCTTATCACCTTCTTTCTGACCCTAATTCTCGTTTGGCCTATGACAAGGTTTGTGCTCCTATCGTATCAATTTCAGAAATCCGAGTTGTAATTTTTTATTATAGCAACACTCAGCTGAGAGATATAATAGAAAACAATTTCAGAGGAAATGTTTTGGCACAATACTTATAGTAAATCAATTTCCAAGTTGTTTTCATTAGTTTCTTAGTGTGAAAGGATATGAGGCAGGAGAACCATTTTTGTTGAGTTCTAGAATATTTAATTATTTGAACTTGGAGTGCATTTATGTTTTTGTTAAACAAATCCAGTGAAATTAAATTCCAAATTGTTCTAGTTGGTTGCTTAATGTGAAAGAATATGGTGCAGGAGCAAACAAAGATTGCAGAGTTCAAGGGTTTCACCGGTAGACCTATATACTCGGTTTGGTTCGGGTCAGAAAGTGAGCAACGAGCAATATTTGTGGATGAAATTAAATGTGTTGGTTGCTTAAAGTGTGCTTTGCTGGCTGAGAAGACTTTTGCTATTGAATCAGTTTATGGTAGAGCAAGGGTTGTCGCTCAGTGGGCTGATTCTGAACAGAAAATCCAAGAGGCCATAGATTCCTGTCCAGTCAATTGCATTTCGTAAGTGTATATTATCATTCTCTGTAGTTGCAAAATGTTATTAAGAGAGGTTTGCTTCCATTGTTTCCCATTTATAATTCCTTCAGATCACTGAAATGGAGAAAGGATTGTATAACCAAATTTTGGCAGGCAAGATGATCAAATTTTCCTAAGGGTGTATTTGGGAATATGGAGGGGAAGGGAAGGGGAGGAAAGGAGAGGTTCAGCGATGGTTTTTCCACTCCTTGTTTGGATTCTTCAAAATTCTCTAAATTTAGTAATTAAAATTAATGAAGGAGGAAGGTTAAGGAGTATTAGTATAAAATCCTTCAATTTCTTTCCTTCAAAAATTTAGGAATCCAAACATGGGGAAGGTTTTATACTTCTCTTCCCTTCCCCTCCTTTCTACTCAATCCAAACACACCTTAAGTGCCAATCGGTACAAGTTCAAAGATAGTTAAACAAGGAATTTGAGAATTTTATAAGATACATGGTCATCATTAGAGAGTTTTCTTAGGCCAAAAATGAATAGAAAAGATTACAGTATGCTTTTTGTACCTGATGGATCAGCTTTTGGCTGGCTTGTATAAACACAGGGTTGTAGAAAGGTCCAACCTAGCAGCTCTGGAGTTCTTGATGTCCAAGCAACCCCGAGGCAATGTGAGGGTAGGTGCTGGTAATACAGCCGGTGCTCGTGTCTCTAACATATTTGTAGACGTGGAGAAATTCCAAACCAGATTCCAGGAAGCAATGAGAAAAGCTTCTATGAAGTCTTATAAGGTAAGTTTGACATGTAATGACCATAAGGAACTTTCTTATTTCTTATGCTGAGTCAGATATTCAAATAGTTTTTACTCCTCATTCTCAGGAAACAGACCCCCAAGGAGAAGCAAGAATGTCAGCAGTTCAGGCAATAAGATCAATTTCCAACTGGTTATATTGGCAATCGCCTATTGCAATTGGGGCTTCATCAGGACCTAACAAAGGCCTGACACGCATTAAGTATAGATTACCTGAACCTAACATCGATAAGCTCCGAGATGCTGCTGCCAGGAAACAATTAGGAGAGAGCAGAAGAAGGACCAATCTTCAAATCCCATCAAATTCCAAAAATTCTGAGGAGTATTGGGTTCCATCAACTCATGTTCTTTCATCTTCAACCGAGAATGCTACTACTCCAAGATCGGCTGCAAAGCCTTCATCCACTAAGGGAAAAAAAGAAGCAAACGACATGGAGTCTGAAGCATATGAGAATGAACACAACCCTATTAGATGGGGATTTCCAATGGTCACAGCACTCATTGCTGTAGCTACGGTTCGCTTACACGGAGGAGGGTCAGTTCATGAGTTGAATCAACATGTTGGTGGCTCTCTGGCACTTGATATTGTTAACAGCCCATGGTCACAGAGTATACTTGCTGCAGCGACATGGTATATGATTGGACTGGCAATTGTAGATCTTGTGGCCATCATCGGGAGAAAAAAATAGGTAAAGTACATAATAGATGCCTAGAAATTTAATGGCAAAGATAGACCACAAATACTTGTATTTAGCATAAAGAATTCACGAAGTAACAACATATGAAGCACAGAAGAAGGTGATGTATAAGTTTTTCATCATAATATCATAATTCATTTCCGGAAATTTGTGATATAGTAACTTGAAATTCCTGGTATATAAAATACAGTTTCTTTTCCTATCCTTCTCTGAGATGTAAAAATTATGGGAAGAACATATTGAGATTGATGAAATGAATATGGTGAACAAGCCAACCCAACCTCCTGCCACTCATGAATAAAATTGAGTCCCGAACTAGACCAAAAATCGTTTACAGATTCACACCCAACCCACGCATAGGTGCTTTCTACCTCCATGCCACGATTTGCCCTATATGATTCCACCACAATGGGTTTTTCACTAAATTGAGTTTTTTTTTTTTTTTAAAGCACCATTCCCGTCCTCAAATTTTGCTGCAATGTTCATTCCTGCTCCCAAACTTTTTTTTGGTTCATGCTTACCCTCAAACTTTCAATTTTGTTCATGCCTGCCCTTTTTGCTAACACCGTTAACTTGCTTGACGGAATTTGCTGACGTGGACTATAAATGTGTATCTCTTTTGCCACTTCATTGTTCACCTCATTTTACATCTCATATTTAACTTTTTACTTTTATTTTAAAAAAAATTAACCTAATCTAAACTTTTTTAAAAAAATCAAACTTTTATCCTAAAATATTTTTTTATTTAGATTAGGTTAATTTTTTTAATAAAACTAAAAAGTTAAAAGTGAGGTGGGCAATGACGTGTCAAAAAAAATACACATTCATTATCCACGTCAGCAAATTCCGTCAAGCAAGTTAATGATGTTAGCAAAAAGGGCAGGCATGAACAAAACTGAAAGTTTGGGAGTAAACATGAATAAAAAAAATACTAATGCAATAATTTCAGATAAGTTTTTACTGCTGTAATAAAAGTATCATTAATCTAGGAAAGATATCCGATGGACTTCATAATGAAAAGTCCTTTGAAAATTTAGTTATTCAATGAACAAAATAATTTGAAAGGGGGGAAGTACCTGTGTTGTAGGCTTGAGCCTTGGAAAGGATAAAAGATGCTCTCAATTACACATACAATGAAGTGCCTTATTTTCATACATTAACTATATTAGTACCCTGTAGGCATAATTTAGTTTTTTATATTTCACTTTTATTTATTTTCATACATTAATGAGGAAGTAGGTTAGTGTGTAAAATAAACTATTATACATTAACCAGCTAGAATGAATATATTTCAACACTTAATGAGATGCCAACTTAAGAGTATTTATCGTTGAAAAAACCCCAGAACAGGTCAGTTGGGACATTGAATTCCTGCCTCATCCCTCGTCACAAAGTTCTATTGATATTATCCCATAAAATATTGATCATATTCATATTTCATTATGCGTTATATATACAGCTAAATTGATACACATTTTGCCCTTTAAAACTGAGCCCAACTAGGAAACATTGATAGAAGCAACACATAGGGAACTAACAGATTTTGTTAGGTGACATCAGGTAAGAACATCTTAAATTCTTTAAAATTTACTTTTACAAAATTTTAACACTTAGATAAAGTTCCAAATACTTGTCACTTTAAACTATCGTTCTAAGTTCTAACAAACATCACCATTAAGAAAACAGAGCACCAGAAAAGCTGTATCAACATTTTCTAAAGTTTGAAAATTTAATTTCATAAAGGGTAAAGTATCGTTTGAAAATTTAAAATACCAAACTATTGCATGCGAGTGGTAAAAATGGGTTAGAGTAAGGCCACGTTTATTAGGCAGAAATAGAAATGGAAACGGAATGCATTTGATGTGTTTAGTAGTAAAAGTTTGGTAATGGAAATGGAATGTATTAAAATGACCATTTTATCCCTTATATTAAAATAATAAAAAGAAAAGAATGTTATAATTGTACCAAATCATGTCAAATCATGAGGGTATAATAGATATTTTTTATTTTTTTTTTTAAAGTTGATGAGAATGAAAAAATGAAAATGTAAGTGGGGTCTGGTGGATCCCACATTTTCATTTCCATTTCCACGGGTATTTCTTGCAAATGAACATACCCTAAGGGCACGTTCATTAGGCAGAAATAGAAACGGAAATGGAAACGGAATGCATTTGATGTGTTTAGTAGTAAAAGTTTGGTAATGAAAATGAAATATATTAAAATGATCATTTTACCCCTTATATTAAAATAATAAAAAGAAAAGAATGTTATAATTATGTCAAATCAGAGAGGTATAATAGATTTTTGTATTTTTTTTTTTTAAGTTGATGGAAATGAAAAATTGAAAAAGTGAAAAAGTAAATGGAGTCCGATGAACCTCACCATTTTCATTTCCATGGACATTTCTTGCAAAAAAACATGCCTTAAAAGTTTGTTATTTTTATTTAGATTAGGTTAATTTTTTTTAATAAAAGTAAAAATTTAAATGTGAAGTGAAAAATGAGGTGACAAAATTATACATATTCATCTTTCACGTCAACAAATTCCGTCAAGCATGTTAACAATGTTAGCAAAAAAGACAAATATAAACAAAATTGAAAGTTCGAGGGTAGACATGAATAAAAAAAAGTTTGGAGACAGTTAGGTACTTTCCCCTATCATAAAAGAAAACCCATTAGTGGAGGGAAATAGTCCGAAAGCTCCAACTTCCATATGATACAATATTCTTGTTCATGCAAAATTAGCAGTAACAAGAAGACAACCAAATATGACTTGCACTTCTTACATTGTGCAGAGATATTAAATCTCAATAATTTTCAATATATGGTATTACAAGTAGGAAAGCAACACAATGCCCAATAGACTTAGTAACGGTACTTGGTGGAGTAATCTTTGGGAGCAATGACCAAACCACGTCCCTTCCTTGCCCCTCTGTAGACTGTCTCAATAATGTCAATGAATTCTTGCTTGTCCTTAAGAGCCCAATTAATCTTGTTGTTGTTTCCAGTGCCAAGATCTATCATAATGTGCTTGTTCCTAAAGAAGAACATAACTGTGGACGGGTCATACAGCTCATACATGGTGTTAAAATCAGGCACCTCAGTGATGTCCACAAGGTAAATTACAGCAAAATTCTTTATTGTCTCGGCAACTGATGCCAGCACCTCATCCATCTAAACTTGCAAGAAAAATATACAACATCATGTTACACTTCAGGTACGGCCCATTTTCAGGAAAAGTAATGTAAATCCATTGCTAAGTCAAATAATCAGAATAATCATAATGGCAAGTTTTGTATTTGGAAAGAAAACATCAGACACATCCTAATCCAAGAGGCATTTAGAGCTCTAATGAAAAAGTTCAAATACTAACTTGGCGAGAAGCCTATCTACTCAAGGGGTTCAAGTCAAAGAGTTAACCTCATGAATCAAAAGTCAGTGCAGTTAGAAATAGGAGAAAACCTATGTGATTAGGAAACTTCATCATGCAGTGACACATGGTCAACCTGTTATAGACTTATAGTTAGTGATGTAGTGACGCATGGTCAATCTGTTATAGTTAGTTATGTAGCACACGGTCAATATGTTATAGATAGTTATGTAGTAGGTGAGTCGAATAGCTGTTAGCAAATTCTGTTGAGGACTACGAGTCTGAAATAGTATGACAACTTGATGAGGAAAGGAAAAACGAGTAGTATTTCGGAATACTGAAATTTAAGTTTCCGCTCTCTGTTTCTCAAATAAGAGAGTTATATGCAAGTTTCTGCACTAACAAAATGCCAAGAATGAGATATTCAACCATGAACCAACACAACAACAAAAATTTGTTGACGAAATTTCCAATTGTAAAGTTCAGTTGCGGAATTCTTCTGTAGCAAAACAAAAAAAAGCACTTACCAATAGACAGTAAGACATGAAACAAGAGGCTTGGGAAATAACAAACCACATGGGACTCTACAAACATTCTGATCGACACATCCACTTAGAGAGTAGTTGTGTTAAATGGATCTACATACAAAATCTAAATATCTTTGTTTTTTAGCCTTTGTCAAAAAAGGAGGTTCTCAAGAAATAAGTGGGAAGAGGAGAACGGGAGTGAGTATGCATCAAATTCAAACACCAATATCACCTCAATTTTAAAGATTGAGACTGGTTCCAACATCCAAGTGAGCTTGTTATTAGCTATAGCCAGTTAGCCACTATATAACTTTGATAAAGCATAGATACATCAAATCAAGATAATTTGAAGAATTCTTTCTATATGAGATGGTGATTTGCACAAAATATTGATAGATTATTCCAATTATTTACTTCCAAAAGAAAGCTGTGGCTTTGCAGTCAAATACATAAACAACTTAAAGGGGTTCAAACATCCATAAAAGGGAGTTTGGTGATGGCAAGATTAAATTAAAGGCTCCGGTTTAAGTCACAGGTAGAACTCTGTTGATTGATTCAGGGTTAAAATGGACCCAAAGACGGAGCAAATGAAAATCAAGGGTTAAAATGATGTTCAAAGATGAAAAAGTTCAATTGGTTAAGGAAATACCTGCATACAAGTCTCGTCCCAATCGTGACCAAATCGAATGACAACAAGCCGCTCCTCTTCAGCAAGGATGGCCTGATCTACAGCCCATCCTGAATGAAGGTGAGGCAGCAGGTAAGACATGTCTCTCTCTGTGACTCAAGAACAGAGAATTTCTGTAAAGAAATAAAATGGCATATTAAATGGTGCATAATTAAAAACAATAAAATGGCATATTTAATAAAGTGTTTCAAGTATTTATTTATTTTTGCACTGTTAGTAGTACCATGACTCGCAAACATACTGTTGAATATGTTAAAGTAGAGTAGCTCATGTCATATATATGATGTTATAGTTTTGCCATTGTTCACTTTTGCACACGTTAAAAAGTTCACTCTAAACTTAATTCTTTCATAAAAAAATATATTAATACAAGCTTTTGAAACTATGAACTGTTCCTAAAAACACTTGAAAAAAGGCAGGTCAAAATTTATATCTCTGAAGTTCAATACTCGAACTAAAAAAACAGCATGGTTTTACAGTAATTTCAGAGTAAGCGGTTCATTTTCATACCATCAAGCAATCTTGTAATTCAAGAAATACAGGCAAACAGAAGCATTTGTGGTCACAATAACAAGAATATAAGGAATTTGTTATCAGATTCAACACAACATAGTGAAGATTGAAAGCACAAAGATAGAAGCATAGGGTAGAGTTCCATGACAAAGATCGAGCATCCTTTAAAACTTGGTTAACAAAGTAGAACTACAGGAAAAATAAAATAACAGGGTAGGATTTTCTCGTTAGTAATGGGTAAAATAAAATCATCTACGAAGAAAACAAATTTCAGCAAAATGCAAAGCACCAGGCGAAGCCCTTACCAGGAGCAATCGGGAAGGGCAGTTTTATCAAAATATGAAACTAGGAACCCTAACGAAAAGCGAAGAAAGCACAGATTAGCAGCAAATAAAAGGAGGGGAGAACTTACAAAAGGGAGTGAGATCGAAATTGGAGAAGATGATTGTAATTCTTCGTTTCTCGCTGCACTCGCGGAATGGAATGGAATTTTCGCGAAGGTTTATTTATTTCTATTAATCATCATGTATTATTATATTGAGTAAAATATTAAGTTGGTCCTTCTTAGATGTCATATTTCTCAATTTGGTCCTTATTAGATGTGCCTTCTCAATTTAATCCTTTTTAAATCATTCTGTTATCAATTTGGTCTTTACCGTTAAAATTACTAACTGTAGGCTAATTTTATAATTTTTAAACATTAATAGGATCTTTTAGTATAATTATTTGGGCTAATTTTATAATTTCTACAAATTTTAAAAATAACTCGGTGAGAAGAACCTCATGTCTTCCATGGAAATCCCCTTCGTCTCTGAAATCAAGAAGATTAATGTGAACAACATCATCACCAACACCCACACTGAGAAGAACAAGAATATCCTTTACAATGCTCAAAACACAAATCACAACTACTGAACCCGAATTGATATGAAAAGCAGTATCTATGACGAGACAAGATTCAGAAGAAGCTCAAATGGGAAGAGAAAGACATGGAAATCGGAGAGCTTTGAGGGGTTCGATAAGAGCCAAATTCTTGGGGTTAAGAAGAATTGCGATGTCGATGATGATGAACAACAACAGTGTAAGGGGCTTAGCGTTGTTTCTTATTCAGATGGAATTAAGAAGAATCCGATTCACGCGAGGAAGATAAGGGCGAAAACACGAAAGGCAAGATCTGAAGGGAAGACCGAATCAGATTCAATTGGGACTGCAAATCCAAATGTGGAGAGTTTAATCCAATTGAAGATTAATAATACTGATGGGATTTGCAAGGATTTTTGTGTGTGTCAATAGAAGAAGGAAGTTTCAACTAGTTTAGAAAATGTGTCAGATTCAAATGCTGTCATTGATGATGAAGGAGATGAAGAGGATGAGATTCAGATTGAGGAGGAGAAAGAGAGTTTTGATGACGGCGGAGTAGAGGGAGGCGTCGTTCCTGAAGCCCAGGTGTTGAAGAACGATAATTATTTTAATTTGTAAAAATTACAAAATTAGTCAAAATAATTACATTAAAAGACCCTATTAATGTTTAAAAATTACAAAGTTAGCCCACAGTTAGTAATTTTAACGGTAAGGACCAAATTGATAACAAAATAATATAAAAAGGATTAAATTGAGAACGTGCATCTAATAAGGACCAAATTGAAAAAGATGACATCTAATAAGGACCAACTTGTTATTTTACTCTTATTATATTTATATATAACATGGTACATCTCTTCATTTTTTTAATGAAAAAAATTAGATTAAAATAAAAGCCTTACCGACGCAATACAAAAGAGAACTAGCTTCTGAAGGGGTTTCGGTAAATAACATTACAAGATGAATTAAGCAAACTAGAATAATTACTACTAGAAGTAATCCTATCAAAAGTGACTCCATGGAGGTCAGCCAAAAAATACATCTTCAGGAAGGGGGGAAGGTTCTCGTAAACAAAATAATCTTCATGCTTCAAAAGAGAAAGCTTAGCAAGAAGATCATCAAACTGGTTTCTTTCTCTGAAGGTGTGAGACACTTTAACCTCACTAAATCTCCAAAGGGTAGACCTGCAAAAGGAGATTAGATTCCAATGCTCATGAAGGTTAGTTAAAGCAATGTCAAGCAAAAATTTGCAAGCTAAAAGAGAGTCTGTTTCAATCCATAAATGGTTACAGCCCAGTTCATTAGCCATTTTAATACCGTTAACAATAGCCCAAAGTTATGCTTTAAGAGCCGTATCGTGGTCAACATAGTCTAAGAACCCCTTAACCCAGTTCCCCATGTGATCTCGAATTATACCACCAATTGCAAAAGGGCCAAGGTTACCCGAGCAAGCACCATCACTATTAAGCTTCCACCACCCAACATTTGGAGGATTCCATTTAACATTCAACGTGTAAGACTGAACGAGAGGAGAAATTAAATCAGCAGCAACAGCAACATGAAAAAAATTCCACCGCAAAAGCAATACTTTTCTTAGCAATAATGACAGGGGATGGGATATTGTTATTGAAAATAGAGTCATTTCTTGCTAACCAGATATGCCACAAGGTATAGATAAACAAGACATTATGAGGAGTACTTAAAGTTTCTAAGTTAGAAAACAAGCAGTTATCTTTAATCCAAGCCTCAAAAGGATCCGAGTTTTGAAAAGAAACCTTACAATTAGACAAATGCCAAATATTCTAGGCTAGTGGACAATCTCTAAAAATATGAGAAGTTGTTTCGTCTTCTAAATTACAAAAGGAGCAGGTCACAGTAATGAGGACTTTTTTCTTAAGCAAAATAACCTTAGTATGAAGGCCATTATTAACACATATCCACAAGAAAAACTTTAACCTGCGATGAGATTTTAAATTCCAAATCCACTTAAAAGGATTTAAAACCGAAACATTAATAAGCTTGTCAAAAATAAGATCATTGCAAATCAGGTTCAGATTAAAATAACCATTTTTAAGATAATTATAGAATATAATATCATCATTCGGCGAGTCCTTAAAACAGGACGTGAGAGTAAACACCCGTGTTCGAATTGCTCCTAGCATTGAAAACTTTTTTCCACTAATGATTTTATATTGTAGCAAAAGAACTTTTCTTTTTTTAAGGACTAAAGTGAAGTTTCATGAAAAAAGGAGCATTTTTCTACAACATTAAAGCTTTAGATTGCATTGTGTTGACTGTTGACAATCAATATGAATTTTTTTTAAAAAAAATTAAATTTGAAATTTGTAAATAGTTCTCAGCTTTCATTAGTTTTATCACTTTGGTCTCCCAAGCCAATATAACAAGTAGAGATGAGGAAGAGTTTAAAATATATAACTTTAACTTTATTTATATTGAAAATCATTTTTCTTTTAACAAATATATATTTTGCTAACCCCAAAGTAAATCTAGCCCCGTTGCCTTGCATGTTGCTCTCCAAATTCCACTTTGAATCACTTGGCGAATTGCTGAGTATTGTACAGCAAAAGAAATGTGCAATTTTCTTATAACTTATGGTAATTTTGTTAATGTTTAATTAAAATTAGATATGCCATTTTGTAAAACATGAAAGGTTGGCTAGAGTTTATTGAATAAAGATATTAAATTAAATAAATATTCCATGAGACATTTTTGTGACGATCTTTCTTTCCTTCTTTCTCATCACATAACCAATATCTTCCATCTTGTCACCACAAGAAGATATTGATTGTTAATGACAATAAAAACATGAGTCTCTTAATTGGTCAACACACAAAAAAAAAACCCCCAAATGGGCTATAAGTTCACTTTTAAATAAGAAGGCCCATATAATTGTCCAATATTAGGCCGATAATGGGCTCAGGGTAACAAAATATCTGAGCCCAATGTATAAAGTCCATAAATATTGGTTTGTTGAAGATGGAAATGATGTTGCCACGTGGAGAAGAAATGGTTGGATGAAGAGTTATCCAAGATCACGTCCACCAGTGGTGAGTGGTGGTGGATTAGAAGGTACGTTGTGGGCCCCAACTCAGTTTTTGTTTGTTCATGAAAATCGGAAAAGGGTTTTAAGTTTATCCATTGCACATAAATTAGACTTCAGATCTTCTGTTCACACGGTTGTACAGTTTAGTTTAGTTATGATTATAGTGGTTGTTAACTAATTAATAAGTATAGCTAAAAGTTCAATTCCAATTTTTTGTATCAATTAACCATCACTAATCGAATAACATGACCACTCAACAACCCATAATATCTAGGGATAATTATGGATAGGGTTTAGGTAGGGTATTATAATCCTGAATTCAGGTTTGAGCGGGAATCAATATCAATTCCCATCCTCCGGATCCTATGGGTAGTTAAATTCACATACTCAGACCCATAAAAATTTGAAATAAGTTATTATTTTATTAATATAAAATTAATTTTTATCAATTTGTTTCATTTATAATCACAAAAAAGAAAAAAATTAAATCATAAATATAAATGTACAATTAAATTACTTTAATCTCTATAAGATATTTAACATTTTTTTTTAGAATTATATATTTTCTCAACATAAATAATACTTTATATATATATAAATAAATAATTACTATTGCGGGTAGGGTACCTCTTTACCCGAATCCGAATCCGTTGACTTTGTACCCGGACTCATACCCAGACCTCTACGATAAAATTTCAGGATACTCATATAATTATTTTGATAATCCCTAATAATATGTCAACCTCTCACAATCTGTTTCATTGTTTCATCGTTAGAAAGGGGATATCTCTCAACCTCCAACTATTTTAGTTAATCTCAAAATTCTCATATATTTAGTTATTTACAATTCTTTTTTGTCATTATACCGTATCATATAGTATACAACTAACATAAGAAAATTTTTACAATTTCTTTTATTTATTACTTCCATTAATTATTTTAGAAAAATAGTATGAGTATTTTTTTTAGTTTTTTTAATTATTCTCTTATTAAAAATAATTCTGTTTAAAATTAAATATCTTTTTCAACTGAAATTTGAATTCAAATATATCAATTATAAGGGACTAATCCCTTATATTAAACTCAACCACCACTGATAAATAGTATTAAATCTAGTAATTATATGCATAAATATTAAAATTATATTCTATTCAAAGTAAAAAGTATATTAGATTAATTTATTTATAAATATTTAAACTAAATTATCTTTAACTAAATTTAAGATTTGAAGTAAAGTCATAAAAGAATTCATCTATATCAATAAATAATTATAAAATACATATATTTTTTTAAAAAAAGATAATAAGAAAATTAATTTATCACATGTAATTTGTATTTTTAAAAAATTGAATAAAATGAGGTCTAACTTTTGAGTGTCATGATTCCAAAGTCGGAATGACAATGGAAAGAATAGAGGTAGATAGAGAAAAAATTCTATGCTATATAGTATAGAAAAGTAATGAGAGAGAGTAATATATAAGTGAGTCCCAGTAAAACTCACATATAGAACTTACTATGTGTCATTTTCTTTACTTATTTCGTAGATAATTGATGATGTGGCAATCCAACCCATACCATACTCACTCGAATCAAAGCGTGCCGTTTCTTCCCACTCTCACTCTCACACTCATATATAAACAAACCCATTATCACTCCTTCCCTCCATTGTCTTCTACTGCATTGCCTCCTCCCTCTTTCCATTCACAATTAATTATAACCTCTTCTCCTCCATCACCATGAAATCCATCACTGCGACGTCGTTTCGTTCTTCCACCGCTCTCCTCCCTCCTCCTCCTCCTCCTCTCTCTTCTCCCTACCTCTATAACACCGGGTCTGTTTCAATCCTCCTAATTCCCTCTCATTTAATTTAATTTCTCTCTCTTTCTCATGGATTTTGATTCAATGCAGAATTTCGCTTCCGAAATCCCTGAATTCTCGCAAGGTTGTTCGGGCCAAGCTTCCCAACTACTCGTAAGTTTAAAATGAAACTAAATCAAAATTTATGAATGAATGAAGATGAAGATATATCTAATTCTTGCTTCTTCTTTTTTTTGATTTGTTGATTTGAACTTTGAAGAAGGAGGAAAGCTGTTCTCACTAGCAATTCCAAGACTATCGTAGTTCCAACCTCCGTGCCGGTGCGTGTAGCATACGAGCTCTTTCTTGCTGGACAACGCTATTTGGATGTGAGGTTAGCACTTACTCATAGAATTTTTCAATTTTGTTGTATTTTCAATCCAATTCAAAATCAAACGTCATCCTCTGCTTTTTTTTTTTTTTTTGCAATTATGTAGACTTCCCGAAGAATTCGTGGGTGGACACGTTCCTGGCGCAATTAACATACCTTACATGTACAAAAATATAACAGGTTTTCCTCTCTCTCTAGTAGCTACTCTGTTTATTCCAAAGTTCCGTCGTTATTCCCTTCACATTTCAAGTTTTTGGAATTTTAGATTTAATATTCAACGGTGAATTTTCTTATGACTTATGTAGGTATGTGCAGAAACCCAGACTTTGTTGCACAAGTCTTAAAACATTTTAAGAAAGATGCCGAGATTATAGTTGTGAGTGGATATATTCTCTTCAAAACTTTCATTTGTAACGTTATGATTTTGTGATTGTTATTTTTTTGTTTTGTTTTCAAGCTTGGTTCAGATGTTGATCTTGTGGTTTAATGATTACAGGGGTGTCAAAATGGTGAAAAGTCTATAGTGGCTGCTAGTGACTTAGAAGTCAATGTAAGTTTCTTCCTCTACACCTTAACTTTTTGGCAATTCTCAATATTTAAATGGAGTTGAAAATAAGCATCCTTAATGGCTTTTTGAGAAAAAAGATCATCCTGGTTTGGTCCAATGTCAGAATCCAGTTTTTGAGGACTGAAAGTAATTCTAGGAGGTGTGACATTAATGGGAAGTTCATATATAAATAACAAAATGGAATAAAACTGAAGGGACAAAGAAAAAATCTGAATGAAAAAAATTTATCTCCCATTGTTTACAAGTTTAGTAGTTAAATTTACTTTTCTCTGTTCACCATTTGGCTACTAGAGTCTCTCTTTGTTAGCTTTTCCTTTAGCCTATCCTTTATCTAAATTTAGTTTGTTTCTGTACTGTAATGTGTTTTTAGTTATAGGCAAAAGAAGTTTTGAAACATGCTGGTGTAGGAGCTTGTGGTAAAAGATGGTTTAGAGTGATTATAATTTGTGTTGGTTGTGTAGGGATTCACTGGAATTACAGACGTAGCTGGTGGCTATAAGGCTTGGAGTGAAAGTGGGCTTCCAACAGAAAGAGACCACTGAAATTTTATTAGTCTCGTAATACTATATTCTTATCCAAAAGTAGGACCAGCAGCTGTATATAACAAGTTTCTTGATGGGCTTCCAACAAGGCTGTTGCAATAATTGAGATACTAGTACAAATAATTACTGGGAAGCTCAAATGAAGAAAAATGTCATGTATATATTTTTCATATTAAATAATTAGATTAATAAAGTTTCTTTATCAACTTCGGAAAGAAATGACTTTTTCTTGTTTTGATGTGTTGGTGATGCCATCGTGCTCCTAAGTCTTAAACATTGAGGTTAACTTTAACCATTAATTCAATCGTTTGTGCTCCATGCCAAACAAATGAAAAGATAATAAAAACACAGAAGTTCTCTTATTCTCTTTTTTTCTCACAGTCTTCTTTTCTTTGTTTTAATGCAATTCACTTCTGATTAAAAAAAAAAAGTTTTCAACTACAATTCCACTCTGTACTTATGGTACTAAATTATTTAAATAAGTAGCCTCTGCTTCACGCAATTAACGGATATTGACAGTGTGTCCATGCATTGGAAAAAAAAAAAAAAAAGTAACAGAGACACGAGTGTTTTTTGAGGTTTTTTTTTTCTATCTATTAAGTCAAAATGATGTCAATCTCTCACATCTTTTATTAAAAAGTCATTACAGTAACTCTCCAAAGTCGCATAGTCAACATATGCACATATATAGTGCGTGAAAGTTATAAGCAAATGCATATGGTGCATTCCAAAATATTACATAGCATTTGTGCATTCCAAAATATTACATCACCGGCAAACTCAACATTACAAACAAACCAAGCCCTTTTGTTGAATCTTAATTCTTACATAGGAAATCTGTCAAAATAAATGTGTTTGCATCTTTCAAAGAAAAAAACTGTAAACCGATTACTTTATTGCATCCTCCTCTTGTTTCTTTTGGTAATAGGAAACTCTATAATTAGCGTCATCAAAACGGAACCAATTTATTTTACCTATCAATATGATAGATTGATATTTTTTAAACCATATAATCATAAAACATAACTTATCACTTAACTAACGAGTTTAGTGGACCAACTCACTTAACCCACGGGTTAGCTTCTACTTTTTTCCCTTCACATTTAAATCTTTTATTTGTTTTTATTTTCCCTCATTATTATTTTTGGGTATTATTGTTCAAGAATGTGTGACCATTTTGGCTTCCACCTTGTTGCTTAAGATTTCCTTGGCTTCTTTAATCCCCTTTTGTACATCAGTGCAAATTAGTTATGTTAGAAAAATAGTAAATCAAAATTTGTCTTTAATTTTGTTATAGGTATACTTTTGATATTTAACCCACCTAGTGACCCGGTTTGAGTTTTATTAACTTGTTTAATTTTAGTTTTATATATATTAGTCACAAAAATAATATATATTAGTAATGGTTGTCCCATCACGTGATTATATAATATGGTGTCACTAAAATGAATCAGTTAAAGGTTTTTGTAATTTAGCCAATATTGCTAATTAGGAATCAATTAATTTACCCAATCATACATTTTATAAAATTCTAGAATAAAGAAAAGACCTTTAAAAAAAAGAAAGACTTAAGATTGAAGAATATTATACATTAAAGCCTGAATGTGAGAAATTTTAATTTATTTAAAATAACAAAAATAACATGATTGCAGAGGGAGATGCAATTAAGATGCATCTCATCTCATGGATTGCAATTTATTGAAATGAGAAATCAAAATTAAACACAAAGAAACGAAAAATGATCATAAATGTTGTACTGAGAGGGCAGTTAATTAATTATAATGCCATCATCTATCCATTATCAAGTACTACTAATAATAATAAGTAATTAATTAAAGGACAGCTAGCTGACTGAAGTTAATGGGAGTGAGAAATTCAGGAGGACCGTCAAGTAAAGTCACAGCAGCTAAGTGTGAAGCATTATCAGATGGATGGAACCAATCCCAGAATAAGTGATCATTCCTATTTCTGCATAGTTTGGCGTTCTTGGCTTTGACACATGGCCCATCTCCATTCAAGTCTCCAATTCCACAGCATGCTGACTTTGTCACCTTGAACCCTACACCCATCAAGTTCAGGGACTTATTTCTAAATAATCCAAACTTTGGGGATTCTTTTAATATATATTTTTTTCCTAGTGTAAAATATATGGTTAATTACATTGTAAAATTTAGAGTAGATTAACGATTTAATCTTTAAATTAATTAATCTAGTATCTAAAAAGATAACATGTTTAAAAATTATTGATAAAAGGTTAATTAACTGATGATATTGATTAAGGTTAATTGATGTTAAATGTTACAATAAATTCTATTCAACTGAAAAATGTAAAAATTATGTGTTTTGACAATGAGTAATTTGTAAAATAAAATGCTTCAAATTTACAAGCTAAGCTATACATATGTAATACAAAGACATTTGATGGTGTTTAATTTGAAAATTTGATGTATTCTATTATTTTAATTGTTGAATATGATTTAATTTATTATTTAACAGTAAATTAATTAGTATTCATTAATATTATTTTCAGTTAACTTTCTGTCTATCCTAGTAATCAAATTAAATGATCAAACAATTTAAGAATTGAGACATAATTTTATCTTTCAATGATCAAAACAAGAGTTAATCTAAAGTTAAATTTATATACTATATAATTTTGTAATTAGGTATAATTATTTAGCATACGAAAGTGTAATATAAATAAGATCAAAATTCTAAATTGGTCTCTTATGTTTGCACGAAATTTTATATTGGTCCTTTATATTTCAAAAAGTTTAAATTGATCCTTTATGTTTGCAAGAAATTTCAAATTAGTCATTCCGTCCACTTTCGTCAATTTCTTAAGTTAAGTGCTGACGTGTCCATCTAAGCTGACATGTCATGCCACGTCATTACATATGATACTATGATAGTAGATGATGATGTAGCATGACACGTTAGCTTAAATGGACACGTAGGAGAGATAATATGTTCACCTCAACACGGCACGTCAGCACTTAACGGAAGGACCAATTTGGAACTTCTTGCAAACAAAAAAGACTAATTTAAACTTTTTAAAACATAAAGGATTAATATGAAACTTCATGCAAACATAAGGGATTAATTTGGGGTTTTGACCTATAAATAATAACATAAATAAAAAAACTATGGTGTATTTTAGAATATTAAGATGCTTACCAAAGGCAAGGGGTTGTTTTAAGACGGACATGGTCATCGCAAAGGAGTTACCAAGTGAGTACTTAAAGTCACTCAACTCAGAACTCAGCCTTATCAACGTAGCATTAATTGCTGAGTGAAGCACACTCGCAAATTCATTCAATGATGCCACACATTTCCCTCCATTTTCCTTAAACTTCTCTGCTCTTGCTGCTGGACAGCATCCAATGGGTGGAACACTTATTATCCCAAACTTTCTAGCCCCTAATCCGTATAGATTCTGCAAAATAAATCATAAATAATTAATTCATGAATAAAATTTTAAATTCATTTAAACGGATCGGCCTGCAAGCCAAGCTAAGCTAAGCTAAGCTTAATTATAATATAATATAGGCCAAATTATTCTTGGTCCTCAACGTTTACACGAAGTTTAATATTGGTCCTCAACGTTTCAAAAAGTTATTTTAGGTCCTCAACGTTTTTTTTTTTGTCAAAATTGGTCCTTTAGCGTAACACCCGTCTGGTTTTTCCATTAAATGCTGACGTGGAAGGCTTATGTGGCACACACTCTCTCCTACGTGTCATATTTAAATGACATGTCATCCTCTCTCACTCAAACTCAGCAAAACAATGTCGTTTCCATGGACATGGCAATGGAAAATTGAATCAAAACGGCGTCGTTTTGCTGAGTTTGAGTGAGAGAGGGTGCCATGTCATTTAAATATGACACGTAAGAGAGAAAGTGTGCCACATAAGCCTTATACGTCAGCATTTAATGGTAAAACTAGACGGGTGTTACGCTAAAGGACCAATTTTGACCAAAAAAAAAACGTTGAGGACCTAAAATAACTTTTTGAAACGTTGAGGACCAATATTAAACTCCGTGTAAACGTTGAGGACCAAAAGAATAATTTGGGCTATAATATAATATACCTTAATATGAGTGTAGTAGGTAGATTGGAGAAGGGCCAAGTATAATTGTGCACGGAATGGGTCATCAGTGGCATTGTTAATACGCGCAAAATCGAAGAGATCGTTGCTTCCAGCGCTAATTATAAACAAAGCCTTTGAAACATACGATTCTGTGTGCATTTCACCCAACATCTTACTCATATTTCCACGTACTAATGCGAATTGTTCAACCTGCTTTCCAAGGTCTAAAACCTCCCCCTACATATATACCAATTAATAATATCTATTTATTTCTCTTTAGAAACTCAATTATATTTTTAGTATAATATAATACCTAGAAATTAATTAATTAAATGAACTAACTAACCCATTGGTCTTTCCCAGTTTCTCTGAGAATTCCAGAGCCTCCTGATGCAAAATTCACTCCCTCGAATATATCTTTGTTGAAACTCTGACGTTTCTCCAAAACCAAAAATGGTGGTGGGCTCTTCTTATATCCCAACAGCCTCGCTTAATAATTCAAAATAATCAACATTATTAATCAACCAACTTACATATCTTAATTAATTAAGTGACAAAAAATGCATGATAATAATAATAAATCAATATATATAGAGAGTTACCTATATGATCAAGAGTATTGAAGGCATTGCTAAACCTTCCAGTGGGCTTGGAATGAGGGAAATCAATGCCATAGTAGGGTACATTGGCCTGTGCTGTAGTATTTAAAAAATTGTTAGTGCCAACATCAGCAGTTGAATCTCCAAAAATGAACAATACTGCCCTATTCTTATTATTATTCCCATAAGCTATGGTGGCCACACTACACAAGAAAAGAAAGAAAACCATCATGCAACTTCCAAAGGATAATATTGCCATATTTTAATTCTGTGCCTCTCACACACACACAGAAAATTAATAAAGTTAATGAGTTTTAATTTCTTTGATGCTATGAATGAGATTTCATTGTGATTATATATATATACACCAAAGTCCAAACACGCATGCATATAGCTAGGAGGAAGGAAACAAAGGAATTAGGTTAAAATTGTTGTATAATTTAATTAAATTGTATGGAAATTAACAAAGGATTGGACAATATGGCCGACCATATACAAATAAAATGGCCCTTGTTATAATCAGCTAGCATATCAATGAATGAGATGGAGGATAATCCAAAGCTTATGTGTTACTTATATATAAATGCTGCCGCTAGCTTGTTAATTTCCTATATATATGTTTGGTTATATATAAATTATACTATTCCCATGAATTCTTACATATATATTTGAAGAAAATAATAGGGAAGTGAAATTTTAATTTTAACATTTTTTTTCTTATTTGACATTGTTAAAAGACGTGTAGATTGAATATATTATATAAATAAAAAAATAAAATGTCAAAATTAAACTACATAAAATTTGTTCATATGGTATATATTTGGGATCTTTTTCAATATGCGTTATTAGATGTTAATTATGTGTGGGCATTAGGTAAAAGTTAATTATGTTTGGACATTATATGACTTGTCTGGTATATATGGTTAGATGATGTGATGTCCCTTATGCAACGTTGTTCTGTAAAATCATATATATATATACATTTTGGGTCTGGTTAATCATTGTGTTTAGAAATTAGAATCAAATTAAGCCGTTACTTAACCAAATGTTAAATGGGTGGAATACACTACCATTAATGGGTAGCAGCCAATTTGGAGAAGTCCATATTAAAGAAGACGCTAGCTAAAGCTAACCTATCACATTTCAATTCAAGTGAAAATAATTAATTAGCTGCCAAATTTGGAGAAGAAAACTAATACAATAGTACACTAAGTAATATTAGCTGGCCACCTACCAATTAACAGCGAATTAAATTTAATGGACAAATATTTAGGTGGAGGAACATTGTTATTATATAATAATTAATTTATTCTAATTTGATTTATCATGTGAATCATTTAATTTCTTATTAATTAATTAATTAATAAATATCCTAATTTATACAATTAATAATTTTTCTATTAAATTTAAATGTCATGGTCTATACTTTTTTTTTCCCCATAAATTTATGGTCTATCTAGCTAGCTATACTCTTGAAAGCCGCCATCATCACTTTATGTAGTTGGCCTCCTTCCCTTTATTGCATTCTCTTGGCGGCTACTTTTAATGAACTTAATTTTGGAAAACGGATCATTTGATTTATATTTACATTTTTAGTATCAATATATCTCAAATAAAATTATGTTTATTTTATATATTGTGAAAAAATGTACCTATATAGTTCTTGATGAATCCGTCGCTCTCCGTTAGCTCCGGCGACTCGAACGGGGATACCTGCAAGCAAACCCACAGCGGGAGGGGGCTCCCGCGGTGGGACTCCGACGCCCAAGTCAGATCCGGTGATAGAGAGTATAGAGAGAGTAATAGGATTCAGTTGACATACCTGGAGGCATACGAGGTATATATATATGCTCCTATGAGGGTATGATGGTCATTTGAGAGTCCAAGAGAGTGACGGGGGCCACGTCAGCATAGCTACTCCGTAAGGTGTGGTGGGTCGGAGTGATCGGGGATGGCTCCGCCGGGACGAGCGGAGATGGCTCCACCGAGACGAGCGGAGATGGCTCTGCCCGGACGAGAGGGGATGGCTCCGTCGGGACGAGCGGAGATGGCTCCGCCGGGACGAGAGGGGATGGCTCCGTCGGGACGAGTAGAGATGGCTCCGTCGGGGCGAGCGGAGATGGCTCCGCCGGGACGAGAGGGGATGGCTCCGTCGGGACGAGTAGAGATGGCTCCGTCGGGACGAGCAGAGATGGCTCCGTCGGGGCGAGCAGAGACGGCTCGGTTGGTTCGATATGAGCATATCGTATCACTAGTCCCCAAGTTTTGAGCTTCAACATGTAGTGAGGGAGGTTGAAACTTAAGTGTTTTGTTTACTCATCCTTTTGCTTCGCTTTTCTTCATGCCCCTATAGTTTGCTAGGTGCCTGTCTCATACTTGATTGAGTCCCCTTAGATGGGTTTTTCAAGGAGAATAGATCCATGTTCCTTTCCCTGTCATTGTTATTTATTAAAGTAGTGAAGGTTTTTACCTCCTTCTTTTCATGCGATCCTTGTAAGTATATTTCTATACTCCTTGTCCCTTCCTTTCTTCTTGTAAGGTTTCCACCAAGAAGTGCGTTTAGCATAGATGGAAGGGGAAATTTCCTTATTGTGATTGCTCCAACACTTTTAGCTATTTGCTATTATTTTAGTATGTGTTGCCATGGTGTTCTCCCCTGAAATTTGACAAGATGCAATGGGAAAGCATAGTTTCCAAGACAAAAATAGCAATTCAATCGTTCATAATTGAGTTGAAGGTTCGTATGGTATGATGCGTATGGCATGATGCGTGCAATTCAATTTGCGATGAAGAGTACGTATGCAAAGTGTGAATATACGCAATATCTTGTAAGGTGTAAGAGACTTCCCCCTTTCAATTTTATGTTGATCGAGCGTTTAAGCTCTTGGGGCACAAGGGCCAGTTCAAGTTGATGAACCTATTTCTGGAAGAAGGACTTAAGGCGCTAAGGCCGGCCTTGCTTTAGTGCTGCTTTGCTGCCTTTCGACAGTTATGTTCCATGCAGTGGTTAGGCGATAAACCCCGGGGGCGCTGAGGCCAACCACGTGGCCAGGTCGCTGGTGGACCCTAAAGACGCTAAGGTCGGCCCTTGCATAAAGCTCTGCTCCGTTGCCTTTCGGCAGATAAGATCCTGCAGTGGTTAGGCGATAAGCCCCTGGGGCGCTGAGGCCAACCACGTGGCCAGGTCGCTGGTGGACCCTAAAGACGCTAAGGTCGACCCTTGCATGAAGCTCTGCTCCGTTGCCTTTCGGCAGATATGATCCTGTAGTGGTTAGGCGATAAGCCCCTGGGGCGCTGAGGCCAACCACGTGGCCAGGTCGCTGGTGGACCCTAAAGACGCTAAGGTCGGCCCTTGCATAAAGCTCTGCTCCGTTGCCTTTCGGCAGATATGATCCTGCAGTGGTTAGGCGATAAGCCCCTGGGGCGCTGAGGCCAACCACGTGGTCAGGTCGCTGGTGGACCCTAAAGACGCTAAGGTCGGCCCTTGCATAAAGCTCTGCTCCGTTGCCTTTCGGCAGATATGATCCTGTAGTGGTTAGGCGATAAGCCCCTGGGGCGCTGAGGCCAACCACGTGGCCAGGTCGCTGGTGGACCTTAAAGACGCTAAGGTCGGCCCTTGCATAAAGCTCCGCTCTGTTGGCTCTGCAGCCGGAATGATCTACAATCTCCCTCGATCGATCGATCGGAGGCAGTTCCGCTGGCTTGGCAATTGGAATGATCCACAATCTCCATGGATTCGCCGGTCGGAGGCAGCCCTGTCGTCCGCTGGCTCAGCAGCTGGCTTTGTTGCCCGTTGGCTCCGCAACTGGCTCTGTTGCCTGTTGGCTCCGCAACTGGCTCTGTTTGGCTCCGTTGCCGATTGGCTCCGCAACTGGTTCTGTTGCCTGTTGGCTCCGCCACTGGCTCTATTTGGCTCCGTTGCCGGTTGGCTCCGCAACTGGCTCTGTTGCCGGTTGGCTCTGTCCGTCAGCTTTATGTCAAGTAGTGTAACACTCCTTCTCCCTTTTTTGCTTTTTGCTTTGCTCCTCCAAAAATGCTTGCTTGCCTTCTTCCTGAAAGTTTTGTCATTGTGCACTAACAAGAGCAATTATATGTGTTCTTCAAGAAAGAAGGATGATTCCTTTTTCAAGCAATAAGAGCAATTTGTGCCATTTTAGCATGCATTAGATTCTTTTGGATTCTCCTTTGAATGCTCCCAGAGATACTTAATGACAATAATGCTCAACTTCAAGCATGTATTCGATGTTATGTACACTTACTGAAGTAAAGGTAATATATATGCATCAATCGTAACAGATTGGAATGAGCAATTTGATGCCAAATAAGAATGAGCCAATAGATGGTCCTAAAGCGAAATGAGCAAATGGATGCATGTTACGCGTATATTGGCAATCACGCTATGTAGGCTCCTCTTTTAATTTGCAGTAAATATGAAGAAAAGAAGGCAATATTGAATATCCATAAAGTATTTTGGGGTATGGACCTCAGTAAGGGTCTAAAGGGATCATGTTCTCTACCCCTTCCCTTTTTATGAATAACCAAAGAGAGGAAGAAAGTAGTATGTATATATTTTGTGCAAATTGATCAAACAATGCATAAGCAAATGTCCAGCAAACATGTGCCCATAAACATGATAGGCTAATTGTTTCTCTGCAGCGTGTGCAAATACTGATGCGAAATTGAATGCATCCATGCTTTATACATATATTTATATACATATTAGAAATAATATTAACACATCATGGCATTGCACGTTGCATGCGGTCCAAGTAGTGTAGGTGGCTTCTACTTTATACAAATAGCACCTTTGATGCATTCATGGTTTTAAGATGGTTTTACCATTTCAAGGGGAAGACAATACTTCCATAAAAGCTATGACAGATGATCGATGCACATAGATGAATTGAATCACGCTAAATCACTAATAGAATAGGATTTTTGTATGCTAATTATCATTTCCATTATCCTTGAAAAGCTGCACTTCACTTTTCTTTTTATGAGTATGGAATAACAAACTTCTAAAGAAGTCAAAGAGAAGCATGGAACATGTATGTATTTTTTCAAGTTGATCAAGCAATGCACCAGAAAATGTTCAGCAGTAGACCTTTGTGAATATTTTAATACTCTTAAATAAAAAGGTCATTGCGTCTTTTCCCAAAAATTTGAGGATGCCCAAAAAGGCTAACATGCATGAAGCTCAAAATTGATGGTGATGAGTTTGTGCAGTAAATATGCACATTATATTGCAAGTCAATAACGTGATATGAGTTTGTGCAGTAAATATGCGCATTATATTGCAAGATGGTGATGTGTGAATGTGAGTCCCAATATGTTTGAATATATATATATATATATATATATATATATATATATATATATATATATATATATATATATATATATATATATATATATGTCGTACTTTCCTTCTTTTTTTTGAAAATATGAATGATGAAGTCTGCACTTCATTCTTCTTTTTGCTAGAAAATTATTTCACTTCTTCTTTCTCCATTTTTTTCTTTTTTAATGTATGTATAGCATGTGGGGTTAGGTAGAGAAAAGAAAAAAGGTTGTACCCTTTTCTTTTTTGTAGAAAAAGGTTTTTCTTACATGATGTCACAAAGAAAAAATGTGTGAGCATGCCTTGTGTTCCAAACCCAATTGAGAGAAAGAAAAGCAAGATATGAAATGCACAATATTTTTATGAAGAGGCGTATATGGATTCATGGGTTCATGGGTGTGGCTTGGCAAGCATTGACTCATGATGTAGCTTTAGCCATATATTAATGAATGTGTAAACTTGTCTTTCTCCACAATTTTTGCTACTGTACAGGGCACACTAGCTAGTATCCTATTCCTCTGTGAATGGTCAGAGTATTTATGGTTTAGTGGTTTTACCATTATTTAAATTTTAGCCCTAGTATATAGACATAGGTAGCAGCTTTTATCCATTCATGCTTTCAATTTTTCCTTGCCTAACAGTGTTTTAAAATGACACAGAACAGATCCTCCATGCTCATAAAATTGCTTCACGCAAATGTAATGATGCACCTAGAAAATTGTCATGTAATGGTGTGCATTGTGTATGCTAGTAAAAAGCATTTGAACCAAATGAATGATGAGTCATAGCAAAATCCATGATAATTTTCAGCCAAGGACCCAAGCAGTTTAAAGAGAAACTCATACCCATTCCTTTTTTAATGAAAAGAGAATACCAGTTCAGAGGGGTAGAACACGCTCTGCGACCGTTCTGAGCGAGGCAGCGTCAACCAAATTTCGGTGGCTGGAGTTAGTTCGCGCTTGACTCCGCCACAATGCCGGTGATGCTGCGCGGTGGCGCGTTGAGGAATTTGAGGCCGCAGTTATGCACAGCAATGCCGGCGCGTGGTTGATCCGAGATTTGGATCTGAATCCGTGATGCGGTGAGATGTCGAGGTCATTATCTCCAGTGGCAAACGCAAACGATCATCGGATGAATCGTCGGTGGCCACCAGAGTCGTCTTTGTGATCCTTAGCGCGATTGAGGGCGTCGTGCTGGAAATCGGCGATGCGGCGACGACTGTAGTGGCAGATCGGCGAGCTGACGTCACTCGGCGATGAGAGCACCAGCTTGCATTTCTGGTGAAGCAGCGGATCGATGAAGAACGCTCACTGACCGGTTTTCATTTTAATGGTTTTCTTTGAAGCCTTTGAAAGATTTGGAACAAATAACACGTCCAACTAAAAATTAGCGGTTCCTTGAAAAATATTTTGCAGATTGAGAATCAACACAAAGAGACTAGCGATTCTAAAAGGTTTTAACAGATCCGAGAAATAGAATAGAAATCTGGAGAATATTTTTGCAGATCTGAAAATGGATGAAGGGTCATGTTGCAAATCTTCAATGGTCTTTCCATCCAACTCCATGCTGCTCTCCGTGATTGAAATAGAAGAAACGTGGTGTTTTCGGGTGTGAAAACGGTCCCCACAGACGGCGCCAGTGATGAATCCGTCGCTCTCCGTTAGCTCCGGCGACTCGAACGGGGATACCTGCAAGCAAACCCACAGCGGGAGGGGGCTCCCGCGGTGGGACTCCGACGCCCAAGTCAGATCCGGTGATAGAGAGTATAGAGAGAGTAATAGGATTCAGTTGACATACCTGGAGGCATACGAGGTATATATATATGCTCCTATGGAGGTATGATGGTCATTTGAGAGTCCAAGAGAGTGGTGGGGGCCACGTCAGCATAGCTACTCCGTAAGGTGTGGTGGGTCGGAGCGATCGGGGATGGCTCCACCGGGACGAGCGGAGATGGCTCCGCCGGGACGAGCGGAGATGGCTCCGCCGGGACGAGCGGAGATGGCTCCGCCGGGACGAGAGGGGATGGCTCCGTCGGGACGAGCAGAGATGGCTCCGCCGGGACGAGAGGGGATGGCTCCGTCGGGACGAGCAGAGATGGCTCCGTCGGGGCGAGCAGAGACGGCTCGGTTGGTTCGATATGAGCATACCGTATCAGTTCTTTTCTTTTTATCAAAAGAATGATAGCAAAGAAAAATACTCTCAAGTACTATTGAACATGTACCCATATATATATAAAGTTTTAAGTAGTTTCTTTTGCTAAATTGAGAGAAATCCTTAAAAACAGAAGTTAACACTAGGCTCATCATCAGCAATGGATCGAGGGCTTAAACGGGAGTTCACCACTCTTAATATAAAACAATAAAATTTTACAATCTGCCATATATAATTAGTAAGAAAACTTTGTACAACCTCTCCTTTTGACTTATAATGATCATACAACTAAAAAGTACAGTAACATTAACAATTTGATCATCATCAATCTCTTCAAAAGAAATCAAAGAAACACATCAAAACCTTGAAATTAATATAATTGCCTAGCTAGTAATTTTTTCCCCCTCTTGCATTATTAATTAATTCATTATTGAGGATTAAAAAAGCTAACATGAATCCCAGTATCAACAATAACATATATACTAGCAGCCACCAAAATGCCACTTAGAGCCATCCCTAGTGTCCCCAAGAACCAATTCACACACCACATTACACTATACTTCTTTGGCTTCTTATTCTTGAGCCACATGAAGCATGGGTAGGCCAATGTGACTGGAAGGGACACTCCTCCTACTAGACCGGCTAGCTTTGACAAGAATGGGATGGCTGCACTTATGAAGAAGCACACAAAGCCCGAGAAGATCCGGAAAGCCGACCGCAGCCACCACGGGCACGGCTTCTTCATCCTCTTCGTGTACTGTGACTCCATGTCGTCGAAGATGGGCATGCCGTAGATTTGAAAGGAACACAGACCGTTTACCACCACCAGCAGCGAAATCATGCCAAGCACAACTCTTGACACGTCCGTTGAGTGGAATTGGTATAGGGCTGTCAGCATTCCTCCGTCTGAGGGAATCTGCGTGAATTTTTTTGAACAAAAGAAAACAAGATAATTAATTAATTAAATTGACCAAATTATTAATTAATTAATTGAGTTGGACATTTTCTTTCTTAATTACCTGATGGCCGTAAGCCCAATAGCCACCAATGGCCAAAGGAAATAGGCATGCTGCTATTAAGGTGTACGAAACTTTGACTCCTTGCCACATTGGCACGTGCGAAGGATGCTTTTCACTTGAAGGCATAGTAGCCTGCAATAATATCAAACATTATTATTATTATATTGACTAAATTATTAATTTAATTCTTACAAATATATTTTATCTTAATTCAGTTTATAAAAAATAAAATATCACATTTAATCAGATATAATTTTTCTCAATTTAATACTTGAAAAATTATTATTATATTGACTAAATTATTAATTTAATTCTTACAAATATATTTTATCTTAATTCAGTTTATAAAAAATAAAATATCACATTTAATCAGATATAATTTTTCTCAATTTAATACTTGAAAAATAATAATAAAGGTTAAATTAATCTTTAATTTATACAATTTGTTTTAGTTTACTCTCTAAAATTTTTATTAAGATTTTTTTCTCTTTAGAGGTGAAAATAATATTATTGTGTAATATATAGAATAGTCAACATATAGAATTAATCAATTAAATAGTGAAAGTGACGTAAAATATCCGTCATAATTAATTATATTTAGTTACAGCTAGCTAACTGAAAATGTCTTCTCTTCCTATTCGCAGACCTTGTGGACTAATTCAAAACAACGATATGAAGCGAAGCAGAAAAGTCATCCTAAGTGATAAGGACTTAGGTGTAATTTTCTTTTTTTTTGTAAAAAAAAAAATATATGAGAAATTACGTACCTGAATTTCAAGGATAAGGTTGTGACCCCTAAAAGCAAAGGCAACGACGCCAAGGGCATTGAGGACATTAAACGCATTGGTGGCATCATTTCCGGACCTCAAAGGGTCATAGGAGACCCCTGGAAGGGCACCCTCATCGACGGACACGGCCCAAATGGAGGTACAGTACCCTACAGCGGTTAGGGCACCGACGAGAGATAAGCCAGCGATGGAATTCAAGTTAGGCAATTGCGAGAGTACGACGGCGGCACAAGTAAAGACGAGGTACCATTCCACCGTGGTAAGGGGTTTGGGATTGGCGCAATTGGGCCCACATACCACCTGATAGAAGGTCCTGGCCGTTGATCCACCTATGATGATGATCGTGGAACACGTGCCAGCCGAGAGATACATGATGGGGAAAAACGCGAGGAGTTTTCCCATCTTCTCGCCGAAGGTTGCAAAGATGAGCTGGAGGTATCGGCTGTAGCGGATCCCTTGGTCGACGTTTTCGTGGAGATGGACGAGCAGCCATAGGGTGTATAGCTGCCATGCGAATCCCACCGTCAAACTTATCGTTCCCCATGTCCAGCCAAGAACAGTGAAAGCGACAGGAAGCACAAGGGCCTGAATCCCAATGCCAGAGCAGAGAGTATGAAACGCAGCGTAGAACCTATTTCCATTTCTGGACTCCGTAATGGGAAGCCAGGCGTCCTGAGGGTCAAGCTTGGTGAACCTCAAGGCCTTCCTCATAGGACTCCCCAGCGGCGTGATAAACCTGGGAGTGAGGCTAGAAATGATCTGGCGAGGGGTCCTGGGTGTCCTGGGGGTCTTGGGGGTCTTGCTTGTCACGTGATGATGCCCCGCACGTGCATGGAGAGGATGCGGGAGTTGTGGCTCCCCCGGCGCGAGGTCGTCGGCTCCATTGGCGGCGTGAAGAAGAGGAGAGCGAGAGAGGGAAGGAGAGTGGAACTGAGAAGGAGGGCAAGAAATGGGAGGCGAAGCCACCTGATTAGGGGTTCCCATAACTGAAGCAGTTCGTGGGGTTATGGGTGCAGAGTTTATTTCCTTTGATGCTGCCATTTTTATTTATTTTGATTATTCTCGATCTTCCTCTCTCTGCTTGTTTTTGGGAGGTTTTGGAGTGAGTATATATATAGGTCTTGTTGGTGCAAGTGGGTACGATTAGAATAGAGTATTGATGATCACTGGAATTATTTTTAATTAAATAATTGAGGAAAAGGCGGGGTTCTGGGTCATGTACGTAAGTAGATAGGCGTCTAGTGTCATGTGTGTAAAAACAAAAATAGTGGAAGCATTAAAGTATTTTGGGACCATATAGCGGTGATGGGTTGGTGGAGACTACAGAACTGATCTGCTTATTTATTATTTAACCGATATGCGTTTGACGAAACAACACTAATCCACAATGGCTGCTACTCTATATCTATCCTATTTTTCATATTTCAATTTATAATCAATTATGGTTTTAGCTAGTCCTCATATATATATTAATTTAGTTCCTAATTATAAAATATGAAAATATCAAATTTATCTTTTAAAAGTTTCACTTTGTCTAATTCCTTCGCATGTAATCCTCCCAAAAGAATTTTAATGTTGATTACGAAATTCTTTCTACACATTATCAAATATCGAATCCTTGACTAGATGTTTAAGGAACCATTTATGCTAAGTCTCGTGAATAATTTATCTTAATTAATTAGTCTATGAGATCTCTATTAATAATGTAGTTAATTAAAATAAATTATATCTTTTAAGTATTAAAATGAAAATTTACTTTTATATTTATTTATTTATTTTGTGTAAATTGATATTTTCACATTTACAATATTGTCCTTCTCTCTTAATTGACTGGTTCACTGGGAGATAGGCTTTTGGATCTTATTGGCTTAATGAAGCAGATCATTCATGAGCAGTAAGACGATCGATCAAAGAAAGCAATTCAGACAAGACACAGCCTTATTGGTCATTATTAGTTAGTTAGGTGGGAGTAATTAATTAAATAAGACAGAAGATTTTTTTTTATATATATAACGAGAGAAGATATTTTTGAATGATTGAAAACTCACAAGCTTTATCTTTAAAATTAACATCATGTTGAGAAAAGAGTAATTAATATTTTATGGGTTTAAGTTTTATTTGATTGTTGAGAAAAGAGTCACTAATACATTTTTTAGGACCCTCTCATTATTGGTTGAACAGAATTAGTGCTCTTAAGACAATATTTAGTAAAAGTCATATTTTATAAGCCTAAATCATTATAATTTACTCGTTAATTATATTTCAAGGCAAAATACTATTGAATCATTGAATTGTTGGTCAAACTACTATTTAGTCCTTGAATTTATCAAAAATACTATTTAGTCTCCGAAATTTTTAACTATGTCAACTATTTAGTCCTCGAATTTGACAAAATACTATTTAATCCCCGAATTTGTAACTATATCAAATATTTAGTCTTTAAACTTGGAAAAAATACTATTATAATCACCGAATTTGTAATTCGGTCAACTATTTAGTCTTCTGACTGTTACCCGTTATAGTTGACAGAGTTGCAAATTCAGTGATTAAATAGTATTTTTGCCAAGTTTGGGGACTAAATAGTATTTTGTCAAATTTGGGGACTAAATATTGACATAATTAAAAATTTCAGGGACTAAATAGTATTTTTAATAAATTCGAGGACTAAACCAACAATTCAGGGACTAAATAGTATTTTGCCTTTTATATTTTTATATATTTAATAACTGTTTCAATGGTAAAATATTTGGATCTTATTAAGAGAGAGATAGATATACAAAATTACTGCAAAATTAATTAAGTATATGTCTAAATTATATAATATAGAATTATAAATAAATAGTATATTCTACTTTATAGTTATTTTTTAGTCACACTATCATATTATTATTATGGGTAAAAACTTAAAAGTGCATTATATATGTTGGTGGTCAATAATTTGCGGCTGATGGGAGAATTGACTTTCAAGTCTCAACAACCCTTGAGGGCTGAGGCTAAAGTGAAAACGACGAAAAATCAGAGAAATGCATAAATTGTTAAATAAATAATGCATATTGGTCAAATGGGGCGTTCCTATGTTTGACAAAGACCGTACACGCATTGGCCTTCCTATCGCCATCCATATTCTTTCTATAAATTTAAAATTGCAAAAATATCAATACTTTCCTTCATTGTTGAATCTCTTATAACAAAAAGACTGTTTTAAATTTTTTAAATTAAAAAATCAGGATCTTTTTTAAAAAAAAAATTTCTTACTTAAAAAATAAGTTTTTTCTCTATTTTTTATTTGATGACATCAACTTAAGCATTACATTACATCTGAATGAGAGAGTTTATCATGCCAATCTAAAAGAAGAATAAATAAAATAATTTATTCTTTTAGAGTATTAAAATGGATAAACTTAATTTGGATGGTAAATATTGAGAAGCTTATTAGAGGTGCGTTTAGGAATAATGGGGAGAGGAAGGAAAGGAAAGGAATCAAATGAAAAAAAAAAATGAGAGAAAATGAAAGGTTGAGTCTTATAAGGTCTATTTGAATGTCGTTTTGTTTTTTGATTCATTAAAAAATTGTTTGATAAATTTGACTTTTAAAAATTAATGCCAGCATTATTTTCATGTAGATATGTACATGCTATTAATAAAAAGACTGATTTTTGATATTTTTGTTTTAAAAAAGTTAGAGTTCATCACATTTTTTCAATTGTTTTGTGTTTTTTTTCCCTTAAAACACATCTTTTATTAAATTGTTCAATACAAATAGAACAAATAAGTTTAACAGCATATTGATTTATCATACGTTTAGTTAAAAACTAAGAAAAAAAATGAACACTATTCTTTTTCAATGCACAAGTTTCTAACATATGAAAACAACTTCCACATTTATATTGTTTAATCAGTAATCTAATATAAATCATCTTTGTCATTCCAAAGTGTATTTTGAATAAATCTCACCTTTTCTTAGTTAATTAGTTATACAAAATTCAATAGTCAATGGTTGTTCAGAAAACAGAGGGTGGGTGAAGGAGGCCTTTGGTTATTTTTCAAGAAGGCCTCCTTTTGTTTCAAAGAAGCAAGTCATAAAGTACACAAATTTTGTACAGAAGTTTCAATTTCAAGCTACAAATTCATTATAGATGATGCTTGCACTCCCTCACTTCCATTATAGTTTCAATTTCTTGTATTTCTCTCTACGCAATTGAGTTGACTATGACATTTCACATTCTTTGTTTTTACTATTAACTTTTTATAATCACACCATGGGAAATTCAAGCTTTTTACAACTTCAAATTATAGAATTGGGTCTTTTTAATAATTGTATTAATTAGTTGTGGTCCATTTAGTATTTATTATCTTTGAATAGAATTTGAGGGAATTGGTTACCTCAATTGTTAGTCAATTACTATTTAATCATTGAATAATGAAAATAGGTTATTAGAATTTTGATCCATAAACTTTTATCTTCGTCAACTATTTAGTCCCTAAGACGCTAGCTGTTATCTAATCGGGTGACGTGGCCGTTAAATGCTGATGTGCCACTGTTAACTTGACACTTGTCTTACCTTTTCACATTGTCACTCATTTTCATTTAAATAACAACTAACGTCCCAAAAATTAAATAGTTCACAAAAGTGAAATTTCAAGGATCAAATAGTCTATTTTTATTATTCAAGAACTAAATAATAAATTAACCAATAATTCAAAAACCAAAAAGTAAATTTTCTCGTATAATTTTACATATTCATAAACGAAAATGAATACTATTAATAAAACTGGTGCAAAGTGAACAAGGATTCAGAAAATCCCAATGTTCTGTTCTGAGGCTTACATATGCATCTACAAATACGTGATACTTTTACACATACATGAAAATATGTTGTTGACTTAAAATCCAGCACATTTAATATTTTCCAAGTCAGAATTCACAACCAGACTCATCCATTTTTCTTATTCTGTTTCCTCTGTTTGAAAATTTCTGTATTTATGTGCCTAGGGTCAGTGGCCTAATTTAATATCAAAAGATTATACGCAATTTTTATATATTTTTTTCTCAAGTAGTTTAAAAAAATAATGGCATGCAATAGTTTTTACACCTCATCACCCTAATATTCTTTGTCAAAGTTTTTTCTCTATTTTAATTCCATTATAAATTTGATAACAAAGATATAAAAAATCATGTTTAATTCTAATCCTTTAACATGGTTCCACCTACACAGAGAGGATATTTCCGAGATTTAAACCTGTAATATCTAAGTCTCATGACAATAACCTTACCTTTGCTCTGAGGCTCACCCTCTTAGATAATACTTTGACCAAGAGGTTAAAAAAAATACGGCTGGACCACACAGAGAGCCAGTACCAATTTTGTATATCCTACTGAATAATAATAATAAATGCTTCGTTGTAGCAGACAATCTAGTTGACAAAAATACTATCCTGACTTTTATTAATATCAATATGAAATACACAGAAAAGTATAATATGAAGAAGTATGACACTCTCAAGTCTCAATAACAAAATGGCAGATATGATGATTGGTATACTTTATGTATGCAAAGATATAACTAACACTGTTAGAAAAAAAATCCATGTACAAGTAGATTCAGAAGGGTGACTTCTTGAATTTCAGTGCTTCAAAGCGCGCGGCGAGTTCTTCGTAATCTGGCAGTTTTGGATGAACACGAGTATTTCCATCAAGTTTAACCTGAGATGAAGGCACTGGTGGAGGAGGTCGGTTAGGTGGCAAAATAGCAGCAGCAGTAGGTTCTTCAGCTTCAATCTCTTCATCACAATCTGATTCATCAAACTTAATATCTGAATGTGCAGAAGTTGGATTGTAGCTGTATCTCCTATAACCCTTTCCAGAATACACATCATAAGCCACTGTGTCCTCACTGTTTATGTAATCAGACCTTGGTAAGCTACGTGACCTGTGCATTTTCTCCTGGATTTTAGATTCAGTGGCTTCTTCTTTCTTAGCTAAATAAGCAGCAACTTCTGCAGCAGCAATGGCTTTCTTTGCTGATTCAGCTGCAGCCTCAGCAGCAGACATGGAGTTTTCAAATTGGGTGCCACCACTTTCTCCACCACTCACTCGTCTGATGAATTACAAGGAAAAAAACTATTAGCAAGTAATAAAAGAGAAACCTAATGTAAATATTTCAGGGTACAATCTGATTAGGAGCATAATTTGTGTTTCACCTGCTAGATGGCTTGTTTATTTCAGCAAATTGAACTGTTGTTGAAGGCTTCACAGGTAAGTTGCTGGCACTGGTAAAAGTCTTTGGTCCTTCCTGATAAGAGATAATAAGATCCAAATTTTCAACAAAGATTTGAGAAAAAGTAAGAGAAACCCAGGAGAGACCAACAAAAACATACTATTAGCTCTTCTGGAGGCTTGAGAAGTTCTTTCTCAGATTCTGTTGTATCCCATTCAACCTGATATTCCTTAGCTATTTCCTTCATTACTTTCAACTTTACTTCACCAGGAGGCGTTCGTACTGATAGCTTGTCAATTAGCTAATATTCATCGCAATGCGAAGGCTTAGCATAAGTACTTCTTTCTTCATGTGCAAATAATAGAAATATTTGAAGTGAAAAAATATTAAGGCTTACCAAGCGATTTACACCACAATTAGGTCTAAGATCAGTAGCAGCAGATACAAAGTCTTTCCCATACTTCTTCTCAAATATGTCTTTAAGTGCCAATAGCTCTGGAATTTCTGAGCACCTTGGGGCAGCAAATATTAAGCTAGCAATCCCTTCTTTTAGATCAGCTGGGCATTCCCTGAAATAAATTGGATTGAAATCAGAATTTTGTGTGTGCTAGTTTTACAATGGACAGAAGAGTTTGCCTGAGCTCACCTTTGTTTTGCAATGATTGAAAGTCTAGCCACAATTAACTCACAGAAGAGCTCAATGAACTCATTTGCAGCCAAAACATTTTGCTCTCTCATCACATGCTCAACCTGCAAAGTTTCAAGGCATTTACTATTTAGGTGAATTCCACCAAGTTATCACAACAAATAAAAAACGAGGGATCTGTGTTCTGTAACCATCATAGGCTATAATAGCCCTTAAAATGTGAAGCACTACCCTAAAGGGTTTCCATGATGACAACAAATTAATGCAGCCAAATAAAACCATCACAAAGAATTCCAGAAATATGATGTTAGAGGCCATAAAAGGGTTGTCATGATCACAACAAATTAATACAGCGAAATAAAACCATATCACAGATAATTTCAGAAATATGATGTTAATGGATCGAATTTTGTTAAATCTTTTAAGACGTCAAGTCAATACAAAAAGTTTGATGCTAAATGCTTTTTTCTTTGTAACAGGGTAACCATCGTTGTAAAGCAATATAACAGAAGATATTAGAAGACGATGAATTTAAGAAGCAGGAAAATATAAGGAAGGAAAAACCTCCAATGCTACTCTTGCAATTAAGAAAAACGAAGAAAAATTTGAGTGAAAATACCCTAATGCGAGCAGTGGCATCTTGACCAGACTGAAGAAGCAAGGCAATGTCCCGCCTCATCTGCTTGACCACCACCTGTCTCTTGTTCCTGAGCAGCTTTATCCTGGCCACAGCCATTTTGGCCGCCGTTTTGCTGTTTTCACCATTTATTTCATTCTGTTTCAACTTAAATTCCCAAACGAAACGACACACAACTTACTAGACTCAAAAATGGGGGAAAAGAAAGAGAAAGGAAGTGGAATTTCAATTTTGAGCTTGATTTAAACCTAAATTGAGAAAATGTCAAAATTAAAATTCCAGTCCTCCCTCCCCCATTGGATGCAATGATTGTGAATGAGAATGGCAAATCAAAAGAGAGAGGAAAAGTAGATACCATTTGGAGGAGTTGAAGCGTAGGCGGAGAAGCGAGAGAGTGAGGTTGATGAGCTTCTTGGTGCGAGCAGTGGCTTGGCTTGTGATAGTCATGGCTGCCTGGAAGAGCGAGAGAACGAGAGGTTTTGGGTTTGAGCTTTAATGGGAGACTGGGAGTAACGGAACGGTCTATTGAAAGCGATAGAGAAAGCTAACGAAAAAAAAGTGTATTTTTTCTTCGGGATTCCACTGGGTCCCACTTTCGCGCTCTGCAGTAAACCCAAAATGTAGCCGTTAGGGGATTTGACACGTGGTCAATGAAGGTTCCATGAGGTAGAATCCTATGCGATAGCTACCACTAAAGACCTGCCAAGACGACCTAGTCCAAGCCCAGTTTTAATGGGCCGAGGTTTTACTAATTTCAATGACTAGTGTGGGCCTATTGGGTTTGGGCAAAATCATACCAAACCCAAAATTGACCTAACCCCCACATATGTGGCTCGGATTTTCGAGTTCAGATAATACAAATGCTGCATTCAAATAAAATTTATTTTTTTGACAAGACCAATAGATATTAAATTAATTATAATTTAGTTTTTCCCTGTAACAAAAAAAAAATAATTTATAAATCAAATCAAACTTGGATGACATTTCGCTTTAAATGACTCAACTTTGGGAGAAAGTGCCATTTGGATAAATATTGATAGATAAGGACTTCATAGCATTATATGCTCACATTTACTAATTAAGGAAATTTTATCTAATTGAAAGATTATATTTTTTTTTTATTAAGCAATGAATAAACCTTCCATGATTAAATAATTAATTTACCTATATGTTAAAGTATAGTTTTAGCTAGTGACCAACCCACTGGGTCTCAAATATGTTGCTCAAATAGTTATGGTTAAACATTAAATATGGATATTTTTTTCTGATAAAGAATTCAAACATTGATTCATCCTATTGTAAAAAATTAGTTACTTTTTCATTAATACAAACAGGTGGTTGGTTGGAGTGATAAATATTCAATTTTTCTTAAACCATTTGAATCTTGCGTATAAAAAATTTTTTGCTAAGAATAGAATTTTAGTTAACTGAAACCTACGATATATAAGAATAGTTGTGGAAAGAAAAAATAAACTCCTCATTAATGTTGATTACAAAGAGTAGAAGGGGCAGCATGAATAGATATAGATGTGTTATATGAATTTAGGAAACATGTGAAGACAATATGGGATCTTCTTCTATCTTGTACTTGTCACTTGATTTGTGTGTTCCATTCATGTCGTCAATGTGTATATATGGTTTACATGTGGAAGGTCGGTTGTTACTAAAACTTGCCTTCCAAACATCTACACAATCATTAACTATATAATCTTCTTTTTTTATTTTTCATATAATTGGTGGTTAGAGAATCAGTATAGCAAATTTCAAAACAAAAAATTATATATATTAATTAGTGCACGAGTGGAATGTTGTTTGTTTCTTTTGAAGATTGCAATAATATAATTAGATATTTGGTTCTGTATAATTAAGTTGGTGGTGTTTGAATCCATCTTTCAAGTGAACTGCCAATTATGAAATTTTCAATTTCAACCAAGTCGTGAGAGATCATAAATTAAACAATCTACAACCCAGATCTTCAAAAACCATGAAAAAGATATATATATTGATTAATATATATATGTACGTATTTGTCTTGCTTCTTGCTTTTACTCTCTTCTTCTTTCTGGCTTGTCCTGTTCCTGTAAGATCACTTTGGTAATTTAGATCAGTCATTAAGGACTCCAACTAATTTTTATAATTTTAAACTAATCTCATCCTTATCTTTATCTTAGTCCTCATTCTTAAGAGAAAACATAAGCATGAGATTACTTTCATAAAACATCATATAAATCAATAACTTGATTTCCAAAATGGATTAAACTATTTGCATATGCATATGATCTTTCCCTTGAAACCTAAATCTGGATCATAGACTTTATTTATACTATTTCTTTTATAATTAGTCAGATAAGAAGTGGTCTTCTATATTCTTTCTCTACCGTGATTGGTCATACAAATACTTTTTACCACGTATTATTTATATTGGAGAACCTTATAAGTTATAACAAAGATTTATAAGAAACCTTAACTAAGTTTAATTAGTTCTATTAATAATTAGGATTTTGGAGTGTTAAGAGATCAAAAATTAAAACCAATAATGTATATATAAGATGACACCAACATATAGAGTAGAGTGTATATAAACTTGTCTTCATTTGAATTCCATCGTATAGCTATTGAACATATACAAAAAAAATTGAATCCTCATCCCAAAAATTTGGATGGCTAGCTAGAAGGATTAATGAAATGAAACAAATTACTATAGTGAGATGATGTTCAAAAGAGAGGCTCTTGTCTTAATCAAACGCCTAAACACACTCTCCAATCCATTCTCAATGCTTTCAATGGCCATCTCCAAATCCTCCAATCTTCCATGTACAATCTTCATCTTCTCAACACTTGAACCTTCAAGTTCAATCCTTTTTAAGGCTGATTCTACATTCTTCACTTCATTCACCATTTCTGAGTCATCATCATCTTCTTCTTCTTCTTCTTCTTCACATGCTACTAACCCTTTGTGCATCCATTTAGCCACCAAAAACCACTTTCTTCTAACCCCCTTTGGCTTCATCACCAAAAATGCCAAAAGGGATTGAAAAATTGAGATGTTCATCATAATTACTTCCCTAATCACTCTAATCACACCACCCATCACATCATCATCATTCAAAATTGGGGTTGCCCCAAATTTGATTTCCATTTGCTTCAATGTTGTGACCAACTTTTTGATCACATTCTTGTTCGTTTTCTTTGTGAACAATTTGTATTCACCCACACTTCTTTCCACACACGAATCTTGTTTTCTCCTTCTAAGAGCAGAGTGGAGGGACCGGACATTTTCCTTAATCTGCAAAAGCAATGTGTCCTTTGTGATGCCACATATGTCCAAAACTCTCAAAGATGCTTCTAGAAGCTCCTCCACACATGGCTCATTTTGATGGTGAGAAATCGCTTGTTGGGTAGACGACATATGTAGAAGATCGTCCAAGCTAGTGTACAAATCGTCAAGCATGGACAAGCTAGTACAAATAGAGTGAGATGAGGATGAAGAAGAAGATGTTGATTCCCATGTCTTGAGCTTGTGGAGCTGTTGGTGTAGTTCAATGGTGGTGGGGTGAGGTCTAGAAGGAAGACTTATAGAGCGATGAACTTGGTTTTTGGTGGTGGCCATTCTTGGTATATGTGTGTGAATCTCAAAATTGATGTGCTATTTTCAAGTCCTATACTTTCTCTTTATATAAGGGACATTTCTAGAGCACAAGGCTATAGGGGTATGATTAAAACTATAAGTTCTTTAATTAAATCATTTGAATTTGAAAATTGGAAACTTGACTTTTCAATTTCACTAATAGCTTATGTATGTATAGTTGAGTAAGCTAAAATTTTAATTTCTAAAAGTTTAATTACTCTCATTTTAATTTAGTTTTTTATAATTATTTCTTTTTCAATTTAGTTTTTTTAAAAAGTCATTTAAATAATAAATTTAGGATATAATTATTTATCACATAATAAATTCTTAATTGTGAGTAACTCCTTATTCGACTAATATCACTCGTTGCCATACATCTGTTTATTAACTATCTCCATACAAAAATGTTACATATGTTCCTCTCTTGTTTGTTTTACCTTGTTAGAAATAATTATTATCTCATTGTGATTTGTCTATAAATACTATAACCCACGTAATCTTTTGTAAATTCTTTTATTTTAGTTTTTTAACTTAATAATAAAAAATAGTATCAGGGAATTCCTTATCTTCCTCTTCAATTTTCTTTTAGATATGTTTAGATTAAAGATTAAAAAAAACGAAATAGTACATTTTTTTGTTTGTTTAAAAAGTTAAAAATTCAAAGAAAAAATAATTAAAGAGGTTCATTTAAAATCCATTAATTTTAAATAAGTTGGGTTTTATTAAGATTATTGTGGTTTACATACATGGTATAGGAAAAAAAATTAAAAGGTAAAATGAAGGAGCATGAGCATGTGGTATGAGTATGGGGTAGCCTTCAAGTTTGGTTTGATTGTCCCATCTCTACCCAACATTGGAGTCAATTATTAGATTATGATTAGTTGATGGAGTTGTTATATAGAGCACACTAATTAAAATAAGGTTTTGGGAGTGCAAATAATTTGTCCCCCTTGTGTTGGCAAACCCACAACCTCATTAGTCATCACAAACTTTGCTTCCTATGCTGCCACATTACCTTCTCTTTTTCAAATTATATATAAAAAAAAAAAAAAGAAGAAGAAGCAAAATTATATTCACCTTCAAACTAGTGAACTGTCTGCCTCGTCTTTGTGTGAAGGTGCTAATACAACAAAAATGAATTTTAAAAAAGAACACTTTGGAAGAGTAAGATGTGGATCTTTTGGGGTATTAATTAATAAAATAGTACGTGTTATGTATGTATAGTTTGAGTCTTAAGATGAGATATAATTAGAATTTCAAGGACAAAATGATGGGTCGGTTAGTGAGTGTTTAATACTTTAATTGTAGATTAATGTGTGCACGAGTGGCCTCTACTCTTTATGTCTCCTTTTCATTTCATCAAAACTTCAATATTTTTTTAAGGGACAATTTGATAAGTATTGTTTATTACGCTAAATATATAGTACAAGTTTTTAACTGAAATTCAAAACCTTAATTTATCATGTATGTTGTAACTTATGAAAAAATAATTCTGGTAATAAAATGCTTTGATTACTTGCTAGTTGCTACTTACTCATATATCATACTTTTGTATTTTAACATTTCAAGATCCTTAGGGTACGTTTTTTTATGGGAAAAAGAGAGGGAATGAGTTTATGTATTTGGTAATAAAAATTTAGAATAGAAATAGAATGGAAATGTATTAAAATTACCATTTTATCTCTTATATTAAAATAAAAAAAAAATTATATCAAATCAAATTGTATAATAAACATTAATTATATATATATATATATATATATATATATATATATATATATTAAAATTGATAGGAAAGGAACCTCCTATATTTTTTTTTCTTTCCTCCATTCTTTTCTCAAAACGAACACAGCCTTATAACATTATTCCTTTATAAAGAAACACACTCTTAAATATTTTAAGATATATTTGATAAGAAAATAATTTTTTTAAAATTAGTAAAAAGAAACACTAATAAACAAAATCGTTATTATGTAAACTCATATTCGCTTTTTATAATTGTTTCTTGGAAAAATGAATAGCAATTAGGAAATAGGTAAAGGAGGATGCGTGTCATTTGGTGCTTGTAGGACTGACGCGTGTGTTTGCAAATAATTGTTATATCCATTGTACACTCAAATCAATTTGTTCTATTTTAATTTTATCTTCTATTTTCCCATCATCATAAACCTTAACTACAACATAAATACTAATTGCAAATAGCAATGCATCATAGATTTACCTTTATGATTATATATCAACATTCATTTAGGATTTTCATGATCATCAATTAATTATTTTCATCATATAATCAAGCTTCCTTCAAGAACTACAGTCTACAGCATTCAAGTTGAAAAATGAAAATGAGGTCAACTATAACATATAACAGTTTGTCCCAAAATGCTAAAGCCCAATTTCTACTAGAATGTGATGTAGTGAACTGACTTGGTTTTTGGGTTAACTGTCCAAATATGTAGTTTTGGGCTTTATTGGATGGAAGATTTTGTTAAAAGAAAAAAAAAATCAAGGCCTATATATGACCAAGCAAATAGGATGAGTTGTAGTCCCACTTTTGCATATAATTGGCAATATTATCAGGCTCGTTTGTTACGAAGATTTGATAAGGCAACGGAGAAAGGATTTAAAGATTGTCATGTTTGTTATATGGTTTGCCCTGTTCCTGATTTCGAGAATGGATTCAGTGTTTGGCTTCTTTATGTATTAGTATGCTAGGTCGACTTTTTTTCATAGTTTTCTTCACTTTTTTTATTTAAATTTGAGAAATTATACACTTTTTTTAAAGAATATCTAAAGTATGAAAGATATAGATAAAAAAAAAATTAAAAACTTCATGTAAATTGAGATTTACTATGAGTGGATTAGGGACATTTTTTTAGTCCCTAATAAAGGTGGTCCCTAAACCATTCACGGTAAGTCCTTATTTGTGTAGAATTTTTTATTTTTTTGTGTCTATAATTATTATTCTTTATAAAAAGTTTACAATTTTTTAAGTTTAAATAAAAAAAAGTGAAGAAAACTATAAAAAAAAGTCGGCATAGCATACTAATATTAAAAGAGCTAAGCACTGAATCCATTCTCCCTGATTTCCAACATATTCATCTTTATAGGTTTTTGAAATCTTCTAAGATTGGAAAGCTTGCAACATTACGGTAGGAATTATATAGGTAATGTATATTTTGCTCCTGATTTTTAATATATTCAACTTTTGTTTTTTATTATTAATTTTTTAATATAAAAGTAAAATAATCATTTTACTCCACTTTCATTCTTTTCTCATTTCTTACTAACCAAATATAATCTTAATCATTTTCATTCTTATTCTCATTTTCACCTAATTTTTTTAAGTACTAATCGTGTCACAAACAATAGCATATATCTATAATGATCCATAGATAATAGAATGTGTTTTGGAAGGATGAGGTCCGTCTTTTGAACTCCAAATCTAGGTACTTATTTATAAAAGTAAACTATAATTGTTGTCTTTTTTTGCCTAAACTATAATTTGTGTTTTACATAAGATAGTTTGGAAAACATCACAAACCATCCAACACAATATAAATTTCAAACATTTCAAAATTAGAAGATTTTGAATTTTACCATTTTAACCCACCACATTCCGTTAATGATATTCTAATATTATGTAAGAAATGAGATATCATTTATATTTTATTAAACTTCTAATTATAAATGAATGTGATGTTGCACAAATATTAAGAGGTCGGTCTGTGTTTCATTAATATCGCTTCTAGAGTTTGATCCTTGTATGAATGAAAATAAATGTCATTCTTGGAAGGGTCTCTTCCATCCATGAACCGAATTGTACTTGAAGAATTAATTATCAGATTTGCTATATTCTGATTGATACAAAAAAAAAACTTCCAATTAAAAAGTATGTACTCTACATTACTACATCTCACTATGACTATCACATTTCACTCCAAAACTCTCAATCAGGTCCATAATATTTCATGCCTAATTAACAGCAAAACTTCTCTCAAAAACAAAAATTAACAGAAAAACAAAGTTAATTCAAATCTGGATCGGGGGATCAGATTTCTACTACATTCAAGGGAAAAAAAAATGAAGTAAAATGATTTAACAACATCCAACATAAGAGGGAAAATTAGAGAAGATATATTAGAAGTGTGAATCATGTTAGTGCTCTCTCTCATACATGTATTTTTCTTGTGAGAGCAATTCCTTTAAAAAGCGGATTACATGATTATCATTCTATCATTTACATGATGAGACTAATCTAAAAATTTAATGAGCTAACACATTAAGAAAACACACTCTATTTTGAACTAAACTCTTAAACACACAATCTAATCCACCCTCAACTCCATCAATACTAACACTCACTCTCTCCAATACCCTTTTAGCCCCTTCTTCTCCATTCTTGTAATTTCTTCCACTTCCACTTCCAATCACACAACACACATCATCAAAATTGAAGCCATCTCTATCTTCTTTCTCTGAAGAAGAAGAAGAAAATAACAATCTCATAGGCTTTAACTTTGACATTAAAGAAGACCCTTTTCTCTTAAGCCCAGTCATAGAAAGAAACAACAACAATAGAGATTGAAATACACATATAGTGATAGCACTTGCTTCTCTTAAAACTCTGCCCAAAAACTTCACACTTTGATCCTCAAAAAAGGAACTTTTTTTATTATGATTGTTTTCCATTCTCTTCAAAGCACTAAGTTGCTTTCCAATTTCCTTCTTTGCTTTCTTCCTGAAGCTAACATACCCACAAACACTGGCTTCCATGCTTGTTGAATTTGAAGCTTTTCTTCTTCTGAGAGAAGACTGAAGATTTTGTACATGTTCCTTCAGAGACATAATCAAGTCTCTGGCTGAGCCACATGCATCTAGAAGTGTCAAAGAAGCACATAGTGTGTGTTCTATGAGTTTATTCCCACTTTGGTAATTATGGAGGAGGGATTGCTGGGTTTGTGAAGAAGATTGGAGAAGGTGGTTGATGGAGTTGTATAAATCTGAAAGAAGAAGTAAATTGTTCTGAATGGTGTTTGCTAATAATGATTCTGAAGAAGAAATAGAGGATGGGTGTTGAAGAATGATGGGTTTGAGGTGATTCAAGAGTGCCTCAAGTGTTTGAGAAGAAGGGTGTGTTCTTGTGGGCAAACTAATGGACCTAACTGGCTGATGTGAAGAGGGCAAAACAATGGAAGTAGCTTCCATATTTCTTTCTCTTTTTCTGGTTATGATTGTGTGAAGATTGTTCTTCCAAAGCACAATGATGATTGATTAGAGATTGAGGATGTATTATATATATATATATATATATATATATATATATATATATACACACACACAGAGGAACATTGTAAGAAGAGGGGAAAATTGTATTTTTACCCCAAAACTAAAGCTCAATTACAAAATTGGTTCATCATTTTTTTCTTATTAATTTGATTATTCTATTTATATATGAAGAAAAAATAATTGATATGAAGAAAACAAAATAAAAAGATCAAATTCGAACTTTGGAATGTAGCTGTGTTAAACTTTAGTTAGGAGAATTTTGATGTCCTTGTAATCCTATCCCACTTGAATGAGATTAGTCTTCGTCTAAACCAGATGGCCAGAGGATACCCATGATATTTTAAAAAAAGAAAAATTGGGTGAAATTAAAATTGTTAGTTATTAAAAAAAATAAAAATATTTTTTAAATCCCATTATGAGTAGATGTGCATGTGAGGGCAATGTGGGTGTCCCTAAATTTCTGATGTGTTTGTAACATTTTAGGGCAACCATATGCTAAGTCTGTTGTGTGTGTAATTCAAAGTCCCACATTGGTTAGATTTAGTGAGTGAGTGGGTGAGGAGCTTATATAAATATGTGTGAGTTATATAGGTTCTAACACACATAAGAATACTAGCCTATAACCATTGGGTGTATTGGGTTTTGGGTATTTTTATGTATTGAGGAGGGTTTGTAATTTTTCCGTTCAAAAATTACAAGTAATAAAGTTTGTCCCAGTTGGGGTCGTGGTAGTAGGTCTTGAGGCACCGAACCACGTTAAAATTGTTGTGTGTTTTTCTTTCTCTTTTCTTTATATTTTTGTGCGGGGCCCAACAAGTGGTATCAGAGCTTTGGTTCCGGCCTAGTGATATGTGTGAGTTATATAGGTTCTAACACACATAAGAATACTAGCCTATAACCATTGGGTGTATTGGGTTTTGGGTATTTTTATGTATTGAGGAGGGTTTGTAATTTTTCCGTTCAAAAATTACAAGTAGTAAAGTTTGTCCCAGTTGGGGTCGTGGTAGTAGGTCTTGAGGCACCGAACCACGTTAAAATTGTTGTGTGTTTTTCTTTCTCTTTTCTTTATATTTTTGTGCGGGGCCCAACAAGTGGTATCAGAGCTTTGGTTCCGGCCTAGTGAGGAAGAAGGGAGAAAGAGCAAGAGGAAGGAGTCGTCAGCGCCACGTCAGCAATTTGGAGGGAGGTTGGTTCTGGCTTATTTTTTCTTTTTTTTTTAGGTCAGATTTTTTTTTGAGTTTTGGTTGTTTGTGGTGCTGGTTGGTTGGCTGTGTGAGTGGAAGTATTTAACCAAGAGTTGGGTTAAATTCAATGAACACCCTGAAGTTTGAAATTCCGTTGTTTGATGGGAGAACGGATTTTACACTGTGGCAATGCACGATTCAAGATTATTTGGTTCAGCAGGGTCTTGACTTAGCATTGCAGGATGAGAAACCGAGTGAAACAAAAGAGTCAGATTGAAGTACAATTCAGAAAAAGACTGTTAGTACAATTCGATTGGCACTAGCCCCACAGATAAAAGTGACTGTGCTGACGGAGACATCACCGAAGAAGTTGTGGGACACATTGGAGAGCAAGTTTGCATCGAAGACATTGACCAATCGATTGATGATGAAGATGGACTTGTACTCATTGAAGATGGAGGAGGGAGGTAATGTGACTGATCACATTAACAAATTTAATGAGATGGTATCTAGACTGTTGAATGCAGGGGAGACTATTAAGGATGAAGAGCAAGCGCTGCTTCTCTTGGCTTCACTACCAAAATCCTTCAAGCCTCTAGTCCAGTCAATGCTAGCAGGAAAGAGCACACTGAATCTAGATGAAGTGATGAGTACCTTGAAGGAGAGTCAGAGGATGATGGGTGGTGAAGAGTCTTTCAGGGACAGTCATATACTAGCAGTGGATAGTGACAGGAAGAAGAAGGGTGATCAACTTGGAAGAAATTCTCGATCGAGAGACATGAGCACTGTTGAGTGTCATTACTGTGGACAGTTGGGTCACATACAGATGAGATGCCCAGACTTCAGGGAGGACTTGCAGAGCATGAAGGAGAAGAGAGGAAGATCAAAGGGAGCTTCTTCTACTAATGTTGTTTCTTATGAGGATGAGTTAATCTGAGGATGTTAGAGGATTCTACAGCAAGGGAGGATCGTTGCAGAAGCAGAAGAAGTTAGAAAATTAATAGGAGAGTTTAGTTTTTTTATAGAGAGAAATAATGTAGGACTTTGGATTAAGGGAGGATTTGTTGTGTATGTAATTCAAAGTCTCACATTGGTTAGATTTAGTGAGTGAGTGGGTGAGGAGCTTATATAAATATGTGTGAGTTATATAGGTTCTAACACACATAAGAATACTAGCCTATAACCATTGGGTGTATTGGGTTTTGGGTATTTTTATGTATTGAGGAGGGTTTGTAATTTTTCCGTTCAAAAATTACAAGTAGTAAAGTTTGTCCCAGTTGGGGTCGTGGTAGTAGGTCTTGAGGCACCGAACCACGTTAAAATTTTTGTGTGTTTTTCTTTCTCTTTTCTTTATATTTTTGTTCGGGGCCCAACAAAGTCCAAGTGCTGCTTTTATCCTTTTTATTAATCCCATGGCCTTCAAATGAGCAAACGAAGAGATTTCAGAAAAGTGTGGTTAACATACTAGGAATTATGCAAACAAGTGACACAGAACATTGCTGCTATGTGCTCCCCTGTTTTTTCTATTATCAATATCAATAATGTTAATGCCACACCTTTTTCAACCATAAATTAATATATATATATATATATATATATATATATATATATATATATATATATATATATATATCTTAAAAATCATGTGTGTAATTAATCAATTCATGTCTTACTTCAATGGATAAGTGAAAGCTAGATTTAAAAAATCTTTACTGCCTCAAACATCGAAGCATCATTGTACCCAAAAGTTTTCATCATAGGCCTGGAATCTAGGCTACCATTAAGATTTATTCTATTGGAGGGAACATACATATATGAGCAATCGGTTTCACTAACTTCAAATCTACTTCTATTATTATGAGCCTTTAACTAGTTTAAATTAAATTAATCAAAGCTCAGTAGATTTCTGAATATGACTGTATTTATCTCTCTCATCTCATCTCATCATATTTGGTAGATTTTTTCACATATGATTTTTTTTTTGAAAGTATTGATTTTACTTGACATCATCCAAATCCACTAAAAATAGTTATTGACAAGACTCATACTATGATATTTATTTTCTTAGGAGATTAAACCATGGGATGTTATGTGATGTTGGTAGATTTATAGTTCTTGGGAGACAAGGGAGCATTGAAAGAGTGATATTTCTTGTACCTTGGAAATTGATATGACAGCATAATGAAAGCAATTAATAGCACACAAAGGAAGGGAAAAGGGGCATGTGTTAATATTATGTATAGAAAAATCACTTGTTTAATTATAGTATAAAATAGTTAGATGAGACATGAGAGGTTCGTTGATTCTCTTTGTCTGCTCTATTGTTTTTGCATACATCAACATTACGTTTAAAGAGCAATGTATCTTAGAATCCTATTCTCTGAATGACAGAAGCTTAGGAGTTCGGAATTTTATGATTGTAAACTAAAACTTGCACATCTTTCCATTCAAGATGTTCAATAACTTAATGACTGCTTCCTAGTATTGCCCTACTTGATACTATTATTTTAGTCTTTTATTGTTGTGTCATCTTCCCTTGTCAATTTGGCAAAGGAAAATATCTAAATTATTTTGTTTTAAAATATTTACTATCAAATTTTTGGTCTCACTTAAGTTATATGATATGAAATTGTAAAAATATCTATATGTCATTTTGTTTTAAGAAAAACTAAAATCTAGGATAAGAAAATATTGTTGGGAGTAGTAGATACTTCATTTCTTTTAAGCAAAATATATGATTCGAGTTTTTTATATGAAAAGATTTGCTCTAAAAGTTTTAACTTCTGTATAAAATCATAACTAGCTTAAATCAAATATAAAGTTTAATATATTTTTAAATACAAGTAATCTGGACAAAAAAAATTATTTTTTTCTAAAGAAGGGCTCATATTTAATATCTTAAAAGAAAAGGAGCATTTAATTGTGATGTACCCTTTTGGCATATTGGTGAGATGAGCATAAGGTTTTTGAGAAGAAAAAACTTAGGTCCATTTCCTTATGTCCATTACATTCAATTCCACCAATTATATATTGTATTTACACTCTCTTTTATATCATTGGTTATATAAAAGGTGATCTTCTATATTCTCTCTCTACTGTGATTGGTCATTTAAACACTTTTTGCCACGTGTCATATTTATATTAGAGAACTGGATGTAATGGACATAAGGAAATTGACCTAAGTTTTTTCCTTTCGAGAATGCAACTTAAAAATCGGAAAAACCATTGTCATGTCCATATGCTGCAAAATGAACATCACATGATGTCCTACTTCTGAATAGAGACAAAATTTCTTCAAATTTTGTAATTAAAGATGGATTATTATGATTGAGGAAGGAATTGAAGATAAACATTAGTAAAACCTTGGAGAATAGCTAATAATATGAAGCATGTGGATACTCAGACCAAGACGTCACCTCTCATAAAACTGATAAATAATTTCTTTTTTAAATAGATGCTTTAATTTGTAGTTCAAATTAGATGGATTTGATGTATGTGAGTTAATGTATATATCGGGCTAACATGTAAAATAAAAAATTACACCAACTATCAAATTCAAACTACAAATTATAAATCCATTTCTTTTTATATGTACTGCTGTGGGTGTTAGTTTTTTTTGTATGAAGGCTAATAAATTTAGTGAGGTAATATGTACTTTAAGAAATAAAAGAAAATTGTTCAAGTGAGGACGTAGGTGATCATCTTCGTCAATGTTGTGTTGTATTCTTTATAAAGTTTGTTTTGTGTATTTACTATATTATTTTATTTATATATTAATAATATTAAATAAAATAAATTTTATTAATCAGGGCACAAATAAAATAATACAATAAATTTGTTGTATTCTATTTCTGTAAGCATTGGCATCACCATGTCTATGTGGAAACAAGCTCCCTTGGGCCTTGACTTGAATATTGATAGACGGAGTATCCACCCGTGAACTTGTATGTCATATGAGATAAAAGTTTAATGGTATCGTATCATTGAACTTTAGTGTATTCCTCCAATTATGTAGTGTTATTTGTTAATATTAATAAAAATTCACATTAATTAGGGCTCGCCTTGAATGATTTAGGGACCAACTGATTGGAGGGACGTACTGAAGTTCAGTACTACCGTAGTACCGTACCACTGAATATCTACTCGTCATGTGATCTAAGCTAATTATCTCGGCTTTTGCATTTAATTGGGGTGTGATTGACTAAAAAAGATTAATCTATCCTTAATTAAATATTAAAAGTTGAATATTTAGCCTTAAACATGGATCAATTTCAAATCTTTGAGGCAATTATTTTACCCTTCAAAATGACTACAAATCAACAAAAGAATTAATCACTATGCTCAATAACAATTAATGAATACCTTAAATTTTTTTTTTAAAAAAATCTTTTTCATTTACTTTGAATTTTATATTCATTGATGTGTTCAATTAACTTGTGAATAATTTATCATTTTAGTCCTTAAAAAAATATAATTTATCTTAATTTAATTCCTAAAAATAAAAATATCAAATTAAATCACTCAAATATACAATTTCTTCTATTTTAGTCCATAAAAACTTTATTAACCAAACTGACAAAAAATTTTCAATAACTAAATTAAAATAAATTGTATCTCTTATAAGTTATAGGTCAAATTGTATCTTTATGTTTCAAAACTTTCAAATTGGTTCTTTATCTTTCTAAGAAGTTCCAAATTGATCCTTCTACTGCCGACGTGGTGTGTTGAAGTGGACATATCATCTTTCCTATATGCCCATTTAAGCTGATGTGTCAGCAACGAAAAGACCAATTTGAAACTTCTAAAAATGATAAAGGACCAATTTAAAACATAAAAGATTAATTTAAAACTTCTAATAAAGATAAATGACCAATTTAAAACTTTTGAAACATAAATAACTAATTTGAAACTTGGATGAAACATAAAAGACCAAAATAAACTTATACCAAAGTTAAATGTGATATTTCCAACTTTCAAAAATTAAATTGAAACAAATCACACTTATAAAAAAAACAAATACAAGAAAGGGAGGGAGCCAATCTCTAAAATAAAATCAATCAACTTTTAGTTATAAAGTTAAAAATCATAATTAGCATTAAATCACTGGTTGATGTCTCCAACATTATAAATTAACTGTTAATGCATCAAATGAATTCAAGTAAATAAAAATGATAAGTTACACACTTAATTGAGAAGGTATTAGAATAGAATGAATGATGCGTCATGTTGAATCATCATCATCATCTTCGTCATGGATTGAAGGCGAAGAAGAACGAGCAATACAAGTGGGAAATTTAAAACGTAGCTTTGTCAAAGGCTTGTCATCTGATAATCCTTGGAAGGCCATACCAAATGTGAATCCCAGTGAAAGAGCAACTGGAACAGCTACAGCATTTCCAACTTGAATATACCTTCAAAAAATCAAACACTAACCATTCAAATTTGCTGAACCAAAGATGGTGTAAAAGATCCTTGAGTTATACCAAATGAAAAAAATATTCACCTATATTAATGTATTCGTAATATTATTTATCAAATTATACTTATACTGTATTGTATACCTTTGGTCTCTTTAATTTTCAAACTATATCATGTATATTAAATGTAGAAAGAAAATTACAGAAAAGCAAAAGAAATAAGTTTGCTTAATGTATTATTTATATTTAAAATTATATTAACAAAATGAGCATACAGTTTAGTGCATAACAAACTCACTAGTATTTCTCCAAACACCATATTACTTTCCCCTTCAATTATCTCAGCCAAACACAGCATTGAAGATTTCTCCAATAACAAAAATAAAATTAAGAGCAGAACAAGCAAATATGCAATAAAAGAATTCACTAATTTATTTATTTTTTTAAAAAAATGTCCTACTAATGGCTGGCTAATCACCAATAGAAATCAACCAATATAGCATATAACATCATTGTTATGAATAAAGTGATTCCAAAATCTTAATCAACATACCTCTCCTTGATAGGCCCACTAAGTTTGTAGCAGTCGGGAAAACCTTGTAGCCTTGCATTCTCTCGAATTGTAAGCACTCGATCTTGTGCAGGATGAAGAATTATCTAACAATTTATAATCCTTAAGACACTGAGAAATGCATATATACAGTAGTACACACCAAATAATAAATCTATTCTATTTATTTACACAATCCGTCCTGGCACAAGAAGCTCAAACTGGACAGCTGAGTAAATTAAATTGCTAAAATGTAACTACATTTTAAGGAAAACAAAAGGGGTATAATTGGTGCTGAAATTATTGTGTAATTCGAATTTCTTGACCAGACAATAGAAGAGGGGGAAAAAACCTGATTGTGAGGCTCTGCCCTTCCCACAACTGTGGGAACAATTTCGTCCCACCAAAGACGACCAAAAGGCCTGTTATTTTTTTCAGTATGTACATAAGGAATTTTGGCATACAAGAGAGGAAACAAACATAGAAGAATATCAGTGAACATGCATGTATATAGACACTTACTTTTGTGAGGTTCCACGAACAAACGACATTGCATAATCAGGAACCTAAGCATGTCCAGGATAGTTACTAATTAGACAAAGAATGTTATGGTGTTCAATAAAAGGACAAGAGTCAAGTTAAATGTTTCTTAAGATAAGATTAGTACCAGAGGCTTCCCTGATTCAAGCATCACTCTTTCAATTGAAGGATCCCACTCAACTTTCTTGTCGGAATTAACAAGTACACCAGGTAGATCTCTGAAGTTTGCACCCTAAGAAAAGAGTAAACAGGGAACATCTTTAATTATCATTACCGATATTATAAAATATTATATTATACCAGTGCACACGGTCAAAGTTATGAACCTTCTTCTTAGGAATCCGGCAAACCCTCTGAAAATCATCTTTGTTTAGCTGCAGAGGACGATGATCATACAGTATTTGGCGTTGTGGTTGACTTTGAATAGGAAAACTTACCATATCTTGAGAGCAAAAAAAGTATCATCAGACAACATTCACGTAAATTCCAGAAAAAATGGATTGATTCTCCGTGTAAATTAAACACCAAAAGTGACAAATGTTCACCAAATGCAAATTGTATCTGGTAATTCCATATTAATTTACTATTATTATTTAGAGAAATCAAAATAGGCAACGTACATTTAAAAGAGAGACCTTTAGATATTGATTTTGATATATTTGAGTATTTGACAAATCAATTGAGATTGAAAAAACTCTGGAGGAGTTCATTCTAGATTTAAGTAGAAAAAGAGGTGAGGAAAAAAATGAGCATGTAAAAGCTGTGTTGTGATCATCAAAGAGGTCTAGACAAAAGGTACCATAAATTCTTCCGTGAGAAATAAGCTTAAACTAAGAAGTTCACTTTAAAAAAGCAGGGAAGTTGCAGCAATCAAGTATTAACAATAATTTTGATAAGGAAAAAGGACTATGGTGAGTCAATATATTGGCAAGTTTTTCTATCAAGCTGAGATTTCATTCAATGTTGCTCGAATGGATGCTATTAAAGTGGACAAAGGTAAAGGTCTTTAAGTGTATCTTAGATAGACCTCAGGTTTTCGGTTTCGCAGGCAGAAAAATAAAAGTAAATCTAAGTATATTGAAGATAGGATGCTTTAAAAATTAAAAGTAAGCATAACCAAACCATTTTTTCTCAATCTGATGTATTTCTGGAAATCTGTACGAGGAGCTTTCCCATACTTCATTTCATCCTGGCCCTCGTCATTTGTGACCTGGTTTACTCACAAGGAAAAACGTCAGAAATGATGTCAAAATTATATATCAAACGACCCAATCAGATAACAATATACATTGGCTGGAGAAAAAAACATACTGATGGGAGATCTGATATTGCATCTTCGAGAGTCAGAGCGCCAGCCAACTCACTTTTCTCTTTAGTATCGTAAGCAACAGTAATTTCCTATTATCATGAGAATTGTCGTAGACAAAATAAATAATCATTCAGAAGTATTTATATATACATATATAAACATGTTAAATATATGTTAAACATCTTTTAGATTAATAAAGCTATCTAAAATTCTCTAGTATCTCAGAAATGAGTTGGAACTAGAGAGGGCTTACTTCGAACTCACAGGGTGCAAAACCTCTTGATTTCACCTCATGAGTTGGCAACGGATACTGGGGCAATTTCTACCAAAGAAGAATAATCAAATCATGCTTGGCTCACTTTAACATTAACATAAACATACAAATCTCAAAGAGAATTTAAGAGAAAGCACTAGGTAGCAATAGCCTTACTTCTGTAGGAAGAGCACCCCAAAGAAAAACACGCATGCGAAATTGTGGAAGGCCATAGGACCCTGCAGTCATTATGCCCATTCTTGCTTGATAATTCATGGCTACAAGACGTCCTATGGCATAACGTCCCAAAAAGCCACCAGCAAACTTCAGTATATCAACTACATTCTCCATCAGAACATACTTGGGCTTCAGATACTCAATAATATCCATGAAAACAACTAGTTGACGATTTTTAATATCCTCTAACGGAGCTTGTTGATTCCTGAAGCGGTTGAAACCGCTCACTCCTTGACAAGGAGGTCCCCCGCAAATAAGATCAACATCACCCTACGCATGTGTCAAGTATTACAAAATCCATCGATTGAATAAATATATAATTAGAAAACGGAAGCGGGAAGGAAGCGAAGATACTCACAGGAAGAGGTAATAACTTTTTCTTATACCCTGTTGTTATGAAGTCTTTTAAACATTCCTGGCAATTGCTGACACAAAATATTACATATTTAGTATCTTACAATGATTCCGGTTAAAGCTAACGTAGCAATTAGATTAATGCTTCATAATAGATAAGGAGAACTATAATTAAAACTTTGATGACAAGTAGTACACCTCAAGCCATCAATAGGCTCCCATGTGTCCTCACTAGGCCCATAACCCTTCCAACGAACCTGGTAATTAAAATAAAAACATCACCAGAAAAGTAAGGGAGAAGATTCATCTATTAATGGTAACAACTTGGAAGCTAATTTGTGTACCAATCAAAGTACGGAACCAGTTTGAAGCTAACATACCTTAAAATATAGTCCTGGTTTCTTGACATTATTGGGATCACCATGACAAATAGCTAGTAACTTTTGCACCTCAAAATCCTCAGAATCGGATGAATCTGCGGACGCTTCCTCCTTCATTTTATCACCTTCATCTTCTTCATCAATATTCTCTTCATCAACCTGTGGGATAGACTCTGACCTCTCGGTTCCTAACAATGAATGGTCCTTGCAAAGCTTGTACCAGGCTTTTAGTAAAGATAGAAAATCTTCAGCTGCCTCATTTCTCACCTGAATGTGATTCTAGTAAGCAGCAGGAGTACAGGAATGATTATACAAAAAATGCCAAATACTAGATCCCAACTTTATTTTACCTGAGTTTCAGGGTGATTCAACTTCAAACTTTTGCATGCATGAGGATTTATATCAACAGCCCACCTCTTTTAAATCATACAAAAGAATTGTCAATTGGCTAAAATTAATCGCTTAAATGAACAGAATATACAACCAAATTGCTTAAGGAAAATTACTCTACATACTGTAACCAGTTTGACGCCAGAGATAGATGCACCCATGCAGAGACCTGTGGACATGGCTCCACAACCAGAATACAAATCTAATAAAGTACATTGAGGCATATCAGATCTGTCAGTTTCTCTTTTAAGTGCACCTGTTCCATCAACTACAACATTAGATCCAGACTCGCTTGAAATTGTTGACGATGTGTCACTCGCTGTTCTAGCTATTTCTTGGTGATCAGAGTGAACCTCATTCACTGAAAAATTTTAAAAAGGAAACCTCTGTCATAACCATGTAAACAATATTCGTGATGATTAGTGTAGTAATGATATATCAATCATTAGTGTGAACATAAATAGACGTGCATAAATAATTACCCTTGGTGAGGTTTGAAAAGGTTAAGTATGGCACGGTGTACTTCATATTGTAATAGAGATCGCAAGGAGGCATTTTTTTCTTTTTGCCACTTAAGTCAACCTGTAGTATACAAACACGTTCAACTAAATTATATATGCATGCAAACTGCTGCTTTATACTAAGATAATAAATTACCGTATTTATATATAAAACTAAGGCTTATGAAAGAGTACCAAGAGAGGTATTGTGGAAGGTTTTAGAAAAGAAAGGAGTATGTATGGCTTATATCCAAACATTACAATCAAAGACATGTATGATGGGACCACTTGTATGAGAACAAAGGTGGAGCCATGAAGGAATTCCCTATAGCAATAAGACAACATCAACTTTCAGCTTTGAGGCCTTATCTCTGAACTTGTATTGGATGTGCTACTAAACATATCCAAAAGGGAGCACCAAGGTGTATGCCTTTTGCCGATAACATAGTCCTTGTTTGAGTAAAAGAAAAATTAGAAATGTGTAGACAAGCTTTGGAGACTTGCAGATTTCATATAAGTTGAAACAAAACCAAATATATGGAAATTTAGTGAAAGGAACACAGATGCTAGGGCGGAGATAAAACTTGTGGAGATCATTCTATATAAGAAGTCACTAGTTTTAAGTATTTATGAATGATAATACAAAATAATGAAAAAAAAAATAGTGGAGGGGGCGTAAATCATAGGGTCTAAGCTGGGTGGATAAAATGGAGAAAGGTTTCATGGAAAATTTGATCGCACAATTATAAAACCTACATTAATGTTGGGTGATAAAACATCAACACCAGCAAAAATTCAGCATTGTAGAAATGGGGAAATTGCATTGGATAAGTGGTCACACTAGAAATGAGAGGATTAGGAATGAATGCATTAGGGAGGAAGTTGAGGTAGCATATATCATAGAAAAGATGGTGGAAACACGACTTAGGTGATTTGATCATGTACAATGGAGAACATTAGAGGCTCGTGTATGAAAAATTGACTAAATGAAAGACAATCCAATAATTAGAGGTAAGGCCAAGGGAAGAACAAAGAAAATAATAGGAGAAACTATTATAATAAATTTAACTATTAATAATCTGACTATAGAAATAAGCAATGATCGAAGACGTTAGCGTCACTTAATCCATATAGTTCACCCCATAACCCCATCTAGTGAGAATATGCTTTGTTTGTTCTTGTTGTATATATAAATAATGGAATGCAACATATTTGGATTTACCTGAGCAATTTTCACTTTTGAAACAATACAATCAAGTGGATTATCATCTTTTACATCTGATATAAACACCCTTGATTTGTCAACAAGATTTGCATGATCTTTAATGACCTATCAAAAAGTCAAAATTTCAATATTAATAGCACAAAACCACAAATTAAAGGATGAAGAAAAACCATTGCTAGAATGTCCTCACTGTATCTTCAGCTCTGTAAAACCACTGGGCTGCAAAATACTTTTCTTTATCATCTGTTTCAAAAAACTCAACAATTCTTGCAATGTAGTCCGGCTTCCCATCCTCACCCTAAAAGCAACAAAATTACTCAAGATGAGGATATTTTTCTAATGAGAAAAGATGCAACTGCAAAAGTAGTTTAACCAAACTCCGAAAAAGTCAAAATCACACCCTAAATACTTTCACACAAAGTATACATATTCTCCCACACAAAGAAGACACACTTGAAGAAAAGCTTACAACGGAATACCTTGAACACCTCCACCATGCTGCGCTTCAAAAGTCCATGACTCCATGAAAGTGTGATAATTTTAAGTATGAAAAGTTAAATGGCATTGATTGTCTTGCAATAAGAGGACAAGGGGGGCAATGCCAAGAGGTAAAAATTGGCAATATGTGAAGTTATTACTTTTTGTTATGTCAACTTTCACGATTTCAATATTCATCTAGTTTTATAGATTGTGTTAAGAGAAGCAAAAAATTGTGGTGTTTATCATCTAGCTAACTAATGCCAGTATGCCACTAAAAGTAACTTGACAAAATTAAAGGATTTCAACAAATCTCCACCTTGACTTAAATTTTATCAGACTTCCAAACAAGACCCACTCCACTTTTTTACCAAAATTCATGTAGCTACAAACTATGTTGTCATTAACAACAATCGAGCTCAAAAAATTGTGAGATTGTCAATTAGTAGAGACTACATAAAAATATCAACAAGACTGTCTACTTGGCAAAACCAATGATTATAATCACATAATTGATGATAAATTTGCACTTCATTGAAACCTCAGATTAATTATAAGCATATGTTAGTCTTTTAGACTACCTAAACTAAAAAAGTGAGAAGATAATTTCACTAAGCAGATTTTGTATGGGTTTCTCAAAGCACGAACAGGTAGAAATCATTCAGTAAGAACAGACGAGAAACATACTTTGACGTAAGCATCCTCATATAAATTGTACACGACTCCGTCAACAATAGCTTGATTGTAATGACACTTTGCTAGCAGAACTCCATCTTTTTGGCTCGGATCCCTACACAAGCCACCAATTATATCTTTTAAACACGAAGAAGAAAGAAAACCAATAGCAAGTTTGAAACAACCGGAAATTGCAGCCAAAATAGAAAGAAAAAAAAAACTCACTCATTAGAGTTCTGATCCTTTCTGTTTACCTGCTTCGAACATCAAATGCGAATATAAATAAAACACTTGAAGAGTTAAGAATATAAAAGCATAAAGAAGAGGATAGAAATATAACCCTATGTTCGTAACGTTTAGGCCAGTGTTGTTTGGCTTTGAGCAGCGGAATAGGTTTTCCGACGAAACTAGCCTCAGAGGTAATAGTGGGACGCTTAGGTTTTTTGTGAGAAGAGACCAGAGAAACGGTGTCGTTTGCTTCGTCCTCAACGTCTCTTCGTTTCCCCATCTCAAACAATTTGAAGCGAAAGAGAGAGAGAGATGGGTAGCGGAAGAGACGATAGCTCGACAGCAGCAGTGACCAGTGACTAATAAAAGAAGAAAATGAGTGTGTAGCGCGGGAATTTGAATTTCAGAAACCTCCCCCGGATGGGTTTCAATTACGGGCGTGAATTGTGTTAAAATACTTTTTTTTTATAATTTAACATAGGGTTGAAGTATTATTTTGGTCATTAATGTTTGCATAAAGTTTATCGTTGATTCTCAATGTTTCAAAAGTTTAATATTGATCCTCAAAGTTTTTTTTATCGATTTTTTTGTCCTCGAGCGTAATACCGTTAACTTTTTGCCGTTAAATGATGACGTTGCATGTTTATGTGGCACATACTCTCTCCTACGTGTCATATTTTAATGACGTGACATGACACATCACTACCACGTCACCCAGATGATGATGATGATGATGATGATGAAGGAGAGAAGATGATGATGTGACAATGTGGGATGACGTGGTAGTGATGTGTCATGCCACGTCGTTAAAATATGACACGTAGGAGAGAGTGTGTGCCACATAAGTATGTCATGTCATCATTTAATGGCAAAAAATTAACGGTGTTACGCTCGATGACCAAAATCAACTAAAAAAAACTTTGAGGACCAACATTAAACTTCAAGTAAATATTAAGGACCAAAATAGTACTTTAACCTTTAAAATAACATTTAACTTTTTGAAAACATTGAGAATAAAAAGAATAATTTAACCTCAATTTAACGAATAAACTTTATTTATCTATAATTCCAACAATTTTTTTTTAATAGCATTAGTACTCTCTTCTTGAAAAATGATTATAAAGGGCTAAAAAGTAGACGAAGAAAGAGAAACACGTGATGGACCCAATGAAATAGAGTTTATTTATAAGGCCTGCCTCATGTTATTCTCTCTCTTTATTTCTCAACATTATATATGGGTCTATGATACAACTTGTTGTATATATATAATATAATTTTAGTCGATAAAATTATGATATATAAATAGAATGACTTAAAATGTAATGTAATTTTTTACATGTCACAATCATATTAGTAGACTCACCCGTAAATTTATTCATTTTCTTCTCACACAACACGGTTTTTAAAGAACGAGTTGTAAATACATTTAAAAAATGGAAATTTTATATTAACTTTTAATTCTGTCTCTAAGCTTTTTCTTGTTGTCAAAATTTTTTTAAAAAAATTCATAATCATTTTCATCATGATATTTAATGTTGTCTAAATTACTTATGGTAAATAATAACGTGGCATAACATATATAATATTAATGTTAGCTTATCATTTTTTTCATAATATTAATTTATCACTTAAAATGATGTTGTTTCTCTATATTAATAAGAAGAAACATCATTGTTGTGTGTTCTAAAGATCATGAATGATAATGAATTATTAATGTTACATGTGTGGTACTATCTTATTGTCATTAGTAATTTAGATTTTACACGACATTAGAGTTTGAGACGAAATCGATTATAAATATTAACTTTTAAAAGAAAATTGACACAACAAAAAGGTTAGGAATGAAATAATAAATTGGTGTACAGTTTGGAGACATAAAAATGTTTTGACTTACTTATAATTTTATTAAATTTTAAACTTTTTTAATTATGTTTTTATAATTTTACTTTAGTGTATATTCTCTACCCTGATTTTTTTAAATATTTTGTTTAATTTTGTTGACAAGTTTTTTTTTTGGTGGGAAAAAAAAAACTTGTCAACAAAATTAAACAAAATATTTAAACAAAAAAATATTTTGTTGACAAGTTAATTATATATCATTTTAACATTGTGGATATATATAATCAAGCTAATTTATTCACATTATTTATCATAAATTATATTTTATGCCATACATATAAGTTACTTTTTTACCTTTTTCTTGTTGACATAAATAACACATATATAGACTCTACCCAAAAGAACACATATATCGAGTACTAAGATTATATGCATTGGAGATTTTTTTAAAAAAGATTATATGCATTGTCAACATAATCTAATTTTGCTATTAATTTGGATATAATTACTAATTACAATAACACTGATAGTTTTTATAAACATTTAAGACAGAATTAACACAGAAATCAAACTTAGGGACAAAATTAAAAATGACATTAAATTAATAGTACCAAAATTGTTCTAATTAAAAAAAATCTCTTAATGTTACAGAGTAAATCATTACAAAGAGTCGAGAATTTTCAAGGTGTGAGAAGATTAAGAAGTGATACTCTGTGTTGTATTAGACACCTAAATAGACAATCTAACTCAGTTTCAAACTCTCTAATATTCCCATCTAATTCCTGAAGTTTCCTCTTTACTACATGTACATCTGTTTTGGCATCACTTTTCTCAATTGCTCTATGGAAATAACATAAAGCAATATCTATACCCTCCATCTCACTAATGATCCTCTTTTCTCTACCATTTCCTTTGAACACCATTCTGGATATCAATGACAACCCACTAGAGTTTTTCTTCAATACTGGTACACACAGAAAAAGTAAGAGTTTCCTGAAGAATGAGATTGTGATAGAACTCAATTCTCTCAGCACTTTGATCACAATCCATCCATGATGATCTGTATTCAGTAGAGGGTATGATGATTTAAAGCTGCTTTCCATTGTCTTCAATGATCTAAGGCTCTTTGAGATGTCCTTCTTCACCTTTTTTCTGAAGCTAATATAAGCATTAATCTGGGTTTTGATGCTTGAATAATCTAAACCCTTTCTTCTCAACAATGAGTGAAGGTCTTGTACATGTTCCTTCATCAGTAAAAACAAATCTCTGGCTGACCCACAAACATCAAGCAGCCCAACTGACATATCAAGTGCCTTCTCTAAATGCCTCTCTTCTTCTTGATGATGATTGAGTGGGGAATCAAGGAATTGATGAACACAGTTGTACAACTCTGCAAGCCCTCTCAAACCTGCTTTGATAATATCAGCTTGCAGAGAAGAAGGACACCTTACTGTGTCCTCTGAAGCTGAAGATGATGAGATTAAGGAATCCCATTTCCTCAGCTTCTCTAACTGTGTCTCAATCTTCTGTGATGTGGGGTGTAACCTAGAAGGCAAGCTAATGGATCTAACATGACAGTGAACTTCAGAAGCTGTGTATAAACCAGACATTTTCTCACTCTCTCTGTGTTACTGAAACAAGCAAGCAAGAAACCTAGGCCTGAATGAATAGAAACTGGTTTTTCATATGTATATAACCTTAGAATGAGAGGGACATCATGGGCCCTTCCTATACTACATCTCGAAGATCTCAGAATAAACATTTTAACAAACAGCTTTCAGGCATAAATGCTTTCTTAATTAGTATCATGTTCATTCCATTGGGAACATACAACATGCCCTACTGTCTCCTCAATCATTAGCAGTAGGATCTTCTAATCAACACTAAATCTTGTAAGTTCCATTGTTAATTAATGTAAACCAAAGCAAAGCTGGCAGTGAATGATTGTTGAATATTTAATAAGGAAAGAAGATAAAAATTCAGTGTATATTACAAACAAGAACGAGAAATGACAAAACAAAGCAGGATCTAGCAAGGGATATAGACCCAGAATCTAGGTTTTGCTATTGCTTCCAATTTCCACAATGCAAATAAAGAAGGTAATTAATTCCGTACTCTGTGTGAAGCATGTGCTTGATGATTAGGGTTTCGAGGGGAATATTGTTTATTGAGAAAAAGGGATTCCGTGAAGAAGGTACAGTACAAACAAAAATAATGTATGGTGCCATTAGCGTTAATAATTGTAAATTGCAGGAATCTGAGTATGTCCCCTACGCCCATCACATTCGGAGAGACAGGATTCTTCTTGCTATCTCCAATTATTTGAGCAAATAATTCAAAGTGAAAAGAAACAAAACAAAAAAGAAACGTGGTCTTTTGTAGATGAACTAGAATCAATTGACTCGTTACATTTTCTTGAAGATATTTAGAAAATATGTACAAAAGTTTTTAACACTTTGAGACATTTGCGAATTGTGCCTGAACTTTTGAAATTGACAATTAAGCCTTTAAACTTTTACATTTTAACAAATGGTCCTTTTATGTAATTTGTATCCCTCTTCACTATGCTAGATACTTAAAAATGTTTGAATTATCTTCGTCTCTTTCTAGATAATCACGGGTGATAAGATCTTCAATCCGCTTCTTGATTGCTTTGATATCAGGCTGCAAGTCCATTTTCAACAATTGCAAATTGAATTAGTATAGGAATTAATAAATAGACAAAAGTTGCAAAAAATAATATTACTTCTAATATCAAAAGATTATTTGAGTTTACAATAAAAACAAAACAAAAAATATGAATATCTTATACCTTAAACATGCGTCCCAACTGCTCAACACATTCCATAACTAACTGTTGAAGACCCAAAACTTTTCTACTCTTCATAATGCGCACAATTGCAGCATCAATGGCATGCCGCCTGTCCTTCTCAACATCTTCTATTACTTTTTTCCTTTCCTCAACAGGCGGAAGGGGAATCTACAATCAAACAAGCAGCAACCAAGCTAATTAAATAAAACTTCCAAATCAAAAGAGAAAGGGGATAAGAGAAATAATTTCATTGGCTAAAAGTAATGGAACCTTGATTCTTCTCATTCTGTCAGTAAATTTGGAGTTGAACACAAAGGTGTCATTTTGAGAGATAGTTTTAGTGTTTGACTCCTTAACAAGTATCTTATATTTTGCACATGACAGGGAATGGAGTAATCTGACTAGATCTTCATGGGATAAATTCAGCTGAATCATAATCTCTGAATAGCTCAATCTATCCGCAGTGTTGAATAGCAGTAGGGCAGCAGCCTGCAAAATAAAGGCAACAAATATTTCAAAAAGTTATGATAAATCTTGTATCCACATGTGTGTCCCCATTCCCAAAACAATTGAAGAGGAGGGAAGGGAATTACCTGATACGTTGACACAATCAGTTCGATAGTTTTTTGTTCAAATCTACCAACGATGGTGCAAATTCCCAAGGAATAAATCCATAAAAGCTTCCTGTGACTCGTCTTTGATTCATAAAAGCCCTTGAAAACTTCCACGCACCTGACCTAAAACCCAAAAAAATTATAGTGGCATTAGTACTCTAGATCGACAATCACCCAAATAAATAAATAAAATGAGCGGACACAAACAATGAAAACCTGAAATAACTAATATATCTGAATTATGTTGTTACCATTTCTGAAGGGAGATTGAGGTCAAAAGACTTATAACTGGGCCAAAATCCTGTAGTAAGGACTGAAACAGTCAAGTCAATCCCAAGATTTACATGTGGGTTATTATTAAGATATTCCTCAAAGCTGATTTGACTTTCTCGAGCTAATGTCAAGTCTGTAACCTGAGATACATACAGTAACAAGTAAAAACTGTTAGTAACTACAATATAAAAAGCAAATTGTAATACAGCCTGACAAACTGACCATTCCCTCCATCTTGGAAGTAAACTGTCCACCACATTGCTGCTTTAACTTGGTCAAAATACTTCTTTCATGGTCCTCATTGGCACTCCGGTCAAAAAGAAGTCTGCGAGCAAGCTTTTTCCTGAAAGCATGAACGAACATGCGAAGGTTTTCAAACCATGATATGGAGGAGACATGAAATAAATAGAAACGCAATGAAAGGAAAAAAAAAGAAACTGACCTGTAAAACTCAGCAAACACATCCTTATCACTGATATATTCTAGAAGTTTGACTGCCTGTATTGTTTAAATAACATGTTTAGTAACAAACAACACATCAATCCAAAATTCGAGAAACACAATCACAAACATAATACCTTCTCAAGGGTTTCTTCTATTGCCTCATCACTCAGCTTCTCACTTCCACCCTTCTTAAGAATATTATCATAGAATGTAGCAAAAAGTTCTGCACTTGAACTGCCCGCAACTTTTTTATTACAGAATATTTCAAAAGCTTCTTTCAATGCCTGTGGAACATCAGATTGAAATATATTTTTAATGATTGGTTTATCCCAAAAATATATATAAGTTGTTAAAATGAGACATCTGAATAACTACTCCATTTGCCTCGACAAACCTTGTGGAACAGGTTGTGGTTCTTAAAGCAATCATTCACATATGCCATATACTTGTAGTGGAGGTCAATGAATTTTCTGAAAAAGACCTGCAGTATAGCATGATTAACCATTAAGAGGTTGAAAACAATAATTCCAGTTACAAATTAAAAAGAAAATTAAAAGAGAAGAGATTAACTTGTTCCTGAATGCCAGAGCCATTTGATGGCTGTAAAAGAAAAAAAAAATAAGTGTCAGAAAATAGCACTATGGAAAATGATATATCAGATAACATAATTGGAAACAGTTGACTATGGACAACAGTCAGACAAAATATTAAACCTGATTGATGGCAGCTTCTTCAGCATGTTGGACCAATGATGTACCTTCAGCTGTAATATGCTGCAACAAGCAAGACAACCATAAATCAGTGCTTAGATTAAAAAAGGTTCATTTTAATCAGAAAAACATAATGAAAGCAACCAACCTCCTTGAATATGTCAGCAACAGGTTCCAATCCTTTAGATATTTTATGGTAAAGTCCATACATTCTAGAGAGATCTTCCACCTAAAATGACAAGAATCAATATGCATGCTTATAGGTAAAAATGATGAAAAGGCAGATGGAGCAGTTATAAAACAACACATTTAGAGATTCATTCAGAAACCTTATCATCTCTAAGCAAGGCACGGCAGCCAGAGTGTTCCTTCTCAAGTAATTGATTTGCAAGGCTCACCAACAACTCGTGTTGCACTTTCTATTAAGGAATGAAAAAACAGGAGTAAGAGTAAGAATATTTAAGATAAGAACAGAGAGAATTAACAATAGTGGGAGAAAAAGAGTAATGCATTTATACATACAGACCTCTACTAATTTCTGCTCCGTGCTAGAGTGAAGGTATTGAGATACTCTATCCCTCTCCCTTCTCAAACAGTCCTCAGCCTACAGCATTAAAAAAGGAGTTTTAGATCAACTAATTAACAGTTAATCCAGTCCAGAGGCATATATAATAATATTAAGAGGCAAAATACTATTTAGTCCCTGAATTGTTGGTCAAACTACTATTTAGTCCCTGAATTTATCAAAAATACTATTTAATCTCCGAAATTTGTAACTATGTCAACTATTTAGTCCCCAAACTTGGCAAAAATACCAACTCTGTTAACTATTTAGTCTCCTGACTGTTACCCGTTAGAGTTGACAGAGTTGCAAATTCGGGGATTAAATAGTATTTTTGCAAAGTTTGGGGACTAAATAGTTGACATAATTACAAATTCGGGGACTAAATAGTATTTTTGTCAAATTTGGGGACTAAATAATTGACATAGTTACAAATTTTGAGGACTAAATAGTATTTTTGATAAATTTAAGAATTAAATAGTATTTTGCCTCTAATATTAATGTAGGTATATAGACTTGCCTTGAGCATATAATCTGGACAAGAGTGATCCTCAATCCAGTTTGTTGCCTTACTTTTGTAGTAAGTAGCAGTATGATTAAGCATCTGTGTTTCAAAATCCTGTTCATAGTAATCCATTTGCCCCATACCAATCTCAACGAATATATCAAGAACATTCTTTAACAGTGACCGATCAATCTGCTCTCCTTCACGTTCTCTGTCAATCTACAAATGGTACATTTTTCCAATCAGCAAATTATACATATAACATACCATCACCGATCCGATGGAGTGAAGCAATAATAAACTTACAAGAGAAATCACAGCATCTCTAGCATGAGCTCGTATATCCATGTAAACCTGAGATTGACAAAATGGCACGTCTAGCTAGGTTATAAAAAATCAAACCATTCTTTCTTATTATAGAATAAAAATATCGATAACTGTACTGACCAAATCACGGAAACGAGTAAGTCCGACTGCATTAAGAGTAGGCAGCGAGCATCTAGCAACGAAGAAGCGATTGAGATAATGGAAGAAACGTGAGAGCCACCTAACCATAACTTTGTGGTTCGCCCATCTTTGGACTAGCTCCCGCAGCATAAATTCATCGTGCTTCTCTTTTATAGACGGCAAAACCTAGCAAATTAAGGCAGCAATTAATTATAGCAGAACCAACTCAAACACAAATTAAGAGGTTTCTTAATTTCAATACCGTGGATTTAATGTAATCATCAAGAGCGTCCTTGAATTTGTCATAGAGCTGTTGTGAGTAGTCATTGGGTGGCTTTTGAGTACACATATTATAGATTGTTCTATATATGATTATCTATATTAAGGAAATAAAACTTAAAAAGAGACTTGAATTATATATATATATATATATATATATATATATATATTCAGTCCACATGCAGTAAGTCGATCAATATTAATCTCCAAAAAGTAAAGGATACGTGTATAGCATAATGTACTCCTCGGAGCTGAAATTAGGCTCGGGCGATCCTTCCAGAATTTTCTTGAGCTTCGTGATGCCCTGAACCATATAGTCCCATCCTTGCTCTAAATCAATGATCTTTCTATCCATTCTGATTCTACTTCTGCTTCTGCCTGTAGATTGTACAAATATCAAGAAAATTCTATTTTCTTAGTATGTTCCACATTAACCTATGGTTTCTTAATTATAAGGCGCAGCCGCAGACTATAAACTAACTATGGAGTAACCCACCCGCAACACAACCAAACAGGCAAGTCTAGCTACTATCGTATCGTATCGTTCTTGATTTATTATTATTTTACTGATTTTTAAAAATAAAATCATCAAGATTTAAATATTTTAAAATTTAAAAGACGAAGATAATAAAAATTTGAGTTCATTATTTATTATCTCTTATTTTAATTCAACACCTACAAAAAGTTTGTTAGTTAATAATATATAACTTTTTAATTCAAAGCTAAGAAATTACGGAATTTACTCTTTAAAAACTGTTGTATTGTCTATAGTACAATGAAAAAAATTAAAATTATTGAAAGCATAAGCAAAACTCAGCAGTGTCAAATGTTTTTTCATCAACGATGGATTAGTCCAAGTAATAAATAGTTTAATATTTTACTCAAATAAGATCTCGAGTTCGAGACTTTATAAATATTAATTTGTTCATTCAGTATATCATTTTTATATTGAGAGATATTTAATATTAATAACACTCACAAATCAATTGAATACAAGCAAACATCTACATCATCAAAACAAGCATAGAATAATTACCTTCTATAATTGAGTTATTCCTTCCTAACGAAAAATAAACGATTCTTCTCTCGTGCTGCGTATGTTTAATGTTTACTCCTCTTTTCTCCTCTCTCTCTCTCTCTCTCTCTCTGGTATGTTTCAGTTCACAATGGTGTCTCCCCTCCTTGTTTGAGCCTACTTTTATAGAGTAAAAGTTTTTGTTATTTGAATAGGATTAGATTTCTTTGTATTCATGTTATTAAGCTTTTTAATCAAAATAAAACTTGTAATTTTTTTTTAAAAAATCAATCATAAAATATGAAATATGTATATTATATTAATGTGATTGTATTTTTTAGAACTGTTGTTACCTTTATTGGTTTGGTGTTAATTTTTTTGACGTCAAAAAATAATATTTTATAATTTAAAAATAAAATATAATATAATGATCAGATAAGAGAAAAAATATGAATAATAAATAAGATAGTTATGAGATAAATGAGAAAATCAATAACTTGTTATTATTTAATTATTATTTTAAAATATAATAATAAATATTTTAAATTATTTTTTAAAATTTAAAAATAATATATACTAATGTGCATGAAAGTCTCTAGTATAAAATATACACATGTCAATTATTTATTGTCAAGAATCTTATCACAAATATATAAAAAAATACACATAAGTTTTGAATTATTGATATTGTCTGGGGGGGGGGGGGGGGGTATGTTATTTTTTTTCATGATTTATTATAACAATTTCTTTGTTTCGCATTAATATTTATCTTTATCTTGTTGCTTGTTCCATTATTTGTGAATCTTAGTTATCGTTTAAATTTCCAATTTTAATTTATGTCTTGATTAGATTCAAAGAGATAATGATTACTTTAAATATTTTATTTGTCAATTTCATCTTATCGTATAATTTTACACTCTGGATTATTTGGCTAATTTATTTATATATACTTTTAAAAAAATAAAATATTATCAAACTACAATATCTACTTTTTTAATTATCATCATACTACACATGCAAAAAAAAAATAATAATAATCTATTGTCCTTCCCCTTCCCCCTCACTATCTTCTTATGGTTACTTATCCTTAATAGTCCGTCATCTAAGTTTTAATTTATTGTCCTTCCTGATTTGTTATTTGATTCTTTTCTTATTTCTTATCATTTTGTTGATGGAAGGGGGCACAATGAGTTTGAACTCTTTTTTCAATATCAATAATACCTAATTCAACCTTAATTTTTAATGGTCACTGTTTGATAATATTTGTAGTTTAATGCGGAAAGAGGAAACATTTTCAGGGCAGGAGAAATTAAATTGATGGAGTGGATGTTAATGAAGATACATAACTTTTTATTTTAAAGGTACATCTTGATAATGATACTGGAAGTTAATATACAGTGCATATGTTAACCCAAGATTTTCTGCTTCATTGTTTCTCAGGTCCTTTAATTTGTCATTTGCTTCTACATATATAATTAAGGTCCTTCCCAGTTCCCACACACATATCCACAGGACTTGTTTTTTGAACTAGTTAATGTTTTGTTTATTAAACTGAATCAAGTTCCCATACCAAAAAGTTTCATTTTTTATTTTAAAAAATCAATTATCTAACTACAAAATATTTTGATAATTTAAAAGCTTTCAAGGAACTATAAAATGTGTGCCATAAAAGTATAAAACCATGATAAGAGTTAGAGTTAAAGGAAAAAAAATTATGAAAACACTGTTGTATCATGTATGTATTAGCCTTTACCAGGCCAAAAAAAAAATGTATGTATTAGCCTTTGAAAATAATGAGTGTACTTCTAAAGTATACATATAGAATCCTTCTGTTAAATAAAGAGATATTTTGGAGAAATCAAACGCAAAACTCATTATTTAACAACTTTTGATTATAATAAAGTATTTTTTGTTTAAAACTCGTCATTTTGGAGGACAAAATATCTTTTCACATAATCATCATTTGATCTATTTTCACCGTGCATCAATATCAACACTTATACTTTATTTTTATTGTTATGTAAATTCAAACACATATCATTTGTAGTACTAAGAACATGAGTATTATCAATATTAATTATAAAATTATCAACAACATTAATACGAATAGTTTTTTGGAGTTAGGTTGGGTTATTGATATCCACACAAATATGTAAAAAAAAAAACTTCAAATGAGTATATTTTTTAAATTGTGATGAAATTGTGAAATCATAGGGTAAAATCAAGATTTTATGCAATTTTATTCGATTTTACTCATTCCACAGATTCTACAATGATTTTGCACACAATTTAACAAAATTTAAAGTTATAAAATCGTAAGATTGTAAAATTTAAATCTAAATTTTAACAACATTCTCTCTAACTACTCAGTTCATTTATCATTTTAGACATTTTATTTATATATTAAGCCAGATATATTTTAATTGTGGGTTTTTTTAATCATACAGGCAATCTGATGTAGCAAATGGTTAAAACAGTTGGAGAAAATTAAACAAAAAATATATCTATTTGTTAATATGTGAAAGTCTAAAGGTCTAATAATTAATTTGAAAAGTTAAAATAAAAAGACTATTTTTTTTTCTCACATTTATTTTTTATTGAGAGAGAAACTCATATTAACGTCTTCTCAAGTAAGATTATTTCAGTACTGTTATATAAAATTCAAATTTTCAACTACTTGATTATTTTTGACTAATATAAAAGATTTATTTTTCATGACTAATGTTATTTATATAATATAAACAAGTATTAAATAGGCGAAACATTTTTTATTTATTTCAATATAAAATAAATTATGTGTCTATGTCACACAGAGGAGTATGGTACTATGGTCGCGTATTATAAAATCAATAAATGAACGGTTAATAATGACTAATGAGACATGAGACATGCCAAAACAAAATTAGAGTGTGCAGGAACATAGACAGATCTCAGAAAGGGTCTATGAAGAGAGGTTCATGTGGGAAGGGCCAAATAATTCCATGATCCAAGTAAGATGCCAAGAACTTCAAATATCTTTAAATGCTGAAAGCCTGAGAGTTCATCTGGAAACTTGAGCAAAGCAAAGGAGGTTGATGGCTAGGCTCAGTCACTCCTTTGTCAGCCCACAATTATGCTTGCTCATGTGGTCTCCTCCATGTTTAGCTGTCCAAGCTTTATCAGTATTTCGTTAAGAAATGATTGATACAGTTCCAATGAGGAACACAGCTTAGCTAGCAGCCTTCACAACACACAGCTGGTGGCAAGAATGACAGACAAATAATCACAGTAAGGTCAAAATTATTTTGTGAGAAAGAACATGCAAAACATCTTGATGCAAAGCACAGTGAAGAGGGAAAAGAAACCTAAATAACTCTACCTATCCAAAACATTATTAAAATGGGAGATTGGGAGAAAGAAGCAGAGAAAATGAAGAGTACTTGTCATGACTGGGTGTAGAACATGAAAATGAATGCACTACGAAAAAACTGCAACTTGGATTAACTTAACTATTATTATGATTAACCCGTGCAGAGTAATTTGATCTAAATACCAGAACAAGAATACCTTAAATGAGTAAATCACCATATACCAAAAAGCAATGCCACAGATTCAAATATATGTAAATTACATAGTTCACAGGATGACCAAACCTAGGATGCAGCATCGATTATTGCATGTTTTCAGGCTATATCACCAAATTGAGAATATAAATATGTGCTTCATAGTGTCTCACAGAAGTACATTATCAACGTCAATTATACAACAAACCCTCAGCACAATGGACTTTGTACAATCTTAAGTAAAATAGACAACTAGACATACCAATCAAATTGTGGGGCTTTGTTCTTTGACCTTCTTCAGCCACTTAAGTGTGCTCTCTAATGTTGAATAAGCAGTGACGTCTGTCAGACTCTTACTCTCAACTGCATAGTCAAACACTTCATAAGCCTCTGCAATTCTACCATCCCTACATAGTGTCCTGACTAATGTAGCATAAGAAGCAGTTTCGAGCTTCAGACCACCAGATTTCATCACTCCATACAACTCAATGGCCTTCTCCAACAACCTCGACTTGCACAATCCATGTAGCAGTGTGTTATAAGTGCATGAATTTGGATTGCACCCTTTTACTTCCATTTCCTCCAACAAAGCCAATGCACCCAATGCATTCCCCTCCCTGCACATTCCATTCATCAGTGAGGTATATGTAACCTCATCCGGGAAATGACCCATTTCTGCCATAATACCCACGAATTTTTTAGCTTCCTTAACTCGACCAGCTTTTGATAACCCGAAAATCAAAGTGTTGTAAGTGACAAGATCAGGCTCCACTCCTTCCTCCTTCATTTTATTATAAATATCAATTGCCTCACTTCCCCTACTTAGCATACAGTAACCCTTCATTATTGTATTATAAACAAAGCAGTCTGGCTTAAACCCCTCCTCACTAAGCACACTCACCAATCGCAAAGCTTCGCGTAAGTTTTTAGTATTACAAACATTATCAATCAAAATTGTATAAGTAACAAGATCAGGCTTTATATTAAAAGAAGTCCGCATTTCATCAATAAAATTGTAGACAGTACTCAATGCACTGGACTTGCACAGCTGTTTAACAAGAAAATTGAAAGTATAAGTGTCAGGGACTGAGTGTTTCAAGGAAAGTTCTTTACACAATTCAATCGCATGCTCTAAGCGACCCACTGAACAGAGTGACCGGACTGCTATATCAGTTGTAGCCTTGTCAGGATTTATGCCATTACTGACCATTAAATTCAGGGCTTGATGAACAGGGGCTAGGCTCGAATCAGGTGTTTTACAGGAATGGGAGAGCAAGATGTGGTAGGTCGATCTGTCAGGAGAGAAAGAAGGACTGGTTTTCTTCATGTGATGGAGAAAAGCAACAGAATCATTGACAGTGGAGATTGAGGTGTATGATTGAAGGATAGTGTTATAGAAACGTGGGTCATTTAACATTTTTGAACTCTTAATCATTGAGTTGAAAACATTCTTGGCATCTGTGAGACTTGGAGATTTGAAGATGGTTAAGGCTTTTGCAGTTTTGGAAGAGTCAGAATTCTGGGTTTCTTTCACTTTTCCAGAAACTTGGGATGGCTTTTTATTGGAGATCTTCTTGGGTAAATAATGGGGCTTTGCTGATGAAGTTACAGTTGATTGTGAAGCTTCTGCGGGAACTAGAGATGATGGCCTTCTAAGGAATGGGTTTGAAATTGCAGAACGAAATGAAGGCGGGATTTTTCCCATTTCTGGTACCTATTATTCTTCCTATGCGTGGGTGCTGCAAAAGGTTTAGGATTTTGATGGAAAGAGACAGAGGAAAGGAACAATTGTCAACACCACATCATTGCATTAACAGATAGCAGCAACCTTGCGTATATGCAGCTTCCATTAGACAACCACCCTGTAGTTACATGGGTAACCATATAAGCATCATGACATCTAAAAGACTAAAGCAAAAAATACTAATTATCTTACATAGTACAACTTATTCCAATAGACTAAATATTATAGAACATTAAAGGAAGAGCTTTCAAGGCTTTTATGTGAAGGAGGGGATTGATATTGGAAAGTTTGAACAGGCTTTACAAGTAAAAAGAAAAGAAGTTATCCTCAGAATATGTGATAGTGATTAGCAAAAATACATATCAATCTGTTGAAACGGCTTACAAAGCCTGGCAATAAGTTTAACACCACATTCACAGAAACCCATATCGCATAACTAGAAAAAAAAAAGTATAAGAAAGTAAATCGTGAAAAAATGAGCGTTCCTGAAAAGTTACCTGATTATGCGAACAGCCAAAGAAAGTGTGAAGAGTAGAAAGAAAGGAAGGCTAAGCCTAATTCGTCTCTCTGATTCGAAAGTAAGCGACGGTGCAACTGTGGGCGTTTGAGTTTGAGCTGCGTTGGATTGGGTGGCCGATTCTGTAGCTAAGTTGGCCTTCAATGGTAACTTGCCTCCTCCTCCTCTGCTATCGGAAGAGATGGAGATTGGAGAGTGGTTCTACTGTTCGGTCTTTGGGTGTGTGTTGCCCTTAGCATCAGCTTGGGCCAGCTTTGTCTTTATGTTTTGGCCCAATTTTAATGGCTTAGTCCAGTTTTGTTTGTGCTGTTTCTTTCCAATTTACTATCATATCCTGTAAATTATGTCAATTTTAGTTAAATGGATCCTAAATTTTATATAAGATTTTATTTATTTGTAAAAATATAAATTATTAAAAAAATTTAGTATTATTGAAGTACTAAAAGAATATGAAGATTATAAAATTGGGCCTAAACAACCATATATATGCATACCAGATTAGATTTCACAATTATATTTCTTCGACTAAGAGTTGGCTAGCGATCTTCTTTCACCGGTTATAGTTTTTGCCACCTCAATTGCAATTCGTATACTCTATTCTCGTCGATTTTGTGGTTGTTCACAAGAAAAAAAAAAGTTAATTTTCAGTACGTAAGTTATTGTGCTAACTTGCCACAGAAGATATATTTCAATGACAAATTTTTATTTTTTAAAAAAACAATAGCGATATAAAGAAAAAAAGTTGCATTTACTTGATTGTACTTGACTAGTTTTTAGTATTGTCAAAATGGGCTTTGACTCAAGGGCTAGTTTATACCGCCCGTCAAATGTGGGCGGACTTGAAAATAGAAATATCTGTCCGTTTAAAAATAGCTCAAAACGGTCCAAGCATGGACTGCCCTGTGGGTCGGCCTATAAAAAATAAAATGATAAAAAAATTCAAATATTAATATAATTTATTTAAAGTAAGTATAAATATATAATTTTAAGATAATTTTATGTGTTATTTAACTATTTTTATTTTATAATGTAAACAAAAAAAATTATTGGATGATCTAGTTAAAAAAAGTTCAGTTAAAGTCAAAATAATACAAATTTTAATACAAGTACATTAATTTAGGCATATTATTTTATCATAATAAATTTAATTGGTTTTAGTTTGTTAAAAAAAAATAACAATATCACTTTTATTTTATTAAAAATTAATTTAAAAATATTTTAAATGTGGGCTAGCTTGCAAGACACCATAAGTAGCCTTGAGCATCAAAGTGTAGGACTATTTAGTAAATAGACTGGCCTGCACCGACCTGGCCGTTTGTCAATGCTACTACTTGTAGTGAGAGATAAAAACAAGAGAAAGAAATATGTAGATGGGGCCAAGTTTATTTGTTAGTTACTTTGACCTTGGATAATGACGCTACATTAATTTGAATCAAGTAAAATATATTTTATATGAAAAGTGTTTTAGTATATAAAAAATATAATTTAAAATTAAAAAAAGTGAAAATACATGAAAGTTATTATTTAATATTGTTACCAAATAGCCTATGTGGCTACGTTACACGCAGAATTCAGCATCACAATCTCCACCACAATTGGACGGTGCAGATTCAAATAAACTTAATACTCCCAAAGTCACACAATCCCATCCCCTTCTCTATATATCGTCATATATTTTCCGTTGCAGAACGTCTCTGCCTCCAATATTATACCAATCAACTCATCCTCAATTCATTTCTAAATGTCCGATTCAAATCGGAGGCTCGCGAAGCCCACTTCTTCGTCTTCTTCATGGAATTTTCCGGTGTTCTTTGCCGTCCTACTCCCTATCGCCCTGGCTGCCGTCGTCTTCCGTCTCGAGCCGTTCGAGCCGGCGGAGTATCCGGCGGAGGAGCTAACCGGACGCGTGGTTAGGGTTCCGGCGACCAATGGGAATATCGGAAGAGTGTGGGAGAGTGTGGGAAAGGGAGATCTGGTGGGACCTGAGGATTTAGTATACGATAGAGAGGAAGGTGTGATTTATACCGGTTGTTGGGATGGGTGGATCAAGCGAGTCACAGTGAACGACTCGGTGGTGGAAAGTCTGGTCAACACCGGCGGGAGACCTCTCGGTCTTGCTTTGCCCAACAATGGTGAACTTATCGTTGCTGATTCGTACAAGGTAAACTTTGACTTTATCCCCTTGTTATTTTTTTTTTACAAAATATTTATTTTATAATTTAAAAATAAAATAAAATATATGTTATAATGGGAGGAGATAAAATAAAAAGAAGTGTCTAACAAGTGTCTGATAAAATAATAATAGTTTATCAATAAAAATAAAATAAAATATATGATATGATATAATGGGAGGAGATAAAATAAAAAGAAGTGTCTAACAAGTGTCTGATAAAATAATAATAGTTTATCAATAAAAATAAAATAAAATATATGATATGATATAATGGGAGGAGACAAAATAAAAAGAAGTGTCTAACAAGTGTATGATAAAATAATAATAGTTTATCAATAAAAATAAAATATATGTTGTAATGAGATGAGATGAAGCTTTTAATTATTTATTTAGGGTATGTTTGGATTGAGGATTAAAGAGGAGAAGGAGAGACTTTCAAGATATCTTCTCATTGTTTGTGAAGATGAAAATTGGAGGAGAAGATATGGAGGATCAAGCCTTAATCCTCCATTATCCTTCTCCTTCACAAATTCAAGATACTCCAAATTGAGATATTTTGGAGGAGGTATCAAGACCCAAACAAGGGGAGGACATATGGAGGTTAACCTTCCCTTCCCCTCCCCTCCCTTCTCCTCCAATCTCTTCCCTTCCCTTCCCCTCTTAATTACCAAACAAACCCTAGAGGAGAAGGGAGGGGAGGGGAAGGGAAGATTAACCTTCCATAAGTCCTTCCCTTGTTTGGGTCTTGATACCTCCTCCAAAATATTCCAATTTGGGGTATCTTGAATTTGTGAAGGAGAAGGATAATGGAGGATTAAGGCTTGATCTTCCATTATCTTCTCCTCCAATTTTCATCTTCACAAATAATGAAAAGATATCTTGAAAATCTCTCCTTCCCTTCCTTCTCCTCCTTAATTCCCAATCCAAACGTACCCTTAAAATTAAGATTGAAAGTTAGTTAAAAGTTTATGCATATAATTGAGTTAAACATAGTTAACGTGTAAAATGGGTCAGAGACTAAAATTATTTCCTTTTCATTTTTTTGATACTTGAGGAAAATGGCTTTTGCACAGGTATATACACATTATATAATATATACATAAATTTAGTCATTTTTAAAAATTATTTACAGATTTATATTATTTTTACTGTGCACGAGCAAAAACGCCGTCAGTAAGGGCATTTTTATGAAATTTTAACAAGAAAAACACCCTTAATGAGTGCGTTTATAGGGTCAAATGGTCAACTCTATAAACACCTTCAGTGAGGACTTTTTTTACAATTTTATCACACTTATTTTCATGTAAATATTAGCGTTAAAAACGCTTTCACGGAGGGCGTTTATAGGTTTGACCATTTGACCCTATAAACACCCTCAGTTAAGGGGTTTTTTTGTTGAAGTTTCATAAAAACGTTCTTACTGACGGCGTTTTTGCTCATGCACAATAAAAATGGTATAGATTTGTAAATAATTTTTAAATGTGGCTGAATTTGTATATATATTTTGTAATGTGTATATACTTGTAAAAAAAATGAGGAAAATATACTATTTTCAACTCTTGGTTATCATTATTTTTAAAACAACTCTTGCTTGTTGTTAAGAAAACTTCTTCCATGATGAGATTTCTATTTGCTCAAGTTTTCAATAATACAGAGACAATGACATGTAAGGTAATTAATTGATAAACTGGGGCTACGAGTAGCTTTTACATTATAAAATTGCAATGTAAACTTACGCATATTATATTATATTTTTTATATATTAAATACATATTTTACTATATTTTTTTATATTCTTCGTACACTTTTTTCTCTTTCTTTATTGTGCATTTCTACCGAACAGTTACGACTTACGAACTTACAAATTACAATAACTATCAATTTTTATGCAAAAATATTAAAATATCCTTCTCTCCCATTTAATAAAATTTAAACGTCAGTTCTTGGAGTTGGGGACCATTACAATATTGACATTTTTTTTGGATGGATACATGCATGTATAAAAATAATATTTTCTTTAATATGGATAGTAAAAATTTCAGTATCCATTAAATAAATTTAGGACAAAATTTATATGCTGTTGTTTACATGTTTTTGATAAGGTTAACCAATTAAAAAAAGACATGTGTCAATTTAGCACACAAGTTTTTTCCATAAATTTATTGTTAAATGATCAAGTTTAGAATTTAGAAAAAAACTTACGTCCATTTCTTTATATCCATTTCATCCAATTTCCAATATAGAAGACCACCTTTTATATGACCAATCATAGAAGAAAGAGAGTGTAAATACAATATATGATTGGTGGAATTGGATGAAATAGACATAAGGAAATGGACTTAAGTTTTTTCCTAAAATTTAATTATATATTCTTAATTTGACTGCATATATAAGTGGATTTTAATGCAAAGCTTAATTATAAAAAGTTACAATCTAAATAAAAATATCATAATGGTATTTTTCTAAAATAAATTATATTCTATATATATACACACAAATTTAAATAGCATTTAGGGGTGAGTCTATGATGCAACTTGTTGCATATATGTAATGTAATTTCGGCCAATAGGATTGTGACATGTGGGTAGGATGACTTAAGATGCAGTACAATTTTTCACGTGTAACAATCCTATCGGCTGAAATTACATTGCATGCATGCAACAAGTTGCATCATAGACTAACCCTGTTTTTAGATTTGTTTGATACCAAAAGTATATAGTCAATTCATCTTTTGATGTCATTATTGTATTTTTTCAAAAGAACATATTCACAAATTTAGGGTACGTTTTTTAGGCAAAAGGAAAAATGAATGCATTTATTGTGTTTGTTAGTTAAAGTTGAAAATAGAAATGGAATGAAAATGTATTAAAATTACCACTTTACCCTTTATATTAAAATAAAAAAATAGAAAAGAATGTTATAATTATATCAAATAAAAAGGTATAATAGATATTTTATATTTTCTTTTTTTCTTTTTTTAATTATACATATTTTTTAAGATGAAAATAAAAAAATAAATAATATGTGGGGCCTATATGTCTTTTTTTTCATCACTCTTCTTCCTCCTATCAAACGTGCCCTTAGTTGTCCGCTAATTCATTCAAAATTTGATAGTGAATTAATAGAGGAATAATGTGTAGTACTAAATCTTTATCCGAATCAAAAAGTGAATTCAATAATTTGAATGATGATGAATGCAGGGGCTGTTACGTATAACAAAGGAAGGGGCAGTTGAAGTGTTGACAGATGAAGTTGATGGGTTAAAGTTCAAACTAACAGATGGTGTGGATGTAGCAAAAGATGGCACCATTTATTTCACAGACGCTTCATACAAATACAGTTTCAAAGAATTCATTTATGACATATTGGAAGGAAAACCTCACGGAAGATTCATAAGCTATGATCCATCAACAAAACAAACTACACTTCTCGCATCTAACCTCTATTTTGCCAATGGTGTTGCAGTCTCTCCAGATCAACAATTTGTGCTCTTTTGCGAGACTCTTCTGTAAGATACTAAACTTATGATGACTAATTAATTCTTTGGGTACCTACTGTCAGTCTCGTTGTTAAAGGCAATCTTTCTAATCCATTCAATCCTTTAGGAATTGAATCTAAGAGACATAATTATTGGTATCCTATCTGCTATCTTCTTTATCACAAATTTCTTGACATGTCATGTGCATGCATGAGGGTCTTGTTTTCCCCCCCAAAGTAGAATTACATAATTTTTATCATCTAAAAACTTCATATCCCGTTTGTAGTATCTTCCCCGAGTGTTTTTGGACCACTTGGAAGTTTCAATAGAGAGAAAATTATTAAAAACTCTTTTTTGAGAATTGGTCAAAACTTTTTTCCCCTTTAACGAGGTTTCGAATTTGTCCCTTTAATTTTCTTTACAAATGGATTACTCTCTATCTCCTCATCGATCTTTTACGTAAAAATCTTGGTTATCTAACTTGAAGATAATATGGGGTGGTGAGTTTGCAGGAGGAGGTGCAAAAAATATTACATAGAGGGCCCAAAGAAAGGAAGCATAGAAACCTTTATTGCTGATCTTCCTGGTTTTCCTGATAACATCCATTACGACGGAGAAGGGCAGTATTGGATTGGACTCTCCTCGGTAATGTAGCCCTATACTTTCTACTACTTAGTTTAATTTCCATCCATCCATCTCAGAAGAAAAATTAAGTTTACTTCTCAATATTTGGAGAGATCCATATTTGGAGACTGCATTTGGTGTTTGGCTCTTTTGTGCTTTTATATGTTATGTCATTTTCTTCACTTTTTTTTTAAATTTAAATTTGAGAAATTGTATATTTTTTTAAAGAATGAGATATAGACAAAAAAAAATAAAAATTCCACACAAATCAGTTAGGAACTAATTTTATTAGGCACTAAAAAGTTAGTCCATAATACATTTATGGTGAATCCTGATTTGTTTGGAGTTTTTTTTTTATTTTTTTGTGTCTATATCTTTCATACTTTAGATAAATGTATCATTTAAAAAATTTAAAGTTTAAAAAAAAGTGAAAACTTGACATATTAAAACACATCAAGCTAAGCACCGAATCGCTCTCCCGTGTAAATGTCCTCTAATTTGCTATGAAATCACTTCTTCACCGAATGTTCATAGAAGATGTATCTCTCTTATATAACCAAAACATAGCATGCGAAGCATTTAATGTAGCCAAACAAAAACATCAAAAGAAGATGGTGCATGCGCCAAACCTAAACCAGTCTTTCACTTTCACCTTCTTTAGTTAGATGCATGTCTTATAACATTAAATGATGAGAGAAGAAAAGTAAATATTTTTTGGCCAAAATTTGTAGCCACATATAACACTTAAAAAGTATATATATTTATTAGCCATTAATAAGAAAGCTCCATATATATATATATATAAAGTTAAAATTTTAATTCTAGAGTGACTTGACTACTAGCTACTCACTGAATAAGGTTGTTTTGCTTTAATGGCAGTCTCCAACATTTTCTTGGGATTTAGCAATGAAATACCCTTTCATTCGGAAGGCACTAGCAATCATAACGAGGTATTTGGGGAAGCTAAATATGGAGAAGAATGGAGGAGTTTTAGCTGTGGATTTGGAAGGAAAGCCAATTGCACATTACTATGATCCTCAATTATCATTGATTTCAAGTGGGATTAAGATCGGACATCATTTATATTGTGGCACCCTTCACTTTTCCTTTATCATACGTCTTGATTTGAACAAATATCCAGCACTTCCCATAACATGAAAAATACCCAGAATAATTTGAATCCTTCCTTTTTTTAGAGATTAATATATATATGACAGTGTAATGTAATGTGAAAAAAGAGAATACAAAATTATTTAAAATTATCGATATAGGCCGTTATTAAATTAGTTTTGTGTCTATTTTTCTAATTACACAGTCATATTTTGATGTACTGTAGCTCCTTTTTTAGTAGTGTCAACATCCTCTCTTATCCATGTATTTTGCCAGCTTTATTTATTTCCAATATGGTGGAAGTACTCTGGAAGCTTGTGTTGGGAATTGTTTTAATTCAAATGAAATGGACAATTACTTTAATTAAAAAAAATATAAGATAATCCCTAATTTGTTTTCTCAGTTTTTTTTAGCAGTGTTGGTCACTTGGGTACGTTCCTTTGGTGGTGGATAGGAAAAAATAAATGTGATGGGCTCAGGGGATCCTACCACCAATGAAATTTTGATTTCTCACGTGGGAAATTGAGATTTTTAAAAAAAATATAAAATATTTATTATACATTTTATTTTATTTGACATAATTTTATTTTTTTATTATTTTAATATAAGAGATAAAATAATAATAAATACATTCCCATTCTCTTTTTTTTTACATAAAGAATGTACTTTAATTTTTTTTTTAAAAGCATCAAGTTAACTCATATTATAAGAAAGTCAAACAGCACTAATAACAATTATTCAGATAATTACAACTCAATAATACAATAAAAAGAATAATTTGTAAACATTGTTGAAATAAAAAAATAAAATAAAAATATATCGAATCTTATAAATAAGATAATTTTTGGATGAAAATCTTTATCCATTTTTGTGTTACTCACAAAATATTTACTATTATACTTTTTAAGAGAAATTGTGTTATATTTAATAAATATAGACTAAAACACTATTTTAGTCCCTCACATATGCTTCCTTTTTTAATTTGGTCCCTTATATATTGATGTTATCAATTTGATGTATCATAAATCAAACGGATATCAATATGATGCTTTTGTTAATTTCCTTGTGTGAAGTTAAATTGTAACTAAGTAAATTTTTATAAGATTAGGCACAAATTAAAAAGTTTTTTATTTTAAAAAAACTTTTGAAATTAAATGATTTTAAGTTGCCCTGTTTTTGACGATCTGAAATCCCTAACGCAAAACAACCTCAACCCCACCAAGAGCAATCTGCAGTAAATCCGAAGCAAGAACCAAAGGCATCTGGATCTTCCAGCCATCTTCGTCCTCCTCCAGCTCCGACGAGTGGTGGTGGGAGCACAATCCCGTGAGCGCCGGCTCTAGGTGGAGCCCTTCGCCGGAGACCCAAATGTGGGGTTTCCCTACTCCACAAAATAGTTGTGGGAATAATATCTTAGATTCACTCTTCGGGGAAGCCTTGAATTTCAAAGTTAAAATGGTGGTGTTGGAAAAGGAGGTTCTCTGCAATTGGGTTCCATGACAAGGCCTCATCATCATCAATCACCATCTCACCATCTTAGTTGGCTTCCATATATTTAATTTGTGCTTAGTTAGATGAAAGTTTGTTTAGTTACAATTTAACTCACACATCATCAATTAAATTAACATAAGGACCACATTGGTAATGATTTGATCTATGAGGAATTAAATTGATAATACTGATATGTAAGAAACCAAATTGATAAAATAGTGTTTTAGTCAATAAATATATATATTTCACTAAATAGTGAGGATTCATTATGATAGAAGAGATAATATGATGAATTTATGACAAGAAGATAGTTACAACACGAAAGCACATAGAAAAAAGTAACAAACACAAACCAAAGCATAATCCCACACAACTACATTACCATATATATACAAGCATGTAAGAATCTTATGCACATGGATTGTGCCACATCTGTGAATTATCTTAATATTCAAATAACTCATCCACTTCATGGATGAGCCCACGAAGGTACATACTATAAAAGGAAAAAAAAAGTAGAATTAGTCAAATATTATTGTGTAATAACAAGTCCATTAATCCAGAAAAATTTATTATATTTTCAATCAAAATTCCAATAGGATGCAAGCAATAAGAAGAAAATAAATAAGTGGGCCCAAAGTTGTTAGAATTTGAATTTAATTAGTAAGATCTTAATAGAAATTGATTTGATCTTAAATAAATAAAAAACTACTAGAATAGTAATAGGATTTTGATATCATATCATATTAAAATTTTAAATATCACTCTAATAATACATATTAATAAAATAGTTATTTTGTGATAATTTTTTAAACATCAATATTTTAATATATCTTAACTTATTTTATGAAAGAATAATAATTTTTTTTATAATTTTATACTTATAAAAGAAATTATATATTATTAAATGTATTTTTATTTATTTTAAGTAAATAATAAAATCTTACTATTTATATGCAATATTTCAATCTTAACAACCTTGATTGGTGTCGCCTACCCCATTGTTCATGTTTCTACTATATATCCCAACAAATGAATTTGCCCAAATTTTAGGTTGGCCTCGTATGGTGACGTGGCGCAATATCCACACCGTCTATATGGAAGAAATTCCACTAAATATAACGGTCGAGATTAATTACTACCGAGTTAAATTAAGAGATAAAATACTATTTAGTTCCTAAATTATTGGTCAAACTATTATTTAGTCCATAAATTTGGTAAAAAAATTATTTAGTTTCCGAATTTACAACTCTTTAGTCCATAAATTTGACAAAAATACTATTTAGTCCACGAATTTGCAACTCTATCAACTGTTAAGTCCCCAAATTTAGCAAAAATACTATTTAGTCCCCGAATTTACAACTTTGCCAACTATTTAGTCACCTTATCGTTACCCGTTAGATAATCAGACACTAGCTGATGTGACCGTTGAATGCTGACGTAGCACCGTTAAGTGCTTGGATACATGCCACATCAGTGTTTAACGGCCACGTCAGCTGGTTATCTAACGGGTAACAATCAAGGGACTAAAATAGTTGACAGAGTTGTAAATTTGGAGACTAAATAGTATTTTTACCAAGTTCGAAGACTAAATAGTTGATAGAGTTACAAACTCGGAGATTAAATAATATTTTTGCCAAATTCAGGGACTAAATAGTTGACAGAATTACAAATTCGGGGACTAAATAATATTTTTTCCAAATTCAAAAACTAAATAATAATTTAACTAACAATTCAAGAACTAAATAATATTTTCCCACTAAAATTCTTAAATTAAAGAAAATCCAATCCCTCTTTATATAATTATTCGTCATTATATTATCTCTTCAACATTTTATACTACACACAATAAATACAAATGTCCCATTCAAACCAGAGCCTCACGACAACGGCTTCTCCATCATGGCATTATTTTCCGGTGTTATTCACTGTCGTCGTGCTTGCCGCGGCGGTTCTCTTCCGGGTCGAGCCGTTGGAGCCGGGTGAGCTGCCGGCGGAGGTGTTAGGCGGAGGCATAGTGAGGGTGCCGGCGGAGAACGGGAAGATGCGAAGAGGATGGGAGAGAGTGGGAGAAGGAGAGTTGGTGGAACCTGAAGATGTAATCTACGACGGAGAGGAGGGTTTGATTTATACGGGTTGTATGGATGGTTGGATCAAGCGAGTCACGGTGAATGACTCGGTGGTTGACTCAGTGATCGAAAGTTGGGTTAATACTGGCGGGAGACCTCTTGGTCTTGCTTTCGCCAACGATGCTCAACTTATCGTTGCTGATTCCTACAAGGTAAGAATCTACACTTTCTTCTATGTGTATGTGTATGAGACAACTTCCACTATCAAGTTTATTATATTTGATACATTATAAAAATTATAATATTTTTATCCAATTTTCCATTTTAATATTTTATACACTCATCAATATTATCTTTTAAAAATTTTGTTAGTCAATAATATATCATTCATTACAAAAATTTTATAAACTCCGTTACAATAAACTCTAATTTTTAAAATATCTTCCGCCTTTTATTTAGCTATCATCTTCGTACGACATTATAAATAAAAAGGGAACAGTTATTTAGGTGTCTGAGCTTCAGTTCTCTACTACTTTGTCAAATTGTTATCCATAATTGTTGACTCAATAAGATGAGGAGGAGAAAAGTATTAAATAATTTAAGAGTCTTTTACTAATTTTATTTAGTTAAAACTTTTAAAATAAATTGAAATTTAGATAAAAAAAAATATCAGGATGGTATTTTTAGATTAAATAGACATTATATTGGAGGATAAATAACTACACTTTTCTCATTTTTTATGTAAAAAAATCATCTGATTTTTCAACAATTGAGAAAATTAATCTTTTGATGTAAAAAATAATGACATGTTCACACAAATTGAAAGAAGTTTTCCACAAATTATAAATGAAGGAAAGAAAATTTGACAGCAAAAGAAACCAAAAGTGAATTCAATAATTTGAATGATGATAAATGCAGGGGCTGTTACGTGTAACAAAGGAAGGGGAAGTTGAAGTGTTGGCAGATGAAGTTGATGGGTTAAAGTTCAAACTAACAGATGGTGTGGATGTAGCAGAAGATGGCACCATTTATTTCACAGATGCTTCCTACAAATACAACTTGAAGGAAGTCATCTTTGACGCATTGGAAGGAAAGCCTCATGGAAGATTCATAAGCTATGATCCATCAACGAAGCACACAACTCTTTTAGCATCTAATCTCTACTTTCCCAATGGTGTTGCAGTCTCTCCAGATCAACAATTTGTGCTCTTTTGTGAAACTTTTCTGTAAGATACTAAACCTATGTTATCTGCTCTCTTTTTTTTGTTGATCTTGACCAAACATTTATAAAAGCAGGTTTGATTAATAATTCCTTAAGTATTGTCGAGTTCATTATCAGGACGATTATTTCATCCCTCTTAAAAACTCATTATCTGTATCATATCATGTTGATACTATGTTATCTTCTCTATCACAAGTTTCTTTACATGTTACATGTCATGAGGGTCTTTTTTTTTGTGCCTTTTGAGATTTTACATTATTCTTATCCTCTAGAACTCAATATTCCATTTCGAGTATCTTCCCCAAATCGAACATAATTTTTAATACCAAAATGTTTGGAGAATATGCAAGAAATGGGTATTAGATTTTATAGATGATGAGACTGTTCTGTAAGATATTAAACCTCTTTATCACAAATTCCTTTACGTGTCACAAATCTATTAAAGAATTTAATAATAAATACGTCAAAAAAAAATCATAGAAGTTTTTTCCCCCAAAAAAAAACGAAGAGTGGTTTGTTATAAGAAAAATAAAAAATAAAATTTAGGTTTGCCTTCCTAAACTAAGGCGTAATTACAATATCTTTTATTTTTTTTAAAAAAAATTATGTATTAATTTTATAATTAAAATTTAATTAAGAGAGTACAATGTAGTTTCTCCTACAGAATTGGAAACCCAAGTCCCATCTTTTGCATAAAACTCTTGGTTATCTGACTTGAACTTTACAGGAGGAAGTGCAGTAAATATTACAAAGAAGGCCCTAAGAAAGGAAGCATAGAAACTTTTATTGCTGATCTACCCGGCATGCCTGATAACATCCATTACGATGGAGAAGGGCAGTATTGGATTGGACTCGTCATGGTAACAAAAAGAAAATCCCTATACTTGATCAGCTAATTAGATATTTTCTTTTAGGTTACCTGTCTTGATTACTCAATAAGGTTGTTTTGCTTTGCTTTAATTGCAGTCTCCAACTTATTCTTGGGATTTGGCACAAAGGTACCCTTTCATTCGGAAGGCCATAGCAATAATAACAAGGTATGTAGGGAAGCTAAATATAGAGAAAAATGGAGGAGTTGTAGCTGTGGATTTGGAAGGAAGGCCAATTGCACACTACTATGATCCTCAGTTATCATATATTACAAGTGGGATTAAGATCGGAAATCATTTATATTGTGGCACCCTTCGCTTTCCCTTTATCATACGTCTTGATCTGACAAAATATCCTGCCCTCCCCACAACATGAATAACAACAATGATGCACCCCATTTACATATTAAAGATCATGAGGATATGATGCATATATATACTCTGTATTTATCTCAATCTGAACAAAAAGCAGGAGACTTATTACAAAAATTTGATGTATTATAGCTACTTTTTTAGTTTCAACATCCTCTTAGTCTTGGTGGCAAGTAAATTTCCATTCATGTGCATACTTCATGTATTTTGCCAGCTTTATTTCCAATATGGTCGGAAGTGAAATTGCTCTGTATTCTGTAATAACTTTTACCTTTTTAGTTTAACAAATATTCAGCTTGAAAATTAAAATAATATCACAAAAGCAATTTCCATTTTTTACTTTCTATACATAGTTTTATTTTTTGCCAAAAAACAGAACACTTTATTACTATAGAAAAAACCAGAAAATATACCAGCAAAACAACAAAAACGTGATAAAAACAGATCATTCCACTGCCCAACACCAAAAGCAAAAGAAACATAGCTATAAGCAAAGAGCCAAACATCATAACTATGCACCTACATATTTTTCAGCTATGCATGCCTTTCAGTGAAGGCTATTACTTTTTAGACATAGTTTATTCTTTCATTCACTAGCATAAGCATAGTAGGCTATTACTCAAGAGTCAAGACCATAACATTATCAAAGAATGTTTCACTCTCAGACATAGCTATGCCTTTCAATGATAAACTCATAAACGAGAATCACTACAGACAGTAGCTATAAGCAAATGAAGACAGTGACAATTTGATTACAGAAATCGTTTTTGAATATGAAAACATTCTTCCAAAGGGCTCTCCAGTGAAGGTTTACTCAAACAAGTTATAAAAATTTCATTCTTAGGCCCATAATTTTGCAAAATGGTTTGAAAACAACTTCAAATTTCATAGGAGTCAAAATTCTCAGCGTCTTGGTACCAAATCATGTCATGATTTTACAAAAGGGAAATGAAAAAGGCTTACAAACTCACAAATTACCTTAAGAAGGCGTTGCAGGCAGAGCATTGTAACACTTGCGAGCCAAATTGATGCACTCCAACCAATGCAAGATCTCCGCATTGGGATCCCTCTCGATCACAACATCAGACACCGTGATCTGCACGGCGCCTCTGAAGTAACTGATCTTGCCTCGCACTCTAGCCAGCTTCCCGAGGTGGACGAGATCGGCGAAGCGAGCCGCGGAAGCCGCAATTAGTGAAGCATCCAAAGGGGTATGGTGGCGCGTGACGTGCGGGGAGGAGAGATGGTTGAGCCAGAGGACGCAATTGACGCAGCCGGTGCCGTCGTCGAGGGTGAACCTGAGGAATTTGTAGGGTTTGTGGTCGCGAGAAGTGATGATGCCGAGGGCTTCTGCGGAAGAGAGAGAGATGCCTCGGCGAGAGAAAGAGGAAGAAGAAGAAGAAGAAGTTTGGGAGAGGGAGAGGGAGAGAAGATCGAAGGCGAGAAGCTTGACGTGAGTGTTGTGAAGTTGGCTATGTAGTTGTTGCTCCTCCTCCATGGCTGCCTCTGGAAATGAGAGGGAAGTACTGTCTATTCAAGATTGAACAATTTTTACTTAAATTTTTTTTATAGGAATTGTAATTTAATTTTAAATATAACAATAAATATAGTTTTTTTTTTTTGCCATTATAAATATAGTTATTGTCATTGAGATTTTTAATAAACAAAAAATTTATCCCTAAAAAAAACAAAAAATTTAAGTAATTTTATTGTATGGATTTACACATACTCTATAAACTAATGACTTTGTTAAAACTTGAAAGAATAGATTAAAAGAAGTATTTGTATAATATTATTTCAAATTGTATGATAGTAAATGTAAATTTTAAAATTAAAAGAATAATAAATATAATTTCAATACACAATAAAAAAAAAAGACTAAAAACTGTTTAAAATATCATAGTTTTAAAAATCAAACTAAATTAACCTAGTCTTTTTTTTTTTATGGAATTAACCTAGTTATATTCGGGCCAATGCTTATTATGGATTTTTCTCTCTAAAAAACTTAGGCGGCGTTTGATATCCGGTGAATATTTTAGTGGAAAATGGAAGTAAGTGATGGTATGCAGGAAAATAGAAGTGGAATATAAAAGTAATATTGTTTGATGGGTCCTTCTAGGGCGCAAACTACTTAAGGTACAAATCCATGCAAACACTTGCGTGACGCGTTTATATTGGTCCAGTTGCAAAAATATTTTGTTGAAAAAAATTATATTTTTGCAACTGGACCAATACAAACGTGCCACGTAGGCGTTTGTATGTGTTTGCACTCTAAGCACTTTGCACCCAAGAAAAGTCCTTGTTTGATATGGTGGGGAGAAGATAGAGAAATAAAAAATAAAAGTATGAAATATCTTTTTTGCCCTTATTTTTTTAAAAGTCACAAATTTTTTAAGGCACTTTCGATCTGTAAACCTCAACTCACCTCAGCACAACTTCCCTCCTCATATACAAGCAACCTTACTCACCTCTTATATATGAAGGAAGTTTCTTCCCTTTCCCACTCACTTCACCACCTTCCAAACATATCAAAACTTTACTTCACCTCACCTATACTGAGAGACCTACTGAATTGAGCTCAAGGCCTGATACTACCTTTATGGCTTATAATTACGTCTCTTTAGCCTAACTCTAAGCATATTTTTATTACATACACGTTGCATTACTTGATATATACTCTCTAGCAATTGACACTTAACCTTAAATTATGTGACCTTTCACAAATCTCTCGTGTCCTAGCCGCACACAGTAAATATATTCAAGGATACTCTTCTCACCTACAATCAATATAGAAATCCTAATATCGACGTAGACTTTTGATTAATCTAAATCAAGTCTTTTTTTTTTCAAAAAAAAAATTATCATTCTCAAAATAATTTATCAAAATGAAATGAGCCCATTTTGATCAAATGATTTGATGTCTAGTCCAGGAGAACTAAATAAATAGTCAATTAGTCATTACAAAAGTCCGTCAAATTTGTGAGCACAGGAAGAAAAAGAGTCTTTAAAAACATTGTAAAATAGTATATCTAATATTTTATATAAAAACGTGTTTTTTAGTAATAGATATTTCCCTTTTTTATTTCTTTCTTTTCTGATCATGCATTGTGTATGTCCCTTTGTCCTTAACGTTACATTACATAGTCCCAACTCAATGAGTATTTTTTAGTATAAAAAACTCATCTATTCTTAATTAAATTCAATTCTAACCTCCAACATAGAGTAATTTCAAATTTTTGGGCTAACTGACTTTTTAAAATACTTATAAATCTGTGGAAAAAAAATAGTGAATGTAATAAATATTTCAGTTTAAACCAAAACATATTATATAATCCCAACGTCTCTCCCATCCATGAATGTAACATTATATTAATACAACTCTTTCCCTTCACAAACCCATCATCAATTCCACATGTCTCAGACTCAATCCAATGGGAGACCCACAAAAACAACTTCATGGCTTTCCCTACGCTCTTTAGTCTTTACCATCATATTTTTCATGGGGATGGGTTCGGTTTTCTTTTGGCTCAATGCGGTTCACTTCCCGGCCCATGCATCAAACCGGCGCGCCTCCACGACACCGGCGCAAAACACGAACCTGAGGGGACCAGATGAGTCCGTGGGGACGGGCCAATTGGTCGGACCGGAAGACTTGGTGTACGATGAAGATGCACGAGTGATTTATACGGGTTGTGGGGACGGGTGGATCAAACGAGTCACGATGAACGAGTCAGTGGCTGACTCAAAGGTCCAAAATTGGGTTCAAACCGGGGGAAGACCTCTCGGTCTTGCTTTGGACCGGAATGGCGTAGTTTTAGTTGCTGACTGTGAGAAGGTAAATTATTTAAAGAGGCAAAATACTATTTAGTCCATGAATTGTTGGTCAAACTATTATTTAGTCCCCGAATTTATCAAAAATACTATTTAGTCCCCGAAATTTTTAACTATGTCAACTATTTAGTCCCTGAATTTGACAAAATACTATTTAGTCCTGAATTTGTAAACTATGTCAACTATTTAGTCTTCAAACTTGACAAAAATACTATTTAATCATCGAATTTGCAACTCTGTCAACTATTTAGTCTCCTGACTGTTACCCGTTATAGTTGACAGAGTTGCAAATTCGGTGATTAAATAGTATTTTTGCCAAGTTTGGAGACTAAATAGTTGACATAGTTTACAAATTCGGGGACTAAATAGTATTTTGTCAAATTCGAGGACTAAATAATTGACATAGTTAAACATTTCGGGGACTAAATAGTATTTTTGATAAATTCGGGGACTAAATAATAGTTTGACCAACAATTCAGGGACTAAATAGTATTTTTCCTCTTATTTAAAAAACTTGTACACTCTTCTCTGACAAATAAAAAAACATATAATTTACTCTTAATTTAACTAGAAATAAGTTTAAATTTGTATGATGCAGGGGCTGTTACGCGTGACAAAGGAAAAGAAAGTTGAAGTGTTGGCAGATGAAGTTGATGGTTTAAAGTTCAAATTAACAGATGGTGTGGATGTAGCAGAAGATGGCACCATTTATTTCACAGATGCTTCATACAAGTACAACTTGAATGAGTTCCTGCTCGAGTTTCTGGAAATGAGGGCTCATGGAAGACTCATGACCTATCATCCATCAACCAAGAAAACGACACTTCTGGCTTCCAACCTCTACTTTCCCAATGGAGTAGCACTCTCACCAGATCAACAATTTCTGGTTTTCTGTGAAACTACTATGTAACCTTAATCTCTTTCACTCTTTCTTTTCAATTCAAATTGATGGCCAAAATGTATATAATTCTCCTGAGTTTGTTTTAGGTCACGAGCGCAAAATTATTTTTAACTTTTAATTTTGGACATAGAACCCTAGCTGTTAAAAGTTTAATTCATTTTTTTGACAGAATTCTGTCACGTCAACAAACTCTTTAACACGCCAACGTCATCAAATTTTTTAGCTAATCTAATCACCCACCCATTACCTATTTACCCAATACCCAAATTAAATAAATACCTCACTAAAATGCTCTTCAATTAACTAAAAAATAGCTGACGTGGCAAAGTATTTGCTGACGTGGTGACTCGGTTAAAAAAGGATGGAATTGAGTTATGTGCACAAAGTTAAAAACTCAGGGGTTGAATATAAAGTTTTGAAAATTTAATAGAGTTTAGCGCTCATAGCTTAAACTTCAGGGGCTCTATACATTTTAGCCAGTATATATATTTATATATATATATATATATATATTGATTTTTTACATGTATTTTCTGTTAAAAACAATCATACACAAAATATTATCAAATTGATTTGAACCTTAGTTTGTCACGTTTGTGGCTATATATATATAATCTGACTTGTTTAGCATGATTTTAATTTGCAGGAGGAGATGCAGAAAATATCACATAAAGGGCCGTAAGAAAGGAAGGATAGAGAAGTTCGTTGATGATCTACCTGGTTTTCCTGATAACATTCATTATGCAGAAGGGCACTATTGGATTGGAATGATCTCGGTAATCTTACCTACATTCATTCTTGTGTCTATTTCTTTGCTAAAACGAGATTTTGGATTAAATAAAATCACGTTATTAATTAATTCTCAAGAGATATGTAAATAGATGTAATAATTCGAAATTGACTCATCAATTCTTCACAAAACTAAAATTGATGAGTTAATTTTTTTTTTTATTTGTGACGAAAATATGTGAACAAAAGGATGTGACACACAAAAATGAAACTCGGACCTTATTTTATTTAGGTCAAAATCACAAATTGATCCCTTATATTTGCATGAAGTTTTATATTGGTTCTTTATGTTTCAAAAAGTTTAAATTGGTCCTTTATGTTTGCAAGAAGTTCCAAATTGGTCCTTCCGTCCACTTCCGTCAATTTCTTAAGTTAAGTGCTGACGTGCCCATCTAAGCTAACGTGTCATGCCACGTCATTGCCACAACATCACGTATGATAGTAGATGATGATGTGGCAATGACGTGGCATGACACGTCAGCTTACATGGACACGTGGGAGAGATGATATGTCCACCTTTGCACGCCACATCATCACTTAACGGAAGAAATAAACAGACTTGGACGGAAGAACCAATTTGAAACTTCTTGCAAACATAAATGACCAATTTAAACTTTTTGAAACATAAAGGACCAATATAAAACTTCGTGCAAACATAAGAAACCAATTTGGGGTTTTGATATTTTATTTATCAACTTCTAAAATTGAGAAAGATAAATTGTTCAATCCTTAACCTAAGGAAAGTCTTTTTCCCATGACCCCTTTATATGAATTCGTTAATATATTTTGAAAAATGATTAAATTTTTGTTACGGTTGTTAATTTTTCTGTGTGGCAGTGTCCCATAGCCACGTATACTTGGAAGTTAGGTAAGAGATACCCTTTGATCGGGAAGGCGATGGCCATGCTTATGAAGTATGGAGGAAAAGCAGGTTTGGAGAAGAATGGAGAAGGAGGAGTTCTAGTTGTGAATTTGAAAGGAAAAATAACAACACATTACTATGATCCTCAGTTATCAATGATTTCTTGTGGGATTAAGATTGGAAATCACATTTATTGTGGTTCTCTTCTCTATTCCTTCATCTTACGTCTTGATGTGAACCAAACTCCATAGAATTATACAATCAACTAAATATATATATATATATATATATATAGCTACGTTTTAATTATTGTTAATTAAAATGTCCTCTTGGGAAATAAATATATAAAGTTACAATGTCATGAATGGTGTGACCGACAGTTATGATCTTCACCTCTATAATATTTCAAAAAAAAAACTAGATTTTTCTTGTGTTTAATTGAGACATTATTCAGGGCCAAAACTGATAATCCAAATTCAAATGGTGAAACGATGCCTATAAATGTCGTTTGTATTGGATATAAGATGCCAGCTTCAAAGACTAGATAAGCAAATGTATGTATCAGTCTAAAGCATTTAGTACTGCATCAACAATCTCTTGGGTGGTGCATTGCCCACCAAGGTCTTTTGTTCGGTATTTTCCCTCGAGAATGACTCGTTTCACTGCAGTTTCCAATCGGTCGGCAAATGCAGGAAACTGGAGATGTCTGAGCATCATGGCCGATGAGAGAAGCAGTGCTACTGGGTTTGCTTTCTTTTGTTCCACTATGTTATCATTACCAACATTTCCAGCTGAAGCACCTTGCTCAAACACAGCATGATCAGCCCCAACATTTCCTGCAAGAATAGCACCCATGGCTTATGATTTTCAAGCAATAAGCTTAATGATAGAGTATAGTTCTTCTCAATAGCCACTTCTACTTCCATGCATTGACACTATTTGTTATCCCAATTACAACCATCTCCATCTTACAACTAGCACTGCCACCACAACCCTCACCATCTTCACATTTCCTCTATTCCAATTTCCAACCATGAATGACTCTATTATGCAAAAAAATCAACAATGACCACGTTTGCATCCAGTACTGCTCCCCCATATTCACGTAAAGTTGAACTTCAAGCTTGACACTAATACTATCAAATTGTTGAAATTAACTAGACAATTGTATCTGCAAAATTTTCAGTGCATAGAAATGTTCCCAGAATAATCATTATTCATTCCAAACTCCAAAGTAAGAACTAGTTAGAATTAACTGACAAGTTATAAACATCAGTTGTGCATCCTATAACATGGTAGAAGTGCGTGGACAATATTTAATAAGCTACTCAAAGATAATAAATTGTGAGCTCTGCAACTTTTATTATTGTAAGTTGTGAAAACCATACCTCCTGGCATTACTCCAGTGCCTCCAGCAATACCTGCTGCTGTATTTGCAACTAGATTTCCATAAAGATTAGGGGTAACCTAGCAAGTGGAAACAGTATGCATAAGTTACCAACCTATCCAGTGAGTCAGTGATTTGCAATTTGCAACTTGCAAGTTAGAAGCATCAAGTCAATCAGCAACTAATAGAAATGATTCTCATTTGCAACAATAGTGAAAGAATGGCAAAGTGAAGGTTTCCCTTTGAGACTAATATAATAATATCATCTTCTTAATGGTCAAAGGTGTGCAGTGTCTAATTGTAGATTCCACATACCATGACATCAAACTGCTCAGGCTTTGACACAAGCTGCATGCAACAGTTATCCACAATAATTTCGTTATACGTTATTCCAGGGTACTTTGTGGCAACTTCTCTACAAGATTCCAAGAATAAACCATCTGCTAGCTTCATAATGTTTGCTTTATGTACAGCAGTCACTTTCTTTCTGTTGTTTAGGTAAGCATACTCGAAAGCATATTTGGCGATGCGCTCTGAACAGAACTTCGTTATTACCTAGCAAAAGACTAGTATGAGGCACAAATATAAACCCACATGGCACAATATCCAGTTCCTAATTTCTTAATATATACATTGTATATTAAAGGGAAAATCTACAAAGAATTATAAGGGAAAATGAGCTCAATTACTCAAACAATAAATGAGAAGTCCCGTAAAAAGTATAATTCAGAAATATCTGGATAGTCTTCTCTATATTTGTAAAACACCTTACAGTAAGAAATAGAAAAGTGTCAGATGTGCAGCTGCACACACACACACACATGTAACTCAGTCATTCTCACTCAATAAAATTGTTGCATTCTTTTTCAAAACATTTTTACAAGATATTAGATATGTCTCCTACTCCTACATCTACATATGATCGGAAAATGCCATAAATATGATAAATTAAAGCTGCCACTGGATACAGTATGCGTTCACTCTCTAATTTAACCATTTAGTGAGCAGTTGAATAAACCAAACTCCGTATCAGATACTCATCTGTCATTGCTTTTCAACGGCCATCTTAGCTAAACTTGGCTCCTGAAACCTTTTGAATCGTCATCTCTACCCCCTAACAAATTAATATAGCAAGTTAGACTAAAATATTTAAATAAATCCCGCTCATGAATCCACTTTGCAGATTAGTAGATTACTCATTAGTAAGTATCTTTCAAGTTCATTACAACTTACAACAACAGACAAAACCTTTTCTTTTCTCACAGGGTCGGCTACATGGATCATGTTCTATCTTGGCACCTACGGCATCCATGAAAAATTAGAAGAAACTATATATCAGCTCTTTCAATCTCATCTAATGTGTTTCTCTTCATGATGTGTATTTATGTATGTTGAATTGATAAATTGGCGGTTTGACTCCTACCTACAGTTGTAAATAATAAAGCAATTCAAACAACAAATTTCAGTTTGTATCAAATGTCTAAACAACTTATAAGAATGAGAAAGCTATCAATTCAACTAACAGTGCCCTACTTCTAGATACAATTGAATCTATCAACTAAATAAATAGGCATTTCATATTTCCATTGATACAACAATTAGTCTACCAATAACTGCAGCATTCAGCAGAGGTTGGCAACAAAATTTGTCACATACCTTAAGGCTTTCAACGACACCCGGAACGACCTCGTGTTCCAGGCCAGAATACTCCCCTTCCGTGTTCTCCCTGATGACGACGATATCGACATTGTCGTGCCTCGTCGGCAACCCAGGAAGATTACAGCAATTCACTAGCGAAGCATACAGGTCGAGCTCTCTCCTCAGCTGCATGTTCAACGAGCTCACACCACCGCCCATAGGTGTAGCCAATCCACCCTTCAAACACACTTTGTTCTTCTTTATGGAATCAATCACCTCTTGCGGCACTTTCTTCATGTCCCCGCGCACTTCATATTTCTCGAAGTACACCGGCGCGTGTATTGCCTCCATCACTTGCTCAACGGCGCCGGTAACCAGAGGTCCGATTCCATCGCCGGGTATCAGTGTCACGGCCCGTGGAGCCCCGTCTCCGGGACGGGGCATATAAGTGACAGATCGTGCGGGAATCAAGTTGGAGCAAGAGGTAAAGATGTTGGGAGCGTCCGGCGATTGTGATATTGTGGAGAGTTGTTTAAGAACTGATACTGATCTTCTCGCCATTGATGGAGCCGTCGTGGAGGTGTGAGCTAGGGTTTTGAAGATTCAGATTTCATACATTAAAAACACCGAGAAGCCATGAAAAAAGCTACGGCAAAAGAGGGAAAAGAAGGAGAAGAGCGAATTTGTAGTTTTTTTTAATATTAAATTGAAAACTCAGTCATTAATTTTCATGTAAAAATTAAAATAAAATATAAAATATGAGTAACTTTTAGAGGATGAATGATTAAAATATGGCACCCTAACATTTTATATGGGTCATGTAATGTAATTTCGGCCGATAAAATTGTAATATGTAGATATCTTATTAGTCGAAATTGCATTACATGCATACAATAAAGAAAAAAACTTTTGTGTTATTCCTTATATATTTTTAATAAGATTAACTAATTTAAAAAAAACATATGTCAATTATATTATAGAATCACCCTTTATACGATAAGACATAGGTCTTGGTACAAACAAGTCCGCAAGTTCAAAAAGGTATCCTAAACTCTAATTATGATATAAAATATTATTTATTATTTGACTATTTTTTTAATGTTCTTGTTTGACTTTTTGAGGTAATTAAAAAATAAATTGTGTATTTTAAAATTTTGATATTAATATATTAATTTTTTGTTGAATTATAAGCATATTTTAAAGGGTGTAACTCTCAAACATTTAAAACTACCCCATATTTAAATTTAAAGTTTTCAAGAAAGCAGTTTTACAACAGTAGAATAAAACAAAGACTTTCATTTCATAAACATGTTTAACTGAGTGGAGTAAAAGTGTAATAATTTCCCAAATATTACTTCATTCTTCAGTCACTTCAAGCATGCCTTGCTTGAAAATCCTTCATGAAAGCCACCAACTTCTCAACTCCAATCAAAGGCATAGCATTATATATGGAAGCTCGCATCCCACCCACTGACCTATGTCCCTTCAGCTGAACCATCTTTTCCATTGCTGCTTCCTTCATGAACTCGCCTTCCAATTCTGACCTCTCCATTGTGAATGGAACATTCATCAATGACCTCACAGATTTCTCCACTGGACACCTGTAAAACCCATTGCTTCCATCAATCACACCATAAAGAATCTCAGCCTTCTTCTTGTTCTTCTTCTCCACCTCTTTCAAACCACCTTGCTCCAATAGATCTTCAAACACCAAACCACACATATAAATACCATAACAAGGTGGAGTGTTGTACAGTGAGTTATTCTCAGCATGTACTTTATAATCAAGCATCACAGGAGTTATACTCTGAGCATTCCCAAGTAAATCTTTCCTGATGATCACTATGGTCACCCCAGATGGCCCCACATTTTTCTGGGCCCCGGCATAGATGACACCAAATCTAGAAACATCCACAGGTTTTGAACAGAAATTTGAAGACATATCAGCAACCAAAATACCATTGGGGTTCTTGGGGTTTGGGTAATTTTTGAATTCAACTCCATGAATGGTTTCATTGGCGCATATATGCAAATACCTTGCGTGCATGTTTTGATCCAATTCGTTAAAACATGGGATTTTCGTGTACTTATCGGATTTTCCTGACCAGATCACATTGGGTTTACAGAATTTCTGTGCCTCCTTGAAGGCCTTGTCTCCCCATGACCCAGTGACCAGATAATCGACCGGATCATCGGGGTTACAGAGGTTCAGAGGGACGGCGGCGAATTGGGTGGTGGCGCCGCCTTGCAAGAACAGAACGGCATATTCCGTCGGAATATCCAAAAGGGCTCGTAGATCTGCTTCTGCCTTTTGGATTATGGAGAGAAAATCCTTACCCCTATGGCTCATTTCCATCACGCTCATGCCGGATTCGCGCCAAATATAGAGCTCCGACTCTGCCTTCTTCAGCACGCTCTCCGGCAGGGTGGCGGGCCCGGCGGCGAAGTTGAAGAGACGATCCTGGGATGGGGTATGAGCCGATGGACGGTCGGAGATTCGAGTGGGTGTGGCGGCGGATTTGATAGAAATGGGTCTGACGGCGGTGGCGGCGGCGCGTATGGAGGTGGCGGGGAAAACATGGTTTTGGATTGTGGGGCTGTTGAAGAGGTGATTTGGGTTTTGGAGAAGATGATGAGTGCGAGGTGAAGCTCCCATTGATATGGCGTTGAAGAATTTGAGAATAAGCAAGAGGGACACAGAGAGAGCAGAGGTTGAAGGTAGAAGAGTAGTACTGCAAATTTTCTTCTTCCTTCTTTACTTGATTGCTAGGCTTCTTTTTTTTTTGGGTAAAGATTTGAATATGATGGAGGTATTATTTATAGGTTAAATTTAGGTTATAAAATATGAGTTAAAAAGTGTTTGAATGAAAGATTAACATTTTATATATCAATCATAAAATAGAGAATGTGTAAATAAAACATGTAATTGAATGAACTTAGGATAGGTTTGAAAACAAGAAAACATGATAAAAAAAAAAAGATAATACTATTCTCTTTGTACATTCTTCCTACTGAACAAATCTCACATTTTGTAATATGATAAAATTATATTTTTGTCCTCATTTTTTACCTATTTTTAATGTAAGGATAAAATGATAGTTTTATCTACTTTTATTTCATTCACATCATATCATATTAACATAATATTTTTATTTCCTTCAACATTTCCATCCTGTTCTCTCTTTTTTTATTGTTTTCAAACATACGCTAGAGATATTAAAAAGATATTTAAAAAAAAAAGCTCAACCTAAATTTTCTCTGAAGCATAATTGTACTGTTGTCCTTTTATTTTTATAAAATTTTCAATTTATTCTTCTATGTTAACTTGTCATCTCAATTTAGAGTAAGGGCACACCTAGGTATGTTTGGTAACAAATCCAAACAGTAAAATCGTGGTGTTTTACGATTTCCAAAAAAATTTTACATCATATTTTATACATATCAAACATATTTTTTATCATACTTTTTCTCTTTCCTAATTTTTCTCTCTACCTCTCTCCTCACTTTTCTCTACAGTACTTTCTTTTACTCTACAGTACTTTACATCCGTGCATCTATACCAAGCGTACCCTACAATACTTACGTAATTACATATGATCTATTAAAAGAAAGATTATTTAAAATTAAATTCAATGAGATTGGAAGAAAGAAAAGATTTAAATTATCAAGAAAAAAGTATTACTCAGTATTTTAAAAATTAAATTGAATCTTAAAATGTTAAAGTGATAACAATTTTTTGAAGCTTGGAAGATCAAAGTAGAACTTGTCAAGTAGATTGGATCGACCATTGCAATTTGCAAAACAATGGGATGGAATTGGTAGATAGAAGAAAGTTGGAGTTACAAGGAGAAGTATTCAACTCAGACTCTGTTTTATTTAAATTATATATTTATAATATAAATGCATGTGATTAATTTACTATATATATTTAATCACTTTAAATTTTATTTGAATAAAAGACTCTAAAAATTTAAAATATATATATATATATATATATATATATATATATATATATATATATATATTAATTGTATAACTGGTTCAAACTTTTGAGTCTTTAGTGAAATGTCAAGTCCAGATTCGTATTTTATATCTTTTAGTTTGGACTTGGGAGTTAGAAGTCCAAAAACAATGGCGGCACAAGCCGAACCCAAGTTCTTATAATGTCGCAATTATATAACTTTCTTGTGATTCTTGTCATTGGTGAAATAGTGAGTGGCTTTTTTGTTTTATTTACTATATTTAATTATACTTTCATGTGATACTTGGAGCGCACGCCTTTTTTTTTTTAAATAAATTACCATGTTTGACTAATTTAAAAGGAAAGTAAATTTACATATCTTATTTTTAGTCATTTAACGATTAATCGAATTAACTAAGAGCCATAAAAGATGGTTTTCAAGAATTTGACTGACTTTCAAAAATTGCCTGCTTTCCTTTTTAATTAATAAATAATGAGAAAAGAAAGTAAAAAAAAAATCATTTAAATGAAAAAATTTTAAATTTAAAAATATTAATGTAAATTTTTTTAGGACAAGAATCACACAGGGTAGGGAGTAGTTCCATATCAGTCTTATGTTTTAAAAATTTTAGATCAGTTATTTATCTTTGCAACTTGTTTCATATCGGTTCTTTTGTCTAACACCATCAACTTGAACCGCTAAGTGTTGACGTGACATACTAATATAATATTTTTCTCTCTCCGTGACAAATTTAGTTCACATGGCATGCTGATTCATTGTGCTCCTTTCTTCATTGTGCTTCTTCCTCAAACCTTAGCCACCACACATCAAGCACTATTTCACCCCTTGGCAACAGCCGTTAGCTGTTAGCCACCGGCAACGTTCTTCATCCGCATGCCACATCCTTGGTTCTCGCCGCCGGTGACCACTATCACCACCATCTCCGTTCATATCGCCACCACTGTCAGTCTCGTCCTTAGTTCTCGTCGTCGATGACCATCTCCACTTCACCTTCTTTGTCCACCGTCATCTCCATTTTCGTCCTCCACTATCCTTCATCGATTTCTTGGTGCTTGAACTCAAGGTTTTGGGTAGGGTAAGGGTTTGAGTTTTGGAATTTCTTAGAATTTGAAGATGATAAGAATCTGTATGAGAAGGAGGATTTTCTCCTGTCACCGAAATTACTTATACAATTTGCGGTTAATTAAACTTGGTAATGGTACATCTCGAGGGAGGTTCTATTGATTACCACAAATGATTGAATTTTACTTCTCTCCCACATTTTTTTTGGATGAAAGTCGTAGTATTCCATTTAGTGAAAAGAATAAAGAAAGCTTGTTATCATATAAGGATTCACAAGACTTCTATATAATTTTGTTAATGCTAAATCATATGTTCCAGTTTTCTTGGTCAAATATGGAGTTGGTGTTAGTATAGTAATAAGTTTAATCATGATTTCACATTGAGATTGCAGCTACTGTGAGTGAAAGAATTTTCGCCACATCTTTGACAGTTGACACAATTACTTAGTTTTTTTTCTTGGTTAAATTTAGGTTTTAACAACTACTACCTTTCTAATCTTCAAAATAAGGTTTGGGTTTTGGGTTTCTTACAATTTGAAAATGATAAGAATTTGGGCTTGAATTCAAGGTGAAAGAGATGAAGGGTACGAGGAAGAAGCACAATGAAGAAGGTGAAAGACTACAAAGGTTTGAGGAAGAAGCTCAATGAATCAACATGCCACATTAACTTTGTCACGTAAAAGATTGGGAAATGTCATATCAACATGTTATGTCACCATTTGATCAATATGGAACAAGTTACAAAGATAAATGATTGATTTAAAACTTTTAAAAGATAAAAGACCAATATGAAACTAGTAGAAAAGATAAAGAGGTAAAATACTATTTAGTCCCTGAATTGTTGGTCAAATTACTATTTAATCCTCGAATTTGGCAAAAATACTATTTAGTCTCCGAATTTGCAACTCTGTCAACTCTTTAGTCTTCGAATTTGGTAAAAATACTAGTTAGTCCCCGAATTTGCAGCTCTGTCAACTATTTAGTCCATAAATTTGGCAAAAATACTATTTAGTCCCGGAATTTGTAACTTTGTCAACTATTTAGTCTCCTGACCATTATCAGTTAGATAACCAGACACCAGTTGATGTGGCCGTTAAATGCTGAAGTGGCACTGTTAAGTGCCTGGGCACATGCCACATTAGCATTTAGCGGCCACGTCAGCTGGTTATCTAATAGGTAACAGTTAGAGGACTAAATACTAAATAGTTGATAGAGTTGTAAATTCGGAGACTAAATAATAGTTTTGTCAAGTTCGGGGACTAAATAGTTGATAGAATTACAAATTCGTGGATTAAATAGTATTTTTGCCAAATTCATGGACTAAATAGTATTTTGACTCAAAGATAAACGACCAAAATGAGTATTTGGCCTAAATAATATTATAAACTTAAAATCACAAATTATACATGCAATACAAAATGTTAATTAAATAGGTATTTTTTATAATTATATTTTTTAAAAAACGACAAATAAATGGGTTAATAGGCTAAACCTGTTCATTACACGAGCTGGCTCGTCTAATAAATTGGTTAAGTGGGCTGCGATAGAAATAGTACTAATATGTTTTTTTTTTTGGTAAAAAATAGTACTAATATTATACAGGCAAAAAATAAGCAACCTCAACTTTAGGTGGGCTAAACGGGTTGACCTAATGGATTGAATGAGCCCACTTTGACGGCTTTACTCCATAGAGTTTTGCCATTATAGTAATTAAACCTGCCTGTAACCTAAACTATAAAGAATAAAGATACTACTCTCTGTTTCCTGTGAAATAAAACCAAGACAAGCTTTCATCTCTGTAGAAAAACATATTCCGGTTCTTCACATCAGTAATGAAAAACCACAACAATTTAGTGACTGATGACTCTTCCTATGGCTCAGTGTAGCTTACTTTACTGGCTATACAATTTAGTGACACTAGTAAGATACCCAATACTTCTTTGACTATTGCCCTTGAAATCAAAATTGATAAGACAAATTTTCACTTCAGGTTTATATGTCAGCCGAGAGGAGAAAATCAGACAAAAAAGATTAGATATCTAGCTTGAGCTTAAAAGTTATAACTTATAGAATATTAGTGTAAGTACAAAAATGACCCATTAATATAAGAGAGTGGAAAGTGATGGCTTACTTTGTTTAAATTGAAGCAATTGCAGTCTTTATTTCAGCTTGAAAATTTCAACCTCTTCTTCAAAATGACTTCTATATATCGACCTTTATGTTGCATTGTCAGCTATCACCCACTGTCACATATATCATATATGCCTCTCTTTTAATCGTCTTCAAATGGCTAGAATAGTAAAGATACTTCTGGCAGGCAACAGCCGTTGTTCTTTATCATTTATCAGATGCTGTTGATGGAAATTTTCTATTTTGGAGCAATTTCGGCATCAATCACTGATCATCCTTGGACGGCTTAAATAACTTGACTAATTTGTGAAGCCCTGCAGTGGTTTCTTCACCCTCACGTTTCTCGGACAATTCAAGCTTCTTTAAACTAGTCTTCTGATCCGGAATACTTTCACTCTCAACCAATTTCTGTTTCTTGATTTTCTTTTTCTTAAGTCCTGGATTTGATGTTGATGAAACTTGTCTTTCACTTTTCTGGAATACTTTTTCACCCTCACGTTTCTCGGACAATTCAAGCTTCTTTAAACTAGTCTTCTGATCTGGAATACTTTCACTCTCAACCAATTTCTGTTTCTTGATTTTCTTTTTCTTAAGTCCTGGATTTGATGTTGATGAAACTTGTCTTTCACCTTTCTGGAATACTTTTTCACCCTCACGTTTCTCGGACAATTCAAGATTCTTTAAACTAGTCTTCTGATCTGGAATACTTTCACTCTCAACCAATTTCTGTTTCTTGATTTTCTTTTTCTCAAGTCCTGGATTTGATGTTGGTGAAACTTGTCTTTCACCTTTCTTTGTTACCAGATGATGGTTTAGTGGATCTGGTAGTTGCAATTGGCATATTTCATTGGTGCCTTTCTCAGTCTTAATTTTACCTCTCTCAGCCTCAAAAACTTCTGTTTCCCCAACAATTCCGCTTCTCATAGTTTCAAGAACAACTTTACCCAAAACAAATCTTATCTCCGAAGGGCGACCCATCGCAAGCAAATTATAGTTTATTTCAAAATTATTTTTCTCACTCCTGTAAGATTCAACATTATTGAGCAGCACTTCAAAGACTTCAGCCACGCTCTTTCCAGTTTTCTTTGGTACAAAAACCTAAGAACAATGAAGTGTTAAGTCCAATTGAGCCTCTAAACTACCAGAAAGCAACACAAATTCAAGTGGATGGAGACAAAATATTTACTGAGAACAAGGTTGTTCAACTCAAGAGTTTAAGTAAACTCGTGAAGGGGGTTAATTCATGTCGTAAAAATCGCAAGAGTTTACCAATGATAATAAATAACTAATATATATATAACATTATAACTTAACTATCATAATAAATAAAAATAAAATAAAATAAATTCAAATTCAAATTCTTAAAACACTTAATATAAATCCACTTAAATCATAAACTTTCACACATTATGAGGAGCATGTGATGTTGTTAATAGTATTTGGGTGTGTCGAACAAAGTCCCACATTGCTAGGTGAAAGGAGATCCAAAAGTATATAAGATAAAATGTGGTGATGGGGGAGTAAATGGGCCAAGAGAATGTGGTAATCGCACACACAACAACAAAGGGAAACAATTCAAAACAGGCGATTTTGGTAGTTCAGATATAGTATACACAATAAACAATATAATTTTCTTTCTGTTTTCTTTTTTTGTGTAGCCCTAACTTTTTACTTAACCTCTCTTAGACTCTCCTCATCTTTTTATCTCGCACCAACTAATCTACTGTTGGACTATTGCACTTGGTTGCTTTCTGTTGTTTTACTCAATCACTAGACTATTGGGAAAAGTAAAGAGAAAGATTGTGACTTTGAATTATGTATAATAACTGATAATTTGAATGAAGAACATTAGTTGTTTTTTTTTTTGATAGAAGAATGAAGAACATTAGTAACTTATTATACTTGCCATGTTTTCTTCTCAATTAATCAATAAAACAAGGACACAAATATTTTTAAGTGTATCAGTTTTTTGACACTAACACTGTCATAGCACATTGATGACAAGCATATAGACATGTCATATATATGGTTCGGTATGTACCAGCAAGGTTGTTAGGATCTCAATTTAACAAGTAAGATCTTACGATTTTACAATCTTATTCATAGAAATTGATCCCAATCTTAGATAAAATATAAATATACTAGGATAGCAAGAAGTTTACGATCTTGTATGTCTGATCTTACAATCTAATGTGTTACATATCTTGCAATCTCATATTAGAAACTTACCATTTTTAAGAAAAAATTCAAATAACACACTAGTAGTTCACATTAATAAAAGGAATTGTTTTATAGAAGTTGTTTTAATGTAAATTGTTCAATATATCTTAACATATTTGATGAAAGTAGGATTATTTTTGGATGAATTTATACTTTTAAAGAAGATTTTATATCATTATATGAATTTTATTCATTTTATAATGCGATTCAATCTATCTTGTACCTCTTCCGATCTTATGCAAGATCTCGATCTTAACAACCTTGTGTACCAGACACTCCTGGTCCCAAAGAAGGAAAATTTAAATAATGTAGTTTATGATTTTGTATTTAGTATATTTTATGGAAAATAATAATAAAAGGAATTTAAAATATAGGACACAAACGATTAATCATATTGAAATTTTAATAAATCTAGATAAGCATTGCCAGAAGATACTAGCAAGACCTGAAAAACCAAGAATAATAATTTGGTTTCGATGGTATGGTTCTAAAAGTAATTTTAGTTTGGTCTGTTTTCCAAAAATTAAGGACTGCAAAGGATTTTTTTTTTTTTTGGGGTCTGGTTTGAGTCTGAGCCTCAATCAGACCAGGCTGGAGTCACTGGACCATAAGGGAGGAAGGCCTAAAGAAGCATTTTGTCTGAAAATGGCAGAAACAGACTGAAGATAAATCAACTCTATCCTTTTATCCCCAGAAGCACTATTAAACAAAAATATATATCTATATATATATGGCTTTGGACCCTCATTGGTGTCACAAATTAGATATTTCTTAATTAAAAAATACAAGAAAAATATATAATGGGAGGTAGTGGGAGAGAGAAAAAATATATGATGTACATACGAGACTTAAAAGATGAATATTCATAGACATTTGAATGTAAAATGAGCTAAGCTAAGTCATGTTCTAATTATAATTTATACAATATGATAAGAATTATATTTCAAATACTACTTAGCCCTTTTACTAGATCATCCGTATTTAAAAGGCAAAAGAACTGCTTGAAAATTAGGCCTTTGAATTGCACCGTCCATTATGAGTAGCTGACTTTTCTGTCTAATTTGGCTGTGGGGTACACAGGCTGGTGTTTTCATGTTTTAGGTTTTAGACTTTTAGAATCATTTTATCCCTTTATATAGTATCTAATTATCTAACTACGGAAAATTGTAATCTTCCAACAAAGTACAATTTCCATTTTCTTGCTTCATCAGATCAACTTTAATTTTCAAAAACCACAAGATCTGGTCATTGACAGTGAAGTATGACAGAGCCCTAATTATGGATGTTTAGTTTAACAAAACTTGATCCCATTGCATGCATACAGCAGTTAGTCAAGAAAAAATTGAATCTTAGCAAAAAAGTGTTACACACCTAAGTAGATGTACTTACCAAGCCAAAGCAACTGCTTTTGCAATTTCTAGACATGAATTTAATAAGACTCTTCTCCTCAACTAGAGCAAGTGTGGAATCCACCACCAAAGATGCCAAACCAGAGACTGCTTTTGCAATTTCTTCATCCGATTTGTATATAGTGGACCTTCTTATTTCTGGCACAAAATTAACATTCATTTCTGCATGTTCTTTTGCAAATTTGACACCTTGTTCCCACTCCCCATGATATAGAACAGAAGCAAGTGTCCACACGACAAGGGCATCTTGAGGGTTATTAACTAATGCCAGGTGAAAAGCTAGTAATCCAACCCTGTATGATATAAAAACAATAGCATCTCAGACATATTTAAAAAAAGAGAGAAAGAAAGAAAGCTGTTATGCTTCAGGTGATTAAACATGAGGCGTGGTATGTTGCTAAGGAGTTTATGTGACTAGACATAAGAATTGGAATTGGAATTGTCTTCCTCCAATTGGTGCCTAGGGGGATTGGTGGTTATATGGGATACAAGCTATAAAGCACAGACAAGCTTATCTTTAGGCATGCAGCATGTCCGACACATGACAAAACACTGACACATCATGACACGCTATCAATACACGTTCGACACAACCATACATGTATCAAAATATTTAAAAAAAAACTATTTTTTCAGCTCGAACACGTGCCAAATGAAACTTGGACATTTGCCAAATATAGTTCATATTTGAGCCAAGTATAGGATGACCCGAGAGAAAGGAAAATACCAAAAAAATATGTGAATGAAAATATAAAGAACTCATTTTAATTATATTATTAAAAATAAATTCTAATTGTTTTTGTTGTATATGAGATTGAGTAAATTTGATTTAGAAAATAATAGTGTTAATTGCTTAGAAAATAGAACAATATTGGTATATCAACGTGTTTGTGTTGTGTCAAGTGTCAATGTCTGTGCTTCATAGGATACAAGGCCACAAAGGTAGATTTGTTCATGGTTCTTTCTCAGTTTCCATTTTGCTGGATATTAAAGGGAGGATCAATGATGGGCTAACTTGGTTTATGGTTGTTTAAGGCCTCATGTATGATCTCTGTTCTGGAAAGAGTTCAGTTACAGTCCTGAGTTTTATGCTACCGATATATTTAGTTTTCCTAATGAAAAGTTAGGAGCTGGCCGTACCATGGTGACTATGTAGGGGTTTGATGATTTCATTTGGGATTGTGACCTTAGAGTATTACCATTATCTGATGCTAAATATTGATCAGTAGTTAAGAGGAATACTAGATCTTCTCGGTTGGATAGATTCTTGTTTAGTGACACTTGGGAGGAATCTTTTTCCAGATCTGAAGCAATAAATGCTGAATCAATTACTTTGAGATCAGTTCCCAGTCGATATGGAATCTTGAAAGGTTCAAAAGGGTCCCCGTTTCACTTTGAATGACGCTTCTTTTCATCCACTTGAGAAAGAGGTCGGGGGACTGGAAAGGTACTACAGTAGAGGTAAAGTAGTGAACACTACAATTTGGGAAATTATAGGACTAGAAAAGAGGAAATTTTTTTAATGAAAAATGAAATTTATTGAAGAAAGGAAATGAATACGAAAGAATACATGAAAATAGGACTAGGAGTCCTCTACAATCAAAATCAACAGAAAAAATAATAAATGAAAATAAAATGAAGACTCCAGCTCAACAAAGTCTTCCAATCCCCTTGGAGACCCATAAGGGATACTCCTCTAAACAAACCATTTGAAGAAACCCACAAGGAAGACAAAATGGTGATTCTCTCCCAAAGGAGATGAGGTGGGAGAAATTTATTGTTGAAGACTCTAGCATTCTGCTCTACCAAAGTCCCCTAAGAGTTGCGAGTATAGCACATCGCCAAAATGTTTTATCCTAGCAATATCTTTTTGGGACCCAGAAATCTATAAGATCTAGAGTTTGGATAATTAGAATGGGACATTTTATTCTTCAGGTGGCCTTATCACTCTTCTTAATCGTGTTAATCCAGCATACAAGGATAACAAGTGCTGAAAAAATTAAGAGGATGATGGAGACCAATATAGAGTGGGAAAAGGCTTTGATTGTTGTTGTATGGAGACCAATATAGAACTACCAGGAAAGATAAGGGACCAAAATGGGTATTTGGCCAATTTATAAACTACGCTCCATTAATCTATTCATTTTCTAGCAATGAGGTATTTTGGAATAGGCAAGTGTTATTGCCTTATTGGAAAGAGAGCGATGTTTCCTATTACTATGGATCAGTCCCTCCAAATTTGCTTTAAAGGTTTTAGCAACAAGGAAAACAAAACTTTGTCCAGTGTGCAGCTATTAGATGGTTTGTCTAGTTGGAGAGGAATGCCTGCATCTTCAAAGGCATTTTGTCGCCTTCAAGTATGTTATGAGATGAAGTTTTGTTCGTCTTCTTTTTGGTACCTGCACATGGTCTTTTAAAGGGAATCTCTATTTCTTTCATGCAAAGAGATTAGACAGCTCTTCTACACTGAGACAGTCCCTGTCTTTTTTTTCCCCCTTCAGAGGCTCAGAGCACAATCCATGATTCATGGGCAGTGGGCAATAAGATCAGGAAAAAGGACATAAGTGAACACAGGTTTATGTATACAAATGTATTTCTATATTCAATATAAAATATCTTGCTGGAAGATTTTGTATAAACTGGAATATCTTTTTGCCTATGATGTTCCACATAGCATACCCATATATCTATCTGTGCTTCCTAACTTCTCTCTCACCTAAAGACATTCAGTCTTGATGAAACTTCTAGTTTTTCACAGGCAGTCAGCAGGTTAGATATAAAACACATAGAACATTAAGCAAGGAAAAAGGAAATTACTTACCATATAGCGCAAACAGAAGGTCGATCACACGCAATTAATTTATCCAAATGGAAGAATAATTTCTGCAAAATTTAATTCATATATTATAAAAGTAACAACAGAACAAAAAAAGTACTTTATCAAGACCAAAGTCAAAACTTAACGCATCCAATATATGGCATTAGTGGTTAATAACAAGCAAAATTCTTATGAACTTGACTAGGAATATATGGGAAGTTGGGAGCCTCTTCACATTTTCAGAACATCTCTCAATGTCTGATTGATGTGTTGATAGTGATATGAATTTAACCTTTCCATCCTAATATCCACCAAAAAAAATTCTATTCAATTTACACATAGTTCTTCAAATCAAAATCATCTACAACCATGCCCACTAAAGGGGGAGAAAGATCATCCCCAATTATCTCCACACAATTTTACATTTCAAAGTGAATTTTGATTACTTATACGGGTGAATGATTCTAAGATTACTCAACAAAGTCTGCAGACCAACAAAATTTTATTTTGAAAGACATCTGATTTAATTAATAGTGAAGTACAAAATTATAAGTTTATAACAAAATTTTTCCCACTTGCAATGACTTTAGTATATGCATCAATTGAAATCAATAACTTTACAGGGAGCTTTTAAAACAAAATTTTGCAAACTTAACTTACCATAAACATACTGGAAGCCCGAGCATCTTGTTTGGTAGCTTGTTGGTCAAGGTATTTTGCCTGAAACCAATCAATAAGTAAGAACTCTATATAAGTGATAACCTGATCAGAAAATAATTACAAGACTACACGTCTGCAACTCAACTTACATGCAAAGGAAGTAAAAATTCAAGCAGTTTGAATTTCCAGAGCAAGTAGAGAGATGGTTCAGCAGCTCCATAAGAAAGCATATAGTTCAATTCCATCATTAATTTTTGCTGAAATATATAGATAACAGATGTGAGATAAAAAATGAAGTATGATTTCCTTGATGTCCAAAGGTAGACCCTGCGGAAGAATAATTTTATATGATAGACAGTTTTACTTTTTCCAAAATCAAATTTAGGCAGCATAACATCATCCGCTCATTACAATTAAAGTTACCTCATTCATGCCCTTAACCGATGTAGAAAAAGTTTTTATTGCTGCCTCAATCTCCTTTGATAAGGATAAACCTAGACGAGCTGCAATTCTCAAGGCGCGCAAAATTCTTCCTACACAGATTTCCACAAGTTACTTGATATGTATTGTAGATGATAGTGAATAAAGTCAAAGATTATCTTAAGATGCTAATGATTACCTACCAGGATCCTCTTTGAAAGATAGCTGGGCAGGGATAACAGTTCGCAGCTGAATCCATATCACAAGACATTATTACACTCTAAAGTGTAATTAAAATCGAGATTGGTGGTGCTAAACATTCCTTAGCAAATCAAATAATGTTACCTTCATAGACCTTAAGTCTTCCAATCCATTGGCATAGTCATAGACTTTACAAGCGAAAGGATCATAAAATAAACTGTTGACAGAACAAGAAATAAATTTGTAAGTAAAGGAGGGGAAAAATCATAACTGAAACTAGTTATAAAACATATAGATCTAAGATCCCCAGAAATTAAATATCCAAACTATACCTGTTAACTGTGAAGTCCCTGTGCAAGGAGTTTTTGCAGCGAATGACGTCCTTAACATTACAGCCTTTAGGCATTAGTGAGGATAAAAAACTTTCTTTCCCTTTAGATGTCTGTGTCACTGTCTCAAAACTGGATACCTGAGCCAGTATACATTTAAATGATAGTCCATTATTTAATTAATTGAAATACAATAATCATTAAAGAATACTCAAATGAAGAACACAGAAAACCATACATGTAATTTGTCGCTTGAAGAAATAAAAAATAATTATAATCATGTCTGAACTCAATGAACAGACCTCTATTACAGAATCTTTAATGTGCACCCTGCATACGGGAAAATGTCGTCCAACAATTATTGCACGATGAAACTGCTTTCGTATCTGTAAGATTTTGTTGTCAAAATTGCTTTTAAAACTCACAACAGATGCACATTACACAACTTATATGGTTGAGTAATTAAAACGTTATAGCAAAACCTGTGTGAGCTTTGCTGTTGTGATGACATCAAAATCTTTTGGAATTCTATTAAGGACTAAATCTCTCACACATCCACCCACCAAGTAGGTCTCAAATCCTGCAATTCAAAAAATGACAAAAAATCTAATATTAACAGAAAAATCCTCACTAAACAGAGAACGCTTAAGGGAAGGCTATTGTTAATTGGTACCAGAAGTGGATTTTCGGGTTTTCCCATCAGTGTGTTTTTCAATAAAGCATTTTCGGGTTTTCCCATCTTTATTCCCTATGTTCAGCTGAGATCAAACTAGCACCCTTCTTTTATAAATAAGAAACAAAGAAGTATCCATATTTTTTAATAGAACGTAAAGAAATATCTCAACCTAATCATTTAGCAATTACATTGGCTAGACTTGAAAAATGATTTGTGTAGATAGTAGATAACATTATCAAGAGTAGGAGTGTAGGACTATTCAGTTATTACGACCAAAACAATGGACAAAACCACTAGTAGGTAATGCATCAAACAGGCACAACCAACATTTTGAGTATCCTGCGCATAGTATCTCCAAAATTAAGATATGCAGCAGACAGACTAGCATGGAATGGAGTGCTCGTTTGCTATCATCATTAATAACAAGGAGAAGACAGGGATAGTTACTAGCCCGTGTATAATCTCACTTACACGATGGCACTTACAGGCATGAGAAAATTCTCACCGTTAACCCGTAGATTATTCAGAACTGTCCAAGATGCACGTGAAATCATAGAATCAGTAATACCAAGACTCCTTGCATCAAACTTCTTCCATTTTGCCTTTGAGAAGTCAACGCAACCTGAATCGTTGATCAAAATTATAACAGGCCTCAAATGTAAATACAGAGACACAAATAAGGCTTTGGTCACGTACTGTAACCAGAATCAATTCTTTTGAATCATTACACCCATCAATAATATAATGGAAGATTAAATTTGAATATGGCAACTAGCTCCCAATATTACAGATGAAATTTTCTGGGCATTCTACTTAGTAACAGCTCTACTAATACCGCACAGCAGCTGGGTCAATGAGATACAGGCGGATAACTTGAAAAGCGTAAAAAATAAAGGATGAAAAACGAACAGTTTACCTACCCAGTTCTACCTGAATGAGGAAAATAAAATACAGGCAAAATAGGAAGTGTAAAAACCTAGAATAGCAGGGTAGTCGAAGCCCATTTGTTTGGAGCATTTTTCTTTTGCTGCTCCTTTGGGTGTTTTACTTTTTGAGCTAAATCTCTGCAACACAGAATTCAGAAGGCAGAAATAGCGAGGTCAAAAAGAGATGTCACTAAGTGTTCGACAAATTGCTTCAACAAAAATAAACGACATTGTAGTTGTAGGAGATGTAACCTGCAAGATGATTGAGGACCCCACGCGAGAGAGGAGGACATGCTTAACGTTGTTGATTCTGAGAAGAACCGCCATGGCAGCATGAATTTCCCCAGCGCGCTAGCTAGCTAGCAAGCAAGTTACGTTCATTTTGAAGCGGCCGAGTTATACTGGGCGGACACTGATCACACATGACACCCAAGTCCCAACACTACAGCGGGCAATTAATAAATCTCGATTTTAATTTTTAACTAATTAAATTTTTTTTATTCAATTTTTAATTATTTAAATTAAGGGTTTTGCAAGACTTTCAAAAATATGTTGTTGACTTTTCACCAAATTTAAAAAAATAAATTCTCCTCCATCAATCAAAAGAAACTTTAATAAGTGTCATAAATAAACCCTTAAATTAAAATAAAGACAAAACTTCATCAGGTTCTCTTCTTACAAAATGACACATGTGGTTCGACAAGACAACTGAGATTCGACGGTGGAGCTTTCACCTTTGAGTTCCGACAAATCAAGCTCTCCAAGACGAGAAGTGCGTGAGGTCTTAAGTGAAGAAACATCAAGGACATTTTGGTCTTTCCAGTCAAGTTATAGGACATTTTAGTATTTTTTTCATACTTTACTTACCTCACTTTTCCTCTAATTTTTTTCACACCAAACAATTTTTCCTCCAATTACATGTAATACTTTTTTACTTTCCCTCCTGCTTGGTACAAGTTTCAAGTTTTATTATAGAAGTTTTATACTTTTCATGGCTTCACCTATTGGCCATGTTCTTTTACAAGATTTGGCAATAGAAATGACCATGGAATGGGTGAGGTCCACTGGATCCCACTTATTTTTTACTTTTTTATTTTCATCAACTTTAAAAAAACAAAAAGAAAATATAAAATGTCTATTATACCCTTTGATTTGACGCAATCATAACTTTCTTTTCTTTTTATTATTTTAATATAAGGGGTAAAGTGGTAATTTTAATACATTCCTATTCTATTTCCATTCCCAAACTTTTACTAACAAACATAGTAAACGCATTCCGTTTCCGTTTCCGTTTCTATTTCTACGTAAAGAACGTGCCCTTATGGTAATGTATGAGCCCTCTAAAATGAGATGGAATACAAGATTGTTTTAGAAAATTGAAGCAAAATGTCAATTTTGTCTCTTTAATTTTTTTTACTATGTGAACATGTTTTCTTTGGTCTTTTATTATTAATTTATTAATGTAAAGATAAAATGACACAAAATGTCAATTTTGTCCCTTTCTTTTACTATAATGTGAACATGTTTTCTTTGGTCTTTTATTATTAATTTTTTAATATAAAGATAAAATTGTTATTTTTATCAAATTTTTATTCCTTTTTCATTTTTATTCTATGCTAAACGTGATTTTAAACATTTTCATTTCTATTAAATTTGTTATGACCAACAAACGAGCCTCTATAGTTAGAGCTGTCAAAACATGTTTAATCCACCAAGTTGACCTATTCAACCCACCAAATAAGTGGGTCGGGATCGAAAAATTTAGCCCATTTTATAGATAGTTTGACAAAAAAACTCGATCCACCTTACACGCAGGTTAAGTGGGTTGGCGGTTTATATATATATATAAATAAATTAATATATTAAAAAAATCTATGGATACGTTCTTTTAATAGAAAAGATGAGAGAATAGGAATGAAAATGGGAAAAGATGAGGGAATGGGAATATCATGTTAATGTTATGTGATGTGAAAGGAATAAGTGGGTAAATGATCATTTTGCCTTACATAAAAAAGTGAGAATGAAATAAAAGGCATGTTCACTTGCAAGAAACAATAATGGAAAAAGCCAATTGAAATGGCGGGGTCCACTGGGTCCCACTTACTTTTTCACTTTTTCATTTTCATCAACTTAAAAAAAAGAAAAAAATACAACATATCTATTATACCCTCTGATTTGACATGATTTGACACAATTATAACTCTCTTTTCTTTTTATTATTTTAATATAAGGGGTAAAATGGTCATTTTAATACATTCCCTTTCTATTTCTATTACCAAACTTTTACTACTAAACACATCAAATGCATTCCGTTTTTATTTCCATTTCTATTTCTGCCTAATGAACATGCCCAAAGGGTGTCTTTGGTTAGTGGGTGGATGATGTAATGGGAATGGTAATGGAAATGAAAGATGTAATGGGATTGCAAAAGGGAATGAAAAAAGTAACATGAAAGTGATGTGGCGTGAATGGAATAAAAGTGAGTAAAATGACCATTTTATCCTTATATTAAAAATAAGAATGGAATAACGTGAGTAAAAAAGTAAGGACAAAAAAAAATTTAATTACATTACAAAAAATAGAGTATTATTAGTTGGAATGATATCAAGAAATTAGGTCGACCAAACATTCAACCAAACGTGCCCTAAAAGTGAGTAAAAAAAATAGGACCAAAAACATAATTTAATCACATTGTAAAAAGTAAAATTTGTTTGTTAAGAAGAAAAGAGGAGGGAAAAGGTCTCCTTTCCATCGCCTTTTACATGAAACGAACACAGCCTAAGTCCTATTCCTTCATTTGGATTTTTTATGGTTTGCATTTTAGATGTTTAGAAATTAGAATTGGATGTAATATTTTAGTATTTATGTATTTGACTTACTTTTTTAAATTAGGACATGTATTTGGCTTGTACCTTTTTTATGTTTGGATGTATTTAAAATTTTTTTAAATTTGACTTATTTTTTAATATTTCAATATTATTATGTATTGAATGTATACAAAAAATTATCAATTTTTTTAAAAAATTAAAAAATAGGTGAATTAAGTGAGCTAATCCGACCCATAATTTAAGTGAATCATGTTGATATTTTTCAACCCATAAAAATTTACCTTGGATGAACTAACCCGTGACGTGTGAAACCCGTGTGGAACCTGGCTCACTCGGACAATTCTACCTATAGGACATGTTCACTTATAATATTTTCAATCCATGGAAATGAGTGGCTCCCACTCATTTTTTTTTACTTTTTTATTTTCATCAACTTTAAAAAAAAAAAGAAAAAAGAAAAAGAAAATACAAAAATCTATTATACTCCTTTGATTTGACATAATTATAACTTTCTTTTCTTTTTATTATTTTAATATAAGGAATAAAAGGATCATTTTACTACATTCTCATTTTATTTCTATTACTAAACTTTTATTACTAAATACATCAAATATTTAATTTTCGCTTTTATTTTTATTTCCATTTTTATTTTTACTTAATCAACGTGCCAGTGTCCTACAATGTTGACATTGCAGAAGCCAAGTCATCTATTGTGTTGACGTGGCCAAAGAATCAGCGAGTGACACGTGTGCTCGGGGTTATTACTTTCCTGGGAAAAACCAAAACCGAGTGAGATGGGTTAATACAATGACCTTGACCCTTGTGTTTCTATTTATGACTTGCATATATTTATTTATAATAACTAATAATTTTTGGGATTCATTTCCATAATTTTTCTAATTTTCCCATCATGTTCTCCCAAAATTTCTCACCCTGTCTTCGCCATTTACGAGTTTGTTTTCGATTGTTCTAGGGTTAGGGTTTCGATTTCTAACTTCGATCTGGTTTTATTGTTTCCTCCACCTGAAGTACTCTAGGCGCCTCCCGTGTTTGGGACGGGGGCACCATGGGAGGTGACAGTGCTGCTGCTGCTGCTGATCAAGCTACGGAATCGAAGGCCACCGGTGGCGTCAACATCAACATTCGATGCTCCAATGGTTCTAAGTTTTCGGTTCAGACTAGTCTCGATTCTACCGTTGGATCATTCAAGGAAGCTGTCGCTCAGAAGTGCGATATCCCATCCGATCAACAGCGGCTGATTTATAAGGGTCGGATCTTAAAGGACGATCAAACCCTGCTAAGCTACGGTATACCCGATCTTGCTATTATTTTTCTAAAACATGTTCTGACATTCCAAAGTATCATGTTTTATTTGCTTCTGGGAATGATTTAACTATGTTTTGGTACGGTTTTGTTCGTGGTGTTTATTTTGTTATCTTTGGGAACAACGGAGATATCATGGATGAATTATTTTTGGGTAGAAATTGATAGAACCTCGGCTTTTATGTTAGAGTGCTGATTTGTTTTTCTTCCTTAGCAACTAGTATTCTAGATTCTATAGATTCTCTAACATAAAGGAGGTCTTTATTTTGACGTAGATAGATTATTGTTATTATTATATTAGTATGTGGTTGGCTTGTCTAAGAAACCAACTTAGCTCAAAATGTCCAGTTAAGCTGCATTAGGGTTGTGCAATGGATGCTAATAGTTGGAAAGGTTCTTCACCGATTCTTAATCAACTACGGAGAATTAAATGTGAAAGATAATGGGTCCTTTTATTCCTTCCAATTTCCAAAGGAAGGATGCTTGCACATGCGAAACATTGTGAATTTAAAATTTGTTATACATTGCTGCTATTTTATGACTGGAAATAGGTGATCGTCTATAACTTATTTGTCTATTTTCTTTTCTTATATTGTTTAATATATGTTTCTTCATTTTAAACTAAAGCTTCAAGGGGCAGGTTGAGAAGTTTATAAATCTCTTTTTCTCCCAGGTGATTGGAGCATCATATTTGTCTCCTAAGTTGGGGTTGATACTGCCATATGTTCTGAGAAATCATATATCTATGCCAACTTACCCCAGTTCTGTTTTCTCTTTCTCCTTATGATTGCTACTCTCAGTATATAGTTTTGTTACTCAATTACTTTCTACTTTTTAGAACCAGACTTATCTTCATCATTAATACTACAGTATTAGTATGCATTCTGCACTTTATATGTAGAATTTTCTGTAAATAATTCTTCCCCCCTCCATTATTTTGGATTGCAACAAAATTTATCTGGCTTGAAAATTTTGTTTTGGTGGGTGACTTAATCCATGAGTTATAGCGACCCCACCTAGTGGAAAAAGGCTTTGATTGTTGTTGTTTTAATCCATATGAGCAAATTTAACTAAATTTCCTATATATGCTAAATAGGTTTGGAGGCAGATCACACTATCCATTTGGTACGTGGCTTTGCACCAGCTGCACCAACCAATACAACTGGTGGGACCAATGCCACAACAACTAATGCAAGAGGTTCTGGTACTAATGATGGTGGGAGTTTAGGAGGGTCTGGTTTTGGAGCTTCATTGTTTCCTGGACTGGGTCTCAATGGGACTGGGGGCAGTGGCATGAATGGCTTATTTGGAGCAGGCCTTCCCAATCTTGAACAAATGCAGCAACCATTTATTTCGAATCCAAATTTAATGAGGGAAATAATGAACACACCTGCTATGCAGAATCTAATAAATAATCCTGAGATAGTCCGTAATCTTATAATGAGTAATCCACAGATGCAAGAGCTCATGGATCGAAACCCTGAGCTAGCACACATACTTAATGATCCCAACACTCTCCGCCAGACACTTGAAGCTACAAGAAACCCTGAGATTATGCGTGAAATGATGAGAAATACCGACAGAGCAATGAGCAACATTGAATCTTCTCCCGAAGGATTTAACATGCTGAGGCGGATGTATGAGAATGTTCAAGAACCATTCTTAAATGCCACAATGATGGCAGGTAATAATACTGGAAATGATAACTCTAACCCGTTTGCAGCACTGTCTGGGATTCAAGGTGGTCAAGCCAGGAATAGATCAACTAATCCCTCAAATACGAATTCTGAATCAGCTGCTGGTTCTCCCTCCCCCAATACTAGTCCACTTCCTAATCCTTGGACATCTACTGGAAGTAAGTCTTAGTACCTTCTTATTTCTACATAATATAATAGCTGAGCACCACTTTATCTTCAGTTATTTCTAAAAAAAATTTCCTCATTCTGATCTGTGTCTGTTCAAAAGCTGGTGGCTGCATTTTCTAGTTGCTTATGACCAAGCAATGCTAATTGATTGCAGGTGTTGCAGCTGGAGGTACCCAAAATAACACAAGGTCATCTAGTGGAGGGAATGCTAGGCCACAGGCACCCACTGGCTTAGGAGGACTTGGTCTGCCAGATCTTGAAGGTATGATGGGTGCTATGCCGGATCCTGCTTTATTAACCCAGTTAATGCAAAACCCAGCTATTTCACAAATGATGCAAAGTATCCTTTCCAACCCCCAGGCTATGAATCAGGTATCTACATCCCTTGCTCGGTGCTAGGTGAATTGTGCGTGTGTTGAACTGATCTCTCTAACATTAAATTTACTGTTAGATCCTTGGTGTCAATGCTGAGCAGCGTGGCATGCCTGATTTAAATTCTCATCTTAGACAAATGATGCAAAACCCGGAGTTCATTCGCATGTTTTCTTCACCTGATACAATGCAGGTAGGCATATTTAAAGTTTTGCATCTGTTGGTCTATAAGTATGTCGTCCAATGTGGCAATGCCTAAATTAGCAGTTGTATCTGTATAAACATCTATGCAAAATGGCAATTTTGGATGTTCACTTGATCAAGCCAAGTGCATTTTTTTTTTCAATAGATTCCAACGGGTTTCTAATTGAGAGGAGACTATTAGAGACTCTTGTACGAAGAGTATATCGAATGAAAGATATAGCCCAATAACTAGAGATAGAGGGAACCAAAAATAATAATTGGAGAAACTATTATGATGGATTTACCTATAACAACCTAACTATAGAAATGAGCCAAGATAGAACACTGGTGTCGTTTGGTCCATCTGCCTATGCTTGCACATCCGGTTCCAAGCCCGGATAAAAGAGGAGGGTTGTGTAAGGTAGTCGACAGCCAGCGTAAAACCTTGTCAAATCTTTATGAATATGGATCAATGACGTTTTTAGAAATAATTATGGAAATTATTTTCAAAAACGGATTTTTGAAAGCGAAAAGAAATGAAAGAACTTGTTAAACAAGTTTATTTTGGAGGCTAAGACCTTTTGTATATTTACAGTACTGCTTTTAATGAAAACAAAGAAGAAACATGTAAAAGTTGTTTTTGCCCTTTTGATTCTCTAGAAATCCATTATGATTTTTGGTTCTTTATGACAGTAGTTAGTTTCCCCCCACAAACAGAAATTTGTTCTGAGAACGGAATTTAAACAGGCCAATAATTATATCAGACCTTGTTGAATTCAGGGTCGCATAGGCCTAACCAATGATTGGTTAATAGTTACCTATCTAAGTGTTATGGAAAAAAATGTGGCCTTGTCATTTTGCGCTGTCTATCTCATGCCTTATTTTCTGTACAAATTATGAATCTTTGAAATGTGATCTAATTTGATAATGAGGCTATATTGTATTCTTTTTTATTTGGGCGCTTATCTATAATCCTTCTCACAATTCTGTCTATTGCAACTGGCAGCAACTCTTGTCTTTTCAGCAAGCTCTTCTGTCTCAGCTTGGTCAGCAACAATCAACACAGTGAGTGATGACATAGTCCTGGTCTTCACATTATCACATGACTTTTTTTCCCTCTTCCAAAAAATATACAAGAACTTCCATGATTTATTGTTAACTTGGTGACTACTGTTATATGGTGATTTCTCAATCCTATTACCAAATGATGTATTTATCTGCTTTGCTCTGCTGTAGCGTCCACTACAACTGAGCTTCTTAGGCCCAGAAACACTTTCTAACTTCCCCTAAGCATAGATTCTGGTATTGTGTAGTATGTTTTATCTGCTTAAATTCTCATTGCAACATGCAATATTTTCATATATAAATGTAAATAGATGTGTTTGTGTTATACAATATTTCACAATGAACTAAGGGTTTGACTACAATGATTTAAGGGTAAAGATAGTGCTGTGACCTTTACAGCTTCTGTGGGTGATTCCATGAATGACTGTTAAGTTCAAGAGCAATTTGAGCTTCAATCCTTGGTTTAGTAACTTGAGCTTATGAAGAAAGTGTAATGCAAAGCAACCCATCCTTCAAAGGATCTTAAAGTTGTATTTTCAGCCCACTAAACATGTTTGTTATTGACATGAGAATTTTGTACAATATCCCCTTTGGTACTTCACTCTATTAGCTTTTGGATGATTCTGTAGTATTTTCATGGTTAAGGTTTCGTTGTTGATTACTTATTGTCACTGGTCTATCAAAAAACTACTTGTCACTGGCCTGATTTCTTACTAATCTGGTACTATCTTGCAGGGAAACAGGTCAAACTGGCAGGGGTACTGGTATGCAACGCTTTCTTCTATATTTGTAGAAGCTATGCACCGTTTGTCTGTTTGAATTGTTTTGCTTTAGTAAGAGATGAGAATTACACTCCCATTCCCTGAAATATGGATTTCTTTATTTGATCAAAATACCTTTAAAAAGGTAATACGGATTTCTTTATTATAAATATAACATAAGAGAGAATATATTTTTATTTTTTTTCATTCTTATTTATTCTCAGTTAAAAATCATGAATGTCATTTATTTTAGATTTTAAGAAGTGTCTATTTTATAATGGTCTAGCCGACTCCACTTAGTGGGAAAAGGCTTTGGTTGTTGTTGTCTATTTTATAATTGTCAAATACATATTTTATACTTGTTTAAGCATATGTTTAAGCAGGAACAATGAACAACTTGGGGTTGGAGATGTTGTCAAATATGTTTGGTGGACTTGGAGCTGGTAGTCTTGCTGTTCCCAACAGATCTGATGGTTAGCATTGTTGTGTTCTATATTTCTCTTTTCTAAATAGATTTTGGGCTTCTCTCACCGCCTTCTTTGTCCTCAGAGCCACCGGAGCAATTGTATGCCACCCAGCTTTCACAGCTTCAAGAGATGGGCTTCTTTGACACTCAAGAAAACATAAGGGCTCTTATGGCCACTTCAGGTAATGTTCATGCAGCGGTTGAACGGCTTTTGGGGAACTCAGGTCAGTAGCAGATAATCTGAAAAAATTCCCTCTCGTGGGCTGCTGAGACTGTTCATTCTTCACTTGGTTGTCTTGAAGCACCTTGTTGGGTATAAATAAATCAGAAATCTGCCCAAATTATAATGGTCAGAGCTGACATGTTGGTGTAGTTTTGGACTGCCATCTCCCCCTTTTGAGTTCTGATGAGCCCCTATTTTCTTCATGTACATACTTATATTAAAGTGTCACAAATTGTTTGTCAATTCTTTCGGTTAAACTTGTCAAATTTCATTACAGAAAGCATATTCTCTGTCAATTATTTTTTATTATGTTAGAAGTACTGATCTTACATTTTTGTGGGGAAAGAGGTGAAGTAGGATTGAAATATCCAGAAGTGCTGTGAGATAAGAGCCAGAGTTAATCTTAAAATGTGGCATTTTCTGAAAACTAAAATGATGGGCTTCTTCTATTGGAACTATCTGTTCTGAAAGATATTTGTATGTATATAATTATTTTAAAGTTTTTATTGTCAATTTCAAAAATCATATTCAGATAAAATATTTATTTAAGAAGTTTTTTGTAAAAGGAGTGGGAATATAGATTTAAAAAACTGTTTTTTATGGAATATTTAAAAAATTGTTAAGATGAAAAGTTGAATAGTATTTATTAATTTATGATTAAAAAATGTGAGATTTATTTATTTTATTAAAAAACTTAATAATTAGGATATAAGCAGAGTTGCGAAGCACAAGCTTTGGGTTCAATTTATAAAATTGACCAAAAGAAAAAACTGGCATAGTAATATATAATTTTATAATAGATTCAAGTCTATAATCATATTCTTCACCATTACGAGAGACGTCCGTCTGTCTATTTGTCTGTGAATATTATACTTATAATGAGTTTAATCGTTAAACGGTGGCATTTACTATCCTTTTTCGCAGAAACGAGGAACGCCAATAACTAGAGAGGGCTCATGGCTTATCGAAAAGTTTAAATTGAGTGGAAGTGACTACTGGTTAATATTTTATAATTTTATTTTATTGTTATATTAAACAATATTATTAACTGTTGAAGTTTAAATTATTAAAATGCTAACTTAGCTTGAGGTAATGAGGTATATATATATATGAAGTCTCATCAGTCGCACAATGTGAAGCGTTAGCTAGGTTCAAAATGTAGCTTCCATTCACTGTATTGTCAATTAATATAATTAATACATAACCTCATTTCTTGAGTATTATAACATTCATTCATTATATTAAGCTTTGATGAAATAGTTTAGTATAAATTATATTACTATCATATCATTAAAATATTAGCCATGCAAAAGCATAACCCTTCAAGAGAATCCACCACTAAAACTCCTTCCTCTTCACCTCCGATGGAGGTGGAGGGTTCTAGTGGAGGAGGTGGGTCGAAAGGGGTGGGTAAGCAAAAGCGGAAGGCGTCAGAACCGAGAGATACTCCGGCGGGGAAGCCCACGTGTCAAGTGTGTGGGAAAGAATTTGGAAGCTGGAAATCTGCGTTTGGACATATGAGGGCTCACCCTAAACGCCATTATAGAGGTTTCTTTGAACCACCTTCTTTTTCTTCCTCATCACAACCACTTCATCATCAACCACACGGTACGTCAAAACTATAAACTCTTCACTTCTAACCTAATTAATTACCATTACAATTTACAACTACATATATATATATATATCAAGTTCAACCGTACGTGCTTTTTCTTCTCTAAACATATGTACAATTTTAGAATATCAAACTTGCCCTAGATTAACTTTAACATTTTACTTATTTTCTTTAAAAAAAAATAATGTATATATTATAAGCATGCATGTAGAAGTACATTAATTTTTTTCTTAAAAGCTATATGTTTTTCGGAGAATGGATCCAGTGCTTGGCTCTTCTATGCATTAGTATGCTAGCCCGGTTCTTTTTCATAGTTTTCTTCACTTTTTTTATTTAAATTTGAGAAATTATAAACTTTTTCTAAAGAATATCTAAAGTATGAAAGATATAGATACAAAAAAAAATTAAAAACTTCATGTAAATCAAGATTTACTATGAGTGGATTAGGGACTAACTTTTTAGTCCCTAATAAAGGTGGTCCTTAAACCATTCACATTCACAGTAGGTCTTTATTTGTGTGAAATTTTTTTTTTGTCTATAATTATTATTCTTTATATAAAGTTTACAATTTTTCAAGTTTAAATAAAAAAAGTGAAGAAAACTATGAAAAAGAGCCGGCCTAGTATACTAATGCATAGAAGAGCCAAGCACCGGATCCATTCTCATGTTTTTCGTCTCCAAAGTTTCTAATTCCTGTCAATAGAAAATAGGTGGGAAGCAGACTGCGCGCAGCCAGTGATTAATTAGTGTAATATATCAAGCAAATCAGGACAGGAATTCGATTCAAGAACTAAAAAATTGAGATTAATTTTTTTATCAATTTTTAGAGTGATGAAATGAACTTTTTATATAATCAAGACAATTATTAAAGTCGCAAAAAAAAAAACAATTAATGAATAATATTTGATATATATAATTAGTTGCAGGATCAGAGAATAGAGGTGAGGAAGAAGGTGGGAGATCAGAGAGTGGATTTGATCTGAACCAGACAACGAATGATGAGGAAGAGAGGGTAGTGTTGTCTTCTTCTGAGGCTGCAGCACATAATAATATTCAAGACCAACAAAAGTTTGACCTGAACCAACTCCCACCTCATGAAGATGATGATGATAAACACAAAGAATAATTAAGTTTATATATATATATTGCATGACCATCTTATATATTAGTTAATGTATATATACATATACATATTTATGCATGGGGCTGTTAGTATGTCGATAATATATATATATATATATATATATATTAGGATATAATTCTACTATGTTTGTATGTATGTATGATGTAATTGAAATTGTTCGTTGTGAATTGTGATTTCAATCTATATATATATTGTTATGTTTTGAGTGATGGAATGAATTAGAATGAAAAGAAAAATAGTGGAAAGAGTAAGATAATGAAATTTTAAAGATAAAAAGTTATTTTTGGCATGCAAAAAAAAATAGAATGAAAAGATGAGTAGTTAAAATTTTGTTAGAAGATAAAAATATCCTTAATTTCAAGTGGGAGAATGGATGGTGAATGCATTGCTTTGAAAATTTACCAATAGCTAGCATATGTGATGGAATCTATTTTGCAATGTTGGATGGAAATCATGATTCGCATGGAGTGAAGGCAATGTAGCATAGATTTTCTCATCATAGTATAGAGAGAGAAGATCTGACTTCTCTCTAAATTAATTTCAAATTTGAAAATGGCTATCCTTTCCTTCCGTCTATCGTGTCGACTGTCGAAAATATGCCGTCACATGTCGCTCCTTCTCCTCCCTCTCTACACTCACTTGAGTTAGATTACCACCAAGCTTTTCTCGTCAAATTCCGTCCTATATAAATTCAACTATATATATATATATATATATATATTTCTTTGAATTTGTACGGAAAATTTTTTTTAGATAAGACAAAGACAAAGGGTTAGAAACCCAAAAACAAAAGCAACTACAAACGATTTGACATATGTTTGCCACCATATTTTATGAACACTGTGTTTAATATTATAGTAATACTAAATTTTCACTCTTTTGTTTGGTCTAAAATTTTTAAACACGAATATATTTTTATATTGATAAAATAATCCTTAAAAAGAGTATATTAAAGTTTAGTATTACTATGTAATACTAATTAACATCCCCCTCGATCGACTATTGGTTACTTATGATTTTTGTTTCATTATTTGATTGCTTGTTAACTTAGTGTATCTTATAATTAATGAATCATGTTTTTTTTTTGTCTTTGGTCATAAAAATTATATTTTTAATTTATGATATAAAATAAAAAATGTGATGTAAATACATTTGAGGGAGAATATAGGGCCCGTTCGCTTCAAAGAAATAGCAAGGGAATGGAAAGTATAAAGTGAGTGGGTCTAAACCCTAAACCTTAAACCCTAAATCCACCGGGCCCCGCCAACTTTACTTTTTGCTTTCCCTCTTGTTTTTTAAAAAAATAAAAAATAAAAATAAAAATATAAAATGTCTATTATACCTTTTAATTTGACACAATCCTAACCTTCTTTTTTTTATTATTTATTATTTTAATATAAGGGGTAAAGTGGTAATTTTAATACATTCTCATTCCATTTCCATTCTAAATTTTTACTACAAAACACATCAAATCCATTCCCTTTCCCTTTCCCTTTCCCTCTCCCTTTTCCTTTCCCTTTCTGGCTACCAAAAGTGCCCATAGAATTGATAGTCATTAGAGTAACAAGGAAATGATCATGTAAATCAAATATATTCTAAACTTTGAGAAAATAGTATTGTAATAGTAAGGGTATGTTTGGTTTCGTTGTTTTGTTGATGTAATTGTAGACGTAATTTCTTTAAATTTATTTTGTCTACTTTTATTCAATTCATATCACATCACATTGATATGACATTTTTATTCTCTCCAACATTCTCACATTGTAATCCCATTCTCATTACCATTTTCATTCCCTCAAACATTCCACTCACCAAATATATCCTAAAAAAAATTGTAGGGACTAAACTATTTTTTTAAATTAAAAGAAATATAAAAATGTAATTTTTTATCATATGTAATAACATATCAACACACATAATTGTATTATCTATTTAGATTTTAGATAGTATTAGTAAAAAGAACAACATTATTCAAAAAAATAAAAGATTGAAGGTACATACATACAATTGATTCCAATCAAAAATTGGAGTATAAAGCTTCAAAGAAAATATTTTTACCCATTGTTTTCTTCAGATCCAACGGTCCTGATTAATCCACAAGTTCCACTACATTGACCACATCACAGGGTCGTCCATAGTTGTAGCTTACGGTACGGACATACCTCGAAGCACCCTCCACGTGTGTCCATAGCATAACCGTCCGGCGCCGTTTTAGCGGAACCAGTCGCCGTTTTAGGCGAGTGTCTGAGTCGTGTTTGGATATTTCCAACTGGAATGCTTACTTTTCCCATCTCCACCTATGCTTCTGATCACTCTTTCCAAACACGCCCTCTGCTTCCAAACACAACACTTGTATTTCTTTGTTTCAGGCCGAGAGAAGCCAAACTTTTGCTTCACTGTTTTTTTGTTCTCTTTTCCCTTTAAGCATTTGGATCTTATTGTTTTGGCGCTAACGTTGGAGTGAGATCTTCAAGCAGGTGAACTCTCTCTTCTTCATCTTCTGCATTTTCTTCGTTTCTTGATCGTCGTTGGATTGGATGAATCGAGACATCAAATCAAATAAAATCAAATCAACTCGTATAGTATTAACGGGAACTTGGTTCTTCAAATTCGTGTTGTGATTTGGGTGATCTGAGCTTAATTCTTGCTTCGATCAATCTAGGAAATCATAGAAAGTTAAACGACAATAATTCGAGTCGTTTGGGTGAGTGGAACTTGGTCTCCACTCTCCAGTGATACGACTTCGGTTTTCTTGGTATATTGACATCAATTGAATGTAGTTACGAGCTTTAATTGATGAATTTATTGAAGGAATTGGGCGTTAGCGTGTTCTCGATTCCTCGGTTTTCTTGGTATTCAAACATCAATAGAATATGGATTGGATAAAATGCATTGTTTTCTCTGTGTATGTTGGGTCTATAAGTTTGTTATATATTTTTTTCAGTGAGCTAGAGTTCCAATAATGATGGAGAAGGCAGATTCTGGGCAGAAGCTGTACACAAAAATGCGGCTCTGGGAATTTCCGGATCAGTATATAATTGAGCCCACGGATGGCTCTTCTGGCTCCTCTTTGACAGTGAGTCGAGTGGATGGCTCGATGAAGCTCATCGGTTAGCAATTCCACTGTCTCCTGGCTTCAGCTTTGTGTTTCTCCTGCCTCCTGCTTCATCTAACGCATCATTTTAACTTTTTTCCCCCACTCCCATATTTGCTTTGCCAGATGGGATTCCAGAATGCAACACCCTTCGAGTTCCTAAGATTTGGACAATTTTTGGTGTGGTTGGGATGTTAAAGCTTTTAGCTGGTAAGCAATGTTGGGAGATATTTAATAGCCCTGAGGTCATAGCTGAGATCATAAAATATTAGATAATGATTGACATTGGCACAGATGAAATCAAAAAGAGAATAAAATTCAAAACGGTGCATGTGTAGGCAGAGTAAAGGGAAGTTATTCAAAAGACAGTGAAGTTAAAGATCAAGTACATTTATTTAACTTTTATATATTCACAGGCGGTGGACTAAATCCATAGTATTTTTATTGTTTGAACCTATGATTTTGATCATGATAGCTACCAATAAACTTTTTGCAGATCTAATCTGGTTTCTTCATGAACTTCCTTTTTAATAATATATATTCCTTTTCATCTGGGACCTTTAATATGACTGGTCGATTTGATGTTGTCATACTTTTTTCATTCTTTTAGGATCATATTTACTGGCTATAACTGAGCGTCAATGTGTTGGATCTTACTTGGGGCATCCGATCTACAAAGTTTCATGCTTGAAGGTTTTTCCATGTGATAATTCTCTTAATAATGCCTCTGCTGACCATGTAAGGCTGCAACAACCCCACTTATTTATTTATTTATTTTTACTTTCTGTGTCCACTATATGTTTGGAACTCATGCTCTTGTACCTTTGGCAGAAGAAGACAGAGATGGAGTTTTCCAGGCTGCTAAATATTGCAGAGAGGACTCATGGTCTGTTTTTCTCATATGAGACCAATTTAACACTGAGGTGAACTTTTCATTTTGACAATCATTCAAATCTAAGCTGTGTCTGTAATGCAAGCAGGATTTTGATTCTCATGTTTGTTTCCATACATATATATCAAAAAACTCTAAGACATCAAAGGAGGAAACAACCATACCATGTTAGTTTGATTAGTTTGTGGGCCCAACCTGCAAACCTCTAGCTCTCTTATACAATTATATTATATACAACTTTTAGCATGACACTGAAGATGACCTTGCGTCAGTCTTTGGTGTTAAATGGTTAAATTGTGTTTTAGTTTAACCGCATTTTGATCTTCTATAGAAAAATAAAGCATAACTTGAAGGCTTAAAGTTGTAAGTGGTAATTATACTGATATCTGAAAGGTATCAGTTTAGGATGTGCGACTCTTGGATGTTTTGATAAGCTCATTGTGGATCCTTACTTTGTAGAGAAATGAAACAAATATTCACAGCTCAGTTGTAAAATCTCTTTTTGTCTACAGATCACCAATTCTAAGGATAGGAACTTGTAACTCTATAATTAGTTTTTTCCTTTTTGAGGAGATGAACTGATTTTGCATTTTGGAATTTATCTATATTAGAGGTGAACATACATATGATTGATGGAAAGATATCAGAGAACTCATAAAAACCTATATATGGTTTTCATTGATTTAGAAAAGACTTGTGATAGAGTAACTGCGTGATTTGTTGTGGAAGGCAATGTAAAAGAAAGGAGTACGTGTGGCCTATATTTGAGCAGTCAAAGATATGTTTGATGGGGCCATGACTTGTGTGAGAAGAGTAAGTGGAGTCACGAAGGATATCCCTACTATAACTATAGGACTGCACTAAGGATTAACTTTTAAGCCTTTATTTTCTTAACTCATTCTGAATTAAACAAATAAATCTTTTAGATGCCCTGTGAATCCTAGCCAACACAATATTTGGGATTGCTAGCACTTTCAATTGTGAGACAAAATAAAATGTAAAGATGTATTGTTGATATTATATTTAATAATAATTAATATGTCATATCTTGCAGTGCCCAGCGATTGAATGACCTTGGTGATGAATCTAAATTGCTTCCTCTGTGGAGACAGGTAATTCATTGCCTTTTGTTATACCACTAACTTTCTGTTCAAGAGGTTATCGGCATTGGTTCCATGTTACAAAATTAATGTCATCCATAGGTTTTGCCTAACATTATTCATGGGTATTACCCGTTGAGGACTATGTGAAAATGTCCAGTATGGACTATGGATTTGTCCCCTCTGCCATTTTTACTTTGCCCCATTATTCTGCTTATACATCCAAATTCTTTATTACAGGCTGAGCCACGATTTCTATGGAACAATTATATGTTGGAAGTGCTCATAGATAACATGGTGGGCTTAAGGGAACTTTATTGCCACTTGTTGATGTAATTGACATTTACTTATGTTCATATTACTAACTAACGAACTAACAAATGTGTCATCTTGTGCATGCAGCTTGACCCATTCTTACTCCCGGTGGTTCAAGGCAGTATCCTTATTTTACTGCTGTTTTCATCATTTTGTGGCTTTTGTGTAACCCATGCATTTTTTTTAGGGAAAGAAAGTTACTCATGCATTTTCTTCCTTGGTAATGGTATGTTTAGTTTGACTATTTGCAAATTTTGCATAGTGCGTGGGTGAGTCACTTGACTACTTTATCCTAGGTTTTTCCTTACACCAATCATCAGGTTTTCATTACTTTCAAGCAGCCATTGGGAAGGATATTATTGATGTCACTTTGATTGCCAGGAGATGCACAAGAAGAAATGGTATTTTATTATTTATTGGTTTTGGATAAAACTGTATCTAATTCCAGCTTGACTGTGCACATGTAGTTATCATTAATGTATACGTTTTTCAACCATTTACAGTGTCACAACCTTTTAGGTCATGAAAAAAATTTATGGTGATAATGAAATAGAAGCAATCACTGAAGGTTACTATTGTTTTCAGCATTTTGATTGACGGTTCTTCATTTCTGTGAATCAATATAAATTTAATTTAGAGTGGAAATTGCTAGAATCTTTTGATGAAAGATTCCTAATTTCTTATTTTCTATGTACTTTTTCCCCATCTCGTAATAACTTATTTTTATTTAAGAACAAAATCTAACGTGTTGAAATACTATTTGCATTTCCCAAAAGGAACTCGAATGTGGAGAAGAGGAGCTGATCCTGATGGTTATGTAGCTAATTTTGTGGAAACTGAGCAAATTATGCAGTACAATGGGTATACAGCATCATTTGTTCAGGTAATGCTTTCTATTGTTATCTATATTAATATGGCTGTTGGGTTTTCTTGTCATTGGTGTCACAAAATAGCTATTTTTTAATTTAAAAATTACAAGCAAAATATATGATGTGAGGATGTGGGAGAGAAAAAATAGATATGATAGGTAGTTACTATAAAAGTGGGGAATTATGACAAGTGACAACCAAATGTAGGGCTTGCCATGCAAGGTCTGGCATCCAGTTCAGATAAAAAATTTTAATCCTAATGAATAATCATGTTTGTTGAACATTATGTCATTATCTTTTATAGTTAGAGGAAAGTTAGAGGTATTAATTAATAAACTGGAGCTTATAGGAGGAATTTTCACTGCCAATCTAAATTAAATACATGTTACCCCTCCAAATTACTGACACTTTTACTAGGCTTGCCTGTTGCTCATAGATAAAGAAATGCTTGTAAAAGTAACTGGTTCCTTAGTAAGCTTTTTATGTTTTGAGAAAACCTTTAGGTTCTGGTTGGTAATGTAATGTAATTAGAATAAATGAGAAGGGAAAGAAAGAAAATGATAAGTCAAGAGTAATGCATGATTTCTTAATAGGGGATGGAAACCAGATGAGGTAATGCTTTTGTTATTGCTGTATTACCGTTCTGCTTCTATCATCAACGAGTTATCCCTAATTAAAAAAAATAAAGTGAATATGGAATACTTGGGTTCAAAAAAAAAAAGTTGTATGAAGTGATTGATTTAACTTTCAGTTTTATCTATACTAGTAAACAAAAGGGAAACTATCTGTTGGTTTCTATCCCAATTTAAATTCCCTTGCTGTTGCTTCTACCCAATATCCTTTGCTCTCTCTCTCTGACAAAAACTCAACAAACCATGTTTGTTGCTTGCTTATTTCTTTCTAGATTTTGATGAATTACTGGTGTCATACGTCTGTTCTAGTGTATCTTTGCTCTTGGATATGCTGGAGCAGAGCTGAAAAGATTACTGTATACTCCCAAGCCTAACTATTAAAATGTAACTACTACAACATAAATGGAAATGACATTACAATGTTACTTTGGTAACTTTTATTACTTCATTTTTTGTGCTCTTCGATTAAATTAGGGCCTAGTTGGAAATAGGGAATCATACTATCGTCTGAATAGAAAGTGCTCTGGCAAAATTTCCTGAGATGGTTTCAATCAAAAAAAATTTCCTGAGATGGATTCTTATTTGGATGCGATGATTATGATATTTGAATGAATGTACATTGGTTTTTCTTGGACATGCCTTCAATTTTTAAGATTACAAATTTATAGTGAAATAGGCTGGTGATTGATAATATGTTACAGTAGTACCAGACAATCTGGATAAAGCTAAAATAAAACAGTGGAAGCTTGTTGCTATCTGTTGTAAGGGATGAATGTTAGCTGTAATTATACCAACAATAGGATGTCATTTAAGCTTGGATCTAAACTAGTATCACATGGGAGCCCCTTTTTTTATCTTCTGTAGGTTCGTGGTTCAATTCCGTTGCTCTGGGATCAAATAGTGGACCTGACATATAAACCTAAGTTTGAGTTGGTGAAACTTGAGGAAGCTGTAAGTTGTTGTTGATAGTTGTTTTCTTGCACTTACATGTAAAGTTATGTATTTATTTGACTTTCACCACTGCTAATGATGCAGCCTCGAGTCATGGAGCGGCACTTCCTAGATTTAAGAAAAAAATATGGGGCTGTCTTAGCTGTTGATCTTGTCAACAAGGTGAATATTATTTCTCTGCACAATGATTTTCAGAGTATGCATATCTGATGGTTGAGGTTATTGTAATATACCCTTCTTTACATTAGTTTGTGTGCTTCCACTTTCTTTTGGAAGTTTCTTGTTGATTATGGATGATGAGAGTATATTTTAATTGATTATGTTTAGTTATTTTGGTTAATTCTGAAGGATATATGTTGTTATGGAAAATTTAAAACATATAATTGTCTTTTGTTAAACTACCAAATGCCCAACAACATTCTTTATTAAATAATCAATCAAGTGATCAATGCAATCAAGCTAGAGAGAAAGTAACATACATTGCGTCATTGGGAAGTCATAGTTATTACCTGATGAATGATAATAATAGTGTTTATAATTACAATTTAACTTTTTAAGCAACTTTGAAGGGTAGACCATCTAGTAAAGAAGTATGCAATATGTGCACCAAAATAGATATAACTATATACCATTCATCTTCATGAGGTTTAAATCTTTTGTGAATATGTGTATGCACTTGTTATGTAACAAAATGCATCTATTTGACTGTCTTTTTTTTTTCCTTTGTATCTTATCAGCATGGAGGAGAGGGGCGGCTGTGTGAAAAATTTGGAAGTACAATGCAGCGCGTGGCTAGCGATGATGTAAGGTAAAATTTTCTTTGAATCAACTTTTAGATTGGTGTATGATGGGGATGGGATAGTATGGGATGTCCCAAGGGTAGTATGGGCTACCCAAGCCCCACATTGGGCAGTATGGAGTGCTCAATGGGGTACTTAAATGGCTTGGTTCTTTTCCCTCAAACCTCAACAATTAGCTTTGGAGGGAGGTTCCCCTAGTCACTTGGGTTCCATCAGTGTATATACATTCTTTTGATTTCATACTATTTGCTTCTTATCCATACCTTTTTGTTGTTGTTTGTGTATAGATATCTGCACTTTGATTTTCATCATATCTGTGGGCATGTTCATTTTGAGCGCCTCTCTATCCTCTATGACCAAATTGTAGACTTTGTTGAGAGAAATGGGTATGATCACTTTATTGGTTAAGCTTTCTGATGTAAATGTACTTGTAACTAAATTTTGTATGTAACTCTAACCTGACGAAGTAAGAAAGAAATATGATCCCGGTTTTGCAATATTGTTTTGGAATTGTAGATATCTTTTATTGAATGAAAAGAAGGAGAAAATGAAGGAGCAACTCGGAATTGTTAGGACCAACTGTATTGATTGTCTAGACCGTACAAATGTAACTCAGGTTGGTTGATTTTTTTTTTCAAATGATGGCAAGGGTTCTGTGCCTTAGCAGATGAACAGCAAATTTTTAAAATTTTCTCTACCTCCCAGTACGAACACTCCAGTCCTCTGATATATCTGTTCTGTGATTAATGCTTAGCAAATAATTGGTAAACTGTAGTGCATGGGAATTGTAATATGCCATTAGGTTTGTTGTGTTTGGTTCAGGCTGTTTAAGGGAGTGTTTCTTTTGGATCTGCAGAGACATGCATGCTTTTCCCCCTTGTTCTGTTCTATGCTTTTTGCTTGCTGGATTGAATTCAATCCTCCTCATTTGTATTATTCTTCTATTTTAATATAATTTCTCATATAAAAAAAATCAGTATGCCATCTACTCCTTTTATTTGGATAAGTAGTTGATTACTTAATTTTAGCATACATAAATGTGAATATGTGCGTAAACACTGACAACCAAAACTAAAGATCATTATTTTTTAATTATTTATGATGTGTTTCTGGTATCTCTTTATTGTTTAATAATGTTAAAATATGGATGCAGAGCATGATTGGCCGAAATATGTTGGAATTGCAACTTAAAAGGCTCGGCGTATTTGGTGCTGAAGAAACCATTAGTTTACATCCAAATCTAGATGAAAACTTTAAGATCAGTAAGTGTGTTGCTGGTTTCCGATATATTTGTCTTCATTTGGTATCTTCAAACTTACTTGGTTTTAAAATAAAACCAAGATTCTATTTCTCATTGATACTGTATGATCAGTGTGGGCTAATCATGGGGACGATGTAAGTATCCAATATTCAGGCACACCTGCTCTTAAAGGAGACTTTGTCAGGTATTTTCCGTTAAAGAGTCCAAAGTTTTTTTTTTCCCCATTGTTCCTTGCACTGAAAGATGGATGGAATGCTCTCCTACGCTATTATTTGAATAACTTTGTTAATCTATCAAGATTCTGGCTATATGATGTGGCTAATTGGCTATTTCTCTCAATATTTATAAGCTTGATTTTCTGTCACTACATTATAACCTTCATGCTTTCCCCATTAATTTATTTAATTTGGATGGATTCAGATGTGGGCACCGCACAGTTCAAGGAATATTAAAAGATGGATGGAATGCTCTCCTACGCTATTATTTGAATAACTTTGTTGATGGAACAAAGCAGGTTTGTTGACCTTGTTACTAATTGTATGCATTGATACTTTTAAATTAGTGTAGACATTCTTGGGAGTCTGCTAAGTAGTCTTGATTTCCCAAGAATTAGATTATATTCAAAAAATTACATTCATTAATGTAAAGTTGTTAGCTTATTTGTGACAAATTTCTTTACCCTGTTTCTGAGTTTTTATTTATGTGAAGGATGCAATTGATCTCCTGCAAGGACACTACATTGTTTCTGTCGGCAGAGATATGGCTTCATCTTCAAAGAAAGGAGGACTTGAATCTATAGCTGTGAGTAATTTCAAGTTGCATATTATTCTCCATAGAAGTTTGAGGAGTCTAACTTTTGTGTCTTGTTTCATAGTTTTTTCTGATTACAAGTAATTAAAAAGCTTTCTAGTTTGGGTATGAAATGTACCATTCTTTTCTTAAAATTTCTTTTGCCTTCGAGGTTTACAAAAGTTGGTCCTGAGCCTGCGAAGAAGTAAATACCACATGTAGTCAAGCAGTTCATTTTCCATTTCATGCTTTATTTGACAGAAATTCTTGAAGAAAATCATCTGCATCCAATCCGAAGTTGTAATTTTTTGTTTTACTCTTCTAAGATTACTTCTTTTTAATTTCTTTGCAGTCCTTCCCTCTGGCTTTCTCTCTGGTTATGACTGGATTCATTTTTGCAACCATGTCATTGAGGCAAGGTGAGTTTACTAATGTTCTTTTAGCTTGAAGTACAAAGTAAACCCAAATTCCATGGTCACACTCAAATACACTAACGCAGACATTTGTATTCAGACATGCATGATATAAGAATATAATTAATTTACTTAGAGACCTGCGGTTTTAAAACGACCATCTCTCTTCCTTTCCTGAGGTGGAGCTTTACCTATATTAGGCAGTAAATATAGGAAGAAGGGAGAAGAGAATATGGGAGATAGAGAAAGAGGGAAAAGTTCAGAGACATATAGGGGTGAGAGGAGAGCAAGGAGAAGAGAAAGAATAAGATCATTCCCTCAAGTAAATATCAATTCATCAAAAGCTGAGAACTAAAGATACACATTAATCCTTCATTGAGCAAGCAAAACTATTAGTATTCTTAAAACCGTACCCAAGGGAATTTTATTTCAAATTGGAATCCTACATTACAAATGAATGCCCAAAATATGCTTCTAAGTTCTATTCTAACCAGACAATATGTTCATCCATAATCTTGATAACTACATAAATTATTGATATTCCTACTTCCTACTCCTTTATTTATCCGCACTCCATCTGTAAGACTATGGGAGTCACATTGGGGGAGGTGGATGACTTATGATTTATGAAGCATAAACATTGATACGAACATGAACATGAACTCTTTAAACTTCAAAACATATAGAACATGGCACAACATATATTTCATTTTCTCTTGGTGATATACTTGTGATTTCTGAAGTTGACAAGGGTTCCTGACAAATTTTTCCGACAGTTCAATACGATATTCGGCACTTGTTCATTTCTCTAATGTGGGCAAGCATTAGTATAGTCATAGCAGCATTTGTGAGAGCCAATGGTCGTGTTTTCTGCAACAGACCTCGCCTACACAAGCCTCGTCGTTAATTTCTACATCTAAGATCATTCTCAGCCCTTCAATTTTTTTCCATCAAGTGTCCAGCTTCTGCAACAAAACGGCATGATAGAAAGGGTCTTCCTTCTCTTCCACATTCAGATCGCTTTAACCAATTCAATCTTTACACAAAGCCCCCAGCTTGCTACTTACGTGCTATATTTATTCTGTGGTACTAATTTTGCATCCATTATTGTTCAAAAATTTTAATATATATATATATGATAGTCTAATTAAGTGAATGTTGTTTTGTCGGTGTTTTTTATGCCATTTTTGCCCTTTGTATATTAAAGGCTGAAACATTCAAGGTTCCTGTGAATCAACTATAAGTTGATTCTTTTGTATGATTTAATTGAGTTCACGATTCATGTAATTGAACAAAGCTTTTTATTTCACCACTCATTTGTAATACCTGCTTTTATAAGTAGTTTTTTTTTCGAGGCTGAGAAAATACTATCTATATTAATATTAATACAGCTGTTAAGTCTTCATGTCAGTCTTGAAATAGTCATTTAAATAATTATATATATATATATATATATATATATATATATATATATATATATATATATATATATATATATATATATATATATATATATATATATATATAAACTACCATTATTTCCCTTTCAAAATAAAAGATTAAGTTTTTTACTTTTCAATTATTTTTATAATTTTCATTATTTCCCTTTCAAAATAAAAATAAACTACCATTATCCTTACTTTCTCTATATATATATATATATATGATGTGTGAAGATAATAGAAAAGATTATGAGAGAAAGTAAGGATAATGGTAGTTTATTTTTATTTTGAAAGGGAAATAATGAAAATTATAAAAATAATTGAAAAGTAAAAAACTTAATCTTATATTTATTGTTTTAAATATTTTTTTAGAACATTGTTTTAAAAGTTAATAATAATAATTGTATAATATATTCTAATTAAAACAAAAGACATGGACGTATGTGTATTTAAAGTTTCAAGTTATATTATAGATTAAACTTAAGTAATGTTCTTTATATTTTTATTATAAGATTTTTTAATACAAAGAAGATATATGACAAAAAGTTTATGCATGATCAATCATGATAAAGAAAATATAAAAAAATCAGCTTTTATATAACTAATCATAAAAGAAAGATTAGGAGAATATAAATAAAACATATGATTAAACAATTTTATAAACTTTACCGAAATTTTTTCTGATATTATATATAGTTGAAGATTAAAACGTGATGAGTATATCGTTATGAAACGATGGAATATGGTCAAAATATTAAAATATTTTCCATGGAATCCAGTGAGCAGTTAATTACTGCCCTAGTAAAAGCCCCTCTAGTCTACCATGTATGATAATTTGAATTTAGTTTAAATTACTATAAGAAACATTAAAATATATTTTACACAAGAAAAAAATTTATGTAGCCTGATTAATTTATTTATAGGTGGTATAAACTCCTTTTGCATATCAACAAAGTCTAATTCAGAGGCTAATGTAAATGATTATTCTAATAAAATTTATATGCGTGTTGCACATTGTCTCCTAATTAACACCCCCTTGATTTAAGACTTTGTCAAAGGAATTTTTTATGATAAAATGTAAAATTAATTTCTTTTAGAATAATTTAGGCAAAATATAAACACTACATAGAGTAGAGAATAAAAAAGGAAAAAATTTAGGTCAATTTCCTTATGTTCATTTCATCCAATTCCCCAATATAATTATGACACGTGGCAAAAAGTGTTTAAAAGACCAATCACAGTAGAGAGAGAATATAGAAGACCACTTTTTATATGACCAATCATAGAAAAAAGAGAGTGTAAATACAATATATGATTGGTGGAATTGGATAAAATGGACATAAGAAAATAGACTTAAGTTTTTTCCAATAAAAAATTGTTTTTTTTTTTTGAAGAATCAAATTTGACTTGTGTTTGTGTTCCAATTCCTTAAATGGTGGACTGCATTAATGGGTGCTCCTGCTCTGCCCCTTTTGAAATCACATCTCACCTAAGCCCACTTCTTAAATTTAGATATGGACACAAAATAAAAGACTCTTAATTGCACGCAAAAATAAAATCTTTAAAAATGGTCAAATGATTGACAGTAGAAAATTGAATTTCACTCTCCATGTTTGGTTCACGCTATTTTATAAGAGAAAATGGGTATGGAAATATTTAAATTTATGTTTGATAAGAGTTTTATGAGAGAGAAATTTGGACGTAATCATTAAATGATGGAATATCCAAACCCTCTATAAATAAAAAAGATTTCGAAGGGGTTATGATATGAAAACGGTAAAAACATTTTTTTATGAAGTAAATTTTGATTTTTTTTAATAAAAAATAAAATTGTTATTTTACTCTAATATCATTCATTTTCACCATCTATTTTATCTTATATCAAATATAACTATATTTAACTAAGCTTGATTGATCTAGTGGTTAGCTCACTAGGCCGCTTAAAGTGTTGGGGGTTCGAATCCCATCTTGTGTATGCAGCAACCAATTGGCCAGCGGCAAACCCTTAAATGGAGCTCAGATCCGCAGAGGATTAATCCTTGGCCTGTCGGGCTGGGGATACCTTGGGAAACCAAAAAATATAACTATATTTTTTTTATTTTTTTTCACTCTCATAAAATAAATTCATCAATCAACTGTTCATTACTCATTAGTTCTTAATCCCTTCTCTCTTTTCTGTTTGAAACAATGTTCTTACACGCCTTCTAGAATGTAGGGACACACACCCAAGTCTTCATTGTGAATCTCAAATTTCCAAGTAAACGCTGGTCGCTGGAGAAAGAAGCAGCAATAAATTCGCTAATAAAAAGATAATAGTATTTTTCTAATAATTTGAGTGTGATTATTTCAGTAAATACTCACAAGTTAAAATTTTATACGTATTATAGACATGAAAGAAAACAAAGGCAACTTTAAAAAATAAACTATTCCATTAGGTAACAACTAATAACATAAACTGTCAAAATTTAAACAACAATGATGGAGTATATACTTAACATTCATTTGTCATAAATTAAAAAAAAAAAAATTTGAAAAACCAATTCATACTCTATAATTCAAGAATTCAATCTAAATGACTTGGTGTATTCTAAAACTTGTGAATCTGAGTCAAAGATCATTACTAGGATATCATTTTCATTGACTCCACAGACTACTAATGTTTTGCCATGAATCACAAGGCACTAGAACCAATTTCATTCCATAAAGATGTGAACCAGAATCATAATTCATTAAATCTTCATAAATATCACCTTCCCCTGCCTTCTAATCACACATCTAACCCAGGAAGAAGCATCCATGGCTCATCATCATCTTCATCTTCTTTTTCTTAGCCTTTTGGTTTTGGCCATAACCCCACTTAAGGCCACCTCTTCTTCTTCTCACCATCATCATCATAACCACCACCTCAAATCCCTTCATTTCACTTTGTTTCAACATGAAACCATAAACAAAACAGGGTACATCATAGTGAATGGGATTGAAGGAGGCCCAAAAGTGACACAAACCACAACCCCATTTGGTACTTTATTTGCATTTCAGGACCCTCTAACTTTGGCTGCAAATAGGTCCTCCAAACTTGTGGGAATCTCAGAAGGGACCACAGTGACCTCTAGCTTGGATGGGCTATCAAGCATCTCCATGGCTAAGCTCACCCTGCGTTTGAAGAATCATAAGGGCTCAGTCTCAGTGGTTGGAGTGGCTAATAATGTGAAGCCTTCAAGTCTTCCAGTGGTGGGAGGCACTGAGGATTTCATGTTTGTTCAAGGTTATATCACTTCTTCTCCTGTTGATCTTAAGGGTCTAACTGTTGTCTATAAGGTTGAGTTTCATCTATATTGGCCTTCATATGCTACTCATTATAAGACTTCTTGAAGGGTATGTCCAAAATCATTCCTTTTCTTACAACTTTGTTATAAAGTTCTCAAAAGAATACTAGTTATTATGAGAGAGACGAGTTATATGAACAATATACATATTAATTTTTTATCAGAGAATTTGATGATAAAAAAAATAAAAGCTGCACTTACGTTTTTTTTTGGGTTGAGAATACCCAACTTTGATTTTTTAAGAGTAAATTAGTATTTTAGTGTCTTAAAAATTAGTTGTTGAGTTATTTGATAAAATGAGTAATGTATACTGAGTTTGATTAAGGTTTCAGTGTTCATGCTGGTTTGTGTGTGTAAGCTTTTTTTTTTTTAAAAAAAATAATAATAATATGGATGTACAAGTTAAGGAGGAGGTTCTAAAATAAAGATGAATTAGTCTCTCAATAATACTTGTATCTTTGTAGTGAGATGTATTTGAAGAATTTGCTGCAGTAGGACATGGATTTTCTCTATTATGTCAATATGTTGTTTGATGGCTGCAATAAAATGATAAAGATGATGATTTTTTGTTTTTTTGGCTGAGGAAAAATGATGACTCAAGTAGCAATTAGTAAGTGATTTGGTATGGTTTAAGCAAGATCACGAGTTTGAGACTTTGTGAATGCTGCTATCCTCATTGAGAGATTCTCCCACCATAACCAAGGTGCGTGATTTGGATTAAATCCGAATTAGTTGAGACAATGTCTCAAAGACTGGATCGACAACAAAAACAATAATTCAATTCAATTTTCATAATTATATTAGTTTGAATTAAATGGGTAAGAGTTTTTTTTCAACCCATCACTAAGAAAAAAAAAATTAACCCATTTTCAATTTTCGGCTTTTACTAATTAACAAGAGATGACTATATATATGGACTTGATAGATAGACAAATATCTGCCACTACCGCCCAGCCCACCGTTCATTTCTAATATATATATATATTCTTTTTTGTGCATGATAAATATGAGCCAATAAATGTTATTAAAATAAATTTCAAAAATATATATTTATTGATATACTTATTTTAAAAAGTTCTATTAAATATACTTATTTATTTATTTATTTGGATAAGAATCTACTTATTTATTAAAATGTTCTATATCTATAAAAAAAAGTTTTATTAGATCCGGTGCTGATGGAATCACCGCTCTATCTCTTCTCTCATATTCTCCGATTCGATATTATCCAGCATTGGATTCGAGGCGTACAAAAACTTAGTATGAATTTATGAAAACATATTCAAAAACAAATTTTAATAACCAACCAGAACGGCCCAGTTCATCTAGGCCCAAAATGGGGAGGCTAAAAGCCTACTATATATGGGCTGTCAAATTACAGCCCAACTTATTTTATTCATAGGATTAGCAATATTTAAGAGAGAGGGATGAGACATACCATTAATCTATTTTGATCCATTTGATTTGAGAGGAATAAAAGAGATATGGTGAGATAATGTTGATACAAAATGTGAGGATTTCTAATTAAGACGTTAAATAAATTCTAAATTGAATAATGGCTAAAATGTACATACACCCTCTGAGTTTTGGGTCAGGGGCACATAGACCCCTGAGTTTTAAAACGTTGCACATAGACCCCCTGAGTTTTCACTTTGGGGCAGAGACACCCCTTCTGTTAGGGTTCCGTGAAAATTAACTATTAAGTGCCACGTCAGCAAGTATGTGTGAGGGGTGTCTCTGCCCCAAAGTGAAAACTCGGGGGTGTATGTGCCCCTAAAGTGAAAACTCAGGGGTGTATGTGCCCCTAAAGTAAAAACTTAAGGGGTGTATGTGCCCAAAAAAGTGAAAACTCAGGGGGTGTGAAAATACTAAATTGTCCTCATACATGTTTGCTGACGTGGCACTTAACGGCTAATTTTCACGGAACCCTAACAGAAGGGGTGTCTCTGCCCCAAAGTGAAAACTCAGGGGGTCCATGTGCAACGTTTTAAAACTCAGGGGGTCTATGTGCCCATGACCCAAAACTCAGAGGGTGTATGTGCATTTTAGCCTTGAATAATCACAGTAGACCAAAAAAAGAAAATCAAAAGAAATATTCATAATATTTAGGGTTGTTTCATATTATTATTAGGTTAATTGATTATCAATCAATTAAGCAAAAGTTATCTCAGGAAGTAACATATTGACCAGAAAATAATCATATATATATGGTTGGAACTTGGAATGATAACACACCTTCAAATGTTATTCCATGATCAATATACACAAATACAATCATATAATTTCTCAATTCACAAGAACAAATTAAAATTAAATCTGAGAAGTTGTGAAAATGCTAGTTAAAATTCAGATTTATGAACACACTAATATATAATTTACCCTATTCTCTTTGAATTTTTGTGCTGTAAAGCTTGAATGTCTTGTAATGCCTCCACCACATCCTTCATAGAAGGACGATCTTTTGGTTCATGTTGTATGCATTTAAGACTAAGTTGAGCTACTTCTAGTGCTGCTTTTATTGAGTATTGACCTTTTATGTTATCATCTATCATACTTTTTAATTTTCTCTTATTCGAGAGACAAGGCTTAATCCATTCTACTAGATTCTGTTGTCCATTTAGCCTCTTCGGGTCAAGTGCTCGCATCCCAGTTAGCAATTCAAGCAACACCACACCGAATCCGTACACATCACTCTTCACATACAAGTGCCCTGCTCAAAAAATAACAGAAAAAGTTAATTTTGAATAAATTTACTATTAGTTATTCTAATTAGGTAGATTCTTATAGACTAAATCGAGATATATTATATCTTTTAAGGATTAAAATTGTGTTCAATTACTAAAAATTGAGATAAATTGTATTTGTCTGAGAACAAAATAATCATTTAATCTTAAAATTTTAATTCTTATATATATAAAATATGACCTGTTGCAACATATTCAGGAGCAGCATAACCAAATGTGCCCATGATTCTTGTGGTGACATGTGTTTCTCCCGCCGTGGGCCCCAATTTAGCCAATCCAAAATCAGATATTTTTGCATTGTAATTCTGCAGCACACAATGATATATATTAATCAATAAGAATATACATATTAAAATAGAGAGAAATGAAATAATAGTAATGAAGTATACTAACCGAATCAAGAAGTACATTGGAGGCCTTGAAATCCCTATATATGATTTGATTCTCCGAGTTAGTGTGCAAGAAAGCAAGGCCCTGAGCCGCACCGATCGCAATTTTCAGTCTTTTGTTCCAAGAAAGTGGATCCACGTTAGCATTTTCTGCATTATCATCACAAATATAATGAATATATATACGTTGAAGTCTCACATTGCTTAGTTAAAAGGTTGATAAGTTTTATATATAGATTAAGGTAATTCTTTCCACTTGAGAGCTCTTGGGGCGAGTTAGGCCTCTTAAGATAGTATCAAAACAAGCCTGAGCATGTGTGGATGGATGAGTCTTACTGTGGACTTACTTCTGAAAAGATGATTCTCCAAGCTTCCCTTAGGCATGAATTCATACACAAGCAGAAGCTCCTGAGCGTCGTCGTGGTGGCCGCCACAGTAACCCAATAGCTTGACGAGGTTTGGGTGAGAGAGGGTTCCCTGAAACTTGACCTCCGACTGCCATTCATGAAGGCCTTGCATGCTGTTTGGGTTCAGTCTCTTGATAGCCACCATGATTCCAGACCCTGGTTTCGTAGGCGAAAGACTCGTCCCATCCAACCAACCTCTGTACACTTTCCCAAAACCACCTTCTCCCACCAACGTCTCCGTTTTGAAGTTCTTCGTCGCTGCTTTCAACTCTCCCATACTGAACTCCTTCAACTTATAATTACCCCTAATTTCCTCTCCTGAATTATCTGACTCTTCCTTCTCTAAATTCCCTGAATAATCTGAATCCTGAGGTCTTCTAGGATTATAGTGGCGAGCGGGTGCGAGACAACCAATACAAAGACCCATCACTGCTGAAATGAGTTAATTCATGTGTTATTACTATTTCTATATATATAGTGTTCTTGTTTGCGTGTCCAAGTCCAACCGAAGTTACTTGGATCGGACAATATCCATATAGCTTTTTAAGCTAACTATAATATGATTTTGCAACCAAGCCGCTTTTCTCCAGTCCAACTTAGCCGCTAAGCTTTGTTTCATTTCACCGCTTTTATACTATACCATTTTGGAACTATTCTTCATTTTTGTCTTATATGATATATATTTTTCTTTTATTAAAAAGTTCAACAATGAGAATCGAAAGCGGTTTTTTTATTTTTTCGTTGAATTGTAGGTATTTTGCAAGGTGGGATAGCTGGTCTGAAGATTCAAAGCTGTTTCATACTCAAGGCAGGAATCGAACCCCTGACACTTGGTTAAGGATGGATGAGTCCCTTCACTCAACCACACACCCTTGGGTTTATATAATATATTTTTAAACATAATAATACACTACCTTTTTTTAATAAAAATTATTTTAATTTTCTTCTTTATCTTTTGGAATGATAGTTTTGTTGGAGTAATTAATGAATAAAAAAAATCAATTCTATTTGTGATGAAGAAGATTGAAGTAAGGTAACCATGCACTAAAGAAGTAAAAAAATTAAATAATTAATTATCTTGTTTAATAAAAAAAATTGTAGTGACGAGTACAAATATAATTCTTGTATAATAAATTTATTAAATAAAAAAGAAAGATAGGAAGAATAGTATTATTGCCATTAAAAAAATAAGGGAATTGATTTGTTGTGTCTTTTCACATGTGGCTTATCAACTAATATTAAATGTTTTTTTCAACCGATAAAAAGGAAGTTTAAAGAATGTCTTCACAAAGTTTACATAATCTGAAAGTTAGGAGACAAGGTTGAACAAAAACTAAAAAGAAAGTTTGTTGAATCCTAAAAATCTCAAAGTTAGGAGACAAATAAAGTTTGTTTGTACTATTCAAGTTTCAAGTCTGAAAGAAACGGAGTTTGTTGCGGCGGTCAAAATGAATTGAGCGCGGGACAACCATTGGGTTAGTGAATGAATTAATGAAATTATGAATGAATCTATGTTAATATCGAAAGTATACCCAGTGGATCCAGTGGCCACATCTAAAATAAACATGTCAAAATTATGTTATGCCTTCTTTTACTTCACTTTATATCAAAACATAAATTTACTTTATATTTATATTAATATGGCAATATGACTGCTGAATCTTTTGGTTATTGGTCTCCTCAAAATATTTATTTAAATAATTTAAAAAAAATAAAAATATGTTATCTTAAAAGATAATGAGAGAAAAAAAATAAACATAATGCGCGATTGTAACTCATTTTGATTCTAAAGAAAGATAAAAATAGTTATCAAAAGATCAATCATAATGAGAATAACTTTTTAATTTTTAATATATTGTTTCAAAAAATAATAAAAAATTTAAAAAAAAATAACATGCAAATGCTTGCATGTAAAATCTCTAATATACGAGTGAGTCTATGATATAATCTGTTGTATCATGCAATGAGTTATGTGACACAATTATAGCCATTGATGTGATCTGATTGTATTGCATGATGCAACAAAATAACAAGTATAACAATCCTATTGATTATAATTACATGCATATACAATTACATCGTAAACTCACCCCTAAATTGTGCACGCTTGGTTTCATTTCACCGACCAAAAGAAATAAGTGTAGTAATTAGCTGTGTTTGATTCTCTGTTTGTTTTTTTTTTTATTTTATAAAATTAATTTTGAAATTTTACATACATTAGTATTTTTTTACGAACAAAAATTCTATTTTCATCTCCTATGTTAATAGTTTTCAGTTCAATCTTTGACATTTATTTAGTTTCAATTTGGTCCTCACATTTGCAATTACTATTAATTTGATCTCTAACGTCTACTTAGTCTGAATTTGATCCATTAGGTTTGCAATTAATATCAATTTGATCCCTAATGTTTGGACAGTCTCAATTTAATCCCCCATATTTATAATTGTTATTAATTGGGTCGTGTTGGAGCAAATGCGTGCAATATAATGGGTGAGAGGGGAAATGAGTAAACATTGTGTGTGTTGCTTGGTGCTTGTGCTAATCCTGCTTTAAGGGATGTGGGTTTGCAAATTCATGGCATGATGGTTCATATTGGAGTTAAACCAGCATGGACAACATTACTGAGAAATTGCAGAAAAATCTAGAGATAGGGAAAATGGGAAGAAGCCCTTAATTAGCTTAAATGGAGGGAGGGGGAGATTCGTGTGAAGAAGGATCTAGGAACTAGTTTTAATTTGGTCCATCTGAGGATCACACAAATCTACTCCATAAGCTTGTAATTGTTTTTGTTTGTACAGGAGATGCTTATATGTCGGTCTAATAATTTGATTAATCAATTGAATTGAATTCTCAGCTGAAATTAATTTATTTTTTATTTGTGCCGAAACTTTCTCTTCCAACTCTATTATTTCTCAACACAAAGGATATAGATTGCCCTCTAAATATGATTGGGGATTTTGAAACACAAAAACAACATTTTCACACCAAATTATGCTAAAAGATTACGAGAAATTTTATTATATATATATATATTTAAAAAATTACGTTTTTCCTCCATTCGATTCTCCAAAAATAAAATCTTTTAACTTGCTCCCCCAACATTAGAAGCATATATGTGAAAGATTAAATTAAGAGAATTCATCTTTAAAAGACTAAATTGACAAACATAAAAAACAAGCATACTTCTTCAAAGCTTTTTCTGTTGCTACTTAATTAATTTTTTTTTTTATAGAAAGTTGCTACTTAATTAATAAACGCATTCATTCATTCCATACATTCGAATATAATAATCAAATCAGACAATATTCTAGGGACGAAATCCAAAAGTAAGAACATTGTAATAGGCACTACATGGTATACCAAGGTAAGCATCTGAGTCTCAGGCAATATAATCTGAATCACTCACTGCCTTGACCTTGACTCTGCCCTTCTAGCTTCATCTGTTGTAGAAGGAAACAGCTCCACGTACCTTGATCCAATTGTCATCTTATCCTTGCACATTGCTCTCTTAGCCTCCTCCGCTGAAACAAATTCCACATAAGCTTCTCCTGTAGCTTTTCCATCCGGGCGGCGTGCAATATGTATCCTATCTTCAACAATCTTAAAATCTCCAAAAAATTCAACAATTTCAGACTCCTTCACAGTATATGGAAGACCACGCATTTTCAATATCTCAGTGTATTCCATTTGATCCTTGTCACTGGACCTCTTGGACCGGGAAGGAGGAGGGCTTCCATGGTAGTCATTGTCATATATTCCTTCGTAATTTACCTCAGCAGCAACGGCATTGTAATAATCTTGCCTCTTACACCTAAAAACTTCCACGTATCTTCGACCCATGTTCTGTCGATCTCTCTGCAGAGCAAACTCAACCTGCATTGCTCCCGCAAAGACCACAAAGGCCTCTCCAGAAAACCGTCCACTTTTGTTGACCAGCAACACATCCACAATGTCAAGACCAGCAAAGAACTTAAAAATGTCAATATCAGTGCAGTTGAATGGAAGCCCCCTCAGACGAACCACAGGAAAAGGCTGAGGCTGGAAGCCACCACTGTATCCATAAGGTTGAAAGGTGCCTGCACCGCTGCTCACTGCGAAGTATGGATCGGATTCCATCATTCTTTGTCTCTTTGAGCCCACCTCGTACCCGTCCGAAACCCCCCCGCTTCCCAACATTGCCCTTCAATTTTCCATACCCAAAAAGAGAAAAGAAATCCCCCACTTAACATGTTAATAAAGTCAAACCCAACCCATGCTTCCCTGACACCTAATTTTAATTTCTAATCTCACAACATTTAATCATATTCATCAATTATCAGCTCTCCTTAAATCAAACAAGTCAGACTATAGCAAACAAGCAACTTCTATCCATCAAAAAACAAATGTCAACAAACTACATCAATATAGTGTACGGTGTACCTTGGGCTTAATTGGGAGTTTTGAAGAGAGTGGGGTGGGGTGGAATGGTTCAAACAAACAATTCCATTGATTGGGAGTTTAAAAAAAAATAAAGAGGGTGGTGGACAATATTACCCTTATAATGAATGAAAAAGTAGAATAAAAGAGGATTAATAATGGAATTAAATCTTATAAATAATGCAAACCATCCTAAACCCCCCAATTTGGAGGGGTTTGAAAATTGAGGTGTTGGATGGTTTGGAAGGGTTTTCAAACCATTATAAACCATCCCACTCCATTACTTACTTAAACTCCCAACCAAGGGTTTATAATCCCAAACCACTCCATACCACCTCACACCACTCTCAAACCATCCTCCCAACCAAGCCCTAGGAAAACGCCTGGTTTATTTTTCATTGTAAAATTTCAGTGAACACAGTACATAAACTGAATAACATTAAAAAGAAGAACGTCAAACAAATAAACTAGCTCAAAGCTAAAATAAAAATATTATACATAATGCACAACTAACAAAACTCAAGATTGATTAAAAAAGTAACACAGCAGCATAAAAATATGATACCACAGATAAGTCAACATCAGGATGCATGCACCAAAAGAGTATAACTCAAGCAAACAAATAATCCTGGCCAATAAAGTCTCTCTTCAATTTGAAGTAATTGTATTAATACTAATATCAACTGAGTACTGATTGACACTAAGCCCCTAAGTTGCAAGTTACATACCCCATGTTTATTTTGCTTTGCCATATTCTCCCAACTTCATAGGATAAAAACTTCCCACCAAATATAATTAAGGAACTATGTAAAGCCTAGTTTGAGCAGGCTCTATCAGTACATAAGGAAGGGGTCAATTCTTGTCCAAAGAATATTCTTCAATTCAGATAATAATATGGCCAATCATTGAGAAGTTGAATATAACTCTATGGCTGCAAATAATAGCCCTACAAGATTTGGGGTAAAACTTTTTCCAACTATTGGTAAGAGAAGTCATAATAGTTAATACTAGTTATGTATTCCAATATAATACTTCTCGGCCTGCAAGGAACAGAGAAAGAAGGAGAAGTGTAGCAGAAAAAGGAAGACTATCATTCATCCAAGATCTCTTCCACAAACAGAACCTACCTCTGCTTATACTTCCAATGTCTAGTAAACAACTAACAACCTGAAAATATCTTATCCTATCCTAAAAACTCAACTAACTACAATCCTGAAATAACAGAAATGGCTAAACCCCATCAATACTCCCCCCCCCCCCCGGGCAAAGGTCACAGTGAGATTATAGTTCTGATTCTAGCAGCTACCATTTTCTGACATCCAAACCCTTGTTTTGGAAAAGTACAGAAACAGAACCTATCTCAACATTTTAATTCTGTTCTTCATCTCTTTGGAACTCTATGGAGATATTCTTTTAAAACAGTAAACTTTTCATTCATATAAGCACACAAACGATCCTCAATTTCTCAGAGACGATTCTTCTTCCATGGCAGATACAAACAAGGGTAGAAGGGAGGAAGAGAAGGAACGGAGAAAGAAGGAGAAAAATAGCGAACCTACCTCTGCTTTTATTCCCAACACCTAGTTAACAACTAATAACCTGAATAACTACTCCTAACAAACTCAGCTGCCTATGATATTCTAAAATAACAGGAATGCCCTTCTTTACACTTTTAAACCCTATCACAATGGTTAAACAATCTCAACCCCATCTCAAATCATCCTCCCATGCCCCACCTCAAAACAATAATCACAAAATAATCATCGAAGCCCCCAACTGTCATTCCAATCCGAGAATAAGAATACTACATAACAAGAAAATAAATTACGCAAACAAGAAAGAAACATAACAAGCAATTAGAACACAAATCATTCCAAATAATTGTTACAGAAAATCCCGATAAACAACACAAAAAATCAACGAAAGATTAAATTTCCGCAACTTACCCTCTTGACCCGTACATGGTTCCGAGGCCGCTGTATGGTCGAGCGAAAGAAGCCTCGGTCGCCGGAGGGAAACGAAATGGATCCAGTGCTTCGAGCGCGGAAAAACAAAAAGATGAATTCTCAAATAGCGCCGTACAATACAAGGGGGATAAATCGAATATAAAAACCCTAATTAGGGTTAGAACCTAGATAGAGTATTTAGAGTTGAACTAGTTTCTTTGTAAGGGAAGGAACGTGTTTTTTTTTTTTCTTGGTTTTCCCTTTGTCTTTAGTTCTGAATTCTGATTTGGTATTTGTAACTTCTCATTTTCGCCATAAATGCCACAAGTGTCCTTTTGCAGAATTAAGCATTTTACCGTTTTAGAATGCAAAATATGCTTTAAAATTGTGACATATAATTTTAATACAAATTATTCCTACTTCATCGAAAAATAAAAATTTAATTAGTATAAACTTGTTGATGGCGAAAATTTTCTATGCACTCTTTAAGTGTTACATGTAAAATTTCAAGATGTTGAACTTGATAGCCCATTTTTCTTTTTCTGTGTAATTTGAAGTCTAATTTGGTGCATTTATTATTAACACTTTATATTTTTTTGTCAAAATTACCGATGTACAAGTCCATTAAATTTTGATTAATCTAGCTTAAAAAAACTTGGTGAAGTCCCATATCAAGATAAAATTCTTTCCAATATATATATATTTTTTCCTATAAAGAGTTTACCCCTCAAGAGGTTAATTTTTTCACTCTATCTCTCTTAATTTTTTTAATTGAAAATTTTAATAAAGAAAAAAAAAAGGTGGAAGACAGAAGAAAGAACTCAACCTATCCAAGCTTTGCATAATCTCACCTTTTTTTTTTTTTGAGAATTAATATATTCAAAACATGAATTGTAGACTTCAGTGAATAAAAAAAAACATCACACTCCAAATATCTATAGAGAACTACTGAAAATGAATTGAGCATTAAACCGCAAAATGTGGGTATCTTGGATGAAAACCTGTACTTAAGCTTCCTAAATTTTAAGAATCAACTCGACTCTGGTTTAGAAATGGTTGCATTACAAAATATAATTAAGAGTAACACCTACATTTCAATACTAAACTGGAAATGAATTTCATTTGGCGGGGTATTAGGTATTTGATGCCTCCCCTAAATTAAACCAGGTTCAAGTAACAACAACAGTCAAATTTTCTTTTTCACTAAGTAGGATCAACTATATGTATCAAGCGACGTCAACATGTTCAACTCAGTTCAAGTAAAATTAACGAAATTCAGTCTCCATTAACCACTTACAATATGATGATATTAACAGAAATAAAGTACATAAAAGAAACAATAAGTGGTTAGCTCAATAAACTAGCAGGTAATTTTTGAGTGGCGAGTGAAACTGAATTTGGTTATGATCAAAATCTGGTTTTAATTGGTGATAGCAGTATCACTAAAGTACTCAAGTGTAATGTAGAGTTGCTCATTCTTCTTTCCATCTTAAGTTGTAAGATGATCATGACAATCTATTTGGCATCAATGAGTCGGCAAATGAATTTGCTAACCCTGGTAGATACTATTAACCAAGGTATTATCCCAACCTGCAATAATATGAGAACATTTAGAAGCAACATTAAGAAATGAAAATCATGTATGCAGATTGCCTCCTCACCAAGTTATTTGATGCACATGAGACCAATTGATAAAGAGGTTTCAAAACCATGTAACAATAAAGTTTGAAAGGCATTCGCAATTATTTACCATGATTTTGTTGTTTTGAACCCCTTCAGTCCTCCAGGATAATAACTTCCCTACAGAAGAGTATAAAATATGTTTACAAATCAACCAAGAGGCTTGAAATTTGTGTGATATTCCTCCTTAGAGAAAGCATGTTAGAACAAACTTATCCAAGAAAGCAAACTAATAATATCTGTTAGGCTTCAACCAGCCATTTGAGATATAGCATAACTTTTAAAAACTATTAACCATAATTGCATTACCAAAAGGTTGCACAAGTTCATGTGATATACTAGCCACTGGAACCGTCCAAAACCAGATAAGCAGCGCTAAATATGTTAAAACCTACATGGCACAACCAAATTAATAGTCATAAGAGCTTTAATAAAGGATATAAGTTAACTTCCAAATATATACATATAGCTAAACATACCTTTGAAATGAAAAGAACTCTCAGATACAAATCATTCTCCTTGATCTGTAAATCTTGATCTGCAAATAAGTTTGAACTATAATTCTTCCAGCCCACTGATTAGGGCTATTAAATATACAGAATACAAGAAGATATAACAATGAAAAATGAGGACAAGTACTAATGAAACAGGAAAGACAGCGACTATGCGCATTAACAAATAGTCACTTGAAGTTATTTTCATATTTATCTGCATGCAGCATGTAGAACCAAGTCGTCGAAGTCCTAGGAGTGGGACTACTACATACTCCAAAAATATCTTCAATTATCTCAAAAGGTCAAGCACATTCAAGGTGTTTCTTATTGATTTATTTTCATTGTTTGATTATCAGAGCATAAGTTTCTTCATTCTTTCTCTCTTCTTGCTAGGAAAAAGTATTTCACTACAAGGCAGACAAACAAAACTCTGAAGTACCTGAAAGTTATTCTTTTTTATGCATTTCTTTAATTTTTCTTTGTTCTTGTTCAAAGTCTTGTGATGAGTAAAGAATGCCTTAGAAATTAGCTCTGTTGTTGATGCAAATTTACCACCAAAATTTAGATTTCACCTTGTTCAATTTGACAGTTCAAATCACATTAAACTAAGAAAATATGATTATGAATATTCTTTTTATTTGATTTTATGAGTTATGGCAACATATTTAATAAAGAACAGTTGCAAATTTGGGGAACTTCTATGTGTCAGTGTTTTGTTTATATATATATATAGAATGTTGCAACAGGAAACAAGCTTACAGTTTGCAAGTTCCTTCTCCTTAGCTGCTGCTAGTCTTTTAAGTTTTGCAGCTTGTGCAAATGTTGATGGCCTGGGAGCACAAAGAAGTGACTCAACTCTTACATATATATTTGAAATTCCAAATTTATGCCAACACAAAATTTGAGATGTTACTCTTGATTAAAATAATTCCATAGGCAATCACATTAATATTGACAGCTAAGTTGGAATTTGGAAACTAGCAAACTACAATATGACACTAAAAATAAGAGAAAACAAATCAAATGTAACCAAATAAATTGTGTTTCAAAAATACCAATTTAATACATCCAGGCTCCAGCTATATAATAATAAACATTTTTAGACTATTCAGCTTTTTGCCAAAGTAAGTGTAAATAACAGTTGACATAAAAAATTGGGAACAACATTACTGGTTCCAAGTTTCAAAAGATACTATAGCTTATTGAAATTCAACAGTCTATATATTTGCAGCTACATGCATATGTACATGATGGAACCCCAAAAGAAAGTTACAGAAATTAAATGAAAATACTAGAATGGATGTAATTAAACACAAAACAGAGGCAAATCCACCAGTATAGCAGCTAAGTCTTCAAGATGCTAGCAATCTCCCACCAGAAACACTCTTAGAATTCAGCCATGTCTAATCTTTACTCAGACCCTCCTTTTATTGACCATTCCATAACTAACTTCTTCTAAAAACTCTCACCAAAAGCCAACACGTGCACCTCATCTTCTGGGCTCTTAAAACCATTTCCAGCAATCATAGCTGTCCACATCCCAGAATTTTCTTCCTAACTAGGGGACCCATTGGCAAAATTCTGGGGTGAGGTAAGAAAAATTTACACCATTAAAAGTTGAGTCAAGCTCATTATTGGTCAACAATCATATTATTAATGCAACTAGGATCTGTAATAACTTTTATCTGATCATTGAAAGCATACATATGGAAATGGTAACTACAACAATAGCAGTTCAGTGATTCAGTCTTAATCCCAAGTATTTGAAGTTGACGGGATGAATCCCTAATCAAATTGAATTGATTCCTTTTCATGTACTCACTTTCATCTAATACCATATCTGCACTTACATCTTACAATCATCTTTCTTGAATGAATTGTACTCATGAGTCATGATCTTGATATTAATGTCTTCCTCCTATCCACTATATTTTGGTCCATTTACTTCTTTTCTACTTGTCCAAAAAATGTTAAATGATTCTTGTATATATATTATTTTAACTTATCTGAATGTTTGAGTGAATAACTTTATACTAATCAGTAATCACAAACATACTTGTCTTGGTGCACATCCTTCTCACCCTTAATACTCTCTTATATTCTAACATGTACATTTACAGCCAAAAAGTCTGTTACATAAAGCATACATTCTTTCTCACTGGTCCATAGCTCTAGCTATATTCCATAGCTTGTATAAGCATCACCGGTCAAGTATTAAATCAGAATTTAATCGTGTCTGCTAGTGTAATATTATCATAAGCAGAAAGTCACATGAGAAAGGGCCTGCCTAGCCAAGTTTGAACCCTCAGTCACTTGAGTAGTTTAAAGCGCTACTATTTGTTCAAACCCTTGAAGAGAGAAAACTCATCAAGTGGCGGTTTTGCACAGTAGAGTGGAAGGAAGTTAATCATCTCGAAGGAAAATCCATTGCCTTATTGACAATTAAATATAACAATATCCTGACCAGTTAAATTTGAAATTCCTTTTATCCAACAAAAAAAAAATTCTACATGCTACATTCTTTTTCTGCTGGAAGAGGTAAAAGCTACAACACATGGTTACTTACTGGGACAAGGAGCTCGCCTCCTTCAAGAGTCGCTTTATTTCTGCACGCAACTTAACTTCTTTTCCTTGTTTGTTACCCTTCTGCAGCAAAAGCATATAATAAAAGAAATGAATATTGCAATCAACAACCAATGTGTTAAAGAGTACACTACCAAGCAGTCAAGCACATAAGAAGGTAACAAGGACTAAGATTATCTCAGCGCATGAAGAAAATCCACTATCCTTAGGGAATCATACAAATTGTCAAATTGTCTCATCAAAAGTCTACAACCTTGTAATAATTAATTAATGGCACTGATCATAGTGTGTTTCGCCGGTATCATAAGATAACATTATAAAGTGCAAAATATTGAACCGAAGAAAAACAAACTATGCATAAGGTTAAAAACTATTGAACGGAATCTAACTTGGAGGAGTTGGAGCCTAAACAGTTTAACCATGTATACCATTAGCTTATTTAAACAAAGCAGGCCATCTTTCTTTCTTTTCCTTTTGGATGAAAGGATGCACCATACTAGTTTCTATTTTGCATTCCACAAATCTTCACAGGAAGATAAATAGCTTGATTTTAATTTATGACAATGTTATTTTTGTTTTGCACATGGAAATACAGTGGAAAGTTTGGATTCTAATTAAATAAACCACACTAAAAAAATAAAAAATAATAAAGATACAGCTTGATACCAAATAATCTGACTCTACTATCCCAGAACTTGGATATTTCAGGTGTGGGAACGTATAACAAAGGAACCTGTCCTATTTTCATATAAGTACAAAGCAAAATGAGAATTAAGCAGAGTGTTGAAAGGTGAGAACTATTTCCTTGGCAATGTTCAGAAAACAAGCTTGTCTTAAATATCATCAAAACCTGAATGTATAGAAAACATCTTTGAAATCCTGCTCGCCAGTCACAGAATATTTCAAGTTGCAACAATTACTACGCATGTAATTAATAAGTTCCATCGAAAACCAGGAAAATGATTGCGAGGACTGAAATTTTAACATTATAACAATCACTAGCAAGATTCTGAGTCCGACAAAAAGGAGAAGTATATTTCTAAATTTTCATTTCATGCTCACTGATTTCGTCCCTGTCAAACACAACCTTCGAATGGCTAAGAAGGTAGAAAAAAGTGGAATGATACCTTCTTTAACTGGTCGAGCGATCTAGATGCGAGCTGAAAACCGACAACGATCAGAAATATGAGAGGAGCTGCAAGCGAGCGTTGGTGTTCTTGGTATCCTTCGTCTCCCATGGTCCACTATCCTTCCCGATTCGATTTTCAACTTTTCCAGGCATGTAAACGAAGACGGATTTGGGTGACGGACCCAGAATTCTTCAATCAGTTTACTTTTCTTTTCTTTTTTTTTCTTTTTCTTTTTAATCTTGGAAAATTATCTACGGAGTAAATTGATGAAATGTCCTCAATCGTGCACGGTAAAATCTCCACAACACTTGTATGTATCAAAATTTTTTTTTTTACCATATTAAAATAACTAATTCAACTTTTATTTGTTCAGTTATAATATAACTATAAGGTTCATCATATTTTTAGCACCAAAAAAAACTTTTGGTGATTAATTTTAAATTAGATATTCAATCATATTGCACAAATAACGTGATAAAATAAAAGTCTGGTGCACAAAAATTACAAAAGATATATGTTATTTTTATTTAGTTTTCAAAATGCAAAAACTTTATTTTGGTCCTCTATATTTTACCCAAATTTTATATTAGTCGTTAATGTTTTAAAAGTTTCATATCAGTCTTCTATATTTGCAAGTTGTTTCAAATAAGTTTTTTTTGCCTGATATTGTTAGCGTTCTTCGTTAAATGATGATGTGGATAGTTGATATGGACAAAATATTTTCCATATGAATTCTTTTTTCAATTGATGTAGATAATATTGAGTTACATAGAATTCAAAATAAATTAAAACAAATGCAAATTGTGTATGTATATTTAATTATTTACTAAAAAACAAAGGCTAAATACACAAAATCCAAAATAAACTAAAACAAAGGCCACATATGAGAGAGATTTTGTCTACATCAGCTATCTACGTCATCATTTAATGCGAAACACTAATGGTGCCCGGCAAAAGGGTTTATTTAGAACTTTTGAAACGTAATTAGAACTTGAGTAAAATATAGAGGATCAAAATGAGGTTTTGGCCTTTTTGAAAAATATATATGCTCTTAATTTTGATTAATTTAGAACTTGAGTGAAACATAGAGGATAAAAAAAATCATAAAATCATGATTTAGTCCCAGAAAAACAAAAGTTCTCTCATTTTGCTCATTAAAATGAAAGGTCACAATTTAATTTTCGAAATAACAATTCTCAGTTAATTTGATTAATATAATGAGTAAAAAGTTAACACCATATAAACGAGGGACTTGGGGCACAATTTTAAGACTCAAGTTTAATTGGTGGATTAATTTTAAATAAATGAGAACGGGAGGGGGAAATGTAATAATATAGTTATGATTGATATAATATATAAAAAATATAATTGAGGTTGGGAATAAAAATGTGAAATGGTATAATCATCAATGTAATCTTGTAATTAAATTGTTACAAATTAGGGTAGAAGATAAAGAACATAGAGGCTTTGAAGTATGAGTAATTATTATTTTTAAAGAATGATTATCTATATTATAAGAAATTATAAATAAGCCTTTTCCAGGAGCAAGATACAACAAAGCTTATATTTAATGAATTTTTTAACTCATCATTTTTTGTGGGGTGAAAGCCTATCTATATATATTTAAAAGACACAATTATAAGACACATCCTTTCATATCAAAAGCCACCTTTTATTTATTTTTAACAGACACAATTGGATAGATATACATTTTCAAATTAAGGAACATGTCTTTTCATTATTAATTGACATAATTCAACATATGCATGTATCTATTAATACAAATAATTAAGTCTATTAATTAAAATATTTCAACCACATAGAAAATATCACAAACTATTCAACATAAATTTGGTGGTGATAGTGGCATCGAGGTGGCGGTAGTGGGTGATGGTGGTGAAGATGGTACAAGAGTCTTTTTTCTCCCCAAAGTAATCTCACTCCCTCATTATGTGTGGATTTGGAATTTGCATGAAAATTTCAATCTTAAGCAAACGTGACATAAGAAACAAGGGAGTATAATTTCACTTCTTCCATTTTTACTCCCTCATCCCCAATTCTCATTGCCAAACGGGCCTTAGGTAGTATTTGTATAATATCACACTTAATTAACTTTTTATCAATTGTTGAAGATTATTTTAAAGTATTCTCCTTAAAGGATGTGAGTGAAATTTGATAAAATGTCACTCTCAACAATGAAAGTCCAGTGCCAATACCAAAAAAATTATTACTTGTGGCAGTAGATATCTTGATGAAAAAAATTAGAAAATTTTCAATTTTATCTTTTAAAGTATAATGTAAAATAAATATAAGATATTAGAGATTTTATGTGTTTTTAATTATTAAAATATAATATAAGACTACTATTATTATATTTTAAAATAATAATTAAATAATAAAATAATATTTGTTTTCTCATTTTTCTCATAATTTCTATAAATCTTTTTTTTCAATCATCTCATCATATATTATATTTAAATTTAAAAATATAAAATAAATATTGACAAAAAAGTTTGACAAGATTATTTGAAGATTATTTATGCGAGATTTCAAATCATTCTTTAACTCTAATTTTTATTATATTGCATTTAAAAAACTTTTTTTAGCAGTATAATATAATTTTGGTCAAAATTTCAAATTGGTCCCTTATATTTGCACGAAATTTCATATTGGTCATTTATGTTTCAAAAAGTTTAAATTGGTCCTTTATGTTTGCAAGAAGTTCCAAATTGGTCATTCCATCCACTTTCGTCAATTTCTTAAGTTAAGTGCTGACGTGTCCATCTAAGCTGACATGTCATGCCACGTCATCACATATGATAGTCGATGATGACGTGGCATGACACATCAGCTTAAATGGACACGTAGGAGAGATGATATGTCTACTTCAGCACTCCACGTCAGCACTTAATGAAAGAAATAAATGGAGTTGGACGGAATGACTAATTTGGAACTTCTTGCAAACATATAGTAACGGTTTAAACTTTTTGAAACATAAAGAACACATTCTTTAGGCAGAAATAGAAATGGAAATGGAAACGGAATGAATTTGATGTGTTTAGTAGTAAAAGTTTGGTAATGGAAATGGGAAGAGAATGTATTAAAATTTAAAATGACCATTTTACCCCTTATATTAAAATAATAAAAAGAAAATAGGATTATAATTGTGTCAAATCATGTCAAATCAGAAGAGTATAATAGATATATTTTTTTTTAAGTGAATGAAAATGAAAAAGTGAAAAAGTAAGTAAGGCCCAGTAGGCCCCACCATTTCCATTGACTTTTCCATTGTTGTTTTTTGCAAATGAACATGCCCAAAGAACCAATATAAAACTTCGTACAAAAATAAAGGATTAATTTAAAGTTTTGACCTATAAATTTAAACGTGTGTTAATTTTAAATAAAGGTAAAATTAAATAAGTTTAATTACAACAAAAATAACCGGATCAATCCTCAGAATCAGAAGTAAACAACTTAACACAAGCGGGGCTATCAAAAGAGCGAGTGGCGCGAGAGCACGCGGATCGATGACGTGTAAATTCCCGCCTAAACCCGGACTTCAATCCTATTATGATTCAAATTGCATTCCAATCCCTTCTTTTTTTTACCCTTCTCGCGTTTTCGCCAAAGCCCACGACATCACGAACACACACACACACACGTACCCTAGTTCAACCATATATCCTCTTTCGACTCTCACTTAGGCCGAATTTTACAGTTTCACACAACTCGTCTTGATCCGATTTTCGTCGTTGCTCTGCAGAATCATCATGCCTAAAGTGAAAGCCGACTCGAAAGCCGACGATAACCGGTGAGTTTCCTCGTGGTTCTTATAATACTTTCGGTTATTCGTTTCGGATTTGCGGTTTTTTTAAATAACACGGAGCGACGACGATATCAGTCGTGTAATTCTGCGTTCAATTTGTAACTATTTTTTTTTATCGGTTTTATTGTTTTTGTTGTTGATAATTGATTGTTGAGTGCGTTAGGTTGAAGCGCAAGGGCGCCGGAACCGGAAGGAAGCAGTCGAAGAAAGCTGCGAAGGATCCAAACAAGCCGAAGAGGGCTCCTAGTGCTTTCTTTGTGTTTATGTACGAATTATTGTGCTGATTTTCAAATGCGTATTCGTATTTTCTATTTAGCCGTCCCGTAAATTGAAATACTCTGTTGTAGTTGTATATTCCTGATTGATGTTGTGTGTTAATGTTATGATTTAACAGGTCTGAGTTCAGAGAGCAGTACAAGAAGCAGCATCCAGACAATAGATCTGTAGCCGCTGTGAGTTTATTAATTCATCTATCATTTTTACTTCACGGTCTCTTTGGAAGTTTGAATTTCTTATTCGTTGTTTAATTTGAAAATGCTTTAGGTCGCCAAAGCTGGTGGTAATGAATGGAAGTCGATGTCTGATGCTGTAAGTATTTATTCTCTTTTCAAATGATGGTGTTGTATGTTTCATGTTGGCTTTGATAACCTTATATGATTTAGATGAAGCATTCTTAATGATGCAAGATGCTTCTTGTTACATATATAATCAGGAAAAAGCTCCTTTCATTGCTAAGGCAGGGAAGGAAAAAGAGAAATACGAGAAAAGTATTCAAGCATACAATAAGAGACTGGTGATTGCTTACTTTTTCCCTCATTGCTTGTATTGGTGTCCATACTATTGATTTATTCGCACTGAGATTTTCTTTTGTTTTTATACTTTTTTTGGTATAATTAAATACAATTGGACTTCCAATGTGCTAGGCTGAGGGCAAAAATCCTTCAGAGGAAGAAGAGTCTGATAAGTCAAAGTCAGAAGTCAATGACGATGATGATGAGGAGAAGGAGGTAATTACATATTTACATGCTATCACTAGTAGTTTTTTGTTTTGTTTTTTCTGCTAAGATAATCCTAGTGTATTGATTCTAATGTGTTTTTGTTTTCTGTAGGAGGAGGAAGACGATGAGTAAAGACAATGACGGTACAGGAAAATTAGGCTGGAACATAATACTTCTGCATAGGTTCAGTTAGAATTTGTTACACTTAACCCTTTTAAGTCAACGCACCCATTTATGATAAATAGTTTCTTAAACTGCCCTTTCTAGGTTAGATTAGAGTACAATCCATTAGTCTCAGCACCATGATGCTGTACTTTCAGAGTTAAGACAAATCTTTATAATCAATAAAGACGATTTTGCTACGATGCAGTCTAATTTCCGTACGAGTTATGGTGTGTGTATGTTCATGTTATATTTAAATGCTATTGCTTATCTTGAATTAGGGAGTTTCCAATTCCCTTCATTGTCTTAACAATGAAGCCATTGATGGAGGAGTATCTTCAGATATCAAAAGTCTTTCACAACATGATCCATTAAAATGATACACTATCACATTTTAATATGTGACAGTACTATGAATAATATTGTCTATTAAAATGATACTTTTGGAAAGTTTTAAAAAAACACAGTATTTTAGTTAGAATTATATGGTTTTGTTCGTTTTTACTCTATCAAAGCAATAAGCTTCTGTTTGTTTATGTTGATATTGCATTCCCTTCACAACATACATAATGCAAATGGCGGTAAAATCAGACGAAATAAATATGAAAGATATCGTAAATCAACTTACGGAGAATGGCTATCAACTCCTATTTTGTTCAGCGGTTAGCAACACTAGTTTTGCCAAAGTCGAAAGTGATGTTGTGATATCTTGCATTAACATTATTCCAACATTAACATCCTGCCAAGTTAGGAGGAGATAGCTCAGAAGATCCAATTCCTAAAACAACGAACATAATTGTAGTATTTTGTCTATTAGAAAGATTCCTGTAGGTTGTAGCTTCGTCTTCTCTGTAGCTTGCTTTCAGGCTTCAGCCATTTTAGGCTTTCTTCATGACTGACATGATTTTTGAAAGCAGCTCTTTAGAGGTTTTTACATGTAGAATTCACCAAATTAAAAGTAATCTTATAATCAAAAGAAGTTTTATCTATTAATAATTTAACTACAAAAATATTAATCATATCACATGTTAGTTTTGTTTGACTCACTTTGACTTATATAATTAGTTTTACCTAATAACAAAATGATTGTTTATTAATCCAAGGTGTATGGTTGAGTGGAAGGGACTCATGGGTTCGATCCTTGGCCTTGGGTATGGAGTAGTAGCTTTAAATCTTTGGGCCAGCTGTTCCATCCTTTAAGGTGCCTACAATTCAGCGAGAGGATTAATCACTATGTTCGACGGTGAATACTTTGATCTAAACAAAAAAAATGATACGAAATAAATAAGATTGATTTTTAAGTAAAAAATATTATGTGAAATCTTTAGTTTTTCCTCTTTCTCTATCCCTATCCCGTAGGTAGCTATTGAATCAATAGAGAACCCTTTGTTATCATTATTCCATTGGATATGGTAAATAATTTATATATAATTAAAAGTTTGAAGCAGTTATTCAACCATTTTAAATAAAAAATTAATTCAGGCCAAAAAATAAAAATAAAAAATTAATTAAATTATTCTAAAAGAAAAATACAAGATTCACATAATTAAATCATAAAATTGAAATATTTTGAAGTATAATTAAAATAAAGCTTGAAAATTTACTTTTAAAAATATACAATTTATTTGATTAATTTTGATAAGCCTAGATTAGAATCACAAAAGTTTTTTAATTATATTGTTTGTTTCTAAAAAAGATTATTATAAATTAACTTTGAAAATCAACGAAATATTAATTATAAATGTTACAAATGTAAAATTTTATTTAAATATCTGTACAAAAAATTTATTTAAATGATTGTTATATTAATTCAAAATAAATAATATTTTTAATCTGTTATTTAATTTTTATGCTTATAAAATAATAATCAATATTTTCTTAAATTCTGTTCAGCCAATAAAAGACTTTTAACTCAAATTCTGGCGTCAATGGTACCAAGAGCAGTAGAGCACTACCGAGTACCGAACAAAAGTAAAAGAAAGGATATATTTGGTTTGTTGGAGGTAATGAAAATATGATGTGACTTAAACGAAATAAAAGTGGTTAAAATAATTATTTTACATTTATATTAAAAGTGGAAATAAAATAAAAGTGAGTAAAAAAATAAGTGTAAGAATATAATTTTATCATATTACAAAAAGTAAGATATGTTTGATAAAAAAAATATTGAAAGAAAGGTTGGATTACCTCCAATATTATCTCCAACATTATGAAAAACAAACATGGCTTAAATCATACTAGTTGAACCTTATTTAGCAGAATAAATTACACTAATGTAAATCACACTTATTATTCTAATTTTAAAAAAGTTATATTCAATATTCATTTGATACGATGTTATATAAATATTTTCTACTTTTTTATAATATAAATACATTTTGTAAAGTAATACATATTTATTGTTATATTAATTTAATTGTATTTATTGATATATTAGTAATAAAATTACTGTTTTATTCTATATAAAGAGTTATATTTGATAATAAAAATATATTTGAATCAAATAAGAGTATAGTTTAATTAAATTTAAGAAGAAATAAGTATATTTTACTCTTACAAAAAACTACAGTAGTTATTATTATGCATTGACGTACTTTGACACAAGAAAGAAAAAGAAAAAAAGTTTACTCAGAAATGAAGAACAGTAATTGTAAATGTAATTGGTATATGTGTGTGGGATTTCGTCTTTTGGGGCTCTTACCATTCTAGAACCGGGACCAATCGAAATTCTCTGACATATATATATATATATATATAATTTATAATTATAATTGTATTTGTAATTGTAAACACAAAGATCTTCGATTTTCCTCATGCCCTGGATTTTCTTCCCCTCAACCTCGTCTCTTTTCCTCTCTGAAAACCCTAATTATACGTCGCCGTTTATCTCTCTCTTCCTCAAAGACTACTCTCCAAGATCAGGTACTTGTGCACCTTCTCCCTTCTTTGTCAATGGCGCTACCTTTGACTCCGTTTTCTTCTTTCTTGTTTCGAAATTTCATTGAATTATCCTGGATTTGTATAATTCTGTTGGATCCAGATTTCACCACCCTTGCTTGTTATTGATTCTTATTCTTTGCTATCTGTGATTGTTAGAAATTGTTTCGCTAATTGGTTGGGGTTATGGAATATGGAACTATTTCAATTCTGTGTACGAGAGTTTGGTGTCTCAATATTTGAATCAAATCTCTCTGGCGTCTTCGATCTTTGATTCTGTTGCTGAATTATGCATTCGGATGCTAAGAATACTATTTGGGGGTTAAATTGACTTCGATCTTTTTTTCATTTTTTATTTTAGGAACACAAAGGGGTGCTAGCTATGACTCCAATTTATGGAGGAGGGTTTGTAACAATCCAAGAAAGAACCGGCTTGACAACTGATCGAATTGGTCTTGATTTTGTCTAGGGTTTTTAAAGGATCTTGTAGGTTTTTCGATATCTTCATTTCGATAGCGATGCCGAATTGGATTAGTGAATTAGATCGTCAAAGGTGTGATAATTGTGGTTATGAATGTCAGTAGAGCAGACTTTTTATTAATGTGAAGATTTATTTGTTATTTCTGAGTAATAAATTGAATCAGCTAGAGGAGCATGGACAACGTGTGTGATACTAATCATTTGGATGCTGATGTTCTTTTGCCTCCTCGGAAGCGCCTTCTTGCTGGATTGAAGAAGCAGAGTTCAGATGGTGATGCTTCTGCCTCTCCATCTCCGGTGGCTGTTTCTTGTGTTATGGCTTCTGAGGTTGCTTCATCTTCTTCCTCTTCCTTTTCGAGTGTATTCGAAGCCCGGCTTAAGCATTTATTGAGCTCTCATTCAAATAACCCTAACCTTACACCTGAGGAGATTGCAGAGTCTTCAAAAGCAGCAGCAGCAGCTGCAACTAAGGTTGCTGAAGCTGCAAGAGCTGCAGCTGAAGAAAAAGCGGCAAGAGCAGCAGAGGCAATTGCTGCAGCCAAGAGCGCTTTAGATTTGGTTGCGTCTTTTTCTGAGGAGGCCATCAGCAAGGAAAGAAATCTGAAAAAGAACAAGCTAAAGAAGCATCTCCCCGTTCAGCTGTTGTACAAAAAAAACCAACCTATTGAAAATTGTAGGAAAGATGAAGAATTAGCCAGAAAGTTACACCGAGCCATGAACAGCTCTCCTAGAATCTCAAAAAGTTCTCCAAATTCAGACTCAAAAGGGAATAAGCACAAGAAGCCTAAAAGCTCTTCAAGTTATGAAATAACCGAGGTCTCTGACGCTGGTATGGCAGTTGGTCAAGATTGCTTATCTTTGAACAATGGGCATGCAGTAGTAGTCAAAAATGGTTATGAAGGTTCCATCCAAGAGGTATGCTCAAGTAAGGAAGATAGAAAGGGAGGAAGGTATGATAGACATAGCCAAATGGAGATAGATAATGGAGAAGCAGAGTCAACCCAGTCAAAAGACAAACTCTATGAAGATTTGTCTCCCACAGGCAAGAAAAGAGGAAGAGTGAAGCTTAAAAAGTTGCCCTTAAGCATTTGCACATCTAAAGATAAGGCACAGCCAAAGGAAGAGATGAGAGGTGAAAGCTCTCCTTTGATTGATATGAACACAGACAATCATTCCCTTGTTAATATACCTTTGTTTCAAGTGGAGTCATCGGCCGAAAGGATGATGCCAATTGAGGCTTCATCAATGTGGAAATGCCAGCAGTTCAAGGCACCAGCATGTATCAAACCAAATAAAGTTGTGCAGTCATAATATTCGAGTCACATTGAGATGGATGGAGGATACTGTGATAGAAGTTGATAGCTGAGGTAGGAATTATGATGCCTTTCTTTTTCCCCTTCACATACATGGCCTTTTATGTTGTTGTTCATCTGTTTCTTTTCTTTTTAATGAATTCCTGATGACTAAATGTATATTTAGATTGTTAGTTTCTGGTTATACTTCTCTCAGTTTAAAGTTGTGTTGCCTTAATTGACAACAAAACTTGAGGTTAGATTGAACAGCTTTTTCATTGTGTTGCATTTTATATTCCACACTTGTTTCAACAATAGTATAGTGAAAATCTGTGTCTTTTATTTACATATTTTGCTGAGCTGCTTATTTTTCCTTAAATAGTGCTTATTTTCACTTCAATGTTAATAGGGTAATTAAGAATTCAGTGAAAAGGAAATCGAGCTAATTAATTTTTTAGTTGTTCAAAATACTTCTACTTATTGAATACAACTTATGATAAAATAATTACTCCGGGCGAAAATAGACAATTATAACTTTGTCGCAGCAATATTTCTTTAATTATTAGTATGGGGCATTAATGATTCACTCTTAGTATTTTGATGCGTGCAACAAAATATTTGTAAAAATTTTATCAATTAAAATTTTAAATATAAAAATAATTGTGAACAAATTTAATTATAGGTTAAATTATTCTTATAGTTATAATTTCACTTAATTTTTAATTGAATGTATATAATTTAATTTTTTTAATGACTCCTTATTGTCAAATCTTTGTTAAAATTTTTATTAAATTTTGTTAATATTGCCAACATATAATATATTAGTATTCTAAATATATATAATTTATGTCAATAAAGAGGAGAAAAATAAATAATGATGTAAAAATAACTTAAATATAAGAAATGAAATGAAATTTATATTATAATACTTGGATTAAGTAAATTCATAATGTTCAAATGATATATAATCAGCATTTCATCAAAATTAAAAACTTCACCGTACACATGCCTAAAATTACACTATTTTACAAATGAAGCAAAAATGTGAATTTTAAAAGAATTGTACCGAATCTAATTTCATATTTTTTATAGTTTTTGAAATATAATATTAAATAATTATAATTTAAAATAATATGTTACATACTGAGAAATTATTTAACTTGTCTATTATGTTGTAACTTTCTGTTATTTTTATTTTCTCTTTCTTCTCATCATATTTTGTTTTTTATTATATAATATATAATTTTTGAGATGGACTACCATAAGATTTTAAAGTCATCCTAATATGCATTTTATAAAATATTGAAAAATCTAAGATTAAAGACTAAATAAAAAAATTTGTTGAATTATAAGGATTTTATTATAAATTTTTAAACTATATAGACTCATTTAAAACTTAAGTAAAATTGTAGGGACTACATGAATAACTAATCTTTATTTATATATTTGACATTCATAATTTATCAAAATTCTTTATCTTCATTATCTCTATTCCCTCCTTCCCTATAATTTTGAAAGCAAATGACACCCAAAACTATAATAATATAAAAAATTGTGATTATAATTGAAGCAATAAGTATGACAACAAATGTACAAGAAACTCAAGATATCTTGGTATTGAGTCCCTAAAGTACTCAAAATAGAAGTAGTGAAATTCACTTTTCAATGTGCACATTCCCCCTAGCCCTAGGCTATGACAACTTCATTTGGATGAATGTCAATAAGAGTTAGAACATGTAGAGAGGAAAATTCAAAGTATACACATAAAATTCTTCTGTAAAATGACTCTGGATGAAAAAAAAAATCTTTACATCTTTGTGTCAGTTAACCCAATATGAAAACTTGAAAAAATAAAAAGAATGACTCATAATTCATAGATCATTATATGTGGATGGAGGGGCTTAAAAATGCTGTAACTATGACTGTTTCACTGTCAAATACCTATCTTCTTCCCTTCACATTCTCACATTGGTTTTTCTTATGGTTGCTCATCCCAACTATCAAACTTCTTCCTTATTACATTCATTTCTCATTAAGCCATGGGTGTTGCAGGCACTGCTGTGCAGTTGGACGCTTCTCTGGTTGAAAATCCAGAAGTGGTACGAGAAATTCAGAAAACTCACGAGCAACATTCTCTGAGAATTTATATTTATCAATCAAAAATTTGTCTAATGGCCAGAATTTTAGCCTCCTAATTCTTTTTAGATCCCCATGCCTGTCAAAGAAATCCTTGGATTTTGCTCCACTAATAGCAGCCTGCAGCAACACAAAAACATTAGGGATAGGTAAGCCAGAATGGCTATTCAAGAACTATGTATGCTAATGCTAGGACTGTTGAAATGAAATGTACTCTCACCTTCCGGGGCATCTTTCCAAGTAGTTCTATCATCAGGGCAAGGTGGTCCTGATATCAACACAATACAAAGTATTAATATTCCAACATAAAAATAAATGTAGTCAATCTTATGTGTAGATAGGACTAGCCTTCCCACATCAATGAAAATAATAATAAGAGTAAATTACACTCCCTTCTCTGAGGCTGTTTGGGATCCTTAAATTACATTCTCCTTAAGAGATAAGAAAATCTATAATTTCACTTATTTTGACCAAAATACCTTTATATTTATTATTTATATAATCAAATATGTTTTCGACTAGTACAACAACAAACAAAGCCTTTTTCCACTAGGTGGGGTCGGCTATATGATGTTTTTGACTAGTATAAAAAATAATTATTTTTTAATAGTGACGTAATAATTTTTAAAAATTAATAATGTTATTAAGAGTATTTTAGTCAAAAAGGGTAAAGTTATAGGTTTTATATCTTTCAACTTTCAAGAGAGGGGAGTATAATTTACTCTAATAATAATAGTATGACTCCAACTAACATTTTTGAAGGTAGTACTCTGATAGTCTGATTAATAACATTAGACAAGGTTAAACCATGGGAATCCTCTTTGTTTGAAGCCCATACATAACATTTCTAAATTCATTCAAGTCTCTTGTTTGAATGTATGAGTATTAATTTCTACTGAACCCTCTAAAACTTGAGAACCCATAAATTATATGATCAAATGATTAATTTATAATAATAAATTGTATGGTAGATTACAGGCAAAACCATACCTCATCCTCACAAAAACCTTGTCCAGTCTTTGGAGTAAATAGCATATCGCCAGTAGCAAGCTCAAAAGCAATGCAAGCAAAAGACCACATGTCAACAGGGAAGGAATAGCCAGCCTGCAGTATAACTTCAGGTGCTCTGTACTGCCTTGTCTGGATTTCTTCTGCAAATGGCTTATTGGCCCAACATGCATTCCCAAAATCTACTATCTTGCATTTCACATCAATTCCATCAATATTTCTCGCAGGTTTTGAAGCCTCTCCTGTTCCTCCAACTGAAGTTTTTCCTGATATTTTAGCAACTGCCCTCCTCGCGCTTCTTTTCAATTTTCTCTCAATAAGACTTGAAACTCCAATATTTATGTTTCCCTCTGGCCTCTCTAGAATTGGGCTTCCTCCTGATCTTACAGGATCTTTGGCAGGATCAATGGTGGAAGTGAGAAGAATGTTTTCAGGTTTTAGATCAGAATGGATTATACCTAGTTCTCTATGCAAGTAATCCAGACCAATCAAAGTGCATTTGCAAATTTCTCGAAGTTTATTCATTGGAATGCCTTTGTAACGGTTATATCTGATCAGACGAAGCAAGCTATCGCCAAGGAACTCAATGACCATGCAATGGTGCTGCCCATTGGGGCCAGAGTGCTTAAAGTGGTCAATCAACTGGGTAACACACTTTGAGTTTGAAGGGTCACCCTCAGAAATGGCTGAAAGAACACTGATCTCATGAAGGGCAGCCTGAGAAAACTGGGATGCACTCTTCTGGATCTTGAGAGCAACATATGTCTGAAAACCACAAACTTTAATTAGAAAGGATTTGTGAAAATGAGCGTGACACACATAAAATCCTAAGTAAGCATCATAATATGAAAAATAAACATACAGACAATAATTAAACCGGGTGAACTCATTTGAGATAATCATTGACCATAATTGCAACTTGCAAGGTATGTGTACATGTAACTACAATAAGTCAATAACAATAACAAACAAAGTCTTTTGCCTTTTTCTTTTTCCTATTAGGTAGAATCAGCTAGCTCAAATGATGCCAACTTATTCTATCTTTGCTCCACATTCATGTCGTTGATCCATACTTATAAATATAAAGATTCGACAAAGTTTTACAAAAGAAAGCCGTACTATGTGTACATGTGACATATAATGAAAAATACGTGTATCTGTTAAGTACATATTGTGGAATATGGATCCATAAGGTGTCGGTGGGAGCCTGGGAGGAAAGAAAAAATGAAAGATGTAGGAACCTTCACACCATTTAAAGCAAAGTATATCTCAAGTAAGACATATACATCAATAACAAACTCGTGCAGATTCGAAATTATTGCGTTTAACAGAAAATGTTGAAAAAAAATTTCAAATCTGGGATACAAATCAATCAAAAGGAAACCGTAGAATCAGAAAATGAAGCCGCTGAAGGAAAACAGATTCAGAGTATACAGATTGGGAGAAATAGAAAAGCAATTTATAAAAACATACAGAAGTGGTAGTATCGTAAACCAGCCAGACGGTAGAAAATTGGCCCCAACCTAGCTTCCTCTGCGCTATGTACCTTCCGCCGGCGAACTGATCGCCGATCCTGACGGCGTGGTAGCCTCCCTTTCTGTAGGAATCGAAGCCCTCATCCTCTTCCTCGGATCCTGACGACGAAGAACAAGACATGATTGGAGAGATTTATTATGATAATAATTAATATTGCTTTTTGTGATCTGATGAGAAGAAAGGAAGGATTTGACTATTGGTTGAAAAAGGTATGAATTTGATGTTGCTTGAGACGTGGGTTTTGTGTATAGATTATAGAAACGTAGGATTAGAGAGCATTGACCAAATTTGAAGGCTTTGTTTAGGAAAAAGGAAGCAAAGAAAAGAGAATGCTAATATTTGTGGGGCATGTGGCATTTGTAACACAAGAAGCTCTTCATCCTCCACTTTCTTCTCTTCCTTTCCTCTCATATTTTTGTGATTGTGGATCTTATTACATTTATGGATTGTCCATCTAAAATTTATTACTCTTGAGGGCCGTTTGGTCAAGGAATTGAGGGTGAAGGAGTGGAAGTATTAATCGTAAAATTAATTTTGTTCTTCTTTTTAAATATTAATAATTTTAAAATAAAAAGTAAAATTATTTAAAAGGGACGAACAAATTTATTTTTTCATAGTTTACCTAATATAAATTCTTATTTTATTAAGTTGACCAGCATTTAAGTTCTAAGATGTTATAAATCTCTATCACCATCAAAGATAAATATATCAAATATATATTATAGTAAATTTAGTTCTTATCATTCATCTCTAAAATCATATAATATCAAGAGTATATTAAAGATTTACTCTCCCAATTTAGTCTTTTCATAGATAAAATGTCTCAATATAATTTTTAAAAAATCAATTTCTAATAAACTTGACATTTTGATCGACAAAAATACTCTATTTACATTTTTAATTAAAATTAACCCTTTCCGTAAAGAATTTTCGTCCATTTTTTTAACAAAATTCTACCACATCAATATTTTTTAGATAATTGTAGAAAATTTCAACCATTTCACAATAAAAAATCAAAATTAGGTCATTCAATTAGCATTAAATGTCCAAAATGCCTTTGAATTAGCTAAGGTTTTGGAAGGTTTTGTGCACATAACTTACAACTCAAGAGTTCTATGCATTTTAGTGTCAATAAAATATAAATTAGAAAAAAAAAAACTTGTATGGAGATATTGTGATATATTGTATTTGTATGGGCAAATATCCCACCCTCGTTGACATAGTGTGATAGATTGTATGGGAAAATATAAAACACTTCCCTTTAAGTAAAGGGCTTTTGCATCTATTGTTTCCTTTTTCATATTTGCTTGTCTTATGCATTATGAAAGTAGAACTAGCCAAATTTACAATAAGAAGAAAACCATAGCCAATAAAGATTAAGATAATTTAATTCGTGTTTATATTCAGTGGCTTATAATATTTCGAACACAATTGTTTCTAAAAAAATACATGTAGAGGACCTGTAAAAAAAAGATTAAGATAATTTATCATTGGTGGATCATCATTATCATTTTCAGCAACCTCAAGACAGTAACATTGCAACAACAATCAGCTACTTTCTTTTATTTCATCATTAATCAATTACAACAATATGGGATATATCAATATCATCATTGAAATCTAGCTTACATCCAACTATTATAATGTTACAATATCTTTGACCATTTTAAGTGTAACTTAAATGTTTTCTTAGGCTTTGGAGGCAAAAATCTCCATCAAAGAAGACAATGTTCCTGAGACAGCCACAATGAATCCAAAAACCACAATTGCTCCATCACAAACCATGCATTTCCAACCAAACTCATCCTTGAATACCATACAATGAAACAATGCAGGCAATACAAAGCCTAGTACAACACACACACTGCTTCCTACTAGAGACAGGAAATCTGCAAAATTAGGCACCAAAAGTGCCACTAAGCTTATTCCCAACACTATCAGCCATCTCAGCCATAAACAATACCTAGAATCCCAGAATCTTCTCTCTACCACTTCATAAACAGGGTTCATCATCAATGGAAAAGTGAAAAACAGATTAATAGAGAGACCCAATTGAACCAGAGTACTCACTAGTCCTTGCCCTAGATTGGTAGTGATAATATCTTTGGTTTCATTTCCAAAAGCAAAGTAACCCAAAGCTCCAAATGCTCCAAACAGAAGAGAAATCACAGTCATACCCAAACCTAAGACCCTACCAAATTTCTCTTTGTCTCTAGCCTCTGATTCCAAAGGCAAAACCATTCCTATTCCTTCAAAAGCATACACAGCCACACCTAAACCATAGAATAACACAGAGAAACCCCCAAATGCTTCCAAATCTGGCTTATTCTTCATGAAAACAAACACATCCTCCACCATTACTACACTCTTAGCTGCTATATCAACGCCATCTGCGATTATGCTCAAAGGAGCCAAATGAGTCAAAGTAGGAATCGAATTCAACCCTAATTGAAACGGAAAACAACCCCAGAGGAACAAAACTTTTGGTGTTAAACCTAAAATTGGACCTGTGAGTGTAGTACTAACAAGATGAGCTAGAGTATTAGCAATGAAGATAAGGTAGCTGACGCAGAATCCGGCCTGGGAGAGGACGATCATGGCGTCGACAGCGAATCTTCCGATGGGACCACAGATGGTGAATCCGAGATCGCCGAAGGAGTTGATCTTGGAGAAACCTAAGCTGGATTCGAGCTTGCGGCGAGTGCGAACGAGAAGCAACATACAGTAATAGGTGAGAGCAGCGACGATGAAGATCATGAGCAAGCCCGTGACCCATCCCGTTCGCTTGAAGCAATATGGGAGACCGAGGACTCCGGCGCCTACGATGGAGATGAAGATGTTGGCGAAGGTCTTGAAATTGGAGGAAAGAGGGGGGGATTTGGCGAGAAGAGGAGTGTCTTCTCGAGGGTATGGGGGTAAGGAATAGGAAGATGAGCTTGCTTTATTCTCAAACACCATTATATTGGAGAAATCTATTTTAATTCTTTTTCTGAGGATGCTTCTTCTTCTTGAATCTCTGCTTTTGTGTTTGTGGTATTGAGAAAGAAATTAGTGGGGAATCAAGAAATAATTGGGTTGAATTGAATCTTCAGAAGCTAAAAACAGTGAAGATTGCAGGAAATGAAGAAGAAAATTAGAAGACGAAAGACTGAGGCAGCCATGGGAAGTCAATATATTATAAAGTTTGAGAGATGTTTGGATTTGGAACAAAAGTTGTTAGGTACATTGTATTTGTACTATTATTTATTTATTTTCATATTAGTCAGTAAGATTTAATAAATTTTTATTTTTTTTCATTGAGTTGATTGATGATTTCATGCATGGAAATTGGAAAATGCATATTATGTATAAAATCCCTCAATTTAATTTTAAAATGTCAATTTTTACGGTTATTTAATTAATATAGTAATTAAAAAGTTAACTTACAATAATATTAAAAGAGTCTAAATAAATAACAGTTAAATATTTAATTAACTTTTTTTAATAAATAAAAAATCTAATGAAATATTTTTACAAGATATAATTTATAAATTACACATACAAAATACAAGGAGCATTTTTTTAAAAAGAATTTATTCCATTATATTTAAAAAATATCGCACAACTTTTTAAAAAGTTTATAAAATAATTTATATATCATCCATCAATAAAGCTTCACATCGATCATAAAATTCAAATCCTCACCCTTACAAGATAAAAACCTGAATCTTAACTAACTGTGGGACTACTTATTAACAAATACAAGCAACATTTTTATGGTGTTTAATTTGTAAATCTATAACATTCTAGTTTTTATTATTAAATAAATTTTAATTTATTATTTAATAATTAGTTAATGTTTATTAATAGTACTGTTATTTAACATTTAATCAATCGTATCAAATAAAAGATCTTAATCAAATTAAGACATTTTATGTTTTGAAAACCAAACAAGAGACACTGCATCTTAATCAAACCATTAATTAATTTATTTTTATTATTCAATGCATTTCTCAGTTTCTCCCTATTATAAAGGAAAAGAAATGTATTAAATCGTGCACATTCTCGTTGCTCACATAATTGAGGAATCTTTATTCTATTTCTATAGGATCTCCGCAAGGCACGAGCCACGAGCCACTTAAAATATTAATGTAAAATTATTTTTTGTATTTTTATCACTTTTTTTTATATTGGTTTTATTTTTTTTTTTAAAAATAAATTAATTTTTTATTTTTATAACTTATTTTATATTAATTAATTATTTTGTTTATCACCGTCAATTTAAAACATCATCACATCCTTGATGATGGGAGACTTTTCAATAATTATGTTTTCATCATTTCTTCAATTTTAAAACTTTTCATCTCAATTCTTACTATTTCTTTTTTATTCATATTAATATGTTAGGATTAAATATAATTAGCTTACGAAATCATATGATTGCATGCTTGATATTTTATTAATAAAAATAATAACGTTATAAAGTATTAAATTTAAGTAATTACATGTGATTGTGAATATATATGTATTACACATATTATTTAAAATAATAATAATTTAAAAATGATTACATTCATATCATACACTTTGTAATTTCATTGGATGTCTATATATATATATATATATATATATATATATATTAATGTTTGATGTTGATATAATCTTTATCTTAGTGTAAATATTTGATGTTGATACCTCATACAATCACTTAAAATCCGAGACAATTGGCTAGCTAATAACATAAATGATACTTTATGTGAGAAAGGCAAAATCATTTTAAGTAATCACATTGTAGGGATTCTCACTAACTTTGAATTGCGTCAAATACTTAATAAATATTAATTAAGTATAATTAACAAAATAAATTTTCGCAAAATGAACTCGACTTCAAATCTATTTCACACGCAGGGGAGAAATCGTCGATTTTTAATTATGCTTTCCTTCTCGTGGCTAGTTGTTGTGTGCGAGAAGCCCATTTTTCACTTGACACATTTACTGTCCCTATATCACAACTTATTATATACACTTTTGTCTCCCTTACTCTACACAATATGAGACTTTGTTTGACACACTTGCATACATATGTGCACTCATTTACAACAATTTTTAAATTATATTTATATTTATATTTATATGACTCGGGGCCCTTCTGGTCATTGGTGTCACAAAATAATTATATTTTATAGTTAAAAAAATATGAAATAAAACATGATTGGAGGAGATATGAGAGAAAAAGAGATAATGGGTAAGGTAGTTAATAAAAGTGATGAGAGAGAAATTAGAAATATAAGTAGTTATTGAACTATTTATTATATTTAAGATAAAATAATAAAAATATTTTTATACTAAATTTCAAAAAAAATAAATATTGCATGCACCTTGGTGCATGCGAAATTTCTAGTCTATATATATGGTTGTTGGGTCTTCTGGTCATTGGACTCACAAAATAATTATATTTTATAATTAAAAAATATAAAAATAAAACATTATTAGATGAGATGTGAGAGAGAAAAAGATCATGGGTAAGGTAGATAATGATAGTGGTGAGAGAGTAGTTATAAATATAAGTAGTTATTAAATTATTTATTATTTTAAAATATAATAATATTTTTATATTAAATTTCAAAAACTAAGAAAAATGATTGCTATGCGAAGTCTCTAGTATATATATATATATATAATAAAGTTACTAATTTTTAAAATTGAAAAATAAATAATTATATTTTTTTACTTAAATATATTATTTATTTATTGAATTACAATTTTAGAAATGAAAGCTATGATAATAAAATTAAAATATTCCTAACAATTTTTATTTTCAAAATTCTTCAAAATTGATTAAAAAAATACAATATTTAAAATTTTTAAGGCAAAAGTACATTTCCTACCCCCAACATTTGGGAGTCCTGTCAGTTTCGCCCCTAACGTTTTTTCGCTGTAAATTGTACCCTTAACGTTTTACGTTTCTGCCAATGTCACCCTTTTCATTAATACCATCAAATATTTAACAGTTTTTGCTGACGTGGCAAAACGTTTTTTTTTTGTCAATTGTACCCCTAACGTTTTACATTTCTGCCAATGTCACCCTTTTCACTAGCACCATCAAATATTTAATAGTTTTTGCTTACGTGACATCCTATGTGGCAAAAATATCTGACTTGGTATATTTTTTTTCCACATCAGATTTCCTACTCATCTTTTCCCCATCAAAGTTGTATCGTTTTGACCTCGGCCTATTCCTTCTAAAATATAACTCAAACGCACGCGCTATTTTGCTCATAAAAAACATCGGAGACGTTATCCATTCTCTATTTTAGGGTAACGTCTCCGACAAAGTAGAGAATGGGTAATATCTCCGATGTTTTTGTCTGCAAAATGGCACGTGCGTTTGAGTTATATTTTAAAAGTAATATGGTGAGGCTAAAACGACACGATTTTGATGGGAAAAAGATGAGTAAAAAATATGGTGTGGAAAAAAATATGCCAAGTCAAATATTTTTGCCACATAGGATACCACGTAAGCAAAAACTATTAAATATTTGATAGTGCTAGTGAAAAGAGTGACATTGGTAGAAATGTAAAACGTTAGGGGTATAATTGACAGGAAAAAAAACGTTTTGCCACATAGGATGCCACGTCAGCAAAAACTGTTAAATATTTGACGGTATTAGTGAAAAGGGTGACATTGGCAGAAACGTAAAACGTTAGGGGTACAATTTACAGCGAAAAAACGTTAGGGGCGAAACTGACAGGACCTCCAAAAATTGGGGGTCAATTTTTAAAACAAAGTTTATCTTCTTTTCAAAGATGCATATCCCCCATTCCCCAAAGGCGAAAGGGATGAAATGAACGTCTCTTTCAGACTTAAGATTATGATAAGAAAGAAGTGAAAGTGATCGTAAAAAATGAAAGACCAATCAGATCATTGCCAAAATGGTAGCCGCGTACGAATACGATGGATGGAGACAACTTACCTATCCTTATGCCCATTCCAATTCCTTAGTTACTATTTCATTTTTTCTATTTTTATTACAAACAATCATCTTTAACATATTATTTACTACTAAATATGTGTATATCTTTCGGTCAATTTTTTATTAATTTATTTTTATTACATGAAGAATTCAAATTTTTCAAAGTTTTTTTTGTAAATTTTAAAATCCTCCAATGAATTGGTGATGACTCAATACTCACGTGTTTTATGTTAGCTAACAACTGGCAATGCCTTCGTGGGCCTGAGGCCTGTCGGGTAATTGCATCCAATAAATAAGTAGGAAAGGATATTTATTATTTAGATTTTAGAATATAGATTCTTTAATATAATAAGACAAAACAATTCACGTTATTTCACACCCAAACGAAAATATCACATCTCAATTCATTAACTTGGCTTAGGCCGTTTGATTGGGTGAATCTTTGTTGTAATTTAATTTTTTAAAAAATATATTTTTATATTGAATATATCTTATTTTTTATAATATTATGAAATTATGTTTTTATTTTTATTTGTTATTAATTTTTATTTCATTCTCACTTTTAATATAAGGATAAAATGATCGTTTTACTCACTTTTATTCTATTCACATCACAATCTTATTCCCTCCAATATTTTTGTAACCAAACGAGACCTAAATAGGGTAGGTTAAATGAGTTAGTTTAAACGAATTACAATTTTTGGTAAGTCATAAAATATAATTCGACTCACTTAATCTACCTATATTTTTTTTTTCAAAATTTTGAAAAGTAATTTTTTTTAAAAATTTTGATAATTAATGCTCACTAATGACACAATACAATATTGTTACTTTAAAAGTATATAAACAATGCGTCAAAAAATAAAACTATCAATTAAATAAAAATAATAGATGTCCTAAATTAAATAAAATAACATGTAAAATTGTATATATTTTTTTCAAATTTAAGTAGAGGTTGCCTATGTACTAAATTTAGAGATATCAATATTTAGAACCACATTTTTTAAAAAAAAAATTAAAATAATTATGTGATTAATAAAAAAACTAAACGATCCAATTCACCTAATTTACGAGTTAAGTGAACTGCATTAAGCCATTAACTATCTTAACCCGACTCATATAATATAATAAGTTGATTAAATGAGCTAACTCATTGCTCTAGTATAGAATTACTTATATTAAATATGAACACAATTTTTAATTAACATTTAAACTTTAATTGATCACATAATTAGAGACTAATTCTTTCTTTAGAGTTGAAACACAACTCTCATTATTTAATTAATTTTTATAAAATTACTTACTGATAATTGATTGGAGTAATAAATAATTTATTCACTTTAAGTAAAATCTCAAGTTAAAATCTTATGAACAAAAAATACGGACCTTGTTTAAACTATGTAATCCTTCTTGTAATCCAACATTTTCTCTAACATTCTTTCTACCAAACATACCTTACTTTTTACAATGTGATGAAATTATATTTTTGCTCTTATTTTTTACTCACTTTTATTTCATTCTCACTTTTAATATAAAAATAAAATAATCATTTTATTCACTTTTATTCCATTCATATCATATCACATTCACATTACTATTCTCTTCCCCTCTAATATTTCTATTTTTATTTTTATTCTCATTTCCATTATATTCTGGGACAATACTTGTTGAGATGAGTAGTATAAAAGAAAATTGAGGGATAGGATTGGTTTGTCTTTTAGGTTTCTGTCACCACCTAACATGGCGCACGTGAACTAATCACATATGGCTACATTAAATAATTATGAGAAGTGGTCCAAAATCCAAATATATGTACAAATCAAATCGCAAATTCAATTCATTAAATATAAATATCTATTTTATTTATTTTATCAAATATTCATTATCGAATATAGTGATTAATTTCTTCGCTAAATTATAAGCATTTCAAATAATGAAATAATTGACTTAAAAATTTAATATGATTTCATATTTAAAATTAATAATCAAACCTCTAATATTTAATTAAAAATAAATAAATTATTTCCATTCAACCACAATCCGTAAGCTAATGTTTAATTGATTCTAGAAATGAGAAGTGGTCCAAACTCCAAATCTCATCTAATTATGATGAAAAATATAGCCATTCATTTATTACTCAATATAATAATTAGTATTAACCTATTCCATCTAAAGCACATCGAAAGCTTTCCATGCATTTATTGGAGATAATTCTTACAATAACCAAAACTATTTCATCCTTATTTTTTTTGTCAAAACCCCAAATTGGTCCTTTATGTTTGCACGAAGTTTTATATTGGTCCTTTATATGTCAAAAAGTCCAAATTGGTCCTTTATGTTTGCAAGAAGTTCCAAATTGGTCCTTCCGTCCACTTCCGTCAATTTTTTAAGTTAAGTGCTGACGTGTCTATCTAAGCTGACGTGTCATGCCACGTCAGCACCACGTCATCACATATGATCTTGGATGATGACGTGGCAGTGACGCGACGATGACGTGGCATGCTACGTCAGCTTCAATTGACACATAGGAGAGATGGTGTGTCCACGTCAGCACTTAACTTAAAAAATAAACGGACTTGGACGGAAGGACCAATTTGGAACTTCTTGCAAACATAAAGGACTAATTTGGACTTTTTGAAACATAAAGGACCAATATGAAACTTCGTGCAAACATAAAGGACCAATTTGAGGTTTTGACCTATTTTTTTTATAGGTTAACATACTTTTTTTCTCCCTCTTTGTTATCAATTATGTTCTTAAATTTTTATTTTGCAAGCAATTTTGTTCTTTACCCGGACTATATCTAAATCATTAATAGAAAATGCAAACATGGAATGCTGAATGTGATACCAAGTCGTGTATTTAACTATGTTATTTTGCTAATTTAGCCATAGTTATCATTGTGGTTGAAGGTTGTGAGTTGATTTTGGCACTAAAAAATATAAAACATTCTGATGAAACACAATGGCTCAATATATGATTTGACATTAAATTTAGGTTAAAGTACTATTTTGGTTCTCAATGTTTACATGAAGTTTAATATTGGTCCTCAATGTTTCAAAAGTTTAATGTTGATCCTCAAAGTTTTTTTTGTCGATTTGGTCCTCGAGCGTAACACCGTTAACTTTTTGTCGTTAAATGATGACGTGACATGCTTATGTGGCTCACTCTCTCTCCTACGTGTCATATTTTAATGACGTAGCATGACACATGAACAATCACATTTGCATTCCACATCATCATTTAACGGCAAAAAGTTAGCGATGTTATGCTTAAGGACCAAAATCGACAAAAAAAAAACATTGAGGACCAACATTAAACTTTTGAAACATTGAGGACCAACATTAAACTTTATGCAAACATTGAGATCCAAAATAGTACTTTAGCCTTAAATTTAATATTAGAGGCCATGTGAACAATCACATTTGCATCTGCCATTAATTATTTAGATGAAATTAGGGTAAATGACAAAAATGCTTACAAATAAAAAGTTTAGGCATGTAATTGATAGCAAATAAAGTTTAAGAATCAAATTGACAGAGATTATATAGTGTAAGACCAAAATGTTACTTTATCCCTTTTTCTTTAATTCTTGATTCAACCCTAGAAAATTGTTACTTGGTTACTTGTTAGTTACTATATGTAAAAAAATGGGACAAAATAAAGCAACTGTACATGCTTTCAATCGTTAAATAATATATTCTTAATACTTAAGGACCAAAATAGTTCAGATATCTATATTTCAAGAACCAAAGAAAAAGGAATACATTTATCTCAAAATTCAACTTGTTACAACTAATCTCACAAAAGCAATCTTCAAAGGCAGCAAGGGGGTAGCACTATAGCAACTACTCAGAAAAATCCCTCGCCACATGTATAAATCTATGTACAACAAATAATTGCTAACAGGTTTTAATTTGCTCATCTTTCATTCAAGAATCCCTTGAGATGATCCAGCCCTTCAGCTGATATACTCCTCCTCTTATGTGACACAGGAATCACAATCTTCGGGGGTGGATCGCTTGAGAAACACACCACCAAGACCGTCAGATTGTCACACGAGTTGCGCTGGAGCGCCTCGGTCACAAGGGCCTTCGCACTCCTCGCCGGATCATTGTGCTGCATTAGCTCCTTCCTCACCATTGTCACAGCACATTGGCTGCTCATAACATCCCACAAGCCATCACACCCCAATATCAAATACTCATCATCTTCTGTCAACACAATCTCCTCCAGCTCAGGCTCAGAGCTTAAGGGACTCTTGGAACCTTTAGAACCCTTGATGTGCCAGTCTCCGAGTGCACGAGCCACCGATAGTTGGCCATTGAGGTATCCGTCGTAGATTACACCACCCAGTTTCTCAATTCTTAATCTTTCAGAAGTGCAATTTGGTTTATGATCTTTAGAAAGTTCAATGGCTCTACCCCGTTTTCCCAATACTGCACGAGAATCACCTACGTTGGCAATTAGCATGGTTCTGCAGAATAACAACATCGATCAAGATTACTTAATTCAGTATTCACCACTACTGTTGGCATACACGAAAACCAACATGAAAGTAGCAAAATTATTAGATATGAATTAAAAAGAAATACTGTGGTCCTTAATTACCTTCCCATAATAAGGGCTATTAAAGCAGTGGTGCCTGAAGATCTATCAAGAGCACTAGCATCTGCTAACGCATGATCAGCCTTCACAAATGCACACTTAATTGCTTTTTTAACGGAAGATGGGAAGTTGGAGTCTGCAGTGATAAACTTGAGGATATTCTTTCTGGTAAATGATGCTGCATCAGTACCACCATGTCCATCAAATACCTGTAAATATGCAAGCACTATAAGGTGAAATATTTAACTACTACAAATAGTCAATCAAAAAATCACTACAAAATTAAGTTTTAAGTATTAATTTTTGCTAATCAGAGGTAAAAGTCCCATAATTATATGGCCTGATAGGTGCAAACTAAGAGAATTAACATGTTCAATTTGGTTTGTTACACATTTAAAGAACTGAACTAACTTAACTTGAAGATTCATACCCCATAAAATGCCCCAAGAGAAGGGAGGTTAGTTCCTAGAGCAACATGTTCCTGAAGAATATCAACACAGATGAACTCATCCTCCATGTACTGCTTTGGTCCTTTCTCAGAACAACTTCCAGAACGAAATATAGGTGAAAACTCTGATTTCTCTTCCGTGGGTGTTTGGAAGCCTATGATTGCAATATCTGCTTCCTAGAGAGAGGAGAAAGAACACAATGGATAATTATTAGTTTTGATTTGTAAGGAAAACAAAAAGGGTTAAGAAAGTATAACCACAAAACAAATCACTACCAAATATTAACAAGTTCTTCAATTTCTTTCACAACTATACCTCCCCATGCTTCCACAGTCTTAAATCTTAACCACTCCAAAGTCTAAACTAATGACAAACCATATATATGAACCCCTGACCACAGGAAGTTGCTAAAAATTCAAGAGTAAAATCTCCTTTCTGTATAACAACTTAAGAGTAATTATACAATTTGGTGCCTGATGAATTCATTTCTTCATAGCATACTATTACCAATTAATCCCACAAACACTGCAATGTGTATATTTCATTAGCCCCTCAAAAATAGAGTAAATATACAATTCTGTGCAACAGAGAAGAACTAACATGTAATGCAACAAACTTTCACAGTTTGAGCCACAAATTTGTATAAAAGAATACATAAATCTAAAGACTAATAAAGCATTAATTAGCAATTATCTGTTTCCACATCTAGAAATGAAGAAAAACAAAATGTGACGGGACATGATTATTGTAGATACTAACCGATTCAGCGAGCAATGTAGAGCTAGTGCAATGTCTCATTGCCGAAACGTCTCTAGGAGGTTTTCCAATAGGTTGATTCGAATTCCCCTGCGTGTCCCCATCATGATCCTCCATAGCAGCAGATACACCCTTGCCACTCAATATCGTCGAATGAGGCAAACAATCAGTCCCAGCCATTGTTTTCCCATCACACAAAACAACCCTAAACCGCCAATCGTTCCCTTATGAGCTCGAAATCCCCCAAAAAACAAAGAAAAGAAATGAAATAAGCGTATAGAAGGGAAATTGAATGGAAATCGCAGAATGTGGTTAGGTTGGAGTTGGGAGAGAAGCAAAGACATGGTCAAAGCAAGGAGGGATTTTTGGGAGCATGATGAAGATAAATGAAGGGTGGGATTTGAGAGGGGGGGATATGAATATTTGGGGGGAGAGAGAGAGAGAGAAGTAGAAGGTGGGGTGATTGGGAATGGCAGGTTTTGCGGACGCCATTGTAGGAGCAAAGAGGGAGAATATTGAGGGAAAGGGAAGTGATGCGTTGGTTTCTCATTTCTATTACTTGTGTTGACCAGATGGGCTTGTGTGTGTGGTAGTGCAAGTCTTTTTGAGGGGAGTGCATAAATTTTATATTATATATATTAACGTTATAATTTGACAAAAATCCTATTTTGGTCCTTTTAGCGCTTTTTTAATTTGATCCTTAGTATTAGCTTACTCTCAATTTGGTCCTTCACGTTTCCGGTTGGTGCCAATTTGGTTCCCAACGTTTTTTCAACTTCAATTTGATCTATCACGTTTACAATTGGTATCAATTTAATCTCTCACATTTTTTTATCCCTTAGTTTTGTTAAGTAAATTTAATACTTGGATAATGAAGGGATCAAAATAGTACCAATTGTAAACACGATTCGGTCTTGTTTTTTAACAAGAAATAACAATGGAAATGAAGATGGAATGGGTGGGGTCCACTGGGTCCCACCTATTTTTTACTTTTTTATTTCTATCAACTTTAAAAAGAAAAAAAATACAAAATATCTATTATACCCTTTAATTTGATACAATCATAACTTTCTTTTCTTTTTATTATTTTAATATAAGGGGTAAAGTGGTAATTTTAATACATTTTCATTCCATTTCCATTCCCAAACCTTTACTAACAAACACAGGAAACACATTTCGTTTCCGTTTTTATTTCTATTTCTGTGTAAAGAACGTGCCCGAAGGACCAATTGAAACTAAGCAAGCTCCTAATTGAATTGATACCAATCGGAAACGCATGCGAGGGACTAAATTAAAATTGAGTAAAGGTACTATGTAAGGATCAAATTGAGGAAGGTGTTAAACTTTAGAGACTAAAATGAAATTATTATTTTTTAAAATTTATGTGATTTTTTTTGGGTCTATTTTAATTTTTAACTCACTTAAAATTGTTATTTTATATATTTAAATAAAATTACATCATTTTGTAACCTAGCTAGGATATGGATGGGCTGAAATGCAGATTCATGAATTGCAAGAATTGGGCCATTGAGAACTGACAAACGTAGTGCAACATTCTTAATTAATAGTTTAGATCGTGTCCTTTAGTCACAATATAATTTAATGGATCCAAGTTATGGATAAAAGTTAAGTAGTATCGTACTACTGAACTTTAATGTATTTCTTCAATTATGTAGTATAATTTATTAATATTAATAAAAACTCACATTAATTAAAATATACTTTGAATGAATTAAAAATCAACTAATTAAAAATATGTACTGAAGTTCAATACGACTTAAAGGCCCAAGTCACATACATATCGAATGATTGATCTCAGTCGAATTAATAGTTGAATTTATTGCAGACTCGCATCACTATTAATACTATATAGTATATACTATGATGAACTTAGATTATAGGCTGGCTTAGCTTTAGAAGAAGTTTAACCAAAAACTTTTAGTCCATTTTTTAAAAAAATAAAGAACTTTTAGCTTAGCTGATTTTAGGCCCATAACTCATAGTAGATTTATAAAGGCAGGATTAAATCAGCCCACATGGGTCTTCTCTATTTTTTGTAAATATTTAAAAATATTTTATATCATCTAGCTATGATATATAGTACTTATTCATAATACGTTGATATATAAAATAATTATATTTTTATAAATCATTTTATAATTTTTTTCATAATATGTTATACATAAAATAAATTACACCAAATTATTTTTTTAACCACTATTTTTCTTAAGTAAAATTATAATATTCATTTATAATATGATCATATTTGACCAAATAAAATAAATTATTTTAAAAAATCATATATAAAAAATAAAAAATCACATGTCGAATCTAGTTTATGTCAATATTTGAAATTCATCTTCTTAAAATGAGTCATTTCCCGCTTGACTCTTACAATACAAAAACTTTTGTGGGTCAACCCATTTGGAAAACCTCAGAGCTCACCATTGGCCAATACTATGGTGGCATTTGGTAGAAGGGTAAGAGTAATATTTTTTATATGATGAAAAGAAGATAAAAAAAATAAAAAATAAAAGTGTAAAATATTATATTTACCTTTTTTTTTTATATGTGTTACGTAGCACGTAGTTTGTATATTGTAAATACATATTTTTTTGCTCAAATTTGCTCCCATCCTTGTCCACCCACATATATAGAACCTTGCTTCTATTGTAACTATTGCTTCTGCAGTTCATAAAAAAAAAATTTATTGCTTCTGCAAAAAATAATTATTATACTTTAAAATAATTAAATATAATAAAAATATTTATTGTATTTTAAAATAATAATTAAATAATAAAATCACCCTTCGATGGTAACTTCTCATTGTCTTCACTTTCTCTCTCTTTTTTTTTTACATCACATATTTAACTAATTATATAATTTATATTTTTGGAGACCATTGTAATAATGAAAAAAATCCATAACCATTATTACATAAATAAAGAAAGGGTATTTAAATATTTTTAGTTAAATTTTGATCTCTCAATTTTAGGATGGGCAGATTAAGTGCAAGTTAATTCCAATAGCATAGATTGAAGTTTACTCTGAATATATTCATCCTCCATACAAAAATATTGGTCATTGACCCTTTTAACTCACTATTGTACTTTACTAGTTATCAAATGGGTACTCTTATACTTGGTGAAACATAGTGAAATTGAAGAATGAAATCCACTTATTACCAACAAGATATGACACAGATAATAATAAGAGATATATGTTCCCTTAACTATATATAATATTTTGAATTCGATTTTAAAGAGATGAAAATAGAGCGTTACCGGTTGAGAACATCTTCCTCATCAGCAATAAATCCACAACATCCAAATAAGATTAATCATCAAGCCTACTCAAATAGATTCATGATTAAAAACCAAAAAGAATGAAGCCTAGTGGGTGATCAATTTACCCATTAAACATTTGAGAATTGATGATATTGCAACTTGCAACTTGCAACTTGCAACCATACTTTATTTTCTTGGACCAAAAAAAATTCTTCTTTGGGTGGAAGGCACCCACATGACACATCTATATTAATTATGGGTATTAAGTGATCATTCTATACATGTGTTTACTCAAGCACAAGTAGTGTGAATGTTACCATATACCATCCCATAATTTCATTCTTTATTCCAAGTCTTGCTTCTCATCACTACCTAAATCTCAATTGAAATTTAGGATCCAAACTCAACCAGTATTTAAAATAAATTATGTGATTTTTATTAAAAAAAAATACATTAGATTACATAACAAAATATTAATACAGCATCTTGCTTCCAATGCATTTCATTTTCTTTTAATCTATGCTCTATTCATGCTAGCTTTTGGCTTACTTTCTTTAGGTCTATGGTGCTATAGTAGGTCATATTGCATTCACCCACACAAAGAAAGAAGAAATCATAAAAACACAGTGAGGGACGATAAGGTACAACCTTATCTATCGATTGAGCTTCTTTGATCAGTTCGCCCCAGACATTGATGTCAGCCAATATTATCTCATTCCACGACTAATAAACTCTGTACAACTGTTATGCCAACGTAGCTCAAGTCACTATCATGTATGAATGCCCTAAATATCGTCATTCAATATAATTGTATAAATACCCTCATGGATTCCAGGTATGACACCTTCTCACCTTTATTGTTCTACTCTGTTTAACCAATCACCGCAGGTATGTGCGTCAGAGCGTCATCTTGAGAGTCTCCTCTCGCCGCCGTGATTCTTTCGTTGCAAGTCATCAAAGTTCAGAAACCAATTCAAAGATTCACCAGTAAATATATATAGAAGGCAAATGAAAAGTGCCTACAATATTGCAATATTTGCAGAGAGTTAAAATTAAACAAATTTAAATGATTGCAAGAAAAAAACTTGAAGTTATTAGCTTGGAAAATACATTAGTACGTCTTGGGTGTAATATTATTTGCTAAACAAAGCAGAGATGGTTTGAATAAGTAGGATTGTAATCATGCAAGACACTTAGAAGATATGTATCAAGGATCATGTAATAATACAAGCATGATAATTATAGAGATTTTAGCATGTAAGCAAAGCATTATATTAATTAGATTAAGATTTAAGACCATTAATTCTCTCTACTAACCGAAGTTTATTCCCTACGAAATATAAATATATATTATCTTTGTCAAATTAAGAAAATATCATTCCTCATTGGAAGCTTTTGATGTTATTGGAGCATTTATGATGTTTTAGTATCGTTAAAATGGAACATAAATATCTAATATCACATAACTATGATCCAATTGGATGCCTTTAGTTTTTTCCATTAAACCACCAATACTGTGTATTCAATGATAGATAGAAAGAACAAGATAAAAGTGTTAAAATAAGCTAGTTTGGTTGGGTTCCATTTTAGCCTGTTTTGTTTCTAACCTTTTAAGGTTAGGTTAGATTAATTAGTCCTAATAATAAACTATAGATTGAGATTTTTTAATTGAACTCAGTCTAATTTTATTAGGGCTTAGGGCAAAGCCCTATGAACTCTGATTTTTTTTTTCTTTCTAAATATCATATGTACTTAATTATTTAATAAAAAGAAAAATTATATTCAAGTCAGGCAATAAAAAGCAAATACCATAAAATCTAAAAATGTATTTCTACCAACATTGCTGTCATCTCAACTTTCTTTCTAATATCTTTTTATCACATCATTCAATGTTATATAATATTGTAAGTCTTATATATAGCTATATATGCTATAAAATGATTAAAATCTAACTAAAAAGGTTTGAATTAAATTCCAATTAATTCACCGCAATGTGATATTGATAATATAAGGGTATTATTATTTTAATCATCATTTTTTTAGTATGATTTTTAGAAAAATGAGAATTGAGTGTCATCTAGTACAGTGAAACCTTGTAATATTAAAAAAATTAATTAAGATACTCGGTCTGATGAATACTTTAATCAAAAAAAAGTTTGTATTAAATTTCTAAATCGAACCTTCATTAATTTCTTCAAGCTGCATGGGCAGCCTCTAAGACCAAACCCATATGATAATTAGTTGGAGAGGTGGGGTCAAAAATAGTAAAAAAGTAACTTTCTTTCTTCTTCTTCTTTTTTTTTTTCACGAGAAAGTGCTAAAAGTGCCTTTTTTTGTTGGTTATGGTCTTTCTTATAGATAACTTTCAATTTCCTCCCTTTTGATTTTTAGGATTTGGCTTTTTGGAGAGATTGTTAGTTAACGCAGAGAAATTTATTTGTTCGGCGGATATAAATCTACATGAACTTGTGAAAACACGTGGGACTGTACCACTTTTTCCAAGACTTTTTGATCTTTCCTTAGTTTTATATTTTGCTGCCAGTCTGATTTTCGAGATTTTATCTTGACTAATTCAAACTCGATTCAGATCACGCACGTGATTATAATGGGTAATTTTTTTAACGAAAATAGATGCATTCACAATATCTTAAATTCAAAACTTTACTTACACCGTTACATAAAATTAAACCACTTATTACTTGGACTAATCATTCTTTGGTGCTCTTTCTTTTTCTTTAGCTTCAAACATGGAATTTTCTCAGAAAATTCTCAGCATCCAAAGAAGCATATATATACATATATATGAATGAATATGACCAAGGTGAAAACGTGTAACACTATTTTGACTTATATATGCATATATATAATTATATATTCAGTATTTGCTGTTTAATTATTAAGTAATGGCAGCACCTGTAAAAGAGTAATCATTTTGTCTCATTTATTTTAGGTAGTTGTTACTAATTTAAACCACAGCTACACAATTGGATACATAATTAAAGACTTTAATCGCCACAGTCTTGTTCACCAGAGCTATTGGAATACTCGTTAAGATTTCATTTTATGACTGAATATTTAATGATTTTTACATAAAAAAAAATATATTTAATAATTTGAAATATGTTAGAAGTTAAAAAAATGATAATTGTAATATTTTAGAAAATATAAAATGCACATACCCTCATAAACTACATCTGTATATCATGCGGAGATAATTGCCCTTAATTTAAAAAAGTGATATAGAATCCCTTCAAATTTTATAATTTTGTACACAGAAATAGTAATACGTAAACAAAGTTAAATTATATCAAAATGTATAAGATTTCAAGTTTGGGTTCTCCACTATCATGGTTATGATGCCCGAGTTTAGGACGATTGTGTCTCAGTTAACAACGGTTATCATCGTGGCTAAACTCGAAGTATAACCGGCTAACTAGCAGAGGATTCACATTTAGAAAATCTCTTTGAACTTTAGGTTGTATGTACAGAAAATCTCAATGAATTTTAAATTTTGTGCAGAAAATTCTTTAAACTAAGAGTCGTGAGTCAAAAAAATTCTTAAATAATTTGACATGTTTGTCCCTCAATTAAGAAGGATTTGAATGGAAAACTTAATAAATAAAAGGTTTAGTACATAAATTACAAAGTTTATAAGGATATATGTCAATTTTTTTTGGTCAACGATATATGTCACAAGTTGAAGGAATTTGATATAGTTGACTTGTTAGAAAATCTTTTATCTTGAATTTTGTAATGCACAACTTCAAATATAGAAATTCATAAAGTGTAGTGAAGGATAATGGTCATTGCACTTACGCGTGTATACCACAATAATATTTTTATAATGTTACCCCTAAAACTTAGGTACAAATCATTGGTGAATGGTGACGAGAGCTTCAATATCTCTTTAGGGTTGCCTTCAACAACTAGTTTTAATTTGTGGCATCGCCAAAATATGATTACATCTTAGAAAATTGAAAAATATTATATTAGGAGATTATTCCCATCTTTAAATTACTTTATTTGTAGAATATATGATTGTGATTTTATATTTTTATTTTTAAAATAATAATAAATACAATTAAACTTATACTAAGCCAACATGATAACCTATTATATAATAGTTAAAGATAACTAATTAGTGATTTTATTGTCTTGAAATGAACATATATGACATGTAAAATATTAACTTCATTGATACAAAACCATTTTAAAATTAGAGAGGTGAGAAATATAATTTCAACAAATTTCGGAAAAAGGTTCATATAATTTACTCTTAATGAAAGAAATCCTCTTTCTCTCCTTTCTCACATTTTTTTAAAAGGAAAAAAAGTTCATGTGTATTTTTTATGCTTTATAATGAAGATATAAAATACTGCATCAAGTCTTTTTTTTTTAAAAAAAAAAGATTAATTTTGGAGGGGTAAAAAAAGGGAAGAAGTGAAAGGGTAACAAGAGCACTAAAAAGATTATTCATGACCTCAGCTTTTGGCCACTTTCCTATATAAAGAGATTTCATGTATGCTTCATTTCACCATACCCTAAACACAACTAAACCATTAGTTGTATTCCTCAATCCCAAACCTTTTATCTTCTTTCCAAAAGTAAGTTTATTTACATAATATATATTTGATTAGAAGTACATTAATGTTTCTATTTATCCTTTTTTTTCCTTTCTTCATTTTCAGTGAGATTTTATCAAAATAGAACACGTTAGTATCATTTAATCCATAGAGTGGAATCATCTATATTTACAATGAGATTTTACAAGTTTGTTTTGTGTTGTGTTTGCAGTATAATAGAGCATGAAGAAAGTTTGGGTTTTGGTGCTTGTGATTCTGTGGAGTTGCTTTTCTCCAAATGGATTAAGTGATGTTTCTAGTACAAGACCCAGTTCAGTTAATATAGGGGCAATTTTGTCCTTCAATTCAACCATTGGCAGAGTGGCAAAAGTTGCAATAGAAGCAGCTGTAGATGATATAAACTCCAACCAAACGATTCTCAATGGAACACACCTTAATATTTCAGTGCAGGACACAAAAGTCTCCACTGGATTTCTAGGGATCATTGAATGTAGGTCCTTCCAAATCATTCTTTTTTCACTTATAACTCTGTTTTTTTTTAAAAAAAATAGATTAATGATTTAGTCTCTGAAAAATTATTCTTATTTCAATTAAGTTCCTGAAAATTTTTCTTCTAATCATAATCATAATGATCTCTCCATAGTTAGTAATGATCTCTCCAGGCGATACTTTCCCTTAATGTTTTGTTGGTCGAAACCGTACGTTGAACACGGTGAGTAATCACTTTGCTGCCTTGTAAGCACCTTGAAGAGTGGAACAACTGGTCTGATGATCTAAAACCGCTCTATACCCAAAATCAAAGATCAATCCCCTTGCATTTGGTTAAGGGTGGACGATTCATTTCCAATCAACTACACTCTCTAAATTACACTTTCCCTTAATTAAAATAGCGTCATTCGCCTAAATTTAAGTCATTTTAATCACTTGATTTTGCAGAAGTTGTCCAAATGACATTGTTTTGGAAAAAAAAAAGCCCTAAACAAGTTTAGGTTATGAGTTAATGCCCATTTAGTATGGGATATCTATAGGACAGTATGTATGGGCTACTCAAATCACATATCGAGTAGTACTAGATGCTCAATGGGATACTGAAGTGGCTTGGTTCTTCCCCTTAACAACTACCGCTTTTGTTTTTAATATGGAGAAAATATTTAGAGGACCAAATTGACATAAAGTAATCTTTTAAGGACTAAGTCATTAATTTTATTTTTCATCCAGCAATATAATTGATGGAGAAGGACACAATAGCCATACTCATATTGACTAATTATTTCCATACTCATAAACATACTCTCATATTGACTAATTATTTCCTTTTTGGCAGCACTATTATTGATGGAGAAGGACACAGTAGCCATAATAGGACCTCAATACTCAGTCATGGCTCATGTAATTTCCCACATAGCCAATGAGCTTCAAGTACCCTTACTCTCCTTTGCTGCCACAGACCCTACCTTGTCTTCTCTTCAATTCCCCTTCTTTCTGAGGACAACCCAAAGTGACCAATTCCAAATGGCTGCTGTATCAGAAATTGTTAACTACTACCAATGGAGAGATGTGATAGCCATTTTCATTGATGATGATCATGGAAGGAATGGGATAGCCACTTTGGGAGATAAGCTAGCTGAGAAGCGTTGCAAGATCTCATACAAAGCACCCCTTAGTCCTAATAACATAAATGGAGAAGAGATAAATAGTGCATTAGTCAAGGTAGCTTTAATGGAGTCTAGGGTCATAGTCCTCCACATATACCCTAACATAGGTCTAGATGTCCTTCATGTGGCTCAAACTCTAGGCATGATGGGAAATGGGTATGTGTGGATAGCCACTGATTGGCTTTCTACTATACTAGACACTGACCCAGTAGGCTCTTCTTCACACATGAATGATATTCAAGGTGTGATTACCTTGAGAATGTACACACCAGATTCTGAAAAGAAAAGGAACTTCCTTTCTAGGTGGAGTAATCTAACAAAGGTTGAAAAAGAGGGACCTTTAGGGTTGAACACTTATGGGTTATATGCATATGACACTGTTTGGATTCTTGCTTATGCACTAGATGAATTTTTCAGCAGTGGAGGAACCTTGTCATTTTCTAATGAATCAAGTCTAAACATGTTAAAAGGGGATAGGTTGAATTTGAATAACGTAGGTGTGTTTAATAATGGAAGTTTATTGCTGGAAAAGGCTTTAAAAGTGAATAAAACTGGTTTAACAGGACAAATGATGTTTAGTTCAGATGTGGAATTGGTTAATCCTGCTTATGAAGTTATTAATGTGATAGGCACTGGGATTAGGAGAATAGGGTATTGGTCAAATTCCTTAGGGCTTCACACAGGTGAAAAAGAAGAAGAAGAAGCACCTAAACCTAATCATTCCAAGTCATCAAGTGAGGGACTTTATGGGGTTATATGGCCCGGTCAGACGACTCTGACACCTCGCGGTTGGGTTTTCGCGAGCAATGGGAGGCATTTGAGAATTGGGGTGCCTCTCAGAATTAGTTACCATGAATTTGTGTCCAAAATTGAAGGATCTGAGATGTTTGGTGGTTATTGTGTGGAAGTGTTTACTGCTGCATTGGACTTGTTGCCATATCCAGTTCCTTACAAGTTTATTCCATTTGGGGATGGTAAAACTAATCCTTTGAACTCAGAGCTTCTTCACATGATCACAACTGGTGTGAGTATATACACAACTTCTTCTCATCTTGATTCTTTTTTGTTTTAGGTTAAATTTAACTTTTTGTTCCTTAACTTTGCATGAGATCTCAATTTTGTCTCTTATCTTTACTAACTGATGCAGTTCTTTACTTGATAGTTGATAGGATAGTTATATATAGAGTGAACCGTGTTAAAACTTAATTTTATATCTTTGTCATCAAGTTCTTCATAGAAAAGATATAAGGAACATAACTGTATATAAGTCTAATCCTTTTAAATTTAGGGTTTCGTATGCTCAAAGCTTCCTCTGTGCTTTTTCGTCAGTTTAGCCACGTTTTAACTTCTAAGTTCTAATCAGAGTAATTCTACTTGAGTTCCGTATAAGATAAGAGACAAAATTGAAACTTTGTCGAAAATTAAGGAACGAAAAGTCGGTTTTTCGCCTTTCGTTAATATTTGGTTTAGTTTTGGTGTGTATTTTGAAAGCGTTGCATTTTTTGTGTGTATGCAGGCATTTGATGCTGTGGTAGGTGATATAACCATTACCACAAACAGAACAAAGATAGTGGATTTTACACAACCATATATTGAATCAGGGCTAGTTGTGGTGGCTCCAATAAGGAAATTGAACTCCAATGCATGGGCTTTCTTGAGACCTTTTACTCCCATGATGTGGTTTGTGACTGGTATGTTCTTCTTTGTGGTGGGAGCAGTTGTGTGGATTTTAGAGAGAAGAGTAAATGATGATTTTAGAGGCCCTGCTAGAAGACAATTTGTCACAATTATATGGTAATTCAAACTAAATAAATTGTTCAAATTCAATTATATGTTGATATTGCTAACTAACTATTATGTATTTTCTCTGTCTTAATTTGCAGGTTTAGCTTTTCAACCCTGTTTTTTGCTCATAGTAAGTGACCTCTATCATAAATCAAGCGATGCTAACGTGTTTTAATCATATATATGTTTTAAGAGAGTTTTTTTTTTTTTTGGTTTTGTTTTGTTTTGCAGGAGAGAGAACTATGAGCACTCTGGGGCGTTTAGTGCTAATCATATGGCTATTTGTGGTTCTAATACTGAATTCAAGCTATATTGCAAGTCTGACCTCAATTCTGACAGTGGAACAATTGTCTTCTCCAGTGAAGGGAATAGAAAGCCTAGTGACAAGCAATGAGCTAATTGGAATCCTTAGAGGTTCATTTGCAGAGAACTACTTAACAGAAGAGCTCAACATAATGAAATCAAGGCTAGTGCCTCTAAACTCACCAGCAGAATATGAAAAGGCCTTAAGGGATGGACCCACCAATGGTGGTGTGGCTGCAGTCATTGATGAACGTGCTTACATGGAGCTCTTCCTTGCAACTAGATGTGAATTTGGTGTTGTTGGTCAAGAGTTCACCAAAATGGGATGGGGTTTTGTAAGTACATCCATCCATGCTTACCCTATATATACTTTTTAGAGGGAGAATACTATTTAGTCCCTGAATTGTTGGTCAAACTACTATTTAGTCCCCGAATTTATCAAATATACTATTTAGTCCCTGAATTTGCAACTCTGTCAACTCTAACGGGTAACAGTCAGGAGACTAAATAGTTGATAGAGTTGCAAATTCGGAGATTAAATAGTATTTTTGCCGAGTTTGGGGACTACATAGTTGACATAGTTACAAATTGGGGGACTAAATAGTATTTTTGTCAAATTCGGGGACTAAATAGTTGACATAATTACAAATTTCGGGGACTAAATAGTAGTTTGACCAAAAATTCAGAGACTAAATAGTATTTTGCCTCTACTTTTTACATACAATACAGCCTAAATTAAAATACACAATTCTCTTAATTGTATGTATATTACAGGCTTTCCAAAGGGACTCTCCCCTAGCAATTGATGTATCCACAGCAATCCTAAAACTATCAGAGAATGGTGATCTTCAAAGAATCCATGACAAATGGCTAACCAGAAGTGCATGCAGCTCAGAGGGAGCCAAACAAGGCATAGACCGTCTTGAGCTCAAGAGTTTTTGGGGTCTCTTCCTTTTGTGCGGCATTGCCTGCTTGGTCGCTCTTCTTTGTTACGTTGTTCGCCTCGCTTTTCGTTTTAGTAGGCACTCGGGTCCCAACCTTGAGGGCCCGACGTCGCGCTCGTCTCGGCTTCGCTCGTTTATTTCGTTTGTGAATGAGAAGGAAGAACAAGAAGACAAGAACAAGCCTAGGGAAAGAGGGTCTTGTAGGAAGGTTGTGCATGAAGATGATTCTCAATGCTAACTAATTATATATCCAAATTTTCTCAAAGAGTTTTTGGGATTTTTGTAAATACTTCACTTCTATATATAATTCTAAAAATAAAATGGGAATTTCAAGAATCTTAATTTCTAAGTCTTGGCACATTTCATACATGATTTCTTTTTATTTAACTTTTTCAAGGATTTGTTTGAAACTTGCACCTTGTTTGAATTTCTAAATTTTAGAAGGAAAGAAATTGAAAGATTTTGTACTATTTTTCCTTAACTCTCATATTAATTTTGCTAATTTTAATTATCTCAAATTAAAGGTATAAAATCACACTTAATCTTCCCTTCCTTTTCTTTCATCTGTCATTTGTAAACACACTTAAAAAGTTATTGGATCCCACTTGCATGAAAAATTAAGAGAAAATTATACTTACTAATCTTATGTGAGTTTTGGCTATATTACATTTAATAAAGAGTAATTATTTTTTTAATAAATATAATTTTATGTGCAAAATAAAACTATGTTTTTTTTAATACAACAATTAAATTAAATTAAATTTATACTAAAATTTTTCAATATATATTACAATAAAGCCAACTAAGTAACTTGATTGTTTCAAAATGTGTAAAATATTAGCTTTATTAACCTAGGATAAATTAAAAGGGAAGTTAGTGTACGTAACATTGTATAAATGTCAAAAATATCAAGCGTCCCTAATTTTACTATCTCAACAAAACAAAGTATATTTTGGATCCGGATCAATTACAGTGCAATGTGGCTATAGTGCAGTCACAGTGCACATTTTTATCATTAATTAAATAAAAACGTATTTCTTGACGTCAATAAATTAAAGACATCTAAAAAATGAACGGTAGAGATCTGCACTGTGACTGCACTTCAACCGCACATCCACTTATCCATTTTTGTATAATTTGGTCAGAAATGAAAAACACATGGTGTGTTTGCATTAAAGTAGCTAGGCAGTACTAGTAGCCTACTCTTACCTCTTTTAACATGATGCATGCATGTGCTCCTTCTCCTCTTATATGAATCATAATGATCATTTGCATCTCCAAATGAACATTTTGATTTTTGGAATATATATATATATATTTGTCAAACTTCTATATAATCTATAGTGTCCTTGGCCAAAAAAAAAAAAAAAATCTGTAGTGTCCTTGTTGTGTAATTGCTTTAATTATAGGCTTATAGATATCATTTTCATGTATATAGTAATTTTTTAAGTTTATTCCCTTCCCATCTCATCATAGAGCTCTAATGTCAAAAGCATCCCCACACTCTTATCTTAACCTAGTGTCCTTGTTGTGAAAATCTATTTTTTTTTTAAAAAAAGATAGAAGTATTTTTAATGTTCTTAAATTTTAAGCCAAATTATTTTTTTGGTCCTCAAGGTTTGCACCAAGTTTAATATTGGTCCTCAACGTTTCAAAAAATTATTTTAGGTCTTCAACGTTTTTTTTGTCAAAATTGGTCCTCCAGCGTAACTCCGTTTGGTTTTTTTTTTGTTAAATGCTGACGTGAAAGGCGTATGTGGCAGACCCTCTCTCCTACATGTCATATTTGGATGATATGACACACTCTCTCATTCTAACTCAGCAAAACGCTGCCGTTTTGCTGAGTTGGAGTGAGAGAAAAGTGATGCAAAACGGCGTCATTTTGTTGAATTGGAGTGAGAGAGGGTGTCATATCATCCAAATATGACACGTAGGAGAGAGGTTGTGCCACATAAGCCTTCCATGTCAGCATTTAACAAAAAAAATCGGACGGAGTTTTGCTGGAGGACCAATTTTGACAAAAAAAAAACGTTGAGGACCTAAAATAACTTTTTGAAACGTTGAAGGCCAATATTAAATTTGGTGCAAACGTTGAGGACCAAAAGAGTAATTTGGCCTAAATTTTAAGATTTTTGTCGTTTTTAAATTTTGTTTATTGTTATCATGCCATAAACTTTTAAATTATAACTAATTTTGTTCTTTACTTAAATTTCACGTAAATATTTAACAGTATATGCAAATATGTTTTGATGGCCTCCAATACTTTTTTTTTTTGCCATGAATTGATGGCCTCTAATACTGTCTGTGATGTCAAATTATATATTTAGCTATTAACTTTTTCGTCAATTTAACCACGATAACACTTTTTATTTTGTAGTGATATATAATTGTAACTAAATTGAGGAAACAACGTTACTAAATATATTGTTTGACGTCACAGTCAATATTAGAGGCCGCAAGGAGAGTCACATTTGCATAAGCTATTAAATAAAGATATTATGAACTTCAATTATTTTTAAATAAAGAAAAAAAAAGTAAGTAAAAAGAATATTTATTAATGGAATATACATAAATACATGAAAAATATTAACATAAATTTTAAAATTATTAAATATTTTTTAAAAATGAAAAAGAAACCTTCTTAATTATATTCAAAGAGACCGATATTTTGTGTTTAGTTCTCTTTGTCACAAAAAATTAGGAGATTAAAAATATGTGTTTCCTTTTATATCTAATATAAAAATTAATTATTTCCAAATAAAAGAAAATAATTAATAATATGAAAAATTAATAAACATGCAATTCTGAATTTTTTTTTAAATAAAAATAGTAATGGAGACTTTCAATTAATTAGAACTGTACAAAAACATCAACACCAGGGTGGTAATGGGCGGGTACCCATTCATTTTTGCACTATCCGTATTTGAATTGGCCCAATATATCCAATACCCGTACCCTAACTAAATATGAAAATATGATCATTTTTAATATCCGTATCCATACTCTATCCGATACTTAAAATACCCGAAACACTCAAAATATCCAAAATATCCAAAAAATATATCGGATATTTTGATTACTTTATAATCAAGTAAACTACCCGCTATCCGTTACCCTATATCCACTCAATAAATAAATAATTATAAAAAAATATTTTAAAATTAAAAAATTACCTAATTTTTATAAATACAAATAAAAAATAATTTTAATAATATTATATACACAAAAATTTTATTTAATAATATATATTTTATTTAATATTATATTTTATAATATATATTATATTGCATCCGTCCAATACCCAATAAATAATTATATTTTACTATTTATACTCTATCCAATATTCAATATCAGATAATTTTTTAAAATAAATACCATCGAATATTCATTTCTTAAGTATCCATTATGAGACCACAAGTCCACCACCACATAAAAAATGGAGGACAAAAAGAAGGAAATAGACAGTAAAATGAAGTGTCATTGGGTGCAGACAAAAGTTGAGAGTTTTTCTGTGTCCTTTTGTTAGGCAAGTGGCCTTTAATAATGGAAAGCCGAGTTTAACGTGATTTGCTCTCAACTTTTTCATAAAAGTTTATTAAAATTTGATATATTTTTTTAATTATATAAAATCATTTTTTTATAGAATTATATAAAGTCATTTATTAATATTAATTAAAATTTATATTAATAATAACTCACTAGTTTAAGGTCCAATTAATTAAAAAAATATACTAAACTTATATTACTAGACATCTCTTCCAACTTTTCCTATCTTCACCGCCATATATTGGAATAGAAGTTAGAAGTATCGAAATAGTGATTTTTAGTATATTTATTAAATTATTTAGTGTTATTTTTTAGAAACAAATTTAGATAAAGTTCTTTATTTTTTTTGTCATAAAGTTCTTCCAAAATGCTTGATTTTGACAATTCTTTTAAGCTATTAATAACTTTTGTTTTTTTTCTTTAAGAAACTAGGTTTGAGAGGATCTTTTAACTTTTATGTATTTTTTATTCTTGAAAAATATTTTATTTTTTTTATCTAAATTAAGATATTCATTGTCAGAATAAAAATTTAATATTATAATACTACTGAATTTTGGTACATCCCTTTAATCATCATATAGTACTATTTGTTAATATTAATAGAAATTCACAATATTAATAAGGATCCACATTGAATGAATTATGAACTTATTGATTAGAAGAATAAATTGAAGTTAGTGTGCATTTGATTTTTTCTTTTTCTTTTGAATATAAATTATTATGATGGAGATAAATTACATTGTCTGTTGTCTTAATAATAATAATAATATATATTATGATCAAAATAAAATTCTAATACAATAGGCAAGACGCAAGAGACAATGCTCATAGGTGTGAAGAGAATATGTGGAGGAAAGTTCTTGTTTTAGCTTAAAATCTCTTGAAATTCATCTAAAATTTTGTATTATTCTTTTTATAATAATTTTTTGGTATTCAATAACTAGTTAAATAGTTATATTTGATAAAACTGTTTGGAATTTAGATTTGTATAATAATTCTACTTTAGATTGAACATTTATTAATCTCTTTAATATTGTACTCTATAGAAAATATTATAATACGTAAAAATATTTTCCTCCCTTTCTACCATAAGACAAAAAAAGAAGAAGCTTATTTTTTTTTTTTTAAAAAAAAGCTTATAAGATGGATGTCAAAGAAGCACGGCCGCACGGGTTATTTTTTAATTAATTTGTGGAAAATCTATTTTCTTTTTATTTTTTAAATTATGTAATATAAAAAATAAAAATATTGTTTATACTAAAATTAATTGTTTCTATTATATATATATATATTTAAAATTAAATTTAACAAATAAATTATGACATGTAAATTTTATTTTAAAATCAACGTGAATGGTTTAACAGTTATAATAAATTATTTGTGTTTTGTGCTCTCCAAATTTGATTCTTAGAGAAATAAAAAGTAAAAACAAAACGTCAATATTCTCTGATAATAAATTCTAAATTATACGAGAAATTAGTTATAAAGGTTTATAAAAAAAAATTATAACTCAGGTCCACTCTTATGGAAGTGGATCTCTTAAAATAATTTTTTATATTTTTTGTGAAGTTATGAGAGAGATAGAAACAAAGAAAATTAATAGAGAAAAGAATTAAGAAAGAGACATTTTTCTTTTTTTTATCTTTCTCATAACTCTACTAAAAAATGTAGAGAATTAATATAGATGATTCATTTTCCTGATCTGTATAAACTATAAACTGCACATATATGATATATCTATTAAACAAACCTGGCCACGAAAATATAAAAAAAATGTATCTAAAAAAAATTCTTTTTTACTACAATTACAATACAATTCACAAATCATAAGTGTCTTCTTATAATTTTGACATCGTGTAGAGAGAGAGACCCTCTGTTTGGCTGCTCTGCATCAATGAAAAAGTGGGGTCCATCCTGCATTTATCTTTTTTTTTTAATGGAAATCCTGCATTTATCAAACAGTGAAAAAGTGGCCTATCACCAATCCACTATCTTTTAAATTTCACATTTTTCATGTATTAATCTTGTGGGTTCTCTGTATTCCTCTTTTTGGTGAAGCATTTCCTCTCCAAGTATTTTTGCTTCAAGCTCCACGTAATTTCAATTTCAAACCCGTCATCACATCCAATAGTGTCCCTCTCCTCATTGTCATCTTCTGCTCGCACCCATAAACCCACCTGTACACCAGAGCTTCACAATGTTGCTTCCGTACAGTGACCTACGATTATCTTCAAATGAAATGGAGATATCCCACTTTCACATGAGCAAAAGCTTTAGATGATACCGAGAGTCACTTTTGGCCATACATAAAAGGTAAGGGAGATAGTATCTCCAGGTGGGTGAGTTAGCACTTCGCATTTATGGATCACATAGCTTTGTAGTGTTTGTATTTGACCCTTCTTTCTCAAATTTCTTCTCTCTTCTTCAGAATGTTGATGGGCTTGCTCTGGTGGTGGTGGTTGAACTTGAAGTTGATCCCAATTTGAACCACGCTTTTTCAGGTTAATTTCTTTTTTCAGTAAAGCTATGTTGAGTTTACATTTGAGCAATCTACAACTTTTTGTTTTATAGGCCCGACTACTTTAGCACTTTTTTGATTCTTTCCTATCTTGGTTGTGTATATGAGATGTTCTTTGCTTCTATTATGGTACTTTTTTTGCTTTTGGAGGTATAAACCCTTGTTATGATGTTATGGGACTTTGTCAATGCCTTTATGCCTCTTTTTCTTTTCTCTTGGTTTCCTTGGCCTCCAACTTAATATTACATCTAAATTATTTCATAGTTTCAGAACAGGAGGGAAATCAAGCATAGCTTTAGCTTAAAAACAGAGTTTATTATATTCTTCCTGAAGTCATGGATGTATTCTTGGTTGTTCTGCTGAGCAGGGTGATAGAGTAGTAGTGGCTTGTCTTTAGGCAACTTCCGACCATGGTTGGAATTTGGCTTGTGGTGCTGATGATTCTCTCAAATGGGCTCTCTTCATCCGGGGTCGGCACAAATGATTCTAGAATACCTGAATTTGTAGATATTGGGGCTCTGTTCTCTTTCAATACCACTGTTGGTAGAGTTGTAAAATTAGCAATTGAAACAGCAGTTGAAGATATAAATTCTGATCCTTCCATTCTTGGTGAAACTAAGCTCAGGGTCTCAATGCAAGAGGATTCTAAATACCGAGGTTTTTTGAGCATTGCGGAGGGTAAGTCCTGCAAAGTATCTATTTAGTGTTGTATTTTGAGTTGTAGATAAAGTTACTTGAACTCTTGCAGATTATTAGTCTTTGTCATTTAATTGAATTCCCCATGTATGAACAGTGTTGCAGCTCATGTCTAAACATACTGTGGCTATAATCGGCCCCCAGACCTCTATAACAGCTCATGTCATTTCTCATGTTGCAAACGAGCTCCAAGTTCCGCTGCTATCATTTTCAGCCACAGAGCCTACCCTTTCTTCACTTCAATTCCCATTCTTTGTTAGAACTGCTCCTAATGATATTTATCAAATGACTGCAATTGCTGAGATTATAAACTACTATGGGTGGAGAGAGGTTATTGCTGTTTATGTAGATGATGACCAAGGGAGAAATGGAATTGCTGCATTAGGGGATAAGCTTGCAGAGCGACGTTGTAAAATCTCATATAAAGCACCTATGAGCCCTGAAGCAACCAGGGAGGAGATTACTGATGTTCTTGTTCAGGTGGCACTTGATGAATCCCGGATTATTGTTCTTCACACTAATCCTAACTGGGGCCCCAAGGTTCTTAGTGTGGCAAAGTATCTTGGGATGATGGGAACTGGGTATGTCTGGATAACCTCTAGTTTTCTCTCTGCTGTTTTGGATACAGACGGTGCCCTCTCTCCTGATGGAATTAACGACATTCAAGGAGTTCTTACACTACGAGTCTACACGCCAGATACAGAGCTCAAAAGAAGGTTCTCTTCCAGGTGGAAGAACATGACTCGTGGAATGACTTCTAATGGCCCCCTTGGATTGAGCACTTTTGGTCTCTTTGCATATGATACTGTTTGTTTGCTTGCTCGTGCACTTGATAAATTTTTCAAACAAGGAAACCAAATCACATTCTCATATGATTCAAAGTTATCTGAACTACATGGAGGCAGCTTGCATCTTGATGCACTGAACATCTTTGATCAAGGAAAAATGTTGCGTGAAAATATTTATGGGATTAACATGACTGGTGTAACAGGTCACATTAAGTATACATCCGATGGCAACCTTGTTAATCCAGCATATGAAATCATCAATGTGATAGGAACAGCTTCCCGGAGGGTTGGTTATTGGTCTAATTACTCTGGATTATCAGTTGTTCCTCCAGAAGCACTTTATTCAAAACTAGCCAATCGTTCCAGTGCAAGTCAAAAGCTACTCCCTGTGATTTGGCCTGGAGAAACGACCCAGAAACCCCGTGGTTGGGTTTTTCCAAACAATGGAAGGCACTTGAGAATTGGAATACCAAGAAGGGTTAGTTACCGAGAATTTGTCTCACAAGTTAAAGGAACTGACTTATTTAAGGGATTCAGCATTGATGTATTTCTTTCTGCTGTGAACTTATTGCCCTATGCTGTCCCCTATAAATTTATCCCATTTGGGGATGGTCACAGCAATCCTAGTAACACTGAACTTGTCCGTCTCATCACAGCAGGTGTAAGTATCCAACAAATTCTTGACTGTGTAGTTTTAAAGTTTTGCAATACTCTCTATGACTTCTTTTCTTCTTCCCATATAGGTCTTTGATGCTGCAGTAGGCGACATTACAATTACAACAGAAAGAACAAGGCTGGTGGATTTTACTCAACCATATATCGAGTCTGGTCTAGTTGTAGTAGCACCAGTTAGGAAGTTGGAATCTAATGCATGGGCCTTTCTAAGGCCATTTACACCGATGATGTGGTGTGTCACCGCAATCTTTTTCTTAGCAGTGGGAGCTGTTGTTTGGATCTTGGAGCATCGGCTAAATGATGATTTTCGCGGACCTCCCAAAAAACAAGTTGTCACAATTTTGTGGTGAGGAAATCTGTGCTATTTCTATCCTTATTGAACCATATCTCAAAGTACATTTATTGATGCATACTAATAATCCTAAGTTTCAATTTTTCTAACTTCTATTTGTGTTGCATTTGGCAGGTTTAGTTTTTCAACTATGTTCTTTGCCCACAGTAAGTGCTGGTTCTTTGTATCCTGTAACAGCTATGCTCTAAATGGTTTCTTTCGTCCGAGTTAATATGTTAATCTTTTTCTATTTACTGTGTAGGGGAAAATACAGTGAGCACTCTTGGTCGCTTTGTGCTAATCATATGGTTATTTGTGGTTCTTATAATTAATTCAAGTTACACAGCTAGTCTGACCTCAATCCTCACAGTACAACAGCTTTCTTCGCCCATTAAAGGGATCAGCAGTTTAGTAAACAGCAAAGAACCTGTTGGTTACTTGCAGGGTTCTTTCACTCGAAATTATTTAGTTGAGGAAGTCGGTATTCATGAATCAAGACTTGTTCCTCTAAAAACACAAGATGAGACTGCTAAAGCATTGAAAGATGGGCCAAAAAAGGGTGGTGTGGCTGCATATATTGATGAGCGTGCTTACATAGAGCTCTTCCTTTCGAGCCGGTGCGATTTTACTATTGTAGGTCAAGAGTTCACCCGAAATGGTTGGGGATTTGTAAGTATCTATTCACTAATGGTTCTCTTTTCATTTTTTGCTACTTGGTCTTCACAATTTACTTAAAAAACTTGAATGCTATGCTTTTCTCTCCTTTTCCTAAAACGGTACACAATTATTCTGATTCATGCTTTGTTCTTTAGTCCGTGTTGTCTAGGCTTGTAGGGAGCTAATTCTGAGTCAGATCTGAGAGAGAGCAATACAATCATTGCATACATGTGAGCAAATATGCTCTTAATATAACATCTGGCAAACTGAATATTAATTTCATAATGTTACAACTATCAAAATTAAGAAATATATCAGTAAAGCATCAAACTCCAATGTTATACAAGTAGCAGAGAGATTCCTTGTGCAGAAAAATCATCCTGCATAATAACTTGCATTTACAAGTCAGGACCTTGTGGCAGTTTTCAACTCCATGAATTGTTAAGTTAATTTCTGTCATATATAATAATAAACAGCCGCATTCCTTAGCCAACTCAAGTGTCTGACACAGATTTATAGCATTTGATTTTTATTATATTTGTCACTATCTATTTGGCTGTGTTTGGTATTTGGGAAATTTAATTTACTAAGCGCCTGAAAATCTATATATAAAATGTTTGAATATAGAAATTATAAAAAATTTAAAAGTTATGTGTTGTATCTCTTAAATAACACAGGGATGATGCTTTTTCTATACTCCATCCATTAATATTTTTATCCAAACACTTGTCTACATCAACAAATTTGAGGGCGGTATTTTGCACAAAATTCAAAGTTTGAGAGGACATTTTGCATGATTATGAGTTTGAGAGGTTTTTTTTTGTCAAAATTTTGAAGTTGAGAGGCGTAAATTGCAACTTTAGTAACACCTTTGGTTAAGGAAGGCAGTATGCTGCACAAAATTAAAAGTTTGAAGGGGTATTTTGTCAACTTTTAAAGTTGAGGAGGTAAATTCCACAATCCCGGCTTTTGCGATATATCCAATTTTTTATAAATGAGTAGTTTCTAAGCTTTGGTTAGACCAGATGTAAAATAGTTCAATAACTAAAAATAGGAAGAAATCAAAGAAAAGAATAGGGGAAACAAGATGATTTAACTGTAAATAATCTAACTATAGAAATGAGTCAAGATAGAACAGGTTGGTGTTAATCTATGTAGCCGACTTCACTTAGTGGGAAAATGCTTTGTTTGTTGTAGTTCCCAAGCTCTTGGAAACTTAGGATAACCGTGTTCCAAGTTCAACTTGTCCTTGTCATTCCAGATTTGAAGTTGTCATCTAATCATCATTGTATGAATTGTTCTTCACTTTCTTCAGGCCTTTCCCAGAGACTCTCCTTTAGCAGTTGACCTATCAACTGCAATTCTGGAGTTAGCAGAAAATGGAGATCTTCAAAGGATCCATGACAAATGGCTTTTGAGCAGTGCTTGCTTATCACAAGGTGCAAAGCTTGAAGTGGACAGGCTTGAACTCAAAGCCTTCTGGGGACTTTATCTAATATGTGGCTTTGCATGCCTGCTTGCTCTCCTCATCTATTTCATACAGACAATGAGGCAGTACAACAAACATCACACCGAGGATCTCGAGACTTCCGGCCGGAGCTCGACATCTTCGCGCCTCAAGACTTTCCTGTCGTTCGTAGATGAAAAAGAAGAGGAAGTTAAGCACCGATCCAAGCGAAGACAAATGGAAAGGATCTCATACAGAAGCAACAGTGAGATTGGATCATTATCTGTATCAACCACCATGTGCTCCAACAAAGGTTATGCTCAATCTTCTTCAAACAGAAGCATTGATTGTAATAATGAAGCCTGAATGAACAACTCATGATCTCTCTTCATCATCAGCAAAATTGATCTTCAAAAAAACGACTAACTTTTCAATTTGGTTCTCTTTACTGTAATCTTCTCAATTGTTTTTGCCATTTTAGAGAATCAAATTGAGAAGTTAAGTCATCTTTCAATGAGGGAAATTTTTTTGTTCCAATTTATGGTATCTGTGTAATATATATATATATATATAACAAATATAGAAGAATTAGAGGAAAAATTAATCACGCCATACCTTATAGATGCTAGAATAATCTCTTGTACTGTGGTTAAAAAGCAGCAATAATATTATTGGCTACCACTTTCTGATGTATTATTGTATTTGTGCTTATAGGTCAGTTGATCAAGAAATTTTTAGGTGCGTGTTGCGTCACGTTATTTGTATATTGATCAATATCTAATTCTTTACTTTTTCAGACAGAGGTTCACATGTTAAATGACATGATGCAACATATAGTTACAAGTTTTTTTAGTTGATCATATAAATTAGGGTTGTTGGATCTTTAATTTATTGGAGGATTTGGATATTTTAAAGTATCCTATGTATGAATTTATAGGTTTGCTGTCCCACATTGATTGTCATGACAGCAAACTTGTAGTTGCCATGCTGATAGTTTAATATATTTTACTATTTAAAGTGAAATTTTACATTTTTTTCCTCTTAGAATTCATTTGAATTGAAGAAATCAACGAGAGAAAAGGAAAAATAAATAAATTTGAATATAAACCACGAAAATGTAAAACAAAAAATTTCCTTTCCTTTCTTCCCTAATCTTCCTCTATCAGTTCACTCCATGCAGGTATAAGCCTATACGGTTACTTAACTCCAAATATTAGGGTATGTTTGGTACAAACACCAAACAGTAAAATCGTGGTATTTCACGATTCCCAAAAAAATTTTACATCATATTTTATACATACCAAACACACTTTTTATCATACTTTTTCTCTTTCCTAATTTTTCTCTCTATCTCTCTCCTCACTTTTCTCTACAGTACTTTCTTTTATTCTACAGTACTTTACTCTACAGTACTTTCTTTACAGTACTTTACATCTGTGCATCTATACCAAGCGTACCCTTAGTTTCATCATCACTTTAGTAGTCAGTAGGTATTATTTTCTATTCAAGTTGCTGTTAAGTTAATTATATAAGAGTTAATTAAAATTAGGAATTGTGACTTTATCATGTGAAAAAATAATATGATGATGCCATTTGAAAAATAAATAAATAAAAAAATATTCGGTACAAATGTAGTAGTCTTCCATATATAAATAGAATCTAACAATATATCTTTTCTTATCAGATACCTTTATGCTACAAATTTGGTTGTTACTTGTGTCCACTGGGATTTGGTCCCATGTGTACCTACCAATGAAAAATATCTTATCCCCTGCTTTAAACATCTGTTTATTGAAGAGCTAATGCACAAATTATGGTTCTATTCTACCTACAAATTACAATACTTGTGAGTTTGTAGCCACAGCATCAGAATCACCCACCCAGTTTACAAGAATCCCTTTCTGCATCTTTGGGGTGTTTATCAGAAAATCCAATAAGAATATATAATCCATGAATACAAAAACAATCCCAAGCTAAGGGTGTGTTTGGTTCCTAGTGCAAGTGAGATCCCCACACGCTCAAATTCCAAATTTAGTTTCCAAACTTTAATATTTACTACTTTTTGGTAAGAGAAAATGTAGAACAAATTTGTCTTTCAGAAGGAGAATATATCAGCCAAAAGATGCATGAACTTGGGAAAGAAAGAGTAAAAAATTGATATGGGACTTAGTATGTGAAGATAAATGAAAGTAGTATGATTGAAAAAATTAATATTTTACGCTCAAGTCCATCCTAATGTTGAAATGAGTTTTTTTTTTCTTTGAAATATAAAAATTTAATATTTCGCATTCAAATCCATCCTAACATTGAGATGACTTTTTTTTTTTTTTATCAAGTATAAAAATTTATTATTTTACATTCAAGTACATCACGTCGGGATGATTTTTTTTTTTAAGTATAAAAAATTAATATTTGGCATTATTAAATATTGTTAATCAATTTTTTAACTGCAAGAAAATAGATATAATAATACAGATTGGGGCTAGCCCATTTTCACAAATAGAAAAGAAAAGAAAAAACTAACCCATCTTCCTCTTCGAAACCTCCTTCGTTTGAAATAAGCATTTGTGAGTTGTGATGTGCTTTGCGCATCCGTCGATTGGGGCTTCAAACCAACCACCATCTTCCTTTCCTTCACTGGCTGCGTTCTCTGTGAACCACGCAAGTGTGCGCCTCTCCCTCACAGTTCAGGAGCCTTCACTATTCAGCGCAACGCACTCACTCTCCAGTAGGTTTCGTCTTTTCAACTCTACCACCACTCGATTTTTGCTTTACCCCATTTTCATACCCTTTTGATGAGTGTTCTTCTCAGTTTTTGGGACCAATTCTTAACTCAAATCATAGGGGATGCAACTGTCTCTGAATTTTCTTCATTAGTTTGGTCTTAATTTGTGTCCGATTATATGGATGCTGTGGTTGCTCATTCAGTTCCGGACGAGATTCTTGCTATTAAATGATTTTCAATTTCAAGTCCTTCACCCATGTTCAAGTTTTGAAATTTTGAGCAATTCAGTTTGGTTGGTGTTTGCGATTAGTATATAGTAAGTAAATAATCAACTCTTTATTTACTTTTGAATTTTCCATTTTTTAGGTCTGCTTTCATCCTGATTTTTAGGAATTTGAAACTTTGAAAATGGGGAGGATTAAACCTCAAGCTCTACTACAGCAAAGCAAGAGAAAGAAAGGACCTGCCCGTATAAGTGCCACCACTATTATATTTTACACCTTGATTCTTGTCTTGATTGTATTTTTCGTGTTCTCGGGATATCGATATTGGTCCCACAGGTTAGTGAGATATTTTCTTTTCTGTTCTACTTATGAAGGAAGATTTACCATGTGAGAAATGATATGCAATATATGTACATCACCATAAACAGCTATATAAAAAATTATATGCTAAAATTGAGATCTAGCTTGTGTGAGAATCATTTGGAGTAGTTCATCATGGTTTGAAGATTTATTATGCTGCCAAATAGAGGAATGCCGTGTTGATTGAATTCTCCCCAACTTTGTGATTTCACCTATAGTTTAATTATAATATTCACTTATTAAAAATGTACACCTATAGTTTAATTATAAAGGTGTATGTAAGTGGAACAAATATTTGTACTATATGGGATCTGAGAAGCTTATAGTATATGATGATGATTATTGATTTTTTATAGGACATGCATGACTCATTTTCTTATATTCGATTTAAAGAACTTGGGAAGAGCATCGTCTGTCTATTCCCTAACAGTTTGTTTTTTACCTGAATTCAGGTCAAGATTTCGATCAGAGAATCAAATGTTAGTCTCTGAGGTACAACCTTCATTCTACATGAATTTCACAGTTATTTGTTCTTCTGATGTATGCTTTGTTTGTCATCTAATACCCTTACCAAGTCTCTATCTTTCAATTCTTCAATCAAAGGTTTTAATGCATAAATTGCAAGTGTTTTGGCTGAAATAGGGTGCTACAAGATTCAGGGATTTAGCAATTGGCAATAATATTATTTTTTTTCTTAAATTCTTGACTTTTTAAGTTTCCTGTTGTTTTCTGTAGGCTGAACATATTTCTAATTCTATGGATTCAAAAAAATCTGAGCTACCTGGATTTGCTGTAAGTTTCATTTACCTGACTGCATTACTTCTTTGTTTTGGAATATTATGTAGTCAAGTTAGGTTATATTTTTCCTTGAAGTCCTACATACATTTTGACATAATCATAATTTACATTTACATTTTTATATTTGGAGGCTCGTAGAAACTGGAAGTCCCAAATGCTAATGTTTTAGTATAGATTATATGAAATTTAATCTTCTAACATGCTTAACCTTTTGTTTCATATAATAGGTTTTAAATACCTCTAAAGGCTCTATAGTAGTAGAACTGTACAAGGAAAGTGCTCCTGAAGTTGTTGATGAATTCATTGACTTATGGTGAGTATTGAGTTTTCCAATTATGTGGTCTGTATTTTGCATCAGATTTACTTTTAGAATCTTCTCATTGCTTTTCTTTTTGTTACTTGCACCCTTTTATCTGTCTAAATTTGTGGTTGGAGCTGGGGAATAAATTGCTTGGTTGAATTATGATCTTAAGGTGACAGAAAGAAGGAGTATCAAAATTTTATCAATTAGCTGATAGAGTGGGTCTGGGGTGGGTACACCACCCTCCTCAGACCTATACTAACAAAAATTCCCATACCCAAACTTAGACCTAATGGGTAAACTTTATAGGTACATGTAGGATATTGCTATTTTGGTCATCCCTAGTTGTGGTGTATCCACACATAAACTTTGGCCTACAATTCCTTGGCAGATGAGATATTAAATGAGGTGGGCATTAAAGTATTCTTTTGCATTGTTAGAATGTAGATTTTTTTATTTTTGTTTAGAATTGGGTCTGGACAAAGTTGTGAAAAATTTTAAGATATATTATTTTGGCCAAATAAGATATTTGCTTCGCAGATTTTTCTTTCATCAAATAAACCCAAGTGAGATATTTATGATCATCAATACATGTAATAAACCAGCATACTCTGGTTATGTTATTTATTTCTGAGATTTCCCAGATATCACTGTATATAATGTTAAGGGGTTGTCTTGATTGATAACGGTGAGAGGATAATAATTTCAGGTATGCTTTGCGTTTTGAGTTTTGACACACTTAACATGAAATAAAAGAACTTTTATTGAATATATTGCAGTACAGTTTTTTTCATATAATCTAAATTTGGACGGGCTAACCTTGCCAAAAAACAATATCATTTGAGGTGAGTAGTGTTTGCTGAGAGAGCTCTTCCTTTTGCATATTCTTGATTCTTGATGAGATATGGTCCGAAATCCTCCTCAGCACTGTCAATCATCTTCCTTTCCTTCAAGTCCTGAAATATACAAGTCAAGCGCAAAGATTAAATTTAACAGCACAGTTACCATAATTGATAATTATGCTGATAGACAGCTAGTTGCAGGACAGGTTCAGAACATATAATACATCATTCAAGACTAAATTCAAACAATGTTACAACAGTCCCATTACCCTTCACCTCAGACAACGAATCATCTGCTATATTTACCATTAAATTACCTCCACATGGATTCAAATAATTGAGAATAGAATTACCTGAGTGGCTGAGTCAACAATCCTCAAAGGTGCATTCTGAGTTTGAGAGTTTAATGCAATAGAGTAACTGCTTGCTTGTGCAACAGTTCCAGCCTCAGTCACCTTATGATTGGATAGCACATTCTAACCAATAATAATCTTCTGTAGAATTTCTAATTTTTCCTTACTAAACAAGGACACATCAGTTTGGCATTTCTCCATAGTACCAGCTGCATATCCATGGGCTTCAGCTTGTTGCTTATGCTTCCAGTTAGGTGGTTTGCCATGTATCTTCCAGCAAGTAGCCTAAGTGTGACCAGGTTTGTTCCAATGATCATGCCAAGATTTGTTGCTCCTTTTCTGTTTGTTTCCTATTGATTGCCTCTAGCAAGTAGCAGTCATAGCTATAGATTCAAAATTAGATAGTGACGTTGGTAATCCATGGGTAATAATCTTGCTCTCCTCATTCCAAACGGTGGCAAAGGATTCCTTGAGGGAAGGTAACTATCTCATCCCAAGGCTCCTTTGCCTAGCCTCTTCAAAGATTCTATTCAGCCCTATCAAGAACTTGTAAGTTCTTTTCTTTTTGAAAACTAGTAAATAAGGTCCTCAGCACATGACCAAGTGAGAGTTTCATAGGTGTCCAATTGATTCCAATACCTTGTCTAGGTGCTGAAGTACTGATTGACAGCCATTTGTCCTTGTTGTATTGCTGCCAAAGCACTCTCGATCTTAAAGAGGGCAGCAAAGTTCTCATTGGTTGAATAAATTTCCCTGGAAGCTTCACATATGCCCTTGGCCATGGGATATAGGAGAAAGTTTTCCCCCACATAATTTGTCATGGAATTGATTAACCATGACATCACCATGTTGTCTACATGCCATGATGTGAACTTTGGATCACCTTGAGCTGGTTGATTGGCTACTTCCTGTGAGGTAATCATCGTTACCTCTGCTGGAGATGTACATCAAGATGGAATGGGACCATCAAAGGTCATTATTCCCATTCAGCCTAAGTCCTATGATCAACAAAGGAACAGATTTACTGGTTTAAGCAGCAGCAGCTTCTTGTGGGAGGTTCTAGCATCTCAAAGTGAAGGAGTTGTCTTGCTTTCCATTTGTATTTGTACTTTTTACTGTTCCAATTTTCTACCGTCTTTGTGGAAGGAATTTTATGTTCTAATAATTCATGAAATTTCTTGAGCATAACATGCTTTTGGTTTCAATGTAAACTAAATTGGTTTTGCAGCCAAAAGGGGCACTTCAAAGGAATGCTTTTCCACCGTGTAATTAAGCACTTCGTGATTCAAGCAGGGGATAACCAAGCAAAAGGAGGTACGGAAGATTGGAACGTGAGAGGAAAGCACTATACCAGGTTTCTTTCTCTTTTGGTCTTTTTTGATGTTTCTAATATCCATAGATCATCATCCTATTCCTATGTATTATTTACTTTGTACTATATAATATTTCTAATAAATGTTCTAATGTTTGACTAGTATGAAACATGAAGCATTCATGCTTGGAACTTCCAAAGGAAAACATGGGAACAAAGGGAAAGGATTTGATCTTTACATTACAACTGCACCAATACCTGATCTGAATGAGAAGCTCATTGTGTTTGGGCGGGTTGTCAAGGGAGAGGATGTTGTTCAGGTGACTGAATTTGTTTTGATATCATCATTATGTCTGTAATATTATGCCTTTGTTTTCTTTTACCTTACCTTTGTTTGCTTCATTTGTCCTTTACATATTATAGGGTAAAAAGATTTTCTGCACTTATTTTTATATTTTTCATGTAGTGACTCTTCTCTTAATGTATATCATTTGTTTTTCACACAGTAAATCAAGTTCAAATGTTCTGCTGAATCTCCTGAATAGTTTTGTCTCTCTGTATAAAAATAAATAAATTTTTGTGACTAAAGTAATAAATAAAATAAGATGGAGATAACATATCTGGGAAACTGCCGTTTTAGGGTATTATTCTCTTGGCAATCAGAAAAAATACAATATAAATATCAATTGTGTGTGTACAATGTACACATGTGCTTGTGCTTGCATTTTCTATTCCCAACTAATCGTGGTATTCATTGTTCAGAATCAATTTGTGCAAGATTGCCAGTGGAATCCATGTTGTGATTGACATGAGATTTGAATTTTACATATCTTGTTTCAGGAAATCGAAGAAGTGGATACAGATGAACATTACCAACCTAAAATTTCTATTGGGATACTTGATGCAACTCTTAAACAGAAGATCTAAAGAATTTTCTTACCATTACCAAGAGTATGTTGAACGTTGCATACTTTTCTTTGGCTGATTACATGTTTGGGTTTTCCGGTCACAACCTTTTCTGCATCGACAATGAATCCCTAGGAATTCACCTTGGGTTAACAAGTGAAGTTTTGGAGTTTTTGTGCCATTTCTTGTATTTTTTGTGAAGGGCCGAGATGTCTCGGTGGAGCAGGGGTTTGTCCGGTCCGGCGATTAGGTTTGGTCGTTTTGGAATATCTTTTTTCACTTTGTTATTACTGTTGTCATGTAATTTTCATGGGGCAAGATGGGATCAATTTCTTTTTTCTCCGCTTTGCAGTTACAGAACTTATCTTGTTTTGTTAGTGGTAAAGATACAGTGGTTAGCTTTGTAATATACTCTTTAATGGTGCTGCTAAACGACATAAACATGTTAGCAGTAGAGGCTAATTACTACATTTTTATATTTGAAAGGTGAATAGTATCATAGAAGTAATCTATCATTCAACTTGTGATCAATGTGTTACATAAGAGTAGGGAATCTCCCTCTTTTATGATGGAGGTAAGAAATTGATTACTGAAAATAAGAACATAGGATATTCTGTTTTTTTTAAGGGCTGAGATGACTCATCAACTCTCACCTTGAGCAGGGAAAGCTCCTTTGATAGGATAAAAGAGGAATATAGTATTTTTTTTCTCTATTATTATTATTAAAAAGCCAGTTTACCATGATAGAAGATTATATACATATACTCTATTATTATTATTATTAAAAAGCCAGTTTACCATTATATTTGATCCTATAAGTTTCATGAAAAGAAAAGTGAGAATAGTTATGTAACTATAGTACTATACTATTTTTTTATTCTTTTGGGTCTAAAAAATTTAGTAATGTAGAAAATAGTTTATGGAAAGATTTTGAGATACTCACAAAATTATAATCTTTTTATTTGATAGTCTGTGCTAAGCTGCTAACTATGAATTATCAAATCTGAATTAATATTTTATTAATAGTATCCTACCAAAATAAAGAAATATTATGTTAATGTTGTTAACTTGTAGATAAAATCATAAAGATGTCATGAAAAGATTATATTAGAAGTATTTTAATGGAAAAAAATTTAATTTTTGTCCATTAGGTTTTATTTATTTATTTGTTGGATTTTTGTCCGTTATTTTTACAATCTAGCTAGCATAATGTTTTCCTTCTCCTCCTTCTCAGTGTCATTAGTCATAAATGGAGCCCAAGTAAAATTAGAGCATGGTTGACTTAGCAGAAAAACTTAGATAAAGTCTTAGACATTTTTTAACAACAAATTAAGAAAGGGGGCCCAAAAAAAACAGAACATCAAATAAAGAACATAAAAAATTAAGTTTTTGTTAGGACTATTTTACACTTTATTTTGGTCCATTCAAGTTTTTTTTATTTTACCAATTCAATCCTGTTATACAAGGTCCACGTGTCCATTTTGGTCCTCTATGTTTTACCTAAGTTTTAAATTTTTCAAAAGTTTTATATTGATCCTTTATATTTTTCAAAAATTTTATATTTGTTCTTCAAGTTTTATTAAAGTTCTATATTGGTCCTTTATGTTTCATTCAAATTTTATAAAAGTCAAAATTACAAATTGGTCCTTTATGTTTGCACGAAGTTTCATATTGGTCCTTTATGTTTCAAAATGTCTAAATTGGTCCTTTATGTTTGCAAGAAGTTCCAAATTGGTCCTTCTATCCACTTCCGTCAATTTCTTAAGTTAAGTGCTGACGTGGCGTGCTGACGCGCCATTGCCACATTAGCGCCACGTCATCACATATGATATTAGATGATGATGTGTCAATGATGTGGCGATGACACATCAGCTTGGATGGACACGTAGGAGAGATTATATGTCCACGTCAACACGCCATGTTAGCACTTAACGGAAAAAATAAACGGACTTGTACGGAAGGACCAATTTGGAACTTCTTGCAAACATAAAGGACCAATTTAGACTTTTTGAAACATAAAGGACCAATATGAAACTTCGTGCAAACATAAAGGACCAATTTGAGGTTTTGACCTTTTATAAATTGATGGATTTGAACGGAAGGACCAATTTAGAACTTCTGAAAAACATAAAGGACTAATTTAAAACTTTTGAAACATAAAGGACTAATTTAAAACTTGAGTGAAACATAGAGGACCAAAATAAATCTTTGATCTATTGTATTATTAGTAACATATATGAATAACATTTTGGTATGAAAATTAACAATTATTAAAAATAAGATACAGGAAAAGTTTATTGCAAAATCTTAAGTGCGTATTCCTAAAATTAATACTTTTAACCAAGTTTGGTTGGTCTACTGGTTAGCTCATTAGGTCGCTTAAGCAAGTGTTGGGGGTTCGAATCCCACCTTGTGTATGCAGCAACCAATTGGCTAGCGACAAACCCTTAAATGGAGCTCAGATCTGCAGAGGATTAGTCCTTAGCCTGTCGGGCTGGGGAATACCTTGGGAAACCAAAAAAAAAATTAATACTTTTAGTTAGAGATTTTTTTTCTAGGTCGCGTTTGGTATCCGGTGAGTATTTTAATGAGAAGTAGAAATGAAAGTAAGTGATAAAAAGTATGTTTGGTATGAAGGAAAATAGAAGTGGAATGTAAAAATAATATTGTTTGGTATGGTGGGAAGAAGATAGGGAAATAGAAGATAAAAATATGAAATACCTTTTTCGCCTTTACTTTTTTAAAAGCCACAAATATTTTAAGGACATTTTGGTCTTTAAACATCACCTCACCTCATCACAACTTTCCTCCTCACACACAAATAACCTTACTCACCTTTCATGAAGGGAGTTTTTTTCCTTTCCCACTCACCTCACTACCTATTAAATATATCAAAATATTACCTCACCTCACCTGTACTGACTCCTTACCAAACATGCCACTGTGTGACACATTTTGTGGAAGAAATGTAGTTTACTCTAATTTATTCTCCATTCTGTTTTTTGGCCAAATGTTAGAAAATCCCCATAATTCAATTGTCTTTTTCCACATTAATCCACTCAACGTAAAAAGCTTCACAACTTTATCTTTCATTATTCAAATATAAATTTATGGATAAGAGCTTCACTCTTCCCCCACCAAGCCCCTCAATGCATAGCACAATTATTAAATGAACACTAAATAAAAAATATATATGTTACTTCTAAGTCTACCCTTTGTAAAAGAGTTTTAATTTTATTTACTGAAATTCATATAAATTATATATAGACTAGTCACATGTTAATATTGTAATAAAAAAACGTAAAAAATAAATATGCACTTAAAACTAATAGTTAAGTGTAAAAAAATATAATTTTAAACTATATTATTCTTAATTTTATCCTCTTCCTGTATTAAATTTCCCTTAGCTTGTCCTGAAAAGTGAAAACATCAACATCCAAAACGTTGGTTCACATTGGCAAGTGAAGCCGCCCACGTAAAACATTATAATAAATAGTAACACATTAATTATTATAGATCAAACTGAATGAATAGTGTTTAGAAATCACTTTATATGTATTATACAGCATATATAACCATAAAATGTAATTTATAAAATTTTGTTTGTCCCACTGCCAATACCACAAATTAAACTCAAAAACCATATATATGTATATATAGTGGGGTTGGACTAGAAGCAAAAGTTTGAGGAAACTCACGCCCAAATAAAAGCATATCATATAATAGAAAATGCCCTAACACAATGCTAGATAAATCCTTCACCAGAAAACAAAAGGCTAAAGTATTGTTTTGGTCCTCAATGTTTGCATGAAGTTTAATGATGGTCCTCAATGTTTCAAAAGTTTAATGTTGGTCCTCAATGTTTTTTTTTTTGGTTGATTTTGGTCCTCGAACGTAACACCGTTAACTTTTGCCGTTAAGTGATGACGTGGCAGGCTGATGTGGCATACCCTCTCTCCTACATGTCATATTTTAATGATGTGGCATGCCACATCATCCATCTTGGCCACATCATCATCTTCTTCATCTTCATCTTCTTCAATCCTCTTCCTCTTCCTCCTCCTTCTTCTTCTTCTTCTTCTTCTTCTTCTTCTTCTTCTTCATCATCATCATCCCCACCACCACCACCCCACCACCGGTGCCACCACCGCTGCCGTTGCCGCCGCCACCGTCGCCGTTGCCACCGCCGCCGTTGCCGCCGCCACCATCTCTAAAATGACTTCATCCCCAATCCCCTCCACTTCCCCAAACCATGCACCCTTCATCCCCAATCGCCTCATCTGTTTCATCACTCTTCCTCCTCCTTCTTCTTCCTCCTCCTTCTTCTTCACCTTCTTCTTCACTCGAGGCTGCATCCGTGCAAGGGAGGACAGAGAAAGTGTAGGAGAGAGAAGGGTCGAAGGAAGCCATGGGAGGAGCTTTGCTGAACCTGCTTTCATCACTGCCTGCAAAAGCTTGAAGGGATGGTGACCGGAGGGATCTCGAAGGAGTCAAGTGGCGGTGGTGGGTGTCTCCATTGAAGGAGTGGAAGGGATTGGGGAAGAAGCCATTTTAGAGATGGTGGCGGCGGCAATGGCAGCGGTGGTGGTGGTGGTACCGGCGGTGGGGTGGTGGTGGTGGGGATGATGATGAAGAAGAAGAAGAAGAAGAAGAAGAAGAAGAAGGAGGAAGAGGAAGAGGAAGAGGATTGAAGAAGATGAAGATGAAGAAGATGATGATGTGGCCAAGATGGATGATGTGGCATGATGTGGCATGCCATGTCATTAAAATATGACATGTAGGAGAGAGGGTGTGCCACATCAGCCTGCCACGTCATCACTTAACGGCAAAAGTTAACGGTGTTACGTTCGAGGACCAAAATCAACAAAAAAAAAAACATTGAGGACCAACATTAAACTTTTGAAACATTGAGGACCATCATTAAACTTCATGCAAACATTGAGGACCAAATTTTGTTTGTCCCACTGCCAATACCACAAATTAAACTCAAAAACCATATATATGTATATATAGTGGGGTTGGACTAGAAGCAAAAGTTTGAGGAAACTCACGCCCAAATAAAAGCATATCATATAATAGAAAATGCCCTAACACAATGTTAGATAAATCCTTCACCAGAAAACAAAATAAAGAGCTAGGTCAAAACATGTATAATAGTGTCATTTATATAATTTTCTTAAAATTTTGGTTATAAGAAAATACAATCCTCATTTGTTATATCTAGTCACTTTCCCTTAACTAATTGTCCAACTTCTTTTGGAAGTAATTATATATATATTATTTATGGAGTATTTAAATATAATTTTATGTTTTAAAAATGTTTAAAATATTTATTATTTTAATTTTGTATTAATAACCTAATAAAAATTAATAATATATTAATTACAAAGTAAATTTATACATTTTATTGGTAATTTAGCAATCAAAAGCATTTTTTTAATACAAATTCATCAAATACAAAACAACTTCTTAAATATTAATAAAAGTACTTTTGAAATTAAATTGATTAAATACAACTGTTTATTTATCACAATACTTTTCTTGAAACTTTATTTAAGAAGTCATTTCAAAGATAAGCAAAAATTGATTAGCTAGGCCTACAAGATTCTTAAACTCATAACAAATTAGTCATTTTAATTATTATAAAAAAACATTAACTATTTTGTCTTTTAAAAGCTATACTCTTTTATATAAATATAGATTTAGAGATTAAACACTAAAGTAAAATAATTTTTTTACAACAAATTGTTAATATATATATATATATATATATATATAATTTATCTTAATATTGTGATATAGTTTGCACATATATTAAAAATTAACATTTATTTTAGGTTATAAACAAACTCCAACCTATATATGTGTATATTTTTATCATATGGAAACATCTTATAAATAAGTTTTGAAGTGCTTATAAAATTATAAATATTATAGATCAGATAAACTCAAGCATATCTTATAATAAATCAAAAGCTGCCTACTTGAAAAAGGTTGGAGAAAACTTAAAAACTTAGTTGACAATGATGATTAGTCAATACCAATTTGTCCAAGTAACCAAAATTATTTATAAAAAAAATAATCAAAATTATTACTTATTTAAACTCCATTCACATGAAGAGACCAAATTGATAGAATTTCAAAAAATAAAGGAGTAAAACAATATTTTAGTATAGTAATTTATATACATTTTAAAATTTAAATAATAAAAATCATTTCAATATATAATTAATACCAATAGATCAAAGGAAAAAACTTAGATCCATTTTTTTATGTCCATTTCATCTAATTCCACCAATCATATATTGTATTTACACTCTCTTTCTTCTATGATTGGTCATATAAAAGGTGATCTTCTATATTCTCTCTCTACTGTGATTGGTCATTTAGTAACTACCCATAATTTGTTTTTTATTTTTTATTTTAAATATATAAGATAAAATTATTATTATGATTTAAAATAATAAAATATTAAATAAGATAATTTTTTTTTAATTTAAAAATATAATATAATAATTAATTTTAAATAATATATTAAATCATAAAAAGTTTTTTATTAAGAAGTTATTTTTTGTGGAAAGTTATTTTTTTGGTGTCACACTTTGCTTTTGTGACACCAAAAACTCCAAAGCCATGTATATATACTAGAGGTTTCGCATGCACATATGTGCATGCAATTTATTCTTTTTTTTTAAAGAATTTTATATAAAATAATAATGATATTTCAAAATAATATCAAATTATAATATTTGATATTTTTTAATTTTTAAATAAAATTTTTATATTTTTAAATGAAGTAATGAGAAGTTATGCACTTCTCCACTATTTTAGTAACTACCCATAATGCATGTATGTTAGAGTAGTTATTTTTTTTATGTCACACTTTGGTTTTGTGACACCAAAAACTCCAAAGCCATATAAATATATATAACCTATAATTATAGGTAATATAAATATATATATATATATAATTGTTTTTAACTTTTTATGGAGTATATAAACTATATATAATTGTTTTGGCTGAACACAAGAATCAACTTGATCAATCTATTAAAAAGTGATATGCACAAATTTTTATGATTTGTGAAAAGGTTGGCGTGCAATACCCACAATCCTAACACAACACCTTCCAAATACAATTTTTAATTCAAAAGTAGAGAACTCGTGCAATTTTCTCACAGCTGTCAACTTGAAATTGTTTTCTAAAAAAGGAGAACATTATAATATTAATATATATAAAATCATTTAATTTTTAGGTATATATATATATATATATATATATATATATATATATATATATAATATAATAGGCCAACACGTACCACTATGACTGCCTTTAATATTAATATATATAAAATCATTTAATGGAGTCTCTTATCTTATATGGGTTTGGCACTAAAATCAAAGCCTTTTTTGTCTATATTTTCACCTAATTTATATAATTTGTTCGTAATTAATTTATAAGAGAATTATATAAACTCATTCTTACTTACGTTTACTTAATAATAATCTAAATGACTAATTCTATGTACGTGGCATATATAGTGGATTCATTCAGAGTTCAAGTCATGGAATATACCCACAATCGAGAATCCATCATATATATATATATATAGAGAGAGAGAGAGAGGCTATAGCTAGAGTGATAATAAGTTACTCAGTTTTAATTTCTTTAAACAAAGTCGATCTCATGTTTAAAATATTGTTTATTAATTATAAAAATACTCCCATAACAATTTTTAACTTCTCTACTCTATAATTGTAAAACTATTTTTGTTACCAGTGTAAAATATTTATTTATTTTGGTCAAATACTTAAAATTGTCAATATAAATATTTTTAAGAAAAATTAGTAATTTTCTTTTCTTAGAAAGCTTGACCAACAAACCCTTAATTAATGCATTAGGAGAGAGAGCTTTATGTTTATTGCTTAATTACCGCTTTAAGTATGATGTTTGGTTATTGTTAAAATTAAACATATATAAATCCATACAACTTTGCATATTGCCTTTGAAAGGAGGAAATGTTCAGTAGCATGGTAGTACTGAACTTTAGTACATCATTTCAATTAGTTAGTCTTTAATCCATTCAAGGTAGGTCGTCCTAATTAATGTGAGTTTTTATTAATATTAACAAATAGCACTACATGATTAGAGGGATGCACTGAAGTTCATAAGTACGGTACTACTAAACTTTTATCCCCTTAAAATATTAGAAAAAACTTAGGTCCATTTCCTTATGTCCATTACATCAAGTTCTCCAATATAAATATGACACGTGGCAAAAAGTGTTTAAATGACCAATCACAGTAGAGAGAGAATATAGAATACCACCTTTTATATGACCAATCATAGAAGAAAGAGAGTATAAATACAATATATGATTAGTGGAACTTGATGTAATGGACATAAGGAAATGGACCTAAATTTTTTCCTAAAAGATTAACTTGTGCAAACACACACATGCAAATTAAAGAAGCTTAAATAATTAATTAAGCTTATATTACTTTCAATTACTCATTCAGTCATTCTTTAATTTAACTAATTCTTATAATATCATTTTTTTTTAATTAAAATATCTACTACGTGGAATAATGACTAATCTTCTCGCTGACTTATAGGTACATTGAAGGATGAAATAACTGGCCCAAAAATTTAAAATTACTTTATACTCAAAGCGAGTGAACCAACCCCCTAACACTTAATTAAGTAAGTATGAATTCTATTACCGATTTTACTCAACTATTGGATGCTCTCCTAATTTAAAAAAAAAAAGTTTGTTAATTAACACCTTGGTTAGTGGGTGTCAAGACATCAATTTATTTATTCTTGGGCGGTCTTGGAAGCTTATGTGTTTAGTCCTAATGGATGTGACTGCCACAACATTAATTAATTTGTAAGGAAAACGAAGTCAAATTTCCTTTTCAATATATATATTTCGCTTTGAATTTGATATATAAACCAACTTTGTGCTCCACTACTGAATATTTTTTGTGACAAAGTTTATACTTCATATTGATTATTTTTTTAGGAAGCTTATATTAATTAAATTAGGTCATGCATGCATTCGCTAGCTATTACATTATATTAAGATGAATTCCTATTGTATATTTGATTGGTTACCAATGATCATGAAGCAAATATGTTATGCATGTGTTTGTCACAAATGTTTGTATAGGTCATAATTAAACACACGCGCACACAATAAAAAAAATTAAAAACTCTATGTTGAATCTATCTATAAAATAAAGGCAAAAGTACCTTTCCTAACCCCAATGTTTAGGGGTCCTGTCAGTTCCGCCCCTAACGTTTTTTCGCTGTCAATTGTACCCCTAACGTTTTACGTTTCTGCCAATGTCACCCTTTTCACTAACACCGTCAAATATTTAACATTTTTTGTTGACGTGGCATTCTATGTGGCAAAACGTTTCTTTTTTCTGTCAATTGTAACCCTAACGTTTTACATTTCTGCCAATGTCACCCTTTTCACTAACACCATCAAATATTTAATAATTTTTGCTTACGTGGCATCTTATGTGGCAAAAATATCTGACTTGGTATATTTTTTCCCACATCAGATTTCCTACTCATCTTTTCCCCATCAAAGTTGTGTCGTTTTGACCTCGGCCTATTCCATCTAAAATATAACTCAAACGCACGTGCTATTTTGCTCATAAAAACAACGGAGACGTTATCCATTCTCTATTTTAGGGTAACGTCTCCGACAAAGTAGAGAATGGGTAACGTCTCCAACAAAGTAGAGAATGGATAACGTCTCCAATGTTTTTGTCTGCAAAATGGTATGTACGTTTGAGTTATATTTTAAAAGGAATATGATGAGGCTAAAACGACACGGTTTTGATGGGAAAAAGATGAGTAAAAAATTTGGTGTAGAAAAAAAATATGTCAAGTCAGATATTTTTGTCACATAGGATGCCACGTAAGCAAAAATTATTAAATATTTGATGGTGTTAGTGAAAATGGTGACATTGACAGAAATGTAAAACGTTAGGGTTACAATTGACAGAAAAAAGAAACGTTTTGCCACATAGGATGCCACGTCAGCAAAAAATGTTAAATATTTGACGGTGTTAGTGAAAAGGGTGACATTGGCAGAAACGTAAAACGTTAGGGGTACAATTGATAGCGAAAAAACGTTAGGGGCGAAACTGACAGGACCCCCAAAAACGTTGGGGTTAGAGAAGTTACTTTTGCCTAAAATAAATGTGTATGTACATGTGTAATTTTTTTTTTGCTAAATACTTATTTTGGTCCCTACTTATATTTTTTTATTAGTTTTATATTAGTCTTTTATCTTTCAAAAATTTTAAATCAGTTTTCTATCTTTACAATTTGTTCCAAATCAATCCTTTTGCCTAACACCGTCAAATTTTTTCGTTAAATTATAACATAATATGTTAAATCTTTTTAAAAATTATAATTTTATTCATTTTTCAACCTTGTAAAAAATTTTCATTTCAGTCCGATAGCCGAGTTAGCCATGTATATATTTGTCATGACAAAAGATGATCATAATTAATGAACCAAATTTCATTAACATTTAATTTCCCTTCCCTTTGGCACAAGGAAATTTTAAAGTTACAATTTGAAAGATCCAAATTATAAGAAGCTCAACCCACCTTTTTTCATGCTTATTGTTTTTTTAGATATAATCACTTTTAAAAAAAGCACAACATCATCAACTTTAAAATAAAGCCACCTAACCTATCTACTCAATTAACGTATATATATAAATGGTCTCTATCCAAGCTTTTCTATCTGTCAAAAGCTACTAGATAAAAAAAAAAAAATACATGTATTATTTGGTTATTATGGCTAACTTTTAGTCTTCTCTTAATTAATTAATTAATAAAATAGGTAGGTTGCAAAGTGAAATAATTTATGTGGCTGAGAACAGCTGCTTGTGATGGCATTGGCGGCCTATCAAGCAACTAAAAGGGTATACTTCCTCCTGCAGTCAAGTAGGAATAAAGTACTCGATCGAGCCTTTATCATTAGATTAAAAATTATAATTATTAATTAGTGTTCAACTCTTTAATTTTATTATCAATCAATAAAAAAAAACTCTTTAATTTTATTTAATTTAAATCGATTCAAACACTACAATAAAACACAGATTTATCCACGGACAAATCCATGGGTAAATCTGTGTTATTCCGTGGCTAAAAATTTACCCACGGAATTTTGAGTCCGTGGGGAATTCCACACAGATTTTCCACGGACCCATCCGTGGGGAAATAGCCACGGAATTTTAATTTTACCCACGGATCCAAGAAATTGCCCACATAAATTAATCCGTAGTTAATTAACAAATTACCTACGGATTGGCTAATCCGTGGCTAATTTTATGAAATTACCCACGAAATCGAATCCGTGGATAAGTTTGACCAAAAAAATTTTATTTTATTTTTCGTTTTCCCACGGATTCCCCACGGATTACCCACGAAATATATTGTTGGAGATTTATAGTATTTTAATGGCTTCATTCGGATCGAGTCGCGTCACAAGGACACTGTCCTAAAGAGATATTCCGCAACCCCTCAGAGAATTAGGAAGCGGCACTCTCACAGGATTAAACGAACCCTTCTTGGTTGTCGCACAACCAAGGTAGCAGAACAACAAAAAGAATTTTAAAAACTCATACTAGAACACACAAATAGGAGAACCAAATTTCACAAAACCAATTTTCTTTTACTCTCAAGTTGTGGCCTTTGTTTTGTTAGTCACACATATATATTCACACATGAAAACCAATCCATGATGTAATATATATATTGAGAACATCAAACAAAACTTCCACCCAAATTGTGGCTTCTAACGTCTCTTTTATATATAAATGACAAATTAATATGACAATTATTTTGCATAACTCTTCAATAATGGATACAATCATGTATCATTTAAAGTGATTTATGCAAATAATGTACACAATTAATTAGCATTATATATTATTTTATAACTTATGAATTTTATTAATTGGTTGAATTAATTTATAATCTCTACTTATTATTATAAATTAATACACATAGACACTTGAGTCTCCTTTATTCTAGATAATGTGAAACTTTATTAGACACACACAAACAAAATAATTTGAAAGGTTATATAATGTATACGTGAAGATGTTAGATTAAATTGGTGTAAATATTTTGAATATAAAACATCTTCCATACACGGATACACATATACTTAGGCTTTATTCTTTAATAAGAAATGCTCATGAAAATAAGTAAGGAATGGGTGGAGCCGGTCTCATCTATTTTTTACTTTTTCATTTTCATCAATTTTTTAAAAAAAGAGCAAAAAACAAAATGTCTATTATACCCTTTGATTTGAGACAATCATAACTTTCTTTTCTTTTTATTATTAGGGTAAAGTGGTAATTTTAATACATTCTCATTTCATTTTCATTCCCAAACTTTTATTAATAAACACAATAAATACATTCCGTTTTCGTTTCCGTTTCCATTTCCATTTCTGCGTAAAGAACGTGCCCTTAATTAAGTTGACTCAACAATGTATATATATTGTATAAGCTACTATGATATCAGTATCTCAATTGATACTGTGATCAGCACAACACGAGTTCGGATCCTCTGTTGTCCCAATTTTATGCTGTCGGATTTAACCACGGTTATAACCGTGGCTAAACGATCAATAACTATGGCCAAATTTTTAGCCACGGTTAAATTCGACAGCACAACTTTGGACAGCAGAAGATCCACGCACTATATATATATTTATAGTATTCCATCAAATCTATATATCTCTCTCTTATCTGTTAGACCATAAAATGAGTATTGAAAAATATTTTGGAGGAAGAGAGTTAATACAAAATCTTTTAATTTCTTTTCATCCAAAATTTTAACAACCTTCAAAAATTTTTAATTTAGGATAATTAAAATTATATAAAGGTTGAAAATTAATAAGAGTCAATATAAAATGTTTTAATAGGGTATGTTTGACAAACAAAAGAAAAATAGTATATATTTTTCTTCCATTCCTTCCCCTGCTATTCTTTAATACTCACGTGTTTGGTAATTTGGGCACGTTCATTTCATAGATGATAGAATGATCAATAGAGAGGGAAAAAAGGTGGTGGGATAATGGAAATCAGACTGCATAAATTGTGCCACTTTTTTTTTAAAAAAATATATATAATATTTATTATATCTTTTGATTTGACATAATTATAATTTTTTATTATTATTTTAATATAAGGGATAAAATAGTAATTTTAATACATTTCCATTCCATTTTCATTCCTAATTTTTTACTACTAAACACAGTAAACTCATTCTCATTCCCTCTCCCACTCCCTTTCTTGTAAAAGAATGAGCCATTAAAGAGAAAAGAGGAGGGAATGAGAATGAGAAAAGAAGAGGGAATAAAAATATCATGTCAATGTGATATGATGTAAATGGAATAAAAGTGGATAAAATAATCATTTTACCCTTACATTAAAAGTGGAAATGAAATAAAAGTGAGTAAAAAAGTAAGAATAAAAACACAATTTCATCACATTACAAAAAGTATAATTTGTTTGATAGGAAGAATGTATGAAAGAATGAAGCATTCCCTTCTTCTCTTCTTATTTCTCCCTACCAAACACAGCCTCAATCTAAGCCTCAATCTAAACGTACCCCTAATTTCTTTTCCTCCAAATTTTTAAAATAAAAAAGGAAAACAATTTTAAATACCCCTCCCTTAGAATATTCAAGACTTGGAATTGGAATTATGCGCTTCCCAAAAAAATTTCATGTTTGTTATAGCATAAACAACTTTGAATGATAATTCTTGAAAGGCTAAAGTATTATTTTGGTCCTCAATATATACATGAAGTTTAATGTTAGTCCTCAATGTTTTCAAAGTTTAATAATATTGGTCCTCAATGTATTTTTTGGTCGATTTTGGTCCTCGAGCGTAACACCGTTAACCTTTTGTTGTTAAATGATGACGTGACATGCTTATGTGGCACACCGTCTCTCCTATGTGTCATATTTTAATGACATGGCATGACACATCACTGTCACGTCATTAAAATATGATGATGATGAAGGAGAGAAGATGATGATGTGACAATTTAGGGTGACATGGCAGTGATGTGTCATGCCACATTATAAAAATATGACACATAGGAGAGAGGGTGTGTCAGATAAGCATGCCACGTCATCATTTAACGGCAAAAAGTTAACGGTATTACGCTCGATGACCAAAATCGACAAAAAAAAAAACTTTGAGGACCAACATTAAACTTTTGAAACATTGAGGACCAACATTAAACTTCATACAAACATTGAGGACCAAAATAGTACTTTTGAATCTGGATTCCAGTCTTATAACTCACGGAATTGGACCTTAGAATTGGAATTGAGGATGAAAAGACTTGATTGTTCCTCACATTTTGTTCCATTTTTGTTGCCTCTCCAACATCGACATCTCACATTTTATGAAGAGCAATTTGATCTTTTTACTTCATTTTCCTTTACAAAATTTTCATTCTATTTTTTACATACCAAACATATACTTTTTTTAATTCAAAAAATTTAATTTCATTCTCACTCATTTCAATTCTATTTTTCTTTTCAATTCAATTTTAAAAATTAAATCATACTAAACGCAACCTTATATTACAAGAGATAAAAAAAAAATAAAGAAATAGATTAAAATATGTGAATGTTAATGATTTATACAACGGCATAAGAAACATGGGGTGGTGGCGCAGTTGGCTAGCGCGTAGGTCTCATAGCTTCTGAGTTATCCTGAGGTCGAGAGTTCGAGCCTCTCTCACCCCATTTTATTTTATACCAATAAGTGAATAAATAATAATAACCACAATATATTGTGAGCCTCTCTCAAATTTTAATGAGTATGAGAAGCTTTCTGTGATCACTGATAACTGATAAAAGTAGCCAACGAAGCTTGGTTTTAATTAAGACAATTTTCTTCCTCTATAAACATTCTTTAATAAATTATCATTAAGTCTATTTTTGGAGTTTGGACAAGTAGATTTAATGGAAGAGAGACTTATTTTAGGTGAAGATTATTTAAGTGTTAATGTACCTTAAAGAGATATTAAAATCTACATAGTTCGGATCAACGGATGTCTATGATAGTCGTTAAGTACATAGTGTTACCCGAGGAGATAAGACTTGTGCGGCTAAGACATAGGCGGGTCGCCAAAGAAAAACATTGGGTGGTTATGTGTGGAGGAAGGTACTCAGAGATGTGGGAAGAACCTTGGGTGGTTCCTTGGAAGGAAGTCACGTAGGATTACGTGAGTGAAGACTTTGATATTTCATGCCAATAGAGTAAGGGGTTGTGGAAACCCAATTTGGAGAGACAATCATTACAAGGGTCAATTTCGAATATGTGTGGTATCAAGGTGTGTGTTTAAGATTTCGTGTGGAGATACTTATTTAATTTATATTACTAATATAGATTCATGAGAGTGACACGTGTACCCAATAAAAAATGATCATTTTGGTATTGTCAATCATGATTAATAATTACCTTCACAACAAACATTAATTTTTTTTAGAAATGACCAATAAATACACAATTTAGTAAAAATTCAGTCAAGAATACATAATAGTTAGTTGTTACCCCAAAGGCCCAAACCAATATTGTTAGCGATGAAGATCGATCCTGCAAAGGATTGAAATGGAGTAAATAAATTAGATTACTAATGATTTTAAAAATTAAGTGAAAATGATATAATCATATTAACTATATAGAAAATGCAAATTCTACATTAGTGAGGAAGATTAAAAGATGGAGGCAAAATAACTTGGCAAATGGCAAGGAATATTTTTGGCCAAATTAAATACCCATTTTGGTCCCTTATCTTTTTTATTTGTTTTATATTGGTCATTTATCTTTTAAAAGTTTCAAATCAATTTTCTTTTATCTTTGCAATTTATTTCAAATCAATTTTTTTGTTAAGAAATAACTAGAATGCTAAAACTTTTTTTGAAAAAAATATATTTTTATCCCATTTTCAACTTTAAAATATTCATTTCAGTCCCAATTGTAAATCTAGGGTGTGTTTTGGTGATCTTGTGGTTGGATTTGGGAGGTTGCTTTCACAAGTGGGATTCAATCGTCTATGAGGCATTGTGTTGGTGATTTGTTGAAAATTTCTTTCGTATGAATTGAATTCCAACACTTCACTATGGGCCATGCATGGCTGACAAAATGACTGATTTAGATCAAATAGCAAAGATAAAAAATTAATTTAAAATTTCTAAAAAAATAAAGGACTAATATGAAATTAATAAAAAAAATTAAGGAATCTAAAATTCAAAATAGATATTTGGCCAGATATTTTTTTAACCCTTGAACAAGATAGGAAAATTAAACACAATGCAGTTTTTGTTGTTGCATATTCTGGGACAAGTTTTGATCCTACAAGGATTATAAGATCGATTTTTTAATTGCAAGATGCTAAGATCTTACTTATGATCTTGCAAATGATACTGCTCCAATTCCAATCAAAGCAGCGCAGGCTAAGCATCTATGATCTATTATATCTATATAAAAAACACGAAAATGTATCATCTATATTAAATTTTTTATATTTTTTAATAAAGTTACGAGAGAGATAGAGAGAAAGAAAATTTTTTCTTTCTTAATTCTTTTTTCTCTTAATTTTCTTTCTTTTTATCTCTTTCATAACTCTACCAAAAATGTAGATGATTACTTTAGAGGATCCACTTCCAATCATAATATAGAAGATTTAATCTCCTATATTATCCAATACGAAATTAAAAATTTTATTTAATTTACAATTTTTTCATTTATTATATATTATAATTAATTTATATTAATATACAATAACTAATTAACCCTTAGTTAATTTATTTTTACAATGTATCTTTTTACTCTATTAGTCTTGTGCTGTAATTACTGGAGTTTTGTTATTGAAGCAGTGCAATTTCTTTTGTCTTTTCATTTGTATTTTTACTCATTAAACGTGTTTTTAATGTTTTATTTAAAACTAATATTTGAGTTATTTTTCTTTGAAGTTTTTAAAATTTTTATCTTTATTTATTTTTGTTACTCTAACTTATATTTACATGGATGGAGAAAAAAATATTTTTGTTTATCATTAGCATTTAGTGAAAATTTAACTAAATTTACTTAGTAAAGTGAGAAATAGCAAGATGATAGTCAAGGAGAAGTTGAATCAAATGATTAAATATATTTTGTATGATAGAATGACAATGTTTATAAACTTTAACAATTTCAAAGGTTTTTATTTTTCAACATTTAAGTGTTGATTAGTATTTGAATATATCTTTAAATTTTTATTATTGTTTACAATGAATCTTGTAATTACAGGAAAAAAATCAAAATGATTAGAAAAATCCATTAACAAAGGAAAAATATATATTAATAACAAATTTAGAAAAATGTTTCACATTTTAATTTTACTTGTAACAATATTTTAATAAAAATGTTTGTAGACTTTATATTGTCTATAAAACCCTATCAATATATATATATATATATATATATATATATATATATATATATATATATATATATAACACTCAAAAATTTGTAAATCAATTGTATGCAAATTAATGTTGAGTTAATGACTTAACCAAAAAGATTAAAAGAATAATTACTCAAATTGTTGGACCTTAATTATTCATTTAGGTTGTATCGTGGAAATTATCATAGTACAACTTATTAGGTTGTTTGCTTTCACTTGAGAGCAAATCATTATTTTGAAACTCGAGCTAGCTGGGAATCGGCCAAGTGTCCAGTTCGCGCAATATCTTAGAACCGTTTTAATATGATCAAATTACTTTGGACATATCTAAAGCCGGTTGAACGGGATGGTTCATGCGACCTGCTCGACCCGAACCAAACCGGTTTGAACTTTATTTTTATTTTTTGCAAAATTGTTTCAAATTGCAATGAGAATCAAACATCGATCCTTGAATTTTCAAAAATCGCTTATAACCTATTTTATATAATTTATTTTTAATTATTTATGACATCATCCAATCTAATCAACGGTTGAACCGGTTAAGTCAGTTGATTCGTGACCCGAAAGCAAGTTTGGGTCATTATCAGCTCCGATTTAAAAACATTGGGACAAATCACCAAATTTTGTCCCACAATACATACAAGGTACAAATAATGAGATCAAGAATAAGATATATCTTTTATTTAAGATTGTTTCCTTAAACTTTCATTCTTATTTTTTTTAATGGAAACTATATTATCACACTTTCTTATTAATACATTTTTTTATTAATTAGATCAAACCAAAATTCGATACAGATATTGTTTATACTATATTTTTTTTCTTTAATGAAAATCTCCATTATTTATTGCATTCAGCTCAAATCTCCATCGTTTTTTATTTCTTTGTTTATGCTTGCGTTTACCCCATAAATATAGGGCACTCTGAACTCTAAAACACTAGTCCATTATCGTTGTTTAATGGGGTTTGAGCCACTCACCCTCATTGTTTCTCTTCTATCTGGTTTGATCCCCACCCATTCTTTCAAAAACAGTGCGCTTTAAGGTTATTGTGCAATCTGAATCTTCGAAACACTGCGTTTCAAGATGAGTTGGAGCTGGGTGCCATGTAAGCAAGTCTGAATCACCCACTAACGGGTCACATGGAAATTTAACGTGCCACGTCAGCACGTTCGTTAAGTTGATTTAACTGAGTATGACAGAAGGACCAAATTGTGTAACAGTGCAATCTTTCAAGGATTAAGTTGGGCAGGCCAAATCTTTCAGGGACAAAATTGTCAATTTTTGTATCTTTTAGAGACCAAATTATATATATAGTCTTATTTAAATTATAGATGAGAGATGTAAATGAAATTATTTATTACAAAAAATAATTTTTATATAATTAAAAATGACAAATGAAACCCCTAATGTTTTTTTTTGGCCAGAAACCCTAATGTTAGGCAACATGCAAATACATATATATATAATTCTGTACCCATCCGATCCATCCATGAAGCCTAGTATAGTATAGTATAATAAATGATAATTGCCCACCAACATTAGTGGAAAAACACAGGTTGCATATATTGTTGTCTCCCCTATAATTCATCTCTCTCTCTCTCTCTCTCTCTCTCTCTATATATATATATATATATATATATATATATATAACTTTCAAACTCCTACGTCACTGCCCATTCAACTGTATATAACACTATAGTATAACCCTTCCTTACTTAAACCAAATCTCCACTATAAAATAAATGATTTTCTCTTCACTTAAAATTGATTTAATTAATCCCATCCAACCGTAAATTAAAACTAACTTAATTATGTAATTTTCTATAAATAAAAAAATAAATTAAATTGTGTGGATGTAGTATGAGTACGGAAAATGGACTACTCTCACCCCACAAACCAAGAAAATTAAAAGAGAATATATATATATATATATATATATATATATAGAAGGGTAGTGCCTAGCTAGCCATATGATCACTAGCTAGGTAGAAGAGAGAAAAAGAGAGAAAGGAATAAAATTATGGGGATTCGTGATGAACAAGAAGGGAGTGGAAGTAATATTAGTGTTGCAAGCTCTTCACTAATAAATTGGTGGGATGTGCATGCAACTTCCAATTCTTCATCACTTTCTAATAATTTCTGGATTCAACCAAACCCTAACCCTAACCCTAACCCTCATGATCACTCTCATAATTCCTCTACTTCTAATTGTGACGACGATCTTTCTGTTTCTAATAATTCCACTTCTTTCACCACCAACCACTCCTCACATCATCATCATCATCAAAACCTCTGGACTCATCTCTTACTGTAAGTCTTCTATTCTACCTCTTAATTTTCATTCATTAATTTATATACATATATATGTATATTGATAATTACTTGTGTATGTATATGTGTCCCTAATAAATTTATAAAGAGGTGGTGGAAGCAACGAAGAGATGCAAAATAGGGAAGAAGTTGGAGTTGGAGAGAATTTTGTGGATGCACTTTCATCAAAAAGCATCTTGTTTGATGAGGAGCCAGCTTGTGATTACTTGAACAAAATGGATAATACCACTACTTGGGATCAAGATCAATACAATAATAATAATACTTTTGATGACAAACATTATTTGAATATTAATGGAGGAGGAGATCAATTTAGCCATGAGGCTAATCATCATCATCATATGCTTCATCAGACTGATCATCAAAGGTTGTCCAATAAGCTATCTAATCTTCTCACCACTTGGTCTATTGCTCCTCCACACCCACAACCTCATCATAATTCCCACTTTCTCCCACAAACAAACAATATTCCAACTTTGAACCATTCTTCAATATTATTGGATCATTCTACCAATTTTCCTACCTATGGTAGTGGTAGTGATGGTGCTCTTGATCACATGAAGGTCAAGCAAGAACGTCATCAGCATCTTCTTCATGATGCAAGTGATCAATTTGGAATTGGAAGGGATTCATGTAGTAATAATTTTGGATATCATCAAAATGGATCATCAGTGATGGGAGACAAAATTAATGGCAAATTTTACTATGGAATGCCGTCCGCGGGTCTTTCTTCGTGTACAAGAAATTTGACCGATGTTATATCTTTCGCCGGTCGATTAGGCCGCCCAGTCATCGGAATCCACGCATTGAAGCCGACTTTCAAATCGTCTAGGGTAAGCTTATATATGAAATTATCTCTATATATTTCATTATTTTATTTATTTAATTTGTGGAATCTTATAGCTAGTATTTTTGAGAGATCAAGTCTCTTACTATAAGATTAAATTTTGCCTCAATATATATATAATTCATTTATGAAATTAATATACAGTTAAGGACTAATAGTAATGGAAGAGGACAAGGGAGTTGCACAGAAGTAAAGAAGAAAAGAACAGAAGAATCCTCAGAAGTAATGTTGAAGAAGCCTAAGCAAGATCAGACATCTACAGCTTCTTCTACAAAGGTAAATAATTATTAGTGCAATAAGTATATATAATTTGAGAGATTATACAATAAAGTAGAAATTAATTAATTAATTAATTAATTAATTAATTAATTTGTATCATGTTGAGAAATTAAATTAACTTGTATTAATTCATTATTTTGATGATAGGTGCAAGCACCCAAAGTCAAGCTAAGCGACAGGATTACAACACTACAGCAAATTGTGTCGCCATTTGGAAAGGTTTCTAAGAATTGCACTAATTAAGGCCATATATATATATATATATATATGCTTTTCTCTACTTTTCTTTTCTTTTATAAATATAAATATAAAATATAAATAATTATATTCATAGTGCTCCTGCTACTTTCTCACTAACTATATTTTATAATGATCAATGTTTCTGGATTCATGAATTTCAGACAGATACAGCATCAGTGCTTTTTGAAGCAATTGGGTGCATCAAGTTTTTACAAGAACAAATCCAGGTTATACTAATTAATTATATATAATATTATTGAAAAAGCTTCTATTCATAATGCATTTATGCATGCGTGCTACTATATAACATATATATACAATGTATGTTTATTGGAGTGCTAACTTTCATAAACCTACCCCCATGTTAAAGAATATAGTAGAAATAAAATAGAAAAAAATGTGGATGGAGTTAAACTTGATAATTATAAATGAAGTTCTATTATATAAAGTTATTTTTAAAATTATGTTATTATCAATTTTATCCACTCAACTTTTAACATGTGATGTGATGGATTTCTTTATATATAAAGATTTAATGGACTGGGTACTCTGATCTGGAAGAACATTTTCCTATTTATTATTGTCAATGAAGATAATGGAATGGAAGGTATTGGCAAAATAGAAAAAAGAAAGAAAGATTATGGAGGGTGCTGAGTATATACAAAAAAAGAAATAATAATAATAATAATAATATCAGCGCCCAAAATAAAACATGATTATCTTTTGCCTGTATTATACAAAATAATCTTGTGAAATTGTCACTCCCAGAATATAATCATATTAATTATATTGTAGTTATTATAATTTCTATATATATATTAGCTTGATGTCTTATATAGAACTACATTATTATATATTTTGCAGCTACTCAGCAACTCTTACATGAAGACTAACTCGCACAAGGTAACAAATTAATTAAAGGACACCTCCATTTAATTTCGTATATATATAAACAAGTATTTAATATGTGAGAAAATCCTTGTTAATTTCCTCCTTAATTATATTAATTAGATTTTTTTTCTTAACATTATTATTTATAGTCTAACTAAAATTTTATAAGTTAAGATGGATTTAATTATAAAATTAAAATAAGGAAAATGATATATATTGGCATGCAGGATGGATGGGGAAGCTTGGATAGAAAAGAGAAAGATGTGAAGGTTGACCTTAGAAGCAGAGGTCTTTGTTTGGTTCCAATTTCATTTACTCCTCAACTTTACACTGACAATACTGCACCTGATTATTGGACACCACCTTATAGAGGATGCTTCTATAGGTAGCTCTCATCATCATATATACATATATAATAAATAACCTAATTAAGGGAGCTAGGCATATACATATGCATGCCTACCTACTTGTTATATATTACAATAATGTAATTATATATGTTTCTCAAATGATATGGGAAAGAGAAATGCATGCTTATATATATATATATGAGAGAATAATTAAAGTCTATTATCATCATGTGCTTTTAGTGTACGTATCAACAATAGTTGTTGATCGTATTTTTGTATATATATATATATATCACTGAGACTTGGCATAATTAATAAATGGTTAAGGATTTGGAGGAAATATTTTGTTTCACTTATGGGAGAGAGTTTGAATCTCTTTGAAATTATCTAAAATTTCGGTTGATGGTTATCCTTTCCAAAGGAGATCTCCTGGCCAGCACTCAAGGACTAGTTGAGTAGATGTAACTGGGTAAAACTGTTTGTGATTTTAGGCTTGTACATTAATCTTTTGGTTATGTCGTCGGTGCCCTACTCGGTATGTAGTACTTTGGGAATCCCTTCCCTTACTAATTTTTTTTACAAACCTTCAACTAATAAGACGTGAAGAATATTTACAAGATTTAATGGAAGTTTAAGTATATATATATATATATATATATATATATATATATATATATATATATATATATATACTATTTAACAACGATATATATAGTTAATTATAACCGTGTTAATTACATGCATAATTATTATCTGAAGATTGTATTTAAATCTATTGTTCTCGTTATGGACTTATGGTGTATGAAAGGTATAGTCAGTTGATTAATTTCTTAATTTTAGATAAACCAAAATTTATTAACCATAATTCAGTAATATTCTGTAGCATTAGCTCATTAGATTGCTTAAGCAAGTGTTGGGGGTTCGAATCCCACCTTGTGTATGCAGCAATCAATTGGCCAGCGGCAAACCCTTAAATGAAACTTAAATCCGCGGAGGATTAGTCCTTAGCCTGTCGGGCTGGGGGATACCTTGGGAAACCAAAGTAATATTCTGTATTGGGAGGCAAAGTGCAACCAACTTTCATGATTTTGAGGAGTTATGTAATTAATTCATATAGGGTGGGTCCTAATAGCGTGAGTTTCTTTAATATATTGACGAATGTGAAGTATTAATGAATAAGTATTGAATTTACAATTTAGTACTTATGTAGTAGTAGACTTCTATTTGCATTGCATTGGGAGGCAAAGTGCAATCAAATTTCATGATTCTAAGGAGTATTGTAATTAATTTATACGCCTAAATAAAGGATCATTAACAATATTATTAATTATTTCCTTACTTTTAATTAAGGCCAGAGTTCGCCTGAAGATCTTTGTGTGCCATACAAACTTTGAGGAATTATATTTTGTTAGTGATATAAGCATCCTAATTAGGAAATATAAATTAAATCTTTAAAAAAAAAATTGTTGGGACAAAATTTGAAGGCACGAGAAGTTGGAGCATGTGATGGATAGAAGACTGTGGATGGAATAGTGTTAGTGATCATCTTCCATAAAAGGAAAGGCAAAAGTAGTGAAGATGGCATGCTTGGTTAATTTGAAACTCTACAACACACAACTTTGGATGATTCAACATATGGATGGGTAAAGGAGCTCTAAAACAGAGCATCCAAGATCTTTGTTTTGCTCTGTTCCCAATTTTTTCATTGCAATAAAAGGAATCTTTTGGTTTGGAGGAAATGGGAATAGAAATTTGAAAGCGATGTGAATAGAATAAAAATAGGTAAAATGTTATATTAAAAGTGTGTAAAAAAGTAAAGATAAAAACATAATTTAATCACATTATAAAAAGTAAGGTATGTTTAGTAGGAAGAATGTTGGAGAGAATGTCAGATTACAAAAAGGATTACATCCTTTTTTGCAACCAACCAAACGGGACCTAAGGTCACGTTCCGTAGTCAAATGAAAAGAGGGCTCCACCCACTTTTTACTTTTTGGTTTCCTGTATGAAAATTCAAAGACAATATATATATATATATATATATATATATATAATGTCTACTATATTTTTGATTTGATACAATCATAACTTTTTCTTTTTATTATTTTAATATAAGGAATAAAGTGGTAATTTTAATACGTTTCCATTCCATTTCCATTCCCAAATTTTTACTAATAAACACAATAAATGCATTCTCTTTTCATTTCTACGTAAAGAACATGCCCTAAGTTCTAAAAAATGTGACAAATTATCCTGTGAAGCCTGCTGCTTCGTCTGAATATTCCTCTTCAACAAACATTACTAGCGAAGTTGTAAAGTGTGCTAAGCTAGCTAGATTGTCCATTTAACCCTTTAAAATTTAGAGGGATGAACTATAGAATTTTTAATTCTAATTAAAAATTAGCTAGTCCAATTCGAAGCGGAATCTTAATAAAAAGCCTCTCATACCTAATTCTACTCGTATGGAACCATAATTAAAAAATAATAAGATATAAAGATAAAAGATAAATTAAATATTATGAAATATTTTGCAAAATATATTGCAATTATCTAATAATATAAAATGTTGTTTCTAAAAAAAACGACTAGTCCAATCTAGAACTTTAATAGTTAATACGGTCAAAATTAGACATGGGATATTCTAGCCCATTTTGAAATTGGGCCAACCTAATCGGGCCTTTATGTATTACTCAGTCTCAGTCAGTGCTCACTGCTCACTTTCACTTACCAAATACTGTGGTTTGAATTTGTTAGTAAGAAAAGTGACAAACTTCAGTCTCACTCTAGCCTCATCTTGAAAATATTGACTTGGGTTTTCTGGAGTTTCCAAGAGGAAGAGTAAAGAAAGAGAAAGGGTTAAAACTTGAAAATAGAGAATAATAGAAAGAACATAAGTAAACGCATCATCTGATTTTTCAGTTTGAGCTAACAGCATAATCTTGTTTAATTTATTTTAAAGAATACCTTTAATATTAATCAACATGCACAATTAGTTTTGGTAAATCATATATGTATATAACATTAGCACATCACTAAATTCTGCTTTTTTTTGGTCAAATACAAATATTTTCCAGTGTAGAATTTGAACAATGACCAAAGGTGTCATTTGCGCCACCATGAAAAGATCCAATGTTTGATGACTGTAATTGAAACTGAAACTTTCTTATTAACTTTCTAACGTTGCAAGCTTGAACTCAGTATAACACCTGTATGCGGTAGAGGACAGCAAAATGCCTCAGTACAAAGATAAAAATCTTCATTCAATCTCAGATGCAAATACAGTAAAGGGATAATTAATACAAAAAAACAACTTAATACCCCAATTCTACAAAACAAATTTTATCCAGAAATACAACTTAGTCAGACATCTAAGGTAAATCTTTGGAGGTCGACCAAAACATACTCAAAGTGCATATGTTCCAGTTGTTCCTCACCCTTTAAATAATCACGTGAGCATGACACCAATCTTCTTGGCAAAGTCATCCCCATCTTCATCATCAACATATTCTTCCTGCTCTGGGTTTTCACCTTCTTCATATTGATAGTCTCCCTCTTCACCTTGCTCATCATAATAATACTCACCATCCTTCTGATCATCGTCACCTTCATACTCCTGGTCTTCTATGGCTTCATCGTATATCATTCCATCTTCAGATGACTGACCATGAGTTAAATCAGTCTTTTCTACGTCTCTTCCAACCGTGTCAGTCACCTGAAACTCGGAATCTCCCTTATTAGCTAGCACGTGGTTCTTAGCATCTTCCTTTGTTTCAGGCAAAGTGCCATTTTGTGTGTCTGTGACAGAGGTATACTCTGAGCCATTTGTAATTTCTCTATACTTGTTGTCTCCTCTATTATCAGATGATTTGCCACTCTTCGAACCGGCTCCAGATCCAGCTCTCTTCTCTTTCAAAATCTCACTAAGAGGTTTTGGGCCTTCAAACAGAAAATCATCTTCAGATTGTTGCGGTTCCTTCAAACTTTTTCTCTTCCCAAGTGATTGCTGCTCCTTGTATTCAGTATTCCTTACATTTCGTAGTTCAGCAAGACTTTTGGGACCATCAAAATCAGAGTTTCGGTCCCCAATTATTTCTCTCCTCAGTGGTCGGTCCCTAGAGTTTTTCTGCTCAAAATCTTCTTGTAATCTTCCTCTTAATCTATCCCGGAGCCTTCCTTGGAGAGGGGGCTGCACAGTTCCAGGCGACAATGCCCTCCTATTTCGTCCCCTGTCTGATTCCCTCTCCAGATGATCATCACCACCATTTGCTGGAAGCTTTATCCTGCCCCGGAAGCGGTTACTGAGGGAGCTTTCGTTCAGAGGTAACTGGAATGAATCCTTTCGAGAAGAGAAGCGGTGACTTTGCTCATCATCATGGCTCTGAAGTGCATAATCATGACTGACAACAGATTTCAATCCACTGACTCTCCTGCGCTTGGATAATTGAAGTCGAAGATCAGACACCCCAACATTTTCAGGACTCCTAGATTTGCGGTGAGTCATTCTTTCTAAATGGGTTGGTGCCCTGAACATTCTTTCAGATGAATTCCTTTGCTGATCCCAAGCATATGTCTCTTGCATGTGATCATATGAATCATAGCCTTGTGGCCCCAAATATCTTTCTCGCTCAATATCAGCTACTGATTTATAATCCACAGGATGTCCCATATCATATTCATTCACAGAATCCAAGTTCATTCTATCTTGACCTCTCGCTTTTCCAAACTGATCCTCTCCATCGTAGTAATCAGAATTCCTAAGTTCATCGGCTACAAGAACATCAAACCCAGGAGATGATTCTCTCAAAAACTCATCACTTTCCTTACCGTTGTGGAAATTATGATCTTCTGATACATGAGACTGATGCAGACGGTTAGGCCTGGTAACAGAGGTTCCATTGGAAACAGGTGGAGTATTCGTTACCTTAAATCTAGAAGCCTCATTATCAAATCCCGTGGGTGGTGGCGGATGCCTATCTATGCCAATTACATTTCTCTGTAAAGCAGTTTCAACATTTTGGGAAGGTTTAGATTCAGAGCCTCCAACTGACTTTGCAATGTTTGCTTGGGAAATTTTCCTTTCCTGTGTAGACTTTTCTGTGCCAGCAAAAGCTTTCTTAAAACTAGGAGGCTCTGTACTCTGGTTGGTCACCTGGACCTGAGGAACTTTATTAGTCATGTTGGGATTAGGTGGTCCATGCAAGAAAGCGCATCTGTCGCCTTTTAAGCAGATCCCTTTCTGGAAGAAGATGCAAGGGACAGGCTGTTTGCTAGAATTGTAAGGTGCATGTGTTGCAGAAGTTGTTGCAATCTGTGGTGCCATCTGTGGTGGGGCGGCAGATGATCCACCAGCAGTGGCAGCCTGTGGCCCTAAGAAGCCATCAAGAGGCTGCAAGGAAAATTAATAGACAGAAAGTTATCATAAGTCATTCAAAGCAAATGGTAGAAAAATAACTCATATTGCCAAGAATATATATATATATATATAAACTTTTCCAAACAAAGACCACTCACCGGATGACGGAAGGAACATTTGGGATTCAAGCAATTACCATTCAACCAATACCAACAATCTCGAGGATTAACTCGGGCATACTCACTATGGCGGTACTCACATTCACTTCCCTGTTTCAATGAAGAGAAAAGGTTCAAAATGACATTCATAAATATTTAGTTTAGAGTTTACAATGTCACACTAACTTTTCATAAATACAGGACTTGAAATCAGTGATAATCAACCAATACTTGTTTCATTGATTGAGAGAAGTATCGACAATGTAATTGCCAGCTTGCATTGCTTTTTAATAAAGTTCTTAGTTTGAAAAAACATAAAAACAAGGTAATATAATAATGATAAGCACAATGTCACACCAGCATTAAGATGTTGAATTTTATTATTGATGCGAAATTAAAAGGTTTACTGAAAAGAAACAGCTAGCACAACAGGAAAAACGCATTTCTTCATCACAATCCAGGCAGTACAGTTTGCTTCCTAATCTGACATGATTAACATAGAATCTTTCCAGGTAAGTTGCTTGTTGCACTAATTAAAGAATGCTCTTGGTTGTAACCAATGAATCGTTACGCGAAAACCCGCCAGGAAAAAAGGATACTACCACTTAAAACAAAACATCAATAAGGCTTAAGTGGAACAATGACTCAACTTTCAACTGTATACAATTTTGTATCATCCTACAAAGATTGATTTTTCTAACTGAAACCAAATATGTCAAGCAAAAAGAAAACAAAACCCGCCAATGGATCGTTACGCGAAAACCCGCCAGGAAAAAAGGATACTACCACTTAAACAAAACATCAATAAGGCTTAAGTGGAACAATGACTCAACTTTCAACTGTATACAATTTTGTATCATCCTACAAAGATTGATTTTTCTAACTGAAACCAAATATGTCAAGCAATCTTAAGTGAAGCAATAAAAAGAAAACAAAACCCGCCAATGGATCGTTACGCGAAAACCCTCCAGGAAAAAAGGATACTACCACTTAAACAAAAAATCAATAAGGCTTAAGAGGAACAATGACTCAACTTTCAACTGTATACAATTTTGTATCATCCTACAAAGATTGATTTTTCTAACTGAAACCAAATATGTCAAGCAATCTTAAGTGAAGCAATAAAAAGAAAACAAAACCAGAAACAGTTCATAGGAGAGTGAGGGCACTTCTCCCCCATTCCCCCTCACTTTGTCACGTAATACAATAAAAGGGAACAAAACAAGAACGTATAGAGATCAGATTACTAAACTGATAAATTAGATACTCAAAAGGCAACAACAAAAACTTCCATAACTATTTGTCTATCAGAAAAAAAAAAGGGATTTTTTTTAAAGCAGCCAAAAGCTTTAGGAAAAAGTCGATACATAGAAAGGTCACATGGTTTTCCTAAACAAACATCCAACAGCAATTTCCCAAAAGCTATATAGACTGAGATATAACACCAAACCTCCAAAAGTTCAAATCTCCCTAAAAAACAAAATCAAACCCCAAATTTATTTCAGGAAACATACGATCAGCACTGAGCTGCTAATCCGCAACCCTAAGTACAAAAGCAAAGAAGAAGATCCCAAATTTCAAAATTAGGCCAGCAAGATCTTACACACCATGACGTATTCAAGGATACGACGGAAAAAGAAACGAGAAAAAGATGTATTGGAAGAATCAAGTGTAACCTTTTTGCATGTTAAGGGAGAGGCAAGAAAGTAGACGCAATCGGTGTTCCTCTTCAAGGCTTCGTCTTGCGCAGAGGGTGTAGTCTGCTGATTCTGATTCTGCTGCTGAGATTGAGTCTGAGGCTGCGCGCCAGGTACCATGGCGGTTCCGGAATGACCCACCCAAGAAAAGAGAGAGAGATCGTGCAAAAAGTAGATCGAATCGATGAAGGAAACTGTGAGATACGATTGCGAAGTTGGATTTGAATGGAGAGTGAACAGAGAGAAGATCGATCCAAATCTTAAGAGTTGATAAATAAACGGAACTGCAAAGAGAGAGAGCCGCCACAGAAATTGGGAAGTCAGAAAGAGAGAGAGAGAGAGAGAGAGAGAGAGAGGGAGGAAGGGAGACAGAGACAAGCTGGTATGTGATGGGCTTTAAGCTAAGCCTAGGTTCTGTTCTGTTCTGTTTCCTTTTTCGGATAATTGTTTTTTTTTCTTTTTTCTTTTCAATGTTTTGAGGAAATTTAGATTCAAGCGTGACGATGTCGTTTCATTGTCGATGAGAAAATCGTCAATCACTGACTTTTTTTTTGTACTGGTCAAGATCCATTGGATTTGGATTTGTACTTTGGGCCCAATACACCAAAGTAAGATGTTGCAGATTAAAGCATTAAATATGGTACTGTTAAACAGGGCATGATAATGATTCCTAGATTTGCACCTGGTAAAATACTATTTAGTTTATGAATTGTTGGTCAAATTATTATTTAGTTTTAAAATTTTTAACTATGTCAACTATTTAGTCCCCAAATTTATAACTATGTCAACTATTTAATTTTCAAACTTGGCAAAAATACTATTTAATCATCGAATTTGCAACTCTGTCAACTATTTAGTCTCTTGACTGTTACCCGTTATAGTTGACAGAGTTGCAAATGCGGTGATTAAATAGTATTTTTGTCAAGTTTGGAGATTAAATAGTTGACATAGTTACAAATTCGGGGACTAAATAATTGACACAGTTAAACATTTCGAAGACTAAATAGTAGATTGACCAACAATTCAGGGATTAAATAATATTTTGCCTCTTAATTTTATTGTACAGATCTGATGAGTAAAAAGGTTGGCCGGTTTAAAAGTATCTAAATAGGTTTTGTCAAAGTCAAAATTCTATTTTGCTCCTTTATATTTTATTTAAATTTTAAATTAATTATTTATGTATTTAAGTTATTTTAAAAAGGTCTTTTTGCTTAACAGTTTTTCATTAAATAATAACATGAACAGTTAATGTAAGATAAAATCTCTCTCCTACCCAATTGGCTTCTCTTTGAGTTGAGAAACCTTCAAAGTGTAATGTAAATATAAAAACAACACGTAGCATTGTGATGCACTTCAAAACAACACGTAGAAGAGAAATTTTGACTACGTTTGCTTCAGCATAGAATTGGATTCATTGGTGGAATTGCACAATTACCAATAATTCTTAGTTTGGTTCAGAATTGAGAATTGAGAATTGGATTATTTGGGAATTGGTCAAATTCTTTCTCCTTTGTATTGAAGGCTGAATCCAATTCCTTATTTTTTAGAAGGAATTGGACCCAATTTTGTGGAATTACTAGGAAATGTCCATTTTGTCCTCTTCTTTCTTGTGTTATTTTGTCCGTTTTCTCTCTCTCGTGTTGCTCTCTCTGCAAGATGAAGATGAAGGAGATCAAGCAAAAAATTAAATAATAATATATCCCACTTAAATCTCATCTGCTGCAATCTCAGATCAAGCAAAAAATTAATAATAATATATCTTTTTTCATAGAAATATGATTAGATTAAAATAAAAACCAGCAACAACAAATTGAGAAGAAGAGAAACAAACATAAGATGAAGGGGATGGGAGATCGAGAAGTCGAAGCAGATCTGGGTGGAGCCGAAGCAGATCGAGAAGAAGAATGGAAGAGGAAGAAGAGGATGGGAAATCGAGAAGAAGAAGAGAAGAACCTTTGAACGCTGGAGTTCTAAGACTACATTCCACCGACGATGGCGGCGGCGACGACGTCAACTGTGGCGATGGTTCTGTACCCAACTACAAGCTTTTCTTTTTTGATAGGTTGCAATATGCTAGCCGTTGAGATGATCTTGGAAGGAATTAATGAAGAAGAATGTGTGTGTGTGAGTGAGACATGAGATTAGAGATGGGTTTGAGGAGTGAGGAGAGAAATGAAGCTTTGTACCGTGAGAGAGAAAAAAAGAAAATAAGAAAAAATTCTATACCATTAATTTTTTTAATTATTTAATAAATATAAAAATTAATTATTTAATATTTGTTGAAGGGCAAATTTGTCTTTTTATCTTACATCCTTTTACAAATTTCCAATTCCACAATTTTATACCAAACACACTTTTTAATTCAAATAATTCAATTCCAATTCTATCTTACCAATTCCAATTCCAATTCCAATTTCAATTCTAATTTTTTTTCCAACCAAACGTAGCCTTTGTCTACATCAGTTATTTACGTCATCATTTAACGAAAAACTGTAATGGTGTCAGGCAAAAGAGTTTATTTTGAACAATTTGCAAATATAAAAAATTAATTCAAAACTTTTGAAACATAAATGACTCATTTGGGACTTGGGTGAAACATAAAGGACTAAAATGTGATTTTGATCCAAATTAAAAAAAAAACACACTCACACACAATTTAATATAACTCAATTTAAAATAATTTTATTTTATAGTTCACTATTTGATTCTTATAAAGTGAATAAAAAATTAATTTAAAGTAAAGATAGCAAGAAATACCTCATATCCAATGGCTTTTGCACGTGAATATACACATTAAAAAATATATATACAAATTTAGTCACCTTTAAAAATTATCTACAGAAATATACCATTTTCGCTGTGTACATTAAAAAACGCCTTCAATGAGGGCGTTTTCTTAAACTTTGACAAGAAAAACGCCCTTAGTGAGGGCATTTATAGGGTCAAATGATCAACCCTATAAACGCCAACTAGTAGCGTTAAAAATACCCTCAGTGAAGACGTTTATAGGGTTGATCATTTGATCCTATAAACGCCCTCATTGAGGGCGTTTTTCTTGTCAAAAATTAAGAGAGGGCGTTTTTTTATGAGCACAGTAAAAATGATATATTTTTGTAGATAAGTTTAAAAAATAACTGAATTTGTGTATGTTTTAATGTGTATAACACATGCAAAAGCCGATATCCAATACGTTTTTTTATCGTTTAATTAGTGAATGGATCCTCTAAAGTTGAGATTTCTTGAAGTTTCTGAAGTTGTCTCTTGCATGATTTTTTTTCATTTTTAATTTTTTTTATTTTTTAAACTTTAGACCAATAAAAAATAAGTATTAAATTAACTTTAAAAACTTCATGAAATTTTAACTTATCCAACTCGTTTAATTATATAATGTTTTTGGGTGGACAAGAAGGCATGTGTATAACGACAGTACCAACTTATACACATGAAGAAAGCAATACAATTGAATGAACAAAATTGCTGAACAAGCACCCTCCTTATGAATAATCATTAATATATTATGTTGATGTGTCAACTTTGTAGGCTTTCACATTATTATTTACATTATACAATTATTGATATATTATAATTAGAAAAGACTACTTCTCTAATCCATATCTACATACATAATAGTTTCGGAACCTTAACCTAGTAATATCATGAATTTTAAACTCGAATTTTACAAAGTAAAAACGTGTTGAAATGCTTCAAAATTCAAAAGCAAGTGAATAAGGTAAAAGTATTTTCATTATATTTTGTTAATTTATCTATTGAAAATCATTGCTCAAAGAAAGTTTCATATATTCGCGTGTTAAAGATTTTCCTAAGAAACAGATTTGTCCAGTAAGTAATTGACATTAAGTTTGCAATGCAATGTATGGGAAATCTACTAAATTCAAACCTACCATTCTATTTTAGCAGTGAGCTGTAAAACCTAACATTCAAAGGCTGACTAACGGACAGTTTATACTAATACTAGTTGACGACGGGCTCGTTAGCTTCAACCCCAAATTCACAAATTCCTCATCCAGCTATGAATTGATCTCGCAATGTCCAGAAAAATTTCAGTGTTCCGAGATACACCAACCAAATCTGGCCAAGGTATGAAATATTTGAGATCTTAAAGTATTATGCCGATTCTGTTTGGAATTTTGCATGCTGCTCTTTTTTCGTTTCTTCTAAATCATATTTTTTTTTTGAGAATAAAGATATGGCTCTGAACAAGAAGAGGGGAGGGAAACATGTCATCGTGTTATATCAAATATTAATTTTTGATTACATATGCTTTCAAAGACATCAAAGTCATTTGAAGTGCAATACACAGAGAACATATTAAGCTTCACAAAACACATGAAAGTAGGTATGTAAGATTGAAAAAAAAATCAGATGAAGGGTACATTCTAGCAACTTGTAAGAACAGAGACTTAAAACCCCTAGTATACACGATACCACTGTTCCCTTAGAATAATGGCTGCTCATGGAATTGAATTGCCGAACCAGAAGAAAAGCAACCACTATACTCACTCAGGGAATATCGCAACAAAAACAGCCCAACACTTGACCACAATTCAATAAAATGTCACATCATTTGAAAATCTACAGACCGTGATATTAAATTTGTCACTCAAAACATAGGAGAAGACTACTTCTCTAATCCACTAAAATTATCCTTGGAGTGTAAGAAGCATCCAAGAAATCAGAGAAGCATTAATGATTCCCTTCTCTAGGTTTCCTCCCTATGTTCAATCTTTCAGCGAATTGGGTGATACTGCGTGATACCTCGCTTGGGTGGCAGCTTCCTCAGAATAAAAAGGACCAAAGAAGAAGGCAATATCTCCGACAACTGCAAGAAGAATGATAAAATATGGTAAGAAGTTGTAGGGGAGAATCTTTTAACAGTTGAAGCCATGCTATGCAAACACCATTTTCTGTTATGCATAGGGGAAAATAATAATTAATGATAATAGAAGCGCCATTCCTTACATAAAATTCAAATAATGAATGGGAAATATTGCAAAACACTCTTACTGTGGCAGCCCCTCTCCTAGTGATAAGTTCCTAAAGATCATTACAAAATAATTGTAGGACTTCCAATCAAGAACAGTCCACTTAAAGAGGTTCCTCAACACTCTCCCTCAAGCTGAAGATCATATAAACATCATCTTGCTATAAATAAAACTAAAACTCAGATTAAAAGAACTCAACAATAGAAACTAGCTAAGCTAACAATTAAAAAAAGAATAAGTTGACTACCCCTTCAAAAGTTAGTGTCTGTGATGGCATGTGTATCCTTTAGGCACCAAATAGCTCTTTCCCAGGATGTTCCTTCCCACTCTTTGGGTGTTCACAATGGGTGGCTTTCATTTTGGTGGTTCAGAATTCATAGGAAGATAAACCAAGGAGTAATAGTAATTTTTAGTTGAACAATCACTAACTTTCAGTTAAACAATGACTTTAGCTTGTAGTTGAACAATGATAAAAAGCTTCTTGTTGACCAACCACAAAAATTTAACTTTCAGCATATGATCTCTCCTTTTTTAGATTTTGGTCTGAGCTTGATTGATTAATTTTAGAATTCCTTTGCCTTCTGGTTGGTTGAGATACTAGGGTAGTTTCCAAAGTTCATGTTCTAAAGGGTTGCTTTTTTGTCTGTCAATCTTGTTGGATCTCAAGAAAAATGCTGGTAGGTCACCAATGTGCATGGTCCTACTAATCCTCAGAATAAATTTCAATTCGAGGAGAAACTCTCTCCTTTATTCATGGGCTACAAAGCTTGCATTGGTATGTTGGAGGGGCTTTCAATATTATTCGCTTTTCGGTGGAAAAGATAGGGAGCTCTAGGATCACAAGTTCACAATTACTGTGAGAGGTTTTGATGATATTATTAGAGATTGTAATTTGAGAGATAACATTCTCTCAAATGCTCAATTTACTTGGTCAATTAATTAGGGACGGGTGATGTCTTCTTGTATTGATAGCTTTTTCTTTTTGGTCACTTCTGTTAGGGGAGATTTTTTTACAGGATTTGATTCAAGAGACTTTTCCTCGTCTTATGTCTGAACATTCCCCTCTTCTTGAATATAACAAGGTTAAGTGGGGTTCGACTCCTTTTAGTTAAGTGGAAAAGATTGATACTGAGGATGGTTTAGTGGAAGAACAGAGTGCTTGCAAATTAGTCCTCAAGTATGAGCTTGATGAGAGTTTTAGCGAGGAAATTAGTTGTAAATGGAAGGGTATGTGAATTTTAATTATTTTCATAAGGTGGAAATGGAAGGAGGAGTAGCTTGATTAAGGAATTAAAGAGATAGAGGAGAAATTGTAAGGGATGTTGATTTGATTTCTAATTAGGAAGTCATTGAGAGGCCTTTCCTTGAGGGATTAGACTAGTCTCCCTTGGGAGTTGCTAAGGATACTAGGTTAGAAAGGTCTTTTGAGGAGGATGCTATCTAGAAGATGAACAAGGAGAAGGCACCTGGTCTTGATGGTTTTTTTTTGGTCATGGTCATGATGGTTTTAATATGGCTTTTTTACATGCTTGTTGATCTTTCCTTAAAAATGACATGATGAGGATCAATGGTACTCGTCTCCTTTATTTGAGCTATTTCCATGTCTTCACTGTTTATAATCTTTATTTATTGCTCTAATTTCTTCCTCCTTTCTGTGCTTCATCTTTGCCACATAGAAGGATTTGAAACTTAGATTCGTCATGCTGTTATTGTTGCTCTCCTTTCTATAAATTTTACTAGAAGCCTAAATTCTGATTCTATTCCTTCATATAAATCTTTCAGGAAAGTCAAAACCCCTTTTAGGTAAAGGCTTTTTGTTTGGACAAATGTACCTTTTAGAATTAATACAAATGATCTGCTTCAGATTCATTGACCTAACAAGGCTTTATCTCCTAATGTGTAAGTGATGAGTTTTAATTAGATGTTTGGAGATGAATAACCATCTTTTCTTGCATTGTGAGGTGGCTAGTATCTTCAGTATAGACCGTCTGCCTTCTTTGAGGAAAGAAGGGTTAGTCCAACCAATTTTGGGACTCTTCTCTCCATCAAATTTGTGGGCTTTAGGGAGCATAACGTCCTTTGGCAATATGTGGTTTTCTCAACCTTGTAGTGTCTTAGGCAGGGTCAGAATAGTGGAGTTTACAATAAAGTACTATGGTCTCATCTTCTTTGGGAAAGAATCACCTTGTCTTCTTTGTAGGTTTCTTCTAACGGTTTGCTTAGAGAAGTATCTTTCATAGATCTCCAAAAGGATTGGAAGGCCTTGTTGGTTTAGACTCTAATATTTTCTATCTATTCTCTTTCTTTAATAAATTTCTTTTCTAATCCAAAAACAATCATAGAAAATAACTGCAGAACTTATATTAAATAACAAATTCTGCAATCCTAGATGATACTAAACTCCTAATTAATTGCAAGTTCCACTGAGACAGGTTTCTCAAAACGTTTAAATGAAAAAAGAAAAAGAAAAAGAAAAAGAAAGAACATCAAAAAGCGACTTTTAAAGAGCAGAAAATTTTCTCTTTGCAGTTGATAATGTTGAAGACAAATCATAACAATATTGAATAAATAGAGGCCTTTGAACCACAATTACATCATTCAATTTAGCATCTCAACAAGTTTAGAAGAAGTAAAAATATCAGAATCACAATAATATCCCATGCCAGAAAGAAATTATTTTTTTTGATAGAATGCCAGAAAGAAATTATAATTGAACAAATTAATCAGAATAGTTCACACATAAATTTGGTGGAGGCAGACAAAAATCATGCAGGGAATTCGTCAAAGAATAATCAGATAAGATGCTAACAGGCTAACCAAACAAGGATAAATTTAAAAATACAATATCTCAACAATAAGCTACAATGAGGTAAAAGCACCACACCAAAGGACAACCAAACTCACCAGATAATAGATGAAGTTTAGAATGGGATGGTCCAATACATCAAGGTTGGCAGCTTTATCAAATGCATTAAAGCACATCTGTGACACAGCAAAATCATGATCAAAATCAATGTGAAATCATGAAACAGCAATTACAGGGGTAAAAATATAAAGGGACTCACCATAATACACCTGATGAGGAAACATGCAAAACATATGGTGGTCACATAACCAACCTGCAATAGAAAGGCATAGTATAGTAAATTCAGTAAAGAGAGAGGAAGAGGGTAAGTTGATGGTAATCAGGCAATATTTTCATACTAAAACCACATACTTCTTGCAGCTTCTTGCGCCGCCCTTTGGATTCGACAGGGAATCGTTGCAGCATGAGGAAAAGTCTGTCAAACAAAGAAAAGTGATCTTAAGATCTGATTGCACAATGCAATGGTACCACAGACAGGTACAGATAAGGCATGCACACAACTAATAACGTTCAAAATTTACAAGTGCTTCTTTTCTGTCTTTATCTGTTTTAAGGATTATAGCTTATTTGATTTGAAAATGAGGCAGCTCAATTTGCTATTGCCAAGAACCATTTTATCTCCAATGCTTATATTGTTTAGTTTTGTAAGACTTACTGAAGAAAAGAGGGAAAACAAAAGGAAAATTACAGGAATGGAGGACAAGAGATCCTCGGGGCAGGAAAAAGACAAAATAATAAAACAAAGGAATGAAACTTAAGAACCAGCTCAACAAAGCTTTCCAATCTCTTTGGAAGTCCATTTAGGGGCACTCCTCTAAAAAAAACCATTAGGTACATAAAAATAATCCTTTCCCCAAATAAGATATGGCAGTAGGAAATAATCTTGTTTTGTTCCTAGAAATACTTGTAACATTTTGTGTTTCTTCTTTGTATAATAGAAGGACTTGGGATTTGGATTCTTCAAGCTCTTATACTTGCTCCTTTCATTAAATACCTCATTCAAAGCTCAAATTCTTCTATTCCTTTGTCTAAGATTCTTGGAAAAGCCAAGTCCCAACTAAGGTAAAAGCTTTTGTTTGGACTGCAGTACTTAATGCACATTTAGCCAAGTTTTAGAATTCTACATATTTTGAAATGACTTTTCAAATAATTTGCTTCAAACTTGAATACCAAGTAAGGCTTCATTACCTAATGTTTGTACCATGTGTTTCAAAAACCCAAAGATGAATGACAACTTTTTTTTGGCATTGCTAAGTGGCTTGGCGTCACTTGATCCATATAGCCGACCCCACCTAGTGGGAAAAGATTTTGTTTGTTCTTGTTGCTAAGTGGCTTGGCACATTAGAATGTTTGTTTCATTGATGAGAGACGGGGACCGGCTGATCTTTGAGATATTTTAGCTTCTAAAATTACTGGGTTTGGGAGGCAAAAAGAGGATAAAGTTCGTGGCAGTGTACAGTCTTTGCTATTTTGTGGTGTCTTTGGTTAGAAGAAAATGTAAGATGGGTGCCTTTAACAGTTTAACTTCAGAGCATATTTGTTTCCTATAGAAATGGTGCACTGTTGAGTGTTGACTATTCTATTGAGATAAAGAGTCAATTCACTACCAGACTAACAGCTTATAAGTTTATATTCTAGCTGCTATTGGAAAATATGACAACAAATTTCATTAAAAGGAGGGACCACATCCACATATTAAGTCATTTATGGTGTGGGAATATATAATAAATAGTTAAATACTTATGAAAGCCAATCTGCTAACGTATTTCATGCTTGTTAACAGAGTTACTTTACTGTGTTTTCTTCTTCTTACAAAGCAAGGTTCCTAAATTAAGAATGAATTCAGTAATTTTTATATCAATTGCATTCTTAAATACATCAAAGATTGTTGAAACTGAAACTGACAGATACCTTCCACCATAGAGAAGAAACCCAAGAGCTGCAAACAAAGAGACCCCTATTGCAATATATATGAAATATGAATTAGCAACAACTTGTATAAGTCATAATCAATAAAAAATGTAATTAACCAAAGAGGAAAATCTAGAAGCTAAGCCTAATGTATACAAACCGGCAAAGAACATCTTAGACAGGATGACCAATAAATTGATAGGTTTCCACCATAATATCAACCACAAAGCAATCTGCACGCATACAACCAAAATAACATGGGTCAATCAACAGAAGAAATTAGAAAACTAGAAATATAATAGGGTAACAGTCACATTAAAACTCATGTGCCTCGAAATTGGCAAATTTTATATTATATTAGTATTAGACTCTAAAACAATTTCCATATCTACTAATTAATCCCAAACCTCATAGGCCAGCAGAACTCAGAGGCAAAATTGGAGAAATCTATAATACTACGCATGTGATTGGTAACATTATCGCCGAAAGGTGTTAAAACTTAAAAAGAAAACTTACAATGTATAAGTTATATGGGGGTCAAAGGAATAAATGCTAAAAAGGTCAAACATTTGACAATCACCACAATGACACTACTATAACAACTACCAACAATTAACTGCCACTCTACTACCACCACTTTTACCAAGCTAGTACATCTACAAGTACTGGGCCACTACTTGATCCCAATTACTGCCCCCAATTACTCGATCACTCACAGTTCTCTTAGCCTTATGTGAAAACAAGTCTAGCTGCTCAGTCTAACACAATTAAACGTGATTAAAATTTAATTACACCCTTACCAATTACACCAAACAGTATTACCAGGGTAAAATTATATGCCCTATTTATTAAATTGCACAGAACACAACATCTAAGCCAATATTAATGAATAATCCTATACTAAAATTACCAGACTTCCAATGGACAGTGATTGACAAAGATAATAATTTCAACTTCATGTTTTATCTGACAAGGATATTTCACCTTCGTGGATTTTTAAGGGAGTCAATTTATCAGATATGCAGAGGGATTGGTAGCTTTTGCAACATGAATTTCCTATCCATCTTCTTTTCTAGTTTCTGTTTTTATCTTACAAGGATATTTCAACCTCTTCTTGTGTCTTTTTCATTCCTTCTTATTAAAATTTCTTCTATTATTCTTTACACCAAAAATTAAAGTGCTATACAGCTTCAAAATTCTTAAGATGCACAGTACTGATTCTTCAGCTAAAAACACATACAACAGTTGCTTCAGATCTTAAAATTATCAGACATAAGACTGTATAAACATAAATCCATTAATGCTTCTGTAGTACCTCCAGATCTGCTTGAATATTATGAATCTCTATGAAAATTCCAGTCTCTACCCAAATAAACAAGAAAATAATAGAGGAAAATGGAAAAAGGATGCAATGTATTCCAAAAATTACATAACCAAACTCATGAAATATGAGTTGTCTTTAAAAAGTCCAATTGTAACCTATGGGTGGGACTTCAAGTTAAGAGTTAAGACCAAGGCTAAAATGTTCACCTGAACAGCATAAACCGCTATATTAATTGCATAAAAACTTGGCCTCAGTCTATCAGTAGACACAGCACGTGCCTGTAAAGTATCAACATCAGCATAGTAGTCAGACCACCTACTGGCGAAATAAGCTGAAGTTGAAGAAGAAAACCAAAAGTGGCAGACCATAGCTAATGTACAACAAATTAAACTTGCCTGGTAGTAAATCTCTGCCCAGAATAGGGCCAAGAGGGCATAGGTGGTAAAGAAGGCAAGGCTTGGCACGTCAAGTATTATATGTTGAACAATCTACATACAGGCAATCTGACTATTAGATGCTTTGAGAAGTACATATATATATATAACAACATGGAAAATATAGGGAATGGTACATTCCTACCTCTGGCTTTAACTTCTGCACATCCCGGCGAAATACAAAAACAAAACATCGAACTACAAAGGCAGAAAGAGTATAATATTATTGAATCTATTTCAATAAATCCGATTTAAGTTCTAAACACATAAAAAAATGATACAAACCCCCGTTCACCAAAAAGTTGAGAAAGTGAAAGACCTTCTGCGTGGTCCAACCGTATTCTGGCACTCTCAATTGAATTCGAACTAATTGAACCTACAAATATATTTTAAGAGAAACATCCAATTCCAAGTGAAAAAAAAGGCGTGAAGATAATGATAACTCCTCATCAAATCATAATGGCTTCTATAAATACAAACAATTTTCTAATATAATAATAATCGTATAAACTAAACATATGAAAACCCTAGAAATCCCCAAATCAAGCCAGAAAGCTATTGACGGCGAAACGCAACCCAAAGAAGCCCAACAATGACGCTACGGAGGTAAACAAACAGAGATGGTGACATGTGATTTGTGTTTACCAAAGCAACGACAGCGACGATCCCATAAAGAGCAGCGAGAACGTGAAAGATACGATCCTGCCAGACCGGAGATTCATTGATGTCATGCCACCAACTGGACGATTCCGTGAGCTCCAAAGCTGTCACCGCAAATCCCAAAGCCAGCGACGGCGACGATGACGACACCGGCACGCCGTTACGACCCATCCAATTGATTCAATTCCACACGCGCCGGCGAATCTTGTGAGCAAAATTACTAACCTAGATCAATTTGTGAAGGCCAAGAAGAGAGAAAACAGAATCTAATTATTATTGCCACTAATAATAACAATAATAATTATTATATTTTTTTTCTGTTTATTCTGTTTTTCTCAAACCTCAAACGGCCGGCACCAATCCAAATAACATAACGTAACGTAACGGGGGACAACCGGCTAAAGGGCAAATGACATCTCTGGAAGATGACCGGTGATAGCCGGTCTGTCTGTAATCTCGTTCCAGGCTTTATGAATTGTACGGTAATAACGGTACAAGTGGAATTATTATTTTTCATTTATATTTTTTAAACCCTTTTAACATTCAATTACACTTTTGCTTCTAATTATATAATTATCTTAATCTAGAAAAATAACAATTCTGTCCCTTAATTTATTGATGTAATAACATCATTATCAATTATTGTTTTCTCTAATTTTAAATTCTCATGCAATTACATATTCTTATCAATAATATAATTATTTTATTTTATTGGATAAAAATTCAGTAGTATCGTACTATTGAACTTATTACCATACTACTGAACATCTACTCTATCTTTTCATTATCAAATTTTCATAATTTCAAATATTTAATATATCGTTTTTGAAAACATATATCATGAATTTAAAATTGTTTAGAAGTTGAAATAAAAATTAACTTGCTAGTTTCTAGATTATTTAAAATGAAATTTTTAAAATTATGGGTTCATTAAAATTTTAAAATAATATTTTGTTTTAATTAATTAGAACTACAAAATTGAAATTAATTTATTTTTATTTGTTGTTAAAATTCTCATTTTATTTTTCCATATAAAAATATTTTAAATTTGAAATTCTAATATATTTAGAGGTATGAGTTATAAAGAAAGTTTTTCCTTACAATTAATTTAACAATTGAATAGTTTGAACATCTTAACCGCTAATTTGAATATATTATATTTTTTTGATTGAATTTGTGCATAACATTAAAAATTTTATATATATTATATTGTTTTCCACTTTTCCATAAATATTCTTCAACTTGAAACAATCATGAAGGGACTAGTCTCTTATGACAACTATGAACCTGAATTTATTTATTTTTTGGTGTTGGAAGAACAAGACCAACGCCCGCTAAGGAGGACACAAGGAAGCCGTTCCTAAGCGTAGTACCCAAATATGATATATAAACCACATCATCTTGAGTTTTGATGCGTCAGAAGGTACAACCGCAGCAAAACTCCATCGAATTCACTGTCTACCTTCCCCAGTATGTAGACTCTGTACCTCTGCCGACGAATCCATCTTTCATCTCCTTAGAGACTTTGAAAAAATCAAACCAATCTGGCTTAACTTAGGAGTCAACGGATCGTTCTTTCAATTAGACCTTAAACCATGGCTCAAACAAAATAGCCAAAACAATCATCCCTCTATTGCTTCAATCCCCTGGAATACTCTTTTCACCTACATCGTCAGAAATATATGGCTAAGTAGAAACCTTCATATCTTCAGCCATATCCCACAATACTATTCCCCCCCCCCCCCCCCCCCCCCCCCCCCCCTTCTTTAAGCTAAATTTTGACGGATCCTGTTCAAATAACGAGATGGGATCTGGGGGCCTAATTCAAGACGGAAGCGGAAACCACATTGTCAGCTATTGTCACTACCCAGGTTGTGGACACGCACTTCTGAGTGAACTCTGGGCCCTCCAAATTGGCCTTGAAATAGCCATCTCAATGAATCTCCATCACCTGGAAATTGAAACCGACTCCATGGCAGTAAAGCAACTATTAGACCGATCTGAAATTCCTAACACAAGTAAATACTTCGCTGTCATCTCTAACTGTAGGTACCTCCTTACATCCCTGCAAGCATGGAAAATCCAGCACTGCTTCAGAGAAGCGAACCGTAGTGCAGATGCCCTAGCAAATCATGGCCGAAGGAACAGTCTCTGCAAAGCCATCTTCCACCAACCGCCTCCTTTCCTCATCCAGCTTCTTCAACAAGACCAGCAGCAGATACAGTTCCCTCGCACCACTACTATGCAAACAGAGCCGCCGTGATGAATCTCCTCAGCTCCCCTTCAGTCTGTTTTTTGAGAAGGGAAGCACACATTAGACTGCGGGCTCTTTTTTATCTTGCTTCAATTGTCCTTATGTTATTTCTTGTTCAAGTTGTAATACGTTTCTTTGTTTTTCCCTGTTCCTGCGTTTTGCTGCTTTCAAGTCGCTCATCTTCAGTTATCTTTGATTATGTAACTTAAGAACTTGATGTTATGTTTTTTGCTTTTATAAAATTGCTCCTATTACCAAAAAAAAAAAAAAAAAAACCATAAAGATTCTAGTTTCAAACTCAGAGTCAGAAATGTAGTCCTCAATCCTCAGCATTCTACTCCTATCAAGTTAATGCGGCATCATTGCAGATACGTAACACCAAGGCAAGGCAAGGGAAAAGGAAAAGATATATTGGTATATTACAGTATTGAATATCCAGTGCTCCATTTATTTGTTATTCTTATTTTTTAATATTAATAAAAATTTAATTTTTAATTTATTCAGAGTAAACTTCAATTAATATTAACAAATAGCATTGAATGGTTAGAGAAATGTGTAGTACTAAACTTTAATCCGAAAAATAATAATAATAATCTGATCTCGTGGAGCCTCATTTAAATTACATTGACCTGGTACAAAAATAACAGAGAAATTGCCAAACCTTAAAGAAAACTCCAAAAACACATAGCCACGTGCCCCCTCCCCATTGGTCTCAGTCCATCAAAGCAATACCAGGTCTCCAAAGCTTCATTTGTGAACCCAAGTTGAAATACTGGAGGTCCATCAACCCAGTGGAAAAATTTTGACTAGAGTACTGAAACAAGTTATTTGCAGAAAAAGTATGTGATGTTAATATACCTTTTGATTTTGGAAGAAATTAATCAGATCTTCTGTTTGAGTGTCACATCAAGTATTCCAATAGAGATTTTAGGTTGAAAGTGTTCATCTGTATCCACTTCTTCAATTTCCTGGCAGAAGATTATGTAACATTCAATCATCAATCATAAACATAAACGTTGGCAAGCTTGCAGAAATAGTTTGTGAGCATCAAATAACATAATTTTGCATTCATAGACATATAGATATGTAATTCTTACTTAATTTTAAACAGCATAAATATATTTCTTTCAAACAAGTATGAAAAAATCAGTATAATGGACAGCCGCAGCCCAGTGCACAAAGCTCTCACCAGGTGGGGTGAGGAGGATCAGATGTACCATGTACGTAATTTTACCTTTGCAAGCAGAGAGACCATTTCCAACATTTGGCAGAGTGTAGTTTGGAAGACCCAAATAGTTACCAATGGGATATTAATAACATTTACAAACAAAGCTAACCATGAAACATAAATGAGTGACATAAGAGATCAAAGAAAATTCAGTCACCTGAACAACATCCTCTCCCTTGATGACCCGCCCAAACACAATGAGCTTCTCATTTAGATCTGGTATAGGTGCAGTTGTGATGAAAAGATCAAATCTTTCATTCAAGTGCTTGCCCTTGGAAGTTCCGAGCATGAATGCTTCATGTTTCATACTAGTTAAACATCAAAATTGGTATTAATTAAAAAAAAAAAAGTATTCATCACGCTAGTAAATTATCCATATAATTGTAAAACCAAAAGAATAAGAAAACCTTGTATAATGCTTTCCTCTGAGGTTCCAATCTTCTGTAGCTCCAGTCCCTTGGTTATCCCCAGCCTGAATCACATAGTGCTTAATTACACGGTTGAACAGCATTCCCTTGAAGTGCCCTTTTTGACTGCCAAAACAACGTAGTTTAGGATTCAAGAGCTCCATGAGACAAAACATTTCTAATTGAACTCAATACTAACACTAACACATATCAATGTCAATAAAGGATATATTCAACTCGCTTATGACTACTGTCATAAAACAAAGTGAAAGACACAGTACTTCTCAGATGAGCATGTGCAATTGAACAAACTGAAAGTGCATGAACATTTCACAAACTACAGTAACTTTTACAAGACACTATTAGCAACTTTAAAAATGTGGTAGTAAAACAATTACTACCATGTTCGCAAATCCTTGATAAGCCCGTACTGATTATTTTGTAACATGCAATTTTTAAAAAAACAGAATTCCACAATGCATATGCATATAATGTAAGTCTTGCACCATAACTCCAAATACTTCGCCGTGCAAATATAAAAGGTAAAATGCACCTTTGGTGGCTAAAATCTAGATGAAACCATCTTATTGAATTCCTTCATTATTATTTTCCCAGCTTTTCCAATTCGGTTCAGATCTAGAAGGAACCATCTCATTGAAGACAGAAAATGATGATATGGCATGTATTGTTTGAGGGAATTTCCATATTCATTGAAACTTTGACAATTCCAATGGGATTTGAAGATGAAAGTTTATAAGAACTCAATAGAAATTTGATTACAATTTCAGGGAGCAAAAGTTATATTTCTAAGCCAAATTATCCAGACACGTAAGGGTTTACCTATCCATTGATTCAATTTTATGTTATGACAGAGTACAGAAATAAAGTGACATAAATGTAACTTACAAATACTCTAATCAATTAAAGAACATCAAACTTTGACATTCCTTCTTTCTGTCACCTTAATATAAAGTTTGGGACCTAACAATTTCTTCCCCATCTCCAACCAGAAAATATGACAAAAAAGAGGAGCGTGCAAGAATCAAAACAAAAGGAGACAATAAAAACTCCCCAAAAAATCTTATAAAAAGTACAGATCACATGAGTGACAAGCTCAGTACTCACCATAAGTCAATAAATTCATCAACAACTTCAGGAGCACTTTCCTTGTAAAGCTCTATTACTATAGAGCCTTTAGAGGTATTTAAAACCTATTTTAGGAAACAAAATAACAATCGTATAATTTCATGGAATAATAATAATTTCAATGAATAAGCAGTCTGGATTTCTTCAAGGAAATATTATATCTAACATGACTAAAAAAATTTTGCAAAAGAAAGAAAGTAACGCAGCCTGGTGAATGAAACTTACAGCATATCCAGGTAACTCGGATTTTTTTGAGTCTACAAAAGAATTTTCACCCTAAAAAAACAGAAGTCTAAATAAGTATATCAAGATATTATAAAATTCAAGAATCTAAAGAAAAATTAATAATGGCATTAACAAATGCAAAAACTATTGACCTTCTAGCAACTATATTGTGGTAAAAAAAACATTAAGTAAACATCATTTTTCCAATTGGATTGGTCAAATGGAAAAGGCTTAATAGGGGTGCTAAATAACAAGCAACCAAGGAATCATAAGAACCATGCTGAATGAACTGACGATGTACCTCAGAGACTAACATGTGATTCTCTGATCCAAATCTTGACCTGAATGCAGGTAAGCAATTAGATTGTTAGGGAATAGACAATGCTCCTCCGAAGTTCCAAATCTATATAAGAAAACGGACATGCTTCTTACGCATGACGAGGTGTTGGAGACATGTTCGACACAAACATTGCCACAATATACTGTGACATGTGTAAACTCATTTTCCATACATGTTAATAAAAAACCTTATATTTTCCGCTAAGACATGGACCTAAAATAACATAGGCATGGCTGACAGATGGCTGAGTAAGAAAAAATAAAAGGTGAAAGGGCACCAAAGAAAACAAATATGAAAAATGGGCTGGAAATTAAATCTCAATGAAAGAAGATTTCCTCCTTAATGTTTTGATTCTACACGGATATTACGAATCATATGCATTAACACACTTCCTATTTAGGGAAATCTTTTGATAAATAATGGAGCAAAATCCTCATAATATGCATGTTTTTTTTCCTTTTTAAGCAGGGCTCATCAAGTGGGAAGCCTAAAACTAGTAATTGGCTATTACAAAAGTGCCAAAATATTCTAAATCTACAGCCTTACAATATTTAATATATGATATGTCAGTCTCTCTCCTTGTTTGTTAATGTTCAATTGTACAAACTTAGTTTTAAGATTTTATGATAGATTCTTCAACAAATCTTAACAACTAAATTTACCACCCAATTTTTAATTTCTATATAAGATCCTAAACTACTCATTTTGTCTTGAGCTTAAAATCTTTCACATTTAATGTTTTTTTAAAAAATACCTCCTTGCAAAGACATTAATGCTAGGGCATTTAGTCATGCTAATCAAAATTCGTGTTTAGAAAAGTTACCTAAAAATACCCTTGTAATTATTATATTTTTTTTAAAGAAAGATTTTGATCAAATATAATATGTGTAGGATGCCAACCACCACTCAAAGGAGTGTTTCTGTGTGTGAGTGTTTACAAAAAGTTCATTATAGTATCAAACACTATAATGAACTTTTTGTAAACAAATACTATCAATGCTTGTTCCAATTGCTTTGACCTTTTCAAGAATCAGCATCAACATAAAAAGTTATTTTTTGAAAAAAATCATGCATTTTCATGAAACAAAAACTTTCTTCTGCCACAAACGAAGCATGCATTTTCAAGAAGTGAAGTGACATTACAATGAAACAAAGGTTTCATCATCATAAGCTTAAGTAAGTAGTACAATAAGCATAGCAATAAATAAATCCTGTACAAAAGAAATAAAGATGCAACTTTAGGGCATTCCTCTATCTACCAGCATCCCTAACAATCTTGTAATTCTTGTTGAATAATTCCAGTCAATTCTAACACAGGCTAGGGCTCAATTTCACCATGTAAAATTTTTTATCACATTTTTCATTCTATCAGTTTATAGTGAAAAAAAATATATTATATTACATATCATTTCTTAAATTGTAAGTTGTCCTTCCTAAGTAGAACAAATCAACAAAAAATCACTCACTAACCTTTGAGACCAATGTCTGTACACTGTGAACAGGAAATACCCAACCAGGACAAGAACCAAGGTGTAAAAAACAATAGTTGTGGCACTTATTCGAGAAGGCCCCTTTTTCCTCTTGCTTTGCTGTAATAGAGCTTGAGGTTTAATCCTCCCCATTTAGCCTAATCTTCAACTCATAAAGATATAAATTCCCAGTCAATAGAACGAAAGCCAGACATAGAAATGGAAACCAAAGAATCAAAAGAAAATAACAATAACTACGATGATCATAAAAAAACAAATCCCTCAAGTTATACAAAATCAATATCAACATATTCTTAATTATTAAATTTTATAAAAACAGCATACAGCACTCGGGACTCCCCCAAACCTCAATCACCAGATTCAGCATTAAAAAAAGCCGTATAATCGAACAAAACTTAAGATCCAACTAATTAAGCTTATGATTTGGATTAAAAACAAAAGAAAAGGAGGACGAAAGCAAGTAAGAAAAAAGAAACAAAAAAATAGAACCTGAAATGTGGAGTTGCCAGAACTAATAGGATGAGGAGCGCGGATCACAGAGCAAAGACGAATGGCAGTGAAGGAACGGAAGATGGTGGTTGAATTGAAGCAGCAATTGATGGATGAGGAAAAGCACGAAAATGGATGAATGGGCGTCTCTAGTGTTTTCAATGATATGGAATAAAGGAGTTTCCGTTCGTCTAAAGAGAAGGTTACGACTTCAGAAAGCAATTTGGATATTGGACGAGCTTCACACAGTTGATGAATTGAAAGGAGAAGGGAGTTTCGCAATGCTCTGTCGTTTTTTTTATTTTCTCTTCTAATAAGGTGCATCTTATTAGTTTTTTTCCTTGCAAAAACTTCATTTTCATCCTCTATTTTACTACTTATTTCATATTAGTCCTCCTTTTTTTCAAAAATTACCGGTCCAAATAATAAATGATTTGGTATAACTTGAATAAAGTCCGAGGTTCGAGACAAAAATTGAGTTTCGCAATACCTTTGTTGTTTCATTTTTTGTTTTTAAGTTTAATACCGTCTGATCCTTTTGTTAAGTGCTAATTTGACATAATAAAAACTTTTCAAAAATTTTACTTTGACTCCTTCTTCAACTTGAGAATTTTCATCTCAATCCCTTTTACAAATTCCCAAGTCACAACCATTCATCTAATCTATCCTGTACTTCACCACTCATTCTCCTTAAAGAGCGTCTTCTGTGTTTATGGGTTGAACTTGAACAATGGCAACAATCTTCATACCTCTGAACCCAAACCTGATTTGTGGATTTCTCCCTCCTTTTCTTTCTCATCAAAATCAAGAGATCTTATGAAAAAATCCATTGTCCTCTTAGATGAAAAAGGCGTTTCCAAGAACAAAGAAATTTCTCTGTCCAAGTATATATATATATATATATAGTAACTTAAAAAATTGGCATATATATAGAAGACCAAAATGGAGTTTTAGCCAAATATTATCAAAAGAAAAAAAAGAAGAAGGAAGTAGAGGTCAATTAAAAACTTTAGTATTACATGATAAAGGCTCATAGAACAATTAATGCTCACAAGGAAGTTTATAGTCAAATACATTGAATATGATGCTTCCTGCATTATGGCCTACCTAGTGCATTGTACAATTGGACATTCTATTTCTACTTAATGATACTTTGGCCAAGCTAAGCATCATAGTTACAATCACACTTTGGAGAACAAAGCATTAATTAAAGAAAGTAGTTCTTGTCACTTAGAACTTGTTAAATAAATTAGACTCAAGCGTAGCTTGATGATCCCTAACTACTCATAAATATAACTAAACAATGGCTAGCCCATCAGTTTTTGTGAAAGTTTGTTTGCGATGTTGACTTTGGCTACAAAACTTGAGTCCCTGAGGCCAAAATTGTTGTACTACGAGAAGTGAAGACTTTGTACCAAATGAGTTTGATGCTACCATGTCCCCTATGACTCCAAGCTCTGGGTTGTCACTCCACTCCAAAAGCTTGGAAAAAAACAAAGAATTTCTCCCGCTCCCTTGTCCAACAATGTACAAATCATACTTATCATTGTCCAATTCATGGAGGAGTGATGTTAATTCATCTCCACTGTGCACTTTTTTCTCTGAGTATGTTATAGAATCATTATTGCAAACTGCCTTGAATCTGAATGAATTTACACATTCATCATCATGTTTCTTCTGCCTCTCTTCATGGTTTACTATAGATGGTAGCCATTGATTTTCATCCTCCTCCTCTGATATATCTATTTCTGCAGCTTCACCTAAGAGAAGAATCCTCACCATCAGGAGATGGTTCCCTGCATGTCTTGCCATCCTCCAGGCAATGGCTAAGGCTTCGCGATCATCGGGCCCACCGACAAACAACATTAGAATGCGCAAGTTGGTTTTGGAGAGCGAACCAATCCCGCGATCGATGAAAATCGCCACGGAACAAGGCGAATCTCGCAAAACATTTAGGTTTATGCCTCTGTATGCTTCGTTGGTTGTCTCTAGATGACCTGTTAGGCTCTGACGTTTGTGAAAAGGAAGCAGGATCAATGATGTCCCTTTTTGCTTGGCCAAGTTAAATATGTCCTTGTGGATGGTTTCAAAGGCTGACACAACATTGGAGGTCTCCAATTTGACATTATTGCCTTTCTCTATTAGAGTACTAAAGGTATTGGTAATGCTCTTTAACTCTGCTTGTGATTGAGTAAGGTCTTGTGGTCTTGAAGAGGTAGGAATAGGATGCTCCATATCGGCAACATAAAGCATAGCCGCATTATGTTCTATGGATTCAACAAGGTGAACCCCAAACACATGCAAAGGCATAATTCTGGTAGCTCTAAGGAAATTCACCATGCTAGTAGCATGTAAATTATTGTGTATACAAGTTAGAACACGAAGCTCTGCATCCATTCTTAACTTTTCAATAGTATTTTGCCTGTATCTATACCATTTTCGTGGTTTGTATATGGTGTTAATTAAGAGAGGCACCGCGATAGTCATTATAAAAATTGCACACATCATAACTGAAAATGCTACCTCGGACAAAACCTGCACAAATTAAGACAATCAAGTTGGTATAATTAATTAGAATAAGCAAATTAAAAAGGATATATAGATTTTGATTGATACCTTCCTTTCCAAAGCTATGCTTAGCATTAGCAATGCTAGGACGCCTTTGGTGTTGAGAAGTAGTCCAATTCCCACAGAATCTCGAGTGGGCATATGAAAGAAGAAGGTAGCTACCAAACTACTTACAACTTTAAGGATGGACAAAAACAGGATAACAAAAACCATCACGAGCCAATACCTTTGTTGTGTGATCTCAACAACATTAACCATAATACCTGAACGGAAGAAGAAGATAGGCGAAATAACCCCAGAAATTAACTTATCTAACTTCCCCATCACCAAGTCGGTGAATCTACCGTGAGGCAAAATTAGACCATACACAAAAGCCCCAACAATAGAGTGAGTGCCTATGAATTCTGTGATGTATGAAAACACAAAAGCACCCATCAACACAAATAGCAACTCGGAATCATTCAAGTTGTCTTGGTCGATCCTCTTACGAATGAACCGTGGAATGAGGGGACGCAACACGAAGATGCATAAGAGGACAAAGATCATCGTACCCAAAACTGACCAAACTGCTTTCTCACTATCACTAGAAAACGGAATTAACATTATAAACATAATCCAACCATAGGTGTCACTAACCATGGCCACCGATAAGGCCGCTTTGCCTATCCTAGTATAGAGAAGTTTGAGGTCAGCAAGAATACGAGCAAGCACAGGAAATCCTGTGAACGTTAAAACTAAACTCCAAATCAAATAACCAGCTTTAGCACTATAGTTTTCATGTGCATCATGTTTCTGGTACAATTTTTGTATCAGAGCAAAGAAGCTCATCCCAATCACCATTGGAATGACAATGCCCAAAATGGCAACGCTCGTGGTCTTCTTCTGCACTTGTAACATGTTATCTAGATTCATTTCCAAGCCACTAAGGAAGACATAGCCCATGACCCCCATATTTACATACGTTTCAACGGGAAGGATTGACTTTGTAGGTAGAAGGATCGCCAATACATTGGTTCTTCCCAATAAAAGGGGGCTAAAGAGGAAACCAGCCTGCATAGAAATTAATTTAGAGTGCATGGTAATTAAACAAATGGGATCGAAACTCTTGTTTCAACTGTAGAATAATTACGGGTCAAAGTTCATTTTGGTCCTCTATGTTTCACTCAAGTTTCAAATTAGTCCTTTATGTTTCAAAAGTTTTAAATTAGTTCTCTATGTTTCTCGGAAGTTCTAAATTGGTCCTTCCGTCCAAATCCGTCAATTTCTTAAGTTAACTGCTGACGTGGCGTGCCGAGGTGGATACATAATCTCTCCTACGTGTATCAGATAGCTGACGTGGCATTAGACACACCAAAAACACCCGAACGACATCGTTTAAGCAAAAAATAAAACCATGTTCAGAGGACCAATATGAAACTCTAATGAAACATAAAAGACCAATATAAAACTTCAATGAAACATAAAGGACTAATATAGAACTTCAATGAAACATAAAAGACCAATATAAAACTTGAATGAAACCTGAAGGACAAATATAAATCTTTTGGAAAACATAAAGGACCAATATAGATAAATGACCAATTTAAAACTTGGGTGAAACATACATAGAGGACCAAAATGGGTAATTGACCAATAATTATGTACTTACAAGAATTTCAGCAACAATTCGAGGTTGATTAAGGGGTCGGAGGATTTGGTAGAACAAGTTACAAGTCAAGATAACGATGGCGATATGGAGGGCCAAAAAGGGTACTTGGTTCTGAAGAATGTTATCACTTTCCCATATTCTATTGGGATTTGTTGCCACCGATGTGTAACATAAATAATAACTAGTGTTTGTTTCTGCCATGAATTAATTTTCTCTTGTTAATTTCTTTCTTTCTCCCTCTCTGATATATATATATATCTACTCCTCCTGCAAATTGCCCATGTTCAAAACATAAGTTTTCAAATACAACGTAAGGGAGAAAAAATAGTAGGTGACAACAAGCTCATTCTATTTCTGGTTGCGTGTTGTTGACAAGTCACTTTAACTTTGAATTATATTGTTGTATTTCATCATCTTTTTTCAAACTCAGATAGTTTTCATGTCCTTATTACTATAATAATAACTATATTTAATAACTACCATGTAATACAAAACAAAAGTGCGAGTAGATTCATGTAATCAGGCAAAAGTTGTGGTCTTTTTTGTCAATTATGACACTTTGTTTATTTCTTTCTCTATTTTTGCTTAGCTTAGTTGCTAAAGTTGTCTATTTTAGTATAACAAGAAATGTGATTTGTCAATCATGGTTAAACTATCTTAGTATTTGATCGAATTTTATGACTCAAGTCCAAAGCACAGCATACCCTTTTGACCTTTTTTTTTCTTTCTTCCGATATAATTGCAAATGAAATTGTAATGCCAACTCATCTTCGTGTTGTTAGAGAGACATTTGGTTCAAAAAATTTGTAGAATTGGAATTAAAAATTTATAAAAGAATGTGAGGTAAAAAACTAATTTATCCCTTAATAAATATTAAATAATTATTTTTCTTTTAATTTTATTTTTTGGTATATAATTATTTTTTTATATTCATTATAAAAAATTAATTATTTAATATTAATTAAATAATTATAAAAAATAAGAAATATAAGCAGTGAGAGAGAGAAAGTAGGGGCAAAAGTGTCTTTTAAACCTAATTTCACAAAATTTATCCCAATCCCTCAAAAAATACCCTACAACCCAATTCCACAAAATCAATTCCATAATTTAATTCCAATTCCACATAATTCAACCAAACTAAATAATTCCTAGAATATTGTGCAATTCCATGTATAATTGGATTCTACGCCCAACCAAACAAAACACTTTTCTTGGAATTGGAATATGGAATTGTCAATTCCAGGGAACCCAATTCTCAATTTCATGAAGCGAATAGAACGCCAAAAATTTTCATTTTTCGTGCAATTCCATGAAGAAAAAATTTCTGATCCAACCAAACATAACTTTATAGTCTAGAATGTGGCAGTTATAAATAAACTGTTGTGGAATCAGAAATATCATATGAGTTAGCTAACAGAACTAATAGCTATTGTAAAATTTCAAACTTGTTCTATATAAAAAATTTATTAGTTATATGTATTAATTAAGCCATGTCGTTTATATATTTAGCAATAATATTAATCTATTTATTTTTATTTTATTTATTATGTTAGTTCTATAGTCTAAAAACGTAAAAAAATTATATTAATGTTATTGGCCAGTTCATAAATGAGCACAATTAAAATGACTTATACATGATCACGTGTGGTGTGACACAAATATTCCTTTAATCTTTGAATTTTGAATTTGATTATGGAGGGATGAAAATGAAACATGTATATTCTTTATATATATATACATATATATATATATATATATATATATATATATATATAGAACAATATTTGATTGTCTAATTAAACTTGAAATAAATAAACATAAATTACTAAATTCTTAATAAATACAATAAGATTAATACTTATGAACATCAACATATTTTTTAACATCTATTTATTAATGAAGATAAGTTGGTACGAATTTACATGCGTGCATAAGATTAATAATATTGATTAATTTATTTTTATTTTATTTTATCACATAGATTATTTAATTTAAAAATAAAATTAATATTCTTGATTAATACAAAAATTATCTAACGCTACCTATCCATCCACGTAATAATTTCTCTTTACTTATGACAACTATCTTTACAAGTGTCAGATGAAGAAGTTCCTCAAGAGATACGAATGGGATAAACGATTATTTGTCCATGTTAGCTCAGTGTAAAAAAGATGGAGCATTTTTCCTTTTGCCCCCTTTGTTTCACAAGAAAAGAAAATCAAGCAAAGAATTTTGTGAATCCCACCCAAGGGATCTGCCTTATTTTGATAGTGCCTATTTAGTCCCATAACTTATCTGTATTTTGATTTGGTCTTTTAATTCAGCATATCATTTCAATTGATTTTGTTCCTAAGGATTTGATTAAATTTTTGAGGAAAATAGAAGGTAAAGCAAATAAAGTGAGTTTTATTTTTGACATTTTTTAAAATTTGAATTTAAATCTAGCTTTTTTTTTATTTATGTATATATTTTAAAAAGTAACAACAAAAATAAGTAGGTACATTTTCTAATGTCTTTTTTATTTGATTGGTTCCACTCTTCTATATACAGTCCAACTTAACCCAACCCGTATACACCTTAATTAGATACTTCTTATATAGTTATATACATATGTGCATATAATTTAATTTTTTATTTTTAAAAAATATAATACAAAATAATAATAAATTAAATATTTAATAATGTTTTAATTTTTAAAATATAATATAAAATAATTATTATATTTTAAATATTAAATTAAATACAACAAAGTTTTTTTTATCTCTTTATTTTTAATAAATATTCATCATATTTAATTTCTGGTCCCATTTTTTTCATATATATATTTTTTATTTAAAAACAAATATTTTGTAAACAACAACGATACGAATATAGATTTTTTTTAAAACAAAATATTCATTATGAGACATAATGATTAAATTTTTTCCTGAATTATAGGCATAGATGAAATAATTGATCTAAAAATTTAAAATTTATTCACATCCAAAATTAAAGATACTACATACACTTAGTTAAAAATACGAATAATTGAATATAGATATTAGAAAGAAAACAAAGGGGAACCAGTGAAATCAAAATCTGGTAGCAGTGCGGTGTGAGAAATTGATAATAGTTAGATGGAAGTAGATTTCTAAAGAGTATAAAAATGCACTGATAGAATGGGAAGAGAAAGGATATAAAATATTATAGAGTAAAATAAAATATTATATCAAAAAATATGTTAAAAATATAAAAAATGTGATGATAAATATATTTGGTATATAAAAAAATTTATTGAAGAGGGTAAGATTACATTTCTTCTCTTAAAATATATCATTACCAAAAATAGCCAAAATAATTATCTCTCTCTATATTTTTTTTTCCAAAAAAAAAAGGTAAAAGAGAGAAAAAAATTTTTAATCTCTTGTAACTATCAAAAAAGGTAATGCTCAACTGTAAAATAATTTTCTCTTTTGAAAATATAAAATAACATAAATTTTAAAATAAATCCAATAATATAGAGTGAACTTCAATCTTCAAATACTTGGCAAAATATAAAAGATGAATGTGGCGATCCATTTTCAATAGTTGGTGATTCTGTCGGTGATAAAGTGGCAGAATAGGTGAGTTAAAGATGCCTGAAAAAAGCAGACTGTGTAGCCTGTACTAAGAGAGAGAGAGAGAGATGGGACGAGGAGGGGTATTTTTGGATACATAATTCAGCATTGAGGAGACTCTATCATACGTTTGGCGTATATGCAAGAGAGAAAGATGAGAGAGAGAGAGAGAGAGTAGCACAAAGTGGAGGCCTTAGGGTCCTATGTGGTCAAAAGGATTTGACTGAGACCCTTTGACTGACCCTTGTGACTCAGGACACTGCCCTCTGCCACACTTGTCAGCTACCCTTTCCCCCCCTTCTCTCTTTCGTTTTGGTACACCCCCAAAAGCACACATTTCCCATTATACCCCACACCCATCAATCAAATTTCCCTTTATTTCCTTTCTCCATTCGCCCAATCATTATTAACCTTCATCTTTATAACACAAGTACTCCTCCATTTCATTTCATTTTGTCAAACAAAACAATACATAAATCAATTCATAATCTTATCTTCTATCTACACACACACACACACACATATATATATATATATATGATCGCACTTCATCATATCTTCAAATCTGGAAAATAATGAATTGACATTGAGAAAGGAACAAATGCAACTTAATTATATACATAATTAACAATAATCACAAAGTGAACTGTCTCCTAAATTGAATGGATCATTATAATTAAATCATCAAATTAAATCACTGAAACGAAACGAAAACGACTCCAATGCAAATTACTGTGGAAAAGAATGGCTGATGATCGATCGATCCATATGAATAAATATATATTTTGTAATTGACATAAAATAAACAAGAATCGATCGATCGAGATGAAATATATATCATAGCAATTAATTAAGCACGGATGAATGAAGAAGATCGAAGAAGAAAGAAGAAGAAGAAGAAGCATTAGAATTTTAATTAATTCACCATCGATCATCTTTGACCATGGCGTTCAGAAATGAGTGATTGAATCGCACCGGAGAGATTGGTGACCGCCGCGACCAGGCTAGCGATCCCTTGCCGATTAACTTCGTTCCGATTTTCCTCCGCCTGAATCCGCCGTTGCTCCAGCTCCATCATCTCACGGTGCCGTTTCTCCTTCTTCTCCTCGCAACTCCGAAGAGCGCGCGCTATAATCGACGCACTCCGCATTATGCTCGATCCAAGATTCCGAACCTTCCTTCTTCTCGACTCCGATTCCTCCTCCTCCTCCTCCTCCTCCTCCTCACTGTACTGATCTGTGCTAGACGATTCCGACCTCTCTACAAGATCGACAGAATATTTTATTTTATTTGCATGAGTATTCATTTGATTTCCATACGTGAACAAGAATGAATTAATATTTTATTAATAACCGAGTTAATTATAATAATTAAAGTTAATTATCACACCCACGAGGATTAAGCAAGCTAGAATCTATTTTCTTGGACAGCCCACAAAATCCACAGCAATCATGAGATGGTAGTAGCCTTCTGCACACTCCGCATGATTGTACTCTAAACCCCTTTTTTTTTCTTCTTTTTCTTTAATTATTTTATTTTATTTCGTAATTCCAAGTTTGAAACAAAAACAAACAAACAAACAAAAATCCACATACAAATTTTTCTGAATATTTTAGTTGGTATCCGAATCTTTGTGCAGCCGAGCAACGTGGTGTGAGATACCACAAGAAGCTCTGGCGCTGCACTACGAGAAAGCTACACTCCACATAACTCACCGTTGGATCCAGAGAGATCCTTCGTTGGTTGAATCCAACGGTGAGGAGACATTCTCAAGTTTGGGATGTATTTTCAATGCCATACACTGACTGTACGGAAGTAAATAGATAAATGGGTTCCATTAAATGTGACAGGGTTTACAGAACCTGCAAGTTTGACCGATAACCCACACCACACTGCAAAGTCCTTTTTTAAGAAAAATAATAAATTACATTTTGATCGTTAAAAGACACCATATATTTCAATTTAGTCCTTAAACAATAAATTATGATTTATTCAAAATAATAAAAATATATTCTTAGCTCTAGCCTATAGGCTATAGGCTGCACATTGATTGCTTACATTACCTGAAACAAGCGGAGTAGTAGTGCTAGCCGGAGGCTGCGGCAACGGAGGAGGAGGTGGCGGCGGAGGCGGTGGTGGTGGTGGTGGAGGAGGAGGAGGTGGTAGCGGGGATATTACGGTGACCGGATTTGGTTGTGATGAAGAAGTGGTTACTAATGCGACAGCCTGCGGAATAAATGTTGGTGGTGGTTGTGGGGTGCTTCTAATAGCGTGCTTTCTCTGAAGCACATCGCTAATAGCTTGATAGACTTCAAATATCATATTGGAAGGAAGATTCCTCTCTTTGCGCTGATGCTTATCAAGTGTCCAATAAGAAGGGAAGTCCCTATTATTAGAAGAAGAGTGATCAGATTTAGACTCATAGTCTCGAACCTTCTTATAGTCCCTTAGCAAATTGTCCCACTTATCATTACATTGATTCTGGCTCCTTAAGCACCCGTGGCTCCAGCAATAGTTCTCCACCCATTTCCACCTTAACTCGCCGGTACTGCTCCTACCACCGGCAGAAGAAGAAGCAGGGATATTGGTGGGGTCATGTGAAGTGGTGGTAGTTCTCATCCTACGCTCGTCGTCGAGCTTCTTGGCTGTGATGAGGATCAAGGTCTCCTGGAGGGTCCAGTTGCCTTTGCGGTATTCGCGGAGTACTAAGGGGGAGGAGGATGAGGTGGAGCCACCGTGGATGAGGGGTAAGTGGAGGGGGTGTCGGTGTGGGTCCGGTAAGATTTGGGGCGGTGGGAGTGGGGTGGTGGGAGGGTCAGACATGGTGAGATCGAGAGGGGGAGAAATGTGTGTGTGTGGGGGGGGGGGGGTGAAAGGAGTAGGTGAAGTGAATGATTTACAGCATTTGGGTATAAAAAGGAGGCAAGTGGGGAGTGGGGAGTGTGGTGAAGCGGGGCTTTGGATTCACGTGGCGGGACTGTGTAAATGGAGATGTACTCAGAACAGTAATTAAAGAGGGATATCATTTATGTTTATCGTCAGTTTTTGAGAGCTTAGTTTTGGACGCTATGGATAGCCAAATAATGCGAAATGTAAAATCATACTACGGAGCGAGGAAATTAAAAAAGTCTCAAACATTCATCAATACAATTAAGGGGAAGGTTTGTAATTTGTAAATAGTAATCTTATGGATGACTTATTTACTCGCATCATTTCCAACCCATATTTTTCTAGTTTTCTATTGGATGAAATTTGCTTAATATATGGTCTCGCAATATCTTTTTTTCAGCAAGGATTCTAACATTAGAACTTTATTGTAATGTTTATTTATGTTCTTAAATTTTTTTTGGTTCATGTCTACCCCTAAACTTTCAATTTTATTCATGCCTACCCTTTTGCTAACACCGTTAACTTTTTTGACAGAATTTGCTGACGTGGACGATGAATGTGTATTTCTTTTGCCACGTAATTGTCCACCTCACATTTAACTTTTCACTTTTATTAAAAAAATTAACCTAATCCAAATAAAAAAAACATTTTAAGGTAAAAGTTTGGTTTTTTTTGGATTAAGTTACTTTTTCTTAATAAAAGTAAAAAGTTAAATGTGAGGTGGACAATGACGTGGCAAAAGAAATACACATTCATCGTCCACGTCAGCAAATTCCATCAAGCAAGTTAACGGTGTTAGCAAAAATGGCAGACATAAACAAAATTGAAAGTTTGGGGGTAGGCATGAACCAAAAAAAAGTTTGGGACAGGAATGAACATTGCAACAAAATTTAGGGGCAACAAGAGTACTTTACCCGTTAAAGTTATTTGGACAAGTTTTGAAAATGTGGGATTTGTGGATCAAAAAGTCAGAAAGTGAGAGGGATAATCACATCACACGAATGATGAATCATAAGCCCAATAGTTTTAGGCCCAAAACTAGGCCCACCCCACACGGAGTCTACTTTTTCTTCAGGGCACGTCCCTCTCTTCTTTCACGACACAGTGAACTGAACTTAACTACGTGAAGTTTGAAACCCTCGCTAGAGTCTGGAGTGTCATAGCAGATACGAACTAAGGAGCCGCTCAAACTTTTGACTGTTTGAACTTTGAAGGGAGATTAAGAGAATGGTGCTTGGGTAATTTGATTGTGATTTGACTTGATTTCCTTGTGAGGAGAGTAAAATCTGACTGTACTTGAGCTGTTTGATGAATTGTGCAAGAGAGAGGTTTCCGAGGTGTTCTTCCATGATTACGGGCTCTTCAATGCTTTAATAACTGTAAGTGAATAACTTGTTATGCCATTTCATTGAGCAGGAGTTATACTGATGCGTGTTGAGTATTGATTCTCTGTCTGTAAAACTGTAGTAATCCCGATACATTGCTGGGTAGTGGTTAGCTTCAATATTTGTGAGTGAATAAAGAAAAGTAATGCTTTTAATGGTTACCTGTTGTATCTTCTGGGTATTGTAAAATTTAAAGTATTATAGCTTGCATGCTGTATAAAGCCAAAAGAAAATCTGCCACTAAAGGAAATATACAGAGTTACAAATTTGTTGAAGAAAAATATTATAATTCTTATGACATTAATGATTAAACAATAGAAAGGAAAAACAGACCTGTCTCTGAGACTAATTAAAAGTTTGGGGAAGCTACATTAAATATGAGCTAATTGCAATATTGGTTCCTGAACTTCACATCTATAAGCTTTAAAGATTTATAGCCGCACGACTACAAGAAGTTGAATTTTGGTGTTTTCAAAGTTGATGCATGCTATCGGTTTGAAAGTCGACGTCTGTCAGTTATGTGATTATTAGTTGTTAAAATTAACATATGGTTAATTGTTTCACTTTTTATGATAGTTAGGGGGCAAAATGTTATGTTTTAAAGTCAGGTACCAATATTGTAATTAGCTTATAATCACGGAGGTAAAATGTTATTTTGCCTATAAGTTTAGAACTTGTATTTCCAAGGGTATCAAAGGGTTAATTGATTATATGTATTAAATAAAATGTCAAGTGGCATTTCCAATTGCACTATTGTGCTTTTGGTTACTGTACATTCATATTGAACCTTTTAAGGCATATGAAACTGTCAACTAATCTGAATTGGATTGTCTGAGTTATAGCTCTTCGCCCTCGTAGGCTGTTTATCCATTAAGAAAAAAGAGGGCGGGCGGCTTAAAAGTTCATGTTTATGTTATTGTGATTTTGACCATCTGGCATTTGTAAGACTGATAAGTTGTCATCAAATCCTTGCAGCTGTTTTTGCTTCTCTGAACTATTCGGATAAGAAAAGGCAGTTCTTGCCATATAGTTCGCAAATATCAACAGTGGTACTGTCTAAGCAAATATACTGAAGTTGAAACTTTAATTGGAGTCAGATTCTGTATAAAGATCGTTGCCTCCCATAGAATACCAATTATCTGTGAGTTAAACAATTATAAAATACTTTACAAATGTCATTGGCTGCACCAAACCCCCTTTTGAGGGTGGAGGAGAAACAGGGGAGAGGGAGGGGAATGGTTGCGTCTCAGCCTCTTAAAGCTGGCCAAGTTGTTCTCAGAGATTCTCCTATAATTCTTTATTCTGCTTTGCCTTTAATTCCGCAGTCCTCCTCCTCCTCTTCCCCTGTCTTCTGTGACTATTGTTTCAGGACCCTGTCACAGTCGCCCTCACTGGGAGGTCCATCTTCCACAGTTTTGTGCCCTTCTTGTTGCCATCATCGTTTTTGTAGCCCCAAGTGTTTATCTCTCGCCCAAAATGTGTTGCACACTTCTTGGGTATGTAAAGCATTATCTCAGCTCCGAGTCAATTCTGCATTGCTTGAACAGCCCCTCGAGTGCCAAGTCCAAGTGAATTTTCTCGTTGCTGCCTACAATCTTGCCAGTGTCTCCCCATCAAATTTTCAAATTTTGCTTTCTCTTCAAGGTTCTTCTGATGATGCCACCATCGCCGCAGCTCAGTTCCTGCACTCCCTTATGTCGTCCCTCTGCCCATTTGCGCCAACTAGCCTTCAGAAGCTATTTTCTTTGGAACTCACTGCTGCCCTGCTGGCCAAGGACAAACTAAATGCATTTGGGTTGATGCAACCCTTCTCTGAAGACAATGAAGAGAGATCTGTTAGAGCTTATGGTATTTACCCTTATGCCTCTTTCTTTAACCATGATTGCCTTCCCAATGCCTGCAGATTTGATTATGTGGATACTAGTGCATCTGATGACAACCATAACACTGACATTATTATTAGGATGATTAATGATGCTCCCCAAGGTAGGGAAATCTGTTTGAGCTATTTCCCTGTGAATGAAAACTATTCTAGTAGGCAGAAGAGATTGATGGAAGACTATGGCTTTGCCTGCAAGTGTGATCGATGTAATATTGAAGCAAATTGGTCAGATAATGAGAGTGTTGAAGATGATGCAGAGGATATAGAAGAGGCGATGGATGAGGATCAGTATGAAAATATGGCAGCCTCAGACACTGAAATAAATTCCCAAGGAGAGAACAATGATTTTCCTCATGCATATTTCTTTTTGAAATACATGTGTGATAGAAATAATTGCTTTGGTACTTTAGCTCCTTTACCCCCACAGGGTGATGCTCCTTCTGATGTCATGGAATGTAATGTGTGTGGCAACTTAAAGCGTGACAATGGGTTTGATGGTGATGGAGGACAAGATGGAGTTTCCATGGAGGACTGAACAGCTATGATGTCACATGTTTAGGTCACCATTTTCTTTTTGCTTACTTAATTCTCCTTGCACCATCCTTTTTGTTGTTTCCAATTTTTTCTGTATCTGCTTCTGTTACTTGATCTGAATGCTCCACACATCACGCATTTTAGATTAACTTGCATATAATTTTGTTTTCTTTTGTTTTCATACGAATAATTTTTTGTAGTTTTCTTGCAAAAGTTATTTTATAATTTCTGCAACTGCACCTCTTCTCCAGCATGCTGAAACCTATTCATCAAGTTTTAAAAGTTAAAACAATCCCCCACGAAGTCACGAACCTTTTGATGAGTGGTACATTTAATTGATCGACAATTAGCTTAGTAAGAAATTCATGGCCTAATTTCTCCTTAATTTTTTATAGACAAATTGATCATAAGTAATTATAAATTGATTAAGGATATTTTAAAGATTTGTCTATAATATTTAGAAGCTTCGTGACAAATACATTTATAACTAGTGGATTCGGCATGTATGGAATTGAATGACAATTTTTTAAAATGCATTTCAAAATAATTATTATATTTTTTCTTTGTATTTTAAATATAAGAAGTGGTAAGTTATGGGAAAAAAATTTTAATTTCCAACTCTTTCATAATTTTTCATTTGTTGTAAGAACCGGTCCGACCGGTTCAACCGCCAACCGAATACAAAGGCGAGTCGGTTGGACTAAAAAATCGTTTTTCTAATTGGACCGGTCAATCGGTGGTCCAACCAGTCTAATTTTATTTTTTTTAAAAAAAATTAAAAAATAAAAAGGAAAAATAACATAAAAAAAAGAAATTAGAGAAATCTTAAAAATTAAAATTAGAAAAGTCTTGAAAATTAAAATTTAAAAGTCATGATTATCAATAATTTCATATTTGGTTTGATTAAGTTTTTTCAAAATTTGACAAGTTTTAAAAATTAAAACTTTGAGAAGTCATGTAATTTAAAATTTCAAAATTATGTATATTGAAACCTAAAATTTGAGTGATGTTATTTTATATATTAAGAATATTTATTATTTATTATTTATTGCGTCATCTGATTCAACCGGTTAAACCGATCAAACCATGAACCGAACACTTGTCCGAATCTTTGTCTGATTCGGTTCTTACAACATTAATTCTAACGTATAAAACACTAGAAAGACCAATAACCACATTAATGTAAAGTAGAGTGTGCATGCAATTTACTTTATAATCTTTAAAAAATATATTATAAAATAATTATTATTATATTTTAAAAATAATAATAAATTAAACATACTAAATACATTAAAATTTAATAGCTATGTTTTTTGTCATTTGAGAATAAACGTTTTAGGTCTTTATTTTTTTTTCTTTCATTTCATGCTTATTATAATAAAATTAATAATTTTTAATATAATTCATTAGATAATGAGTAATTAAAGTGATATAATGCTTTGAATAAAGTGATCCCAAATTTTCAGTTTATTTATTTTTCAAATTAAAGTAAAATCTCAAATATTATTTGATTAAGAATTATAAGTATAACGTAAATCATATCTATGTGCAAATTAGTTTAATTTAACTTAGGTCAAAAAAAAAATTTGTGCAAAATTGTGATTTTAATAAGTAACTTTATTATTTTATAAAGTAAATTACACTGCCCTCCCCTGAGAGATGCTGAAATTACACTGCCCTCCCCTCTCGTTTGCAAAATTACACTGCTCTCCATTGAGAGATCAAAAGTCATTACACTTTGATCCAAAGCACTATTCTCCCACTAAAAAAAAGTTTAAAAAGTCAATATAATAAATATTAATGACTAATAAATATTAATGACTAAATTGACCCTCACACAAGATAAAAAATTTTTAACATTATGCTTCATCGAAATTTATAAAACTGAATCTTTACAAAAAAAAAATTTATAAAACTTAATTCTAGTACACCTAACAAAATTTTTTTGATATATTTTATTTTATATATATATATAACTTAATTATCGAAAATTAAGTAAAATAATAGATGTTTTATATTATATTACATTATTAATATAAAAATCTATAAACTATTTAAGTTACGATTTTTTTTTAGAATTTTATTTTGTTAACAATAATAATTACTATAAATACTAATAAAATAATAAAAGACAATAAAAAATGAAACAATGTTATTATAAGAGGATGAAAGTATGTATAGGTCACGTTTTATAGAGTTTCATTCTTTTGTGAGGGGTAATTTAGTCATGAATATTTATTGTATTGGAAGTTGAAAAAAATTTGACCTTTTAGAATTTTTTTATTGGAGAATGGTGTTTTGGATCAAAGTGTAATGACTTTTGATCTCTCAAGGGAGGGCAGTGTAATTTTGCAAACGAGAGGGGAGGACAGTGTAATTTACTCTATTTTATAATAAAAACATATTGATGTTGTGTAATATATGCAAATTTGAACACATTAATTTTGTGCAAAAGAAACGACATTATTAATAGTAAATTCAAAGTTTGTGAATAAAACTGAGAACAAACTTTATTTTTGAAAATCTATTGTATACATTATTTTTGTTCCTAATAAGCAAATCAAGTTCCATGTAGATTTAGAAAGCACAAAAGTTTAAGACGAAATGGATTGCAATTATTCAATAAAATTTGAGGTCAAAATTTGGGGATCAAAAGGTGCTTTTTCTTCTTCCGATTTATTGGAAAGAAATGCACCCAAAAAAAAAAAAGAAAACAAAAATCCAAGTCGATCTGTTTGTTGACTCGCTCCCCTTCAGCCTTTTACCGCTTTACGCCTGAGTGTGTGCGCCACTAGGAGCGAAATATCTTGGCCGTTAGGCTCTCTTCAATTTCTCGTTCGTTCATTCAGTGCCTCCAAAACCAGAGAAAGGAAGACAGAACAGATGGATTTGGACCAGTGGATCTCGAGGGTGAAGGAAGGGCAGCATCTTCTGGAAGACGAGCTTCAACTTCTTTGCGAATCTGTATATGTTTCCTCTCTTCATTTTGTGGATTTAGGGTTTGTGTGGTTGCTTTTATGCCATCCACTTGGCTTATTATAACATTTCTTTGAATGGGAAAAAATATATCGTATATATATATATATTGTGTTTAGTTTTGCCTTAGTTTTAAATATTAAATTTTAAAAGTAACTTGGTGAGACATGCAGTTGTAGAATTATCTTCAAGTGTTTGTGTTTCTTGTGGCATAAAGAATTGAAGCCTAAATAAATGCAGAATTTCTCACCTACTGGTTAATTATGAAGTTGAGAAACTAAGTACATAGTTATTAGGATTATATTGTTACAGAGCCAACTTGAAAAATGAAAAGTGAGGCATCATCATAAATTCCTTTTGTCATACTTTTGGTGAGATTTGCTAGTCATTTAGTCCTACACTGCGTTATAGCTGAAGAATTGTAGAAATTGTTATTCACTCTGCTTACTTTTAGGAATAAATATATTTGGAGAAATAGTGCCATCTACATTGGAACTTTAAGATGCTTTTGTTTATTCAGGTGAAAGAGATCCTTATTGAGGAGTCCAATGTGCAGCCTGTGAATAGTCCAGTAACTGTGTGTGGTGATATTCATGGTCAATTCCATGATCTAATGAAACTTTTTCAAACAGGGGGTCATGTGCCTGAGACAAATTATATCTTTATGGTATTTGCTTCCCTTATCATGAGAAATTGTAATGAATTTGCATTTGGAAGAGTTTAATCCTTTCTTGGTGTGCTGTATATTTTTAAATGTATGGCAGGGAGACTTTGTTGATCGGGGATACAATAGTCTTGAAGTGTTTACCATCCTTTTACTTCTAAAAGCTAGGTATGTTCTTCGTGCATTTTGCATCTGTCTTGACTTGCTGTATTGTTCATATGAATTTGAATGAAGACAAATACAAAATAAGTTAGTGTATTTATTCTTACCAAACTCTTTATTTAGCATTCATGTTTCCATAATTGTGGGTTGAGATATGAGATTTCAGTTACTCCTACCCTTTAACTTGTTGCATGGTGGGCTTCCTTTCTCAATGAAGATTTTTTAATAGAGGAATTTCTTGTATTCCTTAATGTTACAATTACACATATGAACAACTGAATTTATACATCGGGTTCCTATTCTAATTTAGTAATTAGGAAATAAATTAAATCAATAATAACCCTATTCAAAACTTCTAAAATCACGTCATATCAGTTTACCAACTAATTAGGCTAGTCAACATTGGAGTACCTTCATATAAAAAAAAAAAAAAAAAACATTGGAGTACCTGCCTGAATTGTCCATGGAAGCTGACCCCCAAGGTGCTGTGTGTTGTGGTTTTCTTGACTTAATTTTCTGGATAGTTTCTGTTTTTCGTATAACCAGTTGTTCTTGTGTTTTAAATTTGTTTCCCTTTTCTTTATGCATTCTTACGCTTCTGCCTAATTTTATAGATACCCAGCTAATATTACCCTTTTACGTGGAAACCATGAAAGCAGGCAACTAACCCAGGTACGCTTATAGAAAAATGATTTACCGCCTTATTTTATTTGTTCAAATTCCAAATCAAACTGCACCAAGTGAAACTGTGAATGATGTTTTTCTGTTGGATATATGTTAGAAAGCTTTCTAACTAAAGCCAAGAATATTGTTGTCTTTTGGCTCAAAATTCGGTTGTAGTATGGATCTCAGTCATGAAATGTTTTGTCCTCTATTATAGTTCAATGTTATATTGGAACAAGCTTATGGACCTTAGTCTTGCACAAAATAGTTTATTTGACATTTTAGTGTTAACTTTTTTTGAAGACCTTTATTTGATGGGAAACATTGTAAATCATACCTTGATTGATAATTTTAATAAACTTTAGTGTGTAGCTTGTACAATTTTCTTCAATACCTGTTTACTATGGCTCTAACTTTGCTTCATTGCTCACTATTATTGTTGGAAACTACGAATTTATGAATTTCTATGGCTAGAGTTCAGTCAGAGATGTGAATTGTGGGAATGCTAAGATTTGAAATCAAAATTAATCATGCTGATTAATCTCTGATATTTTTGCTAGGTCTATGGATTTTATGATGAGTGCCAGAGGAAGTATGGAAATGCTAATGCTTGGCGGTATTGTACAGATGTTTTTGACTATCTAACACTTTCTGCCATTATAGATGGAACGGTAAATCTCTCTTATTCCTACTGGAACTTGCTCTCCCTCTGTGTAGGCGATTGGCTTATGGCAGTTTTTGGACTTCTATTTTGACTTATGTTTAAATGTTACTCATACATAATACATTATTAAATCTTTTACATGCTCTGGTTGATCCAGGTTCTTTGTGTTCATGGTGGTCTTTCTCCTGACATTCGAACTATTGATCAGGTTTTTCTCGATGCCTCTTCATATATTGCAGATAAAGATTTTTCTTTTTTCTCACATTGCTTTATATACCCTCTACCTATCTGTTTGTCTGTCTGTCAATACAACATATGTTAAAACTAATTTGTATATATGTTGCTCTTATATTTCTAATAATGATTGATGGTGTTGCCGTGTTGGTACTGCCAATTGTAATTACAAAATCAGCTTGCTGGTTCTCCCTTTTGCTCCCTTTTCTATTTGATGTCCTTTACTATGTTTTAATACTGTGACATATTCTTCTTTGACATCAGAGAGCTTTCAAGTGGCACTGTTTTGTAACTTGTTGGTTTACTTTGTTAAAAGAAAGTATGTTTTTAGTCCATAAAGTTTGGGATTATTTTGAATTTTGTCCCCAAAGTTCTTTTACTGCTGTAAATTATTTTTGTATCAACCACGTGATTAGACTGTCTTAACCCCCCCCCCCCCCCCCCCGGGCCAAAAATATATATATATCTAGCTGATTCATGTTCATATATGTTTTTTCTTATGATAATCTAGCAACTTGGTTGATAGATCAGTTAGTTTCTTTTTTATAAACATTGAGCATTGAGGGTGAAATTAAGATAAAAAGTAAACCTTAGGTATGAAGTTAACAGCCAAAAACTTTATGACCAAAATTGAAAAAGGTCCAAAAACATACTTTTGCCTACTTTGTATTATTCCCCAATGTAGGTAATTTGGAGCACGTTGATATTAGTAATAACTACTTTTCCAGCTTCCAATGGAAACAAGCTCTTAATATTCCTGTTGGTATTAATATCCATGTATCACTAAAACAATTATTTTTTAAAAAAACGGAGAAAAACTAAATATCTATTATAAATTATAGTAATACAATTATTTTTAATGGCAGATAAGAGTTGTTGATCGGAACTGTGAAATTCCACATGAGGGACCATTTTGTGATCTAATGTGGAGTGATCCTGAAGATATTGAAACATGGGCTGTCAGTCCCCGAGGAGCAGGTTGGCTTTTTGGATCTAGGGTCACTTCCGAGGTAATGTTATTTCATTGTTAATTAGTATTGTACTCACACATGGAATGCTTTTTGAAATATTTTGATCTTATTTTTCATTTAAAATTTAAATAAAAACTAAAGAAATTTCATGATTTGTATTTCTTTAAATTGTTAAGACTTAATAGTTATGTATTTAGAGTTCAAACAATATGTCCCATTATATTTAAATGACATAAAATGCTAAATCTAGTATCAATATGTTCGAAATCATCTCAAGACATAATAAAAATGGAGTAAAAATTATTTATTTTCTGAAAGATTACCTTTGCCTCAATTTGCTCTTCAAAATGTAAAATCTTTCAATTTAATCTCACGAAAATTTTATCCTAATCAAAATGGTTCCTATGATAGGCAATTTTCCCCAAATAATAAACAAAAGTATAGCAATTAACTAATGATCTAAATTAATCTAGGTGACATTTTTTTTCCAAAACAATATCATTTTAGCAAATTTTGGGTGGGATTTAAAGATTGGAGTGTTGGATGATTTAGGTTTTAAACATTCAATCAATGATTAATATGCTTAAACCAGCCGTCCAGCTCACCTACCACATCCCACTCCTAAATCAATGATTAACCGAATGTGTTCCGCCTTTGCTGATGCAAAATATGTTCAATTTTTAAAACATTTTTGAATTTTTGAACATGTTTCATTGTTAAAAGAAATGATCAAGATTCACATCTTCTCAAATGGATCATAAGAATGATCAATATTCTCACCAAGATTTTAAAAGAAATGGGTCTTAAAAATAATTAAATTCAATTTATTAATTAGTTCATGCTATATCAATAAATTGATTTGTTTTTCAAAGTTATACTATAGAAAGTTCTCATGATTTTATTTTCATTTATGTTGTAATTATTTACAGCATACTATTTTACCAAAATGAACAATTTTACACAAATAGAGGCAATAATATGCCACATGTCTTTCATATAATAGTTAAGTTTTGGAGGAAAGAAATGCACGAGAGTACATGTCACTACTTGTGATTGTTTTACTTTTATATAACTTATAGATATAGATAGATTGTTTACCGAATTGGATATTTCGTTTTGTTTTTACTGTGTTTAACATTTTATGCAGTTCAATCACATTAATTGTCTTGATCTTGTCTGTCGAGCTCACCAACTTGTGCAAGAAGGCCTTAAGTATATGTTTCAAGATAAAGGCCTTGTGACTGTTAGTATCTTTCAAAAATTTAATTTGATGGAATTATTTTTAACTTGGGTTCTAAGTACAAACAGTCTTGTTTTTAAATTGAGTGGTCAAAGCTGTGGGTTTTTGCAGGTATGGTCCGCACCTAATTACTGTTACCGTTGTGGAAATGTAGCTTCTATTCTGAGTTTTAACGAAAATATGGTGAGTCATCCGAAGCCTGTATTGTGCCTGAATATAACCTCACGATCTTGATTTGGTTTTGTGATATATATGATATTAAACTTCTTTTTCTGCATACCACATTGTTAAAAGGAAAAAAATGATGAAATATATCACCTTTTTCCTTATGCATCAATTAGAGTGTTTCTTATTGTTTATCAATTTGTATTAAAGAGAAAGTGGAAGGTATATCTCTTGTTTGAAGTTGGAAATACTCTTAAAACTTCGATTGTGCCATTCAGTTCAAAGTACGTTGACTCCTGGAGGCAGTGTCAATAAGTCCAACACAATTTGAATGCTATTGTGCATACATTGACATTATCATCATGTGTGGATGAAAATAACTTCTTCATACAGATCTGGGCTTGTATTGTATTCTAAAGGCTCAGCCAAAATGGTGGAATCCAAATGGATACCTGCAGCTTATTGTTTCTTTTTAGGCCAAAAGAGTTACATCTGCTTGCTTGCTTGGGTCTTAGGATGCATCTACTAAGTTTTGGAGGTTAAAACACTAAACGACCTAAAACCCTTTAAGAAATTTAAACGGAAATAATCTCCATTAGTTTCTTTTCCATTAATTATTTGTCCTAGAAATGAATACCTATATTATATTACATGGCTTTGGGGTGCTTGGCCTATTTGGTTTCCCAATCTATATAATATAGTATAGATATAAGATATGAATATGTAGAGAGTCGTGAGTAAGAAATAAATAACTTCCTACTTTTTATTATATTTAAAATTAAATTAAAAAACTAACATACATTTTAGTGCATTCTGTCAAGCTCTCTAATATTAATTATAAAATTATTACATGTGGATTTAGTTGTTTGTAGTTGCTTATATTTTAACTGGTAACAGGAGAGAGAAGTTAAATTTTTCACGGAAACAGAGGAGAACAACCAGATGAGAGGGCCGAGGACAGGTGTTCCATATTTCTTGTAACATGGTAAGGTTTTACTCAACTTTATTGTAAAATTATGGAACTAAACTCTCTACCATAAATTATAATGATTGGTCTTAGTCATATCATTTTATTATGGACATTCATAGTGCTTCCTCAAGGTGGTTCTTATTTTTGGCCACAAGATTCCCAATCTAATGTGCGCCTGCATTTGTATTATGTAATTTGAAAATATTGTCTTACATTATATTGCAACATTTACAAAATAGATATAGAAGTTGTATTATGTAATCTTGCAACATTTACAAAATCATACTTAGGGGCTTTTGGTATGGTATATTTCAGATAGCATGATATCTTATCTACTATGGTAAAAAAGAGTGTTATCTCAGATACTATGTTATCTTTGATACTCATATTTAGTATGGTGTTTGACTACAGTGATATAAGATGTTAGCATTTAGTATAAAATGGTATCATCGAAGATACCATTTTATTTATTTTTGTATATTTCAAATTTATCCTTATAAATTTAAATAAATTAATTATTATATTTATTCTATAAGTATTTTCAAATTTTCATATTATAACTTTAAATTAAAAAAGACTAATCAATATAGACAACAAAATATTTTAAATAGTCAAATAGTTTAATATAATTAAAAATAACATTTATCTAAATAACCAACAATCAGTGATAAGTTCAAAAAAATTATGGTGTTTTTAGTAATTTAGGTAAAAGAAAATAAAATATACTTAAAAGGGATAATATTGGTAAGTTAAAAAAAAATTTACACTCAAGGGTGTCATTTAAGATGACACAATATTTTTAGTGTCATGAGATGATATCTTTTTGGTGTGATGACACTGTGTTATCTCATATAACATTGTGTTATTATATGATACCATAACAAATAAGATCATCCAATAGTGTCATCTAAAATAATATTATCTTGAATGACATCATATCAAACGCCCTCTTAATGTTAAATTATATCATTGAATGATTTATTTTTTTTTTTGCCTGCTAAATCAAGAACTTAGGCCATGCGATGTTGTGTAGCATTTTCTGGTCGCCAACCAATATGTGGTGTTTTTCTTCATTAAATATCGCTTTAGTGGCAATTTAAAGTTTGAAATTACTTAGCACATTTATTACTATCGTTAATTTTGAATTAGTCTTATTAAAGTAATTGTAAAGAAGTGCATCATACCGTAACGTTTAGGATAAGCAGATCGCAACGCAAGTCCTACCAGCACTGCACATGCATATGATTAAACGAACGTACATGAGTTTGACTTGATAATTTTTTATTTGGTCTCTTAATCAATCAAGTGATGGGGTTTAAATTTCATCTGAGTATAAAAAGTAGGCAAAAGTATTATTTCGTCCTCAATGTTTGCATGAAGTTTAATGTTGGTCCTTAATGTTTCAAAAGTTTAATGTTGATCTTCACAGTTTTTTTTGTCGATTTTGGTCATTGAGCGTAACACCGTTAACTTTTGCAATTAAATAATGACATTGCATGCTTATGTGACACATCCTCTCTCTTACGTGTCTTACGGTGTTATGCTCGAGGACCAAAATCGACCAAAAAAAATTTTGAGAACCAACATTAAACTTTTGAAACATTGAGGATCAACATTAAACTTCATGCAAACATTGAGGACCAAAATAGTACTTTAGCCTAAAAAATATTATGTAAACAACCATTTACCTTTAAATAAAGAACACAAAAGGGATTAATCACTATTCTCAGCAGTGAATATCCTGATTTAAACAATGTACCGAGTTACTACAATGATCTCAAGTCTTCTATATTAATTCTAAGAGAGACTAAAAGATAAAAAATAAAAGACGGACACTAATAAAAATCCATTCTGATTGAATTAAGAATCATTTTTTTTTCTTTTTGTTACCTGAGAGAAATGCACAATTACCTACTGTAGAGGATTTGAAGTCCACCACAACACACTCGACACAGATTAGCACACATATTATACAGTTTTTGTTTTCTTCATTTATTTATTCATTTATGTTCATACCAATTATACAGTTGAAAGTACAAAGGAGTTCAACATAAAAAGAAATGGTGTAAGAGAGTTCGTTGTGTTGAGACTTGAGACTTCCGAGTTCCGAAGGAGTATACTAGCTTAGACTTGCCTGGGTTTGAAATTCCTTCAATTATGAACGTACAACTTCAGGACTGCTTCACGAGTCCATAAGACGATCCATTACCAATTTGACAACAGCAGGAGCATCAACTGTTACAGCTACCTTCACAGTTGGCTTATCCGACCACTCATTAACTTCACCAAACCTGGTACATTCCAGAAAACCCAGATATACAAAGTCATTGAGGAGAAATATGCTGAAGGAATAAAATATATGTTCATAATAGAGGTATGATACAAGTCCAAATAAGAAATCAACTTGCAAAGAGATCCCTCTTTAACCATCCTTCCCAATTCCAGAATTTATTCCTTTATAAATGCCCAAATTTCCATGTACGCAATCAAATTCAAACAATTCAAAGGGAAAATGGGACTAACAGGAAAAAGTTTAGCTTCAGCTGATGATAAACAAATATTTACTGGTGACAATTCAAGCAACAAAAATTGATGACATATGACCAGAAATAGAATAAGGTTCATGCCATAATCAATTGGAATGACTAATTATGAGTATCATATCCTAGTAGGGAATAAAATGTTTCAATTAGCATTCGAAACTAAACTACCATATATTAGAAAGGGTAATATATAGAGCTATGGTGAGTCAAAGCTCATCACTCTTCAGTCATTGGATCTGTCTCGAGATTTGCATCAAAATTTTGTTTCATTTAAAATTTAAGATGACACAGATCTCAAGACAGATCCAATGGCTGGAAAGTGGTAAGCTAAAGCTCACCATAGCTCCAAAGCATCACCATATTAGAAATTAGTGAAAATCCTTTGCTTCCATTTCTTCTCAAAGTTTATATACAACAGCTCTAATTCATAACTAATGACGGAAAATATTAAGCCATACACATGGCAGTACCAGCAATAATGCTTCTAGTTCTTTTGTCACAATGATATAGATTTTGAAGTAAATTCTCATTAAAAAATTTAGATAAAAATGCAACCCAATGCCTTCTCAATCAACCTTTTGTAGAATTTATAGGTGATAAACACATTTTAGTTAATAAGCCTACGTATATAAAAGTACAGATAAATTGCTTTCCGCGGAATTCTCCCGGGGCACATATCCTGATAGTGGTATTTACCTTTTCTGTTTATTATACAAAAGCGTGAGTCCCCTTGTGATGCCACTAGTTTGGACTCTAACAACACCCTCTACGTAAGTTAAAAGTAAAGGATTAACAGCTGCAAGAAGGGCCGTCGGGTCATGTAGATAAACACCTGCATATAAAATAACTATGTTAAGTAATTTATGGGATTTGTTTGAGTTCTTTAGCCAATCAACAAGACAAACCTTTGGTGTTGTATGCCTCCTCGTGATAAGAGAAGTACACCTCTAAGATTTTAGTCAAGTATTGAGCAAATTTCCCATTTGAACTTGCCAACTTCTCTCGATCAGCAGCTATATTAATATTGGTGACAAAAGAGACAAAATGCTATAGCATTAATTTAATCTGATCATACTGTTTAAAATGATGCCAACTTCTCGTTGATGGTAAAAAATGTGTACGCACTTCTGGTTTTAGTTTCAAGGGAGCATCAATTATTAGGGCGAGTTTGAGGAATTTCATGACACATATATTTATGAAAGCAAGCAGCAGTTTTTGAGCTCTACCTAGCGCAATCCAAAGATAAGCATCTCCTACAAGACTACACCCAATATGTCAGTGCAAAATCAAAGTAAACTCAGCCAAGTGCTCCCTATATCAATTGTTAATAAGAGACAAAAAAGAGGGAGGGGAGAGAGAATAGAAGAATGAATGGGATTGAAGCTGCACTGTTTTCCGTGCCTCAATTAAAGGTGCCACTGCTGCCCAAATCATGGCTTTAATAAAGAATTCTCATATAAGTACATACTTAACAAAATATCGCCCCTCATGAGACCACCTGGCCTAAGAAGCACACAAGTTAAGATCCTCCTATGTGTAAAGAGACGCCATTCCCATAAGAAAAAGGTTTACTTGAGTTGCCTTGAAAATCATCAACTCAGAGCAATCCTTTAGGGTTCTTCCAGCCAATGGCAGATGCAGAAGCACCTCATCCATGGCCTAGGTTCCGACTCAAGATGGGGCTTGACCCTGAATCTACAGCCTCCCCTTCATAAAGGTGAGTAAGAGCTCAACCTTGACGGTTAAAAAGTTCAAAGAAAAAAAATACTAGTTTGGAGCCTTAGGAAGGACAAAACTAATACATTCATGATTCATTCAACCTAAGCACCCCATGGGAATGTTCAGTATTAGAGAATTGGAGAATTGGAAATAAGCCTCTTCACTGAGGTATAAACCCATCCTTGATTACTCCAACAAAGTAAAACTAAGCTTACAACAAAGTTGAGGTTACGGCATACTACTTTCTAAGAACTGGGCATATGTCTGCCCATGTATACCTATCCAAACTTGCGGCCAACCCTACTTCCTTAATAGAAATAATGAATCTCTGCCTGGAAGTCATTAAGACTAAGCTCATTCTGTGCTTCCATTCTTTGTTTCAAGCACTTTGTTCTTCCTATCCCAATCCTCCATCACTGTTCCGGTTCCCTTATGATAGCTTCTTACATTAGAACAATGATCGGAACTGTTCATTCACAATTTATCCATTAAATAATGAAGATCTTCAGACAATGACAGAATACTAGGATTAGTTAATCCTGAAGAAATGCATCAATGCAAAGTATTAAAACTATAGAAGAATGCAATTGCAAACAACATAGGATTTATATAAGCAAGTTCATCAAAAGAGGTAAAGCCAAAAAGTATAGAAGTATAACATTACAAGCTGTAACGAAAGTGAATGATTAAGAATTTGGTGAAGGGTTACCTGTCAAGACAACTTGGTGCGTAACATTTATTCCCACGGCCAGCACATCTGCACCACTTGTAAATACAATATCTGCAGCATCTGGGTCACCAAAAATCTGGAACCAAACACAATCAATGAGTAAAAAGAACAAAAATATAAAAATGAGAGAGAGAGAGAGACCAACAACAATTTTTCCCTTCAGGAAGTTATATTTAGAACTTCAATACAAGAATGGGAACTCACATTGGCCTCTGCAGCTGGATTTACATTGCCATTCACTGCAAAAGCACCACCTAGAATAACAATCTGGCCAATGTTCTTAGAAAAATCGGGATCCAGCTGGATGGCCTAGACAATAGAAATCTAGTCATGAAATACATAAAGGTTAATAAGAAAACACAAAATCACCCATATATCAGACCAGTGCAATATTTGTAAGTGGACCCAATGCCACCACAGTGACTTTTCCAGGATTAATCTTTGCTTGCTGAACCAGAAAATCAGCAGCTGATTCTTCAATAGGCTTTCCTTCTGGTGGAGGGAAATTTTGGTTGCCAAGTCCATCCGCACCATGGACAAAATCAGCAATACGAAGTTTTGCTCCTTTCTGAAAAGAAACAAGGATTAAAAAACTTGGAAGAATCATAAGCACAATAACACACATATGGTACAGACACTTTTGTCAAATTAGTGCATACAAATCAGTGATCACAGAACAGAATCAACTTGAGAGTGAGGAAGTGCTTACAGTTATAGTGACATGGGAGCCTTCAGCTACAGGTATATCAGTTCTCCCTGCTACCTCTAACTACATTGCACATATTACAGAAGTAAGTAGGAAACTTCCTACCAGAATAACAAAACTCAACTTTACTTAATTCTTAATAAAACAAAGAATGACAAATAATCACATCAAACATATCATAAAAGCAAACCCCATAACTATACCAAATGCAAGGCATTTCTGGTCGCCAGGGTGGTGTAAACATTGCCGTAAATAGTTGTAAGTCCAATAACCTCCACCTCAGGCGATCGTAATGCCATAAATATTGCCATGGCATCATCTACAGGAAACAATTGGAATGACTTTTGTCCTCAGTCAAACAATCTCAACGAATTTGAACACTTAATTTATATCAACTACCCAACATGGAAAGACTAGGTTACTAACAGAATCACATCCAGAACTTATTAACGGGCCATCATCTTTTCTAGGCATGCAATTAGAAAATCTTGAACCCTTTAATTTACAATCGGCAAAAGATAAAGCAACGAATAAAAAGTAACCATTATAGAAGTGAGAAGACTAACCAATGCCAGGGTCAGTATCAATTATGATCTTCTTTGGCTCGGTTTCCATGAGCTGTGTCAGTGATTTTACAAAAGGAAAAAGGATAGATGAAAGGGGATTCAAAGGGATAGGTATTGTACAAGTAAAAAGAAGAAAGCGAGCCCTTTTGTTATTATATTTATGAGCAGATCAGAAAGTGAAATTGTTGTTTACTTCATTTCATACTCTATAAAGAGAAGATGCCTGCGTGCGTGGAAGGGAGTCCAAATCAATAACGCCAAAATATTTCGTGGCGTGGAATCAGAATTGATGAGGCCAAATGCTGAAGATCGATCCATGGATCCTTCGGGAGAATTTTCCATTATAATATATAGTTTTTTTTTTTAATGAACATATAGATAATTGATTGGCTAGAAGACAAATTCTTGGTCAGATTCGGACGACATAAATGATATATATGCTGGCTGTAAGAAACGTGGGATTTGGCTACATTCCCCGCCAAACTGGAAATGGATAGTACTATATTTTCATATAAATGTATAGACCCTTTTTCTGTTTGGGCCTGTACTCTTGGAGGGCCCATCTTGTACCACAAAATAAAAATAAAATATCTTTATTTGCCCTACGAAAAATTTAGTTTTTTTTTCCTAAAAAGTTATGAAAATCAATTTTTTAATCTTTAAAAGGTTTTTGCTACAAGAGTCAAATAATAATAATTTTAAATTATGAGCTTTGTATCTTATAATCTTACATTTGGTATATAAATTAAAAATGAGTCTGGAAATCTTACCATCCCAATAATCTTATAATCCTATGTTTATTCACTTTTTAAATTCCATTTATGGAGTTGATATTATTTTTGCCTATGACCAGGTTATTCATTGGACCTTATGACTAATCTCTTCGGTACTGCGAGGTCATTATTGGGGCAACCCTCATGACGCTTTATTCTCATCCCTTCAAGGATCGAACCTTGGAGAAGAGGGATTTTTTTTTAGAAAAAATAAATTGTATTAAAGTAAAAAGAAGATTACAAATACGAGGACAAGCAGTCCTCAGGAAAAGAAGACAAGTAAACGAAAGGAGAAGAGGGAGACTTGAATCTTATGGAATGTGATTATTTAAAATTATAGAATGAAAATTTTGTAAAATAGTATCAAGAATGTAAAAGTTGAAACAAATAATTTTTCTAATATTTTTTAGAATCTTACTCCTGTAAATGTGATTATCGGACTAGGATTCTCGAAAATGCAAGTCTCAAACCTAAAATCTTATTTAAAGAGAATCGAGTCCCTACCCATCTAACCAATCAAGTATTAACAAATTATTTTTATGATAGTAATAACACAACACAACTTCATCTATCATTTTTATATTGAGAAATTATATATATATATATATATATATATATTAAATCTATTGAAAAGAATCCTTTTTTGAGCTTATGTCCAAATATTAAGACTATTCAATTATAAATTCAATTGTAATTGACAAATTAAAATTTGTTCCTTAATAATTACTTAATCCTCAAATTTAGTAATCTCTAAAAATTATTCACAAATATATATCACTTTAACTGTAGCGTTAGAAACTCACTATCAATGATGACAATTACCTAAAGATCTTTCAGATAATTGTTATCATTGATAGTGAATATAGGATCAAACAGTTAACCTTATAATCGTCATCGATGATGGCAATTACCTAAAAAATCTTGTATAGTTGATTCAAACTCCACCACGGACTAATAGCTAGCCCTCATTAATGGCGATTATAAGATTGACTGTTTGACCCTATAATCGCCATCAATGATAGTTAGTTTTTGACGCTACAGTGAAAGTGATATATATTTGTGAATAATTTTTAAAGTTTGTTAAATTTAAAGATTAGTTTTTTAGGGGTATATATATATACTAGAGGTTGGATATATTTATATACTATATGTTTCACATATATGGTGCGTGCTATAATTCATTCTTTAATATTTTTAAAATAAAATTAAAATAATAACTATTATATTTTAAAATAATAACAAATTAAATTTTTTATTTTGTTAAATACAATATAAATTAATTATTACTATTTTTTAAATAATAAATTAAATTATGAGAATTTATTTATTTCTCTTAATAATTATTCATCATATCTACTTCCTCTCTCCCACATCCCCTCATTAAATTATTTTTAATATATTTTTTAAATTGGAAAATAGTTATTTTTGTGACATCAATGACCCTTCCGATCATTGATACATATGTAAGAAAACCTTGAAATTATAATAAAATAAAGGGTTTATCTAAAAAGTGTCCTATGACACTTATTAAGATTTCTTTTAATTAGTAGAAAGAGAATTTTTTTTTAAAGTTATTAAAAAGTTAAACAATATAATTTTAAAACCATTTTCATTGATTGATGGAAATCGTTAAAAGTACCCTTGACACTTGTTACTTGTTTACAAAATGCATTTGGCTCAGCAATTAAATCAATTATGTGAAGAATTGCACAATTTTCAAGACATTTCTAATGTTTCGTTCAAAATTTGATTGGTAGAATTAAATTTTTAGTTTATAATTCAATTCCATGCATTTTTAATTATACACATGCATCCAATTCCTTGTTTTATACCAGGAATTGCATAAAATTATTGGAATTGGATGGGAAAAAGACAAAACTGTCCTCATTCTCTACCCTCCCCATTTTGCTTCTTGAGGTCACGGAGACTCAAACCATGTTTTGAAGAATTTTTTAATAATGAATGATGTGATGGGGAGAGTGTAAGAGTTGGTGGTGTGTCATTACTGTGTACTTGAGCATCATTGAATCTTTTAATTTTTTTTTGTTAATCTCAAAAAAATAAATTCAATTGTGTTGATGTTTATTGTAATTGCACTTCAATTACAATGCACATGAGCTGATCCAAGTTCGGTTGAAGGATGATTGGGATTTAATTTTATGAGACACTTCTTTTAACTTTTTTTGTTATGGTAGGACTTTTTCTTAAAAAAAAATCAATACTTAATTTATAAAGATATTTTAGTCTTTTTACCTCACATTTAATTTGAAATTTCCAATTTTATTTGTACATATTAAACATACTTTTCAAGTCAAATAATTCAATTTCAATTTATCTCACCGATTATAATTTTAATTTCAATTCCAAACTTTTCTTACAAATTATAAACATTTAAAACAAAATTAAAAGAAATTAGGAAATGACTTGTGTTTTTTTCTTGCCTCCAAATTCCAATCAAATAATCCACCCTCCTTATCCAAAGTCTGATATAAAATATCATTACCATCACTCCCACTTCATCCCCATCCTCCGCCATTCTCTCTTCGGAGTTCGGACTATAAATTACAACTTCATCTCACCGACCACCACACTTTGCAGTAATACGGCCACTTTCCAGGTTGATTTGTTTTAATTGAGATTTTATGCTGTTCTCTAACTGTAATTCCCTCTTCCTCGTCTCCCTAATTTTAATCGGAAACTGCTGCTTCGTATTTCATTTTTCGAGACTTCAGAGTATTCGTTATCGTATGGATAGATAATAAGAAGCTTTATAATCTTTTTCTTTTTGTTTTTTTGCTGACTGCTTATAATTTATTCCTGTCTACTTCAGAGGATTTTATGACGGAATACTGCTTAGAAATTGTTGTCTCTATTGCAGAAAAACTAAGATCAAATATTAGTAATTGTTCTGTTAGGTAATTGGCATTGCTTATAAGGTTTTATATAGCTGTTCCTAAACTTGCAAAACCAAAGCTAGGTTAACATACACATGACATACAACTTATGCAAATTAAAAAAAAAAAAGATAAAGCAAGAGACAAGGGCTAGTTTTGATGGTGAGATTTGACGGAATGCCCTTGGTTCAAGGTTGTCAGACTCACTAGTTTAATTTAATTCATGAAAGGTGATGAACTCGGAAGAGTTTTCATGTCTATTAGTAGATATTAAAACATATATCCCAATCATAAATGATATTGATAATAAAATCTAAAGGGAGAAAAATATTGAAAATTCAAATGTTCATACATCCAGTGTAACAAATAAGAAACTGATGTAGGAGCAATAGGGAAGAGGAAGAGAGGAAATAACAGGGAGAGGGAAGGGGGAGAAGGAAGGAAGGCGGAAGAAAGAAGGGAGAAGAGAGCAATCAGATTAACCTACAATTAATCATTGACACCCAAAATCCCCCTACCACCTAAAGCTAGCTTAGGGTCAGATGTCTAGCATAGTTATTATGATTTTCTTCAATGGGTCAAATCTTTCTGTGCTGCTAAAATTTTTCTAATGTACAAATATTGACCGCAGATGGTTTTTTTATGCTGGGACCGGCCATCTCACCAAGACCAGAAGGCCTGCATCGATAAGTAATATAGTATTGTTTGACTTACTTTTAAGGATTTTTAGGAGTATTTAAATCCTCTCTGGGAAGTTCAAACTTATCACTCGTGCTTGTTAACCAGGTCTGGTACTCTCAACTATGACAGTAAATATAGAAGTGCTACTGCTAAATCCTTGTCTTCCCTTAAAGAAGACAAGGGGTTATCCAAAGATGGATTTTTACTAAATCATGCTCGAGTTTTGGTAGGTTCTGGTATTGACACTTTTGAGAAGGGCAAGAGTGCTCTCAGAAGTTGGAGGTTTGCAGATTTCACTTCTGTTTTCTGATGTATATAACAAATATTGGGGCCAAATCCCAGAAGAATGACTGATATCATTTGCAGGCATTTTGGGTTGAATTGGGCATTTGTTGATCCAAAAACTCCTGTTCAACAAGGAGTGAAGTTTTGTGTTTGTGTAAAGGAGTTCGTTCCATGGGTCATGATGCCTCTTCAGGTTGTGTATGTAAATGAAAGTAGAACTAAAAAAAACCGCATGGCCTCTTTTGGTTTTGGAAGTGGCACTCTTGATGGTCACTTACTGGTGAGTGTTTTCTTCCTGCTGCTTATCTTTTTTTGGTAGGTAGTGTTTGTGAGTGGAGTCTCAAATCTTATAGTGATTGAGTTCTTTTGGAGAGATGATTTTTCAAAAAATGCCTTGCCTCCTTATCCAATGCTTTCAACGCATTTATAAAAGTAAACATGTCTTTGGCATTTCATGTTTGGAAAACTAGCTGTTTGTAATTGCATGCATCACTCTGCAATAGTATTCTTTCAAGTGTGTTCTTTATGTTTTCTGAAACCTGTACTGAGTGACTTCCTTACTCATATCTAATTACATGATGAGTTCCTGAGAACTAGCAGCATTTACGTTTTACTAGCAGCAAGCCAAGAAACTCGGGCAATAGCAAGAAAACGGGAAAAACTCCCTAGTTCTTTGAGTGCTAGACCCTGTACAAAAATCTCCGAGTCTGCCCTATCTCTCCTCCACCTCAATTCACTTTAATCCCAACATACCTTTAAATTATAGCTAACAAATTGCGAATTCACTGTCATTTCCAAAACACCATAGCGCTCATCTCATAGCTTCACCATATAACTTGGTGCACTCTGGATATTTATTTTAAGTGGGGGTAATTTGACAGAGAAAATAAAGTAAAATGCATTACATTCCTCTTTTGTCTGACTTTCATTGTTTGTTTGTTGTACATTTCAATTTTATCATCTTATGTTTTGAAGCCCTTGGTAAGAAAGTCAAAACTACTTAGTATAAACATGTTAACATACTAAGTTTGTCTTGTCCTTGAATGTTGTCCTATATTTAGGGAGTTATAGTAGAGAAATTCTTAGGTGCATGTATGTGTCATATCATTTGTCCACTGACATTATATTCATCTCATTCTTTACTTTTCAAACTAAAGGGCCGACATGATAAATAAATAAAAAATAAATAAATAGATGAATGTTATTAGCAAGTACTCAAATGATGTGGCACAATACATATACCCAAGAATTTTTCTACTGATAACTGAAAAGTGGACAACCCTGATTAGATTTGATATATTAATCTCTGTGGAAACAGGCAGGAGAAGAGCGATTTTCAGTTGAGATGGATGAGAATGGGCAAGTGTGGTATGAAATACTTTCCTTCTCAAAGCCTGCCAATATTTTGTCTTTTGTTGGGTATCCATATGTCTTTCTAAGGCAAAAGTATTTTGCTCATGAATCTACCAAGATGATGCTGAAATGTGTTAATGCTCCAAAGTCATGACTTGTGTACTTTACCCTCTTTTTCATTTGTTAATTAGTTACTCTTCCATTTTCCTTTTGTAACTATATATATATATAGTTCTTGAAAGTTGACACTCTGTTGGTAAGCTGTTATGTGTAAACTATGCTGATAGATACACATGAAGCTCAATCTTTCTTCTTCCATTTCCTTCATTCTCAGCAAAAATAGGGAAGAAATAAGTAGGTTTTAGGGCATGTTAATTTTTTTCTTCATTATTTTTATAGTTGTTTGAAATATAAAATAAAATGTAATTATTTTTATATTTTAAAATTAATTAAAAAAGTAATGTTCTACTCCTTCACATGTAGTTTAACTTTTCTTTCTTACTTAAATTAGGTCAAACTACAAAGAATTATTTTCAATTAAGAATGTACTTTCCTTTTCAATTTTAAAAGTTGATCAAAGACCATTCAATTATAAATTTGAGCAATTTAATTCTTTTTTCATTCAAAACATGTAATATTTGTCAACCCAAAAAAAATCCTAACTGCTGGGGCACCTAGGGAATTTTGGATTTTTTTTTTCTTCATTTTCCCTTCCAGTTCCACAATCTCACTCTAATCAAAATCTTTTCACGAGAAAATAATATGATATTATATGAGAAAAGAGATAAATACGACGAGAATATATGTGATCAACCACTAAATTATTTGTATCTATCTATCTATCTTCTCAAATAATCTTGTAATGCTATTTTTCACATGAGATATTTAAATTCACATTTCTCCCTTTTCTTTCTTTTTATCAATGATTTTTGTACTAGATTCCATTTTTATCTTCGCATTCAATCTTTTTTTTTTTTTAGGATTTAGTATGTTTGTTTTGGGGTTTAAGGTTTGAATTTTCCAAAGTGGTAATTTTTCATTAAGAAAAACTTCAATATTAGAAAAACAAAGTCTAAGTAGGAGTTGGTTTGAGAATCAATGAATCATCACCCTAAATACTTTTGTTTGGCATGTTGATAAAAAAAGTTTGCTATTAGTTTTTCAACGGAAAAAAATATTTGATTTTCTTATAAAAAAATCAATTATATAAAGTATACACATGATAATTTTTATAATTTAATTTTTTAAATTATAATTTCTCCCATTGATAATTTGATATACCTGAGACTTTATTAGGTTGTACTAGTATAACGAGTGAAGCAAACTTAGACAAAAATATCGAGATTGGTAAATGAAACTTTAGAAAAAGTTGTTTATATATTTGTTTACATTCTTTCTATTAAATATTAAGTTGTTAAAGATAGTTTTTTGTTTTGAACCATAATTGATGATACAAAATATTTTTTGTTAGTGACTTAATAGTTAATTCTGTAAGAAAGAGTCAAAAATGGAAATCCAATCAAGCCTTGAACGGCTCAACTCATACTCATTTACAAACATGAAACATCTGAGAGTTGGAGCCGAGCCGAGCGACGGCTCTACTGTGCGGTCAAAAATCGAAATTCTGAAGTGACATTGACAAACGTGTATGCTTACGATGCCCGCGCTGGTCGTTTTCGTATGCCGCCTTTTTTCTCAAATCTAAGCTTGAAACGCTCCCCCAAACTAATGGGAACTTCCTTCCTTCCTTCACTTTAATTTCACTCTTCTTCCTCTTCCTCTTTCTCTTTCTGCGATCTCCCCTTAGGGCACACTTTCTATTCCCATCCAAGTCTCGCCAATGAAGCGCGATTTCTACGAAATCTCCGATGACGAATGGGACAATCATTCCTTTAAGCCCTCTCGAGTTCTCAAGAAACCGCAGACTTCTACTACTCCGCCTCCTCCTCCTATTGAGTCCTTCGCTTTTGGGTCTACTAATCCCGATATTTCCGACAATAGTAGCGATGATGATTGCGTCGAAGTGACGGGAAATTTGGTGGAGCAAGGTTTGGAGGATGAGGATGTCGAGCTAGAGAGAGGCAGGTCTCGGGCAGTGGCAAATCGTGGCCGTCGCTTCGTTGTCGATGACGAGGAGAGTGATGGGGATGTTGAGGAGAGCAATAGGGATGTTGAGGAAGTGTATGAAATAAGCTCAATTGATGATGAGGACGAAGGAGAGGAGGAGGAGGAGGAAGGGGATGAAAATGACGTGGTGGGTAGGGCTTTGCATAAATGTGCAAAAATATCTTCGGAATTGAAAAGAGAGCTGTATGGGTCCTCGGGGACTGCTTGCGATCGGTATTCTGAGGTGGAGTCTTCTTCAGTGAGAATTGTAAATCAGGTATCTGAAGTTTATTTGTTTTGTTGATACAGTTTTCGAGCTTTGGTACAAGCATGCTAAGCATTATTTTATACTAAATCTGAATTAAGAGAGGTATTGTTTTGTTTGCCTGGTGTTTTCAGCTTGATTGAGCTAAAATGACATCTCAGTCACTGTGTTTTTGTGGAATTTATAGGATGATATTGATGTGGCATGTGGGTCCGAGGATTCTGATTTTCAGCCTGTTCTCAAGCGATATCAGCTGGTTGGTGTCAACTTTTTGCTTCTCTTGCATCGGAAGGGTATCGGAGGAGGTACATATGTTTCATTATTACTAATGGGAGTCTACTGTTGGTTGCATGTATGCGTTTCAATATTTCTGTGCTCTTTTGAAGACAATGAATGACTTGGTGCTGATTAATACAAAGGAAAATGTTTCAATTTCAAATTAAAATATCTTTTGTCAGATTAAATACACTTCCACTTCATATTATATTTATTATTAGAGATAGAGATATATAATAAGAGAGTGGAGGATTGGGGGGAAGAGGATAGGGATTGTAAATCTAAGTTTTTACTTTTTAGACATGATAGGTTTTGTTTGAGTGAGGAAGAGTCACCTTCAACTTTGAGAGTTAGTTTGAGGGCAAACCGGCATAGTATTTTTTTATTTAGTGATAGATATTGCGGTTAAATGCTCTTACTACATTTCTGCAATATTTAGAACTTCGGAAGATCATATTTTATTTGTTGAGCCCTTACTCTATTTGCAAGTATCCTTGCAAATCCTAGTTGTACAGAAAAGGAACAATAGTGCATAATGGAGAACATTACTTTCATGTAAGCATTGTAGCTGCTATTGTTAATCTCTTCCAGTGAGATTGGATCAGTGATATCATGAGAATTAAATCTTCTCCTTGGAGGCCTATTATACTTGAGAAACACTAAATCATTATTTTTTGGCTGTGTAAACATGTCCCCTTAATCATCCTAGGATGGGTAAAGTGAATCTCCAATAGTAGCCCTTGTAAAATTAGTAAATTACTAAAATTAAGCTCATAATTGCTTTATTAATTTGTAGGAGTGCTTGTAGTGTGAGCTACAACTACACAAAAATAGCCCTTTAGCATATGTACATGAAAGTTGCAATAGTACACACTACACACATGGTGTAGCACCAAAATCTATAGCGTTGGGCTTCATGTTTTAGTGTGAGGCGTGAGCTATAGCCTGCTATCTATAACTTGGTTATTTTTAAATAATTCATATCACTAATTTACTATTAAAGCATTGAATGTCTAAAATGGTCCCCCAAAATATTTATTTCATGCTCCATTTCTAAAATAGATTATGTGACACCTAGGCTAAAGTAAGCTAGTGATTAGTGAGTTTGGGCTCCTACTGTATGTAATAACCCTTGTACTTCACCTAATTGACAATTATAATTAGATGCATAGGGTGCTTGGCTTAGTAAAAGAAGTCAGTGAGCTCCGTTTTAGTATTATTCTATGTTTCTCTAGAGGATTAGTGTTGTTTAGAGGGAAATTCTATCCCCTAATAATTAGTATTATCCGGTGCTGAACCTAATAGACATTTTTCCAAGTGGATAGATTCCTCATTAAGAATATCTCTATTATATAGTTCCATGGCCATTCATTCATACTATGTTATAGAATGAATTCTATGTATTTGGCCTTTCATAGAGCCTGAGTTTATGCCTCTTGAAACACCATTATGTAATGTCTAAGTGATTTCATATTTATTTGTTTCATGTCGTTGGGCTATTTCCACATTTTCTGGTTTTCATTTCGGTATAATCTGATTCATTAGAGATTGCTATGAAGTCAAGACTTAAGACTGACTTCTTTTTTTAATACAGCCATATTGGCAGATGAAATGGGTCTTGGGAAAACAGTTCAGGTATGTTGTACTCCTTTAAGATGGTGTATGTGGCAGTGATTTTGAATTTGATCCTTGATTCATCGGATTAAGAAATATTTTGGTCTAACAGGCCATCACATATTTAACCATGTTGAAACACTTGCACAATGATCCTGGTCCACATCTTATAGTATGCCCTGCTTCTGTTTTGGAAAATTGGGAAAGGGAGTTACAAAGGTGGTGCCCATCTTTTTCTGTTGTACAATATCATGGTGCTAGACGAGCAGCATACTGCAAGGAGTTGAACTCTCTATCTAAGGCGGGCTTGCCTCCTCCATTTAATGTGCTTCTTGTGTGTTATTCGCTGTTTGAACGGCACAGGTTCATTTATTAATACAGCATTGGCAATTTTATTGGTTTTTGAATGTTAGTTAAATTTTTCTAATTTATATTCACTCTAGTGCACAGCAGAAGGATGATCGTAAAATTCTAAAGCGTTGGAGGTGGAGTTGTGTTCTGATGGACGAGGCACATGCTCTGAAGGACAAAAATAGCTATAGGTGGAAGAATTTGATGTCTGTTGCACGAAATGCAAACCAGCGGTTGATGCTGACGGGGACGCCACTTCAAAATGATCTTCATGTATGACTTTCAGTGAATGCCAATGCTACAATGTGGCTTGTCTGACATATAATTATTTCTTCTTATTGAACTACATTTTGCTTACACTAATGAACACATGGAACATCTTGTTTCCTTCTGAGTTTTCATAGAATAATAATATTGTTGCTCCATCCTGATGTACATCTTTGTCGAGTATGTTATTAGTTAATTATGATGTTTATTTCTTTTCTTTAAGTGTTCTTCCATTTTTAAGTTGTATTCTCTTGAAAAAAGATTGTGGAAAAACTGCTTTCTAGTGTTTCTAATTGAAAATGCTCACTGATCAATCCTAGGTTTATTCTTGTAACTAAATGATTTAAGTTTGTCTGGGTTTCTTCATTTGGTATAGAGTATAGACATTGCCATGGTTGTTAAACTTGCAATTTTACTCATAAAATCCTGAGTTTCAGAGTTTGAGTCCTTAAATTGCATCAACTCGCAACTTGATGAACTCACTATAAACTTGTGAAATTGAGTAAATCACCTGTTGGCAACTGATTTCACGGGTCTGAATCTTTACTTGTTCAAAGCTATCTCTTTGGCTGAATATGGCTTGGCAAGCCACTTACGAAACAAAATGAAGTTATACGATATGATAAATACAGCTTCTGAGAAGCATATTAATAGTGTATAATGGGTTTATGTAAGAACAACTAGAACTTGGGGAAGGAGTGCAAAAAACTTATCTCTGTTAAATTGTGCCAAGCATGTATTTGAGTCTCATGTAACAATCTCTCTGCCTATTAATGTGCTTGCATTATTGCAATTTTGTTTATCAAGTAAAGCCTTGTGATTTTTTTCTTTTTTGAATTTGTTGCAGGAGTTGTGGTCATTATTGGAATTTATGATGCCTGATCTTTTTGCTACTGAAGATGTTGACTTGAAAAAGTTACTGAATGCAGAAGATAGAGATTTAGTTGGTCGCATGAAGTCCATCCTAGGGCCATTTATATTACGGCGACTAAAATCTGATGTGATGCAGCAACTTGTTCCTAAAATACAACGAGTGTGTTGGTCACCCTTTAACTCTGATTTCATACAATATATTTGCTTCATTTAAGCTTACCATTTATGGTAAAATGTGTTACTGCAGGTTGAATATGTTGTAATGGAAATGCAACAGGAACATGCCTATAAAGAAGCCATTGAGGAGTATCGTGCTATTTCACAAGCTCGAATGGCAAAATGTTCAAACTCCAATAATGTTCTTGAACTTCTTCCTCGCCGACAAATTAACAACTATTTTGTCCAGTTCCGCAAGGTTTTGGATGCTCTACATATTTATGCTTTGATATATACTTCAGCTTTCTTCAACTTTTTTTCCATTCAAATTGCTTCCTTTTGGTTGTTTATATTTTCTGTTTTCTATTCCAGATTGCAAACCATCCCTTGTTAGTGAGGCGAATTTATAGTGATGAGGATGTTATTCGCTTTGCTAAGAAGTTACATCCAGTGGGTGTTTTTGGCTTTGAATGTACTTTGGACAGAGTTATTGAGGAGCTTAAAAGTTACAATGACTTCTCCATTCACCGGGTAAATCTTTGAGCCATGACAATGCTTTTCTTCAATTCTTTTCTGGTTTACTTTCGATAAATAATATTTTAAATTAAAATGGAATTTTATCCCACAGGCATATGTTGTATCTCTTAGTTTTTTTCTTTTAAAAATTTTACATGGTCTTTAAAGAAGTTCCAAGCTTATCATTTATCAACATTTTATTTATGCTTGGAGACAATTTCCTTTGAATGAAAATTGGAAGCCTAGGTTTATATTGGAGGTTCTTTTTATCATTTTCCTTACGGTAAAAAGGAACTCAGCTTTTATCATTGTTTATCTTCATTTTCAATTGAAATTTGCAAATTGTGTCACTTAGGCATATAGCTAGTTGTCTCTTAATGCAAATCCATGTTGAGTATATAAGAGTTCTACTTCTAACCCATTTCTTGCACATGTTATTGACGTTCTCTCAATATGAGAATCAATTCTATTAAATGAAGGACAGGTTTATTACCAGTCAATCCTATGTCTAAGTAGTAATATATACATTTGGTTCATTTATGAGAACCAAATGTCTGGGTTACTTGGAGCGCCAATTATATGCTTATAATGATGCATGAAGTTGGTAGAGGACTAGAGGTCAGAGAAGATGGAGAGTTTCTAAACATGATAACTGGGGATTCTTCAAGTGTTCATTGCAAATTCACAAGATAGGCTATCAAGCTTCAGAGAGATCCTTGTAGCTTTAATGTTCTCTGTACTAGGAAATTACTTTTTTTTTTTTTAATTCTAAAATTTTTGTATAGATTATTTCTGGATATTTTCTTCAACCCTAATGCGTACAGTTACCTAATCTTAACTTATCTTAGGCTGTGTTTAGATGAGATTATGTTGGTATACATTTGTTTCCTTTTTAACAGTATTATATTTGAATTCTTTACAGCTTTTACTACACTATGGCGTCACTGATAGAAAGGGTATCCTTTCAGATAAATATGTAATGCTTTCGGCAAAATGTCGGGTATGTTTTGGGTGACTTGAAAAAATTCTGTGACTGTAATTATCATTTCTGTGGAGTCTAGCGCAATTATTTTCTGGGTATGCTGAGTTGCTCCCTTGATTTACATAGGTGTTATCAGAACTTCTTCCTTCCCTACAAAAGGGTGGTCATCGGGTTTTAATATTCAGTCAGTGGACATCAATGCTTGACATATTGGAATGGACGCTGGATGTCATTGGATTGACCTATAGACGACTTGATGGAAGGTACATGCTGAAATTGTGTTACTCCTTTGATGATGTATGCCTTATAGAGAGTGCAATGACATCTGAATTAGTCAGAGAACATGGCAGTGTCTTTATTGATTTTCTCCTTGAGAGACGTGCATGTGTTCATGCCCACCATTTTTTGAACATTGTTTCATGAATGCAGCTTTTCCTTGCTCTCTGAATTCCACTTTGGTTGCCAGTACACAGGTAACAGAGAGGCAAACAATAGTTGATACGTTCAATAATGATACTTCAATATTTGCATGCTTACTTTCTACGAGAGCTGGAGGACAAGGCTTGAACTTGACAGGAGCTGATACTGTTGTAATTCATGACATGGATTTCAATCCACAAATTGATAGACAGGCAGAAGATCGCTGTCATCGGATCGGTCAAATGAAGCCTGTAACTATATATCGGTACTCATTCATAAATCATTACCTAATAAATTAAGCCATTTTATGCTTTGATGGACTGATGTAGTGATGCTCTTGATGTACTCCATTGCAGACTGGTGACCAAGGGTACAGTTGATGAAAATGTATATGAGATTGCAAAAAGAAAGCTAGTATTGGATGCTGCTGTGCTCGAGTCTGGCATGGAGGTGGATAATAAAGGTGACATGCCTGAGAAGACCATGGGAGAGATATTATCTGCAATTTTGTTGGGTTAAAATATAGTTTACAGAAAAATTTTCCTTTTTTGCCTCCCCATGCTCACTCTAGTTCTGTTCAAATACTGACTAGAATCATTCCAAAAGATGGGAGAAAGCGGATTGGCCACCCTGACAATTTGGTAAGAATACCATACAGGTGTACATTACCCTAAAGTTCATGTATTGTAGTCTGATGGGAATTGTGGATATTGTTAGCAGACAGTTTAGAGTGTGTTAATTTAAAGTTGCAGATTTGTATAACCCACTCCAACACACGATGAGGTGTTCAGAACAACCATTTAATTTTTCTTTGTATGGTACTTACAAGTTTCGGACATACCTGGGTGTGGGTATACATTCCTAGCAGTGTAACAAAAGATGGATTTAGAACTAGTTATAACAACATTCTCTCTCTGGTTTTGTGTGCAAATACAAATTGGGGCGATTTCACTGCTGGAGATGTGCCTTCTGGAATTTCTCAATCATAACTATATGTTGATAAAACAAGTTTAGGAGTCTCATGATATAGCAAGTGGTGGGTATTCTATATTGTCTCGGGTGGTTGTTGAGAGTTTTATTTCCTTTATAAAATTTCTGTTAGTTTAAACTAAATTAAGACCCGGTCAAGTTGTTGATATTGGAGATTTCGTAGGGTCCACCCACTTTTCACCCTTCAGTAATCTTAAAAAAAAAATACAATGTTTATTATATTTTTTATTTGATACAATTATAACTTTTCTTTTTTTATTATTTTAATATAAGGGATAAAGTGGTAATTTTAATACATTTTTATTCTATTTTTATTTTCAAACTTTATTAACAAACACATTAAATGCATTTTCTTTTTGTTTTTGCGTAAAGAACGTTCTTAATCTTCGTAGCATTTGTTTTGTTTTCCTGAAGTTTAGGCTGTGTTTGGTAAGAAGGAATAGGAAAGGAAAAAGGATGGAATGCACCATTCTCGCATATATTTTTTTTACCAAACAAATCACACTTTTTTGGAATGTCATGAAATTATATTTTTGTCCTTACTTTTGTATCAATTTTTATTTCATTCTTATTTTTAATTTAAGGGTAAAATGATTATTTTATCCACTTTTATATCATTCACATCACATCGACATGACATTTTCATTCACTCCAATATTTTTATTCACATTCCTATTCTCTCATCTTTTCTGTTTACCAAACACATTCTTATTCCTTTCAAATTATACTCCGCCCTTTCTTGACATATAAATTTTATCTAGTTTTTGATCAATATAATAAAATTCTAAGCACAATTTTCTTTTTAATATAATAATTCATTATACTGATTCATTAATAAAACAATTTATTGAATACTATATGGGCATATTGTGAGATTTGAACAAAACCATAATGATGTCGCAAAGTGACAAAGAAAGAACAAATGATCTGGTGCTTCTTTTTAAGCTTAACAAAGACATCAATATGTAATTTGATCTTTTTTATTTTTGAAAATTATTTTATAAAAAATATTTTTTAATTTATATTAGTATTATTCTAATATACTTATGCACAGATTATTAATAAAAAACACTTACCTTTTGTATCCTTTTTTAAACTACTTTTTGTATTCTTTTCAAAGCCTAGACAAAAAATATTTCCGAATTTGTCATAATAAATAGAATCATTTTGAAGCTTCTATAAGGACTTAATTACAAATAACATGTAGTCATAAGGATTTAATTAAAAATTAAACATTATTTAGAGTAAGGCAATGCAATTTTAGAGACGCAGGTCAGGGATCAAGAAATAGGGATTACGTGCTGGAAAAGCCATTCTTGAATCAAAACTATAGTGTGTACACATGATCATCGCTGGCTGTCAATTTTTGTCTTGTATGAGATGAGAGGTATATGGTTTGAAGAAGCCGTAAAAATACCGACCAAGCCGATTCTTCTTGGTTTTGACACCTACAAATTTCACCTGTTCAACCACGAAGCCTGGGTCTGCATTTAGCGTTGATGCATTGCAGATCAAACTCGGACGCAGAATCTGATATACAAATCATTCGCGATATCAGGATGGAGAATCCAATGGCGGTGATGTGGGAGAATCTCATGAGAAATCATAACAAGTCTTTTAAATCACTTTTCTATAGCACCGATTCTTCCTCTTATGGAGACGTCGATTCCCCCAACCTCATTCCTCAGCTCTCTCCTCTTGCCAACTCTGTCGTCTCTCGCTGTTCCAAGTACTTCATCTTCTTCTTCTTCCTTTTGATTTCATGATGCATTGCTTATTTGATGAGTTTTTCTTCTTCTTTTTTTTCAAATACTGGTTTGAACGCAATGTAGCCTGTGTCAGAGTCTGATAAATGACGTTATACTGCCATTTGAGTTAATTTTAGAATGAATATCAAAATAATGTGCTAAATTGGATTGCAAGGGAATGTATGAGGATGAAGGAAAAAAAGAAAAAGCAATGTAGTACTTTAATTTGCACACAATAGAGAAGGGAGAGTCAGCAAAATATATTAGGACTTAGGAGCAATGAATAGAACGATAATAGTTCTCCAACCTGACAAAGCAACTTAATTACCTTCTTAAATTCTTTGTCATTCTTTTCAAAAAGCTTCCTTGTTTAGATATCACTTCCATTCTGTTTTTCCTTTATCACAGATTTTATAAATCTCTAGTGGCCAGACACTCAGACTTCATTCTGAGTCTATTTCGGCCTTCAAATGGGCTCTAATACCTGACTAAATAATTAGATGTACATACAATCTTGAATGATTTTCAGACTGTTTGTAGGCCTTCAATGTTGAAATTTTGCTGCCAACATGGAGAAATGTGGATTGCATGTCTCCATATTCCACAACCCTGTAATATCTAGTAAAGCATGATATGTTCAAATTTTTGTCTTGTAAATGTGTTATTATGAAGTTAAATCTCTTTCTTTTTGTTTTCCCTTTTGCTTTCAGAGGATCTCTTGTTCTCTATTCTTCTAATTTTCTTTGTATTTTCTATCTTCTCTTCAAAAAAATTCTTGTTAATCTAAAAGAAGTTATCAGCAGAGAATAACAGGTGTTACCAGCAAGTAAAAATAGGTGTAAAAGTGACGTTAAAAATAAGGTGTGAGAGTAGTCCTTTATAGTCTTTAGGCATTCAATCTTTAATAATTTTGTAGGATCCTTCAAGTCTCTACCGAAGAATTGCAGCACGGCTTTGACTCAGAGCTCCCAATTGGTGTTAAAGGACTTCTGACTTATGCACGAAATCTCTTAGAGTTTTGCTCCTTTAAAGCACTTGAAAAACTCAGTAAAAGTCAAGATTATTTAAGTGACAAGGAATTTCGCCGTCTGACATACGACATGATGCTTGCCTGGGAGGCACCCAGCGTGGAGTGTGATCCTCCAAAACATGTGAGATAGTCCATCCTTAGCTTTAATATCTGTAAGATGCAATGTAACTCTCTTTCCCTCATTTTGTTAAAATGTTTATAAGGTATGATGTTTCTACATATTGGGTTTTGACCATGTTGCTGCCTCTTCAATTTCAGGAAACTGCTTCTTGCTGTAGGCATGAAATGGAGGATGGGGATGAGGATGAGGATGAGGATGAGGGGTCCTTATTTTATTCAAGTTCAACAAATATGGCACTTCAGGTGCTCTTTGTCGCCACAGTCATTAAAATATTAAGTTCCGTTAATAATGCAAGGATTGAATCTTCATCTTCTTTTTTTCGTCAGGTTGATGTTGACAAGACAGTTGGTCCAGAAGCCTTTGCACGCATAGCTCCTGCTTGTGTTCTTGTTGCTGATATTATAACTGTCCACAATCTTTTTGATGCACTGACAAATTCTTCAGGCCATCGTCTTCATTTTCTTGTGTATGACAAATACATAAGAAGCATTGACAAGTATGATCTTTATCCTTCAGTGCTGTTAAATTTTGAAGTTTGAATTCTTATGTAAATTGCATTTTGTGTATCAGTCCAAACATTTTTGTGATGAACATTGAGCAACTGTTTATCTGAATTTAGTGATGAGTTGTTGCTTGTTAGTGTTCTGTTTCTTCAACTTTAGTTATGTTTAAAGAAAAGCTAAAGACCTGCTGTATTTATAGCATTTTGTGACCTCAATAAGCATCTGCTATTAAATAGAAATTTAAAACAATTTGATTCTAAATGATTATGCAAGCTTTTTTTCCTCCTTATTTGCATAAACATGGAATAATTGCATTTAGATTCTAAAAGAAAGAAAAATTTGCCATTACTTTTCAAGGTAGATAATTCCTGCCTTGTGAAATGATTTCTGCTACTGCTTAAGAAATGTAATTGTGAATAACCAGCTGTAATTTTACCATGTGGAAAAATAACCTTATGTATTTTTACTGTATTAAAAATAGCATAATTAATTTAATCAACTTGTACATAAAGGTAGAGTAGTATACCAACAGAGGTTAGGCATAGTGAAATAAGCCAGTCGCCCACAACGTGATGCCTGACAATGTCTCAAGCAAGATTGTCTGCAGTAAAAGATACCTGTGAAAAACTAAAAAGGTAGAATAATAGATCCCTTGACTTTAAGCACCATATCAAGGAGAATTAGTTTTATTACATAGGCAGATTTTTAGGGAAGATCGATTTCCTAATTTTGTGCTGGAATAGCTGTATAATTCTGATTTACCACAAATAGCAATACTACTCAATAACTTGATGTCAGTCAATAATTCACAAAAAAGTGCTAATCCTACAAGGATTTAGATTTCCAGCTATCACCAAATCCATAAGGAACTCTGACATCAAAATAAGATCCAATAACTTGTAGTTAGCATGATCCCAAACCCAAATACAACATCAAACTAGGAAATACAAGAACTACTAAAGCATCCATAGGAGCCCAGAAAAAAACTTAAATTAGAAGAATAAACTTTTACTCTTATTTACACTTAGCTAGTATGGTCAAGTAAGATCTTTGGAATAATATGATCAACAACATAATTATAATTAAACCAGAATGTTTGGACAAATTGAGCCTGTGACTGTGGCTTTTCTAGATCCCAATCCACAGTGTTAATTGATGATCGTTATGGTTTACATTCTTTCTAACTGTAAGCTTTATGCAGAGTTATTAAGAATTCAAAGCATATGTTGGAAACTTCAATAGGAGATCTTCAGCTTGATGATGGAGAGGTTGTCATTGATGTTGATGGAACAGTTCCAACTCAGCCAGTTCTGCAACATATAGGAATGTCTGCATGGCCTGGTGAGTCGTAAGCCTTGAAATAGGTTGCTTATCAAATTTGGAAGTCTAGTTGTCGTGGATGATTATAAACCAAGAATCTTATAGGAGAGACTTTTTTATTTTTAGGTTTGTGTATTGTAATTGTCCTCTCTTGTAAGTTTTCATCTCCATTTTTTCTCTTTCTATGCTATCCTTTAAGCATACAGGTTATCGATATGCACATATATTTACTCTTTGATTGTTGACAGATTTTAATGTCATTCATTTATCAAATGAGATGTTCAATGGTTTTAGGATTATTGATAGTTTAATCATGTGACCATTTTATTGTAGAGTGTGGTGATTTAAGGGATATTAAGTTGTAAAATAAGAGAGAGGCAGGGAGGCAGGGAAATAATTTTAAAAAGATTGATAGTCATACATATAGAATTATCTTGGGACATCACTCCTTGTGAACCTATTTCAGACTCAAATACCTATAAACCCGTCCTGACACATGACCAAGAACCCCTCCAACGAACTTTTAGAACCAACTCAACAAGAAGTCAACCAACCTTTCAACCCAAACAACCCTCACAGCCTGAAAATCATTCCCAACCAAAATTTTTCATGTTTTCTTCACAAGACCTAAAACTCAAGAAGGAAAAGTTTAGGAGTTACCTGACCCAAACCGTGAGTCCAATCCAGGTCAGTCTCAAAACTCACTAAGCAATAATGATTTAGCTTCCATGGATGCTAGGCCAATAGCCTTAAGGAAAGGGAAAAGGTCCTGTCTTGATCACCAAGTCACTTTGCATTTGTAGCAATCTTGACTAAGTATAGGTGCCAAGTACGTCCATTTATGAGGCTCTCAAATCTCCTGAGTGGAAGGAAGCACTGTTGGAAGAATTAAAAGCTCTAGCAAAGAAAGGAACTAGGGAGATAAAAGAGCTACCTAAAAGAAAGCATCCAATAGGATATAAATGGATATTCACCATGAAACATAATGCGGATGGACCGATAGAGTATGAAGTGTTGAGTGCAATTGAACAACTTAGGTTTGAAGATGAAGTTTTAGGATGTGGTGTATACTTGTATTGATTAAGTTTTATAGTTGATTGTGATGGCTAATCTATAGCTAATGTGATGCCTAGCGCCCTCATATTTGCATTTGATCTTACAAACACAAATTAGTGTCATTTGTTTCTTTTAATCCAAATTAGTTGAGTTTTTACCAAAAACATCGAGGTGTAGTTGTTGCCTAGATGATGGAATCTACATAGATAAAATCACAATATGTAATGACCACAATACATGGCATTTGGTAAAGATGTCAAAGTAATTTGCCACATGCTTCTTCAATCACATTTCAATGTCTTGACTTGAATTTGATGAGCACCTGTCTGTAGTGTATAATTCTTCTTAGAATTACTTATCTAGGTTTTATTTTAATGATTCTCATATGCTCACATTTCTGTACTTTGTAGGACGGTTGATCCTCACCAATTATGCTCTGTACTTTGAGTCTCTGGGAGTTGGCACGTATGAGAAAGCTGTTCGATATGATTTAGCCACAGATATGAAACAGGTCATAAAGCCTGACTTGACTGGACCCCTTGGTGCTCGTCTTTTTGATAAAGCTGTGATGTATAAGTCAACTTCTGTGTATGTTATCTGGTGACATATAGAATAAACAACTTGTCTATATAAGTAACTTGTCATGGGCTTGCTTTTCACTTCAACTTTTATGATTTCTTGAAATGTATTGGCAGAGCAGAGCCTGTTTATTTCGAATTCCCTGAATTTAAAGCAAACTTGCGTCGTGACTATTGGTTGGACATTTGTCTTGAGATCTTTCGCGCTCACAAGTTTATAAGGAAATACAACCATAAAGAGATTCAGAAATCAGAAGTACTTTCCAGGGCTATTTTGGGAATCATCCGCTATCGTGCAGTTAGAGAGGCTTTCCAATTTTTCTCATCCCACTATAAAACACTACTCGCATTTAACCTGGCTGAAACTCTTCCAAGGGGAGATGTCATTTTGGAAACTTTGTCAAGTCGCTTGACAAATTTGACTACTGTTGCTGATAAACGCTTTAGTGGTATTGTAGATACTAAAAGGCAACTGACAATGTCCCCAGCATCTGTTGTGGCACTTGCTCGTCTTGGATTCATATCACCAGAGGCAGCTGATATTTATGAAGCAGCAGCAGTTGATAGTGATATTCGTATTGGTGAGACAAATCCATTGGAAGTGGCAGTGAGAAAATCCATTTTAGACACAGGAAGGGCGCAAGCAGCCCAGGCAACCGTAGACCAAGTGAAAGTTGAAGGCATTGATACAAATATCACAGTAATGAAGGTTGGTTATGATTTCATTTCATGATTTTTTTATCTTTTGGCAAAACTAACTTCTACTTACGATTGAATATTTTTGGAAAGCTAAGAGGGGGAAAATAGAAAGTCAGAGTAAAACCAAAAGTAGTTTTGTTCGTAGATGACTCTTTGTCTTTTCATGTATTCCATTATACTCACTTTCTTCCTTCAAATCCTTCAGCATTACAAAATTCTAGTGGTGGATTAAATTCTATACATCAAGTGCAAAACCTGAATTTTTTTTTTCCATTTCTGTTTTAGTTGAGTCTAATTTTTATCATTTTGCTTTTTCATTCTCAATCTAAATTCATTTCTTTCAACTTAGAAATCATAATCGAGTGATATCCATTGACTAGTTTAGCCTCTCAGAAGCTCGTGATAAGATTTCCTCTGGAGGATGAGGGAAAATCAAAGGAGTCTGTTACAAATAATTTTTTCTACTACTTTGCAGGAACTATTATTCCCCATCCTTGAATCTGTTGGTTGTCTACTGCATTTAGCCTCGTGGAAGGACTTCTATAGATCAGCAGCATTTTTGTTAGTCGCCTGTTACATAATTTTAAGGTGATTTTTTTTTTGGGAAATCACTATATATGACCATGATATTGTGTGTATTTGTGTCTGTGAGCGTAATGGTTGCTTTTGATAGAAATGTCCGTGTCGTCTTTGTTATACAAAACTTTATGATGTTGAAAGTTGTGGCAGTTAGATCTTAAAAGTATATTTAATGTGTTCAGTATATATATATTTTGTATAGTAAGTGTACACAATTAATTACGGTAGTTGATCTTTCAAAGAGTTTTGTATAGTAAGCGTACACTATAGAAAATTTTACTTTAGTTCATAATAGTACTGTCACTACTTACAAACTATTGTGAAATACCATGGTTACTCAATCTTGTAGAAGTTATTAACTCCGACTCCCATAAGGTTTCTATAAGGGTAAAATGAATGACTTGCAATGCTTTAGCTTTTATTTCAACATGTTCACTTCAACTATGAGCAAGCAATGACAACTTTAATATTATTATAATTTTGTGTTAAAATTGGCTTGTGCAGGGGATGGATCCAGTACGTATTTCCATCCATTTTTGTGTTTTTTGCAACTCTCATGCTCTGGCGTAGGCATTTCAAAAGTGGAAGACCATTAGAAGCATTCAGAGTAACCCCTGCCCCAAATCGAAATGCAGTAGAACAACTGTTAACATTACAAGAAGCCATCGCCCAATTCGAGTCACTTATTCAAGCTGGAAATATTGTTCTCCTGAAAATAAGAGCTCTTCTACTTGCTTTATCACCACAAGTGAGTATCCTAGTCCTTGTCCATTTCTATTAATTATTAAGCAAAATTAGTATGGCGTACATATATATGCATTTTATAGAGGTTGTGCTGCATTTTTTAAGTCCACTTGAAAAAAGGATCCTTATGTTTTGTGAATCATAGGCTTTGAACTTGTTATAAGTTGGATTCTATCATAGGAAAAGAAATTTTATCAAGCGAGGAATGGAAGATTACAACCAAATAAAAAAAGAAAGAAAGAGAGAGAGAATGGACGGTCCTGGATATTTGTACGAAAATAAGACAATGAAAAATTAAGTAAGCTCATTATGGCAAAATTACTCTCCAATTCCAAGAAAACATAAGAAGAAATCATGGGACGAACACCAAAGAGGCCAAAAATATCTATAATGCCCCATGAAACAACCTTGAATGTATTGAGTATTTAACTCCATCAAATGCACCAATTTTTTTAACTATCAAGTTCGCTTAAGGAGGGATAAGGAGCATAAAAGCAACTTTGTTGTTTTCCGTTGGAAAGCTCTGTTTATTTAGAATCTTGGTTCTTTTTTTTTTTTTCTTATAGTTAGTTTTAAATGGTAGAGGATCTCTTGCCCTCTCTTAATGTCATTTCTTGTTTCTACTCTCTTTCTTCAATTTTTTTAATAAAAAAAATTAAATGGGTGAACTTAAATTTCCATCTATTCAAAGTGTATAGGCATTAAGAATTAGAAAGTTTTGTAAATTAGGAGTTACTTGTGATGCTCACTGTTGAGAGGAATTAAGGATTTAGGAGTATAGAAGCAGCATTATTAATGTCATAACTCATAATTCATGGACTGACTTTGCTACTTATGTTTTGATAGATATGTACTGATTCAACTCTGTCATAAATTGTATGATTATTAAACAGAGGAAAATCCCATCTCAGTCTCACCATCTTGAATTATCCTTTTGTCCTTTAGGCTACGGAGAAGGTTGCAATATTGCTGGTTTTCATGGCTGGGGTGTTAGCTTTTGTTCCTCCCAAACACATATTTTTGGTGGTATTTGTAGAGTTATACACAAGGGAGATGCCTTATAGGAAACAAAGTAGTGAGAGATGGTTGAGAAGGATTAGAGAATGGTGGGTCAAAATACCAGCTGCTCCTGTCCAGCTTGTTAAGCCTATTGACAACAAGAAAGTCAAATGATAAATGTTTTACATTTATTTGACTCTAATCTGATAACAAAATTGTATAATTTTCCATTAATGATCATTGGTTGACAAGAATATTCTGATTTTTCCTTTTATTCTTTCTTTTATCTTAAAATTGTATAATCGTCTTTTTTGGGCAGCATCCTTGTATATTCTTTATGTGCTTCCCCTTTTGTTTTGGGATCAAAGTTTTCCCTTCATGTAATCTGATCCTGGGTAAATGTTGAAGTAAATTATAATATTTTTTCTTAGAAATTAAAAATTGCACTTAATACTTTTAGTTTAAAAAAATTACACTTGTTTCTTATTTAATTTAGGGTAAAGTATCTTTGGTATCCCTAACTTTTGCGCCTTTGGTCAAATATGTTCCAAATGTTTGATTATGATCAATAAATACAATTAATTTTATAATATTAGTATTAACACGAGATTCTCAATGTAACAATAAAGGCAATTATATAATTTTATTGTTTTGGAAAAAGCACATGTAATGTAAAATAATTTCATTGGCAAAAAATAAATTAGAATGAAGGTTTTTACTTTTTCTAACATTATATTAAAGGACTAAATTTAAATAACGTTTTTCATATTTTTTTTAATAAAATTTTTCAACTTAAAGAGAAATACGAAATGTAATCTACCGAGTACCGATCCTTAAAAAAAGAATTAATGTAATTTTCTCTAATAAATGTAGAGTTATCTAGAATCTAGATAAGCACATGCGTTTGGGTGGAGTTCTTTGGTTTTGATACGGAAGTAGTAGTACATCATTTTTTATTCTAAATTATAAAACTATCATTTTTACTATATAGAAAGTAGCCTTTACTTTTTAGCATCTTTCTAACCCAATATTATAGAAACACGTTTGGAGAAATACAATTCAAGAGAAGAATTAAAGGAGAATGAAAGTAAGACATAAGATTGTAGGATTAATCATACAAAATTGAGACCTAATCATATCTTGATAAATTAAACTTGGCAAAAATAACTTTTGCATCTAATTTTTGTCCCTAAACTTTATTCACAGTCAACTTTGTTAATTTCCGAAGTTTTAAATTATTTTTTATTTCGTTTCCAAAGTTTAAATTTTAAACTAATACTTAAAATAATCTAAATTATTAATGTTAAATAATGATATAATATCACATATGTAATATCAATGTTAGTACATTATTCAAAATGACATTATTTTTTCGTGTTTTTCTTCTTAATATGAAGAAGCAACATATTAGTGAACATTAATACGAGAAATAATGTTGTTTGAAATAATAAGTTAATATTATAGTATATACATAATTTGGTCCCTCAAATATTTTGAAATTGACATTTTCGTCCCTGAAAGATTTCAACTATCCAACTTGGTCCCTGAAAGATTGAGCTGTTAGACAATTTAATCCTTCCGTTATACTCAATTAAATGCACTTAACGGAATTGCTGACATAGTGACATGACACGTTAAATGCACATATGGCCATTAAGTATTGGTGTGTACTTACTTACATGACAAAAAACTAGAGCATATACACAATTTGGTCTCTAAAAAATTTTGAAATTGACATTTTCGTTCTTAAAAGATTACATCGTTAGACAATTTAATCTTTCGTATCTTTAAATTCATTTAAATTATACTTTCTAACACAACACACAAAGCCAACAAATATGTTAAGAAGAAATTTAATACTCTTTCACTTTAATTTTTTTGAAAACAAAATATACTATAAATAATTTATGTGGCCAGTTAAACCAAATAATTGAAGCCACATGCCAGCAGACAGCAGTACATTTGTACAGTTTCACTTGGGGCCTTCTTTGGATTCTTCTAGTTTTTTCTTTCGTATTTTTTTACTATAAATACTTTATGGCTTTGCTTTCTTAACAGTGTGCTTTTTGAAAATTACATGACTTTGTGAGAAGTATGATCGGGATAAAAGTTTAATGGTACCGTACCACTTAAAAATTTACATTAATTAGGACTCACCTTAAATGATTTAGAGACCAACTGATTGAAAGGATATACTAAAGTTCAGTACTACCGTACCACTGAACATCTACTCGTATGATCGATATACTTTTAAAAAGTAATTATAGTTGTTGGACTTTCGTATTTTTTACTAAATTACATTTACTTCTCTTAGAATAAAAACAAATACTACAGACCTTTTTCCAAAAAAAGGAGCTGCTACTTTAGTAAAATTGAATGCTTCATCGATAAATTATTTCCTTTTTTTCCCTCAAAATGGAGGTAATAGTAATACTATTAGAAACATTGAAATTTGGAACTTTAGTAGAGACTAAGTTGGTATATTTAAAATATTTATATATATCAATTTAACCTTCTCATTTTATGTGTTTTTAACTTGATAAAATAAATTAACTTTTTAGAATTAAAAAAAGTTAACATATCCACTGCTATTAATACTTTCCCTATTTCACGAAAAAAAAAAACATATCCACTGCTATCATTTTATACAATCACAGCGTTACCGAATACCGAACACATAAAATGAATTCTACTTTTGAAATCATCTTTTATTAAACCTTCAGCAAATATTTTCTAGATAGTAATTTTTTCGCAATACTTACGTCTTACAATGGATCATCTTTTTGAAAAAATAAAGATAAATGTCAAAAATTCTTAAAATTATAAGACATGTACTAATTATTTTTTAATCTTTATACAGTTAAAGTAAAGGAAATATAACATAATGGAGGGAGAGGAAGGCGAAAGAAAGCGAAAAATTAAATAAACAACCTATTATCTTATTATTCACCACTTACACAGTTAAAAAGTTAACACTACAATGGCCATTCATGATCAGTTCATCTTCTTCTTCACAACCTCCAAAATAGACAAACACAAGACAAAATAGAAAATAAGAGAAAGGCTAAGCAAATAGCATTATTCTCAAACAAACAAACACACACATAACTTGCGCGGAAAAGTGATGGATCCATCACTTCCCGAACGCAGATTTAAAGTGTTGCGAGCTGAGCGACTCTTTTTTTTTAAAAAAAAGTTACATCATATGGATCATCATAATTAGTACATATAGATTCAATGCTTTTAACAATGTTTGGTGCAGAAGCATCGGCGGCGGAAACCACGGCAGTGGCCGCCGGGGAAGCCCTCCGTCTGGCAAACGGCAGCACAGTTAGATCCGCTCACACACGCGCCCTTGAAGCGGTGGCTCTGAGACTCGCACGTCCTCGCCTCTGCCACCATATTTGGCCCAATCTCTGCGCGCGCAAAACGACACAAGAAAGAAAGAAAATCAACAGCATTAACGTTGAGATCGAGTCTCGAAATTTTAGCAGGAAAGCATGAATCAATGATCTAACAAATTATAAGGATGATACGAAGAAATAGTAGTGAAAGACGTACCAGTAGCCACAAGAAGCAGAAGGAGGACGAAGATGGTGGAAAACAGAGGCAGAGACCTAGCCATGAAGACGAGAAATTAGGAAAAGGAGCGTCTGAACTGAAGAAGGTGCATAATGAAGAAGCAGGTATGGGCTTAAATACTAAAAGAGGGTAGATTTCAGTTCACTCACCTTTTTCTCTCTTCTCAATATTTTTATCTTTTTAAATTAAAAAAAAAAGCATAAAATATAAAGTGTGAATGCGAAATGCAAAAGAAAGAAGCAAATTGGATTTGATTATATCAGTTCTTTAGAAGATAGTGGTATATACTGTTACTTTATCATTAAGAAAAAATCTGCTACATCTTAAAATTTATATATCATTCAATAATAAAATTTAAATTCTCATTCATACAAAAAAAAATTAAACATTCATCTTTGTGAAACAAATATTTGAATCTTAACCAATTATATCACAATTCATCCAAAATTAAATTTTATCTTGTGTATGCAACAACTAATTAGCCAGCGATAAACCCTTAAATAGAGTTTAAATTCGCAGAAGATTAGTCATTGACATGTCGAGCTGAAAATACTTTAAAAAAACAAAAAAATTAATAAAATATATAAATTAACACACTTTAAATTAGGTTAAAATGCACATAGACCCCTGAGTTTTGGGTCAGGGACACATAGACCTCCTGAGTTTTAAAACGTTGCACATAGATCCCCTGAGTTTTTACTTTGGGGCAGAGAGACCCCTTCTGTTAGGGTTCCGTGAAAACTATGCGTTAAGTGCCATGTCAGCAAGCATATTTGAGGGGTGTAAGTGCCCCAAAGTGAAAACTCAGGGGTGTATATGCCCTTAAAGTGAAAACTTAGGGGGTGTATGTGCCCTTAAAGTGAAAACTCAAGGGGTGTTTGTGCCCTCACACATGTTTGCTGACGTGGCACTTAACACATAATTTTCACGAAACCCTAACAGAAGGGGTGTCTCTGCCCAAAAGTAAAAAGTCATGGGATCTATATGCAACATTTTAAAATTCAAAAAGTATATATATTCTTAACTCAAAACTCAAAGGGTGTATCTGAATTTTAACCTTTAAATTATTAAATGAATCTCAATTTTTACACACGATTTATATCATGGACTTTGTAACCTTACATTCATTGGATGTAAATTCAAAATTATGTGCTGTGACTGTGAGTTGGCTAGTGGAGGGTAGTGCTGGTGACGGGCCCACAGTGTGCATGCTTTTTGGTCATTTTGATGAATTGTGTCCATCCTTTTGGCAAAACAGTGTGTTGTCAAGTCATTTGTGTTTAAGCTTTCCAAGTATACGTTTTCATCAATATTACTGGCCCACTAATCTGTGCTTCCTACGTGTCACTGCCAACTTTTGGCCCTTTTCAAATTTGGTATTTATGGACATGGTACTATTTATTACAAATTTTATGATTAATTTTTTTTAGTACTATCAAATTTATTAACAGAGATAGGTTTATCTAAAATACTTGTCAAAATTTTAACTTATTAGTTAAGTAAAAATATATAAAAAATTAATAGAAATAATTTTTTAAATTCTCCTTAATTAAAATAAATATTCAAAAAGTGCACTTAAGATATTTATTAGCAAAACTCAGTAAAGATAATTCTTTCAACAGATATCAAGGATAAAACCCAAAAATATGTATAGTTAAAGGAATACAAATAAATTACCATCTTTTTTTGTCTATAATTAAAGTATTAATTAGAATAGATCCTATAATTAACTCTTCTGGTTTTGTAAGGCTTATTATTAAAGATAACTCTCCCAACAAATAAGACTCTATTCCTATTCTTTAGATATGAAATTTGAGAGATAATAGTTAAGAGAACACAAATATTTTATCATTTATATCATAGTACGCTAGTAAAAATTACCATCTTTATCATTTATGTCATATCATGCCAGTAAAAAATTACCATTTTTTTCTTTCTTTTTCTGCATATTTTTCACGCAAAAAAAAAAATGTGTTTAGAAATAAAAATTTTATAATGAAAATGAAAAGTGAATATATCAAAATAAATACAATTTAAGACATATTTAAAATAAATGAATATAATTAGAAAAGCCTTGTTTCACAGAAGTGCGTACGGTAAAAAATCATGTCGATATGTCACAATTGCGCGTCGGCATAAAGGGGATGGAGTCATCTCAAATTTCAAAACTATCATTTATTTCTTTTGTGTCGATCATGTACAATTACTTTCTAAATTATTGGTCAATTATTATTTAGTCCTTAAATTTATCAAAAATAGTATTTAGTCTTTAAAATGTTTAATTATGTCAACTATTTAGTCCTGAATTTGTAACTATGTCAACTATTTAATTCCTAAATTTGACAAAAATACTATTTAATCACCGAATTTGCATTTCTATCAACCATAATAGGTAACATTTAGGAGACTAAATAGTTGACAGAGTTACAAATTCGATGATTAAATAGTATTTTTGCCAAGTTTGGAGACTAAATAGTTGACATAGCTACAAATTCGGAGACTAAATAGTATTTTGTCAAATTCATAGACTAAATAGTTGACATAGTTAAACATTTCGGGGACTAAATAGTATTTTTATAAATTCGGAAACTAAATAATAATTTCACCAACAATTCATAGACTAAATAATATTTTTAATTTATCGATATTATGGTTAGTGATGGTGATAAATAGTCAATATATTGAACTAATAAAAAGTATATATTATAAAATATAAAATAAAGTTTAGTTTTAGTTTATAGTAATTATTAGGATATTTTTATTTTAGAATAATTTTTTATAGTTATTTATAATATTTGAGAATTTTTTATTTGATGGATGTAGATTACTTAATTATAGAGTACTCATGGGCTCATGGCCATATGCTGTACCAAAACAAAAAAGAGTATTCATTATATATGATATTCATTACTTTTTTGGAATATTTTAATTTGAAGAGGTAAATACTATTTAATTTTTAAATTATTGGTTACATTATTATTAAACTTTTAAATTTAACAAAAATATTATTTACTCTCCAGATTTATAATTCCGTCAACTATTTAGTTCTTAAATTTGACAAAAATACTATTTAGGGCCCGAATTTGCAACTCTGCCAACTATTCAGTCTCCGAACTTGGCAAAAATACTATTTAGTTCTCGAATTTGCAACTCTATCAACTATTTAGTCTCCCGATTGTTACCCGTTAGATACCCAGCTGAGTGGCCGTTAAATGCTGATATGGCATGTGAGGTAGCATGTGCCTAATTACTTAACGGTACAACATCAACATTTAATGGCCACGTCAGCTGGTGCCTAGTTATCTAACAGGTAACGGTTATGGAACTAAATAGTTGATAAAGTTGCAAATTTGGGGACTAAATAGTATTTTTGTCAAATTTAAGAACTAAATAGTTGACAGATTATAAATTCGAGGACTGAATAGTATTTTTGTCAAATTCGAGAACTAAAGAATTGCACATTTAAAGACTAAATAGTATTTTTATCAAATTTGAGGACTAAATAATAATTTGACCAACAATTCAGAAATTAAATAATATTTTGCCTCTATTCAAAATATTAGACTAATTAAAACATGGTTATTAAAAATAACCTTTTTTTATTTAGTTATCAAATAGAAAATATTTTGGACAAATAAAAAGAAGAATAGTTAAATGAGCGAGGTCTTGTCCATTACCCTTCATTAAGGTTGCACATTGGTTTGAGTTGGCCCGCCAACTCGTCAAACCCAACCCAACCTGTTAAGTTAGGCTGATTTGGTTCGGTCTGGTGGGTTAGTTTGGATTGAAAAATCTCAACCTGAACTATGACGGTTTGGTTAACGGACTTTCAAATAGAAGCCCATTAAAAACCGATCTGAATCACTAGCCCGCCGATTTTTTTTATTTATTATTTATTTTAAAATTGATTTATAATTACCTTGTTGTCCAAATTTACCCTAATCTGTAGATATTTTCACTTTTACTCTTAAACATTCACTTGTTATATATATATTGCAACTATTTATATATAATATAATATAAACGTATTGAAATAATTGAAACATATATAAATTACTCTAAAATATATAATTTATATAATAAAAAGCAAATTCAATGTTAAAAAATTATAAGATAATTTTTCTTTGCACAAGAATATTTCATGATTATAAAAAATTAATAATTGATATATATAATATTATAATTTATATATGTAAATTTCTATAGTATATTATATATAAATTATTTTTATTTATTTATTATATTAACCATGACTCGAAAAGTTTGTTCAGGTCATAGTCTAGTCCGATTTTTAAATATTTTGCACGAGTGCATGACGATCTCAACATCCACACACAGCAGCGCTGACCACCGAACACGCCTATCCTTCACCAAGTTCCAATCTTCACCGGCCACCGCTCCGATCATCGGCCCTTCACTGTCCATTCTCATCGACCGTCACCGTCATCTTCAAATTGTACCATTTGCAGTAGAGATAATCAAATATTTTGTACCCATTTAGAGTAGAGATAAGAGTGTGTATAAATGGTAAATGAAGGCACTATTTGAGGATAACCCAAAACAGAGCGTGAATGAATATTTTATACCCATTTGGATTAGAGACAAGAGTGAGATGCTGGAAATATTAAAGTATTCTTCACTCACCAAAGGCATTATCTTGAGTTTACAAGTTGTATTAGGTGAAGATACAAGCAGTTTGTTGAATTTATGTGAAAATAGAAAGTAGTACTCTGTCCTGTCTTGAATTATTTTTGGTGTTAAATGTTATCATTTCCAAAAAAAAAAAGTGAGTTGGTGCGGCCTGTAAATTATTTGGGTTAGTTGATACATTTTCACTCAATTTGAACTAACTCGACCCATCTCCAACCGAATCTTGAGCAGTCCTACCCTTCATATATTTTGTAAAGAATATATTATATAGGTCAAATGTTCAGTTTGGTCCTTTATCTTTCTTTTAAGTTTCATATTTGTCCTTTTTTTTTCAGAAGTTTTAAATTTGTCTTTTATCTTTCAAAAGTTTTAAATTTATCTTTTATCTTTTCCAGAAGTTCCAAATTGGTCCTTCCGTCCTTTTCACCATTTTTTAAATTAACTGCTAATGTGACGTGCTGAGGTAGGCACATCATCTCTCCTACGTATCCATTTAAGCTAACGTGTCACGCCACGTCATCACAGACAATGAAATAGAAGATGACGTGGTGCTGACATGGAGTGATACGTCAGCTTAAATGGACACATAAATGATGTGTCAACCTCAACATGCCACATCGACAGTTAACGGAAGAAATAAACGAAATTGGACGGAATGACCAATATAAAACTTGTGAAAAAGATAAAAGATCAATTTAGAACTTCTAAAAGATGACAAATATAAAACATTGATAAAAGATGAATATTTGACCTATTATATATTATTGGGTATGCTCATTAATGTTAAACAAAATTACCTTATTTTTTGACATATTAAAATTTAAAACACATTTTTAGAGATGAAAAAGACTTATAATTTTATATATTTTGATTACATAATTTTAATAATTATTATTTATATAATTAAATATATATTTAATCAATATAAAAATTATACTTAAATTAACTTTATTATCTTTATTTCAAAATAAATAATAAAGAAATAATTTTAAAAAGATGATAATTAATTTTTTTTTAAAAAATATATCAGTGAAAATAAGTCAAATTGCTAATTTCAAAAAGAATGTAAGAAATCAGGCAAAAAAAAAAAAAGGAATGTAAGAAAGAAAAGTGTAGGTTAGGTTGTAAAGTAGAGTAAAAAAAGTATAATTTTGATTTATCTTTTATAAATGTTGTTCTTGCACTTCCGTAAAATTTAGACATGTGTAGTGAATATGATAGCGATCTCATACTTATCACAAAGCTTAAAAAGGGAAATAAACATATGTTGCAAAAAGATATTCCCTTGTATCATGACTGAATATTAGACTTGCATATTTGATTTTCTTTTTTCCAGCTAAGAAAGCAATCGTAGAAATGAAAAGAAAGAAGACAATAGCTCTGTTTACAAAGATAAAAGTTAAGAGTACAAGGTGTACTAGAACCACCTAAAGATTTTTATAATCAAAATTTGTTTGATATGCTTTATCAATTAAAATGTATTTAAATATCAATTCATGTGACAATTGATAATGAGACTGATCGATAATTTTGCAATTGCCTACCGACTTCACAAACTTGTAATTATTCTGGTGCTTACAAGTAGAGAATTATTGCCGAGCTGAGTAACATCAGCTTATCATCTTAGTGGAGGCATTAAAGTGGTCGAACAGAATTATATGGTGGGTTTGGACTTTGAGATTGTTGTTGTTGGACAGTTACGATTAATAACCCAAAAAAGTAAGATCATTCTTCAATGACCCTTAAGAAAAGAGACCCTTAAAAAACAAAAACCAAAAAGTCTACCTTTGGGACACAATCTCCGCTAAATGGCGAACCGGAACAAAAAAAAAAGGGGTAGAGAATTATTTATTTACAGTTTTACACTACATAGTACATATATCCAATTTAAAGAGTGTGTTTAGTAGGTGGAATGAGTGAGAGAATAAAAATGGTAATAGAAATGAGTATGTTGGAGGGAATGGGACCTGATCACGGGCCGGGCTTTAAAAATACGGGCCAAGCTCGCGGACTTTTTTGCTAAAAAATAAGCCCGAGCCCGGGCCCTTTTTTTTTTTTTTACTAAAAATGGGCCCGAGCCGCCATAATTTTTTTTTTTTTATAATTTGTTTCATGTTTCATCTAAGATATAAAATAGATAGTTAAAAGATTTTAATGTATTATATATATAAACATTTTATACAAATTGTATATAAAGATATACATATTTTGTATCCAAAATATATTATATATTCTGGAATCTAAATACAAAACATATATATATATATTCTCTCCTTTCTGCGTAAATAATATACCCATAATTCCATTGCCATCTCCACAGTTGAAACTTGAAACAAAAGTGGTAATTAACTTGTGTATATATATACACTACCACCAGTATTGTGCGTGTTCATTTTTTTGTGGAGCTAGGCTTGTGTGTGGGAATTAGATAATGGGGAGTAAAGAGGAAGAGTGCGGTGTGCCTCTGTATGAAAAATGTATGTATATATATATATAAATATTTTATATGGATCGTATATATATTTTGTATCCAAAATATATTATGGATACAAAATATGTATATATATACATATTTTGTATCTAGAATATATAACAAATTATACATTTTAAGAGAGCTTGAATTTGCTATTAATAGATTGTGTGAAGAAAATGGTACACGCACTCTAATAAAATTAGTGTAATGCTAGTTAATTGGAAGTTGGGAAGCCAGTCTCTCTTGTAAGATTGAATTTTTGAAATGTTTAAATATGTAAGATTGAATGAATCAAATACAAGACCTTGGACATCAAATATTAAAACAAGTTATCAATTAGATTGGTATTTATTCTATACTAGATTGAGTTTTTTATTCTTTTTAATGTATTTTATATATATATAAAGTATATATACGGGCCGGTCTTTCGGGTCGGGCTTTTAAAAAAGCCGAGCCCGACCCGTATTTTTGCGGTAAAATGGGCTTTCGGGCTCATATTAACATTTAAACGGGTTGGGCCTATCGGCCCGGGTGGGCTTTACAGCCCGTGATCAGGTCTAGAATGGATATGTCATGTCAATATAAAGTGAGGTGAATTGAACAAAAATAGATAAAATGACTATTTTACCTTTACATTAAAAGTGAATAAAAAAATAAAAACAAAAACATAATTTTATCACATTACATAAAGTAAGGTATGTTTGATAGAAAGAGTGTCAAATGTACTCTTAAATTATATCAAACATTACATCTTCCAGCCCCACTAACCAAACATACTATTGATACGCTTGGTACCAACTACCATTCTACCAAGGAAGGAGGGAAGATGAGTTTTCTCACAATTATTATTGTGTTTGGTACTAGTGAATAATATAATGTTTAAGGTAATTTTTATTATTTGCTTACGAGATATGACTTATTGTGAGATGTCTTGATTTTGTTTAATTTATGTATAAAATATAATTGATGCTTAACATTTTAGCCCTGAATAACTTACACAAGTCATATTCCATACCTGCTGGTATATCTAAACCATACAAGATTCTTCTGCGTGTCATTCATAATCACTCGATGATATATAAAAAGTCAATCACTAACTTATGAAGGTTTGTTTGAACATGAGGGAAACAAAATATTGAAGCCAGAATTTTTGGTATCTACAACCCCACAGTCTGACTGACAATTCAATGAGCTTCTTTACAACTTACAAGTGTTGTGACACTGGGACCCATCAATGTTTTTTCCATTTCCTAGTCTCAATTCCCAAAGTATTAAAGTTTTTCCCATATTAAATGCTAGTCCATATCATCATGCATCCACATTATATTCAGTATTCACCATTCATTTCCATGAAATCCGACAAATATCAGCATATGATATCAACTGTGTGTTTCCAAAACTCTTCTCAATTCCTAACAAATCAATGGAAATTTGAACCTTAGTCCTCCAACTAAACGTTTGTACCAACACACTGAATAATGAATATAAACATAAGAGACGTGGAGAAGAAAATAAAAGAATTGAACATAAGTGATGCCACACAAGCAAATCGATAAATAACACCCCAACAAAACAATCAACACTGTTCATTCAAGGGATGTAATTGAAGTCTCTTTATTGATCATAAACATACCCATACAACAACAATTAAATCTTTTCCAATTAAAGGGGGTCAGTCATATAAATCAAGCAATGTCAATGTGTTTTATTTTTTTCATTTCTATAATTAGATTATTAATAATTAAATTCATTCTAATAATTTTTTTAAATTATCAATAGTTAAATTCATAGTTTCTATCATACCAATAGATCAACAAAATCCTACTAGTAAAGTGGACCAAATAGCAGTAGCAATGTAGTATCCTAAAAAACTTTGGATGTGCTATCTCCATGCATCTTAAGATCTCACAACAGCTTCTCCAAAAGAAGAAACAAATTATTTCGTCTAAAAAAATTAAAGAACATAATAATCAATGTTACGATTTTTTTTTTGTCGTCATTAATAAACTTGCTTGTATCCCAAGTGTTCTTAGCCAGTAAATGCTTCCCAAAGAACTCTCAGTTATCTTAAGGACTGAAGTTTACTTAAAATAATAAGCTAAATTATACCTTACATAACAACAATAACAATCAAAGCCTTTTACCATTAGGTGAAGTCAATTATATAGATTAAACAACGCTAACGTGTTATGTTAAATTATACTTTACATGGTTTGACTCAAAATTAATTTGTCCCCTTGCAATTTAAAATGCCTCATTCAACTTCAAGACGTTTTATTGTACCATTTAACTAACCTATGGTACTTTTTGTCATAATTTAAGCCCAAATAACCATGTAAAATTTAAAATATTAATAATTCCGTTATCAGAACCATGTTTTACCTATATTTTAAACAATTTCATAAAATTTTAAGGTTATTACTAGGATTAAGATTTCATTTTGAAATTGAATGTCTAAGTAGTTCAGGTAATTACCTCAGATCACTATGAAAATCTTCAATATATATATCTAAATCATACATTTAACAATAAAAATTTTCATGGATTTATCAGTCACATCATTATTTTCATTTAAACTTGGATGCAAAATACCACGTGGTAGTTGAATGGATATTGAAAAATCCATGGGTAATAAAACTATAAAAGCTACTCCAAGCATGTCCTACAGACAAAAATCGGCATACTTTCCTTATGATTTGTAATTTTGACTATCCTTGCTAGATGAACTGGACCCGAATGGAAATCAGACCTAAAATGGAAAACACATCAATATTTCTTAAAAAAAACTATCAATAAAGCTTTTTTATATTAGGTGAAGTTGGCTATATGAACCAAGTTCTATCTTAGCTTATTTTTAGTTAAATTTATCTTAATAGTTTCTTTTATGGCTTTTTTTTGTCTCTCCCTACCCTCAAGTTTACTCCTATAGGAAAACTTATCAAGATTTCTAAGAAGAAAAAATTGGCCACAAAGAAAGGACAACATGGCGGAAGACTTGGACCAGATACATACTGTCTTAGGTCTTAAAATAAACTTACATTATCCACAAACAAATCCTGGAGCGGTAAAAAGCACACAGTCGTAGAAGAGGAACTCATAGGGATGATGATGACACAGGGTGTACGCTTTTATCTTCCATTATACATTTATATCAGTCTACACTCTACAGTACTAAATACACTCAAATTTCATGTCATAAATGGATAAGGAATGAACAGGAAGCTACTTCTCCATAACAATATGTGGTGCAACAGGAGGTGACTCTCTCACTAATACTATCCCAAATTTGTCTTTTGGCCAGGCACCATATCACTAACTGGAACAAATATTATCAAGGGATACAACCACAAGCAACACCAGATATTCCTTTTCAAATCTGAAGAAAGAAAATCTAGAAAAACTAAAGGTGAATTACAACTTGAACTTGAATAATTCAACAGCTAGATGAAATTCTCTAACTACAAAAATGAAGAATCAAGCCATATACCAATCTTTACATCTTTTCACTTCGTGTATATGCATCTGACGAACCAATGAAATTGCAATAGCCAATAAGTAATAGACTGATTATAAATAAAATTATCAGAAGGCAAATTTGATAAACAATACCATTCATTTCATACAATAAACAGACACCTCCAACAAAGTAATTAGAATGTTTGAGGCTAACAGCTGCTCATCAAAACACATAAATTGATAAAATCAAAGTCATCAACTATATTATTGTGTACTTTATGTTTCTTGCATCAGGAGAAGACAAAATTATTGACATAACTTTTTCAACTTGTATCAACTAAAAAGTGCTTACACAACCTTCTGAATGTAAGTAGATGAGTCCATGATAACTTGCATATTACATCAGATTGTCTTATCTTTCTATTAAAGGTTCATCTTTTGCATTTGAACACTATCTGGATAGGTAGCAATACTAACTATGAGTTTTCAATCATGCAATATCAACATGAAAACAAAGAAAATTATTTTCACTGCATGACTCTGATATTTCGAAATGGTGATGAGTTAAAAAGGGAACCCGCTGCATACAATATTTCTCTTTGGCACATAAATTACATAATATAAATGCTTATATGTTTGGCAATTAGGCAATTAGGAGGGGGAGGGAGGAGAAGGGGAGGGGAGATTATCTCCTTAATCTCTCCCCCTTGTTTGGAATCTTCCAAATACCCCAAATTGGGGTATTTAAAACTTGTAAAGGATAGGGATATTAGAGGATTAAAATTTACTCCTCCATTATCTCCCCCTTGAATTTCTAACTTTCCAAACAAGGGAAAAATATGCTACTTCTCTTCCCTTGCCCTCCTTAATACCCAATCCAAACATACCTAAAGGAGAGAGCCAGGTCAAGAACAACATAATAACATGCAGTATAGGTTACATTCCAAAATGCCCCTTTTTTATAAGCCTCTAACTATAACGAGGATGTTTCACATCAGAAGTCCAATGAACCCACTGAAGCAGAACACACACAAGATGGCAAGATAATTTTGTTTTGGGGAGGGGGAATGACATAATTGACAAATTAATTCTCAGGGATTCCAAACATACAACACTGCACAGGGTACATTATTCACTTTATCATCATGAAAGGAGGGGGGAAAAAGTGTAATTCTCTGGTCCGATGTTGCAGGATCATCCATCCACTAATGAACTGTAACTGAAGTAGAAGAAAAGAAAAAGAGAAGAGAGTGGTTAAATGTACTCAAATTCGTCTTCCTTAAGGTGGGCAACGAACTTGACGGGACCACGACCAGGGATCTCGGTGACGAACTCCACCTTGTACGGCAAATTGGCGGAGATTCGTTTCCCCTTCCACAGGCCAACATACTGCTTGATCTCACCTTCCATACCCGTAAGGTCAAACTCAGGTACTTTAGGTATATGGTAGACCTTGAGAGGCACTTTGACCCTAACCCGCGATCCAATATTATCCTCAGGGGACGAAGTCGACGGCGATGAGGATAAATTGTTTACCTCCACAGCAGAACAAACAACCCAATTTCGAGAATGTGAAGATTTGAGAGACGAGAGCTCACAATCACAGGCAATGTTCGAGGAGGGTCTCGCTGATACAGGGATGGGCCAGTATGCACGACGAGAGATCGAGGAAGACGAAGATGATTTAGCAGCAGCTGGTGACGACGACGATGATGATAGTGGAAACGGCATGCAATTGGGGGAAGTAGTGACCATGGGTGAAATACTGCAAGTCATGATTTTGAATTTGGATTGTGGATGATGATGATGGATGGTAGAGTATTATTTCTATGTATGCGTAAGGAAGGAAGGATTAGTGGGAGTGAATGACTAGGTAGGATTGTTTCTTGCTGCTCATAGATCGCCCATCAATCTTTCTTTCATTGATTGCTCTCTCTCATCTTCCTCTAACCACCCACACACATATATCGGAGTTGTTTTTCTTGGTCCTACTAAATGGTATGGAATATTGGAATATGAGATAAGAAAGAGTTGTGTGAATTGATCTAGTTTTTATTATGAAAATACGTTATATATTTATTGAATTTTTAAATTTATTAAAAATTCTATTAATTAAGATTTCTTTTAGAAAATCAAAAATATTTTGAGGGCGAATATTATATTTTTTTTAAAAAAAACTTTTTACCTTGCTAAAAACTTTTTTTTGCATAGAAAATCATTCTTATGTTTTGAGGGAAAGTTATTTTTCTATTTGTATATAGTTCTAGGGCTTTATAGTGATTGTCTCCTAAAATTATAGTAAAGTGCATAGATAAATATTGTATTTTTTTTAAAATATATTATAATTAATTTATATCAAGATATATTTTTAAAAATTAAAAAGAAATTAAGATGTACTTTAACATCTACCAACTATCTAGTGACTAGTTTATATTTATTTGAAACTCAAGTAACAATTAAAAAACTGTATATTTATAAATGGACTAAATCTATTTACAGTTTATTATATATTTGCTATTAGATTTTTTAATTAGAAAAAATTGTATAAAACTTTGATTACTTGTATTGTATAAACTATAAAATTTTGTATATGCTATTGAAATTGATATTTTTATCTGAACAACACGTGCATCATCGACCATCACAAGTCCTATATCCATAGTTTCGTCTTATGTTCTCATTCTCAGTTCCACATTATCCGCTTCTGCATTTTGTTGTTATTTTTGTCTCTTATTATCTTATCTCCAAATCCCTCAAACAAAAATATCTTATCTCCAAAAATAACTATAAAAAAAATTAAAGTAAAATTGTTTATTTGCTTGCTATAAAGTTTATCAATCATAAACATTATTTATATTCTCTCTCCTATTTAATGAGTTATGTAATTTATTAATTTTCATTTTCTCTCTCTACTATGATTTGTTATACAAAATTTTTTTGTCACATATTTTAATTATATTAAAAAACTTCATAACAAGCACCTAAGTAACTTTAGGTCAGTTTAGTCCAATAACTATAAAATTGTTTCGTTCATTATTAATTATATGCAAACCGCTCAAGATTAATAATAGTGATGATACTACGTTCTCATGTAATTCATTTTGTTAGCAAAGAAATCTCTTATATAAAACTAAAGACACAGAACGAGAAATGTAAGAAATGTCTTTTTAAAACATCTCAAGAGAAAAGTAAAACACACATTTAAACACACCCTCACATGAGTTCAAAAGATGACATCATGAAAATAGATATTACACCATAGCAAAATGTATCCAAAAATTAAGTCATTACTAAAAACTTGTTAGAATGCTTGTGCTCCTCAAACTTAAATAGCTTAAATATACTGAAATTATTTATTAGAATTCAGACTTCTACCAGAATTCCCTATGTGTTCTACACCAAGTGCACTAGGGTTTAATTCTCATTTGGAAGAGAGCAGAGAGTAAGGGTGTCCTTGCATACATATATAAGCTATAGACAAGCTATAGAGTAAATACACTCCAGGTTTGCTTTAATGATAAACAAAACATATTATACTTTGCACTGTCTCGCGAAGTATAAGTAAAATCTCATGGGAGTACTAGCAAAAGATGTAACTTGGCAAAGAAAAACCTATCGGTAAAAAGAACCACATAACGAAATGCAGAAGTCAGAAAAGCTCAGAGTCTAAAGGATTAAAAAAACTACACAACTTGATAGTTTTCAGTGACCAACTGAATTCTCTGAGAATATTTGGGAGGATTTCCACCCTTGTGCGGTATGATGTTGACAACCTGCAACGGGAATAGCGAAAGGCCAAGTTAAATGCAACTCCATTCAAATTGTTACTAGACATAAGATAAGACCATATGCTCCCCAAAAACAGATACATGATTCAACAATCACTATACATCCATAACAACAAATAAAATCGCACGCCAATATCGAAATTTCGGGCAAACCTTCAGGTCACTAAAAGTCTCAGTTGCTGAAAAGCGGACTGAAATGGGAAAGAATACGGATGTATCTGCTGGTGGAACCACAAATTCCATAGACCCACTGCCACATATAAAATAGTCAGACAACACATTCAAGAGTACAATAATAATTCATTGCATACATTAGCAGAGAGAATATCACTTCAAATTTGGTATACCTGCGGTTTGAATTATCAATAAGTAGAATAGACCACTCCAAGATGGAATTCCTAGAGTCATACCTGCAAGTCAATTTTAATAGGGGGTTATAATAATGAAAAGAAAAGCAACATTAAAGATAAAAAGATTTTGGAACGATTACATAATCTTATGCCATGTAGATCTGTCTTGGCACTCAACCCCACAAAACAATGACAACACTTTTGTATAATTTCTTTTTTTTCTATTTTGATTTCATTTAAAAGAAAAACTCAATATATGAAGAGACTAGGCCACAAAAGAAAGCAACCTTCAAGTTGTCTACCCACTTAAAGATCTTTTAAACCACTAGGTCACAAAAAGGGAAAGAAATTGGCTATTGCAATTGGTCAAGCTTCTCAAAACGCTCGCCTCCACATTTATGCCAACTGCCCCACTTTCAGCCCAAAAGAATTCAATTAAAAACTATAGAATTGAACAGGGAATCATCCCAAATGAGGCAACTTAACAAGAAAAATTACCACAATAAATTATTCCAATCCCTTTTCCCATATCCAACAAAGAAATACACTACATAACAAACCAAGAGTTTGATTCACACATGTCCTCTCTCAGGAATCCTCGGCTCAACGTATTACAGGAATGTCAAAAGCTTAAATTTAAAGAGGAAGAGACAAGTGGCGCATGGTGAATACAACTAGCAAATATGGTCAGATGTGGCGGAGAAAACTTTATATTAAGTATAAACCATAAACTCACTGCAGCAGATTTCAATGCAATAAACACAAATAAAGGGGGTATAGTTTCCCTAATTTATTTGCAGAAGAAAAAACAATTAGATTTCACCTCCATTCCCCATCAATCTGCTTTATAGATGGTGCTTCTCGAAGAGCTGGAAGAGGTACTGAGATCACAACATTTCGCAGATCAAACATTGATGAAGCTTCATATTCAATGCTGACATAAGTTTCATTTCCAGAAACAGAAGGCCAACAGTTGACTGCAGTACATATAAATAGTACCGTAATTAATACAATGCCAAACTACACAAGTGGCAGATAAGATTAGTGATAAATGTGATCTCACTAGTCAATGGCACCATTGACTCATCATTGCTTTGCATTCTCCACTTCAATAGGCCAACACCCGCTGCATCACCTGCTTGGCCAGTGGGGAAAGGCCTATTGGGATCCTTTAGGCCAAGTATATTTTCAGAGGAAAATAATTCTTTATTCACGTTGGGGTGAGTTTTGAAAAGGATGCCCGGATTGCCCCCTGTTTTGATCTGCAAAAGCAAGTCACAACATATAGATTAACACTGCATATAATTTATTTTCAAACAATTAAAATATGTATTCATAGCAAGTGTTTCAAAAAAGCACTAGAGACGAAAGATGCAAGGTGCATTCACGTCAAATTTAAATAAAAAGGAACAATACTTCTCCATACCTTTATTATTTCGATAATTGTTTTTTTTCAAAAAAGTGCCACTTCATACTAGCAATTATTTTTTTAACATATGCATTACATATCAAAAGCACCAAAATACTCAAATTAGCTATCTCGTGATACAGCATGAAACCATCTTCTGTTTCACCATCCTTAATTGAACAACCATTGCTATATGAACAATGTTGTTCATATAGAAGCTAGGCAATTGTCTACCCTAAATATGACTGCCAAGGGCCAACTATACTTGCAGGATGCAGAGGATGCAAACCATGAGAAGAACATATGATAGGGGAAAATAAAGTCAAAGTAAATCAGCAAACAAAAAGAGAACATAAGTGAAAAACACAATTATTGTCTGATATGGCACTGGTCTTTGCTCCTCTTCCAAAAAGATTTAATGAGACAGGTATGCATTCACATTAAAAAAAATAATTACCTAACAAGAAAATACTACGTAGGTTACACCACCAAGCAGGAAATATATCCCTGCAGACGCATTGAGGTTTAGGGAGACAAAGAGAAAAGATACCTGAACTTGAATATACCCATCCTCTTGGTTAAGGATTTGAAGAGATAATGTTCCCTGAACATCAAAATTACTCACTCCACCATCTCGTTTCAGGGACACATTAAGTTTCTCCTCAACAGTTAAAGTGACAGGATCAGTAGCAGGTGGGGCAGCTGGCCTAGACGGGCCAAGTTTTGGCTGGACATCTTCAAGAATGACTTCACCTTCTGCTTTCAGTGATTCCAAAAATTGGTTTGTCCGTTGAGATTTACCGAGCTGCATACCAGAACCTTTTGGTGGAGCAGTGGCAGATGCAGGTGGATGACCTAGGGAACAGAATATGCAAACACAAAAAGTAAAAAGACCACTACTTAATGAGTAAATAAAAACATAATTATGTGTTAATTCAGTAAAACAATAAATCAAATAAAGCAGTCTTGATTCTTGAGCAATCATTCACAATAATGGAGTGAAACAACCCTAGGAATTCAGCATACAGAACTATACAACTAAACTATATCTATATTCTTTACTATATATAGGTGCTCAAAGCAGATACTATTCTTACATACTTTTCATAGTATTCACATACAGGTGTAAGGAATGCTTAAATGTCTATTTACATCAAACAAAAATAAGTAAACAAATAAAACCTTATTTGATTTCACACTTCTAATGATATTCTATATATGTTCCTCTTGGTCTAAATAACTATCACTCTGGGATACTATGACATACAAAAAAGTGACTAAAAGAATATAACAGTAAACAACAACAAATGAAGGAATTCCATGTTTAGTCAAGAATAATTTATAAACATTATTATTAACAATTATGTAATTAAGATTATTCAATATAATTAATATTATTTCATAGTACGAAAATATATACTTTTTAATTTTTTTTATTTAGGCAACAACTACTTATTTCTAAATTACATACATATGCACAACACACACATATATATGAGGACAAACAGATTTTGAATTAATGAAAGTTTTTCTTACACATGATAATTACAAAGAGGATACAGAATATTTTAATTCCGTTTTCAACTCAATAGATTTAGAACTTAGAGGCATGCCAGAGGAATACAAACAAGTAAATGACAGCCAACCTTTGGATTTGCTAGAAAAGGAATCAATCTCAGTGCTAATTCCAAAACCAGAGCCACTTCCGAAACCAGTACCACTGCTAGATATGCTCATATCGTTGAAGCTACTTTCAAGTCTTCCAGAGCCCATTGACTGTAAGGACATGAATCCACCTTTGTCACCTCTGTTCTTCTCAATCTGTAGAATACAGCATTGATTTTAAATAAATGATGGGCAATCCAATAATATAAAATGTAAGTAAATCGATAAGATATAATTTCTCCACTCATACCTTGCTCTTATCAATTTCACTAGCTTTTCGCTTCATAACATCCTTGGTTTCATTAATCTTACTCTGCATAACAAGCTTGTGCAATTTCTCTTCATGACTCTCCATCTCACAATATTGCTTGACTTGTGCAATAGTCACATTTTCCTTGTGCCCAAGAGAGATGACTTCATCAAATGCAAAAATCAGCTCAAACGCATTCTTGCAGATACCCTCTTCATCAAGGGAGTAAGAATATTCAGGCACCTAAAAGTCTTATTAAGGAAAGACCTCATTATATGCACATCTTTGTCAAGATTATCATGAAATGGTAGACCTGTCTGATAAAATGTTGAAGTTAATTTCCAATTGCAAACAATTTAGAAAATTTTAAAACCTTCTCAGGCCTTCCTATAAGAACCAATATTGCCAAGTTCCTTCTTAAGTTATGAAGCAATGCAATGAATGTTTGTATCAACAAATCTGCACCAGGATGGAGCCAAAATAAGAAGTTCTAAAAGAAAAAGAAAAGATCAAATTCCAGATTCAGGACACGAAGCCCATACCAAGTTTAAGAAAAAGTCAACAATGCTTCTAATCACGGGAGAAAGAAAACCAAGCAATCAGAATATAAAGGATTAAGACCATAATGTCAATATAAAAGTATTATGAAAGGATACAAGCTTAGAGAGAAGTCTCAGAGTCTCCAAATCTTCCAAAATGTTGCTCTGTTTGTTTGTTACAAGAAGCAGGTACAGAGCTTCAATTGGCTGGTAAACATAGCGCACATTCTCAGTCTCAACATATGTGTGCTGTTTGCCAGTGCCTACCAACTTGGGAAAGGCTGCTAGAAGACCCTCAATCCTTATTCGAGACATATCTACGAACTGTCTAGAAACCAGCACTGCAATTAAAGCCCAGAGTTGTGAAGTAAGATCATTGATCTCGAATTCATACATACTAAGTCACTATGAAGTCAAAGTTAACTTGTGACTTGATTGTAGCTTAACTTCTTATCAACGTTCATCCCAAGTACAGAAAATAAATAGTGAAATAATTTAAGGACACTTCTACACATGTGAAAGAAAATAAGGTTGTGCCTATGGACAGAGTGTAGCTATAACAACTAATACCACTTAAAGATTGAAGTGTTATTGTAAGTCAAGGATTTCATAGCTTTACATTCTATGCTGAGTTGCTGACAGAACTGAAGGAGTCTTTACAAAATCAAAAAATGTAGAAGCAATCAACTGTATGTCTGTATGTAATTATAAAATAGAGCATTATGGATCAATTTTGGGTAAAGAAAGATTTCCTTGTATCAATACCCTACTTAATAATCATAAAACATTTTCAGCAGCTTATCTATTACATTTCTCTTTTCTTTGGGAAATTTCTATTTACCTAGGTAAAAGGACTGACAAGTTGCAAGCTTGACACACACACTCAATGTAAATAGTCACAAACACAAAGGGTGGGGGAAGGGACTAAAAGAACTCACCTTTACCAGATTTGCCCACAATGGATGCTGCAAGGACCACCTGTAAGACAAATATAACAAAGATAAGAATCAACATTTAAAGGGGAAATAAGGGAGTCAAGCAATGCAGCACCATAGATGGACAGAGACAGGTATGGCGGCCCCACTTCCAGATCCATTGTTCTTATATAAACAAAATTCAGCCAAACCGGTGCAAACAAAGAGAAATATTTGTCAATGAGGTGGGTAAACCAGAAGATCCAAAAGCACCACTGATCTTGAACGAGATTCAAGCTACAAAACTTGAGATGGCAAAAAAGTTTCATTGAAGGATTTTAACCAGATCAAGATACGCTTTAAGAACTTCACATTGAATACAATACAGATCGTGGATAATGACAGAATTCATACAAAAACACTGATTCAAGCAGCCAAAGGCCAGCGAACAAAGCAATGCAGTGAACACGAATCTATAAAAAGCAAATATACTAAAATGAAATCTAATTAATCACAAACTGCATCAAAATGTTCATAAATTACCAAAATACGAGCCACGGCGATAACAGGATGCACAATTCATTAAAATGATCATAAATTACCAAAACATCAGAATGTAGAATGAAGTGCAGTTTCCGATTCAATTATCAAACAAAACGAAAGCAGCTCATGAAATGCTGGATTAAGGAATCTAAATGTGAAAAGAAGATTTACCATCTTGTAAAGCAGAGAATAATTCTCGAATCTGCAAAAAAACAGAAAAAGAAAATTATGAGCTTGGCAGTATAGTAAGCTTGTTGTCCATGAAGGAAGGACTTAACTAATCCCAGCGCATATACGAAATCAGATGAAAATCGGAAAGGAAGAGTGAGAGAGGAGAGGCTACTTACGCACGATCTGAGATTTAGAAGCACAGATCTGAAGAAAAGAGAAGAGAAGAGAAGAGAACAAAGACACTGGTGCGAACGAGAGGGCTGCCGGTAGTTTTTATTTGTCTCTGAATTTGTTGAAAAATGAAGACACGGTGCGTTTTAGTGGCATAATTAATTAATGCCATACCGCATATGTGACTTACTAGAAGAGGTAGATTTTTAATTTGGTAAATTTTAATTTTGAGAATATCGAGAATATTAGAATAATTATTTGGTTTAACTTTTATAATTTTGAGATTATTTTATAAGATGGTTAATAAATAGGATAAAGGTAATTTAGTAAAAGTAGGTATTGAAAAATAATCTCATTCCATGGAATTATCATAATTCCACCCCCTTAGTTGAGATTAAAAACATGAAAAAAGACGAGATAAGAATAATCTCAAGAATGTAAGATTTCTAAGATTAATTTTTTAAACTTTATACCAAACACGGGATTACAAGATGTCAAAAAGTTAATCTCATAATTATTTTTTTAAACCTTGTACCATACGCACCTTTAAGTTTAATAATCTTTTGATATGCCATTTTCTTGCCGCGACCCAAAGATTCAACCACAACAGCTTCATTTCAATTTATTAGGCCTCAAAATTTATACCATTGTGTAGCGGTCGAAAAAATAATGAAAATCAATATATAAGTTTGCGAAAACGAACGCCGGACGAGAAAGTTATGGATGCTTGATGTTTTCGGGCCGCGATAGAAATGGCATAGGCTATCGGGACGTCCATTCATTCCGACGTCAGGATGGCCGTTCTTTTGCTGTGCCATTTTTCTGTTGCGACCAGAAAACTTCAAACGTCCATAACTTTCTTGTCCAGTGTTCACTTTTCACAAACTTTATATCGATTTTCATCATTTTTTTCATTATGTAGGCAATGGTATGTATTTTGAAGTCTAATGACTTTGAAATAAAGCTGCAGTGGTCAAATTTTCACACACTGCCAAAATTATTGTTTTTAAAAAATTCAACCACTGTAGCTTCATTTTAAGTCATTAGGTTTCAAAATTTATATCATTGCATAGAGGACGGAAAAACACTGAAAATCAATATAAAGTTTGCAAAAAAAAAAGAACACCGGATGAGAAACATATGGACGTTTGAAGTTTTTGGGCCGCGACAGAAAAATGGCACAGGCCATCCGAGGTTTTTGCGAAAAAAATTAGTTGAGGCTCGTTAGCTCACGGGCTGGCCTGTTTAAATTTCTACTTTTTTTTATTTGTTATATTAAATTTCTCCTCGCCCATCTCTACGATCCATCCAAGAAATACGCGGGCTACACAAAGAGGAACATCGTGGATCATAAGCCCAACACAGAGCTTCGAGTCCTCACTTGCATTCACCAAGGAGACAACATCCCTTCAACAATTAGCCTTCTAGAAGCTGTACACCCAACCAAAGACGACCCACTCAGCGTCTTCGTGCTCCACCTCATAGAACTAATAGGCAGAGCATCCCCTGTTTTCATCTGCCACCAACTCCAAAAGAAGACCAAATTCAGAAGCGACAAAGCCGACAGCCTCCTCAATGCTTTCTTCATCTTCCAACGAGAGTTCGAAGGCGCATTAACCACCAACACCTTCACCGCCGTCTTGCCGGCACAGATGATGAGCGACGACATATGCACGTTGGCGCTTGACAAGCTCACCTCACTCATCATCCATTCATTCCGACGTCAGGATGGTCGTTCTTTTGATGTGCCATTTTTCTGTTGCGACCAGAAAACTTCAAACGTCCATAACTTTCTTGTCCAGTGTTCACTTTTCACAAACTTTAGATCGATTTTCATCATTTTTTTCATTATGTAGGCAATGGTATGTATTTTGAAGTCTAATGACTTTGAAATAAAGCTGCAGTGGTCAAAATCTCACACACTGCCAAATTTATTGTGAAAATTTAATGTGCCATTTTTCTGCCGCGGACTGAAAACTTCTAACGCAATAACTTTCTCGTCTGGTATCCGTTTTTCGTAAACTTTATATTGACATCGTTTTTCCATCCTCTATTCAAGCCTAATGACTTGAAATAAAGCTGCAGTGGTTAAATTTTCACACACTCCTAGATTTCTAGTTTTTGAAAATTCGACCACTACAGCTTCATTTCAAATCATTAGGCCTCAAAATTTAAATCATTGCGTAGAGAACGAAAAATCAATAATTATCGATATAAAGTTTGCGAAAAAAATTAGTTGAGGCCCGTTAGCTCACGGGCTGGCCTGTTTAAATTTCTACTTTTCCTATTTGTTATATTAATTATTTTAAAGATTATTAGTATATGTTTTGTATATATTTATTGTTAGTTGTTATTAATATGTTATTTTTTATATTATTTTTTTAAGTCTATTTTTGTAAAAATACATATTAGTTTTTAGAATTAAAAATAATTTTATACATTTTTAATGTTATAATATAAAATAACAATATAATTATAATTGTTATACATATAAAAATTGTAATATTACTCATAATTTAGAAAATTAAATTTTTTTTAATATATATTATTTTGTATTAGTTAATATAAAAACATATTTTAAAAAAATAAAGTGTTGGCCACCGGCCAGCATGGGCGGGTATGGACTTAAAAGAGGCTCGTTGTAGTTTTTGAAAATTTGACCAGTGCATCTTCATTTCTGTCGCGGCCCGAAAACTTCAAACGTTCATAACTTTCTCGTCCGGTGTTTTTTTTTGCAAACTTTATATTGATTTTTATCGTGTTTCTGTGCTCTACGAAATGGTATGTATTTTGAAGCCTATTTACTTGAAATGAAGCTGCAGTTGTCGGATTTTCAAAAACTAGAACGAACCTTTTTTAAGTCCATACCCGGCCATCTTATTAGTAAGTAGATTACACACATAGTAAAGCAGACAACACGCACTGACTTTCTCATGACTTGGCTACAGTTAATAACAAGGTTTAGGTATATATAGGGTGCTTATGAGGTTTGCACATTTCAATTTAGTCTTAAATCTAATACATTTTTGTTAAACAAACATATGTTTTCATGAGATACCTAGTTAAGAACTTCAGCAAATTTTCACTTTATATTACACACATAGGAAAAGCAAACAATACGCATGTTAGTGCGTGTTGGATGCTAATATATATATATATATTGAATTTGTTATGTTGTTGCATACAAATATCTTTTAATCAATAAAAGTATACACTAATATAACAACAATCAAATTGTCTTTTCCTATTAGGTAAGATTGGCTACGATAAATAGAACATATAAAAGGATAAAATCCATAAATTAATATAACATATAAGTTAATTTTTCCATGTACATTATTATCCTATGAAAGTAGATAATTATTTAGCTCAGCTCATTAAATTCGTGAATAGCTCGGTTAATTAAATGAGTCGAATTTGATCATGATTTTTTGTTCGTTTTAAAGCTTGAACTCGAGTTCGAGCCCGTCTTATTTTAAACGAACCAAACTTAAACATTTAAAGTTCAGCTCGTTTATAGCTCTAATAACCTGAATTTGACTCATTGTACTCTTTCGTAATATAATGAATTAAAATCCTGAGTTCTAAAGTATATACATTTATTCGTATGATAATACCTCAAAAAAGAATACGTTTAGTAGGAGATATTGATAAGAAATATTAAAAAAATAGAGACAATGAGTATATAATATATCCTCACTCTCTATTTATTTATCTCATCACATATACTATATCATTATTGTTTCACATGAAATGATCCTCATCCATGTTTTTGTTGTATTACTTTAGTGACAAATACTATATTAACTGATTTTTATAGGCACCCAGCATGTTTTTGTTTTTTAGTTGCAAATAATATATTAACTAATTTTTTCACGAAGGTTCTCAGTTAAGATTATGGAACACACTTCAATCAATATATAAAACTTAAGAAAGCAAATATTAAGTTATTTTATTAAATTATGCTTTAAAAATTATTAAGTATACAATGATATTCTAATTTCTTATTCTTAAAATTATATATTAACATAAAAAAATATAAGAAATTAAAATACACAAAGAAATAAAAAAATATTAGTCTTTCACCACAAAACCTAGCATAATTGACATTTAATTGAGTTTTTTAACCATTTAGTAAAAAATTTGATTTCTCGTAATATATATAAAAAAGATTTTGTGTATAACAATTAGCATTAAAGCGTCGAAACGAGAGAATTAATCAGGATACCTTGTGTATATAAATATACAATGATATTCTAATTTCTTATTCTTAAAATTATATATTAACATAAAAAATATAGAAAATTAAAATACACAAAAAAAAAATATTAGTCTTCCACCACGAAACCTTGTTGGAATATATTATTATAAATTATTTAAAATTAATTAATTATAATAAAGTATGCAAAATGGTTCCTGCATCAGTTTTGGAATGTTGGTTGGAGTTTCATGTTATCAATTAAATGTTCATATGTTTAATGGTAGCATTAAAACACATTTAATCTATAATTAAATGGCATCCTAAATTCCAACTATTTATATATGGGTTGGGAGAAGAAAGGCATATATGACGAAAACATACCAATTGAGACGTAGACGAGAACGTTGAAGAGAAAGTTGTTATATATCATGTGTGTGTAATATTTGGGTAGAGAAAGGTATCAGTGGTTAGAGTCCTGTCCACCTCCTACGTGCAGAGGTTGTAGACAAACAGACGAGTACTGGACTGTTGTATTCTGAAGGTAACGCGTCTGGTACCCCTACACCGGGTGATATAGCAAAATCAATCCGTGGGAGGCGTGAATTACCTTAAAGATAACGAGATACCCGTGCCTCAGTCCGGTATCACACGTTTAATTATTTATCTAACAAATTTACATTTCCCTATTTTTTATGTTTATTTTTATTTTCAGGTTGTTGCTCCAACAAACCTAACATAGTTGACATTTAATTGAGTTTTTTAACCATTTAGTAAAAAACTTGATTTCTCATAGTATATATAGAAAGAATTTTGTATATAGTAATTAGCATTAAAGCTCTTTCGACGATATGAGAGAATTAATCATTATTATTGCCGTGTGAATAATTTGTGATTACACGCATATATTAGTTTTTCTATTATTATTATTTTAAAAAATTTAAAATAGAATAGGAATTGTTATAGATTTTTTATATATCAAAAGATTTTTTTTTTATAAAAAAACTAACTACAATTTTAAAAATGTTCTTGATAATATTTAATAAGATATGATCAATGGTCCAATCAAAGTACGATCCAGTCATAAAAATTATGAATTTTTCAAGAAAAGGGAGGGAAAGGTGAAATGTGGCACGTACCTTTCATAAATTTACAGATTTGCCTCTTATGTCTCGTGATTTTACATTTTATTCTTCCCCTCCCAGATTAATTTGAACATAAGCATTATCATGTCACAGCACAGATCGTGAAAGCGCCTCTTCCTCCCTCCCTCTCTCTCTCTCTTCTTGCTGTCTCCCCACTTTGCCTTTGCTCTGGGCTTTGGCAATCGCACAGATCTTCACTCTCAGGCAAATGGTCAGGTGCTATTGGAAGCTTGGAAGGAAGCGAAGCCTTGGCTCTTAGTCTCAGTGGCATTAGCGTCACGCATTTTACCAAAAATATTTTGTTGCTTATGTCTCACACACTCTCTTTTCTGTGTGTGTCTCTGAGTGTTAAAATTTGTGTTGTTTAAATGTGAAGTAACAGCCAGAATAAGAGTGTGAGAAGAGCAGGCGAAGGTGAATGAATTAATGGTTTTGTGTTACTTGTTCGTGTGGTTTGAAGCAAGCTCTTCTCTTTCTACAAAAGGGATTAAAATATCCCTTTTAAATTAAGGTTAAGCTTGTCTTCGTGGTTTTTCACTCTTCCTGTTCTTTCTTCATTTTGATCTATTGGTACACCTAAACAGTTGAAAAATTTTAACCTCATTTACCGAAAGATTATGGGTTATTTGAAGGGCAGGAGATACTGTTGTGGGTAGTGAAGATCTGGGGATCTTAGTGGACACAATCAGAGATCGTTTGAATGTTTGAAGTTCAGGGCTGTCGGTCCTGTCTCAACAGCAATTGCTAGGGTTTTTGGTTCGTGTATATTGCTATAATAGTTTTTGTTTGCCGATGACTACTAAACGCGCCTACAAGCTACGTATCCTTTGCGTTTTGAATTCTTATAATTGGATTGTTATAAATGTTCACGTTTATTTGATCTGTGCACGCGTCCTTCAGTTTGGGGGTTTTTTCAGTTGGCTTCTTGCTTTAGATCTTTCTGGACTGCCTACCTTGTTATGATTTCAGTGTCGTTATGTTATACTTCTCCTTATGCTAAATTTACTGGCATCAAGTGATCAATTAGTTGTCCTTAATAAGTCCTGTATAGAGGAATTTGTGGCACATGCTTCCACTGTCAATTGCCTCAAGATTGGAAGGAAGTCATCCAGGGTTCTTGTCACTGGAGGAGAAGATCATAAGGTCAATCTTTGGGCCATTGGTAAACCTAATGCTATACTGGTTCGTACTCCTAATCCCCCTTTCCTTACATCTGAGTTTTTAGAATTATCCTCCTTTTATCCTGAGTACAAAATATAAAGATTTCCTGTCATCTATGCTTTTGCATTGTTTCCTTCGCAATTCTTTTCACGGTGATGTACTTTTAGTGGTGCATCCATATTTTGTTTTTGGCTTTCCCTTCCATGTTTGAAACGAACTGTAATTCTTAAGAGTTATTGGATGCCCATAGTAACTGACTGTGGTGTTAAGGGTGTTTGGATGTTATTGCATGAGAATTAGAGAATTGACCAAGTAGTATAAAATTTATTTATACCTTATAGGGTCATAAATAACATGAGCAACATTTTCATTTCTTCATCATCATTGTTTTTGTTGTTATTTGAGTTTGTTCTTACATAATGGAAATTTTGTGTTTGAACAACTGTTTTTAAATGCTTATGAAAAATACTTATCTGTCACCTGACATGTGTGCCAGGGGTGGACTTTGAAACTGATGTTTTCTGTTATGAGATGTGGGCTTGTCCCGAGACTAGAAGCCGTTTTTGATTTAGGAAGGAAATAGGAAGTCAATGCCCTTTTTAATGCTCCATTTGTGCTGGACTTTGGTCTAGTTGCTTGGAAGAATGGAAGGAATTGCAAGAATGTCAAGAATTTTAGAGAAAAAAATTTATGCCCTTGAAGTTGTTTCAGGGTTGGATCGGTCCTTTGGCATCTTTATTTTGTGTAGCTAATGGAATTTTGTTCTTCTTACCTTTTTCTGTTGGGGGACAAATATCCTATCCACACGCTATAGTTTCTTTTCTTTCTTATTATTTATAGGATTTTATTCTTTAGCAGCCAAAAGAGGGATCAATATGTGCCTGTTTTTAGTTTAAGAGTTGTCTCTCCTTTTGCAGAGTCTATCAGGACATTCAAGTGGAATAGATTCTGTGAGTTTTGATTCCTCCGAAGTTTTGGTAGCTGCTGGCGCTGCGAGTGGTACTATCAAACTTTGGGACTTAGAGGAGGCAAAGAGTATGGCGCTGATTGCTATTTACTTTGATGATATTAAAACTTGTATCTTCACCATACAATGTCTGACTCATAGCTATAATTTGAAACTGTGGCTTGCAATGTTTTTCTGGTAGTTGTTCGCACTCTTACTGGTCATAGGTCCAACTGTACATCAGTGGACTTCCATCCTTTTGGAGAGTTCTTTGCATCTGGCTCTCTAGACACAAATCTTAAAATATGGGACATCAGAAAGAAGGGTTGTATACATACGTACAAGGGCCACACTCGAGGGGTAAATGCAATAAGGTTTACCCCAGATGGACGTTGGGTTGTGTCAGGTGGAGAGGACAATACTGTGAAGGTTAGAATTACTTTTTTTTAAATTATTTTTTAATCGATGGTACTAATTAAGTAGTCGAATTCCTCCCTATGAAGCATTCTTTAAATTCACTTTGCTTGCAGAATCACATAACAAAATAAGATTCCTAGTGGTACTTAATAGAATTAACGCAAATGATTTGCTTCAGATTTGACATCATAAAAGAGCTTTTATCACCTGATTTATGTGTGATATGTTTTAGATGTTCTGAGATAAATAACCATCTTTTCTTGCATCATAAAGTGATTAGATATATAAGGAATAGACTTTTTGGCTTCTTTGAAGGGAATTGGGTCCTCCTAGTTGATCTTGGGACTTTTAGCTATTGAGTTTGTGGGCTTTGGGAGGGATAATGAGCAAAAAGCACTTCGGCAATGTGCAGTTTTGGCAACTTTGTGGTATATTTGGTAAGAGATGAATGCTAGAATCTTTAATAATAAAGTCCTACTATGGTACTACCTCATCTTCTTTGGGAATGAAATACCTTCTGTCTTGTATGTGAGTTTCTTCAAATGGTTTGTGTAGAGGAGCATCTCTCATGGGTCTCCAAAGGGATTGAAAGTTGAGCTAGAATCTTTGTTCCTTTCTTTTGTTGTTCAGTTTTCATTTGAAGAGGATCTCTTGTCCTCTATTTAGGTAATCTCTTGTATATACTCTCTCTTTAATACAACTCTTTTTCTTTTTAATCGAAAGAAAAAAAATCCAAAGAGTTCTGGGTTAGGAAAATGTATTCAATGCTGGGCAATTATCCTCTGCCAGTATTCTTTTATCTTCCCTGACTTTAGCATGTGGTTTCTAGAAAGCCTGTAAAATTATTGAGTCTTGCCTTAGTGCGTAACTTGTAATATATATACTGTATGTTGATGGCATTGTCATAATGTGTGGCTAATGCATATTGCTGAAGCCATATGCCATTCTTAAGTGATAAGTTGGAATCTAATGATTTGTTTTATGAAACTATAATTTATCTTTTGGCAGTTGTGGGATCTGACTGCGGGGAAACTCTTACATGATTTTAAATGTCATGAGGGCCAGATTCAGTGCATAGATTTTCATCCCCATGAGTTTCTGCTAGCAACAGGTTAGTCTTACTCCTAAAAGCGTTACCTTAATTAGTAACTAATACATTTCTCCTGCTTTGACGAAGTGTAACATACTCATTTTATGCTTCTCATTAGGTGGTGGTGGTAACTTATTTCTTTTCTATTCTTTTAGCACATAAGCCGAAAAAAAGGAGTACTACATTACAAAAGAATTGCTTATGTGAACCCATCTAAAGTGAAACTATACAAGTGTTCACTCCTAGAGGGCTAGAGTAGTCACCTGCTACAAAATCCTTGTTTTGTCCCCTAATGCTTTTCTTATCCACTTGAAAATTTTCTTACTTTTCATCTTCTAATTAATAGTATGAACTTAATGGTTGAAGACTGACTTCTAATTTTACAGTTCAGATAATTATGATTGTTGATTAGTTAGGCTTATTTAAACATACTCTTAATTATGGTACAAATATCAAGTTTTTCTGTTTGATTAACGTTTTATTTATCAAAAATGATTGATGAGTGACATTTGATGGACCACCATAGTCAATATGCTGTTTGATCCTGTGTAGTGTGTAGACTGTATGAGAGAACAATTTATGTAGTTCTTTATTGGTACTGCTCTATTCTAATTGAGCCACAATACACTGTCATATAATTTTGAAATGGTTCTCTTGATATGACGTTTAAATGTAAAGCCTTTCGTATGAGTTCTAGTTGTCATTTTCCCCATGGGCATTCCTGCATTATGGCCTTTTTTTTTTCCCAGTTCAAAGGCATTGATAACTTAATTTTTATAAAATAAGATTCCTAGAGAGAAGTGAGGAGAGATACTATACAACTACGGAGGAGGATGAGAAGCTCTGGTGCTCACATCTTCGTTTGCATTTTTATAATTTCCGTAACCTGAATTTCCAGTATTGTTTCCTTTTAGAAAGTTTCTTTTCTGTAGTTTTTTTATCCTTTTAAATGAGAGATTAGAGAATATTTAATTTTTATTATGTTTGTTCCTTTCCAATCCTAGGTTCTGCTGATAGGACTGTTAAATTTTGGGACCTTGAAACCTTTGAGCTTATTGGTTCAGCTGGTCCTGAGGTACTTTCTGTTATGGCAATCTTACAATTTTTTCCTTGCTGATAAAGTTTAGGATCATTAATGCTTAAGTTTTTAATGTTGTTTTGTCTGGAGTTTTTTTTCCCTAATCTGTATTTGTTGGACATTCTAGACATCTGGAGTGCGTTCAATTACCTTCAGTCCTGATGGGAGGACCTTGCTTTGTGGTTTACATGAGAGTTTGAGGGTAAACTTCTTTTCTAGTTGTTTTATATTTAGGTAAGCATATAATAAGGTAATAATGTTTTTAGTTGATTTTATGTAGGTTTTCTCATGGGAACCTATTAGATGCCATGATATGGTCGACGTAGGTTGGTCCAGATTGTCTGATCTTAATGTTCATGAAGGAAAACTTCTTGGCTGCTCATACAACCAGAGTTGTGTTGGAGTCTGGGTTGTAGATATCTCGGTATTAAACCTTGTCTATCAGAAAACTTTTGCTTGCTTCTAGTAATGGTTATATATGATACCATATAATGTATTGTATATTTTAACCGTTCTGATCTGTTGTGCAGCGCATAGAGCCTTATGCCCCTAATGATGTTAACAGACTAAATGGTCATTCAGAAACTAAATCATCAAGTGGGAATATGTCTGTATTGAATGAGAATACAGCTAAGGCTAGGCTATCTGTTTCACAAAATCCAGACCCATTACAGAAGGAAACGAAATCTCTTGGAAGGTTGTCTGTTTCTCAAGATTCAGATCCTTTGAAGGAGGGGAAATATTTGGCCTGTGTGTATACTCTCACTTTTTACATATACTAAACATTTTTTTTTGTTCCAATTGTATTTTTTGATCCTTCTCTGGTTCTGAACCACCTGGATCATATACTAAACATTCCGTAAATCTCTTGTTTTATGGATTACTTGAAGCCACAGGAAGTGCACCAAGCACCCCTCAAAGGATCAATTTGAACTCTGGTCCCAAAACTGTATCCGGTAGTTTGCCAGCAGTGCCTAATGCAACAGTTCAGAAGAGGACCTTGAAATCTCATTCAATGTCCAATGTTCCGGTCATCAATAAATCAGATATTATACCTGTAATTGTTCCCAGATCTAGTGGAAGGTCAGAACCAGTAGCTGAGTCTAGAAAAGAAGGTGGTGTTTCTGGAAGAATGATGCCATTCTCTTTGCAGTCAAAGGCAGCAGATTTACGCAACATACCAAACAGAGATGAAGTGGATAAGCCACATATCTCCTCTGTATCTGAACCTGCAGCTTCCGTGGGCGGTCAGTTGAGTACTAGTGCTGAAAAAAATTATTTTCCTGCTGCTATAAGCTCAACTCAAGGTATCCCTTATTCTGAGAAGTCTTTACTTATGTTTGTATTGGAACTGGTAAACATGAAATCAATTCATCGACAAAGTTAAGTGCAATTAGTCAGGTTTAGGTCTGTGCAAAGTTCAATTGTATGCATACGATGCTTGTACTTTAGGGGCATGTGAGTTAACTGGTTCTGTGACATAATATTGGAAACTTGTTGACCAAACAACTTACTGTTTAATTCTTACCAGTTCTGGTATTATGATTACATTTCACTATTTCAGTATATAATAGTATTTTGTTTTAGTCCATTAGTTGTGAGCATGTGCTTTGATTACATCTAGTAGACTTTCAGGAGGCGTTTGGTACATGGATTGATTTTTTATTCCCTGGAATAGGATTCCCGGGAATATCAAAAAAGTTTGTTTCAACTTTCACATTCCCGAGACTATTTTACAAGAATCTCATCCCGTAGTTGAAAATAATCCCATCCCATGGGATTACAATAATACCACTCCCTTAGGTGGGATTAAAAAAGTAAAGAAATATGAGATTATAAGATTCCCAGGATTGTAAGATTCCTGGGTTTATTTTTTCAATTTGTATACTAAATGTGGGATTACAAGATACCAGAGCTCATAATCCCGGGGCTATTTTTTTAACTCTTGTACCAAACCCCTCCTCATGTTTCATCTGCCTGAATGTGTTTTTAGAAGTATTTCAGCATGTACTATATCCTATTGTTGTTTTAAAAGTATTTTCTCTGCATGCATTTCTTGTGTCTGAGCCAGAAGGCTTCCCTGCTAGAAGTGCAAGTTAGAAAGTATTTTTTTCTGAACATAAGCTTAGGTAGCTTTGTACATTTTTATCTATGGAGAATAAACCTCATGATTTTGTTACAAAATATCCTTGTGACCTATACTATTTTCTTCTGTAGTTCCATAAAATTTCAAATGCTGACCTAGATACTTCTTTAAGTTTATATGATTTTCTGTTGCAATACTCTTCTAACTTAAGCTTTAATATATTCTGCTGCCTCGTGTTTTTTATGTACCCATGTCCTATCCTTTTTAAAGACTTCTTTAATATAAAAAGCTTGGACAGCTCTGTTGCACTAAGTTTTACAGGGTTTCTGTTATTGTGTTTTGTTTTGAGATTTTTCTTGTAGATTCTTCTCTTTCCAGTAAGTTTCTTCTTTTTAAAAGAGGAAACAAAAAAAATTAGTGTAGGATTCTTGGCAATACAATCAATCAAACAAGTTGTTAATTAAATCTTTTATATGGTTCTATGAAGTATGAACAATGCTAACCTGAACCACTTGTTTTGCTAGTTGCTCCTATACTGAATATAATTTATGTTACAAATTTCTAAATTGTACTTGTCCCAAAGATATTTGCTTGTGTAAAGAGAGAATAATGCACTGTGTTTTTATCAAAAGTCACTCACAGTTGGTCAGTTGCCTGTCTATTTAGATGTACATTACATACAAGGATATGATGAGACGAAACCTAAAACCTTCTCAAACCACCCTATGTAATTCAAAACCCCAGCAAGACGTAAAGTCCCACTGCATCTAACACCATGTTTGGTTATTAGAATGCTTGGTGACATTTATTATTGAAAATCTGGATGGTTTGTTCAATTGGATTTCTCATTGTTAATTGAGCTATCTTGTGCCAGATGAAATTCGAGGGCCGAAAGTGAACAGAGATGTTTGTTCTGTTGAAGGACAAAAAGGAGGTATCTTTGTTTTAATATATTTTTGATGACTGTATGTTTCTATAAAGGCTTTTTTAATTTTAAACTATTTAAAACATATAGGGAGAATACGATCACTTATGAATTGGGAAAAGAGAGAAAGGTCTCTTAATTATGAGGCACCTCCCTCTGGAATTTCTCACGGAAGGATGGCATCAGTTCATCTGCCCACTTTGAATGGGGTATGGTTCCTTATTGTTTTCTACCATTATTTACTTTCTTTGTTTGTATTTTTACCTTTTAATATGTATGGTGATGGATGATCAATGCAAAAATGGGTAACAGTAGCTCAGGCAGTTTCATAGTTCTCGCTTATATTTCTCATCTTTGCTTTTGGGCTTTGGAACTTGATAAAGTAATAGGAAGGGAAATAAAAGTTACTGGTATAATCAAAGTTTGATAAATGAGGTTGATTATCAAACTATCTAATTTTCCAGAAGCATCATGTTGATGGTGGAAAAAACCCATGTTGAGGATAAGTTAGCTTTATTTTGTCTTTTGCTTCTATTTTTTTAAAAAATTCTTTTGAGGAAATAAATTTCTTATCCGTAAAGTTTAACAGAGAGGACATTCCACTTTGGCTGAGAAGGCAACCGTATCTGCTACAGACGAAGACGCAATTGCTGATTTGATGGAGCAACATGACCAATTTCTTACTTCAATGCAGGCTCGTTCAACCAAGTTACAGGTTTGATAAATGAAGTTGAAATTATGATGAATTATTTCTCTAATGTAACTTTGTATAAGCAAGAGTATTTTTGTATATTTTATTCTGTCAAAGACCAGGGTTGTGTGAAGGTAATCTGAATGAACTATCAGGTTGTCTGGATGTTTTAATTAAACATGAACATGGTTGTCTGCCCAAACTATTGACTACATTGTTTTACTAAAGCTTTTTGTTTTTACAACAAAGATAGAATGAAAATATTTTTCATTTCAGTGCTGAATTGTATCTAGTACCAGTTAAAAATTGGCTGAACATTGTAAGCAATTTATTGCAGGCGGTCTTCAGATATTGGGAAAGGAATGATGTTAAGGGGGTCATTGGTGCCATGGAGAAAATGGATGATCATGCTGTGAGAATTCTTTTTTTCCCCTTGGTTTCTCACTATGCATTTAGGCCTTGTGTTCTTTTGCAGTATTCATGTCTTTGATTTGACTGTTATTTTCTTAGCAAATATAGGAAATGTGATGGTGCTTGTTAATTCCAGGTCATTGCTGATGTTGTTAGCGTTATAATGGAGAAAATTGATATTGTCACACTTGATATATGCTCTGGCCTTCTGCCACTTCTAACAGGCCTTCTTCAAAGTGAAATGGATAGGTAAGTATTCTCCTCTGATCTTTGTCAGAAGCACTTTGTGATGCATTGTGTTAGTGCAACGAAATTGAAAACATGCTTCACATGACAGATATGCTGGGAATATAATTTAGCTTATCATTATGTATGTAAACAAAGCCAAATTAAAAGAAACAGCTGTAACTTTCATTATGCGTATCTTTTACTTCTTAAGTCATATGTCATATATCTTTGGGTTTTCTTCAGTCAAAGCAAAGGATTACTTGACTCATTTTACCTTTAGTCCTATGCACTTTTATGATTATTCACCAAAATATATCAATTGTGATGAGTTTGTTTTTTTGTTCAATCACATTCATAAATCGTAATGTGATACCCCTACTCAGACATCTAGGAATATCCTTGGAAATGCTGTTGAAGCTGGTCAGAATATTTGGTTCAGTAATCTATTCAACCCTATCGGCCACATCGCCTGTTGGTGTTGATATTGAAGCAGAGCACAGGTTTGTATTAGTTGTCTCAGCTACTTTTTCCTTTGAACTATATATCAATTTAATTTAATTAGAAGTTCTTGATGTGTTAACGAGTTCAGGCTCGAACGTTGCAACCTTTGCTTTCTAGAGCTTGAAAAAGTCAAACGTATTTTGCCTTCTTTAACGAGGTACCAGTTTACTTGTATTTACTTGTTACAAATGAATTTTTATATATTCAATGGCAAGAAAACTCAACCTGATAGTTCTAATTCCCTCTTTCTTGTCCGTTATACCCGTAGAAGAGGAGGATCAGTTGCAAAGTCTGCACAAGAGTTGAATCTGACACTTCAGGATGTTTCATGATTATTCCAAGTGATTTACAGTGTGAATTCAATTAGTTGTGCTCCTCAGCAGTGAATTTTTCGGTTGCTTTTCTGTGGGGGTTTGTGCATTTTAAAGATTTAAGCCTCTCCGTATGGCACCCGAATGGTTTGATGCTGTCTCACATAGGCTGAACTGAAGCCCTGACCACCATTATGTATATTTAATGCTGTTCAAATTCATGATAACTGGAGGAACTCACTGAAGCCAGCTAATTTTGGGACATACATATATATATATAGATACTGGAAGACCAAGATTGAAGAAGAGCTGCTATGTTATGTTGCCCTTATGCTGCTGGTTGCACTGTTCTGAGTGAGACTAACGTGAAGCTGCCTACTTGATGTGAAGATTTCTTCTCATGCCATTTGACAACTGACCTGCCTAATATGTAGCACTACATACTTATAACCTTCTAATCATATTTGAAGGTTATCAGTGACATACTTATAACCTTCTAATCATATTTGAATTGTTTTTTTCCTTTCTTTTTCTAAGTTTGTTGCAGTGAGCGCTGTTGCACATTTTGGCGTGAATTGTTAAGACAAGGCAGAAAGTAAAATTCTATATGCCTCAACAAATGATTTCTCAGCTTTGCTCACACTGACGAGTATATTCATGGACCATTACTTCTGATTGTTTCCTACGATATGTATCAGAGTGTGAATATGTGATGGTGCTTTAATTTATGGTGTTTTTTTTTTTTTTTTTGGTTTGGGGGTGGGGAGTGTGGAATTTAATTTAATTTAGAAGAAAACCTTCCTATTTGCAGGTGACTTTTATTAGGTTTAATTGTATTTTTAATTCATGTAGTTTATTTACTGGTGCAATTTAGTCCTTGTTAATTTGTTCTACTGTTGGTAAACCAACATTATCTCATTAATTATTACATAAAACAGTTGGATGCCAAAACTAAAGTTTGCTATGTAAAAAGCTGTATACATTTATATTCATTTATTTTTCTCAAGATGAAATAATTAAATTAGAAGTATGGGCCAAAAAAGTAAATAAATTAGAAGTACATTGTAAACTTATACTACTTTTCTTAATTTTCAAGTAATACAATAGGATAAAAAGGGGAAATTAAAATATATTTGTTCAATCTATTATTACCTCTTTTAATTGTTAATTTTCAGGATTTAAACTATCTTGTTAATTAATGACATGCTACCTCATACCTTACCAGAAAAGCATGGATTTTGAGTTAATATAGCATGCATTTGCTTTTGATGATCGCCCATTCATTGAATTTCAATTCATCTTTTCTATTATTTAGTACAATTTTTTAATTTTAATAGGGACCTATACCAACGAGTACTCATCTTAAATAAATTAAGGACCAAATAATTAAAAGAATGTATTTAAATTCAATTTTATCGTATTACTAAATATCTTGTCAAATCTCAGATACATTATTTTACACTATCAAAAGCTTAAAAGTTTTCTACAAAAGAAAAAAAAGCTTAAAATTTTAAATTGAATAATAGTTATTATTTAATCCTAGAGTTAATTGAATTAATAGTCTTTCAAAAGTTAGGAATAATGTAATTAAGTCTTCCATTTCAAAGTAGATAAAATTGGACCACGCTTGATGATAAATAATCAAGTGGGATCATTGCTATAGTCAAGTGATCCCTTCCTTAATTAATTCTGGTCCCAAATTCAAGTAAAATTTAGAATGATCCAAATCACAATTTCATCATTCTTTGCTACCACCTCACCAAAGAAGAGTGGATCTTATTCTTATTTCTCTGAGTCTCTAAGTAAATGCATAACATTTAGAGTACTACATAGAAAAAGAAACAAAAAAAAAAAAAATCAAAATCATCAGAGTGAAGAATCACCTGAAAGAAAATAAGACTCTGCTTTGGAGCAAAACCTTGTGTTTGCATCATTATTCCACTATAGTTTCAATCCCAAACCCACATATAAAATTTAGTTCTCATCTGTGCCAAACAATTTAAGCCTTGACAATGGCGTCCTCAAGTATCCCTCAACATCTAACTTCTTTGGTGATAATTCCCTATACTTGGCAAATTCCTCTCTTGCCTCCTCATTCTTATCAAGCAAACTATATATCATCCCCCTACAGAAATATGGCCTAAAATCAGCAGGATCCTCCTTTGTTAGCTGTTGATACATATTCATAGCTTCTTCCACATTCTTCTGCAAGAACTGTATTTGTGCCATTATCAACCTCACATCCCTTGCTTCCTTTGCTTTATTTTTCTCCTCAGCAATATTCAGAGCTTCTTCCAACCGCTTAATTACTGCTTCTCCTTCCCCACAACGATCCATTAACAAAGCATTCTCAAACAATGCTTCGAAGGACAAAGGATTGGCAGCCAGAACTTGTTCATACACATTACGCGCATTTTCATTATCACCCATTTCGCTCAATAGCCTCGCCATGAGGAATTTCCATTCCGTCTCCTCCGGTTGTGCAGAAACCAATCGCTTCAAGATCTCCATAGCCTCTTCGTCTTCCCCATTCTCCAGCTTCTGCTGCAACAGAGATTTCAAGGCATCGATTGCTTCGGCATTCGTCTCAAGAAACTCAGACAAAGGCGATGTCTCATTCTCCTTCTTCTCTTCCCGAGACTCGGCTTGTTCAGAAACCGTAACCACAGGCTCAGCTCTAGCAGGCAAATGAGAGGATTTCCAAAACATCGCCGCCGTAGCGCCGACGAGAATCGCCGCTCCGGCATAGCTTTTGAGCTTCTGAGCAATAGGGTAACCGTCACTGTCAGTACCAGCAGAGCCAGCGGGAGAACAAGCCCTAATGGTAAATCGAGAAGAAGGTGGAGAAAATCGAAGAGTTAGGGAGGGAAATCGAAGATTGTGAGGGGAGGGGAGCTTTGTAGAAGGGAAATTGAAAGAGAAGAGAGAAGAAGAAGAAGAAGAAGACATTGTGGAGAAGGTAGGGTTTATGGGTGTGGGAGGAGAAAACGAAGTAGCAATGCGATGGAAGCAAGAAGAGTGTGAGTGAAGTGAGAGGAGGGTTAGGTTGAATGTGGGGTTCAAAGCTATGGACTTTAAAGAAGTGAGCGTGAAGACAGTGGGTAGGTAGGTGGCCGAATGGGAGGCTTCTTCTTAGGCAGATGTTCAAATTTTGAGAGTCTGATGCAACTTGTTACATGCATACAATGTAATTTTGGCCGATAGAATTGTGACACGTAAAAAATTGCATTGCATCTCAAGTCATTCTACTCACGTGTCACAATCCTATCGGCCGAAATTGCATTATATGTATGCGACAAATTGCATCATAGAATAACCTTCAAATTTTAAGCCAAAACTGAAAAATGAGTGGTCAAATTCCTTATATTTTTTTATTAAGTTATTAAATATGAATATTATATGTAGTAAAATGTGTTTAAATAATTAATTATAGTAAGAAAAAAAAAATATATATATATATAAGTGCTTTTTATATAATCAATTAAAAAAAAGATGTAAATGTAATATATGATTAGTAAAATTTGATGACAAGGATATAAAAAATTTGCTTAAATTTTTTATAGATAATTAAATTTTTTTATTATTCTCTAATTTATTTAAGAACAAATATTGAAGTTTTTCAATTAATTATAAAGTTTTTTAACATTGAAAATTATGATTTTTGTTGACTTTTTATAAATTTTAATTTTAAAAAAGTATCCTTCATCATTTATTTTAATGTCTAGATTTACCTCTCATTTAACCAATTTCATTGTTTTCCTCATTTCCTTGATATTTCTGAAACTATATGCCACATTTGCTATTCTAAACTAATTGTCTTTTCAACTTTCTTCCAATATCTCATATGACATGGTTCCTGCAAGCAAATAAATAATAGTGTTCATATGTTTCACATTTGTCTGTTGCATTATTTAATTGTGTAATAATAGAGTATAAATAAAATTTATGATTAGAAAATTTTTATTAAAAAAATATTTTTCAATAGTAGAAATGAATTGCTATCTAAATAATTTTCTTATTGAAGTATGAGATTTTTATTATTTGATTAAAAACAAGAAAATTGATAAAGGATAAATTTTTTAGAGGCCAAATTATTCTTTTGGTTCTCAACATTTGCATGAAGTTTAATATTAATCCTTAAAGTTTTAAAAAGTTATTTTAGGTTCTCAACGTTTTTTTTTTGTCAAAATTGGTCCTCTAACGTAACATTTGTTTGGTTTTGCCATTAAATGCTGACGTGTAAGGCTTATGTGGCACACCCTCTCTCCTACGTGTCATATTTAAATGACATGGCACCTTCTCTCACTCAAACTCAGCAAAACGATGCCGTTTTGATTCATTTAAATGTTCAGTTTTGGTCATCAAAATGGCGTCGTTTTGCTGAGTTTGAGTGAGAGAGGGTGTCATGTCATTTAAATATGACACGTAAGAGAGAGGGTGTACCACATAAGCCTTACACGTCAGCATTTAATAGCAAAACCAGACGGATGTTACATTAGAGGACCAATTCTGACGGAAAAAAAAACGTTGAGGACCTAAAATAACTTTTTAAAACGTTGATGACCAATATTAAACTTCCTACAAACGTTAAGGAACAAAAGAGTAATTTGATTTTTTTTTTTATTAGAAGAATAAAAAAAATGAGAGTTTTGTAACGAAGGCTTAGCATTGAGTGTAATCCATAGCATGGCAGAAGCGGTAGAGATGAGCAGAAGCAGTGGGTGTTGCTACCGCAGCTTCTTCCCCAACGTTGAGTCCAATTCTTGGCCTTCTTCGTTCTCTGTACGGACACCACACTCCTCCATTCTCTCTTTCAACCTTCGCCCTCTCCGAATTTCCGCTTCTTCTTCTTCTTCTTCTTCCGATGATAACCTTCACAGTCCCACTAGCGGAACCACGCAGCACATCAAAGGCTCAGGAACTAGTGCCAGGGGTCGCAGATTGCTTAGAATTCGTGAAGAGAAGCGGCAACGGGAATTCGATCGCGCTCACAATTACCCTGCTTGGGCAAAGTCCTCACTCATTTCCCCCCTTCCTCCTTGCGTTCGTTTCAAAATCGTAATTATTGATTGATTGATTGATGCTTGTCTTGTCGAATGATTTGCTTTGCTTTGCTTGTAGAGTCCTAGAGGATGCTTGCAAAGATGATACTGAGCTCCGTGCTGTTCTTGGAGATAGCATTGGCAACCCTGAACTCATGAGGAAACGGGTATGTAAGTGTTAACAATAGGGTCTTTCTGCTTGTATGGTGTGTCGTGTGTTACAATACTTTTTGTGGCCTAATAGCTGGGATTCTTGAGCTTATTCATACTAAAATAGAGGAAATAATGGTGGTTCATGTAATAGTTCATTGATGTCAGATTTATACAAATGGCATGGCTAATTCCGTAAACGTTTATTATTTTCAAAGGAAGTGGTTTGGCAGCTGCTGGAATTATTATTTTCTGCGTTTATGTCTATCCAATATGTGTTCCGTTCTAAATTTTCAATCCAGCTCATGACCGCATTGAAATGAGTTTTCTTGCATGTATTTCCAATAAGTTGACAACATCATTGATAATTCTCTTTATGCAGAAAAAGGAGTTTCTCATGGTAGGAATTTAATGTTGGCAAAAAAAAAATAACTAAATGTAGCTCCATGTAAAAATTACTGTTGGATTTTTTTTAAAAGGTGTAATTTGCTATTATAGTTATACCACTGTTCAAAAGCATAAGCTGTTTTCAAGTCATTGCCTCAACTGTAATGTGAAATGTGAATCCATTTAAAACAACACAGTTTTCCATTTTTACAAGATTCTGACCTTTAACCTACACTACTAAGGGAATTTTCTTTCTTTTCCTTTTCCTTTTCATTTTCATGTAATTTTATTTTTCTTCTGTGAAGAGTCATATTCATCTATTAATAACTTAATCACAGAAATAAGTAAAGACAGAACACGTTGGCATGGCTTGATTCATATAGCCGACCCCACCTAGTAGGAAAAGACTTTGATTGTTGTTGTTGTTGTTGTTGAAGAGTCATATTCATGCTGAAAGCTTCTCTTCACCGCTTCATGCTTATCGCATAATCATATCATGTTTGGTTGGTTTTGTGTTTGTAATGTTAATGTTAATGAATCTAGTGGATTTGTTACAGGTGGAAGATAGAGTTCGGAAGAAGGGTAGAGACTTTCAAAAATCAAAAACAGGCTCTGTGCTTGCTTTCAAAGTCAGCTTTAGAGAGTAAAACCATTATTTACTCTTTCTTTTTACTGTGGCAGTTTCATTTAATCTTCTCTTCCTATATCCATACTATCTTTTTCATGATAACATCTTTCTGTCTATGTATATATATATAGATATACGGAAGGTATCAATTCACATAGTGTAGAGATATAAAACTAAATTAATGCAATTGAAAATTATGGAACAGGGAGATTCATTCTATTGTATAGCATAGGGTTGTTGAGGCACATTCATACCAATTTTTAATCTCTTAAGCTTCCGGTTGAAAAAAAGGTGTTTCTTAAAAATAAATAATATTCTCCTTCATCCTTTATTGTAATAACCTTCCAGTAGCATTTTCCAAAAAATACTACTAAATAAAAGATTGTGAAACCATACCATTGAAACTACTCATGTCCAACCAAGAAATTAGATCTCATCAAGATGGCTTTCTAGTTTGTGTGTTCTTTTTTAAATGGTCTTTCTTGTTCCAGTTTTCTGTCAACTGTGCCCTAGCTGTGTTAAGCATGTGATCAAGGCTTCAAGTTAAAAAAAAAGTATATTTTTGTTTGACTTCACAAATGTACATTTGGCATGTGTCTTTACTGCATCATGGTAGCATGAACGTCCATGTTTTAAATGCTTGAAAACATGGATGTTCATGTTTTATAGCTTGAACTTAATAGTTTTTTTGGTGCGCTTGCATCCTATGTTAGTGAACTAGAGGAAGCTTATATGGACAGAATGACAATTTTCTTTGTGATAAGATTCTTACAAAGCTGTGCAGTCAGTTTTTGAAATGACAATTTGATGTGATGATGTTGTCTGTGTTAGATGAACAGATAAAGATTAGTTGGGGCTAAGTGATAATAGCATTTGCCATAATCTCTGTATGCTACATAATAAAATGTTTTTCCATATTTCTGAACCTTATGTAACACTTTATTCTTGGGTTACTCTAATGCCATGGCTCTTGCAGCTTTAACCCAGTTGATTCATACATATGGTTTGAATTGTTTGGATCACCAACTGATCGGGACATTAATCTAATTGGTAGTGTAAGTGTTTTATTTAACATGTTTAGTCTTCCCTCCCCTTTTTTATGGTTGGCTCCATGTTATATAACTAACTGAATTGATGCTAAAGTGGGTTACATACTTACATTTACTTGTAAGACCTTACTGTTTGATTTATGTAAATATGCAGGTTATTCAATCATGGTATGTCATGGGTCGCCTTGGTGCCTATAACTCTTCTAATTTGCAGGTGAGACCTTGTTTGCCTTCCCCCACTACTAATGTATTTATTCGTTGATCATTTTGAAAAGCTACTAAAAGGGTCATATTCTTCCCTGGAGAAAATTTAGGTTTGCAATGCTGTACTTCATATGAATTCAATCATATGACCGTACTTTATTTGATATTGATGGGGTAAACTAAATACCCCATCAAGTTTGACCCTTTGCTATGATATTCCTTGAAATTTCAAAATTTTCCCTGTCGATTATGACCCTTGTGGTTTGGGAATCATGTAAGCAGACATTATTTTTTCAACTCTCTCAAATTAACTATCATTTGAACAAAATCTTATCTGATGATTAAAAGTTGCTAAAAATCCATTCTTATAGATTATAATTGTTGGGTTTAATATAGTGTGAATTCTAGCAGTATATAGGCTACATGCTGACTGTAATGTCTTTGTAACTATCTAATGTTGTCTTGTATGAAGTGTTTATAAATACAAAACTTCATATAGGCCAGAATTCACTGATTACATTTCCCACAAAAGGGTTTTCTCTTCATCTCTCATTTCTTATGGTATTAAAGCCTAAAAGGTGAAGACCCTACGTTACCCACTACCCAGTGTAACCATTCTTTTCCAGCGGCTGTGTTCTTCTAGACACTGCTTGGCCAGTATTTTACAAAACGTCATTGAAAATTCTTAAATTTTGCTTAAAATATGAGGCAATGGGCATGATCTGACTGCATCAGCTTTGTTTTATTATGTTATTTATCATCAATTCTTACCAGTAATTATCACCATTAAATAATAATTGAAACCACTTGAATTGGTGGCAGTTGGCAAATTCGTCTGTGGAATATGATCCTCTCTATGATGCAGAGAAGGGCTTCAATGTGATGCCATCCTCCTTCCATGATATTGGTGACGTAGAGTTTCAAGATAACTGGGGACGTGTTTGGTATAAGCTCCTGAAGACTGATCTTTTGTATATAACGTAAAATGATCTAGATCATTATAATTAGAATATTAAACTGTGAACATTCTTTTACAGGGTAGACCTGGGTACAAGTGATTATTTTGCGATCGATGTGCTCCTCAATTGCCTAACTGCCTTAAGCTCAGAGTAAGTAGAAAAGTCTATGCAATCATTATTCATAGACACTTTTCTTAGAAGACAATTAGATTGAAATTATGATTGACCACCTTTACTTCTGCTGGCAGATATCTGGGGATCCAACAGATAGTATTTGGTGGACGTAGCATGGGTGATTGGGAAGAGGGAATGACAAACCCTGATTACGGATACAAGCACTTCAGGATCTGAACTAAGATGCTACTGGTTTCTATACTAATTTCAGTACAGCCAAAATTTTGTCCCTTCCCTTCACTATCTTTGGTTTAGTGGCTCATTTTGGTAGACAAAAGAAAAAAGCTGGTGGGTCAGCAACAATATATGCCTTTAGCTGTACAATATTTTATGTGGTGATTTTCTTTTAGGTGAGGGGTGTTAGTCAAGGTGATTTGAGGCTCTAATCAGATTAGGCGAAAGATTATATTTTATTGTGTAATTTGGCAGAAAGACTTATTTGTGTATATTCAAATTTAAGTTTCATTGGAACTATTTGCTCATATTTTTTATGATGGGTCAGAGTTGTGAAAAGTAATGGTAAGGGTAGAACTACCAATGAATCTCATGCGAAAAGTTGTTAATGCTAAAACTATGGTGAAATTGTTGCAAGACTTGGAGACTGTTTGGTCTTGCTATTTTTAATTTCTTTCCAAATGAGTTTTACAACAACAAAAAAACATTGTAACAAAGAAATAATTAGCGTTTGGCAAAATTATAGATGGGTATTAAAAATTTGGAAATGTGAATCCCATAACCACAGACATATCATTAACCTATCTATAAATGTACCTTTACAGTGATTTCTGTCAACTAAACGCTGCCAAAAATGATCTCAAAAGCAACATCAACCGCAAAATTGATTCGAAGGGATCTTAAAACTACAAAAGCACTAAAAGGGAAAGGACGCTCCTTTTTCTAAAAGAGAAGAATGTTGAACCATTTGAAGCCTCGAAGTCACTATTTAACCTTTTTGAAAGCTGAACACAAATAAGCTATCCATCAAGAAGCATCAGATGAGCTCTATTCAGAATCTTCTGTTTCTGGACCGTCAACCATCTTCTCAAGCGAATCCAAATCACCAGCTTCAGAGTTGGTGTGTATCCTGAGTTTGTCGGCATCTTCACTGTGAAAAAATAAACCAAGAATCTCCCTGAGCGTGGTTATTTTTATAGGAGACTTTTTAATACGGCTGGTTCACAACAAAAATACAGAATCCATGTTATTTAATTCATGAGAATGACAATAGGCACAAGGTTTGCTCTCTGCTTAATGCCTTAATTAGTTCATACTACTTAAAACTAAAGCAACCAAAGAAATCAAGCATGGAACATACTCTGTAACCCCGAAGATTTCCTTGACCACTAAGGAGCTATCTTTTGAACAGAACTCTGGCAGCTGATACCAAAATGACAAAATAACAATGCATTTAGTTCCAATATCAAATAATAAATATGAAACAGAGAATAGGCACTATCAGAAGTGCTTGAAGAGAATATAACAAAATAACAGAACAGTAATAAGCATAAACCACAACTGGTTTTATGTTCATCTACCAATAGACAGAATCAGTCAGGAACAACCACACTCCTCAGAGATAACAAACTAATAAAATCAGTTAAATTGAACAGTGTAGTAGCCGGAGCAACTATAATGCTACAGTACCAGAAATCAATGTTAGTTGTTCCTACCTAAACGGAAACTAAACTATCCCTATCCAAAAATAAAAACAGGTGCAAAATCAACAGATACAGTGCAGCGTGGAAGCCAATTTCTAGAGGTATAGCATGTACTTCCCCCCTACAAAATGATGAAAAGAAAAAAATAAATAAATGTTTCCTGTAATTTTGTGCTACTGTCATTTTCTTTCAGTATTTATGGGCCCTTATTGTGTGCTCGACAAATTCTTCAACCCAAATATTCTAGAATCCAGTGGTATTGGAGGAGTTCACCTATAGGCACTGCCAACATTACTTATTGTATATTAGTTGCAGAAAAAAGGAAGCGAAGTTTTTTACCAAATTGACTGTTGCAGGCTTGCAGCCACTTACCTCAGATAAATAGAAGACTTTTCCAAAAAGGGCCTGAACGGCTAGTTTTCTCTTAAAACCCTTTTCAGTATAGCCTGTTGTATCCATGACCACAGGGCCTAAAAAGAAATTCAAATGCAATAAAAGTCAGAGAAAATAGAAATTTCAAGGATATGTATTTCCAAAATCTTGTAACATTATCACTAAAATGGATAAAACAAATTGAGTTCAATCACAATAAGCAAGAGTTGGGTATGCCGGAAGACAGGTGAGGGTAGAAGGATCAGTTCTCTCCCATTACCAATCTGACTTTCAAGTTGCTACTTCTCAAAATTATGTGTAAGGTAAGCTAATCAAAATTTGAGGAGAGATAACTTTGCAAATACAACCTTGTATAGTTATCATAAAATTATACTACTACAAGATCTAATCCATCATAATTGACAAGTTATATTTTCCAGTAGTTGAGTCCCCAACAATACTGAAAACCTTGCTCATGTATAAACCACTCATTCATTTCCTCTTCTATAGTATAGCTATCATAAAATTACAGCCCAATTCAGGCCATATAAGGTAGGTGCATAGAGCAGGCTAAAGCATTCAAGTTAAAAGGCTTTTATTTTTGTCACATACAGGATATACTTACAAAAGACAAGCACCCCTAAGAGACAATTAAATCAAATGTAAAAGCAATGCAATATTATACTTTTAATGCAAAAATTATAATTCAATAAGGAGGCAAGTTGCCTGGATGGTTCCAATCATCATTATGGATGGTATTCTTCATATGTAGCACGTCCTGCAAACAAAACTCATTGTGCATAATACAAACCAGATTTGAAATTTTGTTCACACTCTCAGATTATTTATAGCAACAGGCTAAGGCTTTGCCACTACCTTCTCCCAGGACTACTCCAATAACCTATGCAGTGTAAAGAGTGCCTTACCTTTGTCTCTTACAATTCGTCGGGAGATCTCATTCAGAACCTCTGCAACTTGGGAGTCATTTAACATGGAAGCTCTCCTCAGCTGAATCAAATCAGCTACCACATCAGGATTGAATGGTTTCTCATTCAGAACATAGCGGATATACTTTCGCAAAATTTCTTCGACACCAAAACCTGCCTGTATATTAATTTAAATTTTTCCACCAAATTACATAAGACCAAGGAGTTATTATACGCATCATGGGTAATTGCAAATACATGTAAGCATAACACAGTAATAGCTCTAATTTCCCAAGGTAGCTACCAACAAAGACAATCAGATACAGTTCTTAGAGGCAACTTTGACTTTTGATTCACAAGACATAATTTGATCATAAAGAATGCATAATAAAATTTTGGAAAGCATAATTCAATTAACCTGTTTCTCAAGTTCCTTGAGAGCTTCAGGCTTGACTTCATCTCGTCCTTTTTGAAACAAATCATCCAGAGACTTGCATAGCGTGGCATTTTTATTGACCTGAAATGACTTATTTTGATCAAGACCAAGTCGTACACAAAGCACTCTCATGCCGACTCAATAAAACACCACAATAGACATTAAATGAAAAGTGAATTATGAATACAAGAACAAAAACAGCATTATTAATGAACAAGGGAGGGAGAGACCATTCTGCGGCGTTTTGCTTTGGGAGAAGTGAATTTCCTGACGGTCTTAACGAAAGCAATAACAAAAGTAAGACCAACATAAGCGAGAGGAATAGCGAGAATCCAAGGCAAGGAGCTAGTGCCAACTCTAGGTCCAGGAATGGCTTGAGTGACGGTGCCAGTGAACTCCACGACGTCCAACGCCTTCTCCTGAATCCAGGGCACATCCTCTTCCACTTCCACCTCAATTTCCTTCTCTTGGTTGGAATTCTTGGCATTCTGAGCTGCGTTGGCATGATTAGAATCGTTCTTCGACGCCGCGGCTACAGAGAGTGAGGGAAACAAGAGGCGCTGTGGCGGAGTGTGAGAAGTAGAGAAAGGGAAAGAAGCGTGGTTTGTGGAGTGAAATGTTAAGAGAGGAATCTTGGAGCGAGGGAGTAGCTGAGAAGCCAGAGAACAAGAAACGGAAGCGGAAGCGGAAGCCATTGGAGAAGAAAAGAGACTGTGAATTTGCTTGCTTCTGATATGGCTTCAGAGGATTTTCTATCGGCTGCCTAGCTTCCTTACTTTGATCTTCTCACTCATCTTATACGTTTAATTCCAAGGCAGGCCAAGGGAGGGATAACAATAAAAAGGGTTTTGCTTTTGCCTAGTCTCAATTTCTTATCAACTAATGGTAATTGTTTATCAAGTTGGTCCTTTTCTTTTTGCTTACTCTTAATTTGATTTTTCAATCAACCAGTCTAGTTATTTTGTGCATTAACTTCAGATTAGTTGGACTCAGATTTTAAATTGAAAATTGAGTGGGAAAGAGTGAAAGACACTCATCTTACACCCATGTTACAATTTTTTAAACGGTCACAAATTCATACAATTGCAGTGTTTTTTTGTGAATTTGCATCACATTGCAATTACGATATAATGTGGTTATGGCAAGTCCCGGAGCAACAATATTGCGATTGCAATATACATTGCGAACTACGATTTAAAACCTTGGTCGAAATAGTGTCTCGGAACAACAAAATAAAATTTGATTTTCCACTTTTTTTTAATTGTTTGTTCAATCTCAATTTGATTATCATTTTGGTCTCTCATATTTAACTTTTTTCTCAATTTGGTCCACAATATTTGCTCAATCTCAATTTGGTCCCTCACATTTACAATTAATATCAATTTGGTCATTAATATTTGCTCAATCCAAATTTGGCTCCCACGTTTACAATTGATATTTGGTTCCTAACATTGGCACCATCTCAATTTAGTTCCTCATATTTACAATTGATATTAATTTAGTCATGCTGAGTGTGCATCCTTTCACTTCCAAACTTATTATTAATTTTTAAAAGCAAAAATAAATTAAAATGTGGTTATTAGCATAAATTTATATTAAAAATAAATTTATCATTATTAAATTTTTTTTAGAGATGGACACTCGTTATATATATATATGTGTCATATAAATGTACATATCATTATCAACATATTACATATATACTCAACTTAGTGGGCTTGGGACCTAATTAGTACTAATTGTAAATAAGAGAGATCAAAATGAGGACAAAGTGAGAAAAAAAAAATCTAAATGTGAGGGACTAAATTGAGATGGTGCGATCGTTAGGAACCAAATTTCTTACAAAATAAAAGAAACAATTTTCTTACACAAATAAAAGAAACAAATTAAAATGGAAGTTGGAAAAGGATCCCTCCCTCGCCTTTATTTCTTGGCGCCGCCGTGAAGCCAGGAAGAAGGGAAGAGAGATATTCTGGTTAGCGTTGCAGAGACGGCTTGCCGGCGTGTTTCACTGACCGCACTGACCGGCTTTCAAATGCGAAGATGGTTCCATTTCTCCGATCAGTTCGCAACCATTTATCGTTCACTTCTTTATCTTTCCGTCTGCTGAGAGATTGCCGTTTGACTCCACCAGCGACCAATATACAAAATGCTCTATTTCAGTCTTCCTCACTTGTTGATCCCAGTTTTACTCAGAAAACTGAAAATATCATTAGAAGTGACACTTCTCTAACGCTGACATCTTCTGCTCCTGATGTAAAAACTTTCAAGACTAGGTACCGGAGAACGTCTCTGAGGCGTGCTCAGCCTCCATATCCTAAGGCAAACACAAGGACGGATGCTAATTTAGCAATCGAGCTTGCATTGGATTCTGTGGTTAAGATATTCACTGTTTCCTGCAGCCCCAGTTACTTCCTTCCTTGGCAAAACAAGTCCCAGCGCGAAACAATGGGCTCTGGTCAGTTTGTTTTGTTCACTTAGCTGTTCTTGATTGGCCCATGGTCAATAGTTTTACTTGCATTATGTTCTGGGTAAATTCTTGGTGTCCTCCTCTGTTGATATTCATACATACTTCTAGTTAGCTTTGCATGAAGCTTTCATTTGTGGTCTGGTTTTGTGCTTTTATCAAACAATTCCTCACAATCTCATTTCCCATTTAGAAGGTTTTAGGTCATCTTCTTTCTATGTTGCACAGGTCTCCGGTAAGACAATATATGCTATAAATTGAAATATTTCATTAAAAATTCTTTCTTTTTCTATATACAAAAATATATAAGGATACGTATCCACCTGTTGTTCCTAAACTCTAAAAGGAAAATAGAATAGTTCTTGAGATATCTTAAAAGGTTCAAAATATCTCAACTACTACAACCTACTATTGTGAAGAAATTATAAGCTTCACTTCCAAGGCGTTAGGGCTCAGTAAAACTTTTTCAAGATGTGCTAGCTGGCTAATAATGGCAATTGCGCATGTAATGAGTAGTTCTGGTGCATGGTTCTAACTTCTAACTATTGAATAAGTTTTCTTTAATTTGCTTACTTGATAGGCCGATACTAATAAATACATCTAATTTCTCGACATTGTAGACTTCATAATTTTTTTTTAACATATTGCTTTTGCAGTCTTGTCCTCCTGGTTGTTTACTTTGGTACTCTTGTGATGTAGGGTTTGTAATTCCTGGCAAAAAGATTCTTACAAATGCTCATGTAGTGGCTGATCATTCATTTGTACTTGTAAGGAAACATGGCTCTTCCACAAAGTATAGAGCAGAAGTCAAATTTGTTGGTCATGAATGTGACTTAGCTATATTGATTATTGAGAGTGAGGAGTTTTGGGATGGCATGAATGCCTTGGAGCTTGGAGACATCCCATTTTTGCAAGAAGCTGTTGCTGTAGTGGGTTATCCTCAAGGTAATAATTCATCAAAGAACAACCACAAAAATAAACAAAGCAAAGAAGAGTAGAGGAAACATTAGCTTGAATTATTACTTGCTTTGTTTGTTTTCATGGTTGTTCTTTGAGGTTTCCCTATCCACTTGTGTACTTCTCTTTTATCTTTATGTAAATTTTTCTTTTAACTAAATAAATCTTTAAGAGAAATGACATAGATCCAATTGTAAGGTTATGTGAGGTAGGTAAGCTTTCCATGGGAATCTATTATTTTGAGATAGTTGATTTTTTCTTAAATCAAACGGGTTAACACTTAACATATTGGTTTTGGTTTGCAGGTGGTGACAACATTTCAGTCACTAAAGGGGTTGTTTCCAGGGTTGAACCCACACAATATGCACATGGAGCATCACAGCTTTTGGCAATACAGATTGATGCAGCTATAAATCCAGGAAATAGTGGTGGCCCTGCGATTATGGGCAATAAGGTTGCTGGAGTAGCCTTCCAAAATCTTTCAGGCGCTGAGAATATAGGGTAAGTCATGGTTTTCTTTGCCTTTATGATGAGTTTAGAATCATCAATCCCCTTAAATGCAGGGTATAAATTGTTCATATATACTAGTTTTCTTTGTATAAACAAATTCTCTAGCCTGAAATTCCTATAAATCACAATTTTCCCCTTAAATGCCGGGTATAAATTGTTTATATATACTAATTTCCATTTTATAATCAAATTCTCTAGCCTTCAATACCAATGAATCGAAATTTTTTTGTTTCCTCATTTTTTAGGTGTTATGTTAATATAAAATAAAATATTAACCATAACTAACTATCTCTAAAATGAATTATTTACATTATTTTCTCTTTTAATTTCTACTTTCTGTTTTGAAAAAAAATTCATATAACTCCTACCTCCATATTTTTATTGAGGTGGGAATGGTTTATGGGCTGGAGAAGTTGTAACATAAACCACCCCCACTTCCATGAAAATGTGGAGGTGGGAATTATATAAAATTTTCATATAAAATACATAAATAAGAAGTAAAAGATCAGTGAATCAGCATGTACGTTAGGGCACGTCAAGCCACTAGTGATATATATGTTTTCCGAAGTTATTTAAAATTCCAGACTCAGGGACATTGAAGTTTGTAGAGTTGCACAGATGACCATTGTGGTAGGCTGGTAGTGGGCATTCAACAGCAGTACAGCACTTATGCATCAGCTTACATGATAAAGTGCACAGCCATTCAAGCAAAAGAGGCTGCTTTATCATGAAGCATATTTATATTTTGTTTGTCTGATCAAGCATAAATATTTCATACTAGATTATTTTCCTTCATACTGGATGTTGCAGTTACATTATTCCTGTACCAGTAATAAAGCATTTTATATCTGGTGTAGAAGAAAAGGGAAAATATGTTGGATTTTGCTCTCTGGGTTTGTCATGCCAGCCTACTGAAAATGTTCATCTCAGAAACCATTTTCACATGCAACCTGACATGACTGGGGTGCTTGTAAGCAAAATTAATCCACTTTCAGATGCATATAAGGTTTTGAAGAAGGATGATGTCATACTCACATTTGATGGTGTGCCTATAGCAAATGATGGGACAGGTGTGTTGTTTCTTTATATTTCAGATTATAATGTTAGCATTCTCAGCTATATAGATGACTTAAAAGAAGCCCAGACACGACGAGGATGTCTTGCAATTTATGGCTAAAGCTAAGATATGGTGAATGGCTTCACTTCTAGTGTAGACACTCTCACCTTCTGGATAATTCTGAATACAGAAAAATAGTTCTCCTAGAGGATGACAACTCCTAAAGAAAATGATAAGGGATGAGTACAAGACTCCTAGATGATAATGACTTCTAATTGCTGGACATACCCCAATTATTCCTTGGATTGCTATATCTTGTCATTGAGAACTTTTTTTAAGTATATACTCATAATATGACATATATGCTGCAGTTCCTTTCCGAAATAGAGAACGAATTACATTTGATCATTTGGTGTCCATGAAGAAGCCTAATGAAAAAGCAGTGGTCAAAGTTCTGCGGGATGGTGAAGAACATGAATTTAGTATCATTCTCCGACCTGTGAGTTATTGTATAATGTTTCCTAATAGGTCATAATTTTCTTTGTCATACATACTAGATTTAATTACAGTTTTAATTTGGTTTAAGAGGATGCATAATTTTGAACCTGAGACCTCTTGCTAATTTTCAATCTAGTTTACTTATTATATTTAATGAATCTCTATCAGACATTACTGATTGAAAGACAGCTTTATTAGGCGAACTGTGGAAAAGGGATTCAAGCTGCAGGTGTTACGTAACTGATATCAGTCAGTAGAGAAGTATAATAATTAATTAGAAGTATTATTTAGTTGGCACATGTTGGCATCGCTTGATCCATATAGCCGACCCCACCTAGTGGGAAAAGGTTTTGATTGTTGTTGTGTTATTATTTAGTGGGCCTTCTATCAAAATACACTGCAAATACTGCATATTGCTACAGTGCTTGTGTATCTCTTTCTTTCCTATCCCCTTAAACCTTATCGATGGAAAACCCTCTAGTTTTCAATGGTGGGTCTCCGAAAAATTATTTCACATAAGGTGCTTGAATATTTCCCGAAGTATTCCATCAATGCACAGGAGCAAGAAAAGAAGAGGAAACTAATTTCCATCCAAGAAAATGTTTTCTTTTTTTAACAGATTTTTTGTCTTATTGCCGAGCAGCTACCTTGGCAAGATTTCTCTTGTATGGGCATGTATGTGAAGGGTTCAAGACTCTAGTTCTTCTGTCACTATCTCTAATATCTTTTGTTATTACATTGTTTGTGAAACAAACTGGTTTCTTACAATACTTCTGCCTAAAGATAATTATTTTGATGTCCTTGTATTTCAGCTGAAACCATTGGTTCCTGTCCATCAGTTCGATAAGCTTCCAAGTTATTACATTTTTGCTGGTCTGGTATTTGTTCCACTCACTCAGCCATTTCTTCATGAATTTGGAGAAGACTGGTATAATACTTCACCTCGTCGTTTGTGTGAACGTTCATTGAGGGAATTGCCCAAGAAGGAAAATCAACAACTTGTTATCCTATCTCAAGTGAGCATCTGTTCATCTTTTTAGCGCAGTTCTTACCTGACTGATATTTCCTATGCCTACCTCAGTTATGTGTTGCTTGCCATCAACGATGGGTACCAGTGACTTGTAGAGATGTGGAAATAGGTCCACCATCCATTGTGACTTTCTTGATTGCTTGGATTTGTTTATTGCTTTATGAATTAATCTTAAAATTCAATTAAGAATCAATTTTGGGCAAAATATACAGGATACAAGTACAAAGATGATTGACTGATAGGGTTTGAATAGTCTGTGGGGTTTCCTAAAAGTGAAGCTTTGTTATATATACAAACAATTGATAATAACTGTATGGTAGCTATAGCTTCCCTATGCATTAGTTTCAACAAAAATATATGCTGATATTCAGATTGCTTATATAACAATTGCTTGTTTTGTTAAGGTCCTGATGGATGATATCAATGCTGGATATGAGCGTCTTTCAGAACTACAGGTTCAGATTTTTTTTTTTTTAAAAAAAAAGTAAATATTGTGAGGACCATTTTTTGAATTGGTAAATAGTTATTTATTTAATATTTTGATTTCGCTTTTCAGGTTCTGAAGGTTAATGGAACAGAAGTGGATAATTTAAAACATCTATGCCAGCTTGTGGAAAACTGTAGTAAAGAAACTGTGCGGTTTGATTTGGACGATGATAGGGTCATTGCCTTGAATCATGAAATGGCAAAAATTGCCACTTCCAGAATTTTGCAGCGTCACAGAATACCTTCGTCAATGTCTACTGATCTCATTGATGAACAGAATAAACTTTCACAGAATTTAGCAATGTAATTCAATTGAGTCAAAGTCTTACAACAACTTCTGACACTTGAGGCTCCTTTTCTTCTAGTGTTGAGGAATTTTACAATATAATTCAATTGAGCTCGTTAGACAACTATTATTGAGGGTAAGGTTCACTTATGCTCTAATTAATATCATATTACATTATACAATATAACTGTTTATACTTTATACAGTATCAAAGAGTTTAATACAGTTAGTTACTTTCCTCCACCTTCAATTTATAACGTCTTCCTGATGAAGTGTATGTTACTATTAAAATAAGTGTGAACCTTCGTGAGGCAATTTCGTTAGTTATATTTTAATGTTGAAAGAGAGAGTGAGCCTTAAAACAACGATAAGGTTGCGTGATAAGACTGTGCTGACCCTCTCATTCAATACAATTTTGCCCTTGTTACTTTTTTAAATTAGTTTTTAAAAACCTTGTAGATAAAGGCAAAAAGTAAATAAAAAAATGAAATGAAATCAAATGAAGGCCTCTTTAATTAAGCTGCTCATCAATTCATGATCTGATGTAGTACCTATTTTATTTTGTGAGAAATGGTACTGAAATTGAGAAGTGAAGAGTCAAGAGAAAAGGCACATGAGGAAAGTGGACCAAGCAGTGAGTGCTATGGCTGCAGCACCATAAGACCACAATAGAATCACTGAACATTCTTCTTCACCCACATCAAATAGCTGAGCCATTGTACCTACAATTAATACATAAAATAATAAGACACAGAACACACACATGTATTAATTAATTAATTCATGAATGAATAATGACTCACTGATGTTCATGGCAGGTGGCATGGCATATTGCATGACCAGCACATAGTGAAAGAGAGGGTCCACCGGAAGGAATCCAAAGTTTGCAGCCATTTTCACAATCAACATTCCAATTGCAGGTTGTATTACAAATCGACTTACTAAGATGCCCACCAACACCCATGGTTTCACACTCCATGATTTCATGCCTGTAATAATTCTTCTTCAAAATAAATATATATATATTTTCGGTCAAAACCCCAAATTGGTTCCTTATGTTTGCATGAAGTTTCATATTGGTCCTTTATGTTTCAAAAAGTTTAAATTGGTCCTTTATATTTGCAAGAAGTTTCAAATTGGTCCTTCCGTCGACTTCTTAAGTTAAATGCTGACGTGTCCATCCAAGCTGACATGTCATGCCACGTCATTGCCACATCAGCGCCACGTCATCACATATGGTAGTAGATTGTGATGTGGCGATGACGTGGCATGACACGCCAGCTTAAATGAACACGTAGGAGAGATGATATGTCCACCTCAACATGCCACGTCATCACTTAACGGAAAAAAATAAACGGACTTGGACGAAAGGACCAATTTGGAACTTCTTGCAAACATAAAGGACCAATTTAAACTTTTTGAAACATAAAGGACCAATTTAAAATTTTGACCTATATTTTCTAAAAAAGTGTTGCCCAGGCCGACCTATTTAGCCCGTGGTCCAATATAAACAGATTTGTGCATCATAAAAGTATTAGACTCATCAGTTTAAAATGAAGCCCATCACAAACCGGCTAGTTTAGTTAATTACCTTGAGTGAGGTTGCCACCAAGCAAAAGGGTGATGCAAGGAATTGTCCCATCCCTGCACATAAATAACTCTAGTATATATTATTACTCTTTAATATATATATATATTGAATATTAGTTAGATAGAAATAATTAAAGGGAGGGAGGAGAATACCCTAGTAATTGGATAGTGTGTTGAATGAGTCGGAGAGGAGCATTTTGTCCGATTATTAGGTTCCTTAGCAATGTTATTCCCCCAAACACAAAACCCAAAATCTGCTCATCATGAAATTATATATGTATGTATGAGTATGAATATGAATATTCCTCACTTAATCTCACATTTATTTAATTAGAAAGAAGAAGAAATTGATTATAAAAGAAGTGACTGACGGTAGCAATTGTTGGAGGTGCCATTAGTTGTTTCAAAATGTGGTACAGAATGTGTGTGAGTCTCTGCAAAAAGGATTCATTTGGCTTCTTCATTACAATTTGGTCTTCTTGGTGTTGTTGCATAAGAAGATTAGCATCAAGATCATTATGGTTGATGATGATATTACTTTGAAGTGCCTTGTATTTCATGGAATTGCTTCGTACTGTCTGGTAAGTGAAGGTCCATATGAAAATCCCACTAACCTACGCTTCCCAAATTAAACACATGCTTAGATCCATACATGACTATATACTATCATATATAGGAGGAGTTAGGACACATATGTATGAGTTTTAAAATTTTGCATTTAACTTTTTCGTTCTTTTTAATTTTGGATATTCAATTTTCTCGAATCTTTGTCTATTTTTTAACATTTTTTAGCCACATCAAATTAGTGAAAAATCCTTCTTACCAAAAAAAATATAGTGAAAGGTATTTTGATAATTTCACTTAAAATCTTAAATAAAAATGATGGCATGGTTAAAAAGTGTCAAAAAAATATTATCAAAACACATCTCACTGATGTGAATAAAAATACAGACATGACTGAGAAGTGTTTATAAAAATAGACAAATTTGATGAGAAGGGGTTCAGTGCTCGAAATTAAAAAGTTAAGAGGGTTGAATGCAAGATTTTGAAACTCATATATGTTGTGTTCCACTTACCTAAAAGGCTTAAACTCAAGACTCAAAGAGTCTTATGTGCATTTTAGCCTTGGAAAAAACTTAGGTCAAGTTCCTTATATCATTGCCATCAAGTTTCACCAATTATATGTTGCATTTACAGTCTCTTTTTTCTATGATTGATCATATAAAAGATGATCTTCTACATTCACATGTTATATTTATATTGGTGGATCTTAATAACAAATATATAAAAAGTTTGACCTAAGTTTTATTTTTTAGTTTTTTTTTTATACAGAGAGAAGGAGGCAATAAATAAATAAATAAATAATTAAGGAATATAAAATTACCGCCAAAGAGAAAGATGAATAAGAGAGTGCATTAGAACGGCAAGCATCAGGGCTTCCAAATGGGCCTCCTTTCTCATCACATATCGCTGGGATTATTACTATTGGAAGGTTTCCCAGATTTCCTGATTAATTAAACAAATATTACAATGTTTTTCTTATATAATTTAATTTTATGTTTACTATAAATTTTTTGAACAAATTACTATTTTAGTCCCCGTAAAATTTTGCTTGTTGTCCCATTTTAGTCTCTAAATCATAAAATAAATAAATATTTGGTGTGGCAATAATTTAATCACATAAATTAAATATTTTACAACCATGCCTGTTAATTTGTTGAAGTTGAAGCATTAAAGAAAAATATATACCTGAAGAACATGCAGCAATAATGAGACCATGGAGTTTGGGGTTAGGCTTAAGTACTTTTACAATCATCCATCCCATAACCCCTCCAATCAAGAACGTAAGTGCAATGTTCAAAGGCATAAACCACCTGCATTTATATTTATTAATGAGTTTATGATGCAATTTGTTCATTACATCATGCAATGGGTTAATTATGTGGCACAGTTATAGCCATTGATGTAATCCAATTGCATTATATGATGCAACAAAATAACAAGTGTCACAATCCTATTGGCTGAAATTGCATTGCATGATGCAACAAGTTACATCATATATTTATATTTATATTTATATTTATATATATAAGTAAAGTTAAAAAAAGACATGATACCAGTTAAATGACATGGCACCCTCTCTCATTCCAATTCAGCAAAACGATGCCGTTTTGATTCACACGGCGTCGTTTTGCTAAGTTTGAGTGAGAGAGGGTACCATGTCATTTAAATATGACACGTAGGAGAGAGGGTGTGCCACATAAGCCTTCCACGTCAGCATTTAATGGCAAAACCAAACGGATGTTACGCTAGAGGACCAATTTTGACCCAAAAATAAAAAGTTGAGGACCTAAAATAACATTTTGAAACGTTGAGGACCAATATTAAACTTGGTGCAAACGTTGAGGACCAAAAAGAGTAATTTGGCCTTAAAAAAAGACATGATACCAGTTAAGATGAGATTGAAACCTATTACCAAACTTTTGTGACATTACAAGTCTTAATCTTATAGAGAGAAAAAGACGAAGCTATAGGCTATAGCGTACCAAGATAGCATATCTTGAAGTGAAACAGTGTTGGCAAAACTGGAAAATATAAGTGAAGGAGTGAACACAATGAACACAATCTGCATCCACAAAAACATATATATATATATATATATATATATATATATATATATAACAACATCAATTAATTAGGTTTTAGAATTAATTAATTATATGTATTTAGAAACTAGGTATGTGAACTAATACCTTGTTCAAGGATTTGCGAAAATCTGGAGAAAGAAGATGATTAAAATAGTGAGAAGCCATTAAGGCACCCAATCCACTAATAAGTAGGACTTGCAGAACTGGATCTGATGCCACCTCCAACACCTCCCAAAAACCCATCTTTAATTTCTCTTATAATTCTTCTTATATGAATGTGATCAGAAACAAAGAAATCAAATCTCAGACAAGTTATATATATATATATATATAAAAAGCTAAGAGACATAGGGAATCTTTGTTAATGTCTATGCTACTTCTTGATGCCAATTAAAGTCATAATTAACAAAAGTTAGAGCAGTGAAACCAAAGAGAAAATGACAGCTGGTGATGATAATGATTAATGATGATGCCATTTAATTTAATTTTATGCGTTCCTAGTTCATACTTAATACATATAAAATAAATTACATTCCTGAATGGAGAGAAAGTTAATTAAATATGGTTTTGGAATGTTTTTAATCATTGGGATCCGAGTTTTTATGTCATGATTTTTTAAATTACTAGATATGCATTACGAGAATCACCGGGATCTAAATTCTAGCAAACTGTAGGAAAATGAGTATATTTAATTGAGAATTGATTGAACTTTTTTTTTTACCCGCCTGGTCTTTGAGGTACTGTCCCGACTACTTCGAACTCGCATACTTAACTATGGTAGTAGAGTCTCTCAACAGGAATAATTGTGTTCACAAGGAGACTTTGCTTAAGCGATACCAAAGAGATCAATTATGTAAATATACTACATGGCCTTAGGATCGACTTTCCAAGTGGATGGAACCCAAAAAATGAAAGTTAAAGAAACACAACTAAAGAGGAGATTAGGAGGAGGAGTATTAGAAATATATAAAGTCTCACATATGATAAGATTACATATTCAATAGAGTACTTAAGGATTTTGGTTTTTTTTCCCTTACGAGCTAGCTTTTAAGGACGGGTTCCTCAAATTACTTGAGTCTCAACAAGGAGGGGGAGAAAGATTGAAAGGGATGGAAAGGAAAAGGGTGAGGAGATTAAATGATAAGATGTATCGTCCCCTTGTTTGGATTCTCTAAAATTTTTAAATTTAGAGTAATTTAAATTAACAAAGAGAGAATGTTAAAGAATGTTAATATAAAATCTTTAAATTTTTTTCTCTACAAAATTTTAAAAGTCAAATAAGGAGAAGATGACTAAATTCTTCTCTCTTCCTTTTTAATACAAAACAAGAATGCATGTTGAGAAGAGAGAGAGAATAGCAAACCTGGGAATTAGATTTAGAGTCTATTCTTATTGTTTAGTAAGAGACAAATTAAAGAGAAATACAAATAATAGGAGGAGGAGGAGGAGGAGGAGGAGGAGGAGGAGGAGGAGGAGGAGGAGGAGGAGGAGGAGGAGGAGGAGGAGGAGGAGGAGGAGGAGGAGGAGGAGGAGGAGGAGGAGGAGGAATAAAAGTAAGGAATGCATAAGAGGAAGACATTCCTGAAATGTACTTTCACATTTCAAAATCAATAAAAGAGTATAAAAGATTACAAGTAGTATATAATTAATTACAATAATTGGTATTTGAAAATGTTGTAAATCCTTTTATATATAGATGATAGAAGTGCTGACATAATTTAAAAGAGATCACATTTTTTTTTTCAAATGATCATTTTGGTCCTTTATATTTCACCAAAGTCTCAAATTAGTCCTTTATGTTTCAAAAGTTTTAAATTGGTCCTGTATGTTTTTCAAAAGTTTTAAATTGGTCCTTCCATCCAAGTCCGTCCATTTCTTCCGTTAAATGCTGACGTGGCGTGCTGAGGTGGGCATATTATCTCTCATACGTGTTCATTTAAGCTGACATGCCATGACACGTCATCTCCATGTCATCTTCTATTCATCTCCTATGTGATGACATGGCAATGATGTGGCATAACACATCAGCTTAAATGGACACATCAACACGCCACGTCAGCAATTAACTTATGAAGTTGACGAAAGTGGACGAAAGGACCAATTTGGAACTTTTGTGCAACATAAAGGACCAATTTAAAACTTTTGAAATATAAAAGACTAATTTAGATTTTGGGTAAAACATAGAGGACAAAAATGAACCTTTGACCTTTTTTTTATAAAGTGATCATTTGTGTGAGTACTAGATACCGACTGTTGAAAACTAATCAAGACGATTTAAATTACCGCGAGTCTTATGATTAATTATGTGCATATTAAAATTATAATTATAATTTTATTCAGCATGTAAAATTATTTATATGGACAGAAAATAAATATAATTTTTTAACTTAATGAGAAATTAATATATACAAATTTGCCAAACTTACATATATATATATATATATATATATATATATATATATATATATATATATATGTTCATCAAGTACGGATATATCTATATATACATATATAGGTGCATTGTCTTTTATTTTTAGAGGAATAGAGGATGATGGAGAGTCAAAATCTTCTCTATTTATTTATTTCCTTATATGATTTGACCAAAACTAACCAAATAATTAAGAGTATGGAATGAATAACATACAATATTGATGCCTTAGATGTGGATTCATATGTATCTGATCTATGTATATAATTATATGTAATTATGTACAACTTACTTTATATTGTTAAAATTTAAAACTCTCTTTATAGCTAATAAAAATTGACTCAATTAATATGGGCTTTTTTTTTGGGGCCATTCAATTAATATGGGCTTGGTTACATAATAAAATGTTTTAGATTTTTTTTTATAACATGATAAATTAAAATTTGAATACTATCACTGTTATAAAATATGTAAAAAAACTAAAGGAGATTCAATTGATAAGATTATGTTTTTGTCAAAAGTAATCAACATTAATTCTCAACTTTGTATGAAATTGCAATCTTTTGTCTCTATTTTTTTTTTGTTGGTTTTGTCCCTTTATATCTTCACTAACTCTAATTATTTTTTTGGAGGCCAATTATCAGCTATATATACAACCCAAACGAAATCAGTTTCTAGTTAGAATATAAAGAAAGAAATAAAAAAAAGAAGTTATTATTTTAGTATCTAAAAAATATTTTTTGTCTGAATTTAATTCTTAAAATATCAACCACCTACATTAGTTATATGTGGATGTCTTATTGGTATATTGATTGGTATTTTGAGTAGTTTTTTTTTTGGCCGGGATTGGTATTTTGAGTAGTTGTAATGCTATTTGAGTATATATTATATAGTCCATTTAATTATATCATTAATTATTTTTTTAAGGGAATATCATCAATTAATTATATTTACTTATCTATTGTGATTTTTTGAACCGTAGATATATAGAGCGCCCTGATTTAAGACTTAATTTAGTTACATTTATTTATATTTTTTAAAGAAAATAAAATATGTGAAAAAATATATCAGCTATAAAATAATAGCGTATTTTTTTATGAGTGATGATCACATGAGCTTGGGTTCATATATTTTTACATGAACCCGTCACATGTCATCTTTCAATAGAATATTTAAAAAAATTAACTATTATATACAATGTAGGTAATCAAAACTCTACAATGCTTCAAAGAGTGGAACATTTCATGGTACCGACCACCTTAAAAAATTAAATAAATTATACTTTTTGTTTAGAATACATAAAAATTCCCTTAAAAGTTATAAAATTATAGAATTATCAATTTACAAAAATTATTTATAAAAATACCCCAAAAAAATTATGAAATCATGTGTCTTTGTCATTGTTCTCATCTATATCAATTTCTTCATATACTTCTATATTGTTTTGAAACTCATCATCATGATCTCCATCAAACTCAAATTCATTGACATCAAAATTTATTTAGCTATCCATCAATGCAAATAATTGTGAATTTTCAGTAAATATAATGTGTGTGGTATATTTTACATATATATTCAATAAATTATAGTAGCTAGTCTTGTAAATAAAAAACAATTTGAGAGAAAAATTGCATACCTTCTTATGAGTTGACGTACAGTGAATAAAAATGTTGCACGCATAGTGAGCACTTTGAACAAAAATTACATTTACGACTTCATATATATATTATATATATATATATATATATATGAAATTTAAAAAAAAATAAAGAGATAAAGTAATTTCAATCTCTTTTATTTTTAAAATTTTATAAGAGATATTAATATTATCTTATTTTTATTTGATTTTAAAACAATTTACATATTCCTTCTATTTTTTTTAGGGTATTCCTATAAATTTTTTTTATAAATTGGGTAATTCTGTAATTTTATAACTTTTAAAGATAAATTTATGTATTTTAAACATAAAGTATAGTTTTTTTAATTTTTTATGGTGGTGTACCGTAAAATACTCCACTCTTTGGAGCATTATAGGATTTTAATTACCTATATTGTATATAATAGTAAATTTTTTAGATATCATATTGAAATATGACATGTAACGAGGTTATGTAATAATACATGAACCCGAACCTACGTGATCATCACTCTTTTTTTTTTTTATCGGTGTCTAAGATGAACCTAAAAATAGAAGAGGAAGAGAAACAATTGAACTTGGGGCCGAATTGGAAAATCATGGGCCCAGATAAGACTTAAAGACAGACACAAATGGGGACTAAAGAGGGCGAGTTGATTTAATTCTCTTTAAAAAAATTATTATTACGAATATTTACAAGTTTTATTGAAAATAAAATATTGCACATTTGCATTTCTGGATAACTGAAACTCTTCGACCAGGAAAAACAGACTAATAATATACATTAAGAGAGCGTTTTTTTTTGTTAAGTGATGTTATTAACTTATTATTGACTCCACTTGATATATGAACTCATGCCACCATATTGTTGGTTGATTTTGATCCTCAAACGTAACACAGTTAACTTTTATCGTTAAATGATGATGTGGCATACTTATGTGGCACATCCTTTCTCTTACTTTTCATATTTTTAATATCGTAGCATGCCACATCACTACCACGTCACCCCACCATATCTCCTACGTGGCAATGTGAGGTGACATGGCAGTGATGTGGCATGCCACGTCATTAAAAATATGACAAATAAGAGAGAGAATTGAGAACTAAAATTTTATTTTAGCCTAAATTAGCTAACATTAATTGTTTTATTTTAGTCTTCAAATTGAATTCTAAAAATCATGAATCCACGAATCTTGTTGAAGAGGCAGCGCGTTTACTACCTTTTTGTTTCATTTTGAATTCATTGATTCAGTCAGCCTTCGAATTCCGAGAATCTATACACAACAATTCAGTCACAACTCACACGCCTTCTACTTTTTTTTTTTTCTCGATTAGAGTCGACTTAATGATTAATTTTTTAAGTACAATCAAATTTATTATTCGAACGACTTTCTTAATTTAATTATGATACTTCATTTTCATTTTTAAGGAATTGAATCCAAGATTATGATTAAAAGATAAACGAGAGCATATTTAATAGTACTATAGTATTTTAATTTCAGTACATCACTCCAATCAACTAGCCATTAATCCATTCAAAGTAGATACGTATTTATTCATTTATATTTATTCATTTAAAAAGTGTATTAAAGTTTATTATTAGTGTAGTACTGAATTTTTATCCTAAAAACACAAAGTCCTTAATATTTATTATTACATGCCTTGCAATTTGGTAAGCCAAGTTTTATTTATTTGATGTGGTTCATTCTAGATCTTATAATTTTATGAAATATCGGAGGATTAAAGTATTAATTTAATTAACGAGGTCCTACCAAGTGATCAATTATATTTGGAATTTTCCTCAAGAGTCGTGTTCAAAGACAAATATAATGTAAGAGAGAAAAATGTACCATATATTTGTAAAGCATAATTAATATATGATATAGGGATGTTCACTTAAAAATAAAATAGATATATTTATATAATAGAATTCTTTTTTTAATCCTTTTATATTGCATTTATTTATTTGAGTTCACTTTTCTTAATTAATAATATTAAACTTGCTTTTATATTCACCTTAATAAATATAATTCAAATTTATATATATGAGCTAGTATGACAATTAAATTAAGGATTTGTTTGGTAGGATCTCAAGTCCTTCCATTAGAACGTGAATGCAACTCCTTAATTATAAATTTAAAAATATATATATCTAATCTCATTTTATGTTCCACATGCATCCATTTGGCATCTTCGTGGCAAAACTTCCATATTCTCACATTTCAAATATGCATTTTTTTAAAAAAAAAAAAAATTGACTACTTCAAGTTGAATTTTAAAAAAAAAATTTACATTTAAGAAGATAACATGCATGTAAAGGAATCTAAGTTTAATTAACATTTTAGAAATTGATCTTAACAAAATCAAGGAAGTAAGTTTATAGCAACATGCATTTAATTAAAATTTAAAAGTAAATCTTCAATGTCAAATTCAAGAAATGAAGGGTTCCACTCAACTAAAGGAACTCATTCATTCTTAACTAAATGTCAGGGGTTCGATTTCTGTCTTGGGCCAGTTGTTCTACCCTTCGAGGTGCTTACAATTTAACGAGGGGATTAGTCACTCTGTTTGACGGTGGATACCCTGATCTAAAAAAAAAATGAAGAGTACTAAAGAGTAGATGCTGGTTGGTGGGGGATAATGGGCCACTATGTTATGGATTAATTGCATTTCATGGAATTTTGTAATGGTTGACTATCTATGGTGTAGGAATTGAAAAAATGGAAATGGTCACTTTTCAATTTAATGTTGTAGAATTAATTAAACATTTAATTAAACCCCATTTCTTAGCTACTATCCGTTCGTTGGTTGGAAATATTAACAAATAATTCATTATTTCTTGATTTGAAGTTGTTCAGTGGATTGGCTAATGGCTGGCAATAGAAGATTATGTGATGTGATGTGATGTGATGATGGATTTAATGTCAAATTGTTTAATTTTGATTTTAATTTAAGTTAGGTTTACTCTTTCTTTATTGTATCACAAGAATATGTTGATAAAGATTTTTTAAAAGGCAATGAGTTTTGTACTATTTAAAAAGTTAATCGTCAGATTAATTCTGATAGATATTTTACTCAAAGAACAAAAGATCATCTTTGAGTCCTGAGAAAAATTAAAAATTTTAAAGTTGATTGCTGACATTAAAAACATTTTAAATTATCATCCTAGATTTATCTCGAGGGAAATTTATTTTAGTGATAATGCTCTTTCAAAATAAGAGGTCGACAAGAACTCAAGAAGGCATAATAGTGATTTTTTTTGTTTTGTTTTTTTACAAGTATCTTTTTGTGGAGGTAATCATATTTGAGGTATTATTAGATATTAAATGTGGATACCTCTTTTGGTAGAGATTCAAACCCAGATTTATCATATTATGAGGGACCAATCTCTTCTACAATTCTACTAGACCTAACCCCAGTTGATTTTAGTAATATATATATATATATTTGGTGTGAATTAGTAATACTTTTTAACTATCCTAATTTGTTAAAAAAAAAAAAGAAATATCCTCCTTACATGTTAATCAGTGAGATACTATTTTAGGTAAAGTATTTTTGCTGTCCCAAATTTTATTGCAATGTTCATTTATGTCCCTAAACTTTTTTTGGTTCATGCCTACCCCAAACTTTCAATTTTGTTCATACCTGCCCTTTTTGCTAACACCGTTAACTTGTTTGACGGAATTTGCTGATGATAAATGTACATCTCTTTTGCCACTTCACTGTCCACCTCATTTTCCACATCACATTTAACTTTTAACTTTTTACTTTTATTAAAAAAACTAATCCAAATAAAGTAAACAAACCAAACTTTTACCCTAAAATTTTTTTTTTTATTTGGATTAGGTTATTTTTTTAATAAAAGTAAAATGTTAAAGATGATGTGGACAATGACGTGGCAAAAGAAATATATATTCATCGTCCACGTTAGCAAATTCCGTCAAACAAGTTAACGGTGTTAGCAAAAAGGGCAGACATGAACAATATTGAAAGTTTAGGGGTAGGGATGAACCAAAAAAAATTTAAGAGTAGAAATGAACATTACAACAAAGTTTGGGGATAGCAATGATAGTTTACCTTACTATTTTTACTTTTATTAGATACCCAATTAATATAAATTATGTTATTGTTCCACTTCATATATAATTATATATACCACTTCACCCAACTTTTTCAAATTTTTTTTCAGTCAAGCCGTAAGATGAGTGCAACTTGTTTAAAACTTGAAACTTGAAACATTACTTTAATTGCAATATTAAAATAAAAAATATGTTAGTGAATAATGTTATCTGTACCCTTTTTTTTTGCAATTTTTTTTGCAATTGATACTTAAATTCATCCAAATTGATCAAATCAAACCTTATTATTAAAAAAAAAAAAAAAGTGCCATTATTCATTATGATTAGTAGTTATAGCTTTATATATGAATGTGGGCCAATGAGGGTGGCCCACTCTTGGATTCTAATCACATAGGTGACGCCGTCATGGATAGTGAACATATTTTATAATAATAAGAATTAGAACTAATTAATTATTAATAATTCCGGTTTGTGATTGAGGAAGGTTTTTACTACCAACGACTCTTTTGTCAACACATTGAATTGGTACATAATAATAACATATATATAAGTAACTATAGTACAAAAGTTCAACATGTTCATATTGGCTATTCAAAAGAGATCATAATATTTTAACATTTCATTATGATTCTAAAAATCATTTTACTTTTTTTCTTAGAAGTTGTATTTATTTAAAAACAAGTTCATACTTGCATTAAATAATAGAGTATGAAATAATAAATATATGCATGATAAAATAAATTTTCAGTATATCATATATTATATATTAAATATAATTTGTTGTATTCAAAATTTAGAGAAGCCTCATATCGCTTGATTTAGAGAATAAGTTACGAGAGAAAACTCGTATAAATAGTAGAGAAGTTTATAAATTTCAACAAGTTTAGCTAAGAGGTATATATATTAGCTTTAATTTAGTGGTTAATTACCTGTGTGTTTTAGTGAGAGAAATAGTTTACAGCTTTTTTCATTCAAAATTTATATTGGGAAGAATTTGTTTATTTTTTTGTGTATAAATTATAAATAGTATAATTATGTGTTTTGATTTTTATACTAAATTTTGAACAAGTTAATAATATGATATTTTGGATTTTAGACGAGATATATAATGATATGATAGATTAGGTCTATTTAGTTCGTAAATTCTAATTCTTTTTTTGTATTTGCATATATCTTTTTATTTTAACTAATTTTATTCGAGATAATGTCGGACACTAGTAAATATAGGCATGCCTCTTAGTGAGAATTTGATTTTGGGCTTATCAATTGTGAAGGATTAGTTTATTTTAATTACTAGATCTAATCACCGTTGGTACATATATAAACATTAAACACTACTTTATTTTTTGGCCTTCTTCATCATAAACTTTAATTTGAGTGTATTGTAATTTAACAAAAAATTATTAGAACAAAGATTACAAATGTATCTTGGTTTTGCTAATTTATATAGAAAGTTATAAGTTTGGATTTAAGTTAAATCATAAGAAAAAAAAAAGCGATTTAAGCAAAAATTTTATTTAAACAAGTCAATAATATAATTTTGAGTCTTGAATAAGAGTGATGATCTATACGACAATTTATAATAGACTCAAATTATAACAAAATAAATTATTTAAAATGAAATAATTTTATATATTTCTATTAGTTTTATTACTTTAACTATTTTTAACTTTGTATATATATATATATATATATATATATTTCAATACTGCCAACAACTCTTTTGTGAACGCATTGAATTGAATTGGTACGTACATAAATAACATATAAGAAGTAACTATAGTAAATGTGTTCAAATTGTTCATACTTGGCTATTCAAAAGGCATCATAATATTTTAACATTTCATTATGAGAATTAAGATTATTTTAAATCCTCTTTTCTTAATGTGATTAACGATAAGGTCTCATATAACACCATACATAGGTTGAATAAAATGTTAAAATGACAATTTAATTAATGTAATGATAAAATATATATAATTAAGTTTAGTTTATACTAAATCTCAGCATGAAATTCTTAAAATAACAGTAAAAATAGTTAAATATATAATTTGATTATTTTTGAAAAACTACTAACTTTATTAACAAAAAAGTAAATTATATTAAGAGAGGTATGTATGACATGCATTGTATCAAATTTTCTAGATACCAAGTATAACCTTTCAAGTTTCAATCTGTAGAGTCGATAAATGTAATTTCAACAAATTTGAGGGAAAGTTTTAATTCTTTTACTATATATATATATATATATATATATAGAGAGAGAGAGAGAGAGAGAGAGAGAGAGAGAGAGAGAGAGAGAGGGGGGGTAAATTATAAGAAACTCCCATGAAGTTAATTTGGTGAAATTAATAACATTTGCCCACCCCTTCTAGTCTTAAATTTACACATTAATTATTACTCTCAAGGTTTGATATAATGTTACATAAACCTCCCTTATTAATATATTTTATATCAATAAAGTTAGTATTTTATAATATATGATCATTTTCAAAACAGTGAAATTATTCCATAAAAAACAGTAAAATTATTTAATTATTTTAGTTCTTTACCTTTATACTTATTATAAAATTAATTAAATCTATTATTATATTAAAAATAAGATCATAACGTATTCCACATACAGTACAAATTAAGTTATCTCCATTATATTGAAAAAAAACACAAGGGAAAGTCAACTTACTATTTTAAACTAAAAAAAACGATAAGTGTAATTAATTTAACTAAACTTTAAAAATGATATATGTATTTTTTTTTCAGAACATGATATATGTAGTTTTTGGAAAAATATATAAAATGAAATGAAATTTCATCCAAAAACATATTTTTATCAAGAAAAAGATAAATGTATACATTTTTTGAAAAAAAAAATTATACGGTAGTCTCCTGGCATTATAAATTCAAACACACCTTTCAAATTTTTTTTTTTATAAAAAAGCATTAAAGCTTCATTATATTGTAAAAAAAGTCAAACGGCACTTACAATAATTTAGAAAACTCCAATCTAATAATACTGAAGAATAAACTTTAACAATTATTGAACTAAGTAAACAAAGTGTAAGCTCAGCTGATCCTATTTCTTCAGGATGAAAAATCTCACCGTCCTTGGTGTTGCCAATAGAGTTGTTACTCTTATACCTCCCGCATATTAGATCTGAAGTAATCTTCAAAGTTGAAATTGTCGTAGGCTCTTCCAACATCATGATGAACGAGTGAAAATTTTTTTAACATAGATGATTCGTAGATTTAGATATGATTATAACAAATCTTGAATCCAGAATCACCTGATTGTCAAAAAAATTCACAAAAGAAAATAAATACACACAAAATAAAACAAACTCCACTTACTAGATCTAAATCGATCTAACAATGGGAGACTACGCTCTCACAAGAGAGGACTAAAAAACTCAGAAGTAAATCTGGAAGAAAATCACCACCAAAATTGGGGGAATGAATATCTACCTTATTTATGAAACGTAACCACAGTAACAAAAGAAGAAGAAAAATAGGGAGGGGTTGCCAATTTTTGGATTGGTAACCCCTCCGATTAGATCTGCAAAAAGAAACTGGTTGAAGAACGAACGTAAAGAGAAGAGAAAAAGCGACTGCTAGAATTTTTACACCTTTCAAAAATTGATGGCAGAAAAAATAATATCTTTAAAAAAAATCCAAACAAAGTTACTTACTGAAAATATGTTTAGGTTTTTTGCTAATCAGATCATTTACTTTCTAAAAATTTTAAATTATTAAATATTATAGCATAATAAAATCTGAATCCACTACTCTCTTTGTCGTCTATTCTAACGACTTTACTTTTTGTCTTGATCGATTGTCTCGGCGTAAATTCACCTGGAAAGAAAAAAAAAATATTATTTAATTTTTAAATTGTGGTCAAATTACTATTTAATTCTTAAATTTGGTAAAAATATTATTTAGTCTCTAAATTTGCAACTAATGTTAACTCTTTAGTCCTCGAATTTGGCAGAAATACTATTTAGTTTCTAAATTTATAATTCTGTCAATGATTTGGTCCCATAATCGTTACCTATTAGATAACCAGGCACCAACTGATGTGACCATTAAATACTGACGTGGTACCGTTAAGTGTCTGGGCACATGCTACCTCACATGCCACATCAGCATTTAATGGCCACGTCAGCTAGTTATTTAACGAGTAACAATCAGGGGATTAAATAGTTGACAGAGTTACAAATTCGAGGATTAAATAGTATTTGCCAAGTTCAGGGACTAAATAGTTGACAGACTTGTCGAAAATTAAATAGTATTTTTATCAAATTCAAAAATTAAATAATTTATAAAATTATAAATTTAAGAATTAAATATTAAGAGGAGCTAAAAAAGAAAGAAACTTTATTAGTACATTAATTAATTTTCTGCAGAAGCTCCTAAATTTATGGCATAATGTAAGATTAGTCAACTTAACCGTACCTCTTGTCTTCTCTTCTCACTTCATATTCTTTTTTATTCACCGAATCAAACATAATCAACACGTATAGAGAAAGAAAGAGAATTGAAAAAATATTTTCTTTTTCTTTTTTTAATTTCTAATTTTTATAATCCAAACGTAACCCCTGAAATGCTTGCTTCCGAGCCCGCGACGACTTCAGCTCCACATCACACCAACCAGGAGGCTTCCATTCCATAACCTCTCTGCAATGTCAATATGATGCTAACTCGTCAATAAATGCAACGCGCTTCTCACCATTTTCCTTCGTCGTTTTTTCAAGCATTACATTACATACATACATCCAAACCCCATGATTTCATTGTCGTTTTCCACAAGGACCTCCATAATTTTAACATCTTAAGCTGATGTTGAGAATCCCATTTTGTTCAGTTTTTGTTTTCTCTCCAATGGGCGTTTCCAACTTCAAAGGGTTGCTTCTATGTGTGTTTTTCTGGGTTTGCTTGGGAGGAGATGTGGCTATGGCGGCAAGTGAAGACAGTAGTGGTAGAAAACTTGATCAGACGCCAACGTGGGCTGTGGCTGTTGTTTGTACTTTTTTCATTTTGATATCCCTAACTTTGGAGAAGAGTCTTCACAAAGTGGGAACAGTATGTTCTCTTTTCCCCTATTTCACCATTGATGATCCTTGATGCTGAATTGCCATACATTAACTCTGTTGGAGAATTTTTCTTTTTTTTGTTTGTTTGTTTTAATTCCCCTATTTCTTGTGAACTTTGTATCTTTAACTGATGCAATTTTTCTTTCAGTGGCTTGGAGATAAACAAAAGAGGGCTCTGATTGAAGCTCTGGAAAAAGTCAAAGCTGGTAATTTATCTAAGGATTACTAATTATGATCAAGGATTTTCAGTAACCAGTTCTCTAGTAATACTAATTAAGGTTTTTTTATTGGCTGAGAGGGTATTTAAGTTTTCTTCTTATTAACATTTTATCAATTTTAAGTCGTTAAATACTTCTTCAACAATCATAAGAAACCTTAATTAGTGTCCTAAGACCACTGGTTAGCAAAATTGTATGATTAATTTATGAGGAAGAAAAAGATGGTTATTTTATTTTATTTGATGTTTGCAGAGCTGATGATTTTAGGTTTCATCTCACTGCTCCTGACTTTTGGGCAGAACTACATTGTGAAAATATGTATTCCTTCTAAGGTAGCAGACAACATGCTACCATGTCCGCTTGTTAGTACCGATGATGCATCAAGTAGTGGAAAGGAACATAGGAGGAAACTTCTGGCAGAGGATACTAGTAGCTCTTCCCAGTGCAAGGAGGTAACCATGTGTCCATGCTATTGATTAAGAACTCAGCTTCACTAGTTTTTTTGACATAATAAATGCAGGAAAATGGGGAAAATGTTGGTATGATATATTGATTATATTCACTACTGATTTCTATTTGATTTTCTTTAGTGACCCTGCTTCAGAATCAGTATTCTTCTCACAGCCTAAATATACAACTTTTTTCTTTAAAGTCATAAACTCGTATATAAATATGTTTTTATTGCTATATTTTCTTTTCTTCCCTTCGATGCAAAACTATACTATTTGAATCCACTTCGTCTGAATCTGTCTCCTCTCAAACGCTTCATCAACATATTCAGCTTTCAGACACATCTGTCAAATGATGGGTGCACGTAGAGCATACTCTTCTTTATATCTGATCAAGTTGTTTGGGTTTTGAGCTTGAAACTAGCATTACAGAAAGAACACTAGTTTTTTTTTTTTTTTTTACTATTTTACATAGTATTAGTAAGTATATCTTTGAAAAGATTTTTCTTTTTAGAAAAAGAATTTTTCAGAAAAAATGGTGAAGCTTGAAGCAGCAGTAAGGTTGCGCCATATGACTTGGAGATCACGGGTTTAAATGCTGGAAATAGTCTCTCTCTTTGCAGGGATAAAGTACTGTATATTTGACCCTCCCCATATTTCATCTGGTGGGAGCCTTGTACATTGGGCTGCTGTTATTTAAAAAGGATTTTCTAGGAATCTGGCCTTGTCTTACTTGATTCGGATATGTTTCATTTAAAGCACCATCCCAAGCATGGCTTAGTTAATTGAATATAGCTGTTTGTCTGTTAGATTTTTTAGAGTATTAATCCACCAGCTATAGGATTTAGGAAACTAATTAATTTTACAGTGATTATTAAGCTTTTCCCTCATTTTTTGGTTAGTTGGAATACAAATCCTCTGTAACTGCTATGTCTTCTCTCTTTCCACATTGACTAATCAACTGAACCTATTATTTAAGCAATATATCAGATGTTGCTATTTTTCTCTCTCTGAATTTATTATTTGCTATTCTTTTTGTTTCACGAATAGTTGCTTATCTAATTTTTATTGATAATAGGGACATGAACCACTTATGTCTATAAATGGATTGCACCAACTGCACATCCTTATATTCTTCTTAGCAGTCTTCCATGTGTTATACAGTGCCGTCACCATGCTGCTTGGGAGACTAAAGGTCTGCTTATATGTTTTTAATACTGATCACTTTTCCTTATCTGTGCATATTAAAAATACTAAGTTGGTTTAGGACTACTTTCCTCTTGTTTTAGTAATGAACCTTAAATCAAGTTAATTTCAAATATACAGTAAAATAAAGCATGTGGAAAAAAACTTCTTAGATGTCCCAATCATGGTTTGAATAGTGCCATTCTCATTTGAAAGTTATAACTGGTAACTAATTGTATTTGCTGTTTTATAATTTCATAATTTCTACTCTTTAGAGAAGGAGAAGTTCTGTAGTTTTTATTCAAGCTTAGTTAATTTACATATATTCCATTCTTATTCTCATTTACAGTCAGTAAATTGCTTGTAAAACAGAGAATTAACATATAGTGACAGTGATGTAGGTAGGCTTAAGGCACTGTATGAGATGATAACCTTTAGCCTAGACCAACTTCAGGTACATTGATTTCATGATGGAGAAGCTCCAATGAATAATTCACATGTTCAAACCCCATTTGTGACGATTTGAGTCTTGAGCCGCCAGTTAAAATAAAGATGGTGAAAGTAGGGAATGTAACCAGATTTTAGCTCCCATGACATTGCTAGGTCTAGGAATGTGATGTGTTTATATATGAATCTGTTGAAGACCTGTTTCCTGATAATCAATTTTTGGAACCTTTCATTTTGATTGAGTAATTTAACTGTATAGAGCACGAGAACAATGATGTTAGCTGAAAATTTCAATGTGCAGATTCGTGGCTGGAAGGCATGGGAGGAGGAGACTTCATCTCACGGGTACGAGTTTTCCAATGGTATGAATGTCTTTTTCTTCTCCTAGTGTGAAAATTACAGCTCCTCAATTTTACCGTTAAGTTTATCAATGTAATTTTGAGACACTGCTTCAAGCAATCTCATGCCCGTGTGGGGTATTTATGTGTGCAGATACTTCCAGATTCAGGCTTACTCATGAAACTTCATTTGTGAAAGCTCACGCCAGTAGTTTTTGGACGAAAAATCTGTTATTTTTCTATATTGTAAGGACCATATTAATAACCTGTTTTTTTTTTTTTAAGTTTATTCCCTTTTATGAATTAGAGTATAATTGCCTTACCCATATAGCACAAGTGTCCTTATATTTCTTGTAATCATCATCGATATTTTAAAATCTATAGAATGAAAGGAAATATTGTAGTGGAGAATGGATCCTATGCTAGCTAGCATAGAACTGCAAGGAGAGAGTGACACATAGGTGGTGCACCCATAGAAAATGTAAAAATATATTAAAGAAATAAGGTACATCAGTGATACAACTTGACGATATAGCTGACATATCTTAAGTAGTGAGGAAGAATAACAACCTGGTTCAATGCAGTTTCTGCTGTTCTGTAACTTAATTTTCCTGGTCTTTTTAAAGTGATGTTGTACCGTCTCAAAATCTCTTATTTTCTAATTTCAGGGAAGCTTCTTTAGGCAGTTCTATAGGTCTGTGCGTAAAGCAGACTACCAGGCTTTGCGCAATGGATTTATCAATGTGAGTCTTTTGCTTTATAGGATATGTTCTTTTAATGTTAGGTTTACGTACCATTTTTGACAATTCAGTATGTATAGGTCCACCTTGCTCCTGGAAGTAAATTCAACTTTCAAAAGTATATCAAAAGGTCCTTAGAAGATGACTTCAAGGTGGTTGTGGGAGTAAGGTAATAGAATTTGACCTTAAAAGAATTATAGTATTTCACTGTGTGGTTTTTCCTGTCATACCATTTTTGGAATGTTGTATGCTTCGTGTGCTCACTCTGTTTCACTACTTTTTTGGCAGTCCTGTCCTGTGGGCATCATTTGTAGTTTTCCTGTTACTAAATGTCAATGGTGAGCAACTATTTTCTTGATGGAGTCCTTTTCATTAATTCTGTGGTTGAATATTCAAAGTATGATTTTATGTGGCTGATTCAATATAATTTCCAGGATGGCATGCGATGATTTGGGCATCCATAATTCCTGTTGTAGTAAGTTGACTGCTCTCTGTAAAAATTTTCTGGATTGGTTAAGATCTACCCTTAGCCGACCGCACTTAGTGGAAAAAGACTTTGTTTGTTGTTGTTGATATCTACCATTAAAATCCGTCTGATTCATTATAGATAATCTTGGCTGTTGGAACAAAACTTCAAGCCACACTGGCAAAGATGGCTCTTGAAATCACAGAAAGACATGCAGTTGTCCAAGGGATTCCTCTTGTTCAAGGCTCGGACAAATACTTTTGGTTCGGTCGGCCTCAGTTAGTTCTTCATCTTATCCATTTTGCTCTGTTTCAGGTATTCAATGGGTTTCCTTTTGGCAGAAACAAGAACAAATATTTCCTATTAATGGAAGTTGAATGCGGCCCTTAATGAGCACTTCTATTAAGTGGACTCTTGGTTGCATCAGATAACTTATCTTATCTGAAAACTTGTCTGTTAATTCAGGCAAACTCCTTACATTGCTTTTCTTTTTTCTCTACTCATTAAAGTCAGCAACTAATGAATTTTCTTACTTGCAGAATGCATTCCAAATAACATATTTCTTGTGGATATGGGTAATGAACCATCTTCACACCTTGATCTTGAATACTGTCTTTCTGTTGTCTGTGCAAAGTATGTATGTTAAATGCTCAAATAATAAATGATTAATCCCTTTATTTGCAGTATTCTTTTGGGCTGAAAAATTGTTTCCATGCTGACTACAAGCTTGCAATAGTGAAAGTAGCTTTAGGGTAAGCCCTTATATGGCTTGCTTTAATATGCTTTTCAATGTTACAGATGCATCTAGTATATTAGTTAATATGATGGAAGCCTTTGATTAATTCTCAGAACTCTCAATGGATTTGCAGGATTGCGGCACTATGCCTCTGCAGCTACATCACCCTTCCATTATATGCTCTTGTAACTCAGGTACCTAACATTTAATTTCATAATTTTCTCTCATTTCATTTTAGGCATTTTTCTCTGAGGTTTGGTTTCATAAAAGAACTCTGTCTATACTAAGTTTGGCTTTCATAGTCAGTCCCAAGCTTTTGGTTAAAAAAGGAAAGTTGCATTAGGTAATCAGCAACCTGCATAAAACGTTTTTCGAATCTTTATGAGTACAGATTAGCAACATCAATGTTGTCCTTTGACTCATGTAGCGGACCCCACCTAGTGAGTAACGACTTTGATTGTTGTTATTATTGGGTTTCATAAATGCATTTTGACTAGCTGGCATGAACTTACCAATGGGGTTTGAGTCTGATAGAAGGGATTAGTCTCCCAATTAGGAGAGATGATAATATTTAATGGCCAATAGTACCTTGAACAAGATGTTAGATATGAAATGACTAAATCCTAATATGCATGATGCTTCTGAGATCTTCACTCTTCACTCTTCAGCGATGCACCATCATTTATTAAACTTGAAGTGGAATAATGTATTCACTTCTATCTTCATATCTTGATAAACACTTGCAGATGGGTTCAACAATGAAAAAATCAATATTTGATGAACAAACAGCCAAGGCAATTAAAAATTGGCGTATGGCTGTAAAAAAGAAAGGAGGAAAATCAAGGGGAAAGTCTCTTACCCAAACTCTAGGTGGTGGAAGCACCATTGGTTCAACAACGCACACCTCTGGACCAATACTACACCGTTTCAAAACTACTGGTCACTCGTCAGTCTATGATGATGAAGATGAGACTGATGTTGAAGCTGATCCTTCATCTCCTTCACCTATAACATCAACAGCCAACTTGAGTGTAAGAGTGGATAATGGTGAGCTTCATGAAGAAGAAAATGGTGGAGTCCAGAGTGTAGTAGGAAAAGGAAGAACCAATGATGAAGCTGATTTCTCATTTGCCCAGACAGACCCTGTCCAAAGAACCACTACATAGATAGAATCATAAATTACTCTGTTCAATTATGATTTTTTTGGTTTGTTAAATTAATAATCTTGGTTCATTATTATAATTATTATTTCAAATTTATATACATAGCGTGCCAAAATGGTCCTTCCAAGTTTCAAATTCTTCTCATGAAATCTTGTCTTTTAACTCTCATTAGTAGAGTAACATGTGAACGTATAGATGAATAGGAATGCCAAGTGTATATATTTAAATGCATACTTATATTTGAATTTCAAATATATTAAATATATGTATTACAAATTAGTATTTTTAAATTCCTTAAATATATCAAATTATCAATTAAAATCATATAAGGTTAAGCGGTTGGTTGAAGTGAGATATTCCATTCCCCTCTAATAACGCCTTAGATTGAGTTTTGTGTATGAAAAAAATTTTATTAAAAGAGTTTTATTTTTATTATGAGACCTTTGCTAGTTCAAGTCAAATTAAACAGAAACTAGTGAATTTTTAGAAATTGATGGTTTCAACAAAAAGAATTTATATATATATATAAAGAGGGTCATGTATAATCAAGCTTGGTTGGTCTAGTAGTTAGTTCACTAGGTCGCCTAAGCAAGTGTTGGAGGTTCGAATCCCACCTTGTGTATGCAGCAACCAATTGGCCAGCGGCAAGCCCTTAAATGGAGCTCAGATCCGCAGAAGATTAATCCTTAGCTTGTTTGACCGGAGAAAAAAAAAAAAAGAGGGTCATGTACAAGTTGAGATGATCATGGATAAGATAACATAGTTTTCGGACCTGGATTCAAGTTTGGATAGGTATCCTCATTGCCCTTCAAACACCCCAATCCCCGTACTTGGGTTTGGACTATAAAAAGTTCAAAATACTTACTTTTTAAAAAAAATTATGGCTCATTTACATAAACTCATACAAAGACGTATAAGTTACATCAAAGATAATAACTTTAAATTATCAAATATATAATCAATATAAAATCTTAACAAATTTATTCTTATAAAATTAGTAAAAACAATAATTTACATATTAATATTAAAATGATTTTATTCATGAAATTGAAACAAATAATATAATTTATGTATAATTAAATAGATGTATTTATAATATAAACTAATCTTTGAATAATTTATAAAGAACAGGTAGAGTATCACCTATACTAAAACTGGTCAGACCCATTTTTTAATACTCAAACCCAAACCTAACAAAAAAAAATATTAGGAATATATGGATATTTAAAGTCTTAACCATTACTATGTAACAAAAAGAAGGAAATTAAATAGGAGTGAAATTTATGTGGTCCAATTTGTGATAATTGCAATTGCTTTAAAATAAGAGTATTGTTAAAAAAGGATTAGGGAGTAGGGACCCCCTCCTACTTTGGTAGACATTAGCACATGTAGAATAAGGCTCAATGGTATCTCATCAATATCCTTTAAGAACATAATATGCATTCTGCTTTGGATTTGCATTAACTATCCTCCCTTTTCCCCCAATTTTCTCACTTGTCACTCCCACAATCATTTCATTGTTTTATAGGACTTAGTTACCCATATCACCATATGATTTGGATATATAGAATAGACCCCTTTTGAGACATTTTCATGAGCATGAGCTTTCAACTTCAACCACTATCTCCCTTTTTATTATTTTTTTTTTCTTTTTCTTTGCACAGCAAAAGGGAAAAGGTAAGCATGCCATTTATAGTGAATGTGGCTCTATAAATAGGCTAAATTCACCTTAAGATATAGATATGTCGTTTAAAGGACAATATTTAGAAGCCCAATTAAAAAATGCATGATTTTCCATGCACCCTCATACAACAAATTTTTTTTTTTAATTTTTCTTACCTTCAAGAAAATTTTTCTTCTCAAAATCTAGCTTTGTGGTACAAGACATTCTTAATTTCTTACCTAGATTCAACCTACATAATCTTAATAATTGGATTTTGTTACACATAGTATTCATGAGTCATGACTATTTTAAAATTAATTTTTTATTATTTATTGTTATGAGTTTTTTTTTTAAAAAAAAAGGTTGTAGCTCTTTTTTTTCAATACGGAAAAAGGGGGGAGACCAAAAGTTTGAACCAAATTAAACTATGGATTATTAAATGAAAAAGGTAATTAGTATTTGATTTGATTTTGCTTAATTTATTCCAACAGGGAAAAGGGAAAGTGCCACTTACTATTCTTGGTTATACTTTAAATTATCAACAAAGCTACTTGCAGTTTTGAGTGCCCCTAAATTCATATCATAATCATTATGGTGCAATGTGCAAATAGCCAAATACCAAGCTTTTTTAAAAAATACCACCCAAAAAAAAACCAAAGTTTAGCTTTTTTTTTCTTTGTTTTGGCTCCTTCACCAAAATGAAAAAAAAAAAACAAATGTTCAATAAAAAATTAGTCAATCACAACTTGACGAATTAAAATTCGAGTTCACATTTAAAAAGTATTTATATTTAATATACGAAGAAATAAAAATAAAACAATTTTTTCCTTGCTATTTTTAATTCCTTTTCAATTGCAATTTAAAATGGCCCAAATTTGAGAATCACCTTTTCCATGGCTTTGAAATTCAATTCTTGGTTTAAGACCACTGCCTCCTAGCCTAATGCTAATTATTCTCATTTCCACTATTAGATTCTAGCTAGGTTACGTTTAAAATATATTTGTGCTAAGAATTTATAACCTTAAGAATATGTTCTCCCTCCATCGTTATAAACATTTCTTCCCCCTCCAAAGAATAGCCATAATTTGGAGGGGGAAAATCCTATCTTATATATATATATATGAGGCAAAATTATACTATTTAGTCTCTAAATTGTTGGTCAAACTACTATTTAGTCTCCAAAATATTTAACTATGTCAACTATTTTAGTTCCTGAATTTGACAAAATACTATTTAGTCCCCTAATTTGTAACTATGTCAACTATTTAGTCCCCGAATTTGGCAAAAATACTATTTAATCATCGAATTTGCAACTCTGTCAACTATTTAGTCTCCTGACTGTTACCCGTTATAGTTGACAGAGTTGCAAATTCGGTGATTAAATATTATTTTTACCAAGTTTAGGGATTAAATAGTTGACATAGTTACAAATTCGGGGACTAAATAGTATTTTGTCAAATTTGAGGACTAAATAGTTGACATAGTTAAACATTTCGGGGACTAAATAGTATTTTTGATAAATTTGGAGACTAAATAGTAGTTTCACCAACAATTCAGAGACAAAATAATATTTTGCCTATATATATATATACCCATCAACATGTTATTTGAGTTCTAGGTTTAATTTTGTTTATTTATTCTATATTTGTTTTACATAAAAAAATGTGTTAGTTCGTTAAAAGAATTATTTCTTAAAAAATCCAAATTTGTTTGATCAATTTCTAGAAGATATATGATAAATTCATGAATGTTGGAGATCGCTCAAATTTTCTATAAAAAATCATCTCTCTTTCATGATATGAGTGTCGTCGCATACATATCCTTTAACTTTATCTACATATAGTCATTCCGAGACAAATTAAATATAAAGTCATAACAATAATAATGAACCACTAACACAAATATACATACAAATTTTTTTTGGCCAATGGATAAATATACATACAAATTAAAATGCCCTATTTTGAGGAATTACAACCTAACTATTGCCATATATTGTAGATGCATGAATGTCTTGCTTTCTAAATGTGTGCCTTGAATTTTGGTTCATGCTTTATGAATTACCATATAAGTAGTTACCTCTTCTAAGATTTTTTTTTTGGGTGAAGTTTGATTAAATATATCATTAACCTGCAAATGTGTTAATTTATAAAACAAAATTTAATGTTAGGGTAAAGTATCATTGTTGCCTCTAAACTTTGCTGCAATGTTCATTCCTGTTCTCAAACTTTTTTTTGGTTTATGCCTACCTCCAAACTTTCAATTTTGTTTATGCATCCCCATCTATCTGTATATAATATATACACAAGTACAGAATCCTAGCAGCAGCTACCAATTAATTGTAGGTTTGGTGGCTTCAAAAATAAAATTGTAACTTTTGATTTATATATCATAAATAAATAATTTAGTTATAAATAAAAATATATAAAATAAAGTAATAAATAAATCCCCTACAAATTTTGTTTTACCGCATTTAAGTTCTAAAAATAAAGCATATAAAAATTTTAATCTCTTTTTTTGGTCATGTCTAATGTTTGTCTAGATGAATGAATAAGGCGAGAAATACTCATAATTATTAAAGTAACAATAATAATCTTCTTATTCAAGTGTTAGACAAAAAAAATCACAATTATTTAACAAAGCTAACTTGACATGAACTGGAATCTATATAAGTATTAACTAATGATTTGAACAATATTTTTTAATTGATTTGTTTTACTTAATTTTCACCAAGAATTTTTATTTCATTCTTAGATTATGTAGGCTTTAAAATATCTAACAAAACAATACGGAGAGAATGACACATTGACACCTTGACCTAAACAAATTAAAACCATTTAATTAGAATCACACAAGCTTCCCCTTTGTATCACGCCAATCAGTTTGTTAATTAAATGCCCTTGACTTTCTGAATCATTTTAATTAATACTTAATAGGGACCTAATTGATAGGCTTTTTTATTTTTAGAAACCAATTTGAAGCTAGAAGGTACTTCATGATTACTGAATAAACAACCACAAATTTTATTGCAATAAACTAACGTTTCCAACAATTACTTCTTGCCAATTTATCACCCATCAAATTCATTCTAATATTGTAAATGACAATGACAATAAAATACGAACGGAAGTTGAGCATAGTAGAAGAGACTCTCACAACTAAATCTCATCATGGGCCTAACCGCAAGGCCCAACTTGATAGGCCTAGTCTAACGAAAATACAATATGAACTAAAAAATATTAGTCTAAATATCTCCATAAGTGATGCTATGAGCATAATTAGCCAACACATCTGCAACACTATGACCCTTACGGTAAGTATGGTTCATGATGACTTGCTAGTCTCCAACTAGAAATATAGCATATTTACAAATAATTATGTTTAATTATGTATTATGAGTTTATGACTTATATAAACTTTTTTAGGAAAATAAATAAATATAATGCATTTATAGTCTACTAATTTTTATATTTTAAGTTTATAACTTACAAATATTACATTATAATTTACTTTAACTTACTTTAAATAAAAAAAATATGATATATACTTATTTTTAAATTTTAGTAACTTTTAAAATTTTGCTAGGTTTTTCTTGTTATTTGGGCTTAGACCCAACTAGTATAACTACCATTTAAAAAAGGCTCAAGCCTATATTTGTATAGCACATGTACAAAAAAATTGATATGTTTTTAATGAGCTTGACTCATTATTAAGTTTACTCATGAATCGAAATTTACCGTTAACGCTTAACTATGACTCGAAAAAATACTTGTAAAATAAGAATAAAACAGTTCAAAAAGTAAACCAACCATTAAAGATACATTTGAAGTTAATAGTAAATTAATGACAATGAATATCTTATATCTAAACACTAGAGAGTGTGGAGATGTTTTAAAGAGAAATTCATAAAATTGTACTTCACATTAAAATAAAATAAAAAATCCTTATATATATGTGTTCAGACGCAAATATACTTAATACCTACTAAGCTACTAAGTCACAAATGACTCCATTAACACTATTGACTTAGTAAAACTAATTAAATAATAAATAATAAAATCAGAAAAATAAAAAAAAATAAAAAAAAGCGGCTAGTAAATCCTAAAAACTAGATCAACACATCAATTTAAATCACAAATAATATTTAATTAGTATTAACACTCTCATTTGATTCAAAATTGTAATAATTTTTAACCTTTCAAAACACTTCTCTCCTTCTCTTATTTCCATAATATAACGATACATTTCTCATCATTTTTTTAATAATGCACTTTTGATCATTTTTCTATTGGAGCACATCTCTCAAAATTCAAAGAATCTTGAAGCAAGTATTAACATTGTACCTTGCTTTATTTTAGAAGTATGTAATAGTTGGTTATGTATAATTGCGTTTAAATTTTTTTTTTTATAATTTATTAATTCATAGTGTTTAGAATAAGTAAAGTGGTGCATCAATTTTGTAGCCGCATTTTCTTATTGTAAGGCCTATATATTTAGCTATTTATTTTTATGAAGTGAATTATTGAGCAAAATTACTTCCTGCCTTCTCTTCATATTTTCCTTTGTTTTTATTGTTTTCATCTCAACATAGAGCTCTCCTACTCCTACAATCCTATTTCCTACTTGAGTTCAATTCTCCATCATGCCCTCTTAGTGCCTTTTAGTCTTGTCTTCTCTTTCCATAGCCTTATCCTCTTGCGCACTAATAATAATACCAATTAGGCAATTACCCTTAAGCCTTAACCAAACCAAACTACCCTTCTCTCTCAATCTATAAAGTACTTCACTTTCCTTCTTCACCAAAACCCCAATTCCCCAATTCCTCTCTCTTCTTTACTTCCATTCAAACAAATACATATATATAACTTCACATTCACACACAAATTCCCCCAATCTCCATGACTCGTATACTCAGAATTCTCAAGTCCTCCGATAACGCCACCGCCGTCGCTTCGGCGCCGCCTCCGGAGGCCGTGGCTTTGGAATCAGACTTCGTGGTCATCCTCGCCGCTCTGCTCTGCGCTCTCATATGCGTGGTGGGGCTCATCGCCGTCGCCCGCTGCGCGTGGCTCCGGAGAGGCAGCTCCGGCGCCGGCGGATCTCCGAGGCAGGCTCTGGCGAACAAGGGGCTTAAGAAGAAGGTGCTTCAGTCCATACCTAAATTCACTTACATTGACGGGAATCCAGAGAAGCGGTTGAGCTCGTCGGAGTGCGCGATTTGCTTGGCCGAGTTCGCCGACGGCGACGAGATCCGAGTTCTGCCGCAGTGTGGTCATGGATTCCATGTGGGCTGCATAGACATGTGGCTTGGGTCCCACTCTTCTTGCCCTTCTTGCCGCCAGATTCTTGCCGTCACGGGGAGGTGCCAGAAGTGCGGCCTTTACCCGGCCGTTGGCGACGGGGAAGCCGCCGGAGTCCGGTTCAGTGAACCGGAGCTTAAGTCCAGAGAAAACGACAATGCAACTGCTTCTAATAATAATAATAATGTTAATTACTCTGTAGTTAATAATGGTTTCTTGCCATAAACAAACACTTGTAATTTCTTTACTGATGTTAATGTAATTGTAGATTTTTTTTGTGCTTTTTTTTTTCTTCTTGGAGTTGTTTTGGAAGGGAATGAAATATAATGACATGTTTTGGACGGAATGATTGCAGTTTTTTAGATAAATTGAGAGCATCTCACTTGATAAGGGAAAGATTAACATTTTAAGAATATAACTTTTTCTAAATTAATTTATTTTAAATAATGAACAAATATTTAAAGAAATCTAAGTCCCTTGGCTCAATGCATGATGGAATAATTGAATATTTTTTCTTATATTATATTAGAGTATCAATTTTTTTTTGGACATTGTTAGTTTTATTATTGTTAAAAGATGATTTTTTAATAAATGATATTTTATTTTTTTTAGGGATTGGACTCGAAAGATAATAATTAAAGAAATACAAATTTTTTATCATATACATTACATCTTTCTCAAAAATTTGCTTGATTTACAAGGATCGAATTTTAATAATTGGATTCTTGTAACTCAAGAAAGATTTTAAAAAATTAGGAAGAAAAAGGTTTAATTAGTATTCATCTTTAGATTTAATATTGTACAACACTAGACTATCCAGACAATAATAAAAAGAAAAAGATACCAGGATGAGTCTCACTTGATGTAAGATTTACCTCTATATTTATTTATCTTTTAGTGTGTAATACCCAATCTCTTCTCATAGCATGCTTAATTAGTGATTAAAGTTTATTCTCTTTAATAATATTTAATGATTTAAAACTTTAAAAAGTTAATAAAAATATTAGTTTTTAATGTCAAAAAAATGTATTAACCAATGGATGAAACATTGACTAGTAGTAGCTAAAGCACTAATGGCTAAACTCTTTATTTATAAACAAGTATGAATATGATGATACAATATTAATAAAAGGGATAGGGAAATGTAGCATGTTGAATTAAAAGAAGAAATAGAAGAATGAGAAAGTGCAGGTATTTTATTCTCAACGTATATTATTAAAGAAAAGAAATCAAAATGCATTAAAGGAGATCCCATGTAATGAACAAGTGTACATTCGAGGTGGACAAACCAGATGTGAGAAGCATGGTTTGCATGTTAGCCAACCAACTCAACCACAAACAACCAGCGCACTCGTTTTTTGTCACTATTTCCTTTCCTCTCTCTCTCTCTCTCTATATATATATATATCAAATATCAATGTGTTTGTTTTCTCCTTCTTCTTCTTTTCACATTTTACCCTTTTTTTTCATTGTGTACTATTGAGGGGGTACTATAATTAACTAATAAAATAAGTACTACTTACTAGTTACTATTGTGGGAATCATGAAGAGCAAGGTTTTTTTATGTTATTCATTACGGATCGTCTATAGGTGGAGGTGGTACCCATACTTGTTTATGAAGCTTGATTTCCACTACCTCTGCTCATCTTCTACTTTACACAAATCTTTGCCAAAAATGAAATAGCCAATAACAAGACGGCAAAAGAACAAATTTCTTTTTTTTTTTTTAAAGAAAAAAGAAAGGTTAAAAAGGGGAAGATAAGACAAGAGAAGCATATAATTGGAGGGAAGGAAAGGCAGAGATGCCCTCTGGCGTTGTGGTCCTCTTCAGCATCTATCCTAATTCCTCTCTACAGAAAATCTCTCTTAAACGTTGGTGGTTTTGGCTTCTTTTTTTTTTTTTTTTGAAGTTGAGAAATGAATTAAGAATTATCTTCACATGTGGCTTTTCACTTTAACATTAATATACAGTACAGATATGATCATTGATGGCATCTTCTACTCTTTGTTTCTGTTTATGGTGGGATTATTATATTATGTGTGAGGGAGGGTCCACCCACCATTTTATCTTCCTAGGTTATCCTCGGCACTACTCTATAGTAAGTGTGAACACAAACTTAATGAGCAAAAGTAGAAAAGCTATAGCCGATATTTCCCTAATCTTACGGATATAATAAAGGAAAAAATTTATGTCCATTTCCTTATGTTCATTTCATCCAATTTTCCAATATAATTATGATACGTGGCAAAAAGTGTTTAAATGACCAATCACAGTAGAGAGAGAATATAGAAGACCGCCTTTTATATGACCAATCATAGAAGAAAGAGAGTTTATATACAATATATGATTGGTGGAATTGGAGGAAATGGACATAAGTTTTTTCCTATAATAAAAAGATTAGGAAGCAGCATGATTGTCACCACTTACATCCACCACTACCTTCAACTCACTTTTTTTTATTTTCTTCCTGTTTTCATTTTCAACCAAGCTCGCAACTCTATTAGTTGCTGCTTTGCCTACTTTCACCTACCTTCGTTCCACCTTTCTGAAATGTACATTTTCGTCATTTAGGGATACTTCTATTAATTATTAGATCCCTGGATTTTAACTCTATATAATCCAACATTCAAATAGCAGACTACCTACCTTATGTCCTTATCTAGTTTAAAAGTTCAATCAACCCACTATAACATAAACTGACTAGTGTTACTATTCTTTCCTATCCTATCACGCCACTAGAGATAATACTTGCAAATTAAGGAACACAGAAAATATGTCACTTTCATTCAACTTCCACTGGCAATGAGGGATTGATCTTATCTCAATTCATAGTTGCAAGACCAGATAATTAATAGTTGCACTCCATACAATATCTTGCAACACATTACAGTAGATAGGTACGATGAACATAACTAGACATATATTCAAGTTTTGAACAAAATGTTCCTCTCCACAAAATATGAGCTATGAAACAGAGTATGACAGGAGCCATTTATCTCGAATCATGCTCTGCAGTGACAGTGACCGAGAGTAGCAAAGAGCAGAGTATCATGAGAGAACTCCTGATCTTCCCGTTAAGAGAGGTTCCTCATCTTCTTCTTGGAGATAGCTCATGAAAGTCCCAATAATGACGGTCATACAACACTCCTAAATCCTAACTCAATCTCAAGCTAACACGTTCTCTAAAGTTCTTCCTCATCATCACTACCTCCCCCAAACATGGAAGCCATTTTCAAGGCCAGCTTTGCAGCCATTTCCCTTCTCTGGAAATCAGGCATCAATCTTAAACCATCACGCATATTCCCTATCTCAGACATCAACTGTTCCAAATCCTCTAAGTCAAGACCTTTGGCAGATACCCCGCCTCCTTCAGAATCCATCACTTCCTTTTCACTCTCATCCTGCAATACAGTGCTTGAGGTTGAAGGTTGCAACTTTTTATCAGATTTAATTCCATCCTCGTGTTGAAAATCCGTGGAGTTGTTTTGAGTTTGAGGGACTGATCCTCCAGCATCTAAGGCAGTAGCAGAAACCCATCCTTGTTCTGTGTCATCCCAAGGATCAGCAGAACCGGCTGATAAAACTTCATACTCCAATTCATAATCAGATTCTTCTGAAGATAACTCTGACAAAGAAAAGATAATCATAAATAGTGCTTAGCATTTATATTATATAAAGGCAAGGGGCATGCAGCCTGATTCAAGTAACAAGAATTAAGTGAAGAAAAACCTTCTTTCTCTGGCAATGATGGTTCACTTATTTTATCACCAGATTTTAAGATCATCCCAGGCCACATATGAGCAGAAAGAGCACCCTGGAGCCGTTCAACTCCTTGGGAATCACCATCAACAGATAAGCCTGTCAACAAGAGTTCACTTTATTCAGTGATGTAAAGCATACATTGATTTTGTTCTAAATTTGGAAATAATTCCCCATTGTTCATCATGATAGTGTTCTAGAATGAAATTAGCTGCCATCATTCAGGCAACTAAAAGTGTTATAAAACCCATCACTGTCAAGTATAATGATTATGACCTCATCTATATGTGTGAGCAGATTTTAGTGAACTTCAGAGGAAACTCCCACATGTCATTTTAAACAGTGGACCAGCTCAATGGAAAAGAAGGACAAGGGAGGTTACATTTGTCAAAATCAGCATTGGAAGCACACGCCTCAATGAATTCGATGTTATGCTCAGTGAACCATTCCAAACAGGACCTCCTAAACTCCCATGATGGTTCCTCATTCCCTAATAAACTAGTTCCTTCAGATTCAGATATTCCATACTCAGTGAACTCTGCAAAAGGATCAACAGCAGAGTTTTCAAGTTTCTGCAACCGTCTTCTGTATTCAGCATGAACTGGATGACCTGGAACCAGGTCCACTTTGTTTCCAATACATAATAATATCTCAAAATTTTGAATATCAGTGCGAGATACCCAATCTTGAAGTGCAGCTAGAGAAGATAACTGCACATAATTGGAAATATCGAAGATAGATCACATCAACATGTTATTGTTAACACACATATTATGTATATGGAAAAAGGAATGTAATTCAAGAACACACACACACACACACATATATATTATAAAAATAACACTGCATATAACTTTGCTAGTTGATTACAATGTAACAATTGAACAAGAGTCAAGTGAAGGATGCTAACATCACTCATGTCAAAAACCATCACCAAAGCAGTCAGCCGGTGAAATATGGGCAGGTTTCCAACAGAGAAATCATCATTAAGATGAGCCATCCATACAGAAACATCAGCAGTATAGTACTTAGTGTTGATAGTCCACCTGTTCAGTGCATAAATTATCCACTCAGGAAACATTGAAAAGATATGTTAAGCAATGAGTTATAGAAACTATTCATGGTCTACATACCCATGGACAGATACTTCAGATGTTGAATCAGAAGCATCTCCAAAATCAACAGAGAGCAATCCTAGAGGCATCAGAGTACATCAAATCAATTTGCTCCACATGAAAAATCAAACCGAACAGCAATCCAAGAATGGTGGATAAGATAACATAGAACTTCAATCAACATAAGCATCACACCCTTAGCACAACATCTTGGTTAAAATCCACAACATAAAAAACACCTTTATACGAGACATCAAATAAAAAATGACATCTATGCATGAAATATTGACCGCAACTCAATTATAAATAAAGCTTTCACATAAAATGTAATAGAAGTAACTAAATTTTCTTAATTGAGATGATCAGATGACTATTTGAAGAACCAAAAAAAAAAAGAAAAACCAATGGCAATTATATCAGGACAAGAGAGAGAGAAACTAACGGGACAAGAGTGTGCGTTTGCCAACGTTTGAGGGTCCAATCATGAAGATCCCAGGCCGATTCTCCAGAGCATTTGGACCCTTTTGCGGATCGTCAACATTCATTTTCAATCTTCAAGGTACCGTTTTTAATCCTCTGTTCTAAAACACTAGGGAGTCAGCTTGGGTTTGCCTTCATCGATCTTTAAGCTTGTTCATCCTTTGTAGAAGTGCAGCAGCAATTTCTTCTGCTAGCTTACACAGAAATCAATGACAAAAAAGAATATAAGATTAAAGAAGTATCGATAGGATAGCCACAATCTCATACTAATGAGTTACATTTCAGAAAAACCATAACTTCTAACTCAGAATTCCAAATATATGCCACACAACATTAAATTGATAGCAAACCCAACTATACTAAGTTACAGATAACACAATAAGGCTCCAAATTACAAAAGACGCATTTAACGAGTTCAAAATCATCAAAACTCCTTCAGTCAACCAAGAAGTATAACAAAGTAGGTTTCCTTTATGGTTCCTAGCTATTCCAAAAGCATGATTAACCACCACCACCCCTCCCCCAAAAAAAATCAGTCCACCAATAGCTATTGAAATTTGAAAGAACAAAAATCAAATGCTCAGTTTTAAATCCATCATAACACTTTAAAGGAGATGGTGGACCAGTGTCGATTACCTTTGCCTTGATTTGCAATTCTCGACAATCAGATTGAGGAGTTCCGCGATCTAATTTCTGATGCTAGAGTGTGGCGGCGGCATGTTGCTCTGTGGGATAATCTCTGGACGGTGGCAGACAGTGGTGCTGCGGCGGCTATAGCACAGAAACGTGGAGGCTTTTCACTTCTCCGACGGTGTACAGCGTCCGTCTCTGCTGCGATGCTGCTCGTGGGTGAGTCTCGGCGTGTGTGCGTTAAGTGAGAGGGAGATTGGGAAATTAGGGATTGAAGAGAAGAAATCGGAAAGAGTGGGAGAAGAAGGGAAAGACGGAAACTCTCGAAAGAGAAATTAAGAAAAAAAACAATATATTTTATATTTTAATAAAAAAAATTAGTTGAACAAGAGTTAGTAATGAAGCAATAGATAATTAATGGCAAAAAATAAATAAATGAAGCAATAGTCATAAAAATTGATTATTTTGTCTTCATATTTAAGAATTTTGTAAAAGAAAATGACTAATTTTTATGGTTGTCACAGGTTACTAACACAAAATATGTCCATCACAAAATTATAGGACTAATTTTGATTTTTTAGTAGTGCAAAAAATGAAGATAGACATAAAAAACCCATATTTAAAAGCCAATAGACCTTGGTAATTTGATTGAGAAGACAATGGGATGAACTAATTATTAATAAAAAATGAGATGGAGTGAAGTGAAATAAGTGTGATATAACTCATTTCATTTATTCAAACTTTAATAAAAAAATATAGGTATATTGCGGATAAAAATTTAGTACTACAATAATATTAAATTTCGAAAATATATTTTTTTATCATATAGTGTTATTTGTTAACATAAATAGAAACTCTCATTAATAAAAATTGACCTTAAATAAATTAAGAATCAATTAATTAGAAGAATGTATTGTAGTAATTCAGTAGTATAATATTAACATTTTTAATAAAATAGGAAAGTAAAGACATGACAAGTTCAAAGAAGAAAATTATAAATTACAAATATTTCAAAACATATTTAATTTATACATCCTTCAATTTAAAAACTGATCGAGGCATTTAATGGTTTGGAAATTAATTAACAGTACTATTCCAATAAAACACTAGAAAATTACAGTTTTCGCATTTCTCTCTCTGTCTCTCTCTAATTGAAGTCATTCTAATTAATGAATTCCAGTACGTAGGTAGGTAGGTAGGTAATTGTTTGTAGAAATGATTTAAGATTTGTCAAGTTGTTGAATTCCTCAAGTAATGGAAGCAAGATCATCCGTCCCAGGATTGGCACCAATAGCGAAGAACTCAGTGATGACTTCCAAGGGCATGCCTTTAGTTTCGGGCACTTTCAAGTACACAAATACCCAAGACACGACGCATCCAACCACGAACAAGCTGAACACACCCGTCAGGCCCAGAAGTTGAAGCAACGAAGGGAATATAGAAGTGAGGATCAAAGTCGCGATCCAGAACGAAACGCAACATATGGAAATGCAGATCCCACGAACACTTGTGGGGAATATCTCTGCACACAAAATGTTTGGGATTACGCCAAATCCCATGCAGAACACACTCTCGTACACTACCACACTTAGAGCCGTCATTGCTCCGTTCAGTGTGGGATTTGTGATCACCGAGTCGCGCACCACCAGCACCACCAGACATACTATTAGAATCGGCACTGTGTATAGCATTATTGACCTGTATGTACGACGTCGTATATACGCGTTACACATATATATAAAATTAAAGACTTAATATATATATATATATATATATATATATATGTATGTTAATGTACCTTCTGCCAGCAATATCCATGAGTTTCATGGAAAGGCCTATACAAGGAAGCATGAAAAATGATATAATGACATTTGCGAGCAAAGAAGCAGAAATTGAACTAATGCCCAAACTGGAAAGAAGATCTCCTATTCCTGCCTGGTTTAGAATCTGCGGACCATAGTATAGAAATCCATTTATGCCCGCAGCCTGCAATAATATATATACACATTTCATTTTTCATTTCCATATTGATTTACAGATTCAACACTACTAATTTTATACCTGTTGAAGAACTTGAAGTCCTATTCCAACAAGGAGTGCACGTCTAACCCCAGGTTCTATAAGACCTCTCCAACCTTGAGCTTGAGCTTGAACAGCCACTTGTTCCACATTTGCTTCACTCAAAATCTTCTCCATATCCCTCCCAAGAACCGACTGGCTCACCAACGCAGACGCCGGAAACGCAGCCTCTCCGTCCACACTCACATCCAACCCCGAATACGACCCCAACACCCCACTCCCACCACCACCACCCTCCGCATGCAAATACACCCTCTGAACCACCCCGCCCTCACCGTTACTCCCTCCTTTATACACCAACTTCCACCCTCCTCCTATATCGTTCATCGCACTAGTGTTATTATTACTGTTCTTGTGATGATGAGAATGAGACCTGTCTCCTCCTATCCCACTGGGTTGGCGCGACAGCATCAGTGGAGTGTGAAGATTACTATTGTCGTCTCCCATGTTGCTGGAGATGCTGACCACTTTGGGGATGTTGAGGATGCCACTGCCACTGTCGACGGGGGGATTGTCGTGGAGGACGCCGAAGAGTGTGACGAGTGGGTCCTTTAGACTCTGGCTCAGGTTGCTTTGGCTTTGGGTGAGCGTGCTGCCTTGGCGAGACATGATCATGGTGGAGATCATGCTGCCTCCTGTACTCGCGGCTAGCTGACCCGTTACCGGTTGAGCCACCATGGAGGCTTCGTCGTCGTTGGGTCCGTATAGCTTTATGCACTCTCTTCCCGCGGCTTCTTGGATTAGTGTGGTTTCGTTGGCTGGGGCTACTATGTATTCTTCTACGCTTGTGCTTTCTCCCCCTCGGCTTAGACCCTCCACCAGTAAAGCCAATTCACCTGTGTATTTCTCAAGAATACAATATGTCACAATTTAATTCTAATCCTCAAAGATAAAAAAAATGGAGAATGGATCGGGTGTTTGGCTTTTTTTTATGTATTAGTATACTAGGCCGACTTTTTTTTTTTTATAGTTTTCTTCAGTTTTTTTATTTTAATTTGAGAAATTATAAACGTTCTCTAAAGAATATCTAAAGTATGAAAGATATAAATACAAAAAAAATTAAAAACTTCATATACATCGAGATTTACTATATGAGTGGATTTAGGGACTAACTTTTTAGTCCCTAAACAATTCGCGATACATCCTTATTTGTTGAAATTTTTTATTTTTTTGTGTCTATAACACTTATTCTTTTAAAAAAAGTTTAGAATTTTCCAAGTTTAAATTTAAAAAAAAAAAGTGAAGAAAATTATGAAAAAAGTCGGCCTAGCATACTAATACATAGAAGAGCCAAGCACTGAATCCATGAATTAGACCTGAAACATCGTGAGTGCCACGTATTCTCTGCAAGACCTTCTTAGCCTCAAGAAGACGACCTTTAGTGACGAGCCATCGCGGAGACTCGGGAAGAAAAAGCATGGCCAAAGCAAAATAAACGAGAGAAGGAAAAGAAATAAGCCCAAGCATGAGTCTCCAACTGGGGGAGGCCATTAAGGACAGAAGGAAGACCAAAGAGTAAGCCAAGAACATGCCAAAAGAGCAGGAGAATTGGGTGACAGTATTGAGCTGTCCCCTGATATCAGGTGGCGAAATCTCGGATATATAGAGAGGCGTGAGTGTGACGGCAAGAGCAATTCCCACACCACTTAGGGCTCTGGACACCACCACCACGTAGACGTTAGGGGCAGAAAATGCGACCACACCACTTAGGAGGAACATGATCGAGGATAGTACTAGCATGCTTCGTCGTCCTACTAAATCGCTTGCTGTTCCGGCGAATGTCGTCATGAATGTGCCTGCCAGGAATGTCATGGACACTATTGCGCCTTCCATTTTTGGGTTGCTTTCTAGGTGGAACTCTTGCTTCATGTAAGACATTCCCCCTGCATACATACATACATACATACATACTTTTGTTAATTCTTCTTTCTTTCTCATCTTATTTATGATACCAAGAATTAATATAATGTTAAAATTTCCAACCTGCAAGAGTTGAACTATCCCATCCAATCAACAAATTTCCAAGTGTAGAAGAAACTGCAACAATCACAACTTCCCTCATTTTTCTTTTTTTCTCCAAAATTTTGATCTCAAATTGGTCCCCTTCTAATTCAGATCAAACGTGGACCTTCCATGAAATTAAGAAGACGAGGACGTCGATGACTAATCCACCTTATAACAATCTGAAGGAGCCATCAATCAAATTTGAAAACCCATGTACTTACTTTCATTTCATAAGTAGTCGCACAGCTTTCATAAAATTTCTCATAAAATCAAATACAAAATAACTAACCCAATCATTCTCCTACACTAACTTTAATTCCAACAAATTTCCAAATTTGTCGGGGTTTAGCACTTTTCTTTTTTCGGAAAGGTTTTCATCACCACTTTGTTAGGAGGTAAATATGCTATGCCACTATTCCTCAACCTCCTAATTATTTATTCATGACATTGAGAGAGAATAATTATAATATCTATATCTCATTTTTTTAATAGAAAATTTCATATTTTAAAAAATCTTTAGAAAAATAATATTTACAGGATAAGAAAACCTCTTGCCCCTTCCTCTCTTATTTTTTTGGACGATTTTCTTTATTTTAAAAAAGAAAACCATTCTTGACAAAAAAAATATAATTGGGCTCAAATACTTATTAGGCCCAAACTTGAACGACCTATCCAAAAAAACGATCCACATTGTATCTTCTTCCTCTACGCTTGCTGAGTGCTGAAGCAGCCAGCTTCTGCTGCAACAACAACTAGGGTTCAAGCATTCTCTAGGTTTTAGAATTTTCTAGTCAATAGAGGCCACTTCATCCAAATTCAATGGAAATAGATTTGGGAAAACTTGCATTTGACGTTGATTTTCATCCCTCGGACCAGCTTGTTGCTGCGGGATTGATTAGCGGTGACCTTCACCTGTGAGTTACATTTGTGTTAAGTTTACACTCTAAACAGCTTCAATTATTAAGCATCTTTTCATTTTTTTGGTAATGTTATCGATCATAAATTGTTCATGTATTTTTTCGTTGGCCTTATACTGTACTGGAAATCTCTCTGTTGCAGATACCGTTATAGCCCTGACAGCGCGCCGGTGAGGTATCAATTTTATATATATCTTTGCGTTTATTATTTATTGGATGCGTTCAATCTTCTTGCATAGTGATTTTATGTTGTTACCAAGTTTCATCTCTGTTTGCATGCATATGCTGCCGTTAATTGTTATATTGTTTAATGGGATCTTTCCAGGTTGTTGGAAGTTCATGCTCACACTGAATCTTGCAGAGCTGTTCGATTCATTAATGAAGGACGTGGTAATGCATTATAGTTTCACTGATGTTTTTCTTTTCTTTTCAATTGTTTTTACGGTTTGTTTTATTAGTGACTTTTACTTGTGATGGTAATTGGCCGTTATTTCATCTTATGATTGTCCTTCAGCACTTTTGACGGGTTCTCCGGATTGCTCAATATTGGCGACGGATGTGGAAACTGGATCTTCCATTGCTCGTCTCGATAATGCCCATGAGTACGTTTTATTCTCTCAGTAACTCATAATCTCATATGCCATGATTTGGCTACCATAATGCTGAGTACGATTGTTGCTTCAAAAGATTTATGCGATGTTGTGTCATAATGCAGGGCTGCGGTAAATAGATTAATTAATTTGACTGAGTCAACTGTTGCCTCAGGAGATGACGACGGGTGCATTAAGGTAACTAGCTTAATTCATTTTATGTTCTTAGCATTTGTTTTTGCTCTAAATTGGAGATTATGCTGCGGAGAACATTTAGTTTAGTGATATTTACATAGACATTCTAATTCTATCTTTGTATACCAGTGGATAGTGGAGGAGTGGTAAACAATGATCCAGTAGTTCTTATCTTGCTGATCAATCAATAATTTACAATACTTCATCAGTTATGTTCATTCACTTTTGTGCATTTTATTAATTTAAAGTACACTATGTACATAGCAACGAATTGGAATACAGTATCCTATCATCATCAGACTGTATGTTTACGGTTTTCTATACTTAGCTATATGGAGCAATGGATAGCCTCTCATCTGTTAATACTTTTTTCTAGTGTATCGTTTATGTGGTAACTGTTCAGTCTCCTCAAGGTTACCCAGTGACTTTTTAGTTTTTAAGAAGTTTGTAATGTCAAATTTATGGATTTAAGGAAAACTGAAGGTTCCCTAATTGCTTTAAACATTAGCTTTTTCTAATTGCAGGTATGGGATACTAGACAACGTTCTTGCTGCAATACATTTGAAGCTCACGAAGATTACATTTCAGACATGACTTTTGCATCTGATGCGATGAAACTGTTGGGAACAAGGTACTTTTTTAATTCATAGTTCAAGATACTTAATTAACTTTTATCACCTGATCCTAATTATAAAAAAATAACTAAGAATTAGTATCAATGTGTCTGAAAGTTATGTTGATTCAATTTGCTTTCAGAATTTTGCGAAGTAAGCATAACCTAGCTAAAGTTGCTTTAATTTCAATACCTGATCTTTGTTTTTTGCTCCTTTTTCAATAATGTTTTTCTTTGGTTCATTTACAGTAAATGCCTTGGGGATAACAAATTCATTAATTTGTTTTCAACATCTTTGACTTTGATGTTCAATTCTTTTATGTATGCTGACGGATACATTGGAATAACTTTGACATTTTTGGATTATTTCAACTGGTTCACTAGATTGATAGGAATTTGGGAGGAATTTTAACAAATTATTTCATATAATACCCTCTTCAATTTATTTTTTACTGTAAATTTTTCTTTGTTTCCCCTCACAGCAGTTACACCCACATGCACTTCCTAAATTGTTAATTTTTATTTCCTATTCTATTATCTGTGATTTAGTAATGCAGTCTGAATCTTCTTTCTTTTTAATTTATTTTTATTATCCTTGTGAAGTGGAGATGGGACTCTATCTGTCTGCAATCTTCGAAGAAATAAAGTAAGTTGTACATCCTAGTGTTTCTTTTTTTTTTTCAATTTCTTTTATAAACACTTTTTTTTGGGCTGCTGATATAGATTTTAACCACTTTTTATTGTTGTACTGATAGGTCCAACATCAGTCTGAGTTTTCTGAAGATGAGCTATTGTCTGTTGTTCTAATGAAGGTATTGTATTCTTAGTCAGTCTCTATTTCCTGGCTTTGCTCCATAATTGCTACCATTATTCTGTCTTTGGCTGTGGAACAGTTAAGTATTTTGGACCATGTGATTGTGAGCTTGGAAGCTTAACTAATACTTCAGTTAAATATGTTTTTGTTCTTAATTAGGTAAACTGATATGGAGAAAATAGTTTTGGAATAAGCTTTTTCATCAATAACAAAAAGTAAAAGTTGTATGAAGATTCAATTTGAGTTCATTATGCATTTTCCCGTCTGAAAGAGTTTCTTCTTTTTATGTATTTGTCTCTAAAAATAGAGGAAACAATACTATTAGATGCACATATTGGAGCCGCACATAAGCATTTTTTCATTGTCTTAAAAAATGTTCATAGGACGGTCCTGAGAAGAAAACATTTTTGTAAATTAATGTGTTAAAATATTCAGTATTTCACTATTGGTGTCTTCTTTCTTCATGCCTATAACCTGTGTAAGGGAAACTTAAGACGTAAGAGTAACTGTTTATTACATATGCTTTTAAAATGCCAGATGGCTGATTTATCTTTTTTTTTGGATCAGAATGGTCGGAAAGTTATCTGTGGCACACAAACTGGAAATTTATTATTGTATTCATGGGGATATTTCAAGGATTGCAGGTACACTATAACTTTTCTGCAATTAATGATGTAAATAATCCTTTTTATGAAAAATGGGCAATAGTTCGACGTTTGTGTACTGCTGATTTTGGCTCTAACACTGACATTCTTGCTTGATGACTTCAATTTCCAGTGATCGATTTGTTGATCTTTCACCAAACTCTATTGATGCTATGTTGAAGGTGAGTGGGTAACTTGATTCTTTCAGCATGATTAGGCTTTTGTATCATTCCAAGGCCACACAATAAATTTTTTATATTTTGATCTTAGCTTGACGAAGATAGGATCATTACTGGATCAGAGAATGGGCTTATCAAGTAAGTCTTTGCAGGATGAGGGCATCATCCCCTTTGATTGGATTGTAATTCTTTCGTTCCTTTATGTGTCTTTTGAATTATTTTCATAATTTTCTTTTAATTTATTTGTCCAGCCTGGTTGGGATATTGCCCAACAGAGTCATCCAACCAATTGCAGAGCACTCTGAATATCCTATTGAACGTCTTGGTAATACATAATCTTCTTTATCTCAAAATTTGAATCTGCCTGGTTCTGTCTGCAGAAAGCATGTATTAATTTTGGCCTCAATCTCTTCTATCATTTTATTTGTTTTGTTATGTTCATGCACAAGCAAGCACTGTGTATATGTTTTCATTTGTTTTTTGTTCCTGGCCCTCAAGAATATTGGGCCATGATTAATTTGATCATGCAATTTTAACCCAGGATTTTCTTTGGTCTTGTAGCTTTTTCACATGATAGAAAGTACCTTGGTAGCATTGCGCATGATCAGATGTTAAAGGTGCTTCTCTTTCTTATATATCTCCTGCGCAAAACAACAATCAAAACTTCAAAGAATTTACTTACTATTTACTATGTTCCATTTATTTTTGGACATTTATACTAAATATGCATTTTAATGATTGTAAGCTTCTCGGCCCATTTGATTGGTGTCACTTGATCCATATAGCCGACCCCACCTAGTGGGAAAAGGCTTTGATTGTTGTTAGGATTTTGTGGAGGATTAAATTAATTCCATGAAAGGATTTAATAATATAATCATTAACGTTTTAAATGGGTTAGACATTTGCAATCATAAAGGAGACAGTTTTGGATGAAAGAAAATACGTGGGTCACTATTAAATACGTAAAACCACTATTTAAAAAAATAATCTTATGAACTTCTTCAAAAATACATCTTTTTTGCAGATATGGGACTTGGATGATCTACTACAAGGTTCAGGAAACACAGAAAGGAGTGAAGCTGGTGTGGTTAACAGTGACAGTGATGATGAGATGGATATAGATGCTAATCCTTCCAAGTCTAATAAAGGTATGATTGGTGTGGTTGTAATTGTAAATGTTATAAGTTTATTTCTTGTACGTTATTTTATATTGCTACCTTTGCAGGAACCAAGACAAAGAATGCAAGAAATGGCCATACATTAGATGGTGCAAACAATTTTTTTGCAGATTTGTAGATTATGGCCACAATTTTGTTTAATTCAAGTTTCAAAGTGTGATCCAAGTATCAGCTTCTTGTACAATTCAAGGTTGCCATCATCCAAAAGATTTTAGGGTCATGTCCCAGTGCAGCTCTTCTGGGTGGATAATTTTGGTCCATAACAAGATGAAGATGGTGTTCCTTGTGATCTTGTTATCTCAATAGTTGAAATCTGAAGTGATTTTAGTCTTAGTATCATGTTATTTTCTCTTTTGGGGTTATACAATTACAATATATCGTTTTCTATATCCAATTTGAATCTTTTTAATTATACACAATTTTGGTTATCTTTTCATTGAGTGTAATATTGTTATTTGGACAGAGTTGAAAAGTACAACTTTAATTATTTGAGATTTTATTAATAATTTTCTAATATTAGTTAAATATAGATTTAATATATTCTATTATGTAAATAATAAATAAAAATGTATGGTAGAAACGGTGAAAGCGAAGATTTTTTTTATCCGGAAGAATCATTTTTTTGACTGGAGGAGTCATTTTTTAAAAGAAAGAGAAAGATGTAAATACAACCTTTTGAAAAGCGGTCAATTTTAAATAAATATAAATAATACTTCAATTATCACTTACTTGAAAAAGTTCCTCTCAATTATAGCCATGTACTTCCTGACCATTTTATTTTAAATGGCCTCTCTCTAAAGAAATATGATTATCAACTCTCATTCTAATTCACATACAGCAAATTCTGGAGGTGAGGTAATATTCAAATATTTATTGAAGGCATTTAGTATCACGCTACATTTCTATTTTAAGAAAAAAGTGTTTTGGGCCAAAATTGAAAATATCTAGGTTAAAGTACTATTTTGGTCCTCAATGTTTGCATGAAGTTTAATGTTCGTCCTCAATGTTTCAAAAGTTTAATGTTGGTCCTCAAAGTTTTTTTTTGGGTCGATTTTGGTCCTCGAGCGTAACGCCGTTAACTTTTTGCCATTAAATGATGACGTGGCATGCTTATGTGGCACACCCTATCTCCTACATGTCATATTTTAATGACGTGGCATGACACATCACTGCCACGTCATCCCAGATGATGATGATAATGATGCTGATGAAAGAAAGAAGATGATGATTTGGCAATCTGGGATGACATGGCAGTGATGTGTCATGCTACATCATTAAAATATGACATGTAGGAGAGAGGGTGTGCCATATAAGCACGTCACGTCATCATTTAACGGCAAAAAGTTAACGGTGTTACGCTCGAGGACCAAAATCAACCTAAAAAAAAATTTGATGACCAACATTAAACTTTTGAAACATTGAGGACCAACATTAAACTTCATACAAACATTGAGAACCAAAATAGACCTTTAGCCAAATATCTATTGACAGATATTTTATTTCTAAAATTTAATATTTATTAATTTCGTTGTTATTAGTTAAATTAGATTATATATTGAATAAAAAGTTAGATTATATAATTTTGACAAAAATGAATAAATAAATTCAAAATTACCTAATAAAGAATACATTGACCTGCTAAAATTATCTCCAAGTGAGCCAAAACTGTAGATTCTCGAACTAACTAGCAATTGAGTCTACTCTATTGTTAGTTGAGCCATCAGTCTTGAAATGAGGCTTGGATGGAAATACGAAAACAGAACTCGAGGAATTTGGAGGCTGTAAAAGTGCTGAATATCTCACAGAAGTCATGGAAAATCTAGGCATTTGTTGCATACCTGAGGAAAGTGGCACTAGCTTATAACTCAGAATGTGCTCAGATTTGGGAAGAACATAAATTGTGTCATTGTGAGACCCAGAAAGTACAAAACTTTGGGAATCAGCCAGTGAGTATTTGACTTCTTGCAGGAATCTTGTCTGGTTCAAAATTTTAACATAGAATGTGAAGGGATCCCCTAGAATGGCATAAGGAGGGCATTCCAGACTCACAATCAATGGTGGTACCTCCACATTCCTATCTGGTAGCTTCTCTTTAGTCACAACCCAAGGTAATGTTGCAGAAGAAACAGATTGCTCTTGTACCCCCATGTCCCTCCTCCATCTTAGACACACAGTTCCTAGGTTGATTCTTGAAATGTTCATATTGGGAGTGACACAGAATACTTTCTTACACTCTTCCCCAGGAACAAGAAGATTGAGCTCCGGAAGTTCCTCATTCCCATGTTGGATAGAGCATGTATTTTCAACACCATCATCCTCCACAATAGAAATGGACTTTAACCTTAATGGCACCTCAGTGCAGTTCTTGGCACCAACAATGAGTACATTTTTCTCATTCAAGGGCAGGGATTCTGACGGATCAGAATCGGAGGACTGCTTGTTCCATGAGAGTAGCAATGGATTCCGTCTGAATGGAACCAGGAAATGATGGTTAAGAACAATGGCAGTGTGTCCTTCAATTTCCAATTGCTTGTGGACATGAACCTTCTGTGCAGTTGATTCATCAGCATATGGATTATAACTCAAAGATACATAAAGCATAATAGGTTTAGGTCGGTGCCACTGGATTTCTAATTTACACGACCAGCGGTCTCCGTTTTTCAGAAAGGGAACAGAAATTAATCCAAATGACTGCTGTACTTGTTTTATGTAGTCTGAATCCAACTGAGATTCGTTTTCCCCTTCTGGTCCAGATATACCTATCAGCTGCACATGATGTGCCATAGAGAATGGTTCAGATTCTTTAGGACTAAACAATCCACCTCCCTTCACATCCACAAGATTGATCTTCATTTCACCTGAGTAGATGTCATGTCCCTTGGAAATCACAGTTACAGGTACCAAGAAGATCTCTCCCACTAAAGCAGGACCGGAAGCATCAAGATGCAGATCTACTTGTGGGTCTGCTTCTTCAACCTGGGAAGACTTCTGACCAGATAATGCAAGAATAGGATCTTTTATTGGTACAGTTTCTATGCAGTTCTCTGATGTCCAAAGAGGTAAACTATCCAATGAAGCAGGGCTTTCAGCTCTGCAGCAGATTGTGAAGTGTGATCCAATTTTTGCAATAACAGACAAGCATTCAAGTTTTCCACTTTTATCTGTAAGAACCATAGATGTCTCAAATCACAATCAATATTAATGCCTAGAGTGAAAGCAGTGCTTCTAATGGTGTACGTAACTCAAGATCAACCATAAACAGGGTAGAATAGACCACACTATTGAATTAAGATACTTAATTAAACCTTAAGAGAGAGCAGCTTGATAGATCCTAGTCCAATTGCTGGAAGAGCAACAGTGGAACTTGCATTATTCATGTATAAAAGCACCAAATCTTTAGATAATACAATCAATGCATCTTAGCTATGAAGTACAACAAGTCACATTTATGACCAAGTTACTTGGTTATTTGAAAATTTGAAGGTGAAAAGAAACATTTATAGCAAAATAAAATGACCAAAAGTATGCATTCATAATGATATTGACAGAAGATTAGGACAATTCAGTTGGTAAAGAGTGTTTGATGTGTACCAGATTGAATGGCATATGTCAACCTTAGCCATTTGTTTGATGCAAGCAAAAGAGAAGGTGCTGTCTCTATCCGGCGCTGTTGAACAGCACTAACTTCTAGTGATTGAGGTTTTTGGGCATTCGCAATGAGAAAATTACAATCAGATTGGTTGAACTGAATTTCTAGTTGATCAATCTCAACAGTGAGGGGCAAGTGAGAAAGAAGTGATACTGTAATCAAGGTTGATGCCCCAGGCTTGATTGTCTGCTCATGGAAAGCAACTGAAGCAAGTAGCACCAACCTCAAAGGACTAACGAGATCAACCTCAAGATGAAGTGGCTTATCTCCAGTTATCTTCAAATTACTAGGGTGTTCATCTGATATGAATCCCGAAGCTTCACTAACAAGCGTAAAAACCTCCTTTTGTATAATTTCTTTCTGCAGGAGACTTGCAGGACCAGCAGGACCAGTGTCTCTTTGGACACCAGTACCAGATGATACTGGTAGAGCAGCCATTTCAAGGGAGTACTCCACAAAATCTTTAATGCTACCGGTTTTACGCGAGCACTCTCGCAGGTAACCCAAGGCATCCCATAACAAGGTTACCCACCCCTCTTTTCTGTACAGGCTGGTAATACTATCAAAATTCTGCTTTGCATTACTAATATCGCCTTCAGAAAAATATTCTTTTGCCATCTGGAACCCACAAAGGGAGCTCATCCTCAGAATCTTAAGACTACTGTAGGATTCATAAGCTTTTCTCAGAAGAGCAATAATTTCAAAGGAATCTTGGAACCTTCTTCCTTCGGAAACAGCATAGCGGGTGTACTCTTCATCAGAGATACTGCAAAGCAAAATAAATAAAAAAAATGTAAAATATGATACAGATCAAATAAGCAATTGCTTACCAAATTATCAGGACTTACGGTAGCATATCAACATTATCTCCTTGCTCAATTAACCGAGCAAATTGACCCACATACACTGAAGGAACTACTGATTGAGCATTACTATCAACCGCATCATAGGTTTCTGACATTGAGACTGTAAGTTCTAGAGCTGACCTCTTCTCACTTAAGTTGTGAGCTGCTAACTGTATCACAAAGATGAGTTGTGATCACCAAGCAGAGGAAATAGCTTGATTTAGAAAACATTAACAAAATTTATGAAGTAACTTTGCGCACACACAGGTAAAAAAGAATAAATTAGACATTCATAAAATAAAACATGCATGCATGTTGTACACACAAAACTAAGTATGTGGTGCCATGGGTGACGTCATTTTGTATAATTTCTTTCTGCAGGAGACTTGCAGGACCAGCAGGACCAGTGTTTAGGGTTTAGTATATAAGCATGCCTTATTTAATTTTATTCATCATAAACTATGTGCCATGTTAAAAAGCCAACAATTCCAAGAGAATATGCTGAACAAACTTAAATTGTGATCCAGTCATTTGTTCCTCCCAACACACTTAGTACAACAATTCAAGTTAGGTAGTTAAGGAGGACTGCTCACTTGGTAGTAATAAGCTGGATAACATTCCCACACAGAGAGAAGTTTGGCTGAAGAGCCAAGGTGAACAGGTGAAAAGCTTTGAGTGGATTTTAAACTTGTCTCCAACAATTCAGCAAATACCAAAAACTGTCTACTCATCCATTCCCAGTGAAGAAATATTACTTCTGGTGCTCCAACAAGCTTTCGATATGCATTCTTGTGCTGGCGAAACCACGTAACTGCTTCTATTACCTTCCCACTAAGCAGTAGCAAGGTTGATATCTTAAAATGCAGTTGTTCAGCAATAGTTTTTATCTCAACTAAGCGCTGTACTGCTGATAGCTTTGTTGAAACCCCAGCAATCTGTACATAAAGTAATATAAACAGAAAATTCACATGATAGAGTTCAGTGTCATGGAACACGGTGTACCAACCACAAAATACACCAGTTTGAACTTGTGGAATTTATTAGGCTCTCATAAACTTAGACCACCAATTACTCCAAAATAGATAGGAGAGAGATGTGAAACCTTACAGAGTCTCCAGAGTCCTATACATTTATAGGCTTATAGTTATAGCATATTCATCCAGAATTGCCCATTTTCAGAAACATGATGGACAAAGCCAGATGCCATACTTGGTCTTAAGTCTTAACTTCTGAGAATAAAATGAGATATACTGTTCCATTTTCAGAGTGAACAGTGCCAAGAAAAGCTGTATATTTGGAAGCAACAAGACAAGCACAAAGAATAAAAAAATATATGTATTATGATCATCCGTTCTCATAGGAGATCAATTTCATTACATAGATGTCTAACAGTTGTTTCAATATGCATATGCAATATTGATATACAAGAGTAAACTAGTATGTAAAGAAATCAGTCATCACTCAATTTATAAAACTATCTAAAATGTTTAAAAGGGTCAAAAGAATGAAGCAGCTTCCTCACTATACAGTTCAATTGTTTAAAGGACAACTTTATTTGTTCCTCATAACCCAACATACTGTGGAAATGATTAATTTTATCCAATTTAAATCCAGGAAAAGAAAATGTAGTTTTTTTTTTCTTTTGTAGGTCGACTTAATGAATAGGGAGAGGGAGGACATATAATATCTGCCATAGGAATGGAGCTCTAAGGATCTCATCAACCATAAAACTAAATTACTGAAAGTAAACACAACAATTTTTAACATTCTAAACACACCTCTCGTAGTGTATGATAGGCCTCCTCATAAAATTTCAATGCTTCAGCCCAGTCACTTCGGAATTCTGCATATACAGCAACCTAGCAATTCATAACATCTAGATAAATAACGCACATCATTTTATACAAATGGCATATGAATATTATATACTCGCCTAATGTCACAGAGCATTATAAATGATAAAGCCTCATGTCTTTATTTCTATAATACAACCATAAATGTAAAATTACATACATTTGTGATATATCACAATTCATGAAAACACTTAGCTTAGGTGAAGGTATATTTGAAAAATTTTTCTCCTGTGTGCGTTTTGATAAACTAAAATATAAGAAATAGAAGATCATGAATCTAAGAATCCAGTTCCCAAATTTGATCAGACAAGCATAATAAGAATATAGCATGCAACATTATTTGAGTTGGTTGGCATATAAGCAACGATTACTAATAGGAAACTTTATAAGAAATTACATACTTTGAAGCAGTAGCGAACAACCAACTCAACAGAGTTAACACTCTTCTTTTCTATCCGAAGTTTAATTGCTCTTCCTTGGTCTCTGTAATATGTACTTGCTAATTCAGAAAATGTGTTTGCGAGCCTGGAGAGGAAAAAGTACAATATGATAGTGATGATGATGATGATAAGGTTGTTCAAGGAGATACAAGTTTCTGAAATAGGAGTTTTGCATGCCTTCTTAGAGACTCTTTGAGTTCTAATGTGTCATTTGGGTTAAGTAGAACCACAAATTTGGAATCCACTTCAGCTCGCTTACGCAATGCAATCATTCTATCTTCATTGATCTCATCTGTATCAAATTATTTGAACATATTACTACACACACCACAGCCATTTACAGAATACAGAAACCTGTTTTTAGTTTGCTCTTGCAAAATAAACAAAAACAGAAGTTGAAAAAGGAAAGAAAAAATGTCCATAGAGAATGGGCAAGAATAAAACTAAACTAACCTTGGCCATTTAACTGGAGGATCAAAACAGCCAATTTAATGTTCCTCGCACGAATCACGGTCCTGCAAAATAGATAAGAAGCCCTAATAAGCAAATGCACAACCCCACATTCAGAATCACAAGTAACTCCACAGTAGGACTAATGAGTCACAGAGTTTCCAAATACAATACACAAAGAATAAATGTACAAGAAACAGAAACAACAAGCGTGTTTGGAAGAGACAGAAATCGTACTTGATAGAATCGAGATCGGTGCAAACCTGAAGCCACTGAGCAGGGTCACCAAAAACATGATGGGCAGGGAAGAGGGCAGCAAGAACAGCGGGAACCTTGGTTCGATGCTTGATTAACCAATCTCTCTTCAAAATGCCAGGAGGGGGAAACATGGCGGTGGAGTCAGAGTCCTTCTTCTTCCTCGAGAAAAGATAGATTTTGGATAAATCAGGCAGCGCGAGGGTGTTGATGGGAGGGTGCTCAGATAGGAAATGCGTAGAGATGAGATTGTGATGCTCTGGGCATCCCACCATTGATAACAACGTCACCGGTGGAGTCCGAAGCTCTTCTGGGAATTCTTCCATTTCCTTTGCGTCAGTCAGATTCCAACCAGAAATGTTGGGTTCTAAGAGCAAAGCATACACATTCAGATCGGATCCAAGTGTTAGCTGCCAACAGTTCGCGCTCTTCCAAAGTATAACTGAAAATATATATATTACAGAGACGAAAGACTCAAGAGTTTGAGCCTCTTCCATCACAGTCTACAAAAGTAGTTTTTAGTTTTTTATTTGTTCCCTGAATAATACATCTATTGACATTTTAACCCCTGGATGATGTTCACTCTACAAATTAGTCCCTGCAAGTTTTGGACGCATTATATACAAAAGTTTAAATTAAACTGAGGTGCTAATTATAAATTAGAGCTTATCTGTGCAAGTTTATTTTCAGTTATTTTAAAAAATGATGTTTATTGTGCATGTTTATCTTATGAAATAAGTTATTATTAATTGTAACAGAATACACTTTTTCAACTTCAAGCAAAAGCTAGAAATTAAAACTTTTTTTTTAGTTAGTAGTATAAGTTAAAATTTAAACATTTTAGGACAAAAGTACCCTTAATAAAATTTTATATTTTTCATTATACCTTTTATTATTTTAAACCTTAATTTTGACATGTGCACATAATGACCCAAATTCAACGTTAGTTACTCTTCATTTTCTCTTCACCTTCTAACAACAAATATTTATAATTATTTTTTATTTAAATAACATTAATATGTATTAATTAAAAACTCATCATAGATAACAATATTATATTATGTTAGTTAAAATTAATAATTTATTTAATTAACATTTTAATAAATTAATAAAAAAAATTAACATTTTATTTTTATTTGTTTAATAATGTTAACAAATTAAATAATTATATCTATTTCTTTATTTAATATAGAATTAATAACATCATAATCTATATATGTCATTCTTGATAATTTTGCTGTCAAAAGCACTTTTTTTATACAATTTTATCAAATACAAATTATTTTTCAGCTATTGATGTATAAAAGTATTTTTGGATTGATCAATTTGCCAAACACAAACAACTTCTCTTTTTACAGCACTTTTAAATAAACTCCATTTAAAAATAAATCATTTGAAAATCAACAATTTTAACGCATGCACATGACGGCCCTTAATCTCTAAAAGTTTATATTGCTATACAAATAAATTATTAAAAGATCTTTATCATATTACAATTAAGTCCCTAAACATGCATGCATTAATAGCACAAGAATAAGTAGAAAAACTTAGGTTGTTAACTTTTGTTGGTTATTTGTACAATTCCATGTTGGATATTATTATAAATTAATAAAATTAATTTATTAAATTAATTAATCAAATAAAAGAAATGAGAACGTTGCATCCATAATATATTGAATAGTTTTTAATAAAATTTAATATACATATACGTTTAAGTCAAGCCATTTGATGCTAATTAATTCTAATTACTTTGTAATCAAATTGTGATTATGCTGCAATGAAATGCAATTAAAGTCTTTTATATAGACTTAATGAGAGGCAACGACTCAAGAATGAGAAGCATGGTGATGCTATATAAATGGGTAGCTAGTCTAGACGTGGACACATGAGAACAAGAGTTGGGAGTTTTTGTTCTAAGATAAATAAAATATATATATAAGATGTGTGTTATTTGGGTAGAGAAAGGTGTGGGAGACAGAGTCTTGTCTACATCCTACGTGCAGAGGTTGTAGACATACAGGCGAGTATTGGGCTGTTGTATCCTGGAGGTAACGCGTCTGAGTACCCCTGCACCGGGTGATATAGAAAAATCAACCCGTGGGAGGCGTGAATTACCTTAAAGATAACGAGATACCCGTGCCTCAGTTCGGTACCACGCGTATTATAATTTCTCTAACAATTTTATATTTCCCTATATTTTGGTATTTATTCTTATTTTCAGGGTGCTGCCCCAACAAGTTTAAGGTAATTCATGGCTAGCCCCATAATGCAGCAAATGAAAAATAAGAATAATTGGGGAATAAGCATTTGAGTTCTAGTTGGTGAACTAACTCAAATATATATATTTTCGGTATCTTGATTTATTTTGTGAGTTTATAATAGTTTTATATTTTACTGCTCACAAATTCTGAGATATATTTGTGAAAATTTTCACTACATATAATTATGAGATACCAAAAATTATATAATATACATAGCATACTGAAGTTTTGATATACTCTTGGTTTTGCTATGTTAATTTTAGAGAGATACAACAGATTAAATTTTTATTTTTATGAGATTATTTCATATAATCATTCATGGATATTTCTCATATTTTTGTTGGTGAGATTTTAACTGCACAGTGAATTTGCATAAATTGATATTATGCAAAGGTGCATGGTTGATTCTCTCTCAAAATTAAGGTCAGAGTTATTTTATGATAACTTTATTAATAGTAGTGGCAAGAAAATATTTTCTTGAAATGGCACATTTTAATTAGTATATAATTTTATTTGTGCTAAGAGGTTTATCATTAAAATAAATGTGGTACTATGGAAAAATTTATTGAGTAAATTAATTTTCGTAGAATCACATATATGTTGCCACCATGTGTTTGTTATAAAATATAATTTTGGGTTAATCATTAAATTAATGTTAAATCCAAAACTTATATTAATTTTGAAGGCCAAATAATGATCATAAAATATTATAATTTTATGACAAGGTTTTTGGCATGTATTTTGATGGTCATATATTTTGACATTATTTAAATGTCATGTGAAGTGATTTTAAGCTCATGTGAGATAGAGGTGTTTATAGAATGTTATATTCTATATTTTGTGAGATTTTCAATATCTCATATGGACTTTTAAAGTCATATGTGACAAATGAATTTGTTATTAATTTTGAAAAATTTCCAAATAGATTTGGTGAAATATTTTGAGAAAATATTTTCAAGCAATGAGAATTCACTTTATAGTGAATAAGTATGCACACATATATACTTGTGAAAACAATTTTTATAATTGTGGATTTTGTGATATTTTCACAAAAAATGAATTTGGAAAATTCATATGTGATATTTTAATAGTGCTACAAGAATATTATTTTTTGGGTGAACAAAGATTTGTGTTATTCTTGTGAGAGGCACAATACCCATCAATAGTGGGGGTATATATTTATTTTGTGGATATCCTAAATTTGAGTTCACCTTAATTTTGACGGTATATTTTTTGTGAAAAATTGCTATGCAATTTATAATGTGAAATTACATAATTCATTTTTTGGAACTAAGTTTATTGTGAATATGTGACTGAAAATTTTATTGTGGATAAGGCATATATACTATTATTCGCGATCAATTTATAAATTGATGATACCATCTCAAAGAGATGAAGATATGCCTAACTAATTTAAATTTGAGGAAGCCCAATTGGTGCTAATTCCTATAGTACAAAGTGGTACATATAGATGATAATAATTTCTGTCACATATTATTAAGTTTGAAAAGTTCCTTAAATGGATTAATGTTTTACTTTATTGGCTAATATTATTATTTGGTGAAAGAATATATTGAATTTTGGGATACCTGCCAATAATAATAATTAAATTTTTTGGAGCCAATAATATGTGATCACTTATTGTGATGAATATCGTCATTACTATATTCTTTGGATTGTGTTTTTCTGAAACTATAGCTATAGTCAAAGAATCTGGTGTGTGTACATCGAGGGGGATAAATATTTAAAGCCTGTATGGATTAAAAGCAACCTATGAGGATACCCTACCTTGTGATTAGAGATCCTAAGAACTTGGTTCAAAGGGACGAATGAATCATAGAGTGGCTGTTGAAATGCACATTGAAAAGAGTTTCAACTCTTAATTTATCCCTATGGTGTAAGTGCATTTTCCTGCAATGATATGTGAGGTTGAGTTTTAAAAAACTCTTAATGAAGTCTGTAGCTCTATAAGAGTGGGGTGTCTTAATTGCAGGAACACTCTTGACAGAATTCACCTATTTGAATGTGACGGAGTGGGGCCGCTCCTATGAGAATATAAAAGGGCATATATTCTTGAAACACATTCAAGAAACAGGGTGCGCACACGGCCGCATAATGTGCGGGCTAGGGCTCATATATTGCACCTAGATTATTATGTGCATGATATATGTCTTGTCTCCCTTAAGCAGTTATGGTTCAAGGCGAATACCACCATGGCTCTGGGTCAAGATATATATTTTTGCTAAATATAGATTCAAGGCAATTTAGCTATCTATATTATGCATAATAGTCTGTCTCTACCCAAAAGTTAAAATACAAATGTCAAATATGTGTGTTAATTTATAATAATAAGTGGGGGATTGTTGGATATTATTATAAATTAATAAAATTAATTTATTAAATTAATTAATCAAATAAAAGAAATGAGAACGTTGCATCCATAATATATTGAATAGTTTTTAATAAAATTTAATATACATATACGTTTAAGTCAAGCCATTTGATGCTAATTAATTCTAATTACTTTGTAATCAAATTGTGCTTATGCTGCAATGAAATGCAATTAAAGTCTTTTATATAGACTTAATGAGAGGCAACGGCTCAAGAATGAGAAGCATGGTGATGCTATATAAATGGGTAGCTAGTCTAGACGTGGACACATGAGAACAAGAGCTGGGAGTTTTTGTTCTAATATAAATAAAATATATATATATATAAGATGTGTGTTATTTGGGTAGAGAAAGGTGTGGGAGACAGAGTCCTGTCTACATCCTACGTGCAGAGGTTATAGACATACAGGCGAGTACTGGACTGTTGTATCCTGGAGGTAACGCGTCTGAGTACCCCTGCACCGGGTGATATAGCAAAATCAACCCGTGGGAGGCGTGAATTACCTTAAAGATAACGAGATACCCGTGCCTCAGTCCGTATAATTTCTCTAACAATTTTATATTTCCCTATATTTTGGTATTTATTCTTATTTTCAGGCTGCTGCCCCAATATTCCATCCACTCTATAATCTACTAAACCCTCAAGAAATTTGAAACCTTGCTTGCAATCTTCTAAACAAATATATATAAAGTCTATCAAAGGCAGTACGTGCATCAAAATTCAACTCAATTGTGGAGCAACATTTCTCATCGTAAGCTCCACACAGTAATCATATCGATCTGGTATATATTATTGTTCCTTCTAACTTAATTCCCTAAACTATTTTTCAAGCAATTAAAGAATATGTATTATATATAGTTCTTTAGGGCTTCCCTGAGAATTATTCAAGTGATGCAATAATGTTAGACGATGATACCTTAGCTTGCATGCAAGGGTATAATGCATTTGAATTCTTAAAAGAAAAAATACAGTGACACATGGTGAATTTAAGTTGTCTAGGGTTATGAAAATTATTTGGAAAATAGTTTAGGGAAGTTAGAATTGAAGCTAATTAAAGAACAGTGCCATATTTATGGGTTTAAGATTACTCTGAAGATCGAGCTTATATATGATGAAAAATATTTGTAAGACCATTTTGTTTGTTTAGAAGCTTCTAAGGGAAGTTTCAAACGTTTCGAAGACTTATGACATGTAGTGTCAGAGGTAATTCAATATTTTCTTACAAATTAATTCTATCAAACATATTTTACTTTTTGTTATGTAATAAAATTATGTTTTTGTCTTTATTTTTTTTAATATTTTAATATAAAGAGTAAAATGGTCATTTTACCTACTTTTATTCCATTTTCATTCTCATTTTCTACTAAACTTATTCTCATTCTCATCGCATTCTCGATCTTAGCTAGAGAGTATATAATATTGCTGACTCCCTTTTGTTTAGTTAAAGTTACTTCTTTTATTGGGCTTCCTTCTGAAAGGTCCAATACCTCAGCCCATCACACTCTTGAAAATTGTAACATGATTTAGCTTCACTTTTAACCACGATTTCAAAGAGAGAGATTTAAAGTACCCAACCTAAATGTTTCATGTATAAGAACTTTTCAATTCATTTGATTTAATATTCATAATTTTCCCATATTTATAACATTTAATATAGATAAAATTATACTGGCAAAAAAAAATTATTACAATAACTCATTCTAATAAAGAACGGGTGAATAAAAATTACATTATATAATAAAATACAAACCACTAATTTATTATCGTTTAAATCATATTATGAGTTCAAGATATTGTGAATATAACTATTCTGATCTTATTGGAGAGACTTTCTTATCATAATTAAGTATACGATACGAGTCGAGCCTAAATTAGTCGAGACAGTATCTCAGAGATTGCAATAAACCAAAAAATTAGTTAGAACCTCATCCATATATACTTGTTTGCTTTCTTGTTGAGAAAGAGCTTACCTACCTTCATTTTGTTGTGTTCCCCCTTTTTTTCCTTCATTCCCTAATTTGTTGGGCCAGAGTTTAAACGTAAAAGTCATATATTACCAAACCTTGAGCTACGTACGTACGTAAAATGAAAGCCAAGTCATGATGTTATGATGCATTGTGCAAGAATTTACGAGAGAGAGATAGAAGAAAATATATATATATATATATATATATATATATATATATATATATATATATATATATATATATATATATATATATATGGTGGTGTTGATTAGTTAGAAACATTAAAGGAACAGAGAAGTAAAAGTAAAGTGGGGTCTAATTTTTTTCTTGATAAATTAAAAAATGTATAAAATGTCAATTATATTATTTGATTTGACATTTTTTTTTATTATTTTAATATAAAAAATAAAATAGTAATTTTAATACATTATCATTTCATTTCTATTACACATTTTTAATACTAAATACATTAATCTCATTCTCTTTCCCGAGATAGGATCCTCTAAAGTAATTCTCTACATTTCTTGGTAGAGTTATGAGAGAGATAGAGATAAGAAAAATATTTTCTTTCTTGATTTTTTTTTCTCCCAAATTTTCTTCTCTCTATCTCTCTCATAACTCCACCAAAAAATATAGAGAATTACTTTAGAGGATCCAGTCTCCTCTTTCCCCTCCCTTCTCTTTTTCCTTTCTCTTTCTTTGTGTCTGAAGCACGTGCAAGTAAAAGAGTGGTCTCCCTTTTTATATACATTCATTGCACTACAATTCATTTGTTTTATTGGAGCTCTCTGCTCTTCCTCTTTTATTTATTTATTTATTTATTTATTTTTGGCCTTGGCTCTTCCCCTTTTATATATATTCATTGTTAATATATTTTTTTTATTTGAACTGACAACCATGTAAATATGGAATAATGCACAAGGGATGGTCAACCCCAACTAGTCTGAAGTCTCCCACTAAAGTCACTTTCGGATGGACTTCCAAGTTTGAAATATTAAAACCAAAGACATAATAACATTTTATAAAATTATATAATATATAGTGGATATAATTTTAATTTTAATTTTAATATATAAATTGAGTCAAATGGGGGACAAAACTGCACATAGCAACTAATTATATATGGTTAAGAATAAGTGGTGTATTGACCATTTGATAATTATGAAGTTTGCAATAATTGCTTTTGACTTTGATCATATATATATATGTAGCAACTAGCAAAGCAATTTTACATATAGGGTTAAGCAAGATTTCCTTTTAATAATATATATTAATATTCTATTGTAATGAGCATGTGAGGCATGAAAAAGAACTATATTTAGTCCATAATTAAGGTGAATTAAGTTTAAGTTGGCTATCTTTTTCTATCACTTAGTTTAATTTCACTTGCTTAACTCATGATATAAATATGCTTGTGGAGAGCCAAGGTTAGGCTAATCTTAACATTTTTTTAATTTTTAATATCCAGACTCTATCTAATTTGATTTAAGTTTTCTAAAATATCAAAATAGAGTAGCCACAACTATTTTAACAAGAATTTTTTATACACTAAGAAAAAGTGTGGGGCTTTTTTAATTCTTTTCCATTGTTGATTCTTACAAACTAACGTGTCATAAAATTCGAATTCAAGACTTTATTTAAGAGAAATTGAGTGATTGATGGTACCTACATTTTTTTTTTTTAAAAAAAAGAACAAAGTATTCTTTTACCTAATGAAATAGACTATACACGGATTAAATGATGTTTCAATTGATTTTAAGTTGTATTAAATAATCTATAATCAATATAAAAATTTGTCAAATTTGTATTAAAATAACCATTTTTTGAAAAAACTTACACCGCATTTTAGTACCACGTGTTAGAGTGGCAACAAAATCTTGAAGAATCTCCTGCAAATCTAAGATGATTTCACTAATTAAATTATCTTTACGCATGTCTCACGTTGAGACTACACAGATTCTATAATTATCTATGTAAGTTAAACCCTATTAATTACAAGTACCTATATAGACTAGAGAAAATTACGTGTATATAGATAGCTTAAACTAGTATAAGTATATCATCTTTCTAAAATTGGATCCGGTCCAATTAACTTTCGTGTAATTATAGTGCAATTACTTTAAAATGTATATTTTTACTTTATTTATAAAGTATTAATAGGAATTCACACTAATAAAGACCTACCATGAATAGATTATGAACAAAATTTGTATCAATATTGGCAAATGCAATCGTCTGGTTTCTAAGGGTGCGTTTGGTAAGCATTCCAAATTAGTAAAATATATGTAATCTCACGATTCTAAAAAAAATTTACATCATATTTTATACATATCAAACACACTTTTCATCATACTTTTTCTCTCTCATAATTTTTTTTCTCTGTCTCTCCCCTCACTTTTTTCTATAATACTTTCCTTTATTCTACCGTACTTTCTTTACAGTACTTTACATTTCTGCATTTATACCAAGCGTTACCTAAAAACTTTGGCTTTAGGCTGCGTTCAGTAATAAGAAAAAGGAAGGAAAAGGGCACGAATGGTGCAATTCCTCGTATATTCTTCCTACCAAACAAACATACTTTTTCCAATGTGATGAAATTATGTTTTTGTCCTTACTTTTTTATTCACTTTTATTCTATTCCCACTTTTAATGTAAGCAATTCCATCAACATCACATTGACATGATATTTTCATTATTTTCAACGTTTTCATTCCCATTCCCTCACTCATTTCACCTACCAAACAAACCCTTGCTTTTATTGTTAAACCTTGATTGTTACATTGTTTTGTTAAATTTTTAATTTACAAGTAATTTTATCTTTCATTTAAATTTTATATATATATATATAGCTATAATTTCTTATCGATTTAATTATAATAATATCTTTTATTTTATAAGATCACATTGATAATTATAACTAAATAAATGTTACTAAATATATAAATTGATATCACAATCAATATATTGTACGTTACCAAAGACAATTGTGAAAGCTTACTAACAATTTTTTAAAATCATTACTAACAAATTGCTACACAAAATTATTTTTTTTTTCTGGTAAGAAATAATGAAAGATACCCAAACCCAAGTCTCCCTAACTGTAACCAGCCTCTGAAGATATTGGGAATAAAACATTTTTTTAGATAACTCGATGAATAAATTGTATGAAACCAAATTAATACAAAATGTATTTAGGAATCAGAATGTCATTTCACTTTATATAATAAAAAGATCACTGTACATTTGATGACTGCTCTGGTTCCTTTCCCTTAACCATTTTCTATGTCTTTATTTTGTTTCATACAAGACATGCTGTGATTATATATGTTGGGTTTGGTTGAAAGTTTAATTTTTGAAATAATGAGATCATGAATAAGAATGAAAATGAAAGTGGCAATAAAAATAAGAATAAGAATGGAAATAAAATAGAAATATGAATGAGAATATTTAAGACCATATTTAGTATAACATAAAAAGATGAGAATAGTATTGAGAATAATAAGAATGTGAAAAAGATATATTGATCAATTTATTTCTATAATTAAATTTCAATAATAATGAGTGTGGGATAGTAAATTTATTTTAGTAATTTAGTGTAAAGACTTGGGCAAACCCGGGTTTGCCCAAACTTGTATGAAACTTGTATGAAAGCTATGTTATAAATTGAGTTTGGGAAAGCCATAAACCAAACATACAGTATTTAAGCAAATTTAAAAAAGAAATTATCCTTATTATTTATTTGATCATTTCAAAATTTATAAATATATTTACACAAATTCAAAAAATAATGAAGCAAAGTAGTCATTGAATATTTAGTTAAACTAATATTTAGTTTTCAAATTTTGAAAAAAATATTATTTAGTTCTCAAAATTTACAACTCTGGCAACTATTTAGTCATTTGGATCGATGTTACTCGTTAGATAATCGAGTGACATGATAGTAAATGCTGACATGGCTAGACTCCTCCCGTGTTGTCGAAAGTTGGGTCGACCCCCTTCCCCTGTTCCTGGAGCCAAACTTTGCTTGATGTGCAATTATGACCGCCACATCATGTCTCGTCCTCACAACAAAATTCTTTCATGTATGTTGGCAGCAACACCTACATCGTCGTCATTAACGACGCCACATTAGCAATCCACGTCACTTAGTTAACATTCACAGAATGTTCAAAGAACTAAATTGCTGATATAATTATAAATTCGAGAATTAAATAGTATTTTTTAAAAGTTTAAGAACTTCCCATAAAAAAAGTTTAAAAACTAAATAACAGTTTAGCCAACTATTCAATAATTAAAAATTAGTTTGCTTACAAAATAATTGACCAAAGGTGTGTTTAGCAAGGAGGGAATATGAATGAGAATAAGAAAAGAGGAGGGAATAGAAATATCATGTCAATATGATGTGATGTGAATGAAATAAAAATAGATAAAATAATTATTTTACCTTTACATTAAAAGTGAAAATAGAATAAAAATGAGTAAAAAATTAAGGACAAAAATATAATTTCATCACATTACAAAAAAATGAAATTTATTTAATAAAAAAAAAAGAAGAAATCTCCTCTCTCATTTTTTTTCATAATCAATTATTACTACTAAACATAAACTCAATCTAAATTTTCAAAAAAATACCATAAATGTTTAACTTTTCATCCAAGAAAGAAAGAGGAGAGTATAGTAATTTGGGGAATATAAATAAAACTAAAAAAGCTGAGGCTCTCCATTTTTCGCTCCGTATTCGGTAATTTGCCAAAACTAGGCTGCCGCGAAGAAACCTCTCAAATTTCTTCACTTTTGATTTCCGCTTTTCTTTTCAATTTCTCCTTCTTCTTCCTCCTTCACGCCGGAGAATGGACGTTCGCCGGCGACCCCTCCGTCTCCGTCCAACCTCTGTCGGCGAACCTTCCAAGTCCCGCCACCAACCTAACCCTTCTTCTCCCTCTCATTCACAACCACCGCCATTGCTGCATCTATACCTTGCCAACGTCATCTTCTTCTTCATCTTCTTTTCTGTCGCCTACTTCCTCCTTCATCGATGGCGCGAGAAGATCCGTACGTCAACGCCTCTCCACGTCATCACCCTCTCCGAGATTGCAGCCGTTGTCTCGCTTCTCGCCTCCTTCATCTACCTTCTGGGTTTCTTCGGCATTGGCATCCTTTACCCTATCACTTCTCGACCTTCTTCTTCTTCGGCTTCTGACGACGATGACGACCTTAAATTGGACGGTCGTGACGCCACCCTCATTGGCCCCTGCTCGGCTGGGGTCATTGACTGCTCTGTCATCTCTGCACCTCCGAAGAAAATCTTCGATAACATTCCCCTCTCTTCCTCCCAAGAGGACGAAGAAATCGTCGAGTCGGTGATATCCGGGTCGATTCCTTCGTACTCGCTGGAATCGAAGCTCGGGGATTGTCGAAGAGCGGCTGCGATTAGAAGAGAAGCGGTGCAGAAAATGACAGGAAGGTCACTGAAGGGATTACCCATTGAAGGGTTCGATTACGAGTCGATATTGGGACAGTGTTGTGAGATGCCGATTGGGTTCGTTCAGATACCTGTGGGGGTTGCGGGGCCGTTGCTGCTTGATGGGAATGAGTTCACAGTGCCTATGGCCACTACGGAGGGTTGCCTTGTGGCTAGCACCAATAGAGGTTGTAAGGCCATTTATGTTTCAGGTGGTGCTTCCTCTGTGTTGCTCAGAGATGGCATGACCAGGGCTCCTGTTGTCAGATTCTCCTCTGCCAAAAGGGCTGCTAAGTTGAAGGTCTTCTTGGAGGATTCTCTGAATTTCGACTCACTTTCTGTTGTTTTCAACAAGTAATTATATTCTTGGATTCTTTCAGTAGTTTCATTTCATCTTCCCTCTATCTTTATTCTTTTTGTTTTTAAGTTTTATTATCTTACTCTCTATTTTCTTTAATTTTCAAACTACTAGTTGTTCTTGAACGGAAATCCTTTTCTTTTTCAGATGAGATTATAGCAAAAAAAAAAAAAAAGTGCTATTCGTTTCATGATTTACTCCTTTTTATGATTTGATGTTTCAACTCTGGTATCTGTAATGAATGTTAGTGACAATTTTGGCGGAAGAAAAAAAGGGATTATTAGTCTAATAAAGTAGACTTAAATGCAATTCTTTATATATTTGCTTTTAAAAAATCAATCATGACGAGATGAATAGTATAAACCGTGTTAGTTTTTTTATACTATAGTTTTACGACAAAGATATAAAAATTGTACCCAATTTTTTCACTAAGAATTAAAAATCTTCATGACAATTCTTGTCGGCTGCAATTTGGATGCCCTTTTTATTGGTACCAAGTTTGCACCATGGATGATTGCTGAATTACTGCAAATATCATCAAGTTTTGATTACTGTTGATTGATGTGCAGGTCAAGCAGATTTGCCAGGTTACAGAGTATTCAGTGTGCAATAGCGGGCAAGAATTTATACATTAGATTCAGTTGCAGCACTGGGGATGCCATGGGGATGAACATGGTATCTAAAGGCGTCCAAAACGTCCTTGATTTCCTTAAGAACGACTTCCCTGACATGGATGTGATTGGCATATCTGGTAAGCTTCATCTCTCTCTATATATTTATGTGCGTGTGCGTGCACTCACCCTCCTGGCTCCTGCACATGGTTCTTATCCTGAATTAGCTTATACTTCCATACCTATCGCCTACTTGTAGTCAAAATGGCTGCTAAATTGTCCTTTTATTCCTGTTCCTTCCGCTAGGAAATTTCTGTTCAGACAAAAAGGCCGCAGCTGTAAACTGGATTGAAGGAAGAGGAAAGTCTGTGGTCTGCGAGGCTATAATCAAGGAGGAGGTGGTAAAGAAAGTTTTGAAGACTAGCGTGGAGGCCCTGGTGGAGCTAAACATGCTTAAAAACCTTACTGGCTCGGCTGTGGCCGGTGCTCTTGGTGGGTTCAATGCCCATGCTAGCAATATTGTCTCTGCCATCTACCTGGCCACTGGTCAGGATCCTGCTCAGAATGTGGAGAGTTCTCAGTGTATCACTATGATGGAAGCAGTAAACGATGGCAAGGACCTTCACATTTCTGTTACCATGCCTTCTGTTGAGGTACAGTTAGATCTAAGTTCTCGAGTCCTTCTTATCTTTGAGGTTTCTGATATTGTTTCAAGCTGCCAATGTGTTGAGCCTTTAATATCTGATGGTGTGAGCCATTCCCTCAAAGGGGAGAAGATGTCATCAAAATATGTCTGCATTATAATGACAGATTTAGGTGGCTTTTGGTATACTGTGATCTCAAATCCTATGATATCTTACTATGGTATGATAGAATAGGTGATATCATAACACCTTTTGTTATAATTTCGTAGATTTTAGAAACAGACCAAACATTATCATCCAATTATGATATCCAAAATACTATATCATGCAACAATCAACATATAATTTCGTAGATTTTAGCAGCATACCAAACATTAATGCCTAGAATATTGATCTGTCATCTGAGGGTAGTTTTACCTTAGTTATCGTTCTTTCCAAGCAAAAGAAGTTTTCTATTGTAAAGGAAGGAAAAATATTATTCATTCACCCCAATACACCATGTTGCCATAGCTTGCTCCTAGGCCATGAGTACAGTGAAGCAAACTAAGTTGCATTGCAGACAGTCTTATGATCCTAAAGAGCTGGAGCTGAACCCGTCTTTGATTTCTTTCTTTCTATTGCATGCTCATAGAAGGACAGATGTATGAACGGAGTCAACTGCCTCAAGTGTTTCTTTTTTATTAGCATTTTGATTTAAAAATTTCCTAGTGCTTGTTAATGTAATGACAAGATTATTTGCTATGTTTGATCATCTTAGTTATGTTATGATTCAGGTGGGTACAATTGGAGGGGGCACACAACTTGCATCTCAATCAGCTTGTCTTAATTTACTTGGTGTTAAGGGTTCCAGTCAAGAGTCTCCAGGTGCAAATTCTCGGCTACTGGCCGCCATAGTAGCCGGTTCAGTCCTTGCAGGGGAGCTTTCACTCATGTCTGCAATTGCAGCCGGGCAGCTTGTTAAGAGCCACATGAAATACAATAGATCTAGCAGGGATATCTCCAAAATTGTCTCTTGACTTGGCCTTTGCAAATAATAAACTTATGAACTGAAAAAAAAAACAGCTGAAGCATCACTTAACATAGGAAATTACTAATGGAAACAATTTAGGTGTAATTTTTAAGTGTTTGCTATCAAGTTTTTCAATAAAAATATATGTGAGAGAAATTTTTCTGGAAGATTCTATAATGTAGTGCTTAGTTTTAAAAAAAGAAGTTTACATACTATGTTTTTATTGGAAAATAAGATAGCAAACACTCCAAAATTTGTTACATAAATTTTGTCCCACTAATACACAAATTAATTCCTAAAAGAACATTTGGGAGTGGTAGGGTAAGAAGAAAACTGCTGGTAGCTATGGAAGAGTGAATCTACCCCTAAGAAGAATGTGGATAAAAGAAGCAGAAACAGGAAGTAAACCTTACATAGTACTTTCTTTTTTTCCTTGGAAAGGACTTGAATCAGAGGTTGGATGAGAAACAGGAAGTAGCATCATGTTATATAGTCTTCTAACTTCTAAGCTTCTTTTTCAATTATTATTGGTTTTATTCCTCTTCATTTTGTTAATCTGTAATTTTAGGGAGAATCCAGACATTTCCAAGTGATGTAAAATTTTGTTTTTCATGGAAAATAGTATCCAAACTCTTTATACAATTAGCTTGCACATGTAGTGCATAGTTTTTCACTCTGGCATGGCACATGATGTGATGTTGGAATTGAAAATAAAATATAAGAAAATGAAGGGAATTTTAATTTGCCGTTAGAAATTTTTCCTTAAAATATATTGGATTAAAACAAATGAATAAGGGAAGAAAGAGGAATGTTATATTTAAATTTAAATAAAAAATATTAATTATAAAGTATATTTTCAACCAAAATATATTGATAAATAGGGCTTGGCTGTTGGACTATTTGCACCAGAATGAATCTCTGTTATCAAAGTGAGTTGGCACAAATGATCAAGGATCCGGAGGAAAGTTATCTCTTCACCCATGGGCGAGCGTTCGAATCCCCCTAAACTGCTTGCGGTTAGGCTTGTGCAGTAATCCTTTGGGTTGAGCCTCTGTTGGTCTTCTCAACATGCCACTGACGCTCTGTCCGGTATTACTTGAGAGTGCCTTCCCTTACTACCATTTTACACAAAAAAAGAAAAAGAAAAAGATGAATCTCTGTCAATAAATTCTGCACTAGAGGCCATAATTTAATTTTCAAATTGAAAGATTTAATATACTCTTAACATTGTACCATTCCATAAATCATTAAAACCTACTGATGGAAAACAAATAAAATGAGAATTTTTTTTAGTCTGCCTTCAATTTATAAGATCTACGTTAGAAATGCTATTCTTTTATTTATTTTCTGTTTTTCTTTGCCAAAGAATAATAGTAAATAGTATGATTAAAAATTACAAGCAGCCTTACATGTTTATACAGAGTGTAACAATGGAAGCCATATAATCCGCATGAGGAAACCAGAAAATTAGATTGAACATAAATTTTACTTGATATGGAGAACACAGCGAGATAGCAGGAAGCACCCTTCAGAAAATATTTTTTTATAAACTACAAAAAATTGAAAAAAAAAATGCCTTATTGCCTATTCAAATGTTTGTATTAATATTTTTTTGTCCACTTTTTAATTTTGTTGATTGCATTGACAAAATTTCTGTCAGATTCTAGTGTTGACCGAATACAATCTTTCTTGCTTAGAAATAACACACAATTAATTTTAAAAAAAGTCTAGGTGAAGCATTCCGTAGAATCAATCATAATGCATAAACTATGGGGGCAACTAGATTGGATCTTCAAAATTCTTGAAGTTGTCTCTTACATATATATTTAAAAATTTTTTTTTAAACTTTGGACCAATTAAAAATAAGTATTGATTCAACTTCAGAAACTTCATAAAATTTTAACTTTAGAGGATCTAAACTCAGGGCAACTGTGTGCGCTTAGCTATGCCCAAAAAGGGGAGGAAGTATGTGTGCTTTGCTGCATAAGTGCATTCATATATGTATTCATCATCAAGCTATATATTTCTATCTGCAAGTCTAATTTTTTAGTTTGCAATCAGATAATGAATGCCAACGTACAGATAAAGTTTTTAATTTGGTTCAGAATATAGCTTTCATCAATCTTTCTATTAATCAGAATTCAGACATTGCTTCTAATTAAGCATCTTCTGAGCTCCCCAGATAGTCAATCACTTTTGTTCTCCTGTAACCCAAACTCCTGCAAGTAGTGTTCTGCATCCAAGGCAGCCATGCACCCTGCACCATTAACATTATTTTTTATTATCCTCAGAACTTAGAAGAGATGCATACAAATCTGGCTGATTATCAGTATGCATAATACTAAAAAACCAAAGACAGTACAATCATTTTGAACAACATAATCTACATTAGTTCCACTGGGAAAAACTGAAATTTAAAGGAAGAACGCAGAAGAACGTAAAAATCCTAAGTTCTTTTAAAACTCCTCTTTAACTAAATGTGTTACCAAACAATTCTAACAAGAAATTGAAATATAGTGCCTTGACCACGTCTTATCATTTGATGCAATCTACATACATACTTAGAGATTTATCAGTTTTCGCAATATTTCATCTAAAACAATATACATAAACCAACACCACCGTGATCCTGAAACACTCAGTTTCGTTGCACTTTATTATTAAGTATGGATTTTTTTTCTTTTAAAAAACGTGAACAGATGATTGCACAAGGAACTGTACTGTTGCAACTGTCTCTGTCAAACATAACTAATGACATAGTATAAAGGAGGAATAACTTGTTTTCTCTTTTACACAGAATAGTGATTTGACAAGCACACATATAGACAAATGAAATACAAGATATTCACAGGATCAACCCTAGAAGAAAGGAATCCAAACTAATATAGGTCAGCATAAGCATTTAAGGAGATTGAGATTAGACAACATATACATACCAAATAATCCCAGGATAAAATTTGGAAGCAAGATGTAAAATCATCCATATCAATATAACCAATTCAGGAGGAAAAGGGACCAGACACATTATTTAAGACACATATATTCTGATCCTCAAAACTTCACAATCTCATCCTTTGAACAAAGTTAACTACTACAAAGTGAAATCTCATATGTTCCACACAACTGCACGTATATGTAGTTATACCCAACATGATAAGGAGGGTTAGTACTTACGATTTGAGTTCTGACCAACTAATCAATTAGTTTATGCAAAGTGATACTGTGAAGCAAAGTGAAGTCTCATACGCTATAGTTTCCACAAAAAAACTATATACCACAAGGCTTTCAAACATTATGTTTCAATAACAGGCACCTTACATGACTGTACAATTATCACATAAACCATTCATAATAGTTTATTAGGAACTCATAAAATGAAAACAGAAAATGATTTCTACAGGTACAGGTAAGAGAATTACCGGAGCCAGCGGCCGTAATAGCTTGCCTATACTTCTTGTCCTGAACATCCCCAGCAGCAAAAACTCCCTCCACACTGGTCTTTGTTGTCCCTGGCTTAGTCACAATGTAGCCATCAGAATCAAGTTCAAGCTGACCATCCAAGAATTTTGTGGCAGGTTCGTGCCCAATTGCAAAGAACAATCCCGAGACCTTCAAATCAGACACATCACCAGTGACCACATTCTTGACCTTGAGTCCCCCCAAAACTCTTTTATTATCTCCATCCGGAAATGCTTGCACGACCGATGAATTCCATATCACTTCAATCTTAGGATTACTTAAAGCCTTGCTCTGCATAATCTTAGAAGCCCTAAATGCATCCCTCCTATGAATTATATACACTTTGGAACCATACTTAGTGAGGAAAGTTGCTTCCTCCATAGCTGAATCCCCACCACCAATCACAGCCAGAGGTTTGTTCCTAAAAATGGGAGCAGCACCATCGCAAACCGCGCACGCCGAAATCCCCCGATTCCAGTACCCATCGGGGCCGTCACCGGAGCCAGGAAACGCCAATCTCTTGGCGACGGCTCCGGTGGCTATGATGACGGATTCGGCTTCCACGGTTTTGGAATCGGTGTAAACCTTAAAAGGCCTGCGTGAGAAATCTACCTTAGACACCGTCTCGGTGAAGATCTCGGTGCCGAAACGCTGTGACTGCTTGCGGCAACGGTCCATGAGCTCGCCTCCCATGATGCCGTCGGGAAAACCGGGGAAATTCTCGACGTCGGTGGTGGTAGTAAGCTGACCACCTGGGGCAATGTCGTTGGCCATCCAGCCTTCGAAAAGAATGGGCTTGAGCTCGGCACGAGAAGCGTAAATGGCTGCAGTGTGAGCAGCGGGGCCACTTCCGATGATGCAGAGCTTGGTTTTGAGGAGGTTGAGATCATCCATGGCGGCAAGTTTGGGAGAGGAAGAAGAAGAGACAGAGGCAGCGATTCCAAAGCTCACGAAGCTGCACGCTTTGCTCAACAGCTTCTTCCAGCCGTTAGGGCAAAAGCTCATTTGAACCAAAAATCGCAAATTTTCCAACTTTTCAATTTTTGGGGATTCAATTATTGGACTCTCTCTCTCTCTACCCGTTTCGTTATTGCGAAACGCGTTTTTTCTCTTGCTCTTCAAAGGTCAGAGCGTTCGATGGGCGCGAAAGTGAAATGGATGATAGAAAGTTAAGAAACAGAAACGCAAGCCTTGCGTTTCATGTGAAAGTGTGAAACCTCTTAGCCAACATCTTGATCTTTATTATATATTCTGTAATGACTTTTTCTTTTCTAACAAGTTTTTCAATAAATGTTGTGAGAGACAAATCAAATGCGTTTGATCAATTTGTATAAGAAAATATTTTGATTGTTGAATTATCAAACATATCAATAAAATCTATCTAAGAGATGTATAGAACTTGCAGGATTTTACATTTTCTGGCTGCTTTACATTTGGTTATATATCAATTCTTATTTTTGTCATCATTGCAATCGTCTTTGAAATTTTGAAAATTAATATTATTATATCATACATATAATATTAATACTAATTATTTTTTTAAAAAATATTAATACTAATTTATCACTCAAAATAATATCATTTCTTTGTATTAACGATAACTTATTACTTAAAATGATATCACTTTTTTATATTAAGAAGAAGAATATAATAAAATGATGTCATTTTGAGTTATGAATTAATTTTAATATAACATATAGGATAATATACAATCTTGTTATAAATAATTTAGACACTTTTTCCTTAAAAAAAAAAGTAATTTAGACACTTTTGAGTGTGTGCGTACAATGAAATTCAGAACTATATGGGCATGGAATTGATTCCAATAATAAGAGACTTTTGAGATAAGATTAACCATACAAAAAATTATTCAAGCACGAAGCACCATATTTTTGGATGAAACACTTATTTTTCTTAAAATAATACTTTAAAAAAAAAAAAAGACTTCTGGGCCGAAGTAGCCTAAAATGAAAAATCATGTGGTGTGATGATCCAGGGAAGAGACCTTTTGTTTTGGGCCAGAAAGAGAAGAGACCTCTCTTGTACTTTGAATACTACTCATTTCCAAAAAAAAAAAAAAACACAAAAATTAAAATTTTCTCATAAATAAATAAAATTTTATTGTAGGAAAAAAGGAATATTGCAGTTACTTGGCCCCAACAATAGAGACAGAATGTGTTTGAATTTGTTATATTTTGAGTTTGAATCCATTGCAGAATCTAATGCCAATAATGATGTGTCACCCATAATACAAATTTTCTTCTTTTCTTGCTTCACAGTTGTTCTTGTTCTGTCTTTCTAGTTAAGTTATTGTTTATTCCTATCTCTTCCTTAAATCCAGGTTAAGAACAACACAAAGAATCTATTCTTTAATTCCATTTTTAATATTGTGGATACAACCAAGCTTAATAATACCATTATAGAGCAAGAGTTGACTATCATATTAAAATTGATATAAATGTCTGGAAACTGCTAATACTAACATATATATAATATTCTCTCTAAGATTTTTTAACGAGGGAGCTATCTTCCTATCATAAAAGTATGAAATTTATATATTAGCACCTACACTAATTCCATTGATTGAATCAGTTGGAATTGATGAATTAGATCAAGTTATTATTGGTTTAGTAGTTTTTATCCATTTGACCCCTTATTGCATTGGCCCATTCATCAATGTTAATTTTTTTTTTTTTAAATTATCACCTGCATATTTTTTAAACAAAGTCCACATCATTATTAACTTAGCTTGTGCCCTAAACTTAATTAGGTGGCGTTTAATATCTGGTGAGTGTTTAGTGGGAGGTGAAAGTGGAAGTGGAAGTTTTTTATGTGTGTTTGATATGTAGGGAAAGGGAAATGAAAATAAAAATTAAGATTGTTTGGTATGATAGGAATAAAAGAGCGAAATGAAAGTTAAAAAATGCAAAAGACTATTTTACTCTTATTGACTCACATGACCCTCACATGACCAGATACACTTCTACCCTAATCTCTTTACATGATACCCTCTCTTCCTCACATCTTCATCGGCGCCTCTCTTCCTCAACGTGCTGTAAGTCTTCACTCAACGGATAAGGTCTAGTAACTTATCAGTCAACTGATACATACCCATCAGCCGGCTGATAAGGTTCTGTTCTTAACCGACTGAGGTCCAGTTCTAATGGGTATATGTATCAGCCGGCTGATAAGCTACTGGAACTTATTAGCATTGCAGCAACAAAACAAGAGACATCCTAACTATACAACACAAGCACATAAGCATTTATAACATAAGATATATTATGAAGTAATACGGAGAAGGGCAAAGCATATATATTAGCTATATGTTTTATTTTGTCAATTTAGTTATAATTATCACTCTTGCATTACAAAATAAAAGATATTACCATGACTAAATTGATAATTTATTATAGCTAAATATATGACTTTGATATATATTTAGCATTGGAGACCACGTAAATAATCATATTTACGTATATTGTTAATTATTTAGACATAATTAAAGTGAATGTAAAAAATCTTTGTAGATTGAAAATTTAAAAACATAATTAACCATAAACAAAGTTTAAAAACAAAAACCAAAAGAGACCTTATAATTTGAAAATCATAAAGATAATTTTCTCCTTAAAAGTTTTTTAAACAAAAAAAAAAACATTTGAAAATTGGAAAGTAATTAACATTTCTCGAAGCTTTGTTTTTTGGTTGGCTTGGGTATAATAGAAAGACATTTTGTGCAACTACCAAAGTAAATGGACACTTGTTTTTATGTTGTTATAACATTGGACTTTGAGAGAAGTGGCATGCCATCTTTGAACCTCTAAAGAAATTCCAAAATTTATAATAATTATTATTAGCTGAAAAGCAAAAAAGCATTAGTGGATGCCCAATAAGAATCAATAGTAATGATGGGAATATAAATCTTTTCCTTAATTAATTTAATAATATGCTTAACAATGGAAATCATGTGCATTCAAAACACAAGTATGAAACAAATTATATATAAATTAAATTCCAAGATATGATTGCTCCCTCTCACTCTTTTTAAATGTCAACAATTAATAATTTCCCCTTTAGACTTGCTTTAAGTTTTAGATTAGTCAAAAATCAGCAGTGTTAGGTAGTAATAACAACTTTAATTTATTAATCTTCATTTATACCAACTCAGCACCATCTTGCTATTCCCACTTGACATTAATCAACAAAAAAAATCATACACCCCTTTCATGTTCTACCATTAATTACAAGAACCATTTTTTTAATAAATTAAATTACATCAACCTCCCTCTTAGAGTTTATGAAATTATATTTGCTGCCCCTCTTATTTCAAAAATGGCATTCAGTATTCCTAACATTATTCATTCTTGATGTATTGCCTATAAATGAAATTAGCATTTTATATTGCATATATAGGATGATTCTAATTTCTAATTAAATCAACCTTATTCTTCACATAAATTTATCTTTACTACAAAAATTAATTAAAAAATAAGTTTAATTGTTTTCAAACTAAAATAATAATAGATTAAATTAACATTTTAGTCCCATGTCATTTGTTAAATTTAGCCTTGAAAGATGAAATTTGTTTCAATTTAGTCCTTGTAAAATTTTTTGTCAATTTTGTTAGATAGAGGAGTTTACCAATGACTAAATTGAGACGAATTGCATCTTTCAGTGATCAAATTTGACATATTTATCTTTCAGTGACTAAATTCAAATTGAGACAAATTGCATCTTTCAGGGATTAAATCGAGACAAATTATATCTTTTGGGGACTAAAATATTAATTTACTCTTTTAACCAAAATCCACAAGGGGTTAAAGTAATTTACTCAAATGATTATTATAAACTTTCACATCATTTTCCAACCTTGTTTACAATAGAGAGAGAGTGAGAGAGAGAATGACCCATTACCAATGCAAAACTTGGGACGAAATATACAAGAAGAACAAGAAAAAGAAAGAACCTAAAGATACTATTCTCATCATCATTTGAAGCATTTCTAAATCTAACCCCCAAAAAAGAAAATTAAACAGAGGAGATTAATTTGATAATAATAAATATATAAAATACCCACATGAATTAATGTGCTTCTTCTTCTTCAATTCATCATTAATCTTGTTGAATATGTAAGACAGGAGGGTCTTGATGATGAATTTGGTCCATAGAAATAGATGTTCTTTTGATGAACTCCAAGCAATCTGCAATGGCTTCTGCATAGAAAGAAGAATTAGACCTTCCATAAGATCTCATCATCATCACTCTATTACAATCATCACAATTAGAACAACTAGAACTTGTGTTGCTGCTGCTGCTGCTGTAATGACTTCTGAATGCTTTCAATTTTCTGCGGAAAACTTTCTTGAGAAGAAGAAGAGCTTGAGAGTAAGAGAGCTTGCACTTATGGAAGAGGGTGAGGAAGAAGTTGAACCTCTTGCGTAGCCTCAGAACATAAAGCCTTTTTGGGTTTAGCTTGAAGCCTCTAGTGCAAGAGGAAGAAGAAGAAGATGATGATGATGATCCTCCTGATCTCCCACTTCCTACTCTTGTGTAGCTCATCAAACCCATCAAAATTAGTTAATAATTTCAAGGCAATTAGTTTAGTTTTATATATATGTACAAATATATAAGAAAGAAAGAAAGAGACTTTTTTTGGAATAAGATGAAGAATGAAGGAGAGGTTTGGAAATTTGGAAGATGTGTAGGAAACTAAAGACAAGGCCTCTTTATGGCTTGCTATATATGACCGGGACTAAACTTTCAACTTGAAACCCTCTGTCTATATATATATATATATATAGAATTTTGTAGGTTTGGTAGCGGGAAAGTGTTTTAGTGGGAAATAGAAATAAGTGATAAAAAATATGTTTGGTATGTAGGAAAATGAAAGTGGAATGTAAAAGTAGTATTGTTTGGTATGGTGGGAAGAAGATAGGAAAATAGAAGATAAAAGTATGAAATACCCTTTTTGTCCTTACTTTTTTAAAAGCCACAAATTTTTTAAGGGCATTTTGGTCTTTAAACCTCATCTCGCCTCACTTTTCCTCAACTTTCCTCCCCATCATCAGGGAAGGTAGCTTCCCTCTCCAAAGGGAACCTCAACCTCACCTCGCCTCACCTATGGTGAAAACATACCAAACATGCTCAAACTCAAACTCACCTTCCCTGTTAATAAGGGATACCAAACCTCACATAAAATATTCAACTTATTTATTTATTTTTTCAGACTTTGTGTAAAATATTTTTGTAAATAGAAAAAGATTCAATCTTTTGGAAAATACGCATGTCTATGATCTGCTCTTCTAAAATATCTGTCTACTTGTTTTTCTTGTTAGTTCGGATGGGTATTGTGACTTTTGAGATATGTTGCCTTGTCTCATACATGTTATTGCACTAGTTTTCTCTCCAAATCAAGCTTATTGTGACCTAATTTATGTATTGCCATTTATCACATTACAAAAAATATATAACTAGCATCAATTCATAATTAATATATTAATGATTGTGTCAGGAATATTTTAACATAAATTATAATAATTAAATTAATAAATTACATTATTGATTATTAACCCCAATTATTAATAAAATGATATTAATTAGCTCACCTTAAAATTTTTTTTTTGGTAATGTGTGTTGCAATATCTTCTATAATGTATGACTTTAGTACCTCATTATTTTCAATCAAATGCAATATTATTTGGATTGTAATAACAAAAATAAAATATATATATATATATATACATATATAAAACAAACCATAAACATCAAAGTGTTAAATCATTGATTGGTGGTGGTAGGGCCAAAGGAGACAAGGGAGACACACACAAAAAAAGAGAAAAATGGGATTGATTCTTTTTCAAAGTAGGTGAATATATAAAGCAGCACAGGGAATGTGATAATTAGTAAAATAAATGGGTGAGATTCCGGAGTTGAGTTGGTATGTATAATTATTCAATCTTTATAATTAAATTAGTCTAACAAAGTTTGACTTTAGATTTGGCTTTTAATGCTATATACTATAGCTGCCTTTTTTTTTTCTTCTTTCTTATATACCTATATAATTATTTATGACTGTGAAACTTGTGATGGGATTCATCTGTATTCCATCATCACTAATTTGTTTTGTTTCATTAATATTGCAATCTCCACCTTTCTAAATATTAATGACAATAACGAACCTTGAGGACTAGATGCTCATATATATATTTTGGTGTAATTATTAAATGTTTTAGACAAAAGTTACCCTAATCATTCCAAAGGAGTGGATCATAATCATATCATATCCAAAGTTTTTTATTTTAAAGGTTTTGCGGGCACCGGTTAAGAAAGCATTAAATGAGGTTAGGTAGTCAAAAAATGCATAGAAATCAGAATTTATATTAAATGTATTTTTCTATTTTTCTTAAAGATACTAATACCCTCAACCTATTACTTAATAAATACTCATAATTACATCTCAATAATATTTTTTATATTTATTTCTCTCTATTTAATTGTTTTAAATAAATTAAACACTTATAATGAGTCTATATATAAAAAACACTTACCATTTACATTATATAAAAAAACATTTATTATGTGATATAAAACAATTAAATAAAAATGTGACCAATATATTTAACATGATTGGATAAATAAAAAATAAAAAGAATATAAATAAATACAGAAAAATAAATATAAAAAATATTATTGAGATGTAATTATGAATATTTATTAAGTAATAGGTTGAGGGTATTATTGTCTTTAAGAAAAATAAAAAAACACATTTAATATAAATTCTGATTTTTATGTACTTTTTGACTACCTAACCTTATTTAATACTTCCTTAACCAGTGCCCTTAGGGCACTGGTTAGCAAAACCCTTATTTTAATATATATTAATAATCTCTTCAACACCCACCTCGATAATTGTTTTACTTTCAATGTTGTTAATCATCTTCAACTTAAAAGTCTAGTGAATGATCAAGTGGGAAGGATTTATTAATTGTTAACTTCAAATTAAATCTCAATATTTTTTTTTTTAAAAGTTGGTTTTTGTTTAGTTGTCAAAATTTGGGATTTCTCTAGATTATATATATTAAACTTGAGATTAATCTTGATTAGATAGGAAATGAGGTAATATCCAAATCTTTTTTAGAAGTTGAGATTAATGAATTAGAATCTAGTCAAGTTTAAAATCTGAATCATTTGTGGCTTCTAAAAGGACGAGAGATAGAGATAGTATAAAGAATGGAGGTAGAAAGCATATAGATGAGATTCTTTTATAGTGAAAATTTTATATGATTTTTTTTACGAGAAAAAAAAAATCTATGATTTTGAAGCCATTATAAAAGTAAATCCAAGATTCATTCTCTTAATTAGGTGTGATCATGTCTATATGGGCGATCAATATATAAGATCGATAAGTCAGGGGGACATTTGAATTAGGTTCAAATTTATTAAAATGGATCATCTATATTAAGCAATTTGATAAATTGCTAAAGTGAAGAAAGAGAGAAAAAAAAAACAAAAACAAAATTAGGAGAGAAAAAACTAATGGAGTGGGATCCACCAACTTGCTTAACCCAGAAAATCCCTCTCCAAATTTATGGAATGAAAATGAATGATAACAATAACTTACTTTACTTGTCTTGAGATTTTGAATTAATATCACAATCTTTTTTTAGTTCTCATATCTATCTCAATTATGAATTTACATTATAGCTTGCCTTGAAGTGATTTGGTGCAAGGTGATAAAAAGTATGTTTGATATATAGGAAAATGGAAGTGGAATGTAAAAATAATATTGTTTGGTAGGGTGGAAAGAAGATAGGGAAATAGAAGATAAAAGTATAATATACCCTTTTTGCCCTTACTTTTTTAAAAATCACAAATTTTTTAAGGGTATTTTGGTCTTTAAACCAAACCTCACCTCACCTTCCCTCCACTTCTTCATAGAAGCAACCTTCCCACTTAGCTAGGAACCTTCAACTCACCTCACCACTTCTAAAACCATACCAAACACACTTTAATCTCACCTTCCCTCTAACCTCACCTCTAGAAGCTATACCAAACCGGCTCTAAGTTTATGAAATATAGAAGTGCAGACGAAGGATATAATATGTCACTAAAGTTATATATTTAACTAGCTAATTTAATTGGTTGTTTCAATTATAGGAAATAAGAATATTAGTTTGAATGTATTAAGGATTATACAGATACTGATCTCCCATGATTCTTAGATATCCAATAATTCCAAAACCCAAACTACCATCAAAACTTGTCACAAATAGTGCCCACTTCTTAACTACAATTATTTCTAAGTTTTAACACAAAGAAACTAAGAGTAATATTATGGATCAAATAAAAGACAAAACATGATATTAAAAAGTTCTCTTTTTTTTTTTTTGGGGATAGGTTTCGTGTATGTACATAACATACAACTTTAGACGCAAATGAAATTTCTTTTTTTGTTGGCCAGGACGCAAATGAAATTTCAAAGCCTTGTGTACATATATACATATATTTATTATTTTTTATAAATTAAAAAAAAAAAACTTATGTGCTGTTACTTACATGCTTTTGGTAAGGTTAACCAATTAAAAAAAGACATGTGTCAATTTCAAGAAGAAAGTTGACACATGTCTTTTTTTAATTGATTAAATTGACACATGTCTTTTTTTAATTAGTTAACCTTACAAAAAACATGTAAGCAACAGCACATAAGTTTTGTCCATTAAAAAATTACACTCACATTTCTTCTAATTTATTTCAACAAATAAAAAATATTCTCTCTAGAAACTTTATTTCTAATATAAAAATAAACACAACAAGAAAAATGAGTATTTAATTTATTTTTTCTAGTTACATTAAGAGTAATTCATGATCATCACTAAAACTCCTTTAGATCTTCCCATTTGACTTTTATATAGAGGTTTTAGTTCTATATATATATATATATATATAAAGATTTGAAAATTAAATAGAAAACAATATATATATGTGGCCTTCTTTAAAGGGGAAGTTTCATACCTAATGAGTAATGACATTGACATGTCTTTGTTCAGCCGTTCAACGAGAAATAAATAAACGTCATATGGCAGAAATTTGACATTTTGGAAGCCTAGCTACAACTAGAATTTTCTTTAAAACAAAGAAAAAATTTAGTTGAAATAAAAATTAGATAATAAAGGTGTACAAAAAATAAAGTCTAAGTATAGGTTTGTTTTGTTAAAGATGGATCGAAAGTCAAAGTACAATATCTATAATTGGTTATTAGCATTGAAATCATAAACAAATGCTACAAATTTATTTCATGTTTTTCTTCATACTAGATAATAGTTCATCAAGATGCTTGAAATTAACTTTGTGAGTCGTAGAATCTGATTTTTCTTTTGAAAAATATACATAATATCGATATAAACCCACTTGCTAATTTTATTGATTGAGAAAAGAATGATAAAAATAAGTGGATCTAAAAGTAAATTTGGACTTTGAGAACAATATAAAACAAAAATATGACAAAAAAAAATTACTCAAAGTCTAAAATATAATTTTCACAACCTCTAAAAATCTAATGGCCAGTTTGAACTTTAACAGCTACTTCTAGAACCTTTTTTTTTTTTTGGAAAAGAATTCTTTTAAACATGTTATTAACTTAATAAAAAAACTAAGATAAAATTCATTAAGTGCTTGCTATAAAGTTCACCAATCATAAATTGTATTTTTACTCGCTTTCTTCTTTGATTGGTTGTATTGGAATAAAAAAACCTAGAACTTTAAAATTAATTAAATATGACAAAAGCAGTGTTTTCAAATATTACTAACATTTATTTTCAAAATTAATTAATTTTATGGAAAAAATTAAAAATAAATAGAATGCCCTAGGCGGCTAGGCCAGACTCACTTGAGCAGTAAGCCAAATTGATCCACAAAATGGCAAAAATTAAATTTGGGGCATGGGCCATACTTTAGCATATTGGTAATCTACAAGTTTGTCGCAATCTCACAATCTCCCTTGGATTCCCAAATCCCAACTTTGTTTCTTCCTCTCTCTTGTTTTTATTGCTTTATGCTCTGTTTCAAATTGGATTTTGAGATTTCAATTTGTTTTTTCTTTTTTCAATACCATTCAATTAGATGAACTCTTTTTGCTCAAGATGGGTTAAACTTTGCTAATATTGGTATTGGGTTAAACTTTGCTAATATTGGTATTGGGTTTTTATTTTATCAATCTTGGAAATAGTGTTTAATCTGGGGTTTTCTTACTTGCCATGTATTGAAATGAAGGTTAAAATGCAATATATATATATCCTTTGAACTTTTAATTATATACAAATATTTCTTTCAATTATAAAAGTTGACTTAGAATTCCTTAAATTTTGTAATTTGTGCAAGAAATTGCTCCAACTTTTTATTCAAAACACACACACACAAAAAGCCACATCATCAAAATATAAAAACTTAACCTAGATTTTAGGTGTTGTGTACAGAGCTTTAAAACTTGAAGCCTCATGTAAAAATCTCTTTAAACTTCAAGCCACGCCCAAAGAAAAAAAAAAAACTCAACTAATTTGACATGTCTGTTTTCTAATTCAAAATTTTGACAAGCCAAATCTGAGTATTTCACAGACCCCTCAATTTATTACATTTTAATTTTAGGGATGCACCATTTAGCTTTCTAGCTTGCCTTGCGAACTTTCTTCTAATTCATGGAATGGAAAAATCTGACAGAAAAATGGTGAGCAATAATGTAACTGATTTTCATCCTATAGATTATAGAAGTCTTAAACTCTAAACCCTACATTCCACGGCTCTATTCTATTCATATACAAATTCCATTTATTCAATATCCCTTTCTTTGTTGTGTCAATGAGATATCTTTGGACATACTTTAAAAAAAAATGTGATATGCAACAGTTTACTTTAGATAGAAAAGAAGGAACAAAGATACATGATTTTTAAATAGCAGAAGATCAAGAGGCCATTTTTATGCTACTCAAGTTGGAAGTTTAAGGCAATATCTTTAGTAAATAGAGGTCCTAGTCCTACCTAGCTCATATTTAACATGGGCAAATTGTAATACTTGAGAAAAAACATGTAGGAATATTTAAATATCACTAACATAACTATATACTCCATTGAGCTAGAAATTCCTTCAAATGGCTTAAAAGTAAACTTTCCTAAAAACCATAACAACAGAGATTTTTGTATTCACCAGTGATCACTATTCTGATTGCTCAAATGGAACCCGAACGAATAACTGTCCATGAAGGGTCACCACGGCTGATGTGTGATGAGGGTCGATTCTTAAAGGCAAGCTCACAATCTGGCACAATTAACTTATATAAATCAGAGCAGCCGAGAAATGAAAAACATGCCAAAACATTTTAGAGCAATGCAGAATTAGTTAGAAATAAAAAAGAATGAATTAAAAGCATATGGTAATGAATACAATTGTAGCCAACATAGACCACTAAATATCCTGGTTAAATTCAGCGATTGTTCAAAAATTATAGAGCCAGATGCATCCTTCAAATTGTAGAAGAAAATGGAAGTATACCTTTTTGAAAGGTGTCACACCCCAAGGATTATCAGGATGCTCAGGTTCACCACTTATGACCAAGCGTCCAGCTGGATCTGATTGAACACGCACCTGGTTTGAAAAAGCATACCAAAAAAATCCTACAATTTAGTCTAACTAATCATCAGCATTCCTAATACAATTGCAGTGTTGTAGATCATGCTTCTCGAAACATATGCAACATTCTTTGGGTGGGGACTAATTTCATTCAACATTCATGGCTGTCCCTCCCTCCTCAAAAGTATTTTTAAGCAGGCTCAAACCCTTCACATGGCAGAAGCCCTCAACCACACGCTTCAAGTGTGCCTTATCATTAAGCCTACTTACAAGATATAAATACTGAAGTTGCAGGCTCAAACCCTTTGTGGGTTGAATAATGAAGTTATTGCTATCCAACATATGTAAAACCTAACAAACCTAAACAAAGCTGAATCTGAACTATCAGACCTTACAAGCTATAAATACTATTTAGCATTGTACTGGAAAAGTTGAATCTGGTTCACACAGCAAAAAGATCAACTCCTCTAATTTTTGCATCCCTTAAATTAAATGCATATGGTAAGTAACTCATTAGAAAGCAAGACAAAACTTTAAATACAAACTTTTTTTTTTACCCAAATGAAATGGAAAGAAGAAGCAGAAGCTAATTCAGGATAACAAAACCTGAACCTATGATTTATACATGCACTCCTGCTGCTGGTAAGTATATAGCTCACAAGCTGCTACTCAAGTTAGAAAATATTTTAAAGCAAATATACTGTCAACTTTTATCCACAAAGTTCATCATCATTGAACAAGGAGGCTGCCACTCCTAATCCTAGCATGCTTGCCAATTTACCATAAAGTGGAGACATTGTAGAATAATCTAGAGTACAACAAAGCTAGTCCTTTAAGCAAAGAATTTGCTATTCACTATACCATAAAATTCACACCCATCCTCCTACAGTAATTCAATCTCAGAAAAAGGGAAAAAGAATGTGAAAAACTATCGGCATGACTTTCATCAGATCACAGATTAATACAGACAGGACAAGAATAAGAAGAGGAAAATATATGTTACCTCCTCCCGAAGAAGCCCAGGAACTAAAGCGTAGACCTCAAAACAATCTTTCTGTACAGAAATTTTGATTGTGATGAGTAATTACATAGAGGGGCATTATCCACTAGAGCACATGAGGAAGAAACTTACAGTTTTTTGCACATTGATTTTGACCCAATCAGCAGGAGGTCCAATATCAATCACTGATGTGTGCAATCTAGCCAGCCGCACATATCAAAACAGGTAGGCAATTCAGCAAATGAACCAAAATACCACAGTAGACACTTTGAATAAGGCCATGGATTGCCAGCAACACATTTCACAAAGCATTAAGTACACAAATAGATAAGCTATGCAAGGACAAACTTGCATAAAACATAGAAAAAAGAATGGAGAATGAAGAAACAGGCATCTTAACTGTGGCTTAGATGGTTTACTACGTGCTGCTTTGACTGCATTATCCAAGTAAGATGGTTTCTTACGTTTAAGTAAACCTGAGCAAATAAGGGGAGGAAATCCAATACCAAGAATCATTTAGCACCCATAACTGTTAAAAAAGACAACTAGGATGAAGGACCATACTAATACTTTTAAGCTGCTTTTCCCGCTTTTGCAAAGACATAGAATTCCTATCCTAAGAAAAAGAAAAGTAATAATGGTTATTTGGCCATAGAAACATATAGAGCACAGAATATTATTCAGGAAAACATGCAAGTCACAACTTAAATATTTAACATACCTTAATAATTGGGTCACTAACTTCACCATTAGCAAGAAGACGTTGTGAGTGCCAACCTTGCATAGCCCGTGCTGCAGCATCTCTCCGTGCTCTACCTGATGCTAAAGCCTGATTATACGCATTAATCACAACTGATTATAAGACACAAATAACAGAGAGAAATAATTGCAACTACCTGCATCAAAGGGTATAGATTTAATGACTGCAAGACAAGCACCAACTCTAACCATTTTCAAGTATTGTTCAAGCAACTTTCACAAGAAAATTAATGCATTTCTAGACAACATTTTCTTCCAAAAACAAATATTATGCCCTTCGGAAATTTTGAGGCAGTAAGTGACTTTCTGTAGAGTTCAATTATATATAAGCAGAACCTTGCAAAATGATAATGATGCTACATGACTACAAATTAAATATTACGGTGACACTTGTCAACCACCAAAATTGTCAGGGTAAAGCATATCTTGAGCGATTTGAATTGATAGATGGACTGTTTGATCATTAAAGTTGCTTCTTCAGTCCTTACCCAGAACAAATTAATTTTTTTAACAAATCTCATTGTGAATTTAACCCCATGCCTGTTGCATGTTTAATAATAAATATGTACTACACCAGCTGCAAATATGCTTTCCAATGTTTCCAAGTTTGTGAGACATCAGAGACTTCAACGACAATGGTATTGTCAGAAATTTATTCAATTTTCTACCTATAATTGTCCCTTATATTAATTATAGCTCATGCAATGAAATCAAAGCATAAGTTCACAAAATACCTGATTTTCAATAATCATCGGTTCTGTATGAGCAACAATAGGTACAGTAAGCTCGCCACCGTTTGTTTTATGCCTTTCATAATCAAGAAGTGCCTGGAATAGCATATTAAAATTAGCATAATGAAGCTAGGTTATCGGAAATAAGTAACTAATAAAAAAGATGCAGAAAAGGCTGCAATAGAGTGTGTTTAGATCAGCAAAGTATGAATTACCATTAATAGAAGTATTACAGAAGACAAAATGCCAATTAAAGAAGCCTATATTTGAGTAATGCTATTTGGTGCAAAGGATTGCACTGACTGTGCGTTATCAATCCACCAGGGTTTTCACTCAGTCAAAAAATAGAAATCAGGGGCAACTGCTAAGGTAATCTAAATTTTAAATACTTTCAAACTAACCAACACTAGTCAATTTTTATTATTATTATTATTTGATATAAGCCGAGTCAGTTCATGACTAAAAGGAAATATATTATCTAAACTAAGTAAAAGTTGAGAAGAAATTAAGTTAAAAAAATTAAAGGAGATACCAAATTAGGGTTCAATATCTCAGGTCAATGAATCAATACAATAGTAAGAGATTGAAGGGGATGAGTTTAACAGATGTGAACCTAGGAGACAGGTGATGACCCTGGAAAATGGGGCTACACCCTTTAGTTACCATCCAACAATGTGACTACATATGGTAGGGTGTACTATGAGCTAAAGATAGACACATCCAGAGAACAGACTGATTCAAGCTCCCAATGTTAAGGTGGGTGTGCTGTTGTGTTGTGTAGGAAGACAAGAATCAGCTGTTTTGAAATAAAGGCAACACACATGTGCTAAGAAGAAAAAGGTGGAAAAAAGAGTAGAATAACTACAAATGGATGAATTCCAGGAAATAGGAATGGAAAGGGTAGAAGTGATTCAAAGAGAATGACATCAAAAATCATCAATCATGTTTCATGTGTTGATATTTACTTATGTATGTTCTTGCTCCACCTCTCTTATGCACTCTTTTCTTATCCTTTCTTTTTGCTCCAAAATTTTCCCCATAGTCATATCTCAAAAGCAAAAAGATTTTGGGCAAGATAATAAGCAGCAAGGATAAAATCAATTTGTAAAAGAATAAAAAAGACCAAAAGCTAGAGTAAGATTTATTAATCAAGAATCACCTTCTCATAAAATCCTCGAAATGTCCATGAAACTGTGGTGCATGTCCTGCATGAATGGAAAAAACAGAGAAGTGTTAAAATGCCATAATACATACACCATTCAAACTTGGAAGGACACTTAAATTGTTTTCAGTGTCCTTTCTTATACAGAATACTGTTGCGCAATGGCCTGCTTAGCAATATAGACAGAACACATAACAAATTTGAATAACAAGCATCATGCGAATAACATCCCTGTAAGGAGACTTTCAATTTCAAACTATACATCAAGTAGTATGTGTTAGAGTCAAGGCAATTGGAGCATACAACAACAAAGTCTTTTCTCACTAGGTGAGGCTACATAAATCAAGCAATGTCAATGTACTCTATCTTAGCTTATTTCTATGGTTTGCTTGTTAATAGTTAAAGCCATCCTAATAGTTTATGATATTGTTTTCTTTCACAAAATAATACTGCCAAAAATTTACATAATTAAAATAATAGAAATATGATATTAGTACGGAGGGTGCCAATCAACATCACAAATGAAGTTTGCATAAACGAGATTAAGGCAAGAAAGTGCAAGTTGTCCCTTACTTTGGAGGTTTGAAAGACTCTCCCACTTGCCGCCATAACTTACATGAAGTTACCTATAAATAAATGTAAGTCAATTAGATGTATGTCTTAGCATCAATCAAAATAACTACTTAGAAATAAATGAATGCTTAGCTACAAGTTTGATTGACGTCAGTTAGCCTCATCAAGGAGCAACCCCTAAAATATTTATTGAAAAGTAAAATTACACCAAACCTATTTAAGAATTAAAAGGATATTGACCAATGCAAAAACAATCATATAAGCCAACAAATAGTAAAAGTTACAATTTTTTGATGCATTGTTGCCAACAATCTATTTATTATCATTGCAAATAGATTACTTATAAAAAAACAAAAGTGTATTTCAAGATCTTTGAAGAAGAATTTGGCATGCCAATATCTTCACAAGTGTTTGAAATGCCAACATCATATATCTCCAAAATCCACATATTTGGTTATTGCATAAATGTTTTGAATAATTGTCATACTAAGCACGGGAATCTTAAATACTAGAAAAATGAAACTAGATTATATTGCATATTGATGCACCAAAAACCCACGGAAGTTTATATCTCTAGGTACGATAGGGTATGGTATTATAGTTTCGATCCCCTGACCCGAACCCATTTATGACAAAGTTCAAATGAGTAAATTTTTTCTCAAATTGAGACTCGTCTATTGAAATTCATTCATATAAACAGAAAAGATAAATTTCACAACCATTATATGTATCCAAATTATAATCACATAGTTAACATAAAATTTCAAAAAGTTTACCTATATATTTATATCAAATATAGCAACTTACATATAAAATTAAGAGAAAAATGCAAAAAGAACTCTTAAACTTTTGGTCACTTGCAAATAGTCTCCTGAACTTTCTAATTTTCTTCCAATTGTATTAATTTATTTGCCAACTCAGACTCCACATGTCTCTGCAGTTAAAATACAGTTCAGAGTACCCATTTGATATGTAGGAAATCTGAAATAGCCAATTTAGGAGCCTAATTGTCAGTTTTGAAAGCTCAAAGGACTTTTTGCAAATGACTCAAATAGTCAATTTAGAGGATCATTTTGCATATTTTCCTAAAAATTACATACAGTCAATCTTATATATAAATAAATAAAAATTATGTTATATATATATATATCCTTAGGTCTAGGTCTAGTTGGGTACTAGCCTCCCCAAACCCAGACCCGCTTATTTAATTACCCATGCCCAAACCTAATGGATAAATTTTACAAATACCATAGGTATGAGTATTTTGATCATCCTTAATTTATATGTCTCTTATATAGAGTAAAGGAAAGTAAATGTTAGTGCTAGTTAAGAATTCAAGGAGGCATAAATAAGCTACAAAGTAATTTCAGACTTAATAGGCTAATACTATATCAAGAAGTATTTGTACAAAGAATTTACAAAGTACCCAAAATAACACTTTTTCTCCTAACTAAACATTAAAGAAAAATAAGCAACAAAATTGAAACTCCTCCTCTCGGCCTCACCCTCGCTTGCAATGTTGATAATTTGCATTATTATTTCCCTGAAGCAAAAAGGATAAGAAAGGCAAGAGAAAATTGACCTTATTATAAGGTACATCTTATCCACTATATACAAACGAGTGAATAACATTACAAAAAAGAGTGACCGAAAAAAAAGAAAAGAAATGAACTTACATGCTAAATATATATAGGTGCTAAAGAATTTAACCAGTAATCACTATCTGAAAACTTACTACACAGGGGGCCTCAAATATCTCTACTTGCAAGGAACAATCAACAATTTCAACAATAAGCAGCTAATTAAAATTGTAATAGTTCAAGGAGAAAAAAACATATACCTTATCATAGCCACCCAATCTGGTCACTGCTCTCCATAACCTTATATCCCACCAATTAAGCATTAATATAAAGTGAAAATTTTTCAGAATTCAGAGTACTTATGAACAGTTATTGCAATGATTTGCTTCACAATAATAATAACCCTCCACAATGCATAACATAGGGTGAATAGGAAAGCAAATTAACTGATGGCCGAATCATTCGATTCTGCTGCTTAAACAACTTTGGAAAACTTGAAGGTTGACTAGGTCGAGCAGTTGGGTCCATTGCAATCTGACTGTAAAAACCCAAATTTCATTTTTTTTCTTTTCCATTTTTTTCCAAATGAAAGCATTCAGAAATTAAGAGGCACTAGGAATTTCAAACAAACAAAAAAAGCTTTTCCTCATCATGAAAAATATGGCATTTTATTTGCCTCAACCTTGAAGTTCAGTGCGCAGTGTGTGTTTACCTCTATCAAACTCAAAACAAAGATCCAAGAGACAAAGCTTATATATATACATATATATATATATATATTAAATAATTTAATAGATGCAGCACTTCTCAGAAACTTGATTTTAATATAAAAAATTTTAGTAACATAAATGCAGGCTGATAAAAAATTTTACTGTGAAATCAACATAATACGTATACACATATCTTATATTATATTCTTAAAATCATTTAATTTCTGTCAACAAATCTTACAATTCGCAATTCCTAAAATAAGCCTTCAGATTCATGATACATATTCCGTTTTGATAACTACATTTATGACAGAATTGAGAATAGAAAAACTTTAAAGAGCAAGAAAAACTCACTTAAGGCAATTAAGTCCCTCTCCATAGAACTTCGGGGGTTTGAATTCCATGCTCCTCTCCCTGAAGAAATTTTCAAGCTCCTTCATAAAAGCTGATTGATCCTCTTCTGTTCCAGACACATTTCCATTATATGAATGGTCAGCATCCCAAATAATCAAGTGCTTTGAATTTGAATTCCCATTATCTGCAGATGCAGTTGCTTGCTTTTCATTATCCTTATTCTCAACTCCATTCTTCATCTCAGCTTTAGTATCTACAGGAACAGCTGGAGGTGTAGTAGGTTCCGTATGACTTGTAATTTCAGAGTCACCTTTATTTTTACCATTGAGCATATTACAAGCTTCTGGCTTGACCTCCACAATTATTTCAGCATTAGTATGATTTTCACATGCATTGGCACCACTCTCATTGCCTGTATTCCTCTGAGATTCTTCAACTTCAGTCTTCACGTCTGAAGTGTGTTCAGAGTCAGTTTTAACCAAAATTTGAGCATTAACTTCTACTGGGATGTCTTGAACTTCTTGTTGCGGAGCATCCTCTGAAATGGCCTCTGGTTTCTCATTTTTAACATCAATAAGAGCTGCTACCTTCCCAATGTCAACATGATTTACAGTTTCTTCTATTGGAACGGGATCAGAAGAAGCTTGGGGTTGACCCTGCCCATCAACCAACTGCTGGCTTTCATTCACAGCCAATGGCATGTCCCGGCTAGGTTCCTCTTTGTCTTTGGTATCACTCATCTCCAATTTTAACCACGCATGAGAAAGCACAACCTACTACACCAACAAAATTCATGAAAACAGGAGAAAATGAGAGCAAGATCTTCTATCTCCGGGCTACTCCCCACAATATTTTGAAATTTTCAAAAATGAAAAAAAAAAAAAACCCCCCGCTTAATCTAGTTAACTAAACCCTAGTCTGCTATCCATAAACAACTGCAGGCAGACATGGCTAATTCATAATAAGCAGCTCCACAAAACAAGATTCATACACCTGAAAACTCTGATTTCGGAATGCACATTTCCATCTTTCAAGTGAAAATAAAACCGATAAAAAAGACATTAAACCAAAAAACAAAAACATGGTAATGTTACATTTCCTAAATCGAAATTGAAGGTCATACCTTCAGTGTAAGCAAGCACAAGAGAACCCTAAGATTGAAGGGAAAAAGGCGAAATGAATCAGATAAACCCTAATTCCATGACCTCTCTTCCAAAGCTAGCTCTAGATTTGGCTATATCACATGTATGTATGTATAGTAATAAGTATGTGTGAGAGTGAAGCTTACAAGAAACTGAACCATAACGCATCCATTTTTCAGTTTTTGGGATGAAGCGGCAGAGTCAGACTTTCCTTTACACACAGCCTTCAGCTTCACGGTTGCACGTGCAGACAAAACAAATTAAAATACAACTGGACAAACGACGCCGTTTCTTTTCGTGCCGTTTTGAAATTGGTTGTGGTCCAAATATTTGGGCCTGGACTCATTGCATGAAGGCCCAAATACTGCAATAAAAACTATGTGTAGGCTTCAAAAATGATGAGATTTTGAGTTTCCTGTATTGTATGCAACGTGATGTTATTATGGAAAAATAGAGACAATGAGTGAAAATATGTTTTAGTACACTACACATCAATGAAGAGTTTGGATGTATTGCCATTTTAAATCAATTTAATTATAGAAATGATTAAGTAACAACAAACTATTACCTAATAAAAGAGAGGGTTTTGTTTGTTTTATCTTGACATATTAATTAAAACTTTTTTATGTATACATATACATAATGCATTACATGCATGAGGACTCTATCCTTTAAAATGTGTTACTTCTTCAACTATTGTAATTACGAAGTAATTGCATTTTTGAAAAATAATTTTAAATTACCATGCCTGCGCCAAATAACAAATATAATTTAGTAAATAAGTGGTATATTAAATTTAGGCCAAATTATTCTTTTGATTCTCAACGTTTGCACCAAGTTTAATATTGGTCCTCAACGTTTCAAAAAGTTATTTTTAGTCCTCAACGTTTCAAAAAGTTATTTTAGGTCCCCCAACTTTTTTTTTATCAAAATTGGTCCTCCAGCGTAACTCTGTCTGGTTTTTTTTGTTAAATGCTGACGTGGAAGGCTTATGTGGCACACTCTCTCTCCTACGTGTCATATTTGGATGATATGACACACTCTCTCACTCCAACTCAGCAAAACGACGTCGTTTTGCTGAGTTCAAGTGAGAGAGAAGTGATGCAAAACGGCGTCGTTTTGCTGAGTTGGAGTGAGAGAGGGTGTCATATCATCCAAATATGACACATAGGAGAGAGGGTGTGCCACATAAGCCTTCGATGCCAGCATTTAACAAAAAAAATCAGACGGAGTTACGCTGAAGGACCAATTTTGACAAAAAAAAAACGTTAAGGACCTAAAATAACTTTTTGAAACGTTGATGACCAATATTAAACTTGGTGCAAACGTTGAGAACCAAAAGTATCTATATTATGGTTTTAGGATGTTCTGATAATTAGTCTTCAAAATTATACAAAATAAAATGTAATGTATGTCATGAATTTTTTTTCCCAAAAGGAGTTGCATCTATATATATATATATATATATATATATATGAGCTTGGAATATTTTTGTGGTGTAATTATATATACAATTATATAGAGTAGAACATACAGGTGGTTCATCCTAAACCTCCAACAATATAATAGAGATTTTAAGAATATTCATTTTATTATGTGTGTTTATTTTCAACGGAGAAGGTAAGAGCGGGGAAGTTAGAAGGATGCGTATAGAAATAAATAGAGAAGAAGAGGGAAAGAGATATATGTATTTGTATGGTAATTATGGGGAAGTTATATGGAAAGGTGGAGAGAAGACTTGAGATGAGAAAATGGCGAAGAGGTCAATCCCTACCACCTATTTCCTTTCAATTCAAAACATTAATTTGTGGGCCCCTTGTCACTCTAGGATAAACACGAGTTTGAATATAATGGATCTAATTCTAATCAAATTAAATTAAATGGTTGAAGAAGTTATTGCTTATATAGAAAGCTAAACTAAAAATCTTGAGAAAAATCAAATAATCTCAGTGGGATGAGATTTGATTGGACTCTATAACGTTTACGTGTGGACTACTGTGTGGTGCGACTCAGTCAATAATCATATATAGGCCTCTTCTTATAAATTATGTATAATTTAATTTCCACAAGCTAAGCATTAATATTGAGCTGAAATTAAGAAGCCACACTTGAACCTACTCTTGTTCTTGTTCTTGTTCTTGTTCAGTAATGGCTTCTTCCCTCCTTTGCCAAACAAAATATGATGTGTTCGTCAGCTTCAGAGGCCAAGATATCAGACGTAGTTTTCTAAGCCATTTGAAAACGGGATTGCGTCAGAAATATATTGATGCTTTCATTGATGATGAGAGACTTGAGAGTGGAGAAGAAATATCATCAGCACTTGTCGCAGCAATTGAAGCATCAATGATTTCATTGGTCATTTTCTCAGAAAACTATGCTACTTCAAGCTGGTGCTTGGAGGAGCTTGTGAAAATAATGCAGTGCAACAAAGTCAACAACCACAAAGTTAACCAGTTTTCTACAACATAGATCCAACATATGTAAGACATCAGAAGGGCTCTTATGCAGATGCTTTTGCTAAACATGAGCATATCAACAAGTACAACATCAAGAGGCTACAAAGTTGGAGATCTGCCTTGAAGAAAGCAGCTAATTTATCTGGCCATCATTATCCCTCAAATTTCAAGTAAGTAAAAAAAAAGAATATATTCGTCATATTATTTATTTTTTAAGTTAATCTAACAAGCATCTCGCTAAATTATTTTCTATCATATCAATTTAATTTGTTAGGGATGAATCTGAACTCATCAACAAAATAGTCGAAGATGTCTTAAACAAGTTGGATGGTGAAGTTACTCCAGATGAGTCACCATGCCTTGTTGGATTTGACGAAAACTTTGATCGTGTTGAATCATTGTTAAAAATTGATCAGTCGCAAGATGTTAGAGTTATTGGAATTTGGGGCATGGGAGGGATAGGCAAAACAACCCTAGCTCGGGCTATATATAACAAACGTTCTTCCCAATTTAAAAGTCGTTGCTTCATGGAAAATGTTAGAGAAGAGTCACAAAAGATTAATGGATTGAGTTATTTGCTTCACAAACTTTATTGTCGACTACTAGAAGATGATGATCTCAATACGTCTGATGCCCAAGCAAAAAAATCCATTAAGAGAAGGCTATCCCGTAAAAGCGTTCTTGTTGTACTCGATGACGTAGACAACTTTAAACAATTAGAATATCTACTTGAAGAACAAAGTCACTTGGGTCCAGGTAGTAGAGTCATTATAACTTGTAGAGATAGGAATGTTCTTAAAGGAGTTCAGGCAATACATGAGATTGGAGAATTGAACTTGGATAAATCACTTGAACTTTTTAGTTTATTTGCCTTTGATGAAAGGCAACCAAAAAAGGGGTTTGAAGAGCTAGCAAAAACTGCAATCTCGTATGCAAAAGGCATTCCTTTAGCTTTGAAAGTTTTGGGATTACATTTGCATTCTAGAAATAAAAAAGTATGGGAAGATGCACTTAGAAAGCTCCAAAAGCATCCCCATATGGAAATCCAACATCTATTGAGGGTGAGCTACGATGGATTAGATCCACAAGAGAAAGATATATTTCTAGACATTGCATTCTTTTTCAGAGGACATCCTAAAGCTGATGTTGTAAGGGTACTGGATGCTTGTGGTTTTTATGCAACTTGTGGAATAGAGAGACTTCTAGATAAAGCCCTTATAACTATTGGAGATGGCAATAAAATTAAAATGCATGATTTGCTACAAGGAATGGGTGAGCAAATAGTTCGTGAAGAATCTGAAAAATATCCTGCAAGACGTAGCAGATTAAACGATATAGATGATCTTTATGATTTGCTGCAAAAAAATGATGTAAGTACGAATATATTATATGTTTCAATTTTTGGATGAAATTTTAAAGAATGAACATGTTGGAATATGCCTTAGATGCTGTTGTGATGTTGCAACTCTTGTGTATTTTTCTGTTCTTAGTTTATGTTTAGCATTTGGTGGACACAATTATGTGTGTAAGATAGTTTTATTGGGTAGTTTTTAGTTTTTACAATTATCCTTATTTCTTGGGTTTTTTTCCATGTATTTTAATTAGTATTCTAGCACTTTATGTAGTGAAGTTGTTCAGCTATTTAGACCTACATTTTAATTTTCTCTTGAATTTGCTGGTGTTCTAATCTTTAATAATTAACATAACAGTATTTAATATTGTGTTTTGTTTTTTTATATATATCAGGGTACCGATGAAATTGAAGGCATTGTTTTTGATGTGTCTCGAATTAAAAAAGTATTCTTGAGCAAAGATACTTTCAAAAAGATGCCTAGATTAAGAATTCTCAAAATGTATTCTGGACCTTGGTGCGAAAGATCCAATGTGAGTATTTCTTGTAGTGGCTTTGAGTCATTTCCTAATAAATTAAGGTACTTCCATTGGGATGAGTATCCTTTGGAGTCTCCGCCACCAAGTTTCGATACAGGGAAAGTTGTTGAATTTCGCATGGAACGCAGTAAAGTCAAAAAATTTTGGGATGAAGTAAAGGTATGTTACTTAAATAGTAACATATATAAATGAATGCTTGAACTTCAATTTCTCATGTATTAATTATGTTTCTCTTTAAATTTTGTAGGAGTTGGAGAATTTAATGATATTAAATCTTAGTGGATCTAAACAATTGATGGAGTTGCCTGATTTGACTAGGGCAAGAAATCTTGAAAGATTGCTACTCTCAGACTGTGTAAGCTTGCGTAGAGTTCATCCATCTGTCTTTTCTCTTCCCAAGCCTATTTGTTTGGTTCTAGATAGATGCCTTGGACTAAACAATGTTGCGGTGACTAAATTATGTAGCTTCACATCTCTCAAGCAACTTTCTCTTAGTGGTTGTGAACAAGTAAACAAAATGGTGCTACAAATGGTATTTGATACCACATGTTGTTTAGAAAGTCTGAATTTAGAGTCTTGTAATAACTTGCGTGAACTCCCTGACAATATCAGTGGCTTATCATTTTTTACTTATATGAATCTTGGTAAAAGCAACGTGGAGTTCTTTCCCGCCACCTTCAAGCATCTTCCAAAGCTTCATCACATGACTTTGAACTTCTGCAACAACCTTCGGTCAATACCAGAGCTTCCACCATCCCTAAAATATTTGCATGCCCAATATTGCCCAAAATTGAAGACAGTACTGGTCCCCTCCAAAAATTCTATGCAACAAAACTTTAATGGAAGAATGGGGAAGCTAGACTTAGGGTTCAAAGAGAGTCTGAATATGGATGAGCAACAAGTTATGCAGCTTACTAGCTTCTCACTAATGCAAGCAATACAAAGAAATTCTTCTGATCCAGAACATGAGGCAACTTACCCAACAAGCTCAATTCCATGGTGGTTCACATATAGGGTGACTGCAGATAATCCATTCATCATTCAACTTGCTCCACCTTCTGATTCTGATGATCATTTACTGGGTTTTGTTCTTTGTGGCATTCTTCCTCGTTTGGCAGATCGCTGTAGAATTTGCTTCTATTTGTTAAGTGAAGATGGTTATTGTGGGTACAGCAATAGAGTGTTTGGCTTATCGGACTCCAATAGGGATCTTGCTTTTATGTGGTTTGCTCCATTTAAAAAGATATTAGGGAAAAGTGAAGGATACAATATCTGTTGTAAGTATATATGTGAAGCCTCTGGCCAAGCTGTGCCTGGAGCAGCATGTGGAGTGTGCCCAATATATTCCTCACAAATTAAGAAAATTATTGAAAATTTATTGGAATCCAACACATGTCATGAAGATCATATTGAGGATGACAAGCCAGAAGAGATTGAGATACAACCACATTTTCATATCAACCGCGATAATCAAATCAATCCTCCACCCCTTGCTAAAGAAATTGACAAGGAGGACCAAAGGAAAGGACTTCAGCTATTTCTGTAATTGCTTTACAGGTATGTTTGCCATATATATATATATATAAGAATGTACCTAGAGTCATTTCTTGCCACATAGGATTAAGGAATGGTTTGCTCAACTTCCACATCACTAATTTAACTTTTAATCTCAACTCATTAATCTAAATGTCATGAAGGCTTCCACGTATTAGATACACATAATTACACATCATTCAGACTGCTCCTGCGTGGCATTAACACATGCCACATGTCACTATTGCCATCCATTATGCAAATCTCAAATTTCAAATTGGAAGCATATTATGATGATTAATTTCCTATATCAAAGAGCTGATCAATTGCAGTATTAATAGCTCCTTGATTCATGGCCAAAATGATGTACATTCTTTAATTCCATGATTTCTATTCAAATATACCCCCGTGACCAAAAGAATGTATAAAAACATGTCTTCTATCCATAATTTTTAGCCTTGCGTTGTTACGTTTTGAAGTTGAGTCAGGATGTAAGTGCTTGCTATAACTTACTTTTTTCAGATTTTCCTGTTACTGTGGTCCTCCTTATTTGAACGTCTTTTCTGCATTGTCTGATATGCATAAGTTGTTGATTGGTCTCGATTTTTAATATTCATAATAAAAAAATTTAATACTAATTTTAATTCTGATTTTTCGACATTCTATATAAGCACAGTAGTTCTCTAACATTGCTAACTCACTCGTGCGTTGGATTTGCGGTAGCTAAATGTTTGTCTAAAAGTAGTATGTGCTTCCTCTTTTATGAATGCTAATCTCTAATAATATGTCTATGCAATTCCTTATACATGCATCAAAATTCCAATTATCGCTACTGCAACATCACATGCTTACATAACTCATCGTTTGTCCTCACTTGCAGGATTTGTTGCTTCACGCGACTGATGGAGCAGAGGTATTAATGAAAACAAAGAGAGTTAAATAGTTAAACAAGAAAACAGATCACACGCACGTTGAAGGTAAGACATATAACGTTTGGTATTATGCACGTCCACTGATTTAGCAATCAATTTTAATGCATTTATGATGCAGTATTCTCTTAACCTCCGACTTCTAATCCTATTTTTCAAATTTGTAATATTCATAAATCCTTATCACACGCTCCATTCGTGGGATCCGTTTAATCTTCTTGTCAAGTAGTAGTTTGGTAATTTTTAATGGAGCTATATTCTGTATAAATAAATTATTATCCGGTGATTACTTCTCATATATTTTACACTATTTATGCACCTTTTTAATTTACAAAACCCTATAGTCATGCTATGAAATGGCAGGCTACAACATCTTCCTTGGCTAGCTAAATTCTAAAAACAAGTCCTTACTCTTATTACTATTACTACTCAAGTAATAAAATTGCTCTAATCAAAACATAATTAAATTGAAACTTAGATGAGATAAAAGTAATTTTGTTTTAATATTTTCTCGAAGTATTCAGAACCTAATAATTAAGAACTACTAAATAATTCAAAAATATATCAAGATTAGCTTAATATTTTTTTAAAAAAATTTCATATGAATTCTTCTACAAATAAAACTATATATATGTTATGCAAGAACAATTCTGCATGAGTTTTATATATGACTTTGATATTAGTGATATCTATAGAAAACATTTTACCAAGGGAAAAAATTGCATGAATTAATAAAAGCAAGAAGCAAAATTAAAATCTCATAATGAGTTAATAAAATTTTTGTAAATTAAATATTGCAGATAAAATGCATTGATATAGATAATATTAATTAATTAATTAATTAAGCAGAGAATTAGTTGCCTAACAAGAGTGGGCTTTTTGTGAAGAATCATCATGGACACCCATAGTCACGTCCATTTGGATTTGAGAGGGAAATGGAACCAAATTGATTAAAAGGTAGCAGGTTAGGTTTGGTCTGATCGGTTTTAGGGGAAAAATGCTATAGAATTTCAAACGAACCAACCTTTTAATGAATGGGTTACTTCGGGTTCAACCTGTCAAATTTTGTTTGTCATTTTTCCATTTTTTTAGGTTTGTTTTTCTTTCTTTGTGTCCAAAATGCATACCTCTATATTTCAAAAATCAAATTGCAATCAAAATGCATACCACCATCAAAATATATACTTACGTCCGTCCAAAATACATATTATTTATAATTGAAAGTACCGGTGTGTAAGCATGATGGACATTCATCCACAAAACATCTAATGTGTTGTGTACAAGGAAATTTTTCAGAATATCAAATAGTCTGTATCATGTACTTTCCGTGTATATTAGTATATATTTGTTACATTTTTCATATGTTTACATCGTATATATTTTTTGTTTAAATTTATTTATAACATCAACCCATTTGGTTATATATCTAAACAGTCAATATCATGACATTTATCAAATATCATCAGTTAAGTCAAAGTATTTTTTTATACTATGTATTGTTCTTAGCATGCTAAAATTAATATATGCTTATAATTTTTTAATTTAATCATAAAATTCTATAATCATATCACGTGCATAACTCCATACCAATCTAGTTACTTTCAATCCTAAAGTTCTAATATATAAATAATTAAACCCCGTGTTTTTTATCAGAGGACTATATTGATGACAACTGACATCCAGTCAACTATTTCATTTATGTACGGTTCATAAAATTACCTTTACCCCTAAAGTTAGTAAGATTACCCCTCAAATTAGTACACAGATATTAATCTTATTCAACTTGTTACAACAATCAATCCTTGCCGTCAACCCATTCTAAGCTTTTAGTGAAAATTAAAAGGATTTTAAAAATTTTTTTATAAGTCCGTCTCACCCAAAACTTTTTTAAAAACAATACATATATATATATATATTAAATTTTAAATTTAAATAATATAATATATAATTATTTCAAGTTAAATATATAATAAAAATTGAATAATATACTTAATTATATATTTTTAATATTTTAAACTATGATAAAGATAATTTAAAATCGAAAAAATTAGTCATTACTTACTTAACTCAGATTGGGAGAATTTAAGCCCAGTAACTAAAAGACAAACGCTCAAGCAAAAAAAAAAACTAAAAGGCAAAAACATGAGGAAATACTTTTTTGGAGATAAAAATTTTGAGATTTTATATTTTTAAAAGAGGGTTAAAAGTAAAATTATATAATTACTTAAATTACATGAGGATTCTGTCTTTTAAAATGTGTTACTTCTTCAACTATTGTAACGTAGTAATTGCATTTTTGAAAAATAATTTTAAATTACCATGCCAAATAACAAATATGATTTAGTAATTAAGTGTATATAAGAGTGCTTAATTTTTTTTTAAAGTATCTATATTATCGTTTTAAGATGTTCTGATAATTAATTAGTCTTCAAAATTATATAAAATAAAATGTAATGTATGTCATGAAATTTTTTTCCAAGGAGTTGCTTCTATATATATGAGCTTGGAATTGGGCTATTTTATACATATATAATTTTAAAATAAATAAAATCTTAAAATATAATACAAAAAATTTAATTTCCGAACATACAACATTTACCAAAAAAAAATTTATTTTCTAAGGCCTTCAACATCTAAGATGGCGAAGGCCCTGCCATTTTGGCAGAATTGCAGGACCTTGGCCATCAAAGTGGACGAAGGTCCTGTTATTAAAAAAAAAAGTTTCAAAGGACTTTCGTCCATTATTTATATATATATATATATATATATATATAAAATTATATATTTATATATTTTTTAAATATAATTTTTAATTATAAATTTAGGATTTTAATTATATATTTATAAGGTAAAGTACTTTTATTGTCTCCAAACTTTGTTGTAAAGTTCATTTCTGTCTTAAAACTTTTTTTTGGTTCATGCCTACTCTCAAACTTTCAATTTTGTTCATAGCTGCCTTTTTTGTTAACACCGTTAACTTACTTGAAGAAATTTATTGACGTGGATAATGAATGTGTATTTATTTTGCCACGTCATTGCCCACCTCACATTTAAGATTTGAGTAAGCGTGAACAAAAAAAAAAGTTTGGGGTTAGGAATGAACATTGCAACAAAGCTTAGGGGCAGCAAGGATACTTTACCTTGTAAGTTTTTTATTAGAGATGATTATGAGTAAGATTTGAGTAGAGTGTTATATTTAATATTTTTCTTTATTATTATATATTTTTTCAATATAAAATTTTTTAAATATAATCCGAACTCATACCCAAATTTACTGAGTAAAATGTTAGGATACTCAATAGGTATGAGTATTTTGATCTTCCCTACTACTTAAAGATAAAAACCTGGCTACAAAGTGCAACCATTTGGTTAAGGATAAATAGTTGGAAAAAACTAAGGTAAAATTCATTAGGTGCTTACTATAAAGTTCATCAATCATAAATTGTATTTTTACTCTCTCTTCTTTGATTGATTGTATAATTTATTGTCTTTTATATTCTTTTTATAATGATTGGTTATACAAAATTTTTTTGCCACATGTGTAATTTTTATTGGAAAATTTGGTAGCAAGCACCTAATAAACTTTGGAAAAAACTTAGGTCTATTTCCTTATGTCCATTTCATCCAATTCCCCAATATAATTATGACACGTGGCAAAAAGTGTTTAAATGACCAATCACAGTAGAGAGAGAATATAGAAGACCACCTTTTATATGACCAATCATAGAAGAAAGAGAGTGTAAATACAATATATGATTGGTAGAATTTGATGAAATGAACATAAGAAAATGGACCTAAATTTTTTTCATAAACTTTACCTTAATTTAGTCCTAAATAGTTAGCCATATAATATTACATTTTTTGTTGGTGCCACACTTTTTTTTATGTCACAAAATACATGTCTTATAATTTTAAAATAAAACAAAATATATAATGTGATGAGATGAGATGGGAGAGAGATTGAAATAATGGATAGAGAAGTTACAACTTTTCATTAATTAATTATCATTTAAAATATAATAATAAAAATTTTATTTTATATTTTAAAAATTAAATAATATGCATAAATTTACGTAGAGATGATCAAAATATCTATACGTATTGGGTAATATTCTAAACATTTTATCCCATAATTTTGGATATGAGTCTAGGTACAAAGTTAATAAACATTTTCAAATACCAAAAAAAAAAATTCAAATTATTTACTAATAAAATTCTTATATTTTAAAATTTTAATTAAAAAAATACAATTTTTAAAAAATAAATAAAATATTTTTATATTTATTATTATATAATATAAATAATATATATATATATATAATTATATAATATTATATTATATAACGATCCATCATATATATGTATATTTATATAAGGGGGCCTTCGCCCCAGCAAGGGACGAAGGCCCCACTTGTCAGGCCTTCGTCCCAATGTGGGGCGAAGGTCCAATAAAAAAATAATATTTTTTTTGTGTTTTTAAAAATGTAATAGATTGAGAAATAAGAATTTTGATATTTTATTTTGATATATAATTCATTTTAAAATTATATATGAGTTAAATAGCCTTGGAATTGAGATCACACTGTAATATTATATCTAGACTAGAACCCTGTGCTTCATCCTAAGCCTCCCACAATAAAGATTTTTAGAATTTCATTTTAAATTAAGTGAATTGAATATTTTTTTATTAATATTAATTAATAATCGAATTAATTCTAACAGATCATGCAGGTAGCATGTGAGACTGAGAAAAGCATGAATGGAGTCGTTAGATTGATACTACTCTCCTTTTATTATTATTATTAGGTCAAATTATTCTTTTGGTCCTCAACGTTTGCACGAAGTTTAATATTGGTCTTCAACATTTTAAAAAGTTATTTTTGGTCCTCAACTTTTTTTGTTTTGGTCAAAATTGGTCCTCTATAGTAACATATGTTTGGTTTTACTATTAAATACTGACGTGGAAAGCTTATGTGGTACATCTTCTCTCCTACGTGTCATATTTAAATGGCACGACACATTCTCTCACTCCAACTCAGCAAAACGACGTCGTTTTGTCCAGTTTTGCTATATTTAAATGAATCAAAATGGCGTCATTTTGCTGAGTTAGAGTGAGAGAGGGTGCCGTGTCATTTAAATATGACACGTAGGAGAGAGAGTGTACCACATAAGTCTTCCACGTCAACATTTAATGGTAAAACCAGACAGATGTTACTCTAGAAGACCAATTTTGACCAAAACAAAAAATGTTAAGGACCAATATTAAATTTTGTGCAAACGTTGAGGACCAAAAGAGTAATTTGGCCTTATTATTATTATATAGCTTTTTGAAGTTATTTGAAGTGTACGTGAGATGGAGGTGAATAATGACATGGTAAAAGAAATATATATTTATCGTCCACATCAATAAATTTTGTCAAGTAAATTAACAGTGTTAGTAAAAAGGATAGGACTAAAATTAAAAGTTTAGAGTTAGGCATGAATAAAAAAATTTAGGAATAAGAATGAATATTATAATAAAATTTGGGAGCAAGAAAGATATTTTACCCTAATTTTTTTAAAAGGTCGGTTATGTTATTCAATAATTTTGAGTATTTCCTGTTTGAAAATATATGTGTCAATTTCTACCCTAGAAAAGAACATGCAATGAATTGAGCACCACTGTTACGATATAAATAATAAAATATAAAATAAAATATGTGATAAGATAAGAGCAAAATAATACTTTTTAAATTTATTTATTATTTTAATATATAATAATTAATCTTTTATATTATATTTAAAAAAATTATATGTGTTTTTGGTAAATGCAAATTCTCTAAAGTTACATTATATTTTATAAAAAAAAAAGTTTATTCAAGCTTCAAGAGCCATCAGCCATGCCGTGATAAATTATAAAAAAGAATATTTTATAAATATTCTTAGAAACATTAATTTAATTATTGCGAGTTAATGTATTTATTAGTTATGACTTGATAATTTTTTTCATCTTAATAAATGAGTAGATGTTCAGTAGTACGATAGTATTGAATTTTTGTATATCTTTTTAGTTGATTCCTAATTCATTTAAGATGGATTCTAATTAATGTGATTTTTATTAATGTTAATAAATGTCACTACATAATTGGAAGAATAACAAAAGAAACTAATGAGATCCGTACCAATTATTCAAGTTGATATTCGTTATTGATATATATATATATATATTATTTACTTTCAAAAATATCTTTATTTCTTATATAGGCATTATAATATATATATATATATATATATATAATATACGCATTTATTTTTTTGAGGGAACATATATAATATACGCATTTATTTAGTTTGGGACCAATACTTTTTCCTATTATCTATATATAGTGAGTATTTAATTCTTTTCAATTTATCTAATAAATTATTACCAACCTCTATCATTATCATTCATTTATTAATTTTATTAATAACTTAAATGGATAATAATAAAAAGAATTAAATTGATAACAATTTAATATATGAAAAACTACATCTTACAAAATAAATAAGGAACCAATTTAAACAAAAAGTTTATTTTGGTTTTATTTTTAACGACAGTTCATTAACCACTCAATTAGATAATTAAATAATATAAGAGTTAATTAATAATTATATATATATAGTTTGATGATTAATTCTTCGAGTATTACAAGATTCATTATTAAAAGCGACCGTCTCAATAGATCAATGATGCTCAATATAATCCTCATAATTTCTCTAAGGATCGAGCTCGTAAAGCAATAATTAAAAAAATACATACCTGTCAAGCTATTAAATGACTGTATTGATATTTTTAGATTTGGTATACTGAATTGATACATATTGTTTATTTCAACGAAAAAATAATAATTTATTTGTTTTCTATATGCAATTAAATTATTCTCATCGTCCCATTATTATATTCTTCTTTCTTTCTTTCTCTCGTCACTTTCTCTTATCTTTGCATGTGATCTTATTAATAGAGATTGAACACTTTCTCTTTCTCCCTTTCTCCTTTCATGGAAGGTGACTCACCCTAATAAAAGCCTCACCTAATTGGAAAATTATGCATTTAATATTGAAAACTGTTCTTGCCATTCCAGTTTATCTAATTTTAAACAAACATACAAATGTTAATTCTTATGGTTTAAAATTTACACCCCATGTTTATTTATTCTGTTCCATTAAACTCTTGATATATGACAGGTAGTCTATAAATGATTTATAGAGACTGGAATCCACAAAAACATCACTTTCTAATGTTGGACCAGATAGCTTCTCTTATTCCTTTTTAATTATTTTGTGTAATTATTAATTAGAGGAAGTAGTTGGGTAACAATAGAGGTATGTGTACTATACTTTTTTATCTAAACCAGAGTATCTACCGTCGAGCACAGTGACTATCCTCTCGCTGAATTATAGGCACCTCGAAGGGTAGGACAGCTGGCCTAAGAATTTAAAGCTGCTCCATACCCAAGGCAGGAATATAATCGAACCCCTGACACTTGATTAAAAATGGATGAGTCCCTTCCACTCAACTGCACCCTTGGATTGGTATGTGTACTATATTAGGTGTGCATAGAAAATGAATTTTATGAAGGGGCCAAGCTGTAAATGTTGTAGATTGGAGAAATAAATGCAAAAATCATGCTTAACTACTTCTGGGCTATTCGTATTTTGTAGTCAAGATTTTTGTATTTTCTGAAATAAAAAAATATCTATTAACATTTACACTTTAGGAAAGTATATATTTATATCATTAATTATACAGGAATATCTGTTTCAGGTGACAATTTACTTATGTAGTAACATTATTAAGGATTTAAAATAAACTAAATAATTTGTTTCTTGAAATGTAGATTTTAAGAGTCTTAATTCTTTTGTAGCTTGAAATTTGCAAATAATCCAAAGTTTACAGGCAAGTTGTCTAACTATAGATTTTAAATAAATCATAGAAAATCATAGAAGATAGTAAAATCGTATCATATATAGGATCGTAAGATTTTATTTATTATAAAAAAAATTTATGTTATAAATAATATATATATATACACACATAAGTTCCTAATTAATATACCAAACTTTTATTCAAATGGCATAAGAGAATTTTAGCTATAAACATGTTTATGTTGACTTCTTTCACATACTTGGGGTAACTGGATAAGAGAGTGTGATTTTTTTTTGTGTCATTAACAGAGTGTGATTCACTAATTTGGGAGTTTAGGATTTTAAGAAATAAATAGGTTTTTTTATTAGGTCGGGTTACGGGTGTAAATAAAAAACAAATTGTTTTTTTTAACACCAAACAGACTTATATGTTGGGCTGAGGTAAAATCGTTAGTGGAATCGCAATTTTACCTGCTTTTATTCGACTTTATTGTAATTTTACACCAAAATAATTTTATATACGATTCAACTAAAATTTTAGGATGTGATTTAAATCATAATTTTAACAACTTTACCGGAAACTAAGGGTATGTTTGGATTGAGGATTGAGGAGGAGAAGAGAAGGGAAGGAGAGACTTTCAAGATATCTTTCCCTTGTTTGGAAAGATGAAAATTGGAGGAGAAGATAATAGAAGATCAAGCCTTAATCCTCTGTTATCCTTCTCCTTCACAAATTCAAGATATCCTAAATTAGGATATTTTGGAGGAGGTATCAACACCCAAACAAGGAGAGGACATATAAAAGATTAACCTTCCCTTCTCCTCTAATCTCTCCCCTTCCCTTCCCCTATTAATTCCCAAACAAACCCATTGGAAAACTAAGGAGGCTTGGATTTCCCTTCTATATTTATGATCAATGATTATTTCAGGGTTGGAAAGAGAGATTTGAGGCCATTGCCTACCATTGCCCATTGATATATATATATATATAGTACTATTTTGTCTTGCTACTGATGAACAGTATTAGACTAAAATTATACATTTTTAACTTTTAAAAATATTGGATTATACTTTTTTAAGGCTTGATGACTACATTAATTATAATTATTTTCATTGACTTTTTTTTTACAAAATAATCCGTATTTAATTTTTAATAAAATAAGAAATGCAAGTAAGTTTATTCTAAGCTTTAATATAAAATTATTCTTGGTTTTAAAAAAATAAAATAAAATTCTTAATATAACGGTAAAAATAATTAACTAATTTTTTTATCCTAGAATTAACAACTACATTATAAATGCTAACTTTATTAATAGAAATAAACTAAGAGAAGAAATTTAGATTTTGGGTGCATAAAGTATAATTATCAAAATATAGATATATAGTAAATATAATCATACAACATTTTGAGGGAAGTTAGTATGTACAATTTCCTCTTCATATTATAAACCACTTCAAATTTTGATGAAAAATTAATTAAAATAAATAAAATAAACTATATATATAGAGATATAATAGGCATATAAATAGATTAGAGGCTTCACATGCACGTACGTACATGTCAAAAAAAATTTAATGTAAAGAATATCAAATAAATTATTATTAATTGTAAAATAATAAATTAAAGATCAAAAAATTATTTTATTTGATAACTAGCACAATTATTATTTTTTTAAAATAAAATTATAACTACCACTATTCGCCTATTCTCTCTCTCCCATGATCTTCTCACATCATCTTTTCATTATATTTTTTAATTAATTAAATGACTATTTTGGGAGACCATTGACAGGAAGGATCCACAATCATATAAATATAGATATTTTGTAATCAGTGTTTTTTAGCCATTCTAAAATTATAAGCATATCTCTTGATTTTAAGCATAAACAAATGTGTGGCTTTTGCAGTAACAAAAATCTGAACGGCAATTATTTGAGAAGCAGGTATGAGATAAATGAATGGCAATCTGAATGGCATTTATTTGATAATGATAGAAAAAGATGATTATTTAAAGTAATAAAATTTGACTAGAATGTGATTTTTGCTTCTTGATCTTTGGAAGGGAAGGATAAGAATACTCCACTTAATGGATATCCTGATCAAGATAATAGAAAGTAATCAAATTTGACTAATAGATGATTTTTGGTTATTGGTTCTTAGAAGGATGAGAATACAACGTCATCCGTTGAGAAGATCGTGACAACAATAAATCCAGCAGTACTTGATGGATAATAGAAAGTAATAAAATTTGACTAGTAGGTGGGTTTTGATTCTTAGTTGTTGAAGGAGAGATGAGAAGAGGATAAATTAGTCATCAGATCTGTTCTGATAAATACTATGATCAAGACAACAGAAAAGTAATAAAATTTGACGGGTAGGTGGCTTGTGGTTCCAGAGTGGTTGGTACATGCTAATGAAGATGATTGATTAGGTTTTGACAGAAAAATAAAAAATAAAAAATCAAAGGTGTTGAGGAAGATGATCTATGATTGATGAATGACCACGTTTTCCGCATGAATGGCCACATAATAATTTGCAGTGACGCACGCACGTACATGAACCAACGTACGTCCTCCTCACCGCCACTCACACACACGTCTTGTTATTTTTGGCACAAACCATGAAAAAGGTAAACTCAAACTCATTTCTTTCTCTGCTTTTCCCACTTTAATTACTTTCAAATTCAATCTACATTTCACATCTTTTAAAATGGTTAATTGAAATAGTAGGCAATTGGTGTAGTAGCAAACAAGATTATAATCCGTCTAAATCATTGATAATAAATAATTAGTAAGAAGAAGAGACATTATTTTGAGTGATAAGTAAGCATATATATATATATATGATGTTATGTAGTCTTAGATGATATTAGATGTTATAATGAAACTTACCGTCGAATTTTTTGAAATAAAATTAATCTTAGAATTATTTTAAAAAAATTAAAATTTTATGTGTATTATTTTTGGTTGTCCATTTGATTTTCAAGGTTTTGTCTCGATTAATCTGGACTTGAGTTATATCGTACATTTGGCTATAGTGAGAGAGTTTCTCAACAAAGACAATTATATTTACAAAATCTTAAATTTAAAACTTTACTTAAACAATACCAAACGACTTATCATTTAGGTGGCGTTTGGTATCCGGTGAGTATTTTAGTGGGAAGTAGAAGTAGAATGTAAAAGTAATATTGTTTAGTAAGGTGGGAAGAAGATAGGGAAATATAAGATAAAAGTATGAAATACCTTTTTTGCCCTTACTTTTTTAAAAGCCACCAATTTTTTAAGAGCATTTTGGTCTTTAAACATCACCTCACCTCACCTTACCACAACTTTCCTGCTCACACACAAGCAACCTTACTCACTTCTCATGAAGGAAGTTTCTTCCCATTCCAACTCACATCACCGCCTACCAAACATATCAAAACCTCACCTCAAAGAATCCCTACCAAATATGTGTTTAAAGTTTTGAGATAAGAGTGGGAAGTAAAAACATAGGTATAGAAATAGACAAGGAGTGAAAGTGATAAAAGAAAAGAGATATATATGTATGGGTAAATGGGAAGGTATATGGAAGGTGGGAGATGGGGATGGTATTATTGGTCATTAAAAAGTAACATGAAAATGTCGAAAGTTGCGATGAGAAAATGGGGAAGAGGCCAATGCCTACCTATTTCCTTTCAGTTTCTGGGGAAGGTGTGTGCCCCCATTCAGGACACTCTCATAAACATTTGTGGGCCCCTTCTCACTGTAGGATATTGATCAATTGGATTAGATTGGTTTGGATGGAACTAATCAAATCCTTCAAAAGTTGTTTCAACTCTCAAGTCATTTCAAATTGTTTATAGACAAAACTATAATTATAAACAAATCTTAATCAATCAAATCTTAGTGGCATGAGATTTGGTTCCACACTATTACGTTTACGTGGAGATAGATTCAGTGTTCAGTTCTTTTTTAATATATTAGGTTTTTTTTTAATTGTTGTCTTTATTTTTTAATTTATATTTTAAAAATTATAAAATTTTTTAAAGAATGAAAAATATAAACACAAAATTTTTTTTTTACACAAATCAAGACCGACTATGAACAGTTTAGGAGTTACATTTATTAGGAATTATAAAGTTATTTTTTAATTTTTTTTAGTAAATCTCGACTTATGTGAAATTTTTAATTTTGTTTGTATCTATATTTCTCATACTTTAGATATTCTTTAAAAAATATTATAATTTCTCAAATTTAAATAAAAAAATTAAAAAAAACGACATAACATACTAATACATAAAAGAGCCAAACAATAAATATGACACAAAATGGGAAGTGATTTTGTTATACTCGTCAAAATGGGTTCAATTTGTAGATTAATCTGTTTTATTAGATGGATTACTTTTGTATTTTCTAGCACTTATAACATTGCTATGGTTTTTATTCCAACCCATTTAATCTATATATAGTTAGACGGATCAATCCATTTAATCCACTTATATGTATTTATTTAAAAAAATTTACTTGATTGAAACTTTATGTTGTATGTAACTTTATAATATTATTTATCTACTTAATGTGTGGAATTAATATTTTTGTTTATTTTAGTAATCATTTATAATTTAAAAAAATAAAAAAATTGTTTTAAACTTGTTCTGAGTCCCGTTTAATTATTAAGGTGAGTTGAAGTAAGTGTCATTCAAATCCTTTAATATTGAACTTATTTAACCCCCTCCACTTTAATCTTTTACTCATCGTATCTGAGTTTAATTCTAAAAGGATTTGACAATGGATTTCACAGTATTAAAAAAACTTAATCATCAAATTTATTTTATAAATATATTCTTTTTTATTTAAATTATGATATTTATCCTTGAGTACAATATCTATAAAGACAAAAAACAAGAAATGACATGCGTAGGTTTTGTTTGGATTTTCCTATAATGACAACATTGGCGGATTTTGGCAACATATTAGGCACGTCTCTCTCCTTTCTTTCTCTACAGTTTTACCATATTACCCACACTTTGATTTCAAATTATCTTAATTCTTAAATATGCTTTTCTTTTTGTGAATATCCAATTTTATCCCTTTTTCTTTATATAATGGTTTTTAAACTTAATAACAAATCTAATAACCTGTTGATTGGATTATCATTTATTAATTACACAATTATTATGTTACATTTAAATTTAATATGATACTCCAATATCTAATTTAATTCACAGTTGAAGTTGACATTAAAATGGTACCAAAAAAAGTTGACATTAAAATTTAGATGAAAATGTCGTTAGTATAAATGTTTAAGGATTTGGAGGAAAGTTCTCGCTTCGCTCATAGGCGAGAATTCGAATATTTCTGAAGTCATCTAAAATCTTACTTAGTGGACAAGTGGGCATCCCGAGATTCTATGATACTCAATGGCTAGTTAAGTAACTGTGATTTGGTAAAACTACTTGCAGTTTAGGTATGTGTAATAATCATTTTAGATTTGGCCTTTATTAGTTTCTACAACATGCCATTAACACCCTATTTAGTAATATTTGTGAGTGTCTTTCTTTATTACCATTCGTGTAAAAAAAAGATGAAAATAACTAATACATAATTGATTAAAGTAATAGATATTTCATTCTTTTTAAATAAGTCATCCAATTTTGCATTAAAATTTATGATTAGAACTCTATTTTTATTATAAATTTATTTAACAAGTGCATTAAATACAGTTGTTAAATTTTTTTTATTAATTGAAAGAAAATATATTTTTTAAATTTAATAAAAAATCAATAAAAATATTTTTTTAAAACTCAGTCAGATTATAAATACTAGATAACAAAACCCTTTTATTAAACCAGAGATGGTAAAAGAGGAATCAAAACTGCATTTAATGCACCGACGTATTTTTCACAGGGCGGCGAATTAACGATGAAAAATTGCATTTCATATCTGTCAAAATTTGTATTTAAATATTTTATTATTTTATATAAAACTCTTTACAGAATAAAAAGCCGATCGTCTTAACAAATCAATGTCTTTGCAAATCACATGCATCCATTTCATTTTACTTTTCTCCTAACATGGAAAGAGGAATTAAAAAAAAAAAAGAGACAGATGTATTTTTGGCACCTTTTATTTAAAATTAGAAAGAAGATACGGAGAGATCAATTTTTTGAGAGGTTAAAAATTTGTATCTATCTCTTTCTTATTATATCTTTTATGTTAATTATGTCTTTTGTATTGTGTTCTCATTTTTTTTATTATTACCTTATTTCACGGAAAAATAAGTTTATTTGTTGCCAATTGAATCATATATATATTTTTTTTCATTTTTTTACTAATTGTGTCTGTCAAAGTTTATTTGATGTCTAATTTTTAGTTCTTGAACTATTTATGGTATGTCATAATTTGTGTGAAATTTTTATTTTTTATATCTATATCTCTTATTCTTTAAAAAAAATTTACAATTTTTTAAATTTAAATTTAAAAAAATGAAGATAATTATAAAAAAAAATTCTAATATATTAATACACAATAGAGCCATACACTATCTGCCCTTCTCCCTAACATTACATGAAGTGGTAGGGAGAAGGGCAGATAGAAAAGATAAAGGGTTGAAGCTATAATAGAGAACAAATAAAGTTGAGTAGCCTTTCGTTTGATATCACTCAATTGTTAGGAATGTGAGTTTGAGGTGAAGTTGAACACGTTTAGTAAGGCTCATCAGCTGGAAAGGTGAGTTGGACCTGTCAAGAGGAAAGCTTTCTTCTCTTATGATAAAAACTAAAATGCCCTTACAAAATTTGTGACCCTTAAAAATGTAAGGGTAAAATTTTTTTTCTTAATACTTTTATCTTCTATTTTTCTATCTTATTCCCACTATATCAAACAATATTACTTTTACATTTCACCTTTTTCTACATACAAAAAAATATTTTTTATCACGTACTTCTACTTCTCACTCACCGGATAGAAACGCCGCCTAAATTTCTTGAATGGGTTGAATACAGCTTGATGATATTAAGGTTGAGTATGGAGGTCATACACTGTATTTGAGGCATACTCGCAAAACCAACTTTAACATTACGCGCAAACGCATCTTTTGTCCTTTTCCATTCCATCAAATTGTTGTTTTTTGTTCATCTTTTTCATGCGTCGCCTTTTCTTACCCATTCGCGCTTCGCTGTTCTACAATCTGCCTGCTTTAAGACACACACACACACAGAGGTTCCCATTTCTCCATTCTCTCTTCTGTGACTTCTCGTTTAAAAAAATTAGGAACCAGAAAAATTAAAGAAGAAAGACTCAATTTTTCTACTTGCATCTATCATTTATCATTATCTCATTTTCACCCACCATTCGCCCCTCCAAGTTTACCTACTCTTTAAAATTTCAATTTTGCCATTTCCCATTTGTTTTTTCTCTCTCTCTCTCTCTCCTCCTCTATATTAAATGATGTGTGTGTGTTTGTCCAAGTTACAGAATCTGTGATTTTGTTCTTCATTGAGCCGACTTTCAGTGGCATGAACGACGTCTTGCTTCCAAGTCATAACATCTGCTAAGGTGAATTTCTGTTTCTTAATAGTTTAATATCTCTTTGGTTTAGTTTATTATATATACTTACTTTGTAGTCTCGTCTTCTCTTTGTGTAGGAATTTGCATTTAGTTTTGGAAGAATTGTGATAATGGGGTTTCTACAGCTCTTGTCTGTTGCTTCTGTCCCTGTGATCAAAATATTACTAGTTTCAGTACTTGGCTTACTGCTTGCACTAGATGGGACAAATATATTGGGAGAAACTGCAAGGAAGCATGTGAATCATGTAAGGCCTTGAATGGTTATGAAATTTTCTGCAATTTTTCAATGGAGGAAAGGGTATAGATAATGACAAACCGTTCTTCTTTCTGTGTGACACAGATGGTGTTTTATGTGTTTAATCCTTCGCTTGTGAGTAGTAATTTGGCCAAGACCATCACATGGGAGAGTTTTTTGCAGTTGTGAGTAATGATACGATTTGCATTTTTCTTCATCTGAGGATTGGTTTTCTTCATTTTAATCCCATGACTTCTGTGTTGACTGTTGACATTTAGGTGGTTCATGCCAGTCAATATTCTTTTTACATTTTTGATAGGCTCGGCCTTGGGATGGATCCTTATTAAAATCACTAGGCCTCCCAAACACTTGGAAGGTCTTATCCTGGGTTGCTGTGCTGCAGGTACACTCCTATTCTGCAGAAATTTAGTAATCTGTGTGCTGCATTTTCTGTGTTTTTATCTTCTTTCTTCATTGCTATAGAAGTTGTGAAACAGACATTTCAAATCTACTGACAAGAATGTTCTGTTTCATTGTCTGTCTTTGTGAATCAAATTGGACCTCATATTTATCAATCTGAGTAGTTGTTACTTTACAGAAAAAGATTTTGCCTCTGAATTTTTCCCAGAGAACAACTTTGTCACATATGTATTTTCCTTGTAATTTTGTAGTCTGTTCCTATGTCTAGTCTTTCTAATACAGTTCTACATATTTTAAAAACAAAGAAATGTTCTAGGAAATGATATGTTCAAGCCACTGACTGTCTAAAATTGTAATGCAATGGGATTGAGTGAGAAACATTTAAATCTGGTCTATAGTTTCACTTGTCTAGCAAAGAAATCAATGGCACAATAATTCATATGAAAACTATAGGAACATCTTGCAGCATCATGCCCTCTTGTCTTGTCTGCATTATGTGTGAAATTTATTACTATAAGGCATGGTTGAATTCATATTTTGTTTTGGTTTGATATGGACAGGAAATTTGGGAAACTTGCCCATAATCATTATCCCAGCTATATGTAAAGAGAAAGGCAGTCCTTTTGGGGATCCAGATGTCTGCCACAAATATGGGATGGCTTATTCTTCACTTTCAATGGCGGTATGCATCTTCCTTAGCTCCTATCACAGACTTTGTTGTACTTTTCTATGAATTAAATCATATCTTTGATGCTATTCTTGTTTACTGTATTGGGGGGAAACAATAGATTGGAGCTGTTTTTCTATGGTCATATGTTTACAACATTATGAGAATTTCGGCTAGTAAAGTACGCAAAGAAGGTAATGCAATTGATGGCTCCAGCAGAATCGAAGCTTCAGAGGAAACAACAGAATCACTCCCAGGTGAAATCTCAGATTCAGAAGCAATAAATCCTTCCAAAGATGCTATGGATGATGCATATAGTGTACTGCTCCCATATGCAGAACCTGAGGAAAATAAGGAGGTAGCTTCAAACTTTACAGATATTATATATTAATTGAAAAGAGTTTAAGGTTTCAGAATAGTTTATTTGTCCAAAACTCTCTAGTTTTTTCAACTTATCACTTCATGATTGGGTCTTTTTTAAAAAAAAACAGAATTCTACATATTTTATTTTCATTAATGAACAACAAGAACAACAACAATCAAAACCTTTCTCTACTAGGTGGGATTGGCTATATTTTCATTATATTATAGAACCTGATAGCAAAAAATATAAGTGTACCTAAATCTAATCCTTTCTAAAAATCAACAAGAAAGAGCCGGACTTTTATATATACATCTATTGTAATTAAGACAACTGAAGTATCAAAGATTCCTATATCTCACTACACAAGGATTAATTATACAAGGGGAAAATCAAATTCTTGCTTGTAGTTTCTTTTTCCAATTTTAACTAGTCCATGGCATATACAATGAGTTCAAAATTAAAACTAGACAATAGACTTGAGGCAGTGGCAAGACATAAACACATAAACAATAGAAAACAGAATGTAGTTTATAATGCTCATGATTTAAGTTTTCATATGATCTCCTTCTATATGTGAGAGATTTGCGTACCTTATGCTCTTCACCACAATTTAAATGTTCATTGTAAGACATAGTTTTATATTTTTTCCCCTTTCATTTGTCAAATGACAAGAAGTATCATTTTATTAACTACTTTTTGGGGTTTCATCTCAGGTAATGTTCTCAGATAAATTGAGGTCTTGCTTGAGGAAAATTTTAACAAGAGTCAATTTGAAGGCCATGTTGGCACCATCAACTTCCGGAGCGGTATAACACAGTTTCCATTGCTGCAATTATACTTATTTTCTGAAATTGTTTTTCACTAGAGTAGTGTTGGTCATGGTGGATGAAATAAATTCTTATAATGTTTCCAAAAATTTTCTGTGATTCTCCAAATAAATGTATATTCTTTTTTTTTTCTTTCTCCACAGATTGCCGGATTTGCCATTGGCATAATACCCCAGCTTCGCTATGTCCTGATTGGCAGCAATGCTCCACTTCGTGTTGTTGAAGAATCTGCTTCAATGTTGGGGTATGCAACTCAAAACTTCATCTTTAAGATTCTGAAATTACAAATTATTGAAAGCAAGAACTGCTTGAAAGACTAGTATTGCTTCTTTTTCTGTTTCTGTAATGGCCTGTTATTGTTTGGTAAGATATTTAACTGCTTTAAATGAAGTCTTTCAAAGTTCTGAAGCTCAAAAGCTCTAGGGACTACAATATTATACTTTTATCATCTATTTGTAAACAATCTAACTGTAGATATCAGCGAATATAGAGCATGTTGAATTCGCTTGATTCATGTAGCCGACCCTACCTATTGGGAAAAAGGCTTTGTTTGTTTATATTATACCTTTATCACTCTCATCATTCATTGCCTTTAATATTTCCTTTAATTTATTGTTTCTCAAAGGAAGAAATCTCACTTCCATTTTTCTATCTTATCACTTTCAGTGATGCAGCCATCCCAACTGTTACCCTTATATTGGGTGCAAACCTCTTCAAAGGTAAACTATATGCATTGCCTCTAAAGTTTCTTCTATGACCTATTTCAAAATCTCTATTTTTTAATTCTATAAAAAATTATTGATGTTTATGTATGAATGGACCAGGTTTGAGAGGAAAAGCTACTTTGTGGTCAACTTGTATAGGAATTATAGCAGTTAGATATGTTTTCCTGCCATTAGTGGGTGTTGCAGTAGTTAAAGGAGCAATACATTTTGGCTTGGTGCAATCAGATCCTCTGTATCAGTTTATCCTTTTTCTTCAATATGCACTTCCACCTGCTATGAATATAGGTAACTTTTTTAATCCCTGAATTCTTTCATTCATGCAAGTGCAATTTATCCTTAAAGCTTAATGTTTAAGCTGTTAAAAGCAGAAGCTTATGCTAGAGTTCAAGTTAGTTCAATTTAATGTATAACTTAGATGGTTAAGTACTGCATTGTAGATAATAGATTAGAGATTAGTTATAAATATCTAGAGTAAAAATTATACCAACCTCTCTTGAGATATGGTAAAATTATACTTAGTATCTCTTGTCTCAAAAAGAGGATGAACCTTAGAGCAACTGTAAGGTTGTTGCCAGGTGACCTAAAGGTTACGGGTTCAAATCTTGGAAATAGTCTTTCTACTTGCTACATCTGACCTTCTTCAAACCCCACCTGATGAAGCCTCGTGCACTGAGCTGTCCCTTTTCTTTTAAATCTCTCGTCTCAAAAATCACAGTGGCACCTCTAAGATTTAATACAATAGTATACAAGCATCTCTTCTAATTTATGTTTTGTCTACAAAATTAATATTTTACAAGGTATGTGTTCATTCCAAAATAATAAAATCGCTTAACTATCTTTACTGCTATATTAAGAATCCCATGTTGAACTTTGCTTTGTTAGTATAATCACTTTAAATTAAAAGTCTAAGCTAATGTATAGACACATGAATTTTTTTTATTATAATGGGTGACATATTTCTTGCTCTTGATTATTCTAATTTTTCAGGTACTATGGCTCAATTATTTGGAGGTGGTGAGAGTGAATGTTCTGTGATAATGCTATGGACATATGCTTTGGCATCAGTTGCAGTTACCCTTTGGTCAACCTGCTTCCTATGGCTAGTCTCCTGATTTTTTTGTATCTATTTATATGGTTATTATTTCATTTTTCTTCTCTATTTTTCATTAATATTTCTTCTTTAGGGCCCCTCATTAAGAAATTTGATCTTATGAATTCGCTAGAAAGAAAGAAAAGAAGAATGTTTGTCTTAGACTCTTAGTGCATTCCTTGGGCAATATAATTAGGAAGGATCAAGGAAGAAATGATATTTCTTAGTCCATACACATTGAGCCAATATATGGCATTTCCCCAATGTAAACAAACACAAAATTTTGTTAGCCTAGAATTTTCTCCTTCTTTGAGAAGTTTCTGGGAAGAAGATTTTATTTAGCAAAAAAGTGTGAATATCTTTGTTAATTCCTTTGACTTTTAAAATGGCTCAGAAAATATTCCTAAATTATTCTAATTTATTGTTTGGAATTTTCTTTCTTTTTTTGAAAAAAAAATTAGGTGAGAGTAAGTACCGGTGTCAATCTAGTAACTAGAACAAAATCTTTTACGAAGAAATATTGAAATCAGAAATAAATTTGAACAAAATTACTATCGAATTTAAGAGACTAGAAATCTGACTTATTAAAAAACTTTATAGTCAATATTCAATACTCAATAGTGTTAAAAAAAAAAAAAAGTAGACAGGGTGATCTAAATTCTGAAAGCAATATGTGATAGGAGTATCTTTTTAGTTATAAAAGTTGGAAGGTGTTTGTAATAAAAGAAAATTCCTTTTCCTTATCTTTATTGAGTACTGACGAGCAACACGTGCATTCTTTTTTTTTTGATAACACAACATGTGCATTCTTAGCTTAAAAAAGTATTAAAGTATTCATAATACCTCAAACGTTTGAGTCTTTAGTTAATTGTGTTTTAAAGTTTGATTGCTGTCAACTATATCTTCTAATGTTTCATTTTTTGAGTAATCTTATTGTTTTCATTAATATTGGTAAAATAGATAATGATTGTGACTTATGTGGCGTGACATTTTTAGAGAAAAACTCCTGATTGAAGATGCATCGATTCGTCAAGTTTCAGAGCAAAAGATAACAAAAATGACACGCTTAACCTTTCATCTTTCAAATTTTGTAGAGAATCATCTTAGCCGTGCCATTTTGGCCTTAAACTTGATAAATTGACATATCTTTAACAATAAAAAAAGTTTTTCTCTAAGAGTATCACGCCACGTAAGTTGCACTTGTTATCTATTTTAACGGTGTGTTATTGAGAATGATAATTCTCGAAAAATAAAACGTTAGGAGTATAATTAGGGGTACCAAAAGTCGTTTATTCAAACTATAATAATAAAATAAGTTTCGTCCGCACACATTTCTTTTTTCTTAAAAATAAATTAAATTCAGGTAAAAAAAATTATATTTAATATTATACTCCCTTGAAAAATCTTATTCAATTCTGTTAATTTCTGATATGATGGGAAAAATAAAAACGGTGTGACCGTCAGTTGGAGTAGTCGAGTAGTCAAATATATTTGTAAGTTGTAACTATCATTGGATCATCATTTTGTTTTCAATGTGTTTTAGAAATAAAAATAATTAAAATTAAATTAAAAAAATGATGGGCCATTAATGTAATTATGGGCAGGTTTGGATGAATTAGATGATCAAATGACAAGATACATTTAAGTCTAATATTTGCTTTGTTTAATTTTAAAAATTAACATTCTAAAAAAAATAAAAATAAAAATTAACAAACTTTTAGTTTATGCAATATATTCTTTTTCTTAATTTTTTATTCAAACATTTGTCTATGTTAGCAGGTTTGAAGAAATATTTTACACAAAATTTAAAAATTTGAAAGAAGTACTTTATATAAAATTAAAGATTTAAGAGATTTCTTTCACATTTCAGAGTCAGAAAGGATTAATTGTATAATTTTACTAAAAAGGATATAAATTACACAAAATTAAAATTTGATAAAAATAAATTACATAACTTGATCTTTTTGGAATTAGCTTTTATAAGTAAAATGAAATGAGTTAGAGAAAGTCAGTCAGGACGGCGTCGTATTGAAGTATCATCAAATCATCTGATCTGATCCACAATGGATCTACGGCGTGAGATTGTTTCAACATCGAAACCCTGATAGTGTGGTAAGCTATGATATCATTTGACCTAAAACCCCATAACTGCAAAATTCATCTTCTTCCTTTCTTTCTTCTTCTTCTTCTTCTACTCTCATTCTCACTCTCTTCACAATCACACATTTCCTATTGATTTTTTTTTTTTGAGTTATTCGTGTACATAGTTTTGTTACTTTGGTTCGGCCATTACTTTTCGCTATTCAATGCATGCATTTCTTTCACCTGCTAGTTCTTTTTTTGTTGTTATTAGAGAGTTTAGACTTTAGACTGTGTTATTGATGCCCCTGAATTGCAATTTTATGTCGTTTCAGCTGCATTGAGACATTTTTAGTGCTTCGTAGTGTCGTTTTATTTTTTGTCTCGACTTTGTACTATGGAGTTTGGACATGGGAGTATGAGCAACGAGGCTATTGAGTTTGATATGATGGGTTTAGGGGAAGATGCCTCCATTGACATTGAGCACCCTGTTGAAGAAGATGATGATGACCTTGTGGACCATTTTGCTGCTGCTGCTGCTGCTGCTGCTACTACTACCATTCATGATACCAATATGGGACCTCATATGCCTGAAGGTGATACAATTCTTGAACCTTATCAAGGTATGGAATTTGAATCAGAAGAAGCTACCAAGGCCTTTTACAATTCCTACGCACGTCGTGTAGGGTTTAGTACACGTGTAAGCATGTCTCGGCGCTCCAGGCGTGATGGTGCTATAATTCAGAGATCTTTTGTGTGTGCTAAGGAAGGTTTCCGTGTAGAAAAGGAGAAGCCTTTATATGATGGTAGAGTCAAGCGGCCTCGTGCTGAAACTCGTGTTGGTTGTAAGGCTATGTTGGTTGTAAAAATTCAAGAGTCTGGCAAATGGGTTGTTTCTTCTTTTGTCAAGGAACATAACCATGAATTGGTTCCGCCAGATAAGGTACATTGTTTGCGTTCTCATCGCCATGTCTCGGGTCCAGCGAAGTCATTGATTGATACTTTGCAGGGTGCTGGAATAGGGCCTAGTGGAATTATGTCTGCACTTATCAAAGAATATGGTGGGATTAGCAATATTGGTTTCACTGAGCGTGACTGTAGGAATTATATGAGAAGTAGCAGGCAAAGGACCCTTGGAGGTGACACCCAAATCCTCTTGGATTATTTGAGGAGCAAACAAGCTGAGAATCCTTCATTTTTCTATGCTGTACAAGGTGATGAAGATCATTGCTTGAACAATATCTTCTGGGCTGATCCTAAAGCCAGGACTAATTACACTTACTTTGGTGATACTGTCACCTTTGACACAACATATAGGTCAAACCGCTATAGATTGCCCTTTGCACCTTTCACTGGAGTTAATCATCATGGGCAACCTGTATTATTTGGTTGTGCCCTTCTGATAAATGAATCTGAGGCATCTTTTGTCTGGCTGTTCAAGACCTGGCTTGATGCAATGTCAGGGCGGCCTCCTGTGTCAATTACTACAGATCATGATAGGGTAATTCGTGTGGCAATCAGCCATGTTTTTCCTGACACTCGTCTCAGATTCTGCAAGTGGCATATTTTTAAAGAATTCCAAGAGAAGTTGTCTCATGTACTTTTCGAACATCCTAATTTTGAAGCCGACTTCCATAAATGTGTTAACCTAACAGAGTCTGTTGAGGAGTTTGAGTCTTGTTGGTACTCTCTAGTTGATAGGTATCATCTCAGAGATCATGAATGGCTCCAAGCAATTTATGGTGACAGGTGGCAGTGGGTTCCAGTTTACTTGAGGGACACATTTTTTGCGGAAATGTCAATAACGCAGCGGAGTGACAGCATAAATTCTTACTTTGATGGATATATCAATGCATCTACAACTCTTCACCTCTTTGTTAAGCTGTATGAGAAGGCTCTGGAAAGCCGTTATGAGAAAGAAGTCAAGGCTGATTATGACACAATAAACACTGCTCCAGTTCTTAGGACTCCATCACCTATGGAGAAACAGGCAGCTGGAGTTTACACTAGAACATTATTTATGAAATTTCAAGAAGAATTAGTTGAGACACTGACTTTCTTGGCTACCAAAGTAGAAGAAGAAGAAATGATAACTACGTATAGAGTTGCAAAATATGGGGAAAATCATAGGGTCTACTGCGTCAGATTTAACATTTTTGAGATGAAAGCTACTTGTAGTTGCCAGATGTTTGAGTTTTCTGGTCTACTTTGTAGACATATATTGACTGTTTTTAGGGTGACAAATGTTCTTACTTTACCATCTCATTATATTTTAAAAAGATGGACTAGAAATGCCAAAAGTGGTGTCATATTGGATGAAAATACCAGTGATTTGTTAAATGGTGCGCGGGAATCTCTAACTGTCCGATACAATAATCTTCGTCATGAGACTTTCAAGTATGTTGATGAGGGAGCAAAAACTCCGGAGGTTTATAATGTGGCTATGAGTGCTCTTCAGGAGGCTGCCAATTTAGTGGCCCTTGCTAAAAAGAATGGTGGAAGACTAGTTATTTCAAATGGAACTTGTAAAGAAGGACTTTGTCTGAGCTGTGAAGTAAATAAAAATAGTCATCCTCAATGTGGTTCTGAACAAACCTCATCTAAGGTCAGTTGTTTTTGGTCATTTAGGATTGAGATTGAAATTTCTTCCCACGGCAAAATTGCTGTCCTTATGCTCAATTTGTTTCATTCTATTCATTTCGTGTTTGATAGAGAAATAATTGTAGGAGCAGGAGCATAATTCTTCTACCCTTTCTTCTCTGAGAGAAGTTATAATATCCGGCTCCTCATAATTTCTACTATCTAAATTTCACCTTTTAAGACAATTTTTGTGTTATGAAATGAATATAGTGTTAAAAGCTGTTTTCATCTTATCATCCTAAAACAGAAAAAATGGCTGTCTATCATCTGTATACTAATCCTAGGATGTTGTTCCAAAGTTTTCATGGACATCTTTTCTGGTTGCGATTTTATTTGAATATCTCATTGCAGTCTAACATTTAGTCACATAGAAATGAGTCTTTCTCTATCTCTGATTAAAACTAAATGTCTCCCTGTAAACTTTTGAGAGGTTATCTTGAAGTTATGCTTAAGCAATGCAGAGAACCAATCTATTACTTGGAGGACTTTGATAAGTATTCAATTCTAATATTCAACTCCCAGGACATCCTGCTTTCTATCTCTGAACAAGTATTCCATATGAATTCAGATATTGATGATTATCTCAAATAATAATCGTTATAATATTAGTGCTAAAGTCATGCAAACCACAAGCTGGCGAGTGCTTTATACATCTACAATCTTCCAATGCTACTTTATTTCTGGTTACAATTCTCAAACCCTTCCCTGTTCTATTATTTGATTCCAAGACGTTCAGCTGATTTTTTTGTCCAACTGTGTCAATGACTAGTCTTAATTTGGAAGTTTGGAGGTTTGTAGGAGATGCTGATTAAGCAATAATAATAGCATAGAATTATTATTTATTAGATTAACATGGTAGCTTAAGTGAAAATTCTACCTGCTGGAAGTCGAGTGTAAATTCCTTAACTCATGTTGTGAACAAACATACATGCATACATACTGTTTGCTTCTGCTTTTTGTTGTTCTGTTTCTCTTCCTGTCTTATCCCTCCTCTTCTTACATTCCTGTTTCCAATGACATTATATTTTCTGTAGGATGAGCTGGACCAGACAATTGAGAAGTTGACGCGGCAGCTGAATCGAGCTCGAAGGAAGTGTGAAGATTACAGGTCCAACTTACTATCAATTTTGAAAGATATTGAGGAGCAGAAGCTACAGTTATCTGTTAAAGTTCAAAATATCAAGTTGGAGATGAAAGATTGATCTCTCTCCAACAATGATTAATGTCTAACCAGTTGTAGGGTAGTTAGAATTCTGATTGCTTATGCTGCATTTTCCTGTTTTAAGAGTAATGCTCCCCTGTCTTCCAGCAATGCAATTGGATTGCATTCCAAGCATGCTCTTCCTCTTCCATGGTTCTGCATCTGCCCTTGAAGGAATCCTTAGTACTTAACCAACATTGTATCTCTTTCTCACTTACATAGAGAAGTATCATAATCATATGTATATAAATTCTTACAGAAATTGGCGTGCCACTGCCAACCTAAGAAGTAGAAGGCATGCAAAGCTTTATAATCTTTGTGACTGAGATAGAGATGACATGTTGAAGCAGGGTTTTGAAGGAATGTGAAAGAAGCAGGTTTCGATTTTATAATCGAACTTCGATTCGTTGAACCCAAAGACTTTGGGAGGAAATGCAAGTGTGGCGAAAAGCTAAGCATGATTTGTATTGTGGTATTGACTTCACATCCAGACTATGGAATCCATGTGAATTGGATGGTATATAATATTGTAGGAATGGCTAAATAATAGTTTATTATTTATTATGTACCTCCGTGGCAAAATTTTTTTTATAACTAATCATGGTAGAAAGAGAAAATGAAAAGCAATAAATTACATAACCAATCAAATAAAAAAGAGAATATAACTAATGTTTATGATTGATGAACTTGGTAGCAAGCATCTTAGCAACTTTATCTTAATTTTTTTCTTTTCCATTTTGTGCAAACAATATTTGTTTAAGTGCGTGTTTTGTGGCTGTGTTCCCGATTACAACCAACAGCCTCACTTATGGCAACGCAAAACTTGGCATTTGCTTCACTTAAAAAACAAATTTTTTTTTTTTTTGTATTCTACATTCTCACACGTTACATCTTAAATTTTTAATTAATTTTATTTTAAAGACTAAAGCAAATGTGATGAGATCTAGATAATAATTCATTAAAAAAATTTTATTTGAAATTAAGGTGCATCCATATCTAAATTGTGCATTATTTGGAAAGCAAATATGTTTAAATGATATTAATTAAAGTTTAAATTTAAGCGAAAAATTACATTTAATTAAAGTTTAAAATTTAATTAAATGATATTAATTGAAGTTTAACCAATCTTTTAAGTTTTCATTCAATTTCAACCCTTCAATTTATCTACATACTAAAATTTGTTCCAAAATACTCGGTGTTTTTGCCACATCGACTAAAACTTCAGCACTTGGTATTACAATAAATGAATATTTTGAAATGTAATTTAATTTATGATCTCACCAAAATGAATTAAGTATGAAAGCCCAAACTTAAACAGATTAGTCCCATAATCTAGTGTCACCCTAGAAATTATTAGTGACCACATTTGTATTAATATTAAAAAAAAATCACATATAACTAATGGAGAAAATATCAATTCAAATCCCATATAGTACCAAACATCTTCTCCTCCAATTGCTTCATATACTAATCATGCACACACACTATCACCCATAAAACAAATTTAAATAATTTGGTTGCATCTGTGTCAATTAATTTATCCATTTTGGATCCCTATGTAAAATTTATTCTCCACGGTAAGAGAATGAATGAGGGGCCCATTTTTACTTAATTTATTTTACATCCATTATGTTTAGGAAAACATTATCATAGATTTGAGTATGTAATTCTAATTATGTTAATATAACTAATAAGTGAATAAAATAAAAAATAATATAATTTAAACATGGCTATGATATTGATACCCCACTTTTTGTTTTGTTTTTATTTGGAGTTATTGAAGCTTACTCAAAGTGAGCCAACATTTTCAAAAGTCAATTAATGGTAGGCTAGGCAGCTGGTAAGAGATACCAGTTATAGGACACTTGGCACAAGTTTAATTTTTTTGGCTTCACAAAGTATATGAATGTGGTGTATCATTACAAAAAAAGAAAAAAAAAAAGATTTCAACATCATTATAAACTATTTCTAGCATTTGGTTATAAATGATACTCAAAGGTTTAATATCATTTTTATAACTAGTTAAAGATCGTCTTGACTATTTTAAGATTAATTATAATAATTACCAAATTTAAATATAATGTTATTAATAAGTGATGTTATTGGTGATAACCCCACTTGTTTTAAAAAAAAATTAGGTACATTCTTTATACAGAAACAAAAAAAAAGAGAAAGTGAATATATTTATTGTGTTTGTTAGTAAAGTTTGTAAATAAAAATAGAATCGGAATGTATTAAAATTACCACTTTAATTACCCCTTTATATTAAAATAATAATAAAAAAAAATTATGATTGTGTCAAATCAAAAGTATACTAGATATTTTGTATTTTTTTTTAAAAAAAATTTGACAAGAAAATAAAAAAGTGAAAAGTGGGTGGAGCCTCGTGACACATATTAAACATCATTTTTGGGTTTATATTTTATATATGGTTAATCTCAATAAGTTACATATGGTAAGTTAGTAACATAAAGTTGGCATAGAAATGGAAGCTTATGATGGAAATTAATATATATATATATATATATATATATATATATATATATATATATATATATATATTAACTGATTAAGAGTATGCACGCATGGTGGATTCTGAAATAATTTTTGTATTATAAATATTTGGCCCTATAATGTATATATATCTATCTTTCTCATAAGTTGTTGATGTGCTATGATGCATCCAACACTAAGAGCTGACCTTTAGCTGTGCCTCAATGATGTACTATTGATGCTAAAAGAGATAGAAAGCTTGTATCTATGATTAGTTTTAGATGTTTGAGATACGGATAGTATTATTATTATTATTATTTTGTTGATCAGATAGTTAGTCATTAGAGTGGGTCTGATGATTAATTACTCGAATATTATCGGACCCATTAAAGGGCAAGAGATCCTCCCAACCAATTACGCTTCAATATTATCTCTTCAGGAATTGAATCTAAAAGTCAATGATTAAAGAAATATATATAGACCATTTACCATCTGCGTCACATCACATTGATATAATTACTATTTATAAAACAAAAATAAAGAGGACTTAAGAGAGAGTTAAAAAATGAAAGTAGAAGGCAATCAAAATTGGAATATTATATTTGGTGTATGTGATTGTGATTAGCTAGCTAGTTTGCTTTCTCTAATAGTCAATATGCTTATCATTAATCCTCCATAATAATGAGTTTTTCATATGATGATTTGTGAGAGGTTATTGCTTGGAGAAGAATAAATCTGAGGCAAAAGAGCACTAACTACTACATAATAAAAAAAAAAAATCAAATCTAGAATTAGTTAATTAGCATTATTTGTTAATAACTATATTTATTGATTTGATAGTTATATATCTAATGTTAAAATCATATTTTTAGTGACTTTTTGTCCCTTAATTTTGACTTAAATTTTAGTTTCATCCCTTAAGTTTTATTGATTTCAATTTAGTTCTTTAACTTAAAAATTAAATCATTTTTTCTCCTATTTTACTTAATAAAAAAAATGCCGAATTGAAACCAATTTTCAATGTCTTTATGATATATTATTATCAACAGTACTTCAAATAAAATTATCTCTAAAATATGTATCCATAGAAAATATATAGGAAACTCCCTAACATAAGTCAAATTCTCAATAAAGCCCAATATCTAATAATGAAAATGATGACACATCATTGTACACATAATAAGCATCAAGACCGTGGGTTTCCAAGAAAATTAGAAAACTATCCAAAGAGGGAAAGGCTCATTGATGCTTTTAACATTTTGTGATAGGATGGCAACTTTAGGCATAGATTGTCCACTTCATTCTTTTTTGCTTAATTAAAGAGATTCTCCGATCCACTACATAAATAGATTACTTTTAATACATATTTAAAATTATATATCAATTAAAAATATATGAAATTAATCATCTTTTCAAGTACTTCCTAATTAGCTGCTTTTAAAATTTTTTCCTATCATTTAATTTGTCATTTCGATCCAAGGGAATAAAGTTTTGTTGAGTAGCTCATTTATAACCTCATTTTAGAGTAGAATAATAATGTTGAATATATCTAAAATTTGTTTGATTTGGGAAAAGCTGGAATTTTAGGGATTCAAACCTTAAATAACTATCTAAGTTACAATATTTATACCTTTTTTAATATAGAATATGTATAAGTTATTTAATTGTCATTATTATTAAATAACGGATAATAAGATAAAAACAAATGATGTGATGAAAGATTCCCAGAATTACATGGGATGATGAGACAATAAATAGTGGAAAGATAATTATTTAGTACCAAATTGATGAGTTGATATGCATGATTATGCTTTATTCTTAAATTTTTTTTACTGATGAAAATGGAATAATGATTATGTCTTGTGAATGATTTTAATGATGGTAATTGATTTGATTATGTATCTGCCAGTAAATGAATGATAGTTGAAAATTAGGTATATTCAATTATTCATATATTAGAATGTTGACTTTAGAGCACTGAAATTCCATGAGAATGATGCATTGCACAATAATAACGGTAAAAAAAAACTGTGCCTCTCTTCCCTTTTGGCTTTCCACTAATAAAAGTGAAAATGGATCGGCTGATATACACTATGGTTAAAGTGCAGTTACAACGTACATTTTTATTGTTCATTTTTTAGATGTATTTAATTTATTGGCATAAAAAAATTCAATTTTATTGAACCAATGGTAAAGATGTGCACTGTAATCACAGTGAACTGTAGCTGATCCGCGTCCAACAAAAGTTGAGAGATTTCAGTGCAAAGAGATATAGGATTGGACATGCCATCATGCACAAAGGTATTTTTCTTAAGAATTGTATTTACACAATTTTAAGTATTATTAAATTATATATATATATATATGAGTTAGCTCAATCACTAAGAGAAAAAAAATATTATCTTACTCTTCTTCCAATTTGAGATTCATTCTTTGGCAGAGTACTATTTTTTGGGCCTCATTTGAAAGAGCACGTCAATAAAAAAAGTGAGTACTTCATAAAATAATTGTAAATGAAATAAGTGAATGCGTACTTGACTTCGCTTGAAGAGGATTTCATTTCGATGAAACCTAAGGTCTAAGGCCCATGTATTTATTTATTTGTTAAAAATATCTATTCAGTATTTAAAATAATCTGATAAGTGATAACTAATATTGATGAGTTTGGATCCAGTGCAATTCCCTTCCGTGCAATTCCGGTGTAATTCCTATAAAAATACACATTTTTACATCATTATTGAAGTACTAATACGAATTTATTCTAACAATAACTCACTATGAATGGATTAGGAATGAAATTATTATCAATTTTGACAAATATCATCACTAAATAGCCTCGTGAGACTATTTTTTAATATTAATAACAATTTGGTCCCTAATCCATTTAAGGTGATGATATTTGTCTATATTGATATTAATTTGGTCTCTAATCTATTCATAGTGGATTATTATTAGTGTGAGTCCGTATTAGTACTTCAAAAATGATGTAAAAATGCGTATTTTATAAGAATTGCACCGGAATTGCACGGAAGGGAATTGCACTGGATCCAATTTCAATATTGAGGCATCCAATAGCAAGTTCTATCTCCCTCTTATATATATATATATATAATTTTTTTTTTATTCCTAACGTTTAGCATGTTTCTTAATTTGATCTCTAATATGTACTCATCAATCTTAATTAGTCCTTTACGTTTGTGATTGATACTAATTTAGTCCTTAACATTTACTCGATTTCAATTTGGTCTATCGTGTATGCAATGTGTACCAATTTGATCTCTCTATTATGATGACATTTTCTTAAGTAATTTTAATATTTAGATATAGAGAGATTAAATTAATACCAATCACAAATGTGAGGGATCAAATTGAAAAAAGTGTTAAATATTATGGATTAAAATAAAGTTTTGGTATATATATATGTCAGATCAGTATGGCTGTATGAGTATACAATTTTTGTTAAATTTCACATGTCAATGCCTTAAATTCACAAATGTATGATTAGGAAGGAGAAATAGGAGAAAGCAATAATTTAGATACCAATCTTTAATTAATGATGCACTCACGTCTAGGGATTAGGACAGAGCACTTAATTATTGATTGAAATCTGTGCAACTCACCGTTAAATATATGTAAATTAATATTATATCACATTATAAAGTGAATCACTTTGGTGAGGGACTCCAACTTTTCACTAATACATCATCTTAATTAAATTTTTTTAAAAAGAATTGTAAGAATGAAGAGCTAGCACCAACTCATGAAAAAACAAATTTTGTAAAGACAAAGCCCATAAAGATAATAGGAAAAAACATAAGGGTGGTCACATGGTGGGATGTGTTGTGAGACAGGTTTGTCTCCATTAAGGTATTGAGTGTGAATGAATGACCTACCTTTTAACAGTCTCCGGACACCCCAAATGAGATTGATGCTTTTTTTTTTTTTTAAGAAAAAAAAGTTTAGGTGGGATAAGCATCAGTCTCTGCGAGAGATACGAGAGAATTTACATATCACTCATCAACTGTGTCACTCCTCATTAGCAAATTGATGTTTTGCTTTATAAAGTAAGAGTAAGTTATTTTGATCTCCGAAAAATATAATCTGTCTTAGTTTAGTTTCTGTAAATTAAAATTTTCAAATTTAATCTCTGAAAGGTGCATTTTTTCTCAGTTTAGTACTTGAAAAATAGAAGTGTCAAATTTAGTCATTGAATATTTTTCTTTCTCAAGGACTAAATTGAGATAAATTGTATATTTTAGAGACCAAATTTGACATTTTCATCTTTCATGAACTAAAATAATTTAGAGACAAGTTGTATCTTTTAGAGAATAAATTTGACATTTTCTTATTTTAGGGAGTAAATTGAAAAAAATTATATATTCTAGGGATTAAAATGATAAATTACTCATAAAATAACATGAGTGTATTGTATTGTATGGTATGGTATGTCCCACTTGCACTGCATCTACTAGTGTCCTAGTCCTTTCACGTTTTATCATCTTGCTCCTTCTCTCCTCTTTTTGTTGTTATATGAATATAGCTCAGTAAATTTATATTTTGTTACACTAACACTCACTCACTATACATAAATAATGCCAACATGTACATTGCTTATCTAACCATGATTGATTGCTTTCCTTCTTTTCCTCCTCTTTTCACAATATATATATACTTTTTTATCCTCAAGATTTGATAATGGCAGTCACTTTGTGTGCCTCTCTTTATATATAAATCCCACTTCTTGTTAATTATTTTTCCTTGTCTATCATCTTTTGCTTGTGTACTCTGTACTGCTTTGGGAGTCCCACTATGTCTTCTTCTTCTTCTTCTTCTAGATATGCCAGAAGCAGTACCTTCTTCTTCTTCTTCTATCTGTTTCTTCTTGTTCTTGTTTCAGAAACTAGCTTCTGCTTCTCTGCTAAGGTAATTAAGTTCAAAATTCAAGTACTAGTTGTTTATTATTTTTCTGGGGTTTGGTGGTTTCTTAATTCTGGATTGGATCATATATATATATATATATATATATATATATATAGCAGGTGTATGTAGTGTATATGGGAAGCAAAAATGGTGAGGACCCAGATGATGTTTTGAAGCAAAATCATGAAATTCTTGCTTCTGTTCACAGTGGAAGGTCAGTTCAGTTCAATTCAATTCAATTTTCTTCTTCTGCATTAATTAATTATCATTTTCCCAGATTTGTATTGTTTGTGAATTTCTGTTGAACAGCATTGAGGAAGCACAAGCTTCACATGTTTATAGCTATAGACATGGTTTCAGAGGATTTGCAGCCAAGCTTACTGATGAACAGGCTTCCCAAATTTCAAGTAATTAAGTCTTTAATTTTTTCCCCTACTGAACATATATAATCAGAAGGAATGACACAATTGGTTATGGTTTCGAGACTTGCCCCACAAGGGCAGAGTTCGATGTGATGGCTTTGTTAGTGGGTGATATATAAATTTTCCCGTATACCCAGAAATAATTGTCCTTGTGTGTAAGTAATTAGTATGTTCAAAATTGACAGAAATGGCAGGAGTGGTTTCTGTGTTTCCCAATTCTAAAAGAAAGCTTCACACCACTCATTCTTGGGACTTTATGGGACTTCTAGACGATCAAACCATGGAGATTCTTGGCTACTCTACCAGAAATGAAGCAAACATCATCGTTGGTTTCATTGATACTGGTCAGTACTAGTACAAACTCTGTTCCTTTCTTCTTGTTCTCCTCCATTTACTAGTTCCAGCTTCTGGGAAAATTTTTTTTTATAAAAACATTGGACTAGAGTTCTTCTGGAGAGAGTTAAATTGAAGTAAATGTGCACAAAATGCCAGAGCAAGCTGGAAATTAATGGCATTTCTTTGAATCATACAGGAATATGGCCTGAATCTCCAAGTTTTAGTGACACCAACATGCCTCCTGTGCCACCAGGATGGAAAGGCCAATGTGAATCAGGAGAAGCATTCAATGCTTCATCTTGCAACAGGTTTCTGCTTCTTCTTCAACCTTTATTTGGAGAACGGATCTTCTGAAGTACGGATTTTATTAAGTGTTCAAGTGTGCATATTTTATATATTATAGTTTTCAAAATTATTATTTTTGACTAAATTATTATTATGATTATCTTTGACTAAATTATTATTTTGATCTCTTTAGTTTTCAAAAAGTAGTGAGTTAGTTCTTGAAAATAACATATTAGTCCTTTTAATCAAGTATACCAAGATGACAAACTTGTAGCTTTATATTCAATGAGAAACTAGGCATTTAGTAATTTCATAAACTAAAGTTCAATTCACTTAGAAAAGCCTGAAGTGTTCTAGTCCAAGTTTGTAAATAGGATTAATTACAGAGGATATCTTATATCCAAAATGTCAATGTCTATTTGATCTACCATAATCACACATTATATAGCCTTTAAACTTTTCTTATTCAGACGATGTGGGACATATATATTAACAGGAAAGTGATAGGAGCCAGATACTACATGAGTGGGTATGAAGCAGAAGAAGGAGGAGGAGGTTCAGACTCAGACAAAAAGGTAGTGTCCTTCAGATCTCCAAGGGATAGCTCCGGCCACGGCAGCCACACGGCTTCCATAGCGGCAGGGCGATACGTGGCAAACATGAACTACAAGGGACTGGCATCAGGAGGAGCAAGAGGAGGAGCACCATTGGCAAGAATTGCAGTGTACAAAACATGCTGGGACTCATCAGGGTGCTATGATGTGGATTTGCTTGCAGCTTTTGATGATGCAATAAGAGATGGTGTTCACATCTTGTCTGTGTCTCTTGGTCCTGATTCCCCCCAAGGGGATTACTTCAATGATGCCATTTCTGTGGGGTCCTTTCATGCTGCTAATCGTGGAGTGCTTGTGGTTGCATCAGCTGGAAATGAAGCAACTCCTGCTTCTGCTACAAATCTTGCACCATGGATCATTACTGTTGCTGCTAGCTCCACTGATAGAGATTTCACTTCTGATGTCATGTTGGGAAATGGTGCTAATATCACGGTAAACACCTTACTACTTACTACTTATACTACTACTCTTTGAAGAAAATTGAGTAAATTATCCGTTAGTTATGTTAATGGAGATTTTTAGGGATTAAACCGGACAAATTGCATCTTTCAGGGACTAAATTAAGACATATTGTATTTTTTAGGGACTAAAATGATAATTTATTCAAGATTTAGATCCGTCTTTTAGATTTGTGTTTTTCAGTTTTGGTCCTCCTTTAGTCATTAATTAAGATGGTTTCAATATTGATTGCCCTTCTGTTTTTTTATCCAAAGATTGTCATGAAAGAAACATATTACTGACTTGGTGTTGGAGTAAGCATTTTGAGATGTGAATTCATGGTGCTAACTAGATAAGTTATCAATCTCCAAGCCAAATAATTAGTTAGGTTTGGTTTATTTTTGGATAAGGATAGGATAGGAAGAAAATAGAGTAAATTCTTGTTTTAGTTTCTGAAAGATACCATTTATCTCAATTTAGTCCCTTGATTATAAAAAATATCAAATTTAGTCCCTAAAAGATACTTTATGTTGTAATTTCATCCCTACATTTAGTGTTTAGGGTTAAGGACTAAATTGAGACAAGTTGTATCTTTCAAAGACTAAATTTGATATTTTTGTGATTCAAAGATTAAATTGACAAAATCTTTTAGGACCAAAACAATAATTTACTCACGAAAATATTGAGAGCATCTTAGTATTTTAAAAGATGAAACTGAAAGAAATTATTTGTAAAGAATGGAATTGAAAATGCAATGCAACTACTTGGTAAGGATCAATAAAGTTTTTCCTCTTACTTTTTCTTAATCTTTTTATAGGGTGAAAGCCTGAGTGTCCTGGAAATGAATTCGTCCAGAAGGATAATTTCTGGGTCAGAAGCTTTTGCAGGATATTTCACTCCTTATCAATCCAGGTGAAGCACAAGGTAGTTTTGAATGTGGGAAGTAAGTAAGGATGAATGGAAAAGGATGTTTTAAAGTAAAAGAAAATGTTGTGTTTTTTGTTTGTAGTTACTGTTTGGAAAGTTCCCTAAATAAGACAAAGTGCAAAGGGAAGGTTCTGGTGTGTAGACATGCAGAGAGATCGACAGAGTCAAAGGTAGCAAAGAGTAAGGTAGTGAAAGAGGCAGGTGGAGTTGGGATGATCCTTATTGATGAGACTGATCAACATGTTGCCATCCCTTTTGTATTACCTTCTGCTATTGTTGAAAGAAGAACAGGACGCCATGTTTTATCCTACATCAATAACACACGGTTAGTTTTTCTTTTTTTCTTTTTGTTTTAAGTTCTTACTATCAGGTTCTCTAATTAAAATTTACGAATTAGATTTCGTTATAGTTCAATGCTACATTTATGTGAGTTACGTTTACTATTCTCCATTCTCTGATCTGGCTTTCTATTATGCTTCACAGTGAGCCTATGGCAAGGATTTTCAGAGCAAAGGCAGTATTGGGAGCACAGCCTGCACCTCGTGTAGCAACTTTTTCTTCTAAGGGTCCCAATAGCTTAACCCCTGAAATTTTGAAGGTACCATTCTCATTAGTCATGTACCCTGGAGGTTATGAATTTAAATCCAGGAAACAGTCTTTCTGCCTGCAGGAGTAAGGCTGCATATGTCTGACCTTTCCCAGACCTCACCTGATGGGAGTCTGGTGCAGTGGACTATCCTTCTTTCTTGGGAAACTGATTTCTAACTTCATTGTACTTGTTCTTGTATATATGTAGCCTGATGTGACAGCCCCTGGGTTGAACATCCTTGCAGCCTGGTCTCCAGCAACAGACAAGATGATGTTCAACATTCTCTCAGGAACTTCAATGGCTTGTCCTCATGTCACTGGAATTGCAACCTTAATCAAAGCTGTTTATCCTTCTTGGTCCCCCTCTGCTATCAAATCTGCCATCATGACTACTGGTATTAAACATGAAAATTATAGACTTGATCCTTCTTCCAATATAAAAAAAATCCAACTATTTTTGTCTCTCCACTAGTTTTCATTAACTCCTCCGAGGAGATGAAAATGATTGAGAGTTTTATCTTTCACAGACAAAACCTATAAATAAATGTTAGAGAAAATTATGTGTTTTGGTTCTTAAAAAATTCTACTTATCTCAATTTAGTCCCTGAATCATGAAAATACCAAATTTACAGCTAGTAAGTCAAGATACCTTGTGTTGCAATTTCATCCATGTGTTTCATATTATTACCTTTTCTTCTAGGGACGAAATTGTGATACAAGATATCTTTTATGGGCTAAATTTGGTATTTTTATGATTCATAGACTAAATTAAGACAAGTAGAATCTTTCAAGGACTAAATTTAATATTTTCATGATTCAAGGACTAAATTAAGACAAGTGAAACCTTTGAAGGACCACAACAGTAATTTACTCCAAATTTTAGTTACAAGAAATTAACCACAAATTGAACATGCAGCTACAATTTTGGATAAGCAGCATGGACCCATAAGAGCAGATCCTGAAAGAAGAAGGGGTAATGCATTTGATTATGGATCAGGTTTTGTGAACCCAGCAAGAGTTCTTGACCCTGGTCTCATCTATGACATAGAGTCCCATGATTATGTTGCATTTCTCTGTTCCCTAGGTTATGATCAGAGGTCACTCCACCTTGTAACCAGAGACAACACAACTTGTGATGAGAACAAAACATCATTCAAATCTGCATCTCAACTCAACTATCCTTCCATCACAGTCCCTAACCTAAAACACAACTTCACAGTGACTAGAACTGTGACCAATGTTGGAAAACCAACAAGTGTATACAAAGCTGTGGTGTCTCCTCCCACAGGAGTTAATGTCAGTGTTGTGCCAAATAGGTTAATATTCACAAGATTTGGGCAAAAACTGAAGTTCACTGTGAATTTTAAGGTTGCGGCTGCTCCTAATTCAAAGGGATATTCTTTTGGGTTTTTGTCATGGAAGAATGGAAGATTGCAGGTGTTTAGTCCTTTAGTTGTTAAGGTTGCAATATGATTATAATATGCTTGTATATATATATAAATATATATTGTATTAGCTTAGGAGCTTGTGATTCTTATAGGTACAAGAATTACCATTCATATTGAAATTTTGATGCATATTGAAGCAGCAAGGAAGGGCCAAACACAGAGTAATACTTTATCATTATTTGTTTGTTAGTTGTCACTACTAAACTTTGTTATATGTAGCTTCTTCAGCTGTTATGTGTAATTAAAGGAATGTGAGCATTCTTCCATATCACTTGAATTGAGATCAAAGACAGTAGGCTAATCCTAATCAAATTATATTCCCCTCTCATATGTTTTAAAAAATTAAACTTTTTTTTCTTGAGAGATAAGAAAAACTTACAATTTGACTTATTTTGACCAAAATATGCTTATAATAATTGTTTTATCTATATATATATATATGGCTTTGGAGTTTTTGGTGTTACAAAAGCAAAGTGTGACACCAAAAAAATAACTACTCTAACATACATGCATTATGGGCAGTTACTAAAAAAGTGGAGAAGTGCATAACTTCCCATTACTTCATTTAAAAATATAACAATTTTATTTAAAAATTTAAAAAATATCAAATATTATAATTTGATATTATTTTGAAATATCATTATTATTTTATATAAAATTCTTAAAAAATAAATCAATAAATTGCATGCACGTATGTGCATGCGAAGCCTCTAGTAAATAAATATTCATTTTACTGATATAAAAATTAAAATTTTAAATTCAAAATAAAATAAATTTATTTTTAACTCAAGAAAAATCATTTTTAAAATATGGTATTTTAGTCAAAAATAAGTAAAATTATAAGTATTTAAAAATTTTCAAGTAAGGGAGTGTAGATTTTCAAAAAAGAAGGAAGAGAAATGTAATTTTGACATTTTAATGAAATCATTTTAAAAATATTACAACTTAAAAAGTTCGCTCAATGTTAAGATTTCACTTTTTTTTCCCCTTATTTTTTTAATTATTTTTAGTTGGGTGAGCAGTAAGATGTCACTATGTTATATAGTATGTAATGCAACAATTAATATAGTAGTTTATTCTTTTCTTTTCCATGTGATAAGCGAATCAACAATAAATTAATAATTGTGTCAAGTGTCAACATAAAGTAATAATCAAGTTACTATAAGTCTTGATTTTTTGGTTATTTTCTTTATTTATTTGATATATATATATATATATATATATATATATATATATATATATATATATATATATATATATATATGAAGATCAATAATATAAGGCCTTTGACTTACTAGCTAGGCAGGACCACTTTTAGTTCCAAACTAGAAATTTTGGTTTCGAGGCTTAAGATGCAAATCATCCAAGAGGACCAAGACTTCTTTGCCAAGTTATATTTAGATTGAAAGAATTAGAAAAAATAAATTTTAAATTTAATTTAAATATAATATACTTTGTTTCTTAAAATATGTTTATATTAAAGAGAATGAATTAAGACAAAAATATTCATGTAAGTTTACATAAAAAGACATCAAAATTAGAAATTCCAGTTCCATTCCAATAGACTCCTTAATTTTGACTCTTGGTGCCTAGAGAGGAGACTTAGGATGAAATAAATCATTATTGTCAATAAATTAAATCCAATTAAGTCTTGATTGTCCACTCTGCCTTCAAAGTTTAGACAAAAAAGTAAAGAAAAGTCAGAAAACTAAAAAACAATGAAGCAAAAGAAAAACATGCCCATTTTGTGATTGGCTCACAAAAGATGAAGATGTGGGGTCATAGGCCAATCCATTATGAGCGTATATATATATATATATAAAATAAAAAATTTTAATGAGTATTAGTTAAAAGCCTTTCCTCCGATCCCATGAGGAAGTTAAGGAGAAAATATTTTTCCTTTTCATCAAACTTACTTAATACAAAATATAGACATGTCTATATATGTGAGCAAATTTCGTTCCCTCTTACTCACCACTTATCAAAAGAGCCATAACTCAATGATTGAGTCAAATTCATCCATCCTTAACCAATTGTCAGGGGTTCAATTTCTGCTTTGGATATGAAGCAGCTTTAAATCTTTGGATTAGCTGTCCCACCTTTGAAGTGTCTACAATTCAACGAGAGAATTAGTCACTGTACTCGACGATGAATACTCTAGTCTAGACAAAAAAAAAATAGCGATAAGGTGTGAAAAAATTACAAAAACCACTTATCTTTACTTTGACAATAAATAATAAATATATGTAATCACACGAATCATTTATAACTCATTTATGGCCTTACAGATGGATTCTATTCTTAATTTCAATGTTATTATTCCATTCATTCATTCATATAACCAACACAGTTGAAGTTGAAATTCCCATATATGAATATGAGTGCTTCATTTTTCTTCCATGTGCCTTCTTTTATTAATTCCCTTCTTTTCTTTAGGTCCAAAATTGTGTACGGGATCGATCTCCCATTTTCAACAAGTACATTTTATAAATTACAACTTCACCAAAAACATATAATATATGTATTATAAGAAGGAATAATCTATGTTTAACAAAATTATTCCAAATGCATTTTTATTAATATTATTAGGTTTCATAAATTTTAAAAAATTATGTATAAGGGAGTTGTGTGGAGATTTGTTCAACTGTAAATAAATTATACCGATATGATATAGCACGTAAGTAGGATAACTTGAGATGCAATGCAATTTTTCACGTGTTATAATTCTATCGACCGAAATTGTAATGCATGCATACAACAAATTGTATCATAGACCAAGCCATATAATAAACGGAGCATAGAAAATGATATGGTTTTTGTGGTGGTGCATTAACAAATTTCTCTATGCTTAAGGCTACACTTTTTCTTATGGATTAGCTCATGTGGATAGGGATATGAATGTAGGTGTAGGTGGGCCGACTTGGAGAATTGGATCATCTATATTATACTCTCCTCTCTCAACTCACATTTCATACCACTATTCATCTAATTTCCTTCTCTTTATTAACGTTGTCACTTATATATCAAATTTTGTCCAATCATTTTTTAATTCAAACATATTTGAAGTTTAAATGACACCCAAACTTTCAAAACAAATTATATCTAGTTAACCATAAAGTTAATTAAAAACATAATTATAATTTATAACTCGTTTATTTTGCTATTGAAAACCTCAATATTCTTTTTTGGGTGTGAACAACTCCATTCACGTTATTCCGTAACCAATAAATATGAGATTCTTTATTTTCATGACATATATATATATATATATTGATCTGAGATGACATATATTTATTTATTGAGGCACAAGACCGTCATATCTAGAATGGAACATTTTTTCCTTTACAAGTCTGAGACTATTTTTCATTGAACGGCACAAAATTCGCAAACATCAATGTTTTTGTCGCATTTAAAAAATTAAGGAAATAATATATATTTTCTTTGATTTTTTTGCTACTCTATTTTTTTTTATGTAAGTGTGAGAAAATATCCCAATAAAAATAACAGTATTCACAATATCATATTATTAACTATTAATCAACATATTCTTTGAACTCAGATGCTCTATCTCCTATCTTTTATGATTGAAACGAAAGCTAGAGAAAGAGTTACTCTAATTTTATTTGTTTGTTTCAATCTCTGTAGATTACTCTGCTTAAGACATTTTAATCAAATTATTATTGATACAATAAAATAATAATAATAAAAACACCCTACACGAGTGGGAAAATCTAAAATATAATAAAAGCATAAACTATTTGCAAGTTGCTCTTAAAAAATGGAATCTTCACTAAAAAGTTAAAATGAGTAGTTACAAACATAACACATTAGGGTTGGCATGCATTATGGTGGCTGTAATCAGTAATCAGACAATTTTATCTTGACATTCATTTTTATATTAAGAGGCATCTTTTTCTTTCTTCCTTTAATAAGTGGATCAATATTATATGTAAAAAACATTTATTTATCCAACATAATTTGAACAAAGTTCAACACAACAAAAACAAAGTGATGAAAAGCATAATTGGTGCACATGAGATTGCCATTTTTCTTTTATAAAAAAGGAACTTTAATTTCTTTGCATCTCATTTTCAAAAAAAAATAAAATTTCTTTGCATCTTTATTCTTGAATATATATAACTAATTAAACATATCCATATTAAATAGTTTTCTTAAAAATAAAATATAAATATAATTTGATCTAATTAAAAAAATGGACATTACAATGTTATGATTCAAACACCAAATTATATATTTATTCCTTAAAAATAATATTATAATCCTCCATAGAAAAGCAAAACCAAATTGTATACCATGGAAACTATAGCTCTGCATTTTCTTTCCCTCTCAGAAAATTTTAGTAAGAAGGAAAGAAGAAGGAAACAGAGCAAGTCAGTAAGTAATAGAAATAAAAAAATAAATAAAATAACTCTGCATTTTCCATATTCATCAAATTTAAAGCTTCAATCTTCACTTACTTATTGGCTATTGCTATGCTTTCCCTCCAATGCAGCACCACCGCCATCCTCCGCCGCCGCAAGCCTGACATGGGTCCACAGCCACGCCTCGTCGCCACCGTTGCCGCCGCCATCTTCACACTACAGCTTCTCTTCCCGGCGGCCATCTCCCAACCTCACAATCCCAAAACATTCAATCGCGCTTTCGGTCCCTTCACCTTCTCCGATTACAGCACCTTCCACGTCATACCTCCGGCGTCAATCAACTTCGGAGCTCTCCAAGTAACGCCGGACACCGCCGGCAACGTCAACTTCACAGACACCACCGGCCGAATCCTCTACCGCGAACCATTCAAGCTCTGGGAATCCAACGGAAGACTCGCCTCCTTCAACACCTCCTTCCTCATCAACGTCTTCCGCGTCGGAAACGCCACTCCCGGCGAAGGCGTAGCCTTCGTGATTTCCCCTTCGCTCGACCTCCCTCGCAACAGCCACGGCCAATACCTCGGCCTCACCAACGCCAGCACCGACGGCAACTCCACCAACCAGATCGTCGCCGTCGAATTGGACACGGTGAAGCAAGACTTCGACCCGGACGACAACCACATCGGCCTCGACATCAACACCGTCCGATCCAAACGCACCGTATCGCTCTCCCAATTCGGAATCCAGATCGCTCCAAACGGCACCAAATTCTACGTAATCTGGATCGATTACAACGGCACGAGCAAATCAATCAACGTATTCATCACCGAACAACCAAGCAAAGACGCTCCAATAGTACCAAAACCTAAAAACCCTATCCTAACCTCAGATCTGGACCTCAAGAGCACCGTGAAACAGAGCTCCTACTTCGGATTCTCCGCCTCCACGGGAACCAAATTCGAACTCAATTGCGTGCTGAGATGGAACCTGACGGTGGAGATTCTTCCGGAGAAGAAGAGAATCGGAGAATCCGTACGGATTGGATTGGGAATAACGGGAGGAGTGTGTGTGATGATGATAGTGATTGGTGGATTAGGGTATTGGGTGTATAGAAGGAGAAGGAGAAGGAGTGGGTCGGATGAACAAATATTGGGGACGTTGAAGAGCTTGCCTGGTACGCCTAGGGAGTTCTCGTTCAAGGAATTGAAGAAGGCGACGAATAATTTCGAGGAGAAGCGTAAGCTAGGAGAAGGTGGATACGGCGTCGTTTTCAGGGGGAATTTAGCGAAGGAGAAGATGGAAGTAGCCGTTAAGAGATTTTCAAGGGATAACATGAAGAGTAAAGATGATTTCTTGGCTGAGCTCACTATCATCAATCGCCTTCGTCACAAGCATCTCGTTAGATTACTCGGTAAATTTAATTCATTACTAAAATTATTATTTACATATTTATGTTCTTCATTTAATATCTAACTTCAACTAGGAATATCTATCTATATAGTATAATTGAATGTCCTATACTTAATTAATGATGAATTTACTAGATTCTGTCAGGCACGACCGTGGGTATATAGATTTGTTAGAGCAAATTTAGATCTAAAAGTCCTTTGAAATTAATTTTTTTATATCCTTTCTCTTTTACTCTAATATTACAAAATATACTTTCAACTGAATTTATTCTTATTTCTGAATAGTTTGTGTGAACTTCCCTCTCTTTTAGTCTAATATTACAAAATATACTTTCAACTGAATTTATTCTTACGGATGTAAAGTACTGTAGAGTAAAGTATTGTAAGATAAAAGAAAGTATTGTAGAGTAAAATACTGTAGAATAAAATAAAGTATTGTAGAGAAAAGTGAGGAGAGAGATAGAGAGAAAAATTAAGAAAGAAAAAAAGTATGATAAAAAGTGTATTTGATATGTATAAAATATGATGTAAAATTTTTTTGAGAATCGTAAAATACCACGATTTTACTGTTTGGTTTTGTTACCAAACATACCCTAAAAGTTTAAATAGGTCACCAAACTGTCGTCAAAGTGTAAAATAATATTTTAATCTTTTAAAAATTAATTTGTATAATCAATATCTTCTAAGAATTAAACCATCAATTAATTTGTAGTAGTACTAGTAATAGTTGTATGAGGGTTTAGGAGGATAAAAGTTTAGTAGTATCGTATTACTGAACTTCAATACATCTTTTTAATCATATAGTAATATTTATTAATATTAATAAAAATTCACATTAATTAAAACTCAAATTAAATAGATTAAGAACTAAGTGATTGAAAAGATGTATTGAAATTCAATACTACCGTACTACTTACTACTCATTTAGAAGTACTACTAGTAGTATTAATTAACCAATTTGTATTTTCTTCCGAAAGTGACATTTCGGGAAACAAAAGCGAACTTTTATTCCTGGTGTTCATAGTCAAAATTCAAGACTAGTGTTGACCACTTATATTTTGGTTTTGTAATCTTGTTTGTGTTTGGTCCCGTGTGAGAGACATTTCTTGGAAGGTACATAAAGTGAGACAGAGACACCCAATTAAATCTCACTATTATCCAAAATTAAGGCTACTACAATCTTATTACCCTGTCAATTCAATTTTATTTCAAATTTCCAGCAGGTTGGTTCTTTCCTAACTAAACTAGATAACATAAACTTCAAAATATCGTTTTCCACATCTTAATAATTAATGCATGCACAGCCAACTATAGAGTACTAATTAATGCATGTTGCCATCCAATATTTATGTTTGATATCAAGTATATTTTTAATTTGGTTACTTCATTTTGAAGGTTTGTTTATATATACTAATTGATGTAGTTTTTTCTTTTGCTAATTAATCATATATATGTGAGTGGAATTATACTCTAATTAAAGCATCAATAAATCTTAGTTGACGTCAAAATGTAGGAAACTTTTTTGACATTTTTTATTTATGTATTTAAAGTCCTAAATAATAAAAAAAAATTAGATGTTGCCTGAGAGGATTAATTAAATTAACAATTGTTTTAGTTTCATTTCAACTCTTTTAACTACTCATGTTAAAGTAAAAATAATTCTCTTATAACATCATTGTTGTTAATATATTCATACATGCATATGATCATTATGCTATAACTCTTTTAAGTCCTTATTATATGGGATTAAAGTCTAGTACTACAAATACATCCCTGCACTTATTCAATGTCATGCATCAACATTAATAGAATATTATGAATTTTGTTCATTCTTTGAATATATGTAAGATATTGATGCAAAAACCAGACAAAATTAGAAAAGTTTCTACACAAGTTAGCCATTTACTTCACAAAATGTGATATAATATTAATGTGAATTGAATAGAAATGTGCAAAGACGGAACATGTTGGCGTCGCTTTATCCATATAGCCGACCCTACCTAGTGAGAAAAGGCTTTGATTGTTGTTGTTGAATCCCCACAGGTTGGTGCCACAAGAATGGAGTATTACTCTTAGTCTACGAATTCATGCCCAATGGAAGCTTAGACAACCACCTTTTCTGTGATGAAGAAGAAGGAATAAATAGCCGCAGCCGCAGCCTAACCCCTCTAAGCTGGAACCTTCGCTACAAGATCATCTCAGGAGTGGCTTCAGCCCTTCATTACCTCCACAACGAGTACGACCAGAAAGTGGTCCACAGAGACCTCAAAGCCAGCAACATCATGCTTGACTCCGACTTCAACGCCCGCCTCGGCGACTTCGGCCTCGCTCGAGCCTTGGAGCACGAGAAGACCTCCTACGCGGAGCTCGGGGCGGCCGGGGTCCACGGCACGATGGGCTACATCGCCCCCGAGTGCTTCCACACGGGCACGGCCACCCGGCAGTCGGATGTGTACGGGTTCGGGGCGGTGCTGCTGGAAGTGGTGTGTGGTCAGAGGCCATGGACTAAGAATGAAGGGTGCCCTTGCTTGGTGGATTGGGTGTGGTCCTTGTTTAGGGAAGGGAGGATCCTAGAGGCTGTGGATTGTAGGCTTGGGAATGAGTATGTGGAAGAAGAGGCAGAGAGGATATTGAAATTGGGATTGGCTTGTTCCCATCCTATTGCTTCTGAGAGGCCTAAGATGCAAAGTATTGTGCAGATTATTTCTGGGTCTGTGCCTGTGCCTCATGTGTCTCCTTTTAAGCCTGCTTTTGTGTGGCCTGCTGCTGTGGATTTGGCAAGCTTTGCTAGTGATTTTGATTTCACTACTGCTTCTACTACCACTGACTGTACTCCCATTCATTCTACTTCAAACATACCATAGCTAATTTATAGAAACACCCTCTCTCTGCTTATACATCTGACCCCCTCCAGACCTCACCTGGTAGGAGCCTCAGTGCATTGGTCCGCCTTCTTTTTGAAATGATGAGAAAGGGAAGAAGAATTCATGTTAATTTCAACTTTCAAGCTGCATGGTTTGGTTTCTTAATTAATTCCTCTGTTTTGACCTCTGATTGATTAGTGAATATAGATTCTTTTCATAGATTTTTCTTTACTTGATATCATTACCTTTTTTTTTCCATTACATTATTGGAAAGAAATAGACTAATCTCTGTAAATTTTAATGGAAAATGTTGATTCTGTTTGTTTTGGTGCTCTTCTTTAAATTTTGTAATAAATTATGAACTTGATGAGTAATTGTTTATATATATAGAATGTTAATGTCCTTCCTTCAATCTAGATCCTTGAAATGAGGTCCAATATTTATATATCATCATCAAGAGTAAAGTTTTCTTGGTGCTAACAGAAATGTAGCAATGCAAATTCTGGTTCTTCCTTCCTTGCACTGCACGCCATGCTTCACATTGCAAAACCTTCCATTACTCCATCCCTATATTTCAAGGGACAACACATACAACCGCATACATTTCACAACAATTAACATATTTGGTTTTGTTCAAGGCTAATATTCTTATAGACTCGAGTATGTATAAACTATATATAGATCTCTCATGTGTTAAGAGTTTAGTGAAGAAAAAGAGAAAATTATTTAATGTAGTGATAGTTGAGGGTTACAAAAAAATTATAGGTTAAGTAATTTTGTTGTCCCCAAACTTTACTGCAATGTTTATTCTTACCCTCAAACTTTTTTTTTGGTTCATGCCTACCTCCAAACTTTCAGTTTTGTTCACGCATGCCCTTTTTGCTAACACCTTTAACTTGCTTGACGGAATTTGCTGATGTGGATGATGAATGTGTATTTTTTGCCACGCCTTTGTCCACCTCACCTTTAACTTTTTACTTTTATTAAAAAAAATTAACCTAATCTAAATAAAAAATATATTTTAGGATAAAAGTTTGATTTTTTTTAATTTGGATTAGGTTAATTTTTTTAAATAAAAGTAAAAAGTTAAATATGATATGTAAAATGAGGTGGACAATGAGGTGGTAAAAGAGTTACACATTCATAGTCCACGTCAACAAATTCCGTCAAGCAAGTTAACGGTGTTAGCAAAAAGGGCAGACATGAACAAAATTGAAAGTTTAAGGGTAGGCATGAACCAAAAAAAAGTTTGGGGACAAAAATAAACATTGCTGCAACGTTTAAGGGAAATATGAGTACCTTACCCAAAATTATATTATATTTAACTATTTCTTAAACTTTATTTTTTTTCAATCATAATTATTTAACTGTAAGTATCAGTCGAGTTTACATAAGATTAGATAGACTTGACTCTATGAGAATATTTTTCGGTGTTTAATAAAAAAATAAAATTGAAATTCTTTGTACTCACATATATTATATAAATAACATTATGCCATGGATGGGTGAATTACTCTGAAATTTTATCTTTTGAAACTAAAAAAATGACCAAATACATTGAAAGATGATAGATATTGATTTTTTTTAATATATATATATATATATAACTTAATATGACTTTATTAACTACAACATCAATTATTAATAAATTAATGATGTCAATTAACATCCATCAAAAAAAAAATGATGTCAATTAACTGACGCTAAAGTTATCAATTTTATTTTTTTTAGTATAAAAATTTGAAATTCTAGCTATTTTGTTATTTTTTTACATCATAAAAGTATACATTTCCAAACCAAAAAAAGTTATAGTATTTTTTATTCTTAAAAAATAGAAAACAAACCAACTTGTTTAAAAATGTTGTTTTCATCAATACGCAGTTGGTTGGAGCAGCAGGTCAAGTACTCCAATCCAATCCCTATAAACAAAATTTTAGATTTAAGTTTTGTGTATAAAAAAATTTATATTAAAATAGCTCTACTCCCCTTACAACCTTAACCAACTCGATCAAAATTAGACACAATTTGTTTTTATCCCAAATTAGTAATAAGAGAAAGCACTCTCAAATACTACCGGGCTAGACGACAGTGACATATTAGAGACATCCAACACAAAGAATTACTATACAAATCTAAATTATAAGCAATTTTATCTAGTCACAACTACTCAATTAATCCTTAATACATGTGGTTTGAAAACAAAATATATGTGCAGATAGAGAGAGACTAAGGCCATGTTTGGTATCACTTCCAAAGGGAAGGTGAGAGAGAAGTTAATGTTGAAGTATGTTTGGTATGTTTTGAGAAGTGGGGAGGTGAGGTCGAGCTTCCTAGTTGAGAGGGAAGCTTGTTGCCATAAAAATTGAGAGGGAAGTAGAGGGAAAGTGAGGTGAGGTTTGGTTTAAATACCAAAATGCCCTAAAAAAATTTGTGACTTTTAAAAAAGTAAGGGCAAAAAAAGTATTTCATACTTTTATCTTCTATTTCCCTATCTTCTTTCCACTTTACCAAACAATATTACTTTAACATTCCACCTCTGTTTCCCTGCATACCAAACATACTTTTTATCACTTACTTCCACTTCCCACTAAAATACTCACCGATACCAAACGCCACCTTAGATGAACAACATGTCCAAGATTAGGAAAGAGAGTGGGAGAAAGAGGTTGGAGTGGCACAAGAGATCCAGTGAGTAGGCCTGAGTCTGTGTGAAGTTGGAGTCCACATGCACCCCACACTTTCTGGCCTCAACTTGTATTTCTTCCTGTCCAATACTTCAACTCTATCACGAACTCCTTCCACATATGACTGACTCTATTATTTTCCTGCACAAAACAAAAACACCCCCTAACATTAATTAATTCACAACTTCTGTTGTTTTTGTCTTGTCGGTTGGTGCCATCCCTCGAATTAAAAGCAGCATCCTACGACAATTATTATTCAATCCTTCAACTGTGCATCATCTACATAACAAATACCTAGGAATACACAACACAATCCATATGCTTCTAGGCAACTGCTTTTAAATCATAAATTCACCAAGAAATGAGATATTTTGAGTGATTAATTAATATTAATATTGCATATATAATATATTATGTTATTATTTGGAGTTGGGGAGGCACATAGCCACTACCTTGAATCACATCAACATTGCATTTCTTAATGTCCATGGGAAGGTCAACAACTGACCTAACCACCATCTTCATCTCTTCCATTACCCCTAATGGAATATCATGCTTCACTATTCTCAAACATCCCCATTTCTCACACTTTCCTTTTCTTTCTTTTTGTTAGGTCATGAATGCTCTCCTATGCTTATGGATCATTGTTTGTCACACATTAATTATTTGTGCATTTGAGGTTGTTTTGTTCTTTTTTTAGTTTGGTGAGTAGAAATAGTTATTTTGTTTCTTAAATTTGAGATTAGTTTTTTATAAAAAAAAATAGTAGTAATTATGAGAGGCACCTTAGTATACAACATTATCTTGAACAAAATATGTGTAGAAGAATACCTGTGAGAAAAAAAATTATAAGAGGCGCCCTCAAAATAACTATTGAGTAATTGGCGATTCAGTGTACGAGACTCCTATAGATAGAGTTTGGGGAGAATCAGATATATGCAGATTTATCCTTGCAAGTATAGAGATTATTTTCAAGATTTGAACCAGTGACCAACAAGTCACATGGCAACAATCTTATCGTTACTTTAAAACTCCCAATAAAAAATTTGTTGCACAAGTTTAAACCACAGACAATTTTACTAAATTAGAGTTAGTAATTTGAGGTCAATTTTTTTCAATGTTTTCACAAAAAAAAAAATGAATATCATTTTAATTATTAATGTCATTCAGATTGCTAATATAATATCACGTGGCAAACAATTGTACAGACAGGGTATATACATCCCCTTTTCTTATTTCAAAACTCCCAAAGAGAAAAGAACAAAATTAAATCAGAACCCACATTTGGTACACCTTCTATTTTCTTTTTCTAAAATCAAAAAGAAAACATTAGCATCTCAAATCTTCTAGACCTTCACCTTCCCCATCTTCTTCATCTAAACCTCAAAATAGTAAATGAAGGGGAAAAAAAGTAAGAAAAGAACAAATCAGAATCCCGAATCATAAACTTCTTTTAACGGTTCACTCCGCAAGAAACCACTGTACTTGGTAGCTCACTTGTATTTTGAAATCTATGGCGTCAAAAGTCTAGCTCTTTTGTAATGCTTTTGTTACAAATAACACAATCTTAATTTAATTGAGTCGTTTGGTACATAAATTAATTTTTACAATAATATCATAGGATTAAAAAAGTGGAGGTGGAATTAAAGAGTCAAGAAACATATAATTATAAGATTTTCAGGATTTTAAGATTTCTGAGCTTATTTTTTCAATCCGTGTACCAAACATAAAATTATGATATATCAGAATTCATAATCCCATGACTATTTTTAATTTTTGTACCAAAAACTTCTTAAGAGTTAGTTTTAGCGAGTAAAACTAATTTCTCACATGACAAATTAAATTGCAAATATTCGTTAAAAGAGATTCTCACATTTAGTGTCTAATATCTCAAAAAAAATACTTCTAATAGAAAATTACTTTTTTTTTCAAAAAAAGCATCAAGAATACCCTGCATGTGCATGCATAAAAAATATAAAATAATAATCTCATAACTTGGGAGGCAGAGAGGAGACTGCTGTATTGGTTGCTGAATGCTGACTAGAATTTATTCTTGAAGAGGGCCTTTTCAAGAATCTAAATACCTAGAATGTGCTCATTTTTGAGATGATGGGACGCTTTCACTTCCCTTTCTATCTTATCTATACTTTTACAAGTTTGAACGAAAGAACAAAGTCATATTTTAAGTAGAATAGTGAATTACATTCATATGTGCAATAAGTGAAAAGGAATTAACAATATGTACAAATATTACAGTCTACCCTGCCCGTGTGATTTTGGAAAAGTGATCATACAAGATTGCCCTTGAATACAGCAGAAGGAAATTTCCAAACCAATTGAATTCACCTTTTTGTTTCTTGCTCAACCTAGTATGTTTTTCCAAGCAGTGACTTCCTGTTTACCTAGTACTACTACAGTACTACTACATCGAATGCCGGCCATCTGTCCTGTCTTTCATTGGCCTTTCCTCTTGAATTTCTTCCAAATCTTCATCCTCACTCCTTCTGCCTGCTTGCTCCTTCCAATACGCGACCAACTTCTTCAATCGAGCTACCTCTTTTGAGGAAACGTTTTTGCTCGGGTCGTTCACAATCGATCTCACTCGTGATGCATACCTGAATAAGCGTTGAGCAGACAACAAGAATGTTACAAAATGACAGAGTTACAATAAAACTAGCTGAAAGCAGGACCAAATGTAGAAAACAAAGATCCAAGAAACATACATCAGAGAATTGTGTGTCTCGTCCAAGTTCGATTCTGCTGGGGATACATTCACAAACATGAGTGTTTTGGCATTACCACCAAGTGAATCACTCATTAGCATAGTTAACTTGTGATTCCTGTAAGGTATGTGCTGACTACCAGAAGACAAAGCACTAATGACATCCCCAAGTGCTGATAAGGATTTATTAATGCTTTGAGCTTCTTTAAGTTGACTACCAGTGGAGCCTGACTTTTTCACTCTTTCTGAACCAGCAAGGTCCACAAAACTTAACTGCATGTTGAATCCAACATAAAAAAGTAACTGAGCATTCGTTGTGCCTCAACCTCAGATTTCATCAAACAGTTCATGTTATTGTGTTGAACAATAGTGTGAGAATTCAGTTCACTAGCATAAAATTACAAGCCACAAACAAGCCTACATTACAGTACTCGAACAAAAATATTTCAAAAATATACCTTTCCTCTTGCAACTGATTGACTTTGAAGGTTGGTACTTTCAATTACAATTGACAATATGAGATGAGATCGTGAGCTTTCTTCGTTCATTTGTGTTCCGGATGTATGCCGTTGTTCAGATCCTTTTTGTATTATGTCATTCAGTTCCTCCATAGTGGAAATTGGCACAACGGTTACATTTTCCACAACTACCATGCCCTAACATGAAAAGAAAAGGTAAAATTAATGAGTGCAATCCAAGAAAAAAAATTGCTTGTGAATACACTATTTTAGTCACAAATTCCATATTTTTTTAAATATCTGGAAAACTAATTCTTTGAACTTAGAAAATCTAAAAATTATCAAGCACTTTATCATAACAAGTGCAGAACAAGAATAAACAATATAACATAATAAACGTTAAACACAGCCAAAAAGATCAGTAAATTTCTAAATCACGCCAATGAATCCTCCATATCCAATTTTAAAGACTTTGCATTCTTAGGTAATAAAACTACACTGGTTCTACATGCGGAGAATCATAATGGAATGGTAGAGATATTCACCTTTGAATCCTTCTTGATGTCTAATTTTAGACGTTTTACATTCTTAGGCAAAAGAAGATCTACAAGTGTATCTTGATATAGTTCCACCATGTAAGCCTGCATCATTGATACGTGAGAGGTCTACATAAGATCAATGCTGCATTACACAAAAACTCCGACCAAAAATGGAAAAAGCTATATTCATTCACCCATTTGAGTATTTATATTTTTTGTTTGGGCCATAATGTGAATATGTTTATTCACTAGATATATTACTAAAAAATTTCGAAGGCAGTGAAGAGAATAGTAAGGTATAAATCACCTTTAAAGAAAAAGAAAACTTGTTACTATCTCTCCTTAAAATTTTAAAAAGTTCTGCAGTAGCACGTGGGGTAAGCCCAGGGTTGGTTTCAGATCCATATATTGTAAATGTTTTTCCAGAACCAGTTTGACCGTAAGCAAATATGCAGACATTAAAACCATCTACAGCAGACTGCACCAAGTACTGCATGAAAATCACCAAAAGAAAGGCATTAGTAATATAACATTATCTTAAGCAAGAAGAGCTATTATAATCACAAAGATGATACAACAAAAATTACCCTTGTATCATCAAATACATCTTCTTGGGTAGCATCACCATCAAAGACACGATCATATACATGCTGCTTTGGTTTATCATCTTTCCACGGATGTTCAATTGTAAACTCATCCATACTAGTAAGAACATCTCTTTCTTTCTCAGCAATCTCTTTTTCAACAAGAGGTCTTCGACGACAGTAAACTCTGATCTTACCTTTCATATCTGAAATAAAACCAAATTGATGTTGTATATATGTTAATGGTATAATAATATTCACAATCATGTTGATATACTTTTTGTTGCTCACCTTCTATTGTGTTAAAATATCGCTTCCGTAAAACTTGTTCTTCCTTATAAAGAGCTTCCATTTCAGCTAGTTGAGCCCCTTGCATCCTTAATATGGCAGCTGTTTGTTCATTCTTTCTGTCAATGTCCTAAATAAAGAGAACAGAGAGTTATATAATAAAATGACCCTATATTTTGAATTTAACCCAAAATGAAATAACTTAGTGTGATGAGACCTTGAAGTGCGCTATCATACAATTGGAGCAGTGAAAATAAAGGAAAAAGATTAATAGAGTATCGAAAAGACCTCTTTCATTTCTCTCAATTCTTCCAGTTCCCTCAAATTATTCTGCAATGCAACCAACTCAGAGTCCTTGACTGAAAGAGTGGATTCAGCAGCAGCTAATTCTTGTCTGGAACTTTGAAGTTTCTTTTCAAGGTTATACACTTGAGATTTCAGGGCTTTGCGATCTTGCTCAAATCTCCGTTCAAGAAGATTAATCTGCATTTCAACAACCACCATGATGTTGATTGATCATTATCTGAAAATTAGATGTTCTAATTTTAAATACCGAGTTTAAATGTTATATATTGCCTCATCAGCATTCTTCTTCTCCAGCATTGATAGCTTCTGTTCCAAAATCAACTTTTCATTTGATAATCTTTTAATAGTTTCTTCTGCTGTAAGCAGCTCTACTTTACGAAGTTTTAGCTCATCTTCAAGCTTATTTAGATCCTGTTCATCAAAAGAGAAAACCATATTAATCAAAGGTCGTGTTAAACACATGAATAACCACATTTTTGAAAGTATCTTACCTCGCTATTTGCTCTGTCAGACTCCTTTTTTGTGTTCTCTACCATCATATTACTCAACTTGGCCAATCTTGCTTCCATATTCCTTTTCTCTAGCATTGCAGCCTAGTAGATTTCATCATCAGTAAGACAGGTAGATAGTGCAAAAGTAAAAGAGGACCAGTTCTATGAAGTAAAGATATTTACCTGAAGTGCCTTATCTTTTTCATTGCACATTGATCTAAGCCTATCACGATCACATGTAATTTCCTCAAGATTTTGTTTATCAGCATTTAAGGATTCTTTCAAGGCCTCCAATTCTTCTTGCATTTTCTCTTCTTGCATTTGCTTTTCACGCAATTCTTCCAGCAACTATTCAACATAGATTAACCATTAAAACATATAGAAGACAACTTACATTAGGAACTTTGAGCAGTATGAATATAAAATTCTTCTATTTAAATTGAATATGAAATTATATGCACTGATGCCTGATACCAGGCATGCTTCATCAAAGTTTGATGCATCCAACAGATTATGTCCGAATAAAAATTTATAGGCAGGAGCAGGAGAAGGTTTCATTATTCTACCCCAACACAACTAATAACAAAGCTGTATTTTAGCCCTTGTGGCCCTCTAGTTCAAAATTTCATATTATTGCTCGCTTTCAATTTTCACAATTGGCAAATCCTAGGGATTCCCTTTACCATGCAACAACCCAAAAGAAATGTATTCTAGGTATAATGGTTCATTTTGTGCTTGTTGCACAATCTGCTTAATATTATTATTGTAAACATTAGAAGCTTAGACTTACTTGATCAGCATTTCTTTGAGATTCTTCAACAGCTTTTGTTAAGTCTTGAACACGCTTCTCATATATTTCTAAATTAGGAGTCTTAAAATTGTTAGCAATATCTCCATTTACAGAACCACCACCAGAAGATCGTGCTTTTGAATAGCGGCGCAACATTACATCATTGATATGTGTCTGAAGAGCTACACAAATTTCCTCTCCCTACAAAGAAAAATAAACTTCCAGTAAGGCAGAAGAGCTTCAAACTGCTAAGTGATGTAGATCTTAAATGCAAAATTAAGTGCCCATATCAATAAATGTTTATACCTGCTTGGTTTCAAACTGGAATATGTGAAGAACACCTGCAACTCGCATTTTAAAAAATACTGCAGTATTGCTACTTCCAAACTGCATTATGTCTCTTAACTCAGCTGAATGAAGATATTCTTTTGGAACTGGACGGAAGAAATGAACCTAGAGTAGAACAAAAAAGCCACTATTCATTTTTAACCTAGAGTAGAAAAAAATTCTAAACAAATTTCTTTTTCATTTTAAAAAAATCTAATTGTATCAGCTTTTCTATTGTTACCCCTCTCTTGTTAATGCCCAATATTATTTTCCCAGGCAGAAGTCCAATAGGATCATCAATCTTGCGAACATGGAAGAAAACGGAATTCCCATAAGGAAGTGCTCTCAATATACGCAGGAACTGCTGTCTTGCCTCATCTTTTGTCAAATGCTCCTATATAAAATAGAAGAGTATCTTGAATCAGACAAAAAGGAATTCAGCAATATATTTCTTCTGTTGCGTAGAGGAGTATGTTAAAACCTAAAGCAGACAATAATTTCTATATTTAAAAGTAATTCACTAGTAAGTGGAAAATTACTGAAATAACATTCACAACAAAAGGGTTTACGAAACAATTAATAGCAAAAACTACAAATCTCATATATTAATTATTAACTAAAGGTTAAAGCATAAAAATTAATTGACTTTGGTAATGTCCAAATACCATACCAATGAATGATAGCGAGAAAGAATGTCCAGCTCCCATTCCCGTTTTGCTCGTGTTATTGCAATTTGTCTGGGCAGGAATCTCTCCAGAAGTGAATCCCAGTCACTGAGAAATACAAATCCCAGTCAATTGAAGTCCCAGAAGTTTACAAAGAAGAAAGTGTCCAGCTCACTCAGTAAAGCAACAATAATACAAGGTGTTATGCTGACAAGAATCAAATGAAGCTAAATACTATTGCAAGATACTTTGTAGGCACTTACGTGCATGTTTCAGGTGCTCTAACAAATCCTATTTCAGCCAATATTTGCAATGCAGATAGTTGGGCAGCATCATCCCTTCCAACAGGATAATTACCCAGAATATAATCATGTTGTAACTGTAGCAACAAATACCCAGAATCAAAAAATTGTAGAACTTCAAGAAAAAGTTACATATATTTATGAATTTCTAGGACTTCAAAATGAAAAGACATACTTGAACATAGGACAATTGAACGAACATTGGATCTGCTACAGCTTCATCAGACTCTCGAAATAGCCTTTTCTTAAATATCAGTTTACAGTGCAAGATTTCCCCCTTACTTCGATCTTTTGCTGCCTTAAATTCCGCCAAGAGGTCCCCTATATATTTGTTATCATCCAACGCAATGTACTCCTCTGTGTACCATAAAAGAGCAGTTAAACCACTGATTCCAGCAAACTTTTTTAATGAAAATCTAGTTAAAAAGTTAACATCAATGAGAGGAAAAGATACATGCCATTTCCAGAATCAGGTGATTTGGAGCTGGTCACAACTTTACGGCACTCAAACAGACTAAAGCTAGTGTGTGTTGACAGTTTAATGATCCCTGCAAGTTCCTGAAGCAATTGCTAAGTTAATTAACCAAAAGAAGGTAATTCAAACAAGTAAAATAAGGACAAAGGAAATGAGCAAAATTATCATAAAAAAAGAAAAGCCTCAGTGAATTTATTTTCATTATTTAGATTTTTTTATAGAAATTCATTATTTAGATTATTAGTTAAGAACATGCCTAAGTGAGAGGGCAGTAAGGAATAGCAAAGTAGAAAGTTAATCCTTCCACGAATTACTCACAAAATCAATTTGTCAGCTACACATTCAGCTTATCAAATTTAAATTTCCAAGTTGATAGTTAATTCTTAATAGACAGTTTTATGTCTAACTCTAGGGATTAAAAATCAATTCCATGTTGCTACCTCAAGCTTTGCAGACTTGTTATTCCAGCCATGGATTAACAGCACCTAGAACCCTTAATCCCAATGAATTTGAAATTTGCTGCATGTGGATTTTCTTTATTCGATTGGGTAATTATATTAACTACTAAATATTCATCTAGTCTACCTTCACTTATGCCATTCATAGTCTCCCCCTTATTTATTTTCCCTACTTTAATTTTTCAGTATTCCAAAATATTTTATACATATATAAATGCAAACAATTGCAGATAAAAGCAATTAAGGGTTCCAAAGCACCTCAACAGCATCAGCAACTGTTGTTGCCATGTCATATGTAATTTCTTCAAAAGTTTCATCCAGGAAGAACACTATAGTTGTAAGCTTTCTCCCAGTCAGTAGAGCTTCAATCTCCTCACGCCCAGGCATAATATGCCTCGGCCCAGCCTTGACAGATCGCTTCAAGGCATTTAATGTATTTAGCGCAAGGGCTTGGATTTCAGAATCAGTAGTTGCATTATGTGCTAAATTATGAACGTATTCAGATATATATCCTCCAATGTCTTTACTAGGCGGCATGGAAGAAGCGCATAAATACATCAGCTCCCAAGCTTTAATCAAATATTGCCTGTATTAAGACATGAGAGATTTTAGCAACTAGCACATATTATTATTCAACAGTCAACACTTAAGAGTCTAACCAACATAAAGACTAATATTAAATGCAAGATATGCATACCTCTCAGGGTTATTTCTAGTTTGTTTTGATATTTGAACGAAGAGTTCATCTCGGAGTTCCGAACGCTTCAAACTTTGCTTGTATAGTTTCCCTACAAGCTCAACTCTTTCGTCTAAGCTTATAGGAGTTACATGATCAGATGAGTCTACTCCCATATATTTCAAAATTATCTGAAATAGTTTTGTTGCCCGGCTTACCAAATCACTATTAATCTTAAGCAGTGATGTTGGTATAGGATCCTACAAAATTTGTGAGTTAGCTATCTGTAGTTTTAGAAATTTTAATGACATATATTTCACCAAAATTGGTCTATGTACCTTTTGGAAACACAACATTTCCTCAAATGTATACTTCTCTCGAACTTGAGGGCCTACAGATCTTTTAGAAAAAAATCCACGTTTCCCAGCAGAATGAATTTGTTTCTGCATCAATCTTAGAAACCCATCCACCTATAACAAACAACATTAAGTAAAACTAAGTGATATTAAATAAAGATACATGGGTAAACAGCAAGGTCAAGAAGACTTGCATTATAGTTAGACTAGTACACACAAACACACACACACATATATATATATTCCTACCTGGAATTTATCTATCAAGGGTACAGCTCCAGCGAGTTCTGCTGGAATAGCCATTGTTAGTGTTCTTGGTGTGCTGCAAGAGCAGGAAACAAATTAAAATACTAAGTCATATTAGGAAAATTGAGTACATGAGATACTCTTTTGGAGGAATTATACAACAATATTAAAGAAAGGAAAGAAAATCTTTAAGTCAACAACTAATATTTGAAGGAAGGAATGATACTGACGGTGGTGCAAAATTGGAGCTATCACTGTCATAGTCATCACCATTGACAACAGCAGCATATTTATGCAAAGGAGTATCCTCGTTACTAAAGGAAGATCTGTTTGTCCTCACACTTTGGGCCATGGATGATGGCATATCAATGGTCATTTTGTTCAATCCAACTGATAAATGGAAGTTAGTCGACCTGCATGATATTATATTGACATAAGAGAGCAAATTTTTAGCTTGCTGATATTAGAAAAAACACAATCAGAAAGTAATGAAGAACCTAGCTTATGCCCAATTTTTTAACCCTTGCCTAGACAATCCCTCTACACCACCACCAATAACTGAAACAAAAACCTATGAAAACGTCAAGGAAATAAGAAAGGAGGAGATTGAGGAAAGCTGTAATGAGAATGTACAAAAGATCGACACGACTAAAGACCCACCCAGTAAATTAATTGGCAAACAAAACCCAGAAATTGAAGAGCTAAAACATTAGACTAGGAAGTAGAAGATCGACAAAACTAGGAAGTTTTTAGCTGGATACGCACTTTCAAACACTTCACTTTCACTGCTATGGCTACACCCACTTCGAAGAGAGGCAGAAAGCAGATAATGCAGTTCAAGCGCGCGCCCTCAACGAAAATAGGGATCGAAAATAAAATAAAATAAAAAATAAAAATCGAAAGGTTTTCAGCAGCAACGAAAAACAATGGCAAGCGTCTGAAATAGCCGTAAGCGAAGTAGAGAATGGCAGATAAGGTACCTGTGTGCTGTGCAATATAAGAAGACATAGAGAGAGAGAGAGATCTGGATGAAGTCAATCGGAGTCCAAATCGTGGCAATGAGGGAAACAAAAAGAAAAGCGTGAGGTTAAAGAGAAAGAGCGAAAGTCACGAGAGCATTATAAATGACATTAGATGCTTTTTCTTCTTTAAAAATTTTGAGGGAACGAAAGGAAGAAGAAATTGAAGATTGAGAAAGAGAGGGAGATTTAACAACTTCAGAACAACAATATATGCAAATGCAAATGCAAATGGATCTCTCTTCTCTCCTTCTCTGTAATACTGCCAAATGCTCATTTTTAAATTTTAAATTCACTATCAAAAGCTGCAACTCTATTATTATAGTTAAATATTATATATATATATATATATATATACACACCAGGATCTTTTAGAGTAATTTTTTTTATATTTTTTGGTGAACTTACGAGAAAGAAGAAAAATTGGGAGAGAAAAAAATAAAAAAAAAAATATTTTTCTTATTTCTATCTCTCTCATAACTTCACCAAGAAATGTAGAGAATCTTATCTCATATATATATATAAGTTTACATGTTAAATCTCTTTTTAAACATATACTCAAATATTAAATCTACTGGCTAAAAAAATATATTATATCTACGTAATAATTTTATGTAAAAATAAAACATTTCAATTTATTTTTCCCATTCAAAATAATATGAATTAGTTAAATTTTATGGAATGCATTTAAACTTTATTTGCCGTGTTTGTTAATATATGAATTATGTTTCTTTAAGTAGATTTAGAAGTTAAAGCAAAAGTGCAAACACCCTGTTGAATTTTTAGTCATTTTATGAAGAATGATTTCTTAGGACAAAAATTTTATTGTCGTCCTTAATGTTTAGTAATGTTTTTTAATTTGGTTTTAATATTTGCTCAGTTTCAATTTAATCATTGTGTTTGTAATTGGTATCAATTTGATCTTTCAATTTTTCTTCTTTATCCCTCAATTTTTTTAAGTAATTTTAATATTTGGATAATAAAGTGATTAAATTAGTACTAATTGCAAAATAAATTACCAAATTGAAATTAAACAAATGTTACAGACCAAATTTGTATCAATTACAAATGTAATAAATCAAATTGAGATTGCACAAATGTTAGAGACTAAATTAAAAAGATAATACATGTTAGGGACATAATAAAATTTTTGTCATTTTCTTAACTATCATTAGTCTTCACATTCTTTATAAATAAATTATAAAGTTTGAGTATTGTATATAAATATAATAGCCGAGAAAACTCTATTGTCATTAGAGTGACCAACCAATAATGTGCAATTTTTTGTTTTATCACAAGTATTTTTTTATTGGCGGCAATTTTGTTCAAGCTAACTGAGATCTTCTAACGAGTGTAGAGCTCTCATAGCAGAGATTTTTACATACATAAAGAACGCAAATCCGAAACCTTTCTTAAAAAGAATAGAGTATTTGTTGATCCAACTAACCATAAGACGGTTATGTGTACATGATTTTTTGGTATGAACCATGGGTATCCTCCACCTATCTATTTTAATGGTCAAAGCGAAGATTAATCCCATTCGAGTCGGGTAGGAGCACAAGGGCGGCAAAGCTTTCCCAACCAAATTTTAAATAGCTGTATTTCCAAGACTGAAACTCGAGACCTTTAATTAAGCTGGAACAACCCCTTATTAGTTGATCCACGTTCGGTAGTATGTGTACATAATTTGGAGGTGAGAAAGGAAGGAATAAGGTGGGAGCCACAAGGTTTTTGTGAGGGAGTTCCTGGATGGGGCGGGAAGAGGCCAAACATTCGGCGTCCTCACTTCTGATTCCTGTCCGCCAAATAGCCCCATTTGTGTCTTTTACACACACAAAATTTGGGAACCATCCTCTAAAATTCTTCCTCTCATTCGTTTTTAACATTTTCAAACCTTCAATTTTCTACATTAACCTCTAAGTCAGTTCAATTTTTTAATGAACAATTATGAGTGATTCATGAATAAATTAATGGTAATTTGAAAAGTTTGTAGGTACACACACGTCTTGTATTTATCTTCTTCTTTTTTTTCATATAATGGCGTGTTATTTTATCACCTAAGAATGTTGGTCCATTTTTTTGAGGTGTAAGGGAAAATGCCATATGTATAAATGGACTCATTCAGAAGTAAGAAAGAGCCAAAGTATGTGCAAATATTAATTTAATTAATTACTCCTCAAACCCAAAGTTTAATTAATAATGCCGGCTTTGGCCTGTAGGGGTTAGAAACTAGAAAGAGAGTAAAATTAATAAATGTGTAATTTAAGTGACTCACGAGAATCTTCAGTTTTTGCATACATGCTTTTATTTCATTTCTATTTTCTACGTACCACAATTAATAGTGTGTTTGTGTGTGAATGTGATGTCAAACTCAAAACTGTGTGCTGCCAAATATGAATTGAGCATGGCTGGATGTGGATGGCTTGCATTTTTTTTTTTCCTTTTTAGGTGGCCCAAATTATTCTTTTGGTCATCAACGTTTGCACGAAGTTTAATATTGATCGTTTCAAAAAGTTATTTTAGGTCATCAACATTTTTTTTTGTCAAAATTGGTCATCCAGCGTAACTCCGTCTGGTTTTTTTGTTAAATGCTGACGTGGAAGTCTTATGTGGTACACCCTCTCTCCTATGTGTCATATTTGAATGATATGAAACATCTCTCGCTCCAATTCAGTAAAACTCATATCATCCAAATATGACACGTAGGAGAGAGGGTGTGCCACATAAGCATTCCACGTCAGCATTTAACAAAAAAAAACAGACGGAGTTACGCTGGAGGACCAATTTTGACAAAAAAAAAAACGTTGATGACCTAGAATAACTTTTTGAAACATTAAAGACCAATATTAAACTTCGTACAAACGTTGAGGAGCAAAAGAGTAATTTGGCCTTTTAGGTTTATAACTACTTTTTAATTAATTTGCCTTTTATAAACCTTCACCTTCACTTCTTCTTGGTCTTTTTGCATGTTTGCTTTAATGAAAATTTTCAGAAGACTAGAAATGAAATTATGTACTTCTGTTATATCTTTGTTTATAAAATACTTTAACAAGAATTAATATATGTATATGATTTATACAATTTATCTCTATTATTGATTTAAAAACAATTCACTTAATAATTGATATCTCTTTTCTTTAGCTAAATTTTTACAATTGCACTTTATTTGTACTCCATTTTCAACATATTTTCAAACATTTTTGTTTCTTTTGTCTCAGGATTTGTTTATTTTTCAAAAAATAGTTGTGTATTTGAAGGATAAAAATTGTATAAATTAAAAGAACTCCCTCACGTGATTTGCACATGCCACTTCCATCTAAAATTAGGACCACACACGAAACTACTGGCAAACTTTTAAGTGATAGGCAAGGCCAAATTACATAATACCAAAATGAATTTTACCCTTCAATTTGAGGATTTTAAAAGATGAAAGACAAATTCGAAACTAATGAAAAAAAAAATTATGCAAAAACAATGTTTATATTTACCAATAGATTGTTGGCTTTAAGTGATAGATAGTTTATTTTCCTTAAACAAAATCTATATTTCAAGTCTTATATATATATATATATATATATATATATATATGTAAAAACTCATAAAAAAATTATACTTATAGTATAGGATCTTAATTAACTCGAGCAAATAATCAAATTCCAACAAATTTATGAATATTGATAGTTTTGACAGAATATATTATTCAACAAAAAGAATTATATGTCTTTCTAATTTTGGATTTCAATGATCTTATTCAACAAAAAGTATGGGATATGACATGATGCAACTTGTTATACTATGCAATGGGTTATGTGGCACAATTGTAGCCATTGAGATGTGATCCAATTGCATTTTATGATGCAGCAAAATAATAAATATCACAATCTTATTAGCTGAAATTGCATTACATGATGCAACAAATTGCATCATAGACTCGCCCATGACAAATACAGTGTCTACTCAGAAGTTACACCAAACATATGCAACAAGAAGAAAGAGAAGAGTCTATTTTGGCATTTAAGAGAAGCATGAGAAAGTGAAGAGGGTGATGAGAAGCAATCTTTACTCTTCAATTTGAGTGGCCCCAATTTAATTTGTATTGTAAAACACCAATCTAACCCACATTCAAATTCTTTAAAGTGGTTGTTGGACAGTCTAACTTTTAGTTTGGCAACAACTCAATTCAATTTCTCTCCCTCTCTTTTTTTCTTTTTCTCTTTTGATTTTTTCTTACTAACCAAAATAGCTCTCTCTTCTGTTTAGATGATTGTGTGTCCCATTTAACCAAACGATGATGATTATTAATTAGAATTTACAACACACAACACTTTCTCTCATTACTCATTATATCCACTAGCATTTCCAAGGAAATTAAAAAATGTAATTAATTAAAAAGTCAACTCCCATTCCTCTTTTTGCATTAAAGGGTTGATTTGCCTTCAAGTTTCTTCCTTATTTATCTTGATTTGGGTCAAAATTTATCTACACTATTGTCTTTTCCATTGGAAAAAATGATATTGTTATAGTTTTTACAATTCACCATCTTTTATTTTCAAAAAATAAAAATCTCCACACGTTTTATTTTCATTAAAATAATCTTAGAGTAAAAATATAAGAAATTGTATTCAAATCTAATCATCTTTAAGGCAATTGCTTAACAAGTATTTAATTGGTTGATACAATTTTTTTTTTCAATTAGAAATGATTAAAGACTCAATCAAACAAATTAGATATTTTTTTAAAAACAAATATCCTAAACATGGATAAAAGTTTAGTGGTACCATACTACTGAAATTCAGTATATCCCTCCAATCATGTAAAGCTATTTATTAATATTAATAGAAATTCACATTAATAAGGACCACCTTAAATAGTTTAGGAATCAACTGATGATTAAAGGAATGTACTAAAACTCAAAACTATCGTACCACTGAACATCTACTCCCTAAACATTCTATTATTTTTTGTAAGAATATCCAACATTCTGTTTAGCAATATCTTATCTTTTAAAATTCAAGACCAACTACTACATTTGTTGTTGATGAATGATGAATGAATGTAATTAGAGTGTTTTTGCAATATTTATGTCAAAATATGAAGCCAATGCTTGCTAGGCCCTAATGAGGTAAACAAGCTAGGTGGTCCTATTGCAAGTATATATTGACACACCTAACCTTTCTTTGAGTTTTCAATGTCACCTCCATATTTGTACATTACAAAACAAAGAGACTAATAAAATGGTTTTATGTTATAATTCAATGATATTTTTGGTAATTTAAACACGTACAATACAATTATTTATACTAGCTAAATATATGGCCTGCCAAATAAACAAAATCTCCTTTAGGTTTTCCAAATATTGCCTGACTCCATGTTAATTAAAGAAAATTTCTTAAAAAGGATTTTAGTTGTAAAATAACAAAATAATATAATACTTGTTCCCCTGCTTCAGCAAAATGAACCAATAATGTCATTTTTATTGGGCTATTAGCCCACTCATTTTGGGCCAGTCAGAGTTCTCACTCTTAAAAAGCCCACCATATTGCCTCTTCTTTTAAGCTAAATTAACAAATCGTCCATGAAAAGTTCTTTTCTTTCATCTTTGGCCCAAGAAATATTAGTCTCACACTAACTTATCACTATAACTTTTGAATCTTGTACATATTACCTACATTAGTTTGACGAAATATAGTTCATGAAACGTAATTTGTTTTCTTTGAAAAGGTTGATCTTTAAATTAAAGATAAATCCTCTTAATCTAATTTTTCAAATAATTCATTAATCAAAATAACCCTTTTGTTAGATACTTTTTTTCTCAATTACTAAACGTCAACTATGCAGGATGACTATTAATTTGCTCCACAAGCAAACTTATCTAAGAGGCATTTTCTCGGAAAAAAGATGTTAATGCAAATTTTCTCACAATTGAATCATTTATCTTTGTATATTTGTTTAAATCACGTTGGTTTAAGAAAAAAGTATAATGTGGATAAGATGAAATCACAAATTAAGTTACGTTTAGTAAGATTACCAAACAGTAAAATATATGTATTCTCATATTTTTTTTAAAAAAAATTTTATCATATTTTATTTTAATTTATAGAGAAAGAGAAGACGCATAAAATACGGCTCAACCTCCTGAACGCCAGCACAGCCATGAAAATCAAGGGATGAAATTGAAACTAAAGTCAAACCTGAGGTCTAAAATAGTATTTTCCTCCAAAAATTAACGAATATTTTAGTGCACAACCTGTACGGACATAGACGCATACCGCATTAGCAATGGAAATGGTTGCTCCCGTCTCGCTGAAACCTGCACCCATACTTCCTCCTCAGACACACTTGAATCTCAACTATGATCAAACCAAAATCCATTCTACACTTTCTCCTTCTCACAATCTCTCCCTTCTCCTACCTCCCAAACCTCAAAATCTTCCTCTCCATCCCATCTCCACCATTTCATCACAGCCCCTTAATCCCCAAATCACTACTTACAGTACCTTCCATTATTGCAGGAACAAGCACAAGACCGCAAAAGGGTACGCCCCTAAACCTACTACAACCTCTGATATCCTTCGCTTGATGGATGGTCTCGCCTTCTCCATACCCATCGACATCTACACTATTCTCATAGAAGAGTGTACTGTTTCTGGGGATCCTAATACAGCCATGGAGTTGTTCACTCATATCACCCAAAGTGGTATTATTAAGCCTCCCTTGACTCTGCTTAATCGGCTCCTTGTAATGTTCGTGTCATGCGGTTTGGTGGAGCATGCCCACCACCTGTTTGATAAAATGTCTGTGAGGGACTTCAACTCATGGGCAACCTTAATTGTTGCTTATTTCAATGATTCTAATTATGAGGAAGCCATAGGATTGTTTCTCGGTATGATTCACCAGGTGGGTATGTTGGAATTGCCTAAATGGGTCCTGCTCTGCCTTCTCAAGGCATGTGGCTGCACTATGAACTTGGGCCTGGGGAAGCAAATTCATGGATGGTTATTCAAGTTCAACATGTGTGATGATGTGCTTATAACTAGCTCATTGATTCAATTCTATGGGAAATTCAAGTGTGTGGAAGATGCAAACCTGGTCTTTAAACTAGTGTCACGCCACAACACCTTCACTTGGACAGCTAAAATAGTGAATGATTGTAGGAAAATGCATTTCTCTGATGTTCTTAGTGACTTCAAGGAGATGGGAAGGCAAGGAATAAGGAAGAACAGTTTCACACTTTCTAGTGTGCTCAAGGCATGTGGAAGAATGCTAAGTCATGGACACTGTGGGCAACAGGTACATGCTAATGCCATTAAGCTTGGATTGGTATCAGATAGTTATGTGGAATGTGGTTTGATAGACATGTATGGAAGAAGTGGGTTAGTAAGAGAAGCGAAAATGGTGTTTGAGATGATCAGAGATAGAACAAATATTGCTTGCTGGAATGCAATGCTTATGGGATACATACAAAATGGGTTGTACATTGAGGCTATTAAGTTTTTGTATCAGATGAATGCAGCTGGAGTGCAACCCCAAGAGTCTCTGCTCAATGAGGTAAGAATTGCTTGTGGTAGTAGTAGAGATTAGAGTAGTAAAATGGATCTTCTAGAATTGTTTTTTTTAGGGAGAGAAAGAGATAAAGGATACGGCATACGGCTCATAACATGTGGGTTCCCCCCTCTATCTTTATCTCTAATGATGGGAAATAGCACAATATCGGAGGATCCACTCCTGAAAAGAAGTAGAATTCACATAGCCTAGAAACTTTGAATGAATCTATGAGTTCATCAAACTTACAGTGCATGTGTATATATATATAGATACTTTTATAATTTGATATTAAAAGGCTAAAATGTTCATAATTTCCTATAATTATAGGTCATGTATAGAAACCCTCTCAATTATAAAATATTGACATAGAATCATTTCAAACTTTTTTGCAATTTGTAGAAGAAAAAAAACTCTATTCATTTATCTTTTTCATCCAAGATCCTAAGTCCTAACTAAATGATAGTCATATCAAGTTATTTAATGTTTTTTCCATACAAGAAATAAATTTTGAGACAGTGTTCTTTATAAGACTTAAAGTTTAAAAGTATTTTTGGACAAGCCCTACAGTTCAAGGAGTTATTTATATTTTGGTAAAATTTAATTTTGTGGGCATGTTATTGTTCCGTTCGAATTTTGGATGAAAATTTTAATATAAGATTTTTTTAACACAAATTACAAAATTTAAGGAAAAAATCTATATTAAGCAAGAAAAGGGAGTGCTATTTAATAGTGTAATATTTAAATTTCCACTGACACATAAGCTTATGAATAGGAATTTGTTTGTTTTTATTTGGCACTAAACACAAATAACAATTGTGATTCCTATGATTGGAGGTGAGAATGTGCAAGGGAATGAGGGATTCCTATGTTTGGAGGATTGATGAGTTTGGTTCATTCCTTTATATAAGAGTTTGTACAAATCCTCATAAAATGGAGGTTTTGTGAGATTACTATGGGAAAGTTTGAGGATTTGACAAAATTGTCCTATCTAAAATGTAAAATTACTTAAAATTGTCATCCTTGTAATTTTTTTATGAAGGACAAAATTATAATCTTATTCAACTCTCAATTTTGACATCTTATCAAACATAATCATCTCATTTCTTTTTTCATTCTCATTATCTCAAAATAAATTTGTATGGAGCGATTTCCATTCCTAGTAGAATTCAAAATTTTGTGTGGTGACTTGTGAATGATGCTTTGCCTAATCTGACTAATTTAAGAAGACATCATATGGTAGTGGAGAACATGTGTTTAGACGTTGGACCAACTCATGGAATAACCATAATATGGACTTTAATGTTTTGCTTCTGTTAGTCATTAGTATGAAGATATCAATACTTTAGTAGTGGAGAAAGATGGACAAGGCAACAAGGAAGCTCATCAAGATATCACATGCATGATGCTTAATTGCTTATGCAGAAAAACATATATATATATATATATATATTTCTCTCTCTCTCTCTTAAAGTCTTGTCCAAAGTAGAGAAAGGCAAATTTTATCTGCCTAGAATTGGATTAACGAATGGTCCCTAGCTTTCTTGTTGGCCCATTTAAAACGAAATCATATTCTCACTTTACAGTGAAGCAAATAATTTCTTTTTTCTTTTTATATAAAAAGAGAGGGGCACTAGGGGTATTTATAACCGAACAAAATCGATGCACTTGAACCAAACCAAACTGAATTAGCATAAACCAAACAAAACCGATCAATGTTTGGTTTGGTATGTCGAAAAATCGAACCAAACCGCATACACATACATGTATATATATGTACATATTATGTTAAAATTTATAAATAATAAAGTATAAAATTTGTTTTTAGAAGGTTATATTAAATTTAGTCAATCTAAAAATTAAATTTTAGAACTAAGTTAATTGTATATTGTAAGTAAATGAAATATTACTATACTTGTTTATTATTTATATTGAATAAAATTATATTTTTTATTAATAAACTTAAATATGTAAGTTTGACTGTTTGAGGACATAAAAGTCCTAAATTGCCAAATCGAACCGCTCAAAACCGCTTTGTTTATGGTTTGGTTTGGTTTAACGCTATCAACTTAAACTAGTAGGTACACTAAATTTTTACTAAAAACCGCCCGCTGAACACCCGTGGTGCCGTAAGACTAGCTACTGCGTAATGAATAATTGATGAGAAGATTTTTTTAATCCCATTCTCTTTTGTCTATAACAATTATATGGTTTCATTGGTTTGAACTAAATTCAGATAATTTTTTCTTTAATGTAAAAAAACTTCAAATAATTATTTTTAAAAAATTATATATTTAACTCAAAATAAATAACATTGAAATAATAGTTTTATAAATAAAATTTGTAATAAATTATACTTTTTTTAAAAAAATTAATAATCTCTTTATAAGTTATTTATTCACTTTTAGTTTTAAGAGTTGGTGTATATCCCTAAAATAAAATGATTACAGTAAATATGACTCAACATATGATTAGTTGGAGTGAAAAATATTTTTTTTTTCTTAAATAAAGTCTTAAATTTGTATCTTGTATAAAAAAATTATTTTTGTTTGGAGATCTTTACTTTCATTGTGTGGCATCCATTAGCTCGATTTATATTACCAAATAAAACTTTTTAGATAGTGGTAACTTTAACAAGAATTTTAATTTCCTGTGGCCACTAGCAAAATCTTCAAATTTAAGAGACTAGAAAATTATGATTTTGTTTCATAAAAAAAAAATTGTGACTTTGTATTTTTCTTATAAGAATCCTTGAAATTATAATTTATTGCCACATATATAAATAATTAAATATAATTGACATTTTTCTTTTGAAACAAATATAATTGACGTTTTGAAGTAAATCCAATTAAAGAAATTAAAAGGGCTGTCCTTTGTGGCCTTAAATATCTACCAATACATACGCGGAGAAAACGAAATCAGGACCCACTCATTGCTTTAATAATTTAAAATTAAGTTGTCTCCCCTAACTTTAACTCAAATTTAAAATTTGTCCCTTAAATTTTATTTATTTCACTTTAACCCTTTAGTTATGTTTTAAGTAAATTACGCCAATAATTCTCCTTGAATTTTGATCAAATCTCTATTTTAATGTACTTTTTGTTAATAAAACTAGTATTATATATTATTTTCAAATAATAAAATTATCTGACTATCTTAATATTATACTAAGGATATCAATTTAAATGTTAATATAATTTGATCTTTATTTATTATTATATTGAAAAAATACAATTCTATTCTTTACAAAAATAATAATAATCTTTATTACCAATAAATCAATTAAAAGACGGGTAATTATAATTTACTCTGCAATTTTTTATGTTAGCAATAGATTTACGTGACTGAAAGTTGAAGGGGAAAACAAGTAAGAGTGATATAAATAATGGGTCTAGCTTATAAGGATTAAGACTATAATGTATTTTTTTTAAATCTTTTTTTCACATGAATAAACATTGTGAATCTTTTAATAAATTAAAATAATCCAAACTTATAGACACCATATTAAATAAAGAAAAAACCTTAGGTTTAGTTTTTATATATTTCTTATTAAATTCTCTAATAAAAATCATTTATGGATATGATTTATATAATTGATTCACTTATTTTTAAAGGGCTAAAATGCATAGAAAATTTAAGTTATGGATATATAATATACATGAGTTTTAAAGTTTTATACTCAACTCTCTCGATCTTTTAATTTTGAGCACTTAACACTCCTTCGTCTCGTTTTTAACACTTTCCGATCAAATTAGTATTTTTTATTCAGATTAGTGAAAAGTATTTTGATAATTTTACTTAAAATCTTAAATAAAAATGTTGACGTATATAAAAAGTGTTAAAAAATTATCAAAACACCATTTTTTAGTTTAAATAAAAATGTTAACATAACAAAAAATGTTAAAAAAATATATACGAAAATCTAAAGGATATTGAATGCACGAAATTGGAAGGTTTTAAAAATTGAATACAAAATTTTGAAACCTAAAGATATATTTGGCTTAAAACTCCTAGTCTTATGTGCATTTTATTTTCTTTCAAATTTGTGTCTCTTTATACAATGGGCAAGTGTGTACATATATATGGTTCACATCATAATTATAAATGCAGCATTGAAGCTTTGCTTCAAAGTGCATGTCGTTTTGATATGAATGAAACTCTTCTTCTTTCAGGTGGGGTTCAGAGTTCAGACGTTATATGGTGAAATTGACATTTTAAATTAATAAAAAAATATAGGTATATATATATATTATTAAAACTGTTTATATATTCATCTAATCACTCCATATCATTTTAATTTATGAGAAATTTGTAAAGAAAACTCATAAATTTTAGATTATTCACACGTAATATTTATGAATTTTTAAATACTGCATTCAAATTTTTTGTATTTTTAATTTTAGGCACATGGTTCTCTTTATAAAGAATTTATTCATTTTTTAATAAAATTTCATCACGTTAACAAAATATTTTTTTTATGTTGGTATTTTTTTAACAAATTAAAGTATATTTTAGTCATTTCTTAAAAAAAATAATCAAAATAACTTTTAAGTTTATTTGATTAGTTTTGAAATGGTCAAAATATTCTTTGATTAATTTAAAAAGTACTTGACATGGTGTTTCTAACAAATTGAAATTTCGTTAAAAAAATAAACAAATTTTTTAATAGAAGAAATTCTATACCCAATAAACGAATTGTTTATAATAATAGAATTTGACAATAAACGAATTGTTTATAAAAATAAAAGTTCAAACTTCGAATAATTTCATTTAGAATATTGTAAAATGTCTGTAATAAACACGCAAAAAAAAATCTCCATAACATTATATCAAAGTTTAGGAATATTAAATTTAATTTGATTAGAATGATATAATTTAATGTGTGTATATATATATATATCTTAACATTTATGTAATATTTTATTACTATTTTACGTAAAAAAAATTAAAATGATACAACTATAATAAATTTGTATCAGACAGAGATTCTTGTGCATCAAATACATAGTGAAGAAGAATTATGGGACGATCATGATTCATGATAGATAGTGAGGAGAAATTTGTATGTATATATATCATGCATATATTATTATATTTTGGCCGAATCATGCATATATTATTTGTATATTGAATAATAATATTTATTTATTAATATTATAAAAAAATAATAATACAACAATAAAAAAATTGGAAGAGACAGAGATTCTTTGTGCTTTGCCTAAAAAAATTTTATGCATATATGATATATGTTGTATATATTATTTATATATTGAATAATTAATAATAGTTATTTATTAATATTTATTTCATTTATCAACTAAGTTTTTTTAAAATTTTATAATAAATAAATATTATTAATTAATACATAAATAATATTTCACAGTAGGCAGTAGCTATCAATTTTTGGACAGTGAGTTCCATTGACAGCAGAGACAGACAAGTCTTATCCACACTGCTACTTGGTCCTTTAATTTGGATAAATAGGTTCCTTAATTTCCCCACCTATGGTGGTAGGGTTATATTAAATAAAAAAAAAATTGTGCTTCAATGTAATTATCTTTAAATAAAAATATCAATTTAAAATTATACATTTTATCTTAATTTAATTTCTAAAGATGCCATTTTATATCAATTTAATTTTTAAATATTTACGGTTAGTTATGTTAACAGTTTAATAAATAAATATTAGGTCAAATTATTCTTTTGGTCGTCAATGTTTGTGCGAAGTTTAATATTGGTCCTCAACGTTTCAAAAAGTTATTTTAAGTCCTCAAAGTTGTTTTTTTTTGTCAAAATTGGTCATTTAGCGTAACATCCGTCTGATTTTACTATTAAATGCTGACGTAGAAGGTTTACGTGGCACACCCTCTCTCCTACGTGTCATATTTAAATGACATGGCACCCTCTTTCACTCAAACTCAACAAAACGACGTCATTTTGGTTCATTTAAATGTGACAAAACAGCGTTATTTTGCTGAGTTAGAGCGAGAGAGGGTGACATGTCACTTAAATATGATACGTAGGAGAGAGGGTGTGCCACGTAAGCCTTTCACGTCATCATTTAATGGAAAACCTGACGGATGTTATGCTAGATGACCAACTTTGACAAAAAAAAATCTTGAGGACCTAAAATAACTTTTTGAAACGTTGAGGATCAATATTAAATCGCGCAAACGTTGAGGACTAAAATAGTAATTTGGCCTAAATATTATTGAGACAAATTATATAGTTTAAAGATAAATTTGACATTTTAATTTTTCAGAAATTAAGTGAAACAAATTATATCATTCATAGGTTATTGATATTTTCATCTTTCATAAATGAATTAAATTAAAATAGAATTGTATTTTTTTAAGAATTAAAATGAAAAGGGTGGATAGAGACCAATTAAATTAATTAATTATTGGTAATAAAATTTGAAGGTCATAGTGATGGAAGTTTTGAAATGAAAACTAAGCCGTCTACAATTTCAGCCACTTTTTTTTTTTTGAGAAAATTTCAGCCACTTTTTTTTTTTGTAAAAATGTTAGATTTTTTCTGCTTTTTATGATTTAAATAATTGAAATTTTATAATTGGTTTGGTTGTATAAAATAAAAAGAGCATATTTTACCGCACAAACAATACTAATCCACCAATTAAATTAGGACAGGTTCGCTTGTAAGATTAATTGTAGAAAATAAAACTTCCCTATATTGATTATAGTAGTCCCAAGCTTTTTTAAAAAAAATTAATTATTATATTTATTTATAGAGGCCTACATTAGGTGGTGTAATACGTATATCTCTTTAATTATTGTCTCTAAAATTTAATTACTACAATAATAATAAAATATCATTCGTCGAAAAAATTATTCCTAATAATAAATTATAAATCTCGCAATATTAAAAAAAATCAAAAGAGTGAATACCCAATCATTAAAAAAAATAGAGGCCTAATCAAGTTTGGTTGGTCTAGTTAGCTCACTAGGTCGCTTAAGCAAGTGTTAGGGGGTTCGAATCCCATTTTGTATATGCACCAACCAATTGGCCAGCGACAAACCTTTAAATGGAGCTCAGATCCACGAAAAATTAGTCCTTAACCTGTTAGACTAGAAGATACCTTAGAAAAAAAATAGAAGCCTACATTAAAAGTTGATTGAAGGTGGTCCCCTTGGGCAATTAATTTGATTTGAATTTGCAAATAATATCAGCATTCATCTCTTTCTTCAACCATACACTTATGAGAATCCTATTGTTGAGTAGTGATTGATAGCACTACATTTGATTGCTTCACTCTATATACTTGCCTTCTATTGAAAGACATGCTACTCAATTTTTAGTTTATTGGATTGCAGAAAATATGTGGTTTTTTTAAGAACAATATATGGTTGGTTATGGTGAAGTTGGATAAGAATAAGAATAGCAAATGTTTTGAAATATCAATTTCAACATCCCTTGACTTAGGGTGTGGTTTATTTTCTTTTTGTCATCAACTACAAAATAATTTATTAATAATATGTTTTAAAACAAAAAATTGCCTTCCAAATCTATCACTTGCCCCTTAATTATCAGTTAGATGTCTCTTTACCCACTAACGTCATATGCTGGCCCATTAAAGCCCTTAAGACGAGACTCCTTTACAGATGGTTTATTATCAAGAAAATAATTATGGAAATGTTCAGTATCTTAAGAGGTTGAGTATTTTTTCAGTTTTTTTTTTAATTTTTTATTAAAGTAAGATTAAGATAAGAGAAAGATAAATGCAAAAATTTGAAGAGATTGAACTCTTTTATAGAAGAGCCCTATTACCAAATGAACATAGTCAAGTCCTTGAGGAAGGATTGATGCTGAAATGGTAACTCCAATGATTAAAAAAAAAAAAACTCATTGTATCATTTGTGGTGTGCATTGGGAGTATATATAAGAGCTTAGAGGACAAAGTAGTGGGGAAAGACGTTTAGACGGCCCTAAGTTATCACAAGTTAAGAATTGTACAATATTAAACGATGATATGAAGGTTCATTCGAGATTTGCTCTTAGGTGGCTGAACCGTCGGGGGCCATCCGACTCAAGTCGAGCTGGTAAGATATGTTGACTAATATCCCATTAATATATATATATATATATATATATATATATATATATATATTGATCAAAGTATTCATCATATTGGACATTATAAGTTATAACTACTCTCTCGAGTATTTTTAAATTTATTATTGAAGTGAACTTTATAACAGATGATATTCTATTGTCATTTTTTTAAAGATCAAACTAAAAAAATAATAATTAAAGAAATACAAATGTATTACCATTTACACGGTGTCAAATCTTAACTAATTATCGTAAAATTTTGGGGCTAAGAACATGTAGTTATTTGACAAGTCTTAAACACTAAACATCAAAGTAGATAAATTGCGGTGAAGAGTGAAAGACTTTAGGCTGAAGTAGCAACTTTGTCCTAACATACAAGTATAAGTATGCTCAGGGATATCCATTGGTTCTAAAATTTGGCATGAAACATTTTTTTCTAACGAATTATAGAATTTATGAAGTTATTTGGGGCTATATTTCATTGCTTAGCGCTTTGGTATGTGATATTTTTTGTTTGGCCAAACGCTTTGATACGTGAATAAAATCTCATTAGAATTGTGTTTTGCGTGAAATTTTCTTCTCCCTTCAAATTATTGAATCTTGGGGTTTGATACGACACGTGGGCAGCAAGATTTTATATTAGATTAAGGTGCCGTTTGGTAGCCGGTGAGTGTTGTAGAGAGAAGTGGAAGTGGAAATGAAAGTGGAAGTGGAAGTGGAAGTATGTGATAAAAAGTATGTTTGGTATGCAGGGAAATGGAAGTGGAATGTAAAAGTAATATTGTTTGGTATGGTGGGAAGAAATAGGGAAATAGAAAATAAAAGTATGAAAAACCTTTTTTGTTCTTACTTTTTTAAAAGCCACAAATTTTTTAAGGGCATTTTGGTCTTTAAACCAAACCTCACCTCACCTTCCCTCCACTTCCCTCCACATCATGAGGGAAGCTGCTTCCCTCTGCAGAGGTAAGCTTCACCTCACCTTCCCTGTACTGAAAGCATACTAAACATGCAGTAAGTTCATCTCACCTCACTTTCTCTGTGAGGAAGGCATACCAAACGGATCCTAATAGATTACGTGTGTTTTATTGAGGTGTATTATTCTGTTATAAATAGTTACTTGTTTAGTGAAATAACTTAACATCCGATTGATTTAGACTCTTAATTAACTCTAATATAATTTTATTATAGTCAATCATTGATCAAGATTGATAATTAAGATTTTGAAATTATTTCACCTTATCCTCGGACTAGTAGCCTCACTCGAAGAGGGCAAAAGTGATATTGTATTCTCTTATTCTTTCGGTGAAATCTGACAGGCATTATTCATCCATATCCTATTTATTCTTCTTTCTCTATCCATTTTTTCGAGTCGGTATAAATGTACAAACATAAAGTATTATGAAGAAAAATATTGTAGAATAAAAGAAAGTACGGTAGAGAAAAGTGATGAGAGAGATAGAGAAAAAAATTATGATAAAAAGTGTGTTTTATATATATAAAATATGATGTAAATTTTTTTGAGAATCATGAAATTACATGTAATGCACTGTTTGGTAAGTATACCAAATATGCCCATCATTCTTTCTATTTTGCATTTCTGTTTCATGGGTGCTAACAGGTTTTTTTTTAGTATATAATTGAAGTTTTAAGAACAAGATTGTCTTTTCCTTAATTGCTTAATTGGGAGGATGGTTTGAGAGTAGTATAAAGTGGAGTGATTTAGGTAACCCTTGATTAAAAATTTAAGTGAGTAATGAAGTGGAATAGTTTAGAATGGTTTAAAAACTCTTTCAAACAATCCAATACCTTAATTTTTAAACCCTTTCAAATTGGGGAGTTTAAGGTAGTTTGCATTGTTTATAATATTTAATTCTTTTATTAAATATCTTTTATTATATTTTTGTTCATTTATTATAAAGATAATATTACCTATCACCATCTTTATTTTTTTACCTCTTAATTAATAAAATAATTTATTTGAACCATTCCGCTTTGTCCCACACTATACCACTTTATTAAAATTCACCCGTCCCACTCCGTTCAAAACGGATAAAAGTTCAATGGTATCGTACTACTGAACTTCAGTGCATCCCTCCAATCATGTAGTGCCATTTGTTAATATTAATAATAACTCACATTAATTAGGGCCCACCTTGAATGATTTAGGGACCAACTAATTAGAGGAATGTACTGAAATTCAATAGTACCGTACCACTGAACATCTACTCGTTCAAAACACCAAGTGCTAAATCATTACCATTGTCACTTTTGTGGCTATTATTTTAAAGTTAAACGTGAAATTCATTTTACTTTTTGAATTTTCTATACCAAATATAATAAATATATTTGAAAATACCTTTTTTCCCATTCTTTTGCATACAGATATATTTCTTCTAATTCTATGATTCCATTATTTTTACTGTATATTATACTTATAATGAGAACTATAATTTAGATGTGTATAAAATTGATCCAAATTGAATCAATCGATTCGATCTAAATTAAATCAACCAAAATTGATTATATAATTGGATAGATTAATTTATTTTCTTGACAACCGATTTGGTTTAGTTCGATTAATGAATGGAGCTCAATTCCAACCTTATGATTTTAATATTAAAAATATTTTATGATGGTTGGGTTTTATAATTTTGGATTGCAATTTTAAGGTTGTAATGTTATAATATTGTACTAATAATTTTAATTTATTGATTTTTATGGTTAAAAATAACTATTTTTATTTTTTAAAATTTAAATTAATATGAAAAAATAATAAAAAATGTTTTTTTTTAAAAAAATTTTGTTTAAAAACTGATCAAACCGAATAAAAAAAACTAGAATCAATTTGATTGGGTTGACATTCAAAAAGCAAATTGAATTAAATAAATTTTTTATTCATCTAATTAAATTGATTCCACACCCAAATTGAACCATTGGCAGGTAGTATAATTCATAAAATAAAAGATACTTTTTCGTGGTATAAATCTTTCAGTTGGGACATGGGCCCCATAGCCGAAAAAACTAAAAAATACAAATTAGTCCTCAAAATTGCATGTGCTTACTGCTTATGGTTTACATATTGGCTATTGCTGAGGTTTCGTTTGCTACATAAATTAATTGTGAGGCAGTGAAAATAAGAATAAAAATAAGAGAAAAATGAGAATTAGATTAAATAATAATTATATCTTTCATTAAAAATTTATTATCATTTTAAAAAGAGGATAAAATTAAATTATATTACTCTCGTTCTCTCTCCCTCACCGGCTCACCCCACATTTCCCAAAGTAAACCATCCCAACCCCAAGTAACTCCTCGTTCGTGAAATTTTTACTGTTTAAAGTTGTGCTGTTCGATTTAGTTACGGTTATAATTGTAGTTAACTAATCGAAAAACGTGACTAAAAATTTAGCCACAATTATTGATCGATTAGCCACAGATATAATCGTAACTAAATCCAACAGCAAAAAATCTAAAATTTAGTTTCTCATTACAGATAATTTGGATTCATTCATCTTCCAATATCTTAATATCCTCCATCTCCATAAGTAACACATCACACATTGGCATTGCATTATGTGGCTCCACCTTCAATCTTCAAATTCACATCAAAACTTGTATTCTCTCCATCTTCCCTCATTTCTCACTTCTCACTATCTTCTCTCCTAATTATTCTCCATCCTCCTCCATCATGCACTTGAACATGGTCCCAAAACCCATCATGCTTTCCTCTCCCTCTCCCCGTCTTCCTCTGCTTTCCATTTCCTCTGTCAGAACAGAAGACAAACCCCAAACCCAAACCACCACACCCACACCCAAACCCACCATAACTCCTCCCTCTTCCTCCTCCACCACTCTCAAAACTACTTCAGAACCAGTGGTCATCAAAAAGAGAAGACCCCAAGTACAATCTCTGCCTGCATTCATCTTCAATTCCTTCGACACTATCATCAACACCTTCATAGACCCACCAATTAAACCTTCCGTCGACCCCAAACACGTCCTCTCCAACAATTTCGCTCCCGTCGATGAGCTTCCTCCCACAGAATGCGAAATCATCCATGGCTCTCTCCCTCCTTCCCTCGACGGCGCCTACATTCGAAACGGCCCAAACCCACAATTTCTCCCTCGTGGACCTTACCATCTCTTCGACGGCGATGGAATGCTTCACTGCCTTCGCATCTCTCAAGGAAAACCCACTCTCTCGAGTAGATACGTCAAGACTTATAAATACACCATTGAAAACGAAGCAGGGTATGCCATAATCCCCAATGTCTTCTCCGGCTTCAATGGCCTCGTAGCTTCTGCGGCACGTGGGTCTGTGACTGCCGCACGTGTCCTCGCAGGTCAGTACAACCCCGCTAATGGCATTGGCTTGGCTAATACTAGCTTGGCTCTGTTTGGGAATCGTCTTTTCGCTTTAGGAGAGTCCGATCTTCCTTATGAAATCAAATTGACGCCAAATGGTGATGTTCAGACTCTGGGTCGTCACGATTTTGAGGGTAAGCTTTTCATGAGCATGACGGCTCACCCCAAGGTCGACGCTGACACCGGCGAGACCTTCGCTTTCCGGTACGGCCCTGTTCCGCCGTTTCTCACCTACTTCCGATTCGATTCCAACGGAGTGAAACAAACCGACGTCCCCGTTTTCTCCATGACCCGACCCTCTTTTCTTCACGACTTCGCGATCACCAAGAACTACGCCGTTTTCGCCGACATCCAAATCGGAATGAACCCCGTGGAGATGCTTGCGGGGGGATCTCCGGTGGGTTCGGACCCATCGAAGGTTTCGAGAATCGGCGTTCTTCCAAGGTACGCGAAGGATGAGAGTGAAATCAAGTGGTTCGATGTTCCAGGGTTCAACATCATCCACGCCATTAACGCCTGGGACGAAGATGACGGAGACAGCATAGTGTTAATAGCTCCGAACATTCTGTCAGTGGAGCACACGCTAGAGAGAATGGAGTTAGTACACGCGATGGTGGAGAAAGTGAAGATCGATCTCAAAACAGGGATAGTGAGGAGACAACCAATTTCAGCGAGGAATCTGGATTTCGCGGTGATCAACCAAGCGTACGTTGGGAAGAAGAACAGATTCGTGTACGCGGCGATTGGGGATCCGATGCCGAAGATTTCAGGGGTGGTGAAGCTGGATGTGGGGAAATCGGAGGAGTGTAGTGTGGGGTGTAGGATGTACGGAGAAGGGTGCTATGGGGGAGAGCCGTTCTTTGTGGCGAGAGAGAGAGAGGATGGGGAAGAGGCGGAGGAAGATGATGGGTATGTGGTTTCGTATGTGCACGATGAGAAGAAGGGAGAGTCGAAGTTTCTGGTGATGGACGCGAAGTCGCCGGAGCTTGAGGTGGTGGCGGAGGTGAGGTTGCCGCGGCGTGTGCCGTACGGTTTTCATGGGTTGTTTGTGAGGGAAAGTGACATCATGAAGCTTTCTTGATGGGATGGGACCCAATATATATACAACGACTTCGTCTTGTGCGCCTCGTAGCATAGGATTCTTTCTTGTGTGTCACGTTGCACTATCACTATTATTGTTTTTGTTCATACTGCAGACTCATTATTAATTTAGTAGTACTGCAAATAACAAACAATGCACTATTGTTTGCGCGAGATTTGTCTGTTCGATTTAGCCATGATTGTTATAGTACTGGTTAAATCAAACAACATAATTTCGAAGAGCTGATTTGAACTCCTATTGTTCATACTTTATAACTGCATAGATAGCATATACATAAAGTTTTATCTTTTTTTTTTCATTTTCTTTCTCAATTTCTCATGTCATTCACTGTAATTTTCTATGTATATATTTATTAAAATAGACAAATAGTAGTACGTGGTAATTATTTAAAAGGTATATCAAATATTTCATTTGATTTATCAATAAAATTTTTAAAATTTTAAATTATTTCTTAATTTATTTTTATAAATGTTAAGTTATTAAATTAATTAACCAAATAAAACTTTAAAGCAGATATTAGATAAATCCCAATCTAAATCCTTTTATCATTTGAGTTTTATCTACACTTGTGTGTGTGTATATATATATATTTTGTTAACAAGTGTCCTAAAGGTACTTTTTAAGGTTTTTTTTTAACCAATGAGAGGATCTTAAAATACGTGTTGGTTGATTTTTTACCAACTTCAAAAAAGTTAATTCCTTCTCCACCAATCAAAGAAATTCTAGGGCACTTATTAGATAAACCCTATCTATATTAATATTAAGGTTGTCATTTTTTGGTATCCTATTTTATTTGGTGTTACAAAATAATTATTTTATAATTTAAAAAAGAATTAAAATATGTGATAAAATAAAAATATTTGCTCAAGTTCAAGAGACTTTTGTTAATTTGGTCGGAAGGGGTGAATTAATTGATTATTTAGGTAATGTCCGGTAGACATAACACCTTTTCAATTTCTATTTATATTTTCAAGAGACTTTTGTTTGAGGTCGGAAGGGGTGAATTAAGTCGAAGGAAGGATATTTATGCAAAGCAAAGATCTCTAAAGCACGATTCACCCACTTCAAGAAATTTTGTTATTTTTTGAAACAAACATGTGTTTCCAATTTCTTAGAATATGCAATGCAACAATTTGGAAGCCTAATCCTAACTTTTTGTCTTTTATTACTAACAACAACGTCATATATAAAATTCATATGAACTTACTCTTATTAAGACATAAATTAATTTCCATATAACTCATTTCAATTTTTTTTTGAAATGTTTTGTTTTCATCTCAATTATTCTAGATGAAATCTTGTATATATATGGCACATTATGATACTTCATTAGGCAATATAAACACATGGTGTTCGTTGGTGGGTGTGTGGTATATATATAGAAAATCTTTTATATAGGAGAAGGATGAGATATTAATATTATAATATAAATTCATAATATCTATATATCTTCGGTATGACAAATTACATGTGATATAATTTCGGGGTGTTACATTCATTAATTAACATCTGTTAATTTAATTAGCAAATATTAACTTGAGAACAAATTAACATTATGATTAACTTGGTTGGGGAGTATAGTTGGAGATTCGAATGAAATTTGTACATGACAACATAAAAGATGTATCAATTTTGTTCCTTATTTTCCTTTTGTTTCAATCTTGTCATTTATTTTTACTAATTGATGTACTAATGATAGAGTTATATATAAAACTCATGTAAAAATACTCTTGTTGGAGCCTAATTGAACTAATACAAGAGCTCAAATAAAACTAAAACATTAAGTTAATTTAGATATAGTCTCCATTTTTTGAATTATTAGTCTCATCTAAGCTAATGACTTGATTTAAGGGCGTCTTAAGCTATATTAAGATGGATTGCATCATAAATCTTTAACCCAAAGCTTCACTTTAAAAAGGTAAAAGAAATAGTAACTATCATGTTGGAGTTTGCTTGCAAGTAACAATAACTCAATAGCTTATTTGGGAGTATTATGCCACAACCCCACAACATTTTCCAACATTGTAAGAGAGTTTCATTAATCATTTCTAAACAAATTGGGATTTCATCAATCTTTAGGTACATGTATTGCACGATATTATTTATGTATTTAGAAATAATATTGGTTCAATTCTTTACTTTTTATAATATATATATATATATATATATATATATATATATATATATATATATATATATATTAAATGACTCATATAATAAATAAAATAAAAATAAATATATCAATGCTTTCGATAATGTAGAAATAATTTGACACGCAAGAATTTTTTCATTGATATGTGGCAAATGGCAATTGTCACTTATTACATAAGCTCACATTCTCTATTTGCCACATCAATCCAATGCTATAATCTCACTTTCTGGCAATTGTTGACTTTAGTATGGGAAGTGGGATGGAGGAACTACTCTTACCTAATTTTTTTCAGGCTCTAAGTTTCATATTCTCTATGTATTTAATTGTAACATCAAAATTCAAACTTGTTTATTTTTGTTCTCAGGCTAAACAAGTTGGCTTGTGGCTAACTTTTTTTTTTCTTAAATTATATTTTCTTCAAAATAAAAAATAATACCACATAAAATCAATTTTTTTTTTATTTCAAAATATTGTAGTTTTTAATTTTATTTTTTGGCGGCAAGCCTAATGCCTACACATTAAGAAATGGGCCTACGTTTCCTTTTAAGAAATGGACCCTGAAGAAGTTCAACTTACTCTTGTTTTGACCTAGGTAATTTGTGAAGCAAACATGTACAATCCCTTAGAAATTACAATTTGTAGTCAAAATTAAGAGAATAACAACACGAAGAAAGACATTGAGGAATAGTAACTTACCAGCAGAAGGTGGAAAACATCAAAATTATAGTAATCTCTCAACAAAAGATATATTTTTACCCCTTGTTTGGTAGAGGAAAAGATCTGCATTACTTTAATTTCATTACAAATGAATTTGTAATTGTAAGCTTTATATATATATATATATTTTTGGGTAGTATCCTCTAGAATTTTCCAACAGCAGTAGATTAGTAACCTGGGTTTATGTGTGTGATTACTGATTACTAATGAGTAATGTATTACCTCTCAAATGTCTAAGATCCAGTTTTATAATCAAGATAAGCATAAAAAGGAGATGAAATAAGAAGCAGCATCAGAAAATTTGATAGCATTAAAAGGGTCTCCTCTCTATCAACATTCCCCAAAAAGGGGATCAATACAGCTCTACCTATGGAAACCATATCAGTAACAGAATGAAGAACTGTGAAGGGGCTTTACAACTACTACAAGGAAAGGAATTCCATAATTCAATCCCTCAATCATAAGACTTGGGTGACCCTGAAAATATGTGACCTATCTGGTATGAACTCTTGCCCATTAATCCATCCGTATGAATAACTTGTTCAGAGACCCGAGAGCCGTGAGGAATAATTACAACAGCTGCCTGTCTTTCTCTATGAGATCCCCAAGTAACCACGTATAGACCGGCAATAATTAAAGATCCCCCAATCACACTGTTGAAATGGATTAAAAATGAGAATGATAAGGAACCCAGATAAAAATATATTTCAGAATGCCATTGACAACAACAATAAACAAAGTCTTTTTCCACTATGTGGGGTCACCTACATAGATCAAGTAATGACAATGTGTTCTATCTTGGCTTGTTTATGTTTCAGAATGCCAACTCCGGGTTTTATAGAAACAAGATAAAACATTTTAAGTCCAAAGTGTAGAACTTTGTTCGGAAATGAACCGGGGAATAGGGTATTTTGGTGTTAGCAGACGGTGAGACTGATTAGGCTTCTACCTAGCAACTTAGTCAAATTACAAAAGATGCATTTATTTGTACTGAAAGTAATAGGAGCTGTACCTTCCCAAGAAAATTGGACTTCCAAGGAAAATTCGAGAGAGGATGGCAGAAGCCCCCGGTTGTAGTGGATTATAAAGGGCAACCATAGCTGGACCCAAAATCTTATTGCACCATGTCAAGAGTCCATAGTTAAGGGCAGATGCAATAGTTCCCTGATTAATACAGAACAATATTTTCCAGTTAAAAATACTACAGAAATATGCAATTAACAGATTGGTACAAAGTCAGCTGAATTGCTGAACTACTGTTCTAAATTGCAAGAACATGGAAAACATGAACATCTTTCTCTTCTAGGGCATATACCTAACTACATTTTGTCATCAAAATATATAAATTTTCTTCAACTTTGTGTAAAGTCATCTTTGGTCTCCATCCATTTAACACTATTGCTTCATCAGTCGGAAAGACCATAAACCATATCAGGGAAATCGAATCTTACTCTGCACAGTTACTACTCCCATCTAGAAATAGTTCTTTCTAATAATGCCTATGAGGCTATGAGCGAGGCCAAGTTGATTAGATCACTGAAATGTATATTAGGATCCATTCAAATCAGAAGGGCCGGATTAGCTTGCTTGAACATGTCTTATGAATTGTTTGTGACTACCAGAATTTGATGTTGCGATTTTTTTTAATCTCATCCTATGAACAGTGACCAATGGTTTTAAGGCCATCTAAAAAACTTTACTGAGTAAAATGGATTGAAACTGAATAGTAGAGGAGCATCAGATATATTTAATATGAGTTCATGAGATTGAAGGTTAACTTACAGCATAAATAACAGCAAATTTTTCCGATGATGTCAAGCTCCAGTCAGTTGACTCATTAGTCATGAAGAATGCTGTTGTCACCATTAGCACAGCTCCAAAGAAGTATGAGTATGCTGTGACAGAAAGGTTCGCAGGATACTTTTTCAATAGTGGAGCCTGAAAATATTTAAAATGCAATAGATTAAGCATACCTAAAAATTCACATATAAGAAGTGAGCATGACAAATTATACAGTGAACAAATTAGAATTGCCAGATTTTAACAGTGATTAAATTGGTACTATGCATTTCAGTTGATAGGGGGTGCCCGGGGGGAAGAGAGGACCAAGGAAGGAAGTCATCCATTACATGTAAGTTACTAAGAATTTACCAAATCAACAAGTTAAAATTATAGGACATATAGGAGACAAGGGAAGCACCGTTTTATCCAAATGATTTGAAACCAGAAAATCTATCTGTCAGCCAATTCGATATCCTGTAGCTTACCCAAATGCACTAATGAGAACTTCAGGGGGGAAAAGGGCAAAAGGCAAAGCAATTGTTCTAAAGACTAAATCAATCCAAGAAAAAGTTACTTATCTGAAATCAACAACAACAATAGTCAAAGCTTTTCCCCACTAGGTGGGGTCAGTTATATGGATCAAGTGACGCCAACATGTTCTGTCTTTACTCCTTTCAATGGTTAGGTTATTATAGCTAAATCCATCCTAATAGTTTCTTCTATTGTTTATTTTGTACTTGTCTGAAATCATTTGACCAAAAAGATGACCAATCCTCAATAAGCTTCCAAACTGGAGGTAGATGACTATTATCATTTATCAGTAGTATGGAGAACCATAAGCCAATCAAAATCCTTAGTCTTAGAACGTCAGCCTTCCAAAGGGAATTGGCTATAGTGAAGTGGACCTTGTTTTGACAATAAATTAGGGAATGGACGTGCTGTTTCCAATAGAAGGAATCCAGAGAGGGCAAAAGAAATTTAGAGAATTAAAAGTAAAAGAGTATAAAATGTTTGCTATCATCACAGTTTCTGTGTAAAGGAAAATTCTAAAGAAATAAGAACTATCGAAGTAATAGGGATACGAAGTGACACTGATCATTTCCTTTTTCCCTCAATGCTATAATCAACTTTAATTTAAAGGATATGTTAAAAAAAAGAGTACCTGAATGGCCAGAAAGGTAGCCATGCACATGCAGTTTCCTATCAAGCACAGGACCCCCAGATGAAAATGGTCTAACCCAAGATCCATTAAACCACCAATTAGCCATCCATATGGCTCTGGTTGACCTCTTGCACTTATTTCACTATGTGCTATAAGATCCAATTCTGTATAGCCGATCAATGCAGGACCACGATACAAAACCATAAATATGGCACCGGAAACACAGACAAGAGTTCCTCCAACCTTTGCCAGACCTTCATATCTGAGCAAGTTTACTCTTTCTGTACTGCATGAACAAGTTTATTAACGTAAGTTTGATTTCTGTCTTGGTTTTTCTGAATAAGTTTATTAATACAGGCCTTTCTCCACTATGACTACAAGTATATAAGTATGCGTATTTGAGTCCTAAGAAAAGATAGAGTATTAGGAAATAGATTATGTGGCATCCACTATTAAAGATCAAATTACAAGAGTAACAAAACTGACCCCATCATTACGGCCAAAAGAAATGTAAAGACTGGAATGGATGGCTGTATTGCAGCAGCATAAGTTGGATTGGTATAGCTTAAACCAATAAGAAACAAAAGCTGGTTGCCAAATATCCTGATCATGAATTAAGAAGCAAAAATACCAAAAGAATCAATATATACTATATTATTCACATAAAAGTATGATTAGAAAAGATTTGACTACATCAAGAAACTTACCCAGTTAATCCAAGAAAGAAAAATGATATTAGGAGGTGCTTAGTCAGGGGTGGTCGTGTCCGTCTGGAAAATACATCATAAATAACACAGATTAAGATAAATGGTAAAAAAACTAGCAACTTAAAATATCACTTCAAAATTTGAATATGTTAATGTTCAAAGCTGGCATGATCTCCGATCAGCAAATTATCACCTATACTCATAAATAATACCACTAAACAGGACCATCAAAACACCAGAGAAAATAATGGCTATCAAATATCAATTACAATGAAGTATGGACAGTGCATTTCGAAAACCAGATTCGAAATGATAATCGATGACCTCAAACTAAAGTCCAATAAAGATAAGTCATTTCATAGTACTTGAAAATTTGAACATGGTTTAGATTAGCAGGAAGCTATTTCAAGATATCAATAAATCTAAATTCTAAGCACATATTTGTGGGGTAGAAAAGGCCCCCACAAAATCCAATCTTAACTAAAGAGGTAAGGAAGAAATCACTGCAAAAAAAAAAGAAAAAAAGTCAAGGATCCCTCTCCGAATCCTTGAACCCAGAAATGTGAAAGGCGCTATACCGATATAGCTATTAGAATTCAAAGTTCAAACACAGTCGTAGTAGTACTCGGAAGAAGAAATTAAACCGAAGCAAGAATACATACTTTTCACGGATGTAAGCGATGGGAGCAAGAATCGCGAGGGCAAGGAGATCGCGGAAGACGCAGAAGACTAATTGGTTGACCCCAACATTGAGAGCCACTTTGGTGATGACATGGTAGCCTCCATTGAAGAGCTGAACGAAAACCATACACATATGGGCCTTCGATATATCTCCTCCTGCAGCTAATGATCCTGATACTGCTGCCATTAGAAGCCTCTCAATATGGGATTGTGGTGGTTGGTTCGTTGAAACAGCCAAGAGAGAAGGAAGGAAGGAATAATAATAATAAGGAGACAGTGCTTCGTCAATTCAAACTACCAAACGATGCATAACAAATCTGATGCTTCGTTTTGAAGGCAAACTCTCAAATTTATTTTACAGAGTCCTCACCTCCTAAGTCTTACCTTCTCTCTTTTCTTCCCAGATTTTGACATTGATTCTGAGTTCTCACACAACCTTCGTTTCAGGGTAAGAATAAGATGAAGTTAAAGTAATTTATTGTTTTTAATAATATATATTAGCTCTAATTAGTAGGGTCATTGATATAAAAGGCATTAAATCTTATTCATTATAGTGTGTATTTTGAATAATTTATATTTTAAAATATATTTACAAATATAGAATTTTAATAAATTTAATTAATAATATCTATATACAAATTATATTTCAATATTTGTGTTTTTTATAATTATTGCATTAAATCTACCTTAAATGCACACTTAGATTGCATAGAGATATATTTTAATAGTCAAATTATGTGTATATTAAATGCAATTAGTATTTGAGATATCATGCAGTAAATACATAATTGAATATTTGATATTTTTAGTGTAAATTGACAATTGACTTTTTTTTTTCACATTTTCAAGTAATGTAATATATAGTGTCCTGACTCCTGAATAGTGAATATCCATGCCTTTTACCTTTTCAGAGGTAATAAATTTTTTTTACCTTCAATATTTAATTTTTTTTATTATGCTGTGATCATTTTTAACTAAAGAGTTGATATTTTAAGTGTAAATTTATGATGATTAAAGAAAAATGAAGGGGCTAAATAAATGGTTCTCTCTTGGGCCTTTGGGCCCGTTTCAGGCCAACATAAATAAATAAATAAATGGTTCTCTCTTTTGTTAAGTAACTAATAAGTCATTGATATGGACATATTATTATATTAACACATTATCATATATTAGTGGACTTACCATATGTGCTATATGTCAACTTATAAAATTTTAATTGTAAATATAAATAGAAAGTAAATAACTTGGCTTTTTTACCTCAATATACCCAAAAAAAAAAGTTATACTCAAATTTATTAACATTTAAAAATTATTTATAGATATATTCCACTTTTACTGTAGTTCATCAAAATTGTCTTTTGTGATGACACTTATTAAAAAATTTATTTAGAAAAATGTCATCGTTGAAGGCAATTATAAGATCAAACAGTCAATTCTATAATCGTCCTTACGAAAGACGTTTCACAAGACATGTTGACAATCACCACCTAGACATATAAGACTACATAGTCGTCTTTATATGCACAGCCTTATAACGTCCTCCTTTACCCAATGTTCCACGTCTCTATCACCTTTTCCCCTACCTTTTCTTCCTTAGCCTCTCTTATACAATATAGGTATTGTGTATCAAATTATTCATTGAGTAATACAATGATTTCACTATTGAGTACATTACCTTTTTCATATTTTATTACACAGCTTCTGAATCCTCCTCACTTAATAATGTTCCAAGACCTTATTGAATGAAAAAAGCTAGAGATTCAAGTCCAGAGGCTTACCAGCAAAACAGAGCACTATAAGCTAGAAGAACAAGTGAATGGAAATGGGTAGGGAAAAAGGAATGGAAATGATAAAGTAAATGGGTCTCCACTTACTTTTTCATTTCCATCAACTTAAAAAAAAAAAATACAAAATATTTAATATACCCTTTTGATTTGACATGATTTGATATAATTATAACATTCTTTTCTTTTTATTATTTTAATATAAGGGGTAAAATAGTCATTTTAATACATTCCCATTTCATTTTCATTACCAAACTTTTACTACTAAACACATCAAATGCATTCCCTTTCTATTTCCATTTTCATTTCTACCTAATGAACATACCCTTAGTCTTAAATAAACGCTCTCGATGAAGGCGCTTACAAGGCCCTGCATACAAATGCCTTCAATGAGGGCGAGTATGTAATCTTATAACGTGTCTTGTAGGTCCCATAATATAGGGTTGACTGATTGACCCTATAATTATTCTTAACAAATGCGTTTTTCTGAGTAAAAAATTTTTAATAAGCGTCATCACAAAGGGTAATTTTGGTGAGTTACAGTTCTGTGAATATTTTTAAATATTGAATTTGAGTATAACTTCTTTTTTATATATTCATGTAAGAAAGCCTTGCTGCTTTTTAATTTTTTTTTAAAAAAATCTCCTATAATTATCTATTATCTCATATGTCCAAAAATTATATGGTTTGTTTCTTAAAAAATCAAGATTATATGGTTTGGGAGATCAACGGGATTAAATACTTTAACTTATATAATATATCTATATTAATATATATTAATATAGCTCTGGATTTTTAGTGTAAAATGGTGACCTTTATGAAATAAAGTATCTATTACTCTAATTAACTAATCACAACTCACAAGCTTTCACTAATTTAATTTATGTTAATTTTAAAATATGATTAAGAAATTGACTAAAGTATTATTTTGATCTAGATGATTTTCTCAATTTTTTTTTGATAAATTCTCTTTCTCAATTTGGTCATTTATAATTTAATCTGTTGTTAATTTTGTCAATTCATTTAAATAACACTTTTGATGACTTAGATAGTTTTGACTGAACAATATAATATTAGAGGCCAATTAAGTTTTAATTCTCTCTTTTTCTTTTAAATTGTCAAAACACTGCGTTTAGCCACTAATATTAAAAATTGTCCAGATCACTAAGGTTGCTTAGTAAAAAATAATGAAAAAAATTGAAAGATAATAAACTTTTAATGTTGTCTAGTAAAGGGGTGTTTAGTAGATTGGATTGGATCAATTGTGACACTTTTTTTAACCGATCCAATTTAAATTAGATGATGAAAACATTATTTAATTAATCCAGTACAAAAGTATAATCTGATCCAATCCAATCCAAATTGGATTGGTTGATCGGTTTTTTATGTTAAAAAAAATAAAAAATCACATTTATTCTTCCATCTTCATTAATATAAAAGTACACTTATGATTTTACGTCTAAACACAATCCAAACAAAATAAAGAGTACAAACTAAAATTAACAATTCAAACACAAACAATACTACTGATTATGACAACCATAATAAGATTTAATAATATATTACTTCCCAATCCTAAAAAGAGAAAATCTGAGTGAGAAAAGAGAATAAGTTGTGGCAACTAGGGCATCTAACAAGACAAATAAAAATATTAAATAGTATATATATATATATATTATTAAATTAAAATATTAATAATTGGATTGGATCGGTTGGCACTTATGGTCATCCATCAATCGATTCAATCATATCAATTTTGCTCCTCACCCATTCAATTGATCCAATCAAATGTCGATTTTTGTTGGATCGAATTAAATTTGATCGATTGGGATTGGATGGGAATACCCCCTAGTTAGTGGGATCAAAATAATAACATATCAAATTTTGAGGACCAAATTAAAAAAATAGTTTAGGAAGGATCACATAGAAAATATCATTGATGAAGGAGCAAGAGTTAGGGCTTCTTTGGTCGTAGGAATTTGTGAAGTGATGTTAGAGGTAATCAAACATTCTGTATACTAACAAACCTTATTTTTTGTAACATGATAAAATTATGTTTTTGCCATTGTGTTTTATAATCTAACCATTTTAGAGTTCTTTCACATCAGATTCTCATTCATTCTAATATTCTACAAAACAAACATGGCCTTAGAGCCCGTTTGGTATCACTCACTTGCTCGGAAGGTGAGCTTGAGGTGAGGCTGCACACGTTTGGTAAGGCTCACCAGCTAGGAAGGTGAGGTGAAGTGAGGTTTAAAGACCAAAATACCCTTAAAAAATTTGTGGCTTTTAAAAAAGCAAGGGCAAAAAAGGTTTTTCATACTTTTATCTTCTATTTCTCTATCTTATTCCCATCATACCAAACAATATTATTTTTATATTCCAATTCCATTTCCGCGTACCAAACATTTTTTTATTACCTACTTCTACTTTCACTTCCCACTAAACCTACCAAACTACACCTTAATAATCGATTACCATTACATAGAATCCATATTTATCGGGTCGGATCACACGAAGACTGAAATGGCTGGTTTTAACGGACTATAGCATTGCGGTTGTGGGTGTGGAGCAAATAACAAAGCTGAGATCAGATTACGAAAGAAAACCGAAAAGAAAAAAAGAAAAAAAATCAGAGATCAAAGATCTGACAACAGAACAGAGTTGGAAGAAGAAGAAGAAGAGAAGAGGTGAGAATGGGGACGACGGTTGGATTGGCGCCGGGACTTTCTCGGAAGCTGAAGAAGGTGTTGGAGTCGAGGACTGATACGCCTGATCTCTTGTCTTCGCTCAACACGCTCTCTTCCTTCTACACCGATAACACTCCTCAGTCGCGCCGCAACCTCCGATCCACTATTGAGAAGCGTGCTCTCTCTATCAACCATGAATTCCTCGATGCCTCCCACGCTGCACAACTGGTAAAAAACACTTTGCTCATCATGCTTCTTCCGCATCTCATCTCACTTTTTGATCTAAGTTTCCATCTGCATCTCTTTTTCTGTGACTGGATCCTTAGACTTTGGATCGCGTGGAGGAAGAGGTCAATGCCCTCGCTGAATGCTGCGACAGGTGTGCTTTCTATTGTTTTTTCATATTCGATTATATTGGCATTACATTACAGAATTGAAAGTTATACGAGGACCTTTATTCTGGAATTCTGAAAACTTACTAAACTCTTCATGCATTCAGATGCTTTGATATTGAATGTTGTTTGGACAAACCTTGACTGGAGCTCTTTAAGTGCATTCTGAACATGAGTCGCGTTCATTTCTGAACAATTTTTTTATAGAATATTTTTGTGAGGATGTAAAATACCTCTAGTTAGTTAAGTAGTAATAAACAAACCACATTGGTGTTGAATGATACACTTCAAACCACTGGGAAAATCTATTTTACCCATAATTGAATGAGGTAATGGCAACTGACTAGGATTACTAATTTCTTGTTTGGAAAATAGGTTTATGTCTTAGCCATAATAAAGATAAAATAGACTATTTGGCACCTACTCTGGAATAGTAGTCATTGATATGGGTTAACACTACCTGGATAATCATTTTGAGTTCAAGTTTATGTTGAGACGAATCTTTAATCATGTAGTAGAGAGTTCATGAATTTGCAAGGAGTGATTTGGGTGAAATAAATAAGAGGAGTTTGCATAATTTCTACACAAGGCAATATATGGTTTCCATGGTAGCAATTGTATTAGCTAATTACAATCTATGACTAAGGGGTTCATTTCTGTGTTTAGAGTGAAATGTTGTTAGCAGTGCATTGTTTATGAGTAATGCTCTGTTCATCAACCTGATGATGCGATAAGGATTTCGAAATTTCCTCTTACCATATTAAATTTATCTTCAAACTCATTTTAATTCTTCTTATATCAGTTAGAACTTAAAAGTAATTCATTATCTGGCTAGAATGTTCCCTTGTTGAAATTGTGTTTATCTGGCTAGAATGTTCCCTTGTCAAAATTGTGTTTAACAGTGCAGCTACAGTAAAATTAGTTTATGATTGATTCTCTATTTATCACTATGATGATGACGATGTTAGGATTTTGAAATTTTCCACATTAAATTTACCTTCAACCTCATCTTAGATCTTATTCTTTCAGTTAGAAGCAAATTATTTGGCTAGAATTTTCCCTCATAGATAACTTTATGTCGGGGTAGCACCTATAATAGAAAAGTTAGTTGAAACTTGAAACACGTTTTAGGTGGTTTGATCATGCACAAAGAAGGCCATTAGAGGCTCTTGTACGTAGAGCTGGCTAAATAGAAGATAACCCAATAACTAGAGGTAGGGGAGGACCAATCAAAATAATAGAAGAAACTATTAGGATGTATTTAACTTTAACTATTAATAACTTAACTATAGAAATGAACAAAGGCATAACACGTCGGCGTTGCTTGATCCATGTAGTCAACCCCACCTAGTGGGAGAAGGCTTCAATTGTTGTTGTATTCCCTCGTAGATAATTTTATAAAAATATATATATATATATATATATATTATTTATTTATTTATTTATTTCTTACAGGATAGCAAAGGCCTTGAATAGTTGTAGTGCTAGCACAGGTGACATTATCAGTACCACAGAGAGGCTTAAACAAGAGCTTGAAACCACTACGCAGAGGCAAGAGATTGTGTCATGCTTCCTACGTGATTATCAGCTTTCCCCTGAAGAGGTTTAAGTTATCATTTCATGTCCTTACCAATTATTGAAATGTGGCTTTGCAATTTAAGAATGAGATACCCATATCACCTTGATGCTTACTATAAAATTGTTGATAATCTGTAGATAAGTGCACTTAGAGATGAAGAACTTAATGAAAATTTTTTCAAGGCACTCTCTCATGTCCAAGAAATTCATGCCAACTGCAAAGTGTTGCTTAGGACACATCATCAGGTAATGTTTCTGTTTTCTCTCTCTACCTTAACTCACTTTAACTCTGAGCCCTGCTGTGCAAAATTCAACACAATTTTGTAATCCAAAAACCTATGTTATATTCTTATTGGGCAAATTGAATAAATGTCTAAATCATATCTTTTTTGAACTCAAAATGCCTTTTACTAGCCTTGACATAACTGGTGAGAGACCTGTTATCCGACTATATCTGCAAACTTGGACATATCATTTCAAAGGATGAATTATGATACAAATTTGCATGATTGCATAGCATCTAGAATTTAAATTGTTTGTAACTAATTTACAAGAATTGAGAAGCAGGTACAAAAATCAAACAGAATTCATCTAGAAGATTGAAAGTGAAAACTTCCTTGCTGCATTAGATCTCTATAAACACCTCATTTTGTCTTTTAAAATATCATCATGTATGTTCTATAAAAAAATGTCATGTGTGTTGTGTTTGACTCCCTTCTGTGTGTTGGGTGTGACAATCTCTATTCTTGTTCATAATCAACACTAGAATTTTCTCAGTCCTGGTACTTCTTTACGGGACCCCTGTATGGACAACTGAAATTCTCAATACAATTTCTTCAGAATTCAGATTGTGCATGATAACATCAATATACGAAACAAGAATTTTGGATGGTTACAAGTTACAACTACGTCTGGCAGTGTACTATATTTTAAAGCAAAAAGTATGCATAATTGGCTTGATTAAATTAGACCAACCTTCCTTGAGGTTTGGTAAAAAAACACTCATACTCCTCGTTTTAAAAATGACACTCATTATCTAAGGCTTTAAAGTACAGTATACACAAACTGTTCACTTGATGTTTTATGGGGACTTCGATATTTACGTTGCACCACAAATAAACACTTAAATCTGGGAATTTCAATGTGATTCAAATAATTAAATTTCTACTGTATAAGCTATTCTCTTGCGTTGAAGGAGCTGCATCTTTCTGTCTCTTGTTAATATTTGTTATATGGTCTCTACTTTGTTTTCACTATTTTTGGTTTGCACTGTCCTTTTTTCCTGCCTGTTTGTGTTTAAAATTAATATTTTAATTTCATTGCAGCGTGCTGGTTTAGAGCTGATGGACATGATGGCTGTGTACCAAGAAGGAGCTTACGAGCGCCTATGCAGGTGAAGATTATTCTATTTCAATATATTGTATGCGTTCTTGATATGACTGTCAAAGATAAAAGTTTCTCCTGGACAAATCTCTTCCAAGTTTTTCTTCTTTTTGTAAGGAGATTGGCTAATTTGTGATCTTTACTTATAGGTGGGTTCAGGCAGAATGTAGAAAATTGGGTGACACTGACAATCCGGAAGTTAGTGAGCTCCTAAAAACAGCTGTTAGCTGCCTCAGGGAAAGACCTGTCCTTTTCAAGTATTGTGCAGAAGAGGTGATTCCATTATGGATCTGATCAATTTATTTAACAATTCACAAATTTAGTTTTTCTTGGGATCAGAATCCAGTATTCTTCCAACTTGGGATTGAAATGAGATATTTGGAAATGGAAATCCATCACCGTCTAATGATGGTTTATGATGAAATAATGACAAGTAAACCTAAAGTCAATAATGCAAGTTAAAGAACGTTCTTCTGTTTAAATTGAAACCAAATTGTTGTTGTCTTAGTTTTTTGCATCATAAAATATGAAATTACTGATTTTGCAGGTAGCCAATATGAGACATAATGCATTATTTAGAAGATTTATAAGTGCTCTTACCCGTGGAGGACCTGGTGGATTGCCTCGACCAATTGAAGTTCATGCTCATGATCCATTACGATACGTTGGTGATATGCTTGGGTGGTTGCATCAGGTATGAGTATGACATGAAAGTTTTGTGGGCATATTCGGGAACGTGAAGCTACAACTGGATGTTGTTTTCCTACTACAGCATTTTTTAATGTATTTTAATCGTATTGTTACTCCTGCATGCAGGCCTTGGCATCTGAGCGCGAACTTGTACTTGTGTTACTTGATCCAGATGCATTGGTAGATACTGGACCAACAGCAAAGCAGTTCTCCAAGAGCTCTGAGAATGGCTCTGGGAAAATGGAATCTGACATAACATTTGTTTTGGATAGAATTTTTGAAGGAGTTTGCCGGCCATTTAAAGTTAGAGTTGAGCAAGTTTTACAGTCTCAACCAAGTCTGATTGTCTCTTATAAACTCAGTAACACCCTTGAATTTTACTGCCACACTGTGAGTCGTCATCATTTTATTTTCTAGATGGTAATAATCCCATATATTTATTTTTGTCTTAACTTCATATGGGCTTATAGATCTCAGATCTGCTTGGGCGAGAAACTGCACTTTGTAATACACTATGGTTGCTGAGGGATGCTGCTCAGAAAACATTTTTTGATATTTTGAAAGGCCGTGGAGAAAAGCTTTTACGATATCCCCCACTTGTTGCTGTTGATCTTTCCCCACCACCAGCTGTGAGGGAAGGAGTATCCGTACTTCTGGAAATTATTGATAACTACAATAGCATGATGGTTCCTGCTTCTGGCAAAAAGCCTGCTTTTGATCCAGTAATATCTGCTATATTGGATCCAATTATTCAGGTACATATTTCCATCATTGTCAATTTGGTACCTGCAATGATACCATGTTTTGTTAGTAGTCATGAAAGAAAATGACGTTAATAGTGTTTTGAAGTTTGACCTTCCTTTATAATGTCATATCATTATATACATATAGTAGATTGTCATTGAATATTTTGTACTTGGTATCTGTGCAATGAGATAATTTCTGTGTGTATTATTATGAAAAGAGAATAGAAATTTATACAAGAGGAGAAAACCTATTCTAGGAAATAAGGATAATTACAATAAATACAATATATCCTAATTGATACACATAATATATCACTAATTGATACACATAATCCTAGATATTCACAATCAAATCTAGAAGATTCTCAACACTCCCCCTCAAGCTGGAGCATATAAATCATAGGCACCAAGCTTGTCACATAGGTATTTTATCCGAGGACCTCTAAGAGATTTGGTGAAGATATCTGCCAGCTGATCATTCGAATTAATAAATCGAGTAACAAGACACCCTGATTGAATTTTTTCTCTAATAAAGTGACAATCGATCTCAATATGTTTAGTCCTCTCATGGAATACTGGGTTTGAGGCAATGTGCATAGCCGCTTGGTTATCACATACCAGTTCCATTTTACCAATGTCTCCAAATTTCATCTCCTGAAGAAGTTGTTTCAACCATAGGAGTTCACAAGTTGCTAATGCCATGGCACGATACTCAGCCTCTGCACTAGACCTTGCAACTACATTTTGTTTCTTGCTTTTCCAAGAAACTAGGTTTCCACCGATGAGAACACAATATCCAGATGTGGATCGCCTATCATCTGGTGAACCAGCCCAATCTGCATCTGTAAAGCCAATGATTTGAGAATTCCCTCTGTCCTCATATAACAGTCCCTGGCCTGGCGCTCCCTTAATGTATCGAAGAATTCGAACAACTGCATCCCAATGATTATCACATGGTGATTGTAGGAACTGGCTGACTACACTTACAGCAAACGATATATCTGGACGAGTGATAGTGAGATAGTTGAGTTTTCCCACAAGTCTTCGATATCTCTCGGGGTTGTTTATTAACTCCCCCTGTCCTGGATAGAGTTTGACATTTGGATCCATTGGAGTCTCAGCTGGTTTGCAGTTTAACATACTTGTCTCTTCTAATAAGTCAAGCGCATACTTTCGTTGTGAAATGGCCACACCAAAACTAGATTGGGCAACCTCAATTCCCAGAAAATATTTAAGCTTTCCCAAATCTTTAGTTTGGAAGTGGCTGCACAGATGTTGTTTTAGTTGAGCAATGCCTAAATCATCATTGCCTGTAATAACAATGTCATCCACATAGATAACTAAGTATAAGCACTTGCCATTTGAAGTATGGCGAAAGAAAACTGAGTGATCAGCTTCACTTCGAGTCATTCCAAAATCTTGAACCACAGAACTAAATCGGCCAAACTAAGCTCTCGGTGACTGCTTGAGTCCATAAAGAGAACGACGAAGTCGACATACTTTCCCACACTCCCCCTGAGCAACAAAACCAGGCGGTTGCTCCATATAAACTTCTTCTTCCAAGTCTCCATTGAGGAAGGCATTCTTAATATCCAGTTGATGAAGTGGCCAATGATTAATAGCTGCAATGGATAGGAAAGCACGAACGGAAGCAATCTTGGCAACAGGAGAAAAGGTATCACCATAGTCCAATCCAAAGATTTGAGTATACCCTTTAGCCACTAAACGAGCTTTTAGTCGTTCAATTTTGCCATCAGGACCAACTTTAACTGCATAAACCCACCGGCAACCAACTGGGGATTTTCCAGGAGGAAGTGAAACCAAGTCCCATGTACCATTAGAATGTAGGGCAGTCATCTCATCAAGCATAGCTTGCCTCCAACCCGGATGTGCAAGAGCTTCATCTGTAGTCTTAGGGATAGAAACAGAATCCAAAGAAGACACAAATGCATAATATGGAGTAGATAAACGATGATAGCTCAAGAAATTATAAACAGGGTGAGGATTACGGGTGGATCGAGTACCTTTATGAATGGCAATAGGAGGACTAGCAGGTGGCGGTTGGACCGGAGTAGGGGGTGATTCAGACGAAGGCAGTGAGTCAGGAAGAGTAGCTGTAGGCTCAGGACGGGGACGACGATGATATGTCAGAAGAGGAGGACTAGGTATGCCTTGGGGTAAGGCCTCTGGAATAGTAAAAGGAACAGGAAGGACTTCGATCACAGAAGGACTGACAGGCGTAGAAGATACAAAGAATGGGGAAGACTCAAAAAAAGTCACATCAGGAGAGGTGAAGCAACGTCGAGTGGTTGGACAATAACATCGGTAGCCCTTTTGGAGTCGAGCATAACCGAGAAAAACACACTTGACGGATTTCGCTGCAAGTTTATCTTTACCTGGGGTTAAATCATGCACAAAGCAAACACAACCAAAAACACGGGAGGAAGATGATAAAGAGGGTCGTTAGGAAACAACAAAGAATGAGGGATTTGATCATGCAAGACAGAAGAAGGCATGCGATTAATCAAGTAACATGCAGTGAGAACAGCGTCACTCCAAAAATTAGTAGGGACATTATGATGAATAAGCAAAGTACGAGCTGTTTCAATAAGATGGCGATTCTTACGTTCAGCTATCCCATTTTGTTGTGGGGTATGAGGACAACTGGTTTGATGTAAAATCCCTTGACCGGCCATAAATGTTTGAAAAGGTGTAGACAAATATTCTTTAGCATTGTCAGAACGCAAAATAGAGACAGAGGTATTAAACTGAGTTTTTATTTCAGCACAAAAGTTTTGGAAAATGTTAAATACCTCAGAACGATTTTTCATCAGATACACCCAAGTACAACGAGAATAGTCATCAATAAAGGTGACAAAATATTGAAAGCCAAATGTAGAAGACACGCGACTAGGATCCCAAACATCAGAGTGAACAAGTTGAAAAGGAGATGAAGATTGACTATTAAGACTAGTAGAAAAAGAGCTACGTGTGTGTTTACCTAATTGGCACGACTCACAAGGGAGGGCAGACAAAGTAGAAAGAGAGGCATCCATTTGGCGAAGTTTTGAAAGGCTTGGATGCCCCAAACGATTATGGATAATAGATGGAGAACAACTGGATGTGCACGCAACTGGGGATATAGGAGGTGAAAGGTGGTATAAGCCTTGTGACTCTCGTCCTATGCCAATCGTCTGCCCCGTACTCCGATCCTGAATGGAAACACATTGATTAGCAAAGGTGATGGAGTAATTGTGAGATTTAGTCAATTTACTAACTGAAATAAGGTTGAAAGGAGCTTCAGGGACATAAAGAACAGAATCAACAAATAAGGACGGAAGAATTTGTGCTTTACCAATTCCAATAGCAGCAGTTTTAGAGCCATTGGCCAGAGTTATAGATGGAAGTAAAGATGAACTAGAAAGATGGGTAAAAAGATCTTTATTACCAGAGATGTGTTCAGAAGCACCTGAGTCAAGAACCCAAGGTCCAATATCTGGGGAACGAGCAAAGCAAGTAGTAATATTACCAATTTGGGCAACCGTGGCAACCACAGAGAACTCAGAAGTAGGAGCCATGGCCATGACAGTATACTGACTTGGGATTGACACACCAAAGTCTGAGATAATGGCCAACTGACCTTGGAAACGAGACCAGAAGTGTGACGCTAGGGCAACACTTGAAGCGTCGAGAGCAGCGGAAGACGGCGTCAACGATGAAGAGAAGAGTGTGAAAAACGAAGTTGGAGATAACTACGAACTCACATCGGAATAGGGACCAGAACACGCCGAGAAGCACAACGGTGCAGAGAACGGCGGAAAAAGCTGCCGGAAAAAGGCCTCACGCGCCGGCGCGTGGCAGCTCCGGCGAACGGTCGGACGGCGTGCGGCGGCGGACGGCGACGGGAAACTGGGGTTTGGCCGGTCGGAGGCTTCTGAGCACGGTGGTCCGGCGCGTGCTCCAGGAAGTCGCCGGGAAATAGGCAGATCGGAGGGTGGCCGAGATGCACAGTGGAGGAGGAGGTGTTTAGGGTTCAAGGCTGGAAAGAAAGCACAGCCGTGAATGCTATTCAGGATCAACCAGGCTCTGGTACCATGTGCAATGAGATAATTTCTGTGTGTATTATTATGAAAAGAGAATAGGAATTTATACAAGAGGAGAAAACCTATTCTAGGAAATAAGGATAATTACAATAAATACAATATATCCTAATTGATACACATAATATATCACTAATTGATACACATAATCCTAGATATTCACAATCAAATCTAGAAGATTCTCAACAGTATCTAAATGTAGCACTAGCACTACAAGATATTTAATTATTTATTATTTAAGACCTGTATGTAATTGCTACCCTTGTTTACCAGATATTCCTTTAATATAGAACTTTTAAGATATTTCAGTTTTGTTAGGGTAGTTTCGTTTTTTTTGTCTTTGATTTCCATTCCACCACAAAAAAAAAGAACTTTTAAGATTTTCTTTCAGGTTCTTGTAAGCTGATTTGTGTTGTTTGACAATGTTCTCACCATTGAAACATGTCACTAAATATTACAAGGTTCCACCTTGCATAATTTTGTCCTTGTTCTAAACATGACGTCCGTTGAACTAGGTTTTGTAGCTTTCTTATTTCTTTTATGAGGATTTTATTATTTAATGCTTGGATACCATCTATGAACTTGTTGCTCTTGCTGTGGACTTTAGAAACACTTTGAGATGCTGCTTGTCCATTTGAAGAAACTTTGAATTGGCTGTAACTTATCATAGCTTCCTATTTGTTGCAGATGTGTGAGCAAGCAGCAGAGGCACACAAGTCCAAGGGAGTTGGGCATTCATCAAGAAGGAGTAGGATAAGTTCTGACTCCAGTCCAATTACTAAATCACCGGTTGATGCAATCTTGTCTACTAGTAGCTCTACTTTACCCTCACAGGTCCCTTCTTGCTCTTGCCTTTTCCCCTCTTTTTCCTTCACTTCTGCGCCTTACCTTATGAAGCACACATACATGATACACGGATACACTGACACATCAATCTTGAAACTCTAAAAAAATATAGAACATGACATTACACGTCATATATATAACTTTTGAACTTTTTATTAGTAATACAACAATAACAAACGATGCCAACGTGTCTCTATCTTTGTTTATTTATATTTCTATAGTTAAATTATATATTAACTGTTATATCCATCTTAATAGTAACTTTTTATTAGTAATATGCTTCAAAAAGAAAATACAAACAACTTCACTCTATATTCTAACTAGCTTAAACTGTTAATTTTAAATCAAATCTATTAAATCAAAAGTTGTTAGTCTATATGATTCAAATTCCTCACGTTCAAGCTAAAAAAATTAATTTCCTTTTATTATTCTGACACTTCCATAGTCAACAATAAGTCATGGCAGTGGCAGAGTTGGACACACGAAACGCCTAAAAATAGATTTGCTTATAGCTCTTACCTATTATTGCTGCAATACTAATTCGTTATTATAGCTGCAGTTATATATGCTTCAATAGTTGTCTTGATATATTCAATCTTCATACTTACGGAGTCTTCACCAAGTTTTAACAATGCATCAAGTGTCTGGTAACTCATATCATGTTCTTTGGCAGACTAGCGAGACCCCATCCAAGATCTTTCTTATCAACTGCTTGTGTGCTATTCAACAACCCCTTTATGGACATGATGTTGCTGCTGAGTATGTGAAAAGGCTTGGAGCTATGATTGATAATCACCTGCGTATACTTGTGGACAAAGAAGTTGATGCTATATTAAGAAGATGCGGTTTGTCACAAAAGATGGCCCATTTCCATAACTCAATGAAGCAAGGGGACAAGGAAATGGTTGGAACTCCATTGGCAGAGATGGAGGAAACCAGTCCAGGCACACTTTCAGAGTGTCTGAAAGCTCTTTTTGGTCTTATTTTGGGTAGTGAGAGCTCCTTGCCTGAATTTGAGCCGATGCAGGTTCCGAAGTTGCGGTCTGAAGCTTGTATTGGGGTGGCTAGGTCATTGGCTGAGGCTTATGAGCTCATTTACAAAGCAATTATTGATCCCAAGAATGGTTATCCTGACCCCAGGTCATTGGCAAGGCATCCTCCTGATCAGATAAGGACTATATTAGGTATATGAGTTCTATTATAAGTTTGTAAGTTACGTAAATATTCTCTCATTTTTCTTTTAATATGTTGCTTTACAACCAATCAAGTCTATCATGTACTATTTTCTAGGGATACTGAATTTTGGCTTACTTTTTAATGTAATGATGTTGCTGCTAATGAATTGCTAAGATTTTATTGTTGAGACAGAAGAAGGAAATGCTTCAGAAATTCATGCAGTAAGGCCAAAACTAGTGAATGTAATTCTTTGGTGACTAAAGCCATGCACTATCCTCATACACACTAAACTACAAGAAAATACCTTTCGAACTTGTATAATTTTATTTGTTCATCTATGGACGAATTGGCTGAAAAAAAAACAAATATTCAATAATACCAATCATACCATTATATTAATAGACATTTGTAAGAACAAAATAATGTTAACATCAATGTATATAGAGAAGATAAATTCTAGCTAGCCTAAACAGTAAACACCAAAGAAAAGAAAAACTAATAAAACACAAGAATCATGCATGAAAGATGAAACAATGTGAATGATTTCTTTTTTATTTTTCAGATATATTTTACTAGAGATAATTCTACTTAGCTATTATCAAATAATAAATATAGACATTTCTCTTAACAAAAATTCAAATTGATTTTATTCGATAAACCAGGATAGTACCTGGATCACAAAAATTCAAATCTTAATTTATTACTTTATAAACAATTAGTCTTTTACATTAGTCCTAACCCATTTAATTTTTGGCAAAAAAAACCCATTTAATGATAAAGTATGTGAATTATTTACAAAGATATATGACATAAAATGGTACGGACACCACTAATCATAATATTCTGGCCTAACAAAGCAAGGAGGCAAGAATGAGTGCCTCACTAACTCTTTGCACAAAACATGGTATCCCTCCTATGCTTTTTAGATTTATTTATATTTTCTGCCGTATAATGTAATTTCTAAATAAACATATCTTTTCCCAAACTTGGTACCATTAGAATTTTAGAACATTTGTTTAAGGTAGCACGTCCTTTTGTTAATTTATTTCTTTCAGTGTAAAGATACAAGAAGAATATCCAACTAATTAGATGGTCAATTTAATATAAAGATATGCATTGAATTAGATACATATATTCTGAGGCCAAATAGAAAGAATAATATGAATTTATAATGAGAACATGGATGAGAAGTGGTGGTTAAGATTGACTAATGTGAAAGGATGTTTTGACCTTTACTTGATTCATATTCTCATATGGTTGGATTAAAAAGAAACTATATTCATTTATTAATAGCAACTACATTCATATTAAAATCACTTAGTTTACTTTTTTAAAAAAAAAAAAAAATCAAATATCATCTCCTATGCTAATTAATTATATCAACTCTATTGTTTTGAAAAATAATAATAAGGATAAGTTATCCTAAAATTATTTAAGCAAAATAAGATTTTGGTCCTTTAACCTTGACTCTTATTTCATGCAAGTCCCTTAATTTTAATTTGTTTCATATTAATCTTTTAACTTTTAGAAAACATTTCAATTTGTTCTTTTTTGTTAAAGGTATTAATTAGTTTGATAGATAAAATTAAATTTCACCAAAGACTACTAACAACACAAGTACGCAACCAATATTGGAATTTTTACTTACAAGAAGGTTTTTAGAATTTGAAGAACAAATACCAAATAAATCAAAGTTAAGTTACTCGTATAAAATGATAATCAAAGTTAGGGAATCAAAATAATATTTTTGCCAACTATATATTTATTAGGATGCTAATTGCATAGGTTGGATTTCAAATGAACAAAACTTAGAGAAGTACTTAATTTAGAGAATTTTTTTTTTGTTATCTGCCCGATTTTCGAGGCTTTGCCCCAACTCAACATGTGTCGCACATTTGATTATGGAAAATCTCCCAACAAAAATAGTTGCATTCACAAAATCTCAAATTCGATACATTATTTAAGCGATACAAGTTACTTACCGTCAACGTCTTGTTGGTTTTAGACAATCTTTTTAATCTTACTTGAGACCACTCAACTATTCTCTATCAAGAATCTCTTAAAAATGAATAATCACTAAGTAGGGTTAGAGTTAATAAAAGAAATTGAAGTCATGCACATAAAAGTACAAAACTTTTTAGGGTTTGTTTGGATTTTGGAAGGGGAAGGGAAGGGGAGAGATTAGAGGAGAAGGGAGGGGAGGGGAAGAGAAGGTTAACCTTCCATATATCCTTCCCTTGTTTGGATGTTGATACCTCCTCCAAAATACTACAATTTGGAGTATCTTAAATTTGTGAAGGAGAAGGATAATGGAGAATTAAAGCTTGATTTCCATTATCTTCTCTTCCAACTTTCATCTTCCCAAATAAGGGGAAGATATCTTAAAAGTCTCCCTTTCGCCTCCCTTCTCCTCCTTAATCCCCAATCCAAACCTAACCTTAGGGCACGTTTGGTAGGTAGAAAGGGAAAGGGAATGTGTTTGATGTGTTTGGTAGTAAAAATTTGGAATAGAAATGGAATGAGAATGTATTAAAATTACCACTTTACCCCTGATATTAAAAAAAAAAGAAGGTTGGAGATTGTGTCAAATCAAATGGTATAATAGACATTTTGTATTTTTTTTAAATGTGTCTGAAGAAACAAAAAAGTAAAAGTAGGTGGGGCCTGTCATTCCATTTCCTAGGCATTTCCCACAACCAAACGGCCCCTTAATCTCCATCTTTCAAGAATGAATTCTCTGTTGTGTGCTTAATTGTTTTTCAAGTGAAATTCACTTATCTATATCTTTCTCCCTCATAAATAACACCAAAACACTTTATCCATATTTTGACATCCCTCGAATGAGTAAAGTCAACCAATATGACTCCATACATTCACATATATAAGATTAATAATAGATAGTATTTTAGTATGAATATGAGGGGTGATGACTAATGAGCATTCTTTTGAGTTTTGTCTAAAGTTAAATCTTTCTCGTGATAAGAAAAGAGAAATGAAAATTTTAATTTGGCATTTTATTTAATTGAAATTCAAATTTCATATTTTTAGCTCTTAAAAATGTAATTGGATTAATAAAAATAAATGATATGAAAGGAAAAAAAAACAAAATATTTAATATAAATTTGGGAAAATGCCAAACACTTCCTAGCTAGCTAATTGATTTTAAGAATTAAAGTCTCCTACATTATCAACTTGTCATATCATTCTCTTCAATATTGTTTCTATTTTGATTCGCGCCCATATATATATATATATATATAAAAGTTCTCTTTATAACTTTAATTTGTTAGTGGATTTATCAATGGCAGCTGTAAGAGTTGGTATGTATAATCAAGCACATGGACTAATGGAAGGTGAGCTAAACATGTGAGGAACCAAAAAGAAGAAAAAGAAAATCACATAATTAGAAGAAAGAAGACAAGTTAATAAAGCATATATATATATATATATATATATATATACATATATGGGCATGTCTGCAACTCCAACAATACAGGACAACACACCATATAATATGGCCACAATTTCATTACTCTATAGATTTTTAGGTGCAAGGTGCATAAGTTGCGCCACCTTATTTATCATTAGCCAATATTATTAATCTTATTTTTACTTTTTAAATTAAAAGGCTCACGTGATAAATAAATTAAAAAAAATTAATATTATTGATGGAAATATAAATGATGTGGCGCAATATGTATATATACACTTTTTTTTGTTTAGTTAAACTAAGGTATCTACCGTCAAGCACAGTGACTAATCTCTTCGCTGAATTTTAGGTACCTCGAAGGGTGGATATCCTGGTTTAAACAAAAAAAAGTGTATATATACATATATATTGCGCCACATCATTTATATTTCCATCAATAATTCCCTTTCTTTCTATAAAATTTCACTTTACACATGTTGGCTATCATACCAAAAATTTCTTTATAAAATGAAAAATGAATTTCTATTTTAGTCTCGATAAATATATATATCATCTCAATTTAATTAATCCATGGACAAGAAATGTTAATAATTAACTCTCTAGGAAGAATATTAATTACTGTGAAAACTACAATTCAAAAATTACTTATTTGATATAAAAAAGAGTCTTAAGTGACAAAATCAATTAGTCACAAAACAAAAATTAGATATCACTTATTTGCAAAAATACAAAAGTCCAATGATATAATAATTATCATATTTAAAAGTTTATTTAACTATTTACAAATCATTTTTCGCCAAAAACTATTTACAAATCATTCAAAGTTGATGGGACTTTTTTTTTTTGCATCTAAAATTTAGTGCATGCATCACTCTCCTCTTATTCTCTCTCAGACAAGTTTAAAGGCACCACAAATTTATACTAATCCTCTCCCCCTTTCACTGCCCAACTCTTAGCAGCCAAGCAACAGATTTGGATGGAGTGAACCGCAAAATATATAAAGTGTATGATTTATATATAAAGTGTATGATTTATATCTTCAGATAAAAATTAAAATTTGTATTTATATTATAATAATTTTATCTAGCTAATAATTCCTATCAAAAAAAATTTATCTAATAATTTAAATTGTGTAATTTACACAATTTATCAAATTTGCAATTTAATAAATCCAAATCCCTCAAACAACATTAATTAGTTCACTATGGTTATCTAACACAATAGTCTAAGAAAACGTGTTAAGATTTTCATCCAATTAGTCAATGAAGTATTTGACAATTTGAAATCAATACTGAAAAATAAATCAGAAAAATATTTTTTTAATGTTTAAAAAGTTTCACCAACCAAACAAATGAAATTTTAATATATGTGCCTTTAAAGTTTGTTTGGAAATTAAGAAGGGAAAAGAAGTGGAATTATTAGAGGAGAAGGGAGGGAAAAAGGAAGGTTAACCTTCTATATGTCATCTTCTTGTTTGGGTGTTGATACCTCCTTCAAAATACTTCAATTTGGAGTATCTTGAATTTATTTGTGAAGATGAAGGATAATACGAAGGATTAAAGATTGATCTTTCATTATTTTCCCTTCCAATTTCATCTTCCCAAACAAAAAGAAAGATATTTTTAAAGTCTCCCCTCCTCTTCGTTTCTCTTCCTTAATCCCTAATCTAAAGAAACTCTTAACATACATGCTAAATAATACGAAGGATTAAAGATTGATCTTTCATTATTTAGCAACTAATATTTGTATCTTTCTATTCTTTGTCCTTTAATTATTAATTGTCATTGAAAGTTGCAAATTGGGCTCTATGGTTTAGACTAAACTTAGTAAGGTTCCTTATATCTTTGCTATAAGGTTTCTCAATATAAATATGATACGTGGCAAAAAATATTTTTATGACCAATTATGATAGAGAGATAATATAGATGAGCACCTTTTATATAACTAATTATAGAAGAGAGTAAATAATGATGTATATAATTGGAGGAACCTTATAACAAAGATATAAGGAACTTTTTATGATTTTTAAAAGTCTTGTCTTTTAAGTTCTCTCTCTGGCTAATTGCAGAATTTTTCTCAAATAATTAGCATGCAATGATGCAATTAAATTAAAGGTTACATAAGCATTACAATGCAACTAGTCATGCAATGATGCAATTAAATTAAAAGTTACATAAGCATTACAATGCAACTAGTCATTCAATGATGCAATTAAATTAAAGGTTACATAAGCATTACAATGCAACTAGTCATTGATTAATGAATAATAATGATATTCCAAAGTTTGTTGTAATGGTAAGGAAACGTTGTTTCTTGTTTGGTATTATTGAAAATTTGATATTTTACTATGGTAAAGGTTCATTTTGATCCTCTATGTTTCACTCAAGTTTTAAATTAGTCTTTTATGTTTTCAAGAAATTTTAAATTGGTCCTTTCGTCCAAATTCGTCAATTTCTTAAGTTAATTGCTGACGTGGCATGCCGAAGTAGATACATAGTCTCTCATACGTATATCATATAGCTAGCTGACGTTGCCTTAGACACTCCAAAAACACCCAAACAACGTCGTTTAAGTAAAAAATAAAATCATGATGAGAATACCAATATGAAACTCTAATGAAACATAAAAGACTAATATAAAACTTCAATGAAACATAAATGACCAATATAAAACTTCAATGAAACATAAATGACCAATATAGAACTTCAATGAAACATAAAAGACTAATATAGAGCTTTAATGAAACTTGAAGGACAAATATAAAACTTTTAGGAAACATAAAGGTCCAATATAGTATTTTTGAAAGATAAAAGACCAATTTAAAACTTGAGTGAAACATAGAAGATCAAAATAGTCATTTGACCTTTTACTATAATTTGTTACTTATTATTTTTTATAATAATAAAAATTTGATAATTAATTTATTTATGATATATCTTTTTAACGTGAATCTTTATTAATATTAAGAAATAATATTGAAAGAATATCACTAAAACTAAAATAGTACTAAAGTGTAAGTGTGTGATCTTATCAGCATCATTGTTTAATAATTAAATTAAACTTTGTTGACAACATAGGTACAGGAATATGCAGTGTAGTTGGAAGATAATGTAAATAATGTGAGTTTACAAAGGGAAAAGTGTAGTGCAGGTGCTGCTATCAGTTGGGTAGTCATTTCCATTATATATTAAAAAAGAAAGAAAGAAAGAAAGAAAGTGGTGTTCTACAACCACAATGACTCTAAGATCTTCATGATCACACCTATCATAATATGGATGTAACCCCATAATAAGAAGGACTTTTTGTTTTTTAAAAAATCTTTTAACTTTTTCTTCATGTGTGTATGTGAGGCTTTTAGTTTTGTTAAAAAAAAAAATTAAATAGATCGTTTTAATTTCTTAATATATATATAGTTTTATTAACAAGTGTCCAAACTCCTATGAAATTAGTTAAAGTTTTATTTAATCAGTTGATAAATTTTTAAACATTAAATATTATTATTTTTGTTAATTTTCTTTTCATAAATTTAAATCATTAAATGATTTATCAATTGAGAAAAAAATTTTATAAACAATGGTTAACAAACTCATAAATATAGTATGTGAAATCTCATGTTGAATTTAGGTAATGTTTTGTCCTATAGTGATGCTATCATCACCTATATATATATATTGGGAGTAGATCTGGGTGTTGGAATTGTTTTAACAAATTAGGTAATTTAATTTCAATCAAATACTCGATTGATGATCGTAATAGATAGTTGAGATTGAGATTGTGATGCTAAAAATGAATCATCATGATTGTGCAGTTCATTAAAATTACTTCAACGAATTTGCTTCCATATATATATATATATATATATATATAATTTTTTAATGCATAATTTATTAGGATGGAAGTAACTAGTAGATTCTATGACATTAACATGTGAAAAGAAAGGATTCGGATTGTCTAGAATCCGCAATTTGGTAAAATATTCTGAAGTGAAGAGGAAAAAAAAAATACTTATGGGTCAAATTAAAGGAAATTCTTAGGAAGAAAGAAGAGGTAAAATATTATTTAGTCCTTGAATTATTGGTTAAATTATTATTTAGTCTCCGAATTTATCAAAAGTACTATTTAGTCCTCGAAATGTTTAACTATGTCAACTATTTAGTCTTCGAATTTGACAAAATACTATTTAGTCCCCGAATTTGTAACTATGTCAACTATTTAGTCCCCAAACTTGACAAAAATACTATTTAATCATCGAATTTGCAACTCTGTCAACTATTTAGTCTCCTGACTGTTACCCGTTATAATTGACAGAGTTGCAAATTCGGTGATTAAATAGTATTTTTGCCAAGTTTGGGGATTAAATAGTTGACATACTTACAAATTCAGGGACTAAATTGTATTTTGTCAAATTCGGAGACTAAATAATTGACATAGTTAAACATTTCGAGGACTAAATAGTATTTTTGATAAATTCAAGGGCTAAATAATAATTTGACCAACAATTCAAAGACTAAATAGTATTTTACCTTGAGAAAGAATCCAAGTTTGTAAACAGTAAACAGGTGGGGGTGGGGTAGTGTTTTTATTTGTCTACTCTTCTCTCTCTTCGCATTCACATATTTTCATTATTTTGAAGTAATTTTGGGTACATACATTTATTCCTTTATTAAATAATTTTATCATTTCATCAAAAGTATACACTTTTATGCGCATTTCATCTAATCTTTTGCCGACCTCCCTTCTTCACTAAAACATCATTCCAACCATTCTGAAATTTTGGATAAATATTTTCATTACCTTCATCTTCAAAACTCCTTAAAAAAGATGCTCAGTATATATATATATATATATATATATATATATATATATATATATATATATATATATATATATATATATATATATATATATATTAGTGGAAGGAGTTCCCACCTTTATTGTTGTATATGTCATAAATTTCTAGAAATTTTGACAAAAGTCAAAATAGACACTTTCAAAGATAAATAGCGCGTTCTTTATACAGAAATGAAAAATAGAAACGAAAATAGAATGCATTTTTTATATTGTTAGTAAAAATTTGGGAATGGAAATGAATAGAATGTATTAAAATTACCACTTTACCCCTTATATTAAAATAATAAAAAGAAAATAAAGTTATGATTGTGTCAAATCAAATCTAAGGGTATAATAGATATTTTGTATTTTTTTTTTTTAAATTGATGAAAATAAAAAAGTGAAAAATAGATGGAACCCAGTGAACCCCACCCATTCTATCTTCATTTCCATTATTTTCATAGATTTAAAAAGTAGAGAAATATGAAATAATTAAAAGACTAAATTATCTTTATTAAATTACTCATATTTACTCTTTGTTATTAATCTTATATCTTGAGAAAAGATAGGAATAAATTATAAAAAAATAATTAATATTATCTTAATTTTGCAAACATAACCAATATGAATTAAAAAAACCTTTAACAAAGTAGATATTAAACCATCATTATTTTTTGCCATAATTACGTCAATTCTTCAAGATTCAAAAGAAGTAAATTAAACAATAAAAAAAAATTATAAGATAAAAGAGTTAATTTGATTACTAAGATACCGGAATCACTAGAGATATTTTTTTTTTTCTTTTTACGATTATGCTAATTAATGAGTTGTAAAGTATGACTAATATAGAGAAAGGAATATATGCCACATTGATAATCATATATAGACTAAGGAAAAGAAGAGCCGAAAGAAAGAACACAGGAAAAAGGAGAAGAATTAAGGATTATAGAATTTTCGTGATGATTTTATATCATTTAGAACCATTTTTATCCACATAAACTTAAAATTATACTATTTTTCAATAGTCTATGGAATCTTGAGTATATTTGACGACATAAATACATATATATTTGAGACTTCAAAATATAATTCACATACATAAAAGTAAATTACATATATTATTTATTTTTAAAATTTTAAAATATAATATAAAATAATAATTTAATTTAATTAGCTAGGAAGAATAATGCCATGTATCATTTCAACTTTTGTATATAATGAAGTAAAGGCCAATTATTCACATTCTCAAATATGTGCTTAAATCATAACACTTGGAATTCTGTAACCATGCTCAATGGGTTTAAAAGGGCCCCATGAACCTCAATTAAAAATAAATATAGTTGACAAAAATTAATTATATTTCATGCACAAACATTAAGAATTAATTACTCTTAATTTTTTCCTTCATTTATAAATTAGTAAGAGTATATTACTAATTAGAATTCATTCTTTTATGCTATCTTTAATTATTATTGATCAGAATAGTGTCTCAAAACAATATTGAAAAGATTTAGAAATATAGTATATTTGAAACTAACTTAATAAGTAAATATTAATGACTCATTCATTAAAAAAATATGAGTAACTAAGGTTTATTGGATTCTCTAAAATTAAGTCTTTATCCAAAAAAAAAAATTTACAAAAACAACAATCAAAGTCCCTTAATTTTTTCACTAGGTGGGGTTGGTTATATGAATTAAACAACGTCAGGGTGTTCTATATTTACACATTTCTGTTGTTAAGTTTAACATGTTTACGTCGTTAATCCATATTCATATAGATTCAAAACAATTTTATGCTGGCCATCGACTATCTAACATCCTCTTTTATTCGAGGTTGAAATCAACTATGCAAGTATAGACAGAATTCCAAAAAAAAATATACAAGTACGAATAATTCTTTTGTTATGTAAATTCTTCTAATCACTAATCTCAATCAATAAGATAGTGATATTTTTTCTTTTGTTAAATCGAATATCTATCGTTGAGCATAGCTACATGTGTCCAATTCCTTCACTGATTTGTTTGTACTTGGACACCTTAATGGATAGGACAATTGGCAATCTGAAGTTGTTTTATTTTTAAAATCAAAAATAATCAAACTTAAATACTTAATAAATGATAGATGAGACTCTTCCATTCAAAGATATAATTAAGCTTTAGATGACTTAACAAGAATTAACAACCACTTCTTCCGTCACATCAGAATCCACGTGGTATTGCAAAAGTTATTGTAATGCAATATTCGAATTAGTGAATACGATTAAAATTGCTTATGAAATTAAAGGTAATAAGGTCAGCCACTTGATTTATTAAAAAAAAAGAGTAAAGAGTGGATTTATTTAACTTGGTATAACCACATCTATTTGTCCTTTCTATATATAATAAAATTTGATTAAAAAGGCAATCCAAACTTTAATTATCATTATCATTTATTTGGTCATCCCAAAGAAGATCCTTCGTCGTCTTAAAGGTTCTTCTTCTTTGATTTAATCTTTATAAGTGTGGTTTATGTTTAATAAATAAAAGGGGTCAAATACCCATTAATAAGGTTCCTAGAAGCAGCAATTATTGTTATCAAAGATGGAAAGCTCATACCATTCCCTTCACCACAAAAGAAAAGACCGTTAAATAAAAGTTTAATGGTACTGTACTATTGAAGTTCAATACATCCCTCCAATCATATAGAGTCATTTATTAATATTAATATAAATTCACATTAATAAGAACCCATCTTAAATTATTTAAGAACCAATTGATTAGAGGGATATTCAGTACTACCGTAACATCTACTCTACCTATTAGAAACCCAAAACAAACTTATGTCCATTATTATGTCAAACGTAATTGGGCGTGACGGACAAGTCATACAAATCTTGAAGTAAATACTAAAACTAGTAATTAAGGATTAAATTTGAGTAAATCAATATTTGTCTCTAAAAGATACAATATTTTTTAATATAACTTTTGTAAAATTAGTTGTCAATTATTAATAAAGATTTTTAGAGATTAAATTTAAATAAATTACATTTTGTATATATTAAATTTTTATTTTATAAATATTAGATTAAAATAAAATATATTTTTGATAATTTTTAAGAATTAAATTAAAATAAATTATTTATTTTGAAACTAAAATATCAATTTATTCTTGAAATTTTGGTGCTAGATGATGGATGATGATATATAATTGATGCATTGAAGTGGAGGGGCCCGAGATTGGACCCACGTGCCACCAAATGATTTGTAATTGTTGGGGGCATGCGCGTGAGAATGCACAGACCATCAATATAATAGTTATTTAAATGGTAAGTGATTTGATATGATTTAAATAAAATTTAAAATATTTTAAGGTAACTATTTCTATTTGTATTAAATTTGTTTTAGAGTAAATTACACTGTTTTTTTTTAAAGATGTTGAAATTATACTGTCCTTTCCTCTCAATTGAAAAATGACACTCCCTTCCCCTCACACATGATAATGGCATAAAATTCAGTCCAAAGTGCATTTTTGGTTGACTTTTCTATCCTAATTTATTAATTTATGTGTAGATCATCAATTCAACTTATTTTTTTACCACTTTGCCCTCACTTTGTGATTGAAACATTATGCTTACCCAAATGCCCCTAATGAATTCTTTAACATAATTTTGCTTCTTATTTGTGATTAAATATAATTTATTTGCCAATGTTATTATATTTTATTGTATTTTACAATTATTATTTTATTTTATTTCATTAAATTTTATGATAACTCTATATTAACTAACTAATTAGTTAGTTATTTTTTTATAATACTGTCTATTATTATTATTATTTTATTAAATATATTTTCTAATTTCTAAAAAAACGGTTAAAAGGTAATTTTTGTAATTAGTCAGTAATTTTTTATAATTTTATAACGTGTAATTATTTTTACAAATTTGATAATGAGTAATTTATGTAATTAATAAATATTTTTTAAAAAATATAACTTGTATTTACAAATTTTTTATAACAAAAAATTTACGTAGTTACAATTTTTATAAATTTACAAAAATATTTATTCCTTTTTCTTTTTTATTTTCATTTTAAATTTATAAAAATTTTAATTACTTAAATACAAGTTACAATTTTTTTTAAAAATATTTATTAATCAAATAAATTACATGTTAATAATTTTGTAAAGTATATTAGTTATAAGAAAATAATTTATAAAAAATTACTAATTACGTTATCAAATTTGTAAAAATAATTACATGTTATAAAATTATAAAACATTATTGACTAATTACAAAAATTGTCTTTTAACTATTTTTGTAAAAAATTAGAAAATATATTTAATAAAATAATAATAGACGATATTATAAAAAAATGACTAACTAATTAGTTAGTTAATATAGAATTATCATAAAATTTAATGAAATAAAATAATAATAATAATAATTGTAAAATACAATAAAAAATAATAACATTGACAACTGAATCATATTTAATCACATATAGAAAGCAAAATTATGTTGGAGAATTCACTAAGGAACATTTGGGTAAGCATAATATTTCAATCACAAAGTGAGGGCAAAATGGTAAAAAAAAAAGTTGAATTGATGATCTACAAATAAATCAATAAATTTGGATGAAAAAGTCAATCAAAATTACACTTTGGACTGAATTGTAGACTATCATCATGTGTGAGGAGAGGAGAATGTCATTTTTCAAATGAAAGAAGATGACAATGTAATTTCAGCATTTCTCAAAGAAGAAAAGAATAAAACTAAAAAAAATCCCCTGCTATAGTAAAGAATGAAAATGGGGATTGCGATTTACGAGGAAGGTGGGAAACAAAAGAATGAGAAAACGACGCCCAGCTTTAATTGGTCCCACTACAATATGGGAGTGCGTGCCACGTGTCAACTTCCCAACTCCATTTCCTAACTTGCTAAACGACACCTTCCTATCATCTTCAACAACACCCCACAATTCATTTTTTTCGTCGTTTCGTTTAATCATAACTCCTAACGTAGAACAATTAACATCTAAATTTGGGTTCATCTAACATGTTACCATCTACATCAAATTAATCACTTATGGACTCTGATATAACACCATCATAAAAGTTGTGCTAAATCATTTCAAACTTCTATTCCTTTGATTAGTCACGTACACTTAATTTAATTCATTTTTAAATATATGTAATTAATCACGAAGATTCGTAAGAAAATAAGCATATATAGTCCGATCCAATTGCATGCAGGGTGAAACTACTAATTAATTAGCTAGTAATTACCCACTATATATATCCATCCAATGTACACAATATTTCTAATATACTTCAACTTCAATATATATTACTATCATTTAAAACTAAATCATAATTTTATAACAAATTTATGTAACTGTTAGTAAAAATATATATTAATAAATAAAATTATATTTGAAGATAATAAGCTAATTCTAGCTAGAGCATTCAATTAACAATGGATTCAAATTCATATAATTGCATATTATTAATTATATAAAAAAATTATGATTATCTTAATTTTATATGAGAACATACAATTTTGGTGTTATATATGTTTTGTACTGTAATGCTGTCTCAAACACACAAATGGCGTTCACGGCCACATCTGACCGGAACAACACATGCACAACACCAAACCATACATGCTCCTTTTCTTATGAATCTTATGAGTAATGAAAGAGATGTAAAAGGAGGACATTAATTATTGACATGGAACAATTCATGCATCCATAGACCATACACCACATTATAAACGGTCCTCAAACCATGGTCTCCAAAGAGCTTCACAATACATTGATACTTTATCCTATATATGTTCAAAATTGATCTTAATACTTTACAGCATAGAATAATAAAAAAAGAAAAAAAAACACATAGTAGAATGTAGATCCCACACCAAGTAAAACCTATATATGAGACTCATTAATTATGGATGTCATTCTTTCTTTTTTATTATTTTATACTGTACAACATAGAATTTAAAATGATATATGCCAGTTGGCTAGCTAGATAGATGTATCATAGGTTAGACTATGCATGCATATTGTATACATTTACCCCAGAATCAAATCAATGCTAGAAACAACATATATAACTTTGAAAGCCAGATCAAATGAAACGAACCAGAATATATATCATCATCATGTGAAAAAAGTAAGGGTCCTAGTGGAACAACCAAAAGGCCCACCAGTACGGCCTTTATTTGCGGTGTCTTACTTTCCTTTCTTGTTATATTTTGAGTTTTGATATTTAAAAAATATATATTATCTCAATTTAATTCGTAAAATATTAATATTATCAATTTTGTTCTAAAAAAAGTTAGTCTCAATCAGTTTAGTCCTTACCTTAACATTAATAATACGGATTTAACAGAAATGATAATTCAACTAGTACCACATGTAACTAACATACATAAGGACTTATAAATTGGTTGGGTTACATATTTTAGAAATTAAATTGAGATAATATATATTTTTTAAGAATTAAGATAATAATTTACTTCTAGATGTGCATCTAATTAATATTAATTTTTCCCTTAATCATGCGTCTACATAAATTAATCCAAGTTGATGGTAGAAAAATCATATTCGCACTTAGCGTCAAGTAGCCAATACTTCCAAGTCCTCCACAGTCCACATGAAAAGCTAGTCCCATTATATTGGACCATTATATAAAATATAAATACCCTTTATCTCAGTGCTCTATATACCAAAAGAAAAATAATAATAATAATTTATTTTATATGGTCATAAAATGGAATCTGATTGATGGCTCCTGTCTTTAATTATTTTCCACTCTTACCCAGCTTATATCCAAATTATTCATCAGTTGAGTATAATGAAAGAGATTAATTTTTCATAATGTGACAAAAAAAAATCAAATATTTGATAAAATTGTGTTCATATTAATTATTTAATGTCTAACAGTATTTTGAATAATTAAGATCGATGAGAATGCATATGGTGGTGTGTGAGAAACAAATTAAAGAAGAGAAGAATGATAATAATAAAAAGGTTAAATGTCCATTTTAGTCCTCTATGTTTCACCTAAGTTTTAAATTGGTCATTTATCTTTCAGAAGTTCTATATTGGTCCTTTATGTTTCATTGAAGTTCTATATTGGTCCTTTATATTTTATTGAAGTTTATTAGTCCTTTATGTTTCATTAGAGTTTAATATTGGTCATCTCAGTATAGTTTTATTTTTGGCTTAAACGACACCGTTTGGGTGTTTTAGTGTATCTAAGGCCACGTCAGCTATCTGATACACGTAGAAGAGATTATGTGTTCACCTCGACACGTCACGTAATAGTTAACTTAAGAAATTGACGGATTTGAACGGAATGACCAATTTAGAGCTTTTGGGAAACACATAAATGACTAATTTAAAACTTTTGAAACATAATGACTAATTTGAAACTTGAATGAAACATAAAGGATCAAAATGAACATTTGACCTAATAAAAACGTAACCTTGTGTTAATTAGTAATTAAATAGCATCTTACTTCTCTTGCCTCTTAAATAAATGAGAGAGAGAGAGAGAGATATGAATGATAGTTAGCTAGAGAATGGTACAATAATAAAAACAGTCATATCGAATTTGGGCGATACGAATGTTGAAAACAACAGTTCTATGAAATCAATTGCATGTTAGATGGGAATATATGAACCACCTAGCTTCAGTGGGAAATTCAATTTAAGAACCAATCACCTTTTCCCTCTGGTAATTAAATTCCCACATGCCAATTTCTTCTTCCTTTTTTTTTTTTTTTAAATTTTAGAGTAGATACATATATACTTTAATATTTGATTATTGAAAAATATATATATGTTTCTTTTGGAATTTTATTCCTCTATACAAATTAATAATCAAAGTTTATAATTAATGACTAAGTACACAACTATATCAATAACGAATTAAGGGCCTCATTATTTGGTGAATTGATTAGGAGAACATGAAAATGAGAAATTAGTTATGTTTGATATAATATAAAAAATATACAATTAACTATAGTTTAAAATATGAATGAGAAATGGATATAATAACTACTTTATCCCTATAATTAAAATTAATAGTGGCCACGATGTCAATGTCAGTGGTAATAATGCCGGTAGGGAGAATTGAGATGAAAATCACGGGTACGTTTTTTTGGTAGAGAAGAGGAGGGAATGAGAATAAGAATGAGAAAGAGAATGGAAAAAGAGGAGGGAATAGAAATGTCATGTCAATGTGATGTGAATAAAATATAATAAAAGTGGATAAAATGACTATTTTGCCCTTACATTAAAAGTGAGAATAGAATAAAAATTAGTAAAAAAATAAGGACAAAAACATAATTTCATCACATTAAAAAAAGTGGAGTTTATTTATTCCTCTCCCTTTCCATCATTATTTCTTCAAAAGAACATGCCAGACATTTTCTTTAAATTCCAATAAGAGACCCCAATACCTCCCCTGAAGAGGTATTGAAATTCCATCGAATTAAGTATAGTAATAATTTATATGAATTCGAGTCTATAAAATTACTATTCTTTAATAAAGTGTATAATTACTTGTGTTTTCTCCCCTCCTTTAATATCTTATTTTGATTTTTAATAATGAATGGCTATAGCGGCCACATGCAATGGAAGAGAATATATATGGTACACTTTTGGGTATGATTTTTAGGGTTCTTTTACTACTAAAACTTGAAACTAAAGCACATGGAGGGCAGACAAAATCATGTCAATGTACTAATAAAGGTATGTGAAAATTAAAATATCAGAACTCTCATCCATTCATATTTAAAAGGATGTTAAATTCCATTACTATTTATATGTAGTTGCATTCCCTATAGTGAGATCAGAAATGACAAACCAACCACACATGTCAGAGTCCACAAACACTTTTTCTTTTGCTTCGTTTATGCTACAAAATATTGTAATATTAATATGTCTTTTTTATTTTTCCATATCTCATTTCTTCCCAACGAAGAAATAACTAAACACCGAGTGTTTTTTTACCATAATGTAATATTTGTTCATAGTATTAGTACTAAGTTTCAAGGAAAATCTCAGGATTGGTTATGGGTAAGAAAAAAGGAAAATTAACAAGGAAGATTTTTAATTTTGATAGCTTTATAATGACTTAGATTTAAAATTAGTTAAAGAAAATGTCAAAAATTGAAATTTGACTTTTATCTATTTATTTATTTTTTCAATCCAAACATACTTTTAGTCAATGTTGTAAGAATCGGACGGACGGTCCGACCGGTTCAACCGCTAACCGAATACAAACCCGAGTCGGTTGGACCAAAAAACCGTTTTTGCAGTTGGACCGGTCAACCGGTGGTCCAACCGGTCCAATTTTATTTTTTTAAAAAAATTAAAAAAATAAAAAATAAAAAGGAAAAATAACATAAAAAAAAGAAATTAGAGAAATCTTAAAAATTAAAATTAGAAAAGTCTTAAAAATTAAAATTTAAAAGTTATGATTATTAATAATTTAATATTTGGTTTGATTAAGTTCTTTCAAAACTTGACAAGTCTTAAAAATTAAAACTTTGAGAAGTTATGTAATTTAAAACTTCAAAATTATGTATATTGAAACCTAAAATTTGAGTGATGTCATTTTATATATTAAGAATATTTATTATTTATTATTTATTGCGTCATCCGGTTCGACCGGTTAAACCGATCAAACTATGAACCGAACACTTGTCCGAGTCTTTGTCCGGTTCGGTTCTTACAGCATTGCTTTTAGTCATAGAAATTCTAATAACATATAAGAATTAATTCAACCCAAAATTTAATTTTAAACTATGCTAATTTTTTTAAAAAAGAGACTTTGTTATAATATAGATTTTGTACAAAAAAAACCCCTTTAACTATTAGACTTGATCACTTAGAACCCCAAAACTCTTTATTTCGTGCAAAACAATATATATATCCAGTAATATTTTTATTTAAAATCTTAAGGGAATAGCTAGCTAAGTTGAAAGCTCTAATTAGTCCAATTTAATAGTTGAGAAAGATTTTTTTAAAGAAAGCCTAAAGTTTAAAAGATTTTTTTTTTTTTTACTTTTTAAACTTTTAAATTTGTGACTAATTAAATTTATTTATTTATTTTGTTAAAACTACCAATATTTAGAATTTATTGGACTTTGACTAATTTAACTAAGCTAACAAAAATCTCATAACAAAAAGTAGAACTCTTTCGTAATAATTATAAGACTAGATTTATTTTAGTGTATTAGTCACTATTTCATCATAGCTTTGAAAGCAAGCTTAAAGATATATCATATATATAAAAAGGACCAGTACTTTTAATAAAAAAAAAATTAGGAGAATAGTCAAATAGAGATCTTTTAGGGATCCTTCTAGGGTGCAAACATATGCAAACGCCTAAGTGGCGTTTTATTGGTCCACCTATAAAAATATTTTTTTAAAAAAATTATATTTTTATAACCGAACCAATATAAACACGTCATGTAAACGTTTGTATGCATTTGCACCCTAAAAAAGTCGATTTATGACAACTTCTAAAAAAGTAAGTGTAAAAGAAGTGAGATTAATTCACCAAGCATATAATATTACACGTTTGTCCAATTGTTTAATTGGATCAATTTTGTCTCATTGTTGATATGGTGGAGCAGCCATCTAGTCATCACTCTGCAAATCTGCAATCTACACTATATAAACATATTTTCTTATCCCCACAAAATAGTACTATGCATTCACAGTGCCTATATCAAAATCATGCATATATTATTATCCATTAAAAAAAGGACAGAAGCAAATGTGATATAGAAAAAAGAAAGAAGCATATCCAACAAACAGATAACTCAAAATCTCAAAGGCATATCATTTTGTGAATGAAATTGAAAGCCTTAAGAGAGACCCACTTGCCACATGACCTTAATTTTACTGTACACTTGAATTCTGAAAAACTCTATCATTGTAACGACAGGAGAGATACTTATTGCATGCATGTAATGCAATTTCAATCGATAGGATTGTGACATGTGGGTAGGATGACTTGAGATGCAATGCAATTTCCCACATGTCATAATCCTATCGGCTGAAATTGCATTGCATGCATGCAACAAATTGCATCATAGACTCACCATAACAAAAATCCATCTAATATCATTATAACAAAGCCAAAACATGATGCACTACTGCTTGTATTCACTTTCTTGTTTGCTGTGTGTGCCTTTGATTAATGCAATGCTCCATCACTTTCTTTTTTGGTCACCAACCTGCTCCATCACCTTATCTAACATGCTTTTGTGGGAAGCAGATTTGCTAAAGTACTTCAACAGATCGTGCGTATCTCAACCGTCCATAGGCTGATTTTACTTTCTTCTTAATTGTTTGTTCTTCGGCCAACTAGTTCCTGTACTCATTAAAAAATGATGGTTCAATGTATGGGGCTCTCATCAAGTAGGATCTAAAGAGGGTTAGATATGTGCAACTTTATCCCTATAAGCAGAGAAGCTATCTTTGAACTCTATGTCACATGAGAGTAACTTTTCACGAGAATATATGATTCGACTTCGAGAAAAATAATGTAAAAAAAAAGAAAGAAAGAAAGAAAGAAAGGGAAAGCAAGATGAAGATCTAATAAGTAATGGTTCAGAATTTTTAAAGTCTATGGGTGAGCTTTGTTATCTTATAGAATAATTAGAGATAAAAAGAAGAAGAAGGTGGGTTCCCACCATATATACAAGGGAGGTCTAAATTAATGGGGACCTTACCACACAGTAAACATCCTAGTGTCTCTAGACTCCAGTAGTCCCTTGCTTCTATATATTTATGTGCTCCTCACTGCACATTTGGAAGTCAAGTTATAATTAAAAGAAACTTCTTAACTTGTCTCACACCCCAACCATCACCCTCATCATCCCCAAAATTAACACACAGCAAATTTCTCAACTCAAAAACTCTACCATGCATCAAAACTGCATAGCTCCAAAACCAGACATGAGTACTACTTCTCCTCCCAATGATTCAACAAAACTCATTTTGTACCCCATAACTCTGAAGGTAGGTCATTAATTATCCTCTATTCATTCATGCTTCACATTATTGATAGTGTTTTACTTCACTAATCAATTTGGTTTCTGTTTTTTCTTTCTTTCAGTTTGAGGAATTGGTGTACAAAGTAAAAGTAGAGGAGAAATTAGGAGTGTGTTGGGGAAACAGAACATGGACTTCAAGGGAAAGGACCATATTGAATGGGATCACAGGCATGGTAAGCCCAGGAGAAATCCTGGCCATGCTGGGCCCATCTGGCAGTGGCAAAACGACACTCCTCACAGCTCTTGGAGGTCGTTTAAAGGGCAAACTATCTGGAAGAATCACATACAACAACCACCCTTTCTCTGGCTCCATCAAGAGAAGAACAGGTTTTGTAGCACAAGATGATGTCTTATACCCTCACCTCACTGTCTCTGAAACTCTCATCTTCACTGCTCTTCTTAGGCTACCCAATAGCTTGACCAAAAACGACAAGGTTCATCATGTGGAGCGAGTCATCACCGAGTTGGGACTGAGTCAGTGCAGGAATAGCATGATAGGAGGGCCACTATTGAGGGGGATATCAGGTGGGGAGAAGAAGAGGGTGAGTATTGGTCAAGAAATGCTTATAAATCCGAGTTTATTGTTGCTTGATGAGCCTACTTCTGGGTTGGACTCAACCACGGCTCAGAGGATATTGAACACTATTAAAAGATTGGCTAGTGGAGGAAGGACTGTGGTCACCACTATTCATCAGCCTTCGAGCCGTTTATACCATATGTTTGATAAGGTGGTCTTGCTCTCTGAAGGTAGACCTATTTATTATGGCCCTGCTTCAACTGCCATGGATTATTTCTCTTCACTGGGATTCTCCTCTTCCATCTCTCTCAACCCTGCTGATTTCTTGCTTGATCTTGCCAACGGTAATACACACTACTGCATACTAATTACTACTACTACTACCTTTTTGCTGCCATGGGTTTATTTAAAGAAAGAAAGAAAGGCACAAGTTTAACTTTACACTTTTTTTTTTAAATAATTCACGTGTTTCTATGTTGAATGTGAAGCCTAAGTCGTATATTTAGTTAATGTATTTATCAATTTAACCACGTTAAAACTTTTATTTTGTAATGCCACAGTGATAATCGTGGTCAAATTGATGAAACAACGTAGTTAAATATATTACTTGGCATCGCACTTGTTAATTCATCAATTTAGCCACGGTTATTAGTGTAGCATTACAAAGTAAAGGGTTTTGCTGCTGTTAAAATTGACAAAATACTATGACTTGGTATCATAGCCAGCATTGGAGGCCATGTAAAGAGCCACATTTGTATATGTTGTTAATTATTTAGACGGAGTTAGGATGAAGGGTGAAATTGATAATAAATTAAAAGTTTAGGGATGTAATTGATTGCAAATAAAGTTTTTTGGGGACAAAAAAGATTCTTTTGACAAGAAAGAAATGGTAACAATGTGGTGACAAGGGTGGAAAATTTGCAGGGATTGCACCAGACACCAAGAATGCAAGTGAACAAAGTGAGAGCCTAGAACAAGAAAGGAAGCTGGTAAGAGAAGCTCTTGTGTCTGCTTATGAGAAGAACATAGCTATAAGGTTGAAAGAAGAGCTTTCCAACTTGGAGATGAACAACTTCACCAAAGATTCTTCTGCTAGTAGGTCTTCTTTGTTCTAAGTCTAACTTTTGATTATTAGCAAAAAAAAAAGAAAAGAAAAGAAAATAAACATTGACTTAATTTTAAATGGTTCAGGAAATGACATGAAACCAGAGCAATGGTGCACAAGCTGGTGGTATCAGTTCAAGGTACTTTTACAGAGAGGACTCAGAGAAAGAAGATATGAAGCCTTCAATAGGTTAAGAATATTCCAAGTCATAAGTGTAGCTTTTCTTGGTGGACTTTTGTGGTGGCATACACCACAATCACACATTCAAGACCGGGTATGTATCAGAATTGTATAAACCATACACATATCGACTTCTGATTGGAGAACCTGATAATGACGAATTCTCCAATCAATGCAGGTAGCCTTGCTCTTTTTCTTCTCAGTTTTCTGGGGATTCTACCCTCTCTACAATGCAGTTTTCACATTCCCTCAAGAAAGGAGAATGCTAATCAAGGAACGATCTTCCGGAATGTACCGTCTCTCTTCGTACTTTCTAGCAAGAACAATAGGAGACTTGCCATTGGAGCTAGCACTTCCAACTGCATTTGTCTTCATAATCTACTGGATGGGAGGGCTTAAGCCTAATCCTGTGACCTTCATCTTTTCACTCCTTGTGGTTCTTTATAGTGTTCTTGTATCTCAAAGTCTTGGCCTAGCATTTGGTGCTATTCTCATGGAAGTCAAACAGGCCACAACCCTAGCTTCTGTCACAACCCTTGTGTTCCTCATTGCTGGAGGGTACTACATACAACAAATCCCTCCCTTCATAGTGTGGCTCAAGTACTTAAGCTATAGCTACTATTGCTACAAGCTTCTTCTTGGTGTTCAGTTCAATGAGAATGACTCCTATGAGTGCTCCAATGGGGTTTTGTGCAAGGTTTCAGATTTTCCTCCCATAAAATCTATGGGTTTGAATCATTTGTGGGTTGATGTGATCATTATGGGTCTTATGTTGGTAGGTTATAGACTAGTTGCTTATTTAGCACTACATAAAGTAAGGTAACAAAAAATGAATTATATTATGCAAAAGCCCATGGGCTTAGGCTCAGGGCTCAGGCTTGACCTACGAATAGGTCTACTGATACACATATATAGAAGGTGAAGGTGAAGTTGAAGAGATTTTGCTGAGTTTTGATGAAACTCATATAATGGAAGTGTTAGATTACAGTTGTAGAATATACTAACTCCTATGTTGTGGTTAATAATTATAAAAATTAGTATAAAGGATATGCCAGAAGATAAGAAGAGGCAAGGGAAAGAAGAACTTATGCTATTTAATCTGCAGAAAAAGGTGATGAGAGTGATGAGACGTTAAAGGGTGAGTATACCCTTTGTCTGAGGAATTGAATTCTGGATCAAAATGAGGTCATTGAAACCACAAATTTGTTGTTTCATGTTTGCCTGCATAATTAGCCCACTAGTAGTAAGGATTGGAGGAATTTTATCAGAAGAATAAATTGCAAATGGCAATATGTTCTCTAGCTATTTGAGGGAATGATACTAAACTGTTCGGTTCAAAATTTTCACTCAATAGTCCAAACTCATAGCCATAGGTACAGTGATTTTAGAAAGCTTGGAACTTCAGCATATCCAATTACGTCAGGATGGTGATTGGTGACAATTAGTATTCAAATGATAATGAATCATTTAAGACTAAAATGCAACAAAAAACAAACCTAAAAATTATAAGGGTTATCAAATTACTACTTCATTATAATTTATTTTGAATTTTCAAAAAAAAAATATTTATATTGTTTAAATGCATATTTAATTATATAAGTAATATAAATAATAATATTTTTTCAAGATTAATAAAATAATAATATTTTTTATTTCTAAGAGTAGATGAGTGTAATTTCAATATTTCTTAATAGAAAAGTGTGTAATTTGTTCTAACTAAAATCAAATTAATTAAGCAGATGGTTTAAAACTATAAGAAACAAGATGAACAATTAAAAAAGTATGAACCGAATTACAATTGGGACTAAGGTGGTCTTCTTTTGCAAGAAATAGGGAAGGAAAAGAGGAAGGAAAGGGTAGGGCCCACTGTATCCCACCTATTTTTTTATTTTTTTATTTTTATCAATTTTTTAAAAAGAAAAAGAAAATACAAAATATCTATTATATCATTTGATTTGACACAATCATAATTTTTTATTATTATTTTAATATAAAGGGCAAAGTGGTAATTTTAATACATTCTCATTCTATTTTCATTCCCAATTTTTACTATCAAACATAGCAAATACATTCCCATTCCCATTCTGTTTCCCTTTCTCTTTCTATTTCTTCGTAAAGAACGCGCTCTAAAAACTTTATTTAATTCAAAATGAATTCGGTGCTTAAATTCTTTTTATAATTTTTTTAGAAAGGTAAAAAAGTAAAAGTCTTGTCATAGGGCAATAAAAAATCCATTTTTGAACACAATTATTGTTGCGTATATTTGTGGATTTTATGATTTGGGATTTATTATCTAGTTGTTTAGGATACTAAATAAGTTGTGGTTAATACTGTGAATAAAATAATGTTAATGTTAAGAGATTTTATTAGCCAATTACAAACTTCCTTAACCAGTGTCAAAATATAGTTGAAAGATACTTTATAACTAATAGACTAAAATGTTGAAAATCTAAATTATAAGCTCACGTTCTTTACGCTGAAAGAGAAAAGGAAAGAAAATGGGTTTATTGTATTTCGTAGTAAAAATTTGGAAATAGAAATAGAATGAGAATGTATAAAAATTACTATTTTACCCTTTATAGTAAAATATTAAAAAAAAAATAATCTTATAATTGTGTCAAATCAAAAGGTATAATAAACATTTATATTTTTTTAAAAAAAAAATTAGCCCAATTTTTTATGATGAAAAATTGATTTCCGGTCCATCATTTTTTTATTTCCATTCCTATAGTCTTCTTTGATAAAGAACAGGCCATAAGTTCTTTGTAAAGAATCTCTCAATCATAAAATAGATCTAAAACCCCACAAATTTGCAATTGTGTTAAAAAAATTTTTTTATCTAAAATATTAATAACATATCAATAAAATCAAATCATCACAAAATGTAAAAGACTCTATAAACCTTAAACCTTGTGCATAAAACTCTCATAAATTTAAGATGTTATGTAAAAAATTCTCATGAACTTTAGGCTTTAAAGTTTAAATAAGAGAACCTCAAATAATTTGTAGTATTTTTTATATTTTGATATTTTAGATAAAAAATTAACCAACATTACAAAATTTAAAAGATTCTAGATTAATTTTTATAGTGAGAAAATTATCTAAATTATGTGCATCTGGGGTTTTAGCCGAGCCGAGCCCAGCCCCTTCAGAATCGGACAAGCCCACAAACTGAGAAAACGGGTTTATACCGACTCGGAAATAATCCAACCGTCCATTCATTGCATCTGGGCATCATCATCAAATCTATCCATGGCCTCTTCATCGCCTTGCGTTTGGTTGCGAGACAAATACCGCCCTTTAAATCCGGCGGCCGCCGGCGAGTATTTCCCGAATTCCGGTCATCCGTCCGATTGACAATTCTCTTGCTCTTCCGTTGCTATTCCTCTCTCACCAATTGCTTTTCTTCAATTGCACCCTTCCTAGGGTTTTTGTGGCACCATGACTTTTTCGGACGAGGAGGATGCGAACTTGGCTCACTTTCTGGAATCGGAGGTTCTCTCCGAGATCTCTGATCAGGTGCACCGATTATTTATGTCTTATTGTTTTTTTATTTATCGGGATTCAGAATTGTTTTTTCGTAATTTTACTCGAAACTAAGGTAAGATGATTTTGCGGAAGAAAGAGTTCCGTGAATAATTTGGGTGACTGTTGTCTGTTGTTGCAGGAAGAGGAATGTTTGGAGGAATCCAAAGCAAAGAGACAACGAGTGGAGGAGGCTGAGAGTACTAAGGAAGAAACAAAACAAGATTCTAGTTCATTGTCGAAGCCTAAGAACTATAATATCAACAAAAGCGTGGTTCCTAGGACTATTGAGACTGGATTTTTCAGCAACGTCCCTCCTGAACTTTACCATCATATCCTTAAATTTCTTTCATCCGAGGTATTGGGGGAAAAAACTCTTGCTTATGATTCCCTATATGCATAATACACCGATTGTCTGCCTGGTTATTTAACTTATAGTTGACAAAAAAATTTCCTCATGCGTGCAGGACCTTGTTTCTTGTGCATTGGTCTGTAGATTTCTAAATTATGCAGCATCTGATGAAACATTATGGCGTCGCTTGTAAGTACAAATTATGTCGTCAAAGTGTTGAGTTGTTATCTATTTAGCATCTCATAGCTTAAATGAACTATTTTGAATCATATCTTCTCAATCCACCTCTGTCAATTAGCGAGTATTTTCATACTCTAGGTTACCTTGATTTTGTTTCCTTGTTTTGGGAGATATGTGCACTGTTACACATGTACCATCCATGTTTATGCTTATTGTCTACTCAAAATAATTAAATTTATGCAGGTACTGTATGAGGTGGGGTCTTCTACCCCCTACAAGGAAGTTAAGGGAATGCCCGTGGAAAAAGTTATACATTCAGGTACTAGTGTCAATCAATTCATCATGTAGTATATCAATAAAGCCTAACGTGATCTCTCCTTTTCCTTCATGTTTTCCTACTAGTTGAATATGATCACCACAGGACAAATATAGAAAATGTCATGCTTTAGCTAATATGTGAGAGTGCTTACCATGATTCTTCTTTCTATCAATAACTGCATGTGGTGCACAGTGGATATGAAGTAGACCATTATCCCAGCAATAATGAGTCAAGCTAGTTTGTGTCTGTGTCCGTTATTCTTCTATGTGCACTTATCCCTTTATTGGTGCATTGGAGTGGATCTATGTGAAAGCATAAATTTTAGTGAATACATAACTGAGGATTAACCATTTTCCATCTTTGTTCTCTTGGAAAGTGGAAACTGAAATTTGATTAACTCATACCTTTTTTTTAATATTTTGTATAAATCTTCTCATTTATCCTATTGTTATGCAGCGTGATGAAGAGGACATGGTTGAGCTTGTACGAAACTGCTCTAGTGAATTTAAAGAGTATTACATTCAAATGCAAGCAGCTAAACGAAGCCAAGCGCCTCTTCCTTCACAGGTAATCGAGTGTCTACTGTAATTTGGAATTATATGCTGATTCATAGGGATTGTTATTGTTATTAGTTCTGCTTAGTGCAGCTTTGAGATCCTTTGGTTAGTCTGGAAAACAATTTAATAACTAAAAGAGAAAGAAAGAAATCTAATGCTTTGTGAAATTGTAGAAGTGTGTTTGGTTTGAGTTTTCAACTTTCCTTCTCTAAAAACGGTTTCCATTATAAAATTGCCACTTTTTTAAAATAGACAAAAGTTCACCTTTAATCCTTCAAGTTTCATTTAGGTTTTGTTTTTGTGAAAATTTTTTATTTTGGTTCAATATCCCTCTTTTCCCTAACTAGTTAACACTGTTAGGGAAAGTGTCTGATATGGTGTCACATATGGTTTTACTTGTTGAGAAGAAGAGAATAATACAAAAAGATACAAAGATAGAGGACAATAAATCCTCCCTAAAAGTCAAAACAAAAGTAAACAACCTAAACTCTCAAAAAAGCCTTCAATCCTTTGTAGGTCTACAAGGGACACTCCTTTTAAGAAACCATTTGCAGAAACCCTCAAGAGTCTAAAATTTCCTAAAATAAAGAGTCTGTTTTGAAAAATTAATATGATAGAGTAATCCAAAGATGTTTACCTTCCACAATTTCTATTTTGTGAAGATGAAACTTAAAATTAAGCAAACAGGCTCTAAGCTTTTGCATTCAATGTGCCTTAAAGGATCTTTTGGAACATTATTCTAATGCTGTACGGTTACATGTTATTACTTTGTATCTTGGATTTTGTGGTCAATTTTTGTGAAGTTCGTGAAACAAGGAACCGGGCTGGACGGTTTAATCCCATTTTGTTGTGGTCGTATGCATGTATATACAATATCTTCTTATTTTGTTGTAGATTTAATTTGGATCAGATTGTTGGTCTTGTGCTTGTATGTATGATATCTTGCCTTTCATTTACATACTTCATGCCTTAATGTAAGAGACATGGCTTAACATGTGTATTGATTTTGTATGTTTCTTATTTGAAGTTGAAAGATGATAGGATAATTCTTGACAAAACATTAGCTGATCAAGTGTCATCGTGGAAAAGCAGTAAGGGCCTCAGTGATACAGTGGTTACTGATCATGCCTGCTCTGGGGAAACATGCTCTTACTATCAAATTGGGGATGTATTTATTTGTGAGAAGACTGGACTGGTTCATGGTGAGAAACATCACCTCTCATTTCTTTCTGTGTTTAATTGCAAGATACAACTTTTTCCTATTATAAAAAATTTAAAATTGTTGAGTCTGGACTGGAGCTTATAATTTGTGTTTTTCTTTTTCCAGTATGCGATGATACATGTAGAGAAGTTGTTATGGATCCCGCCAACGAGCTTTTGGTCTGTACAATATCAGGGCATTGTTTTGATAGATTACTATCACCATCTGAAATGGAGCCTGATGATGTGAGTAAATTTTCTTTTAGCTTATATTTACCTTTTTGATTCTTTCATGACATTTCCTTTGCAATTTATCCATGTGCATAAATCATTTGAAGAACGTGGGATTTGATCTAAATTGTCATTTGAATTGAACTGCATACCTTATGTGGACTCCAATGGAATATGTAACCTCTTTCTCAGAGGTTGGTTTCATTAGTCTCGTAAAAGTTAAGACCAACGAGAGTGAAGCCTTTATTAGAATTTCAACAAGTTATCAAATGGCCAAATTATTATTTTGGTCCTCAACGTTTGTACGAAATTTAATATTGGTCCTCAACGTTTCAAAATGTTATTTTAAGTCCTCAACGTTTTTTTTTTGTTGCCAAAATTGGTCCTCTAGCATAACTCACATCTGGTTTTGCCGTTAAATGCTGATGTGGAAGGCTTATGTGGCACACCCTCTCTCCTACGTGTCATATTTAAATGACATAGCACCTTCTGTCACTCCAACTCAGCAAAACGACATCGTTTTGATTCATCTTCTATTCCCTCACATATGACAAAACGGCGTCGTTTTGCTGAGTTGGAGTGATAGAGGGTGCCATGTCATTTAAATATGACACGTAGGAGAGAGGATGTGCCATATAAGCCTTCCACGTCAACATTTAACGGCAAAACTAGATATGAGTTATGCTAGAGGACCAATTTTGACCAAAAAAGAAACGTTGAGGACCTAAAGTAACTTTTTGAAACGTTGAGGACCAATATTAAACTTCGTGCAAACATTGAGGACCAAAATAGTAATTTGGCCTTATCAAATTGATAACAATTTAATTCAAGCTATAATATTACAGCTTACCTAATGCTTGGATTCATTCTTTAGGAAACTCAGGAGCAGCAACAAGGTGGGACAGATGAAGCCGAACCATTTATGGGATCTGGCCGTTTTGGTAAACCCATTTTTTTGGCATCCATTCATTCGCTGGTTTTCATTATCCTCTTTGCACACGCATCTCATTACGTTATGTGTGCTTTTTTTAATGCAGCACGAGCTTATGTGCTGGGATATAATTGTGCTGATGAGAAGGAGCTTGAAGCTACTTGGAGGTTTTGCTGATTCCCATATTGATCTGTTTCGTGGTGGATGAATGATGAAACGTGAGCATGGTTTTGAATTATCGAAAGTGCCAATGTGTTTGTTACCTCTTTAATCTTAAGTATGTATGTTTTTCCTTATTGGGATTTGGGACGGTGGTGTATGAATTATGAAGTTTCACTTAGTATTAGGAAGTTTTAGCTTAGCCTAATAAAATTGTCCGCCTTGTAAACCCGTTAATAATCATAAGGCTAGGTATTTCCTATTATACTATTGTCTATGAAATTTTAAAACCCGAATGAATGGGACAATGACCATTCGTCACCATCCTACTACTTTAACCGTTGGTGGAATCAAATTCAAATGATATTATTAATATCTAACTGCCAAAAACAATGTTTTGGTCATCTCAACAATTGATAGCAACCTAAGAGTGACAATTTCAACATATATATTAATACAGACAATTTTCTCTTATCTATTAATACAAACAATTTCCTCCTCTCCCTATATATTTAATTAATACACACCTATATATAAACAAGCACGCGAAATATTAGATGGGAAAGAGAGAAAAAAAATCTAATCATAAATATAATGTAAGCTTCAAGAGCATTGTCGAAAAAAGATTAAAAAAAGTTCCATGAATGGAGAAAAAGAGAGACAGAAGGGAATCTCTATTAGCGAAAAAGTTAGGAAAAAACTTAGGTCTATTTCCTTATGTCCATTACATCCAATTCCACCAATCATATATTGTATTTACACTCTCTCTCTTTTATTATTGGTTATATAAAAGGTGATCTTCTATATTCTCTCTCTACTGTGATTGGTCATTTAAACACTTTTTGCCACGTGTCATATTTATATTGGAGAACTGGATGTAATGGACATAAGGAAATAGACCTAAGTTTTTTCCAAAAAGTTATCTATAATTAACTTTGTGACGGATTATTCGTTGCAGAAAGCGGAATTTCTATTAGCGACGATTTTCCGTGGCTCGCTTCGAATAATTAGGTGCTCTCTTTTGCAACGGAATCATCCGTCACTAAAGAAGTTTAGCGATGTAATTTGCATTGCTAAATATAATGAAAATTCATTTTATTTATAATAAAATTATATAGAAAATTTATTATATTTATTTTAATTAATCTTTATAAATATAATATAATATAATATTAATATCAGTTCAACTACCAATAAATCATAATCTAGTCTTCCGGTTTGATTTTTAAGTATCTACGGCCATCGAGTCTACGTACCGAAACTATTCCTTTCTATATGCTTGTCAGGTCAAAACTTGGATCCTTTAACCTAATTGAGGTTAATATTTTAAAGAGAAAAAGACTCGGAGCTTAGTCCCACATTAAATAACACAAGTATAGTTTACTAATCAAGTACGATACCTCACATGTTATGTCCATCTCCTTCTGCAATGAACTCACAATTTAAGAAATTTAAAGGATACCAATCTGCAACTACTCCCCTGCTAGTTGTTATGTCCAATATGACATAGCAGCATGCCAGCATAAGATGGCTCATATGCACTAAGTAGGGATATCAATATCCAGTAGTCCATAAACATAATCACTTTTTTATCCCAAACCAACTTCAATAAGACTATAACCCATGGTTTTCCTTAATCCCTGCTCCTGGATTGTCTGCCTCAACTCTGTGGCATCTTTCCAGCTTCCTACAGCAACATACATATTCGACAATGAAATGTAATATCCGACATTTCGAGGGTCCGTTTCGAACAGAAGTTCAGCAATTTGTCTCCCCAACTTGAGTTCTCCATGGTAATTGCAAGCACTTAGGAGGGTTCCCCACAAACCAGAACTAGAATTGGAGTGCAAGTCCTTAATGAACTCATACGCCTCATTGAGTCTACCAGATCGACCTAGCATGTCAACCACATAAACTTGATGCTCAGTCTCCGGTTGTATTTCATATTTCTCCAACATACAATTGTAGTATCCAAGACCTTCATTAACAAGTCCCGAATGGCTGCAAGCAGATAAAAGGCTAACAAAAGTGCTTTTGGTCACCCTGGTTCTGGACTTGCACATTTCATGAAACAGTTCCATTGCTTTCTTACCTTTTCCATGATATCCATATGCAGAAATCATTGAGTTCCAAGAAGCTTCAGACTTCTCCTTTGAATGTGTAAATACTTGGAGAGCAAGGTCCAATCTTCCACCATTGCTATACATATCAACAAGAGCCCCAGATATGAAAGTATTATCATGAAAATTGGACCTGAATACTCGGGCATGAACTTGTCTTCCATGTCTTAATACTCCAAGTTGAGTACAAGCAGAGAGAACACTGACAATAGTTATCTCATTTGGTTCGAACTGAAGATGATGAAATAGTTCCAATGCTACTCTACTTTCTTTGTTGTGAGACAAAGCTGAGATCATGCAATTCCACGTGCACAGATTAAGAATATTACAGAATTCGAACACTGATCTGGCACTTTTTATGTCCCTGCATCTTCCATACATGGTAATTAATGAATTCTGAATCCGAGTTTCTGATCCCATAGGAGATTTAAGGAGAAGCCCATGGAGATATTTTCCTCTGTTGAGTAGCTCAAGGTATGCACATGCTGACAAGACACTTACAAGAGTAATGGAATCATAGTTGACAGAGGGTCTTTGTCTCATTAAACTAAAAGTTTCCAGAGCCTCATGAAAATGGTCGCCCTTTACACAGCCCACAATTAGAGTGTTCCATGAAGCCGTATCTGCTAAAGCAGAGTTCTCTTGAAAAACTGAGAAAGCGGTTGTTAGGTCTCTGCAATTGATATACATGAGTATGAGGGAATTAACTAAGAGAATATCGTTCAGAAATCCTGATTTTAATTGCCAGCAGTGAACTGATTTTCCAAAAGGGAGACTATCAATGGAATTGCAGGATGAAAGAACAGCAAAAACAGTTGACAAACTGCAGTTAGGGAACCAATGGAGAAGCTCCCTGAACAAACTTTGGGCTTCTTTAGAGTACCCGTTTAGTGAATACCCAGATATCATTGCATTCCAAGAGACCAAGTCTCTCTCTTTGGCAGACTGAAACAAGTGATGGGCTTTCTCTACAAGCTTGCATTTTGAATACATATCTATCAGGCTGTTTAGCAGCATAATATCTGCCAACATCAGTCTTCGAAGTGAAAATCCATGGACAGTTCTCCCTTCTCTAGAGAGCATCATTTCTGCACAAAGTGTTAGTATTGTTGTCAATGTTACTGTATCAGGTTGGAGAGAATCTGCCATCTGCATTTCAAAGAGAAGATCAAATACTTCATTAATCTTCCCATTTGAGGCATATCCTTCCATCATAGCATTCAACGAAACAATATCTTTGCATACCATTTCTCTGAATACAGTTTCAGCAGCTTCGATGTCTCCACATTGTAAATAGCATGAAATGAGAGAGTTGAAAACTGAAACATGCAAGTTATCCAGGTAACACAGCTTGATTCCAAGTGCATGCATTGACTGACCGAGATCAAACTCTCCTAAAGCAGAGGATGCCGATATAGCACAAGACAGACTGATGCTGTCTGCTATTTCTCCAGAAAGAAGCAAATCCTTGAAGTAATGCAGTGATTTCTTTGGATCCCCGTTGTAAAGACTTGCTCTCATTACTGAATTCCATGAAATGACATCTTTATACCTTCTCTCTGAAAAGAGAAACTCAGAGGAGCTTAAAGCACCACATTTTGCATACATGTTAATAAGAGCATTACCTAAACTAATATCTACAAGCATCCCAGCTTTAATACTCAAACAATGAATTGCCCGTGCATGCTCAAACTTATTCATATATAGTGAAGCAGACACCATAAGCAATAGAGTGGTGGAATCGAACCCAGTTTGGACTTCAATCATCTTCTGAAATAAGTCCATTGCTATCCTGTAGAGTTTATTTTCAACAGCTGCTGAAATAATAGCATTCCAAGCAATCACATCTCTGTTATGAATTTCATCAAATAAATCCCGTGAAGAGCTGAAATCTCCAGCCTTAGAATAAACCGTAACTAGAGATGTCAAAGTGGGAAGGTGAGCTAGAGAACCTAGTTTTAAGGCTACGGAATGGGCAACAGCAGCTCTCACAATTTTGGGTTTTTTCCAGGACGATTTGATTAGATCATGTAGAACCCTCTGCGGCATTTCCTCAAGCGGTTGAATGGCAGTGCAAAAATGATGAGAGCTACAGAACATTGAGGCAGGAGCATATGGTAGAATGAGACCCATGTGTTGTTGAACGATCTTACAGTTTCCATTTTGGGTGTGTTGGAAAGAAAATGAACACGATGAGGAAGATATTCTTGGTTGAAGCAAGGCTAGGCTTTGGAATGTTGTTAATCTTGTGATGTGTGCAACGAAATGACTTGATGTTGATTTTAGTATCAAATTCCGAACTTTCCATACTCTCATTTTCCCTTCATTCCGACGCTAGCAGGGTAAGATTCTACGTTGTAGTTGTACTTAATAACGCAAATTTCGTAGGGTTTCCAATTCCCATGAATATGCAATTCAAATCAGTAGAGACTGAAAACCCAGAATTGTTTCAGTTTTATGATATAGTAGTAACATTACTAAGTTTCATCATAAGATGGAATTGAAAGGAAGACATTACCGATTAGAACAATGATTGAACAAGTCTCTTTGCCCATAGACGAGCTCATCAGGCAACTGTTAATACATAATAAACGAATCATTGTTTCTTCTTTCTTCAAAGAAAAAGAAAATACCAATGGAAAGGAAAAGCGTTCGAGGAATCAAGCAACACCGCATCAACGCTTTTGTGAGATCCGTAATACTGATGTCCAGGAATAGGGTACCCAAAATCTCTTCAAAGTTCAAACTAAAACTCTCAAACTTTTTTTGAATGCTAATTAAAATGTTTCAAAATAATGTAAAACTTGAAATTTTCTTTTTTTGGCCTTCGTGAAAATTCAATTTAAAATATAATTTATTAAAATTATTTTTTAGAAGTTTTATTTTTTTTGGAAATCTTTAAAAGTTTTATGTCAATGTTATTTATTTAATTTTTAAAAAACAAATATAAATATACCTATTTTATATTTGATAATCTATCATTTAAGCAAGCTTTTGATTATTCTCGTTTGATTAAATCTATCATTTAAGTATTTTTTGTTATTCTCGTTAAGAGATTCTTCCACTATAATCATATATACAATACAGATTAAATCTAAATTAATTGAGACAATGTTTTGAAAAACCGGGTAGAAAAAAAAAACCTATCACTAATACATACGTGTTGCATAATAGTGTCTCCCTTATAATAATTTATTCTATTTTGTCACAAAAATTATACTTGCATAATCTAACAAATTTGGATCCTTTCATGTTGGTCATACAAAAAGAGAGACACACACAAAATTAATTAAGTGATAAATCTTAATTATATAATAAAAATTATAGATGAATGGTATATTTTCACTGTATCAAATCTTTCATTTTTTGTTTGTTTTTGAAATAAAAGATACCAGTATCAAATATAATGGCCGAAAACTGCACTCTCATCTGAGAATTTATAGGCTTCCATTTTCTAGTTTACACTGTTGGAACTTGAGACAAGTCAAATTTTGTTACTAGCATTACATAATAATCAGATTGTCTCATCTCTTTCATTAAAAAAAAAAAAGAAAAGATTATCTCATCTCTACAACAACTTACATCCTCTACATTGATATAATTTCTTTCTTTTTTTTCTTTTAAATATATAGGTACTTGATCTTGACAGCGAGTGGGAAAGAAACTAAGCCACCTTTGACCTTTGTATCTCACATCCATTGAAGAGTTCTAACAAATAAAAAGCTGAAGTCACCAAGGCGGATGATCATCCTCAGAAGTTTGAGGAGGAACTGCTTTCCATCCAGGTTTCTCATCCCAGTACATATCATAATATATATGACCAGGAATGTGATCCAGCACACAGCACCATATACCCATATATCGCTTCACACGATTTCTGAATCTATCTTCCTTTTTCTAAAAAATGAATTTGGAGCAGAATCAGATATGAATAAGTTTCTTCTCATCTTTGACATTTAACTCAAACAGGAAAAAAAAAATGGCCTTGCCTTGTCAGAAAAACCAGAGAAAGCATCTTGCACTGAAGAGAACTGGATGACTTTGACATCTTTGAATGATGAAAATACTTTTATAAACTGCAAATTCAAGTGGGAAAAAAACAATGCTCAGTAACAAGTTTAGACAGGGTAATAAAGTTTGGTACTAAAGTCACCAGCACCGAACTAAAGATCTTTGGCCCAAACTTGTTTGGTACTAGAAACTGAATTCAACGTCAGGATTTCAAAATTAATCTTGCCACTGTTAGAAAATCTATAAGATAATGAAATTCCTAATAGATCATAGTAGGAGATACAAATAATCACAACTTGAAAGCCCTGAGGGAGAAAACCTACCAATATAGAATATGATCTCATTCATTTTTACAAACTAAAAACATTGTTCTTTTTCTTCTCGAAGATAAAGATAAATCATCGTAGACTTGAGACCAAGTTTTGTAAATGGATCATCTTAATTTTTCTTTCAAATTGACAGTCATTTTCAAAAGAGATAGATAGAGTGTGTAGAACCTGTATCTATCTTCTCCAAAATTGATGTGTCAATTTTGGAAAACAATGGAGATGATCCAAATTCCCAATGTATGCATGCAACAAATGCATTCTAACTTGTAGATCAAGTTGCATATACTAATTTCACTGTTAATTTCTATCATACAAAAAAGTTATCATCTTAACGTACGTAATTTCTAAGGTTGATTTTGGAAGAATTCAAACAGAAATAAGCATTTGATATACCGTTTCTTCATTGCTTTGCTTTGGAAATCTAAGTACTCCCCTAGTAGCAGTCTTATTGGATGTATCACAGTCTTGGGTTCCTTCTTTACAGAGATGAACATCAAGCCATGAATTTTTCACCTGAACTCAAAAACCAGGCAATTTATTTATTGTAACACAAATCAAGAAATGAGACAAAATGGTTTAAAATTTAGACCTAATTGACAATCATTCACCTCTTTGGGAAGAGCGGGATTATCAAGTATTGAGTACTCTCTAATACCTATTCCAGGACCAAACTCTTCCTCTGGGAGTTCTTTCAACATCACATTCACCTGCAATATGGTTCATTTCCATAGAAGCGCATGTCAGTGACTGAGAAAATGCTTTAGTCACGGGAGAGGAACAGAGGAAGCAAAGGTGTGGCTAAATCATATTAAATGGTGGAAAAATTTTAGTACATAGGAAATTAAAACAAAACAAAAGAGGCATTAGCATTTCAAAGTATTAAGGTTAGTGGAAAAAGACTTGTGTGTTGTTGTTGTGGTAAGGTTATGGCATCCTTCCCTCACACCCTACTCAATCAGTTTTCTTGAAAGGAATTGTAAGAACTCATAAAAAAATTCAAAACACACACATTTCCTTATTCAAGTACACCATTGAAGCTGGCCAAAAAAAAAGTACACCATTGAAGGAACAAGAAATTTACATATAATTATATAGCCTAAATTTATCATACAGGGAAAACTTTTAAAAATTGAGTGTGAAAAGAAGGTCCATCCAAATAAATTTTCCAAATACCTCAAATACGTGATCCAAAGGACAAATAAAGGGTTGTCTAGTCATAGACCCCTCCAAAACACCAGGGTGCGGAAACCATAGCCTATCTAACCTGCACCATAGTGGTGGCATGACCTAAACATGCACAAAACAAAGCCAGCTTAAGATCTATACATAATACTTACAAAGTGAAAATGTACTAGAAAAAACATCAGACCTAATTAATAACTACCATTTTTTTCTTTATAATCTGAATGATTGGAAACAATTACATCAATGAAAGTGAGGAATAAAGAATATTAACCCATTAAAAGTTTCACTAACATTTCTTCCAGTAATTGTGAAGAGAATGAATTCTTTATTCAACTATAGAAAATGAAGTTGCAAGATGCAACAAGATCTATGTTGCAATTGAAGAACTTAGGGAAAATTTTCCTATCTCATATTCAAATCAGAATGCTACACCTACACTGATGTACATGTACAGGAGACAGCGATAGTCAACAGCATTGACTATGAGACATTTTGTAATCTAACATTTGGCAATTACAAGACATGAAAATAGTTCTCACCAATGTTCTTCTCAAAAGAGAAGCAATAGCAAGTGCTGTCCTGATCTGTTTTATCTGGACAAATTCATGCAAAAATAAATAACAAGATATAACATAATTTCCATTCATATGAAGTAAAGAGGATCAAGTCAGTACAGGCATACCTGGTAATTAACAAGAGAAAAATGTGAATTAATGGTATGCTTCCCACTTAGTAACATGCTGCTTGGAATAGATGGTTTAAACGACAAAAAACCTCCTGCAAGATTTCCTCTAACAAGTTAGGTTGCATTATAATCATGCAAGGGAATTAGAATGTCAGCCAGCCATAAGCAGATGCTGCAACCATGCATTGACAGATTAAAGTGTCAACATCTCAGTCTTCACTATCACAGTATGACTCTAGCTTCAATGATGTATAAAATACAAAACTCTCAATACAAGATATAATAAGATAAGGATTGCTGAAAGGAAAAGAGCGAAGTGAGTGCATTTGTACATGAGAGGGAAAAGAAAAGTGAATGGTCTGCACCTTAAGTTGAGGAAGGATTACAAGTTATTACCAGGTGGATTAAAGTATTCTGGTGGGTCATAGAAAAGCATGGCCTCTCGCAGTCGATGGCGCTTTCCTTCAGTTGCTCCATATTGAAATGTTGTGTGCACAGCATATGGCTCCAACTTGAGTTGCTGATGCATAGCCTACAATTAAAATATACAATAATAATCCTAGGGTAAAGTGGTATAAAATTTGATTCCCTATATTACAGGGTACAACCAAGAGTCCAAGATTCCTCCAGAAAGTAATTTGCATAAAAGAAAATTAAAGGTATAGCAAATATAAAGTCTTAGAAAGAAAAAAACCTAACTTAAGAACTATTAAATATATCCTACCTGGACAAAATATGTATGTCCACTACAAAATATACTTGCAGGCAAAATTCCCAGCTTCAGATTTCCATCAAAAGCATACACAAGTCCACTGGCCTCATTGACAGATGGTCCTAACTGTTTGCGTACAATTTCATTAAACCCATTCTGATCCCATATCTTCTCATCAGCTAGAAGCATTTCTTTCCATTCCTTTGCCAATTTTTTTGCTGACTCTGTAGGCCTCCAATGAAAAATTCCTATGTTGTAAGCAGCATTAACTATACAGTATACACAATGTAGTATCATAGTAAGTAAGAAGAAGGATCTATTTAAGAATAATTGAACAAGTTTCATACTAGTTGCCCTAAGTGCTGGATAGAGGTAAATCGTTAACTGAATGATAAATAACTAAATGCTACAAGTATGGAAAGCATCTGGTAGTGGCCTAAGATCATGGCTCTTATTCCTTGAATTATGGATTGATCAGGTAAAACATTTTTCTGCTAGTTCCCGTTGGGCCCCCACATTTTTTTCTTTCTGTGGTAAGTGCATAATGGAGCCTTATTAACCTGATAACTCAATTTATATTAGTTAATGTAGAAGGTTACTACCATTAAAAAGGATCACCAATTTAGGTGCATAGATGTCATTTGACAAGAAAAAGATAAATTTAAAGTTCTATGCTATTCATAAACATGGCACTCTCTGAAAAGAATTTTACTACAAGAAATAATATGACCAAAGTGGGTAGATAACAGTAAGTTCTGATCATTGGATAATCTTCTTCACCTTCTTGCCAAATTTCCAGACTATCATCAACAACTGTTGGTATAACTTGATCGCTAGAAGTCAAAACATCTGCATCTGGATAACGAGCAATATATGGAAGGGGGTTCTGTTCCAGAATCATATAATGCAATGTATGTATTAGAAATAACATATAAAAATCACATAATATACAAAGATCCTAGAAGATGAGCTTGAAACATGAATAATCATGATTATAAGACACATAAGAATACGAGGGCACAAGATAAAAACGAATAATCCTTAAAATAATTAGAAATTGAAATAAATGTCATAGCAAGCTAGAAAATATCAACAACAAACAAAACCTTTTTCCATTAAATGGGGTCGGCTGCATGGATCAAGCGATGCCAACGTATTCTATCTTGTATTATTTCTATGGTTAGGTTGTTGATAGTTATATTCATCCTAATAGTTCATTTTATTGTTTTCTTTGGTTTTCCTCTAGATCTAGTTATGGCGCTATCTTCCATTTGATCTACTCTTCGTATAGGAGCCTTTAACGGCTTCCTCTATACATGACCAAACCATCTAAAGCACGTTTCAACAAAATTTTCTATAGTAAGTTTTACCTCAACTTTCTCTCTAATACAATCATTTCTAGTGTATCCACTCATCCATCGGAACATTGAATTTTTGCTCATATTGACTTTTTTCACCCAACATTCAGTACCATACAACAATGCAAGTCTTATCGCTTCCCTTTAAGTGTTACTTTTCTATCAAAAAATATCGAACATGTTTATTGCATACATGGTAGATAAGACTTAAGAGGGAAAAAGAAACTAAGAAAGTGTGTTAGTCAAAACTCAAAATGCATATGGCTGCTACTTGTGGATCAGTCATTAAAACTATTCAAGCGTATGAATCATGTTAACAAGTAAAACAACTTCACTTAAGAGACCATAAATTTAGAAATATAAAAAAGCACCTTCAACCAAACCATGTCAGTATCACACATCAACAGCTCATAACCAAAAGGCAGTATTGAGTCTATCAGAATAACTTTTTCTCTCCCCATTTTGTGAAATGTTGGAGACCCCCAACCAACATCTATTGTGCTCATATGGCTGCCCATGTCAAAAACTGGTACCCCTTTCCAATACAATGCCTTCAATAATTTGGTGTCCATTGCACCTAAAAGGGTAGGTTTCAAACTCATTTTCCAAATTCTAATCAACTGTACAAAGAACCAGATATGATTTTCAAGAAAGGTGTCATTAAATGAAATACATGATTGAAGAACAAGATCGATGGCTGAAATGTGGATGCTTACCAACAAGAAAATTAGGAAGTCCAAGATCTGTCAAGTGCTTAACCCAAGTCAAGATAAAGTCCATGAATGCATAGTTACCAAAAGTCACAATTATAATATTATCTTTCACGCGTTGCTGAATCAATTCTTTGGTCAGTTGGAAAGCCTCTAAAGGAGGCATCTTTTTATTGCGTGGTGGAACTTCCCATACACGATTAGTCCCTACATTTTGTGCCCCAACAGGAGTGGGCACATCATGTATTTTATCTGGCTGAGAAAAGGTTATTGTTTGATCTGTAAGGCAAACAGACTCATCAGGTAAAGCATGTCTAGTTAAGGTCTAAAGCCAGACTCACACATAAAAGAAACAAGACCAAGTCTTGATGAATTGAAAAGTACCATACACAAGGTACATACTGCGGATGGTAACTAACAAACATATTTCAAATATCCCAATAGTAAAGCAGAAGCGCTCAAGATAAATGAATCCCAGTATCACACACATAAACTCAGAGAGAGAGAATTCAATTGACAGAGAAGAGAAATCTGTTATCTACAAAACCAAGGTCAATCCAGAAATCACACAAAATGACTCATCAGCTGCCTTTCTCTTTCTTTCCATCTATTTTTTACTACTTCAGTTTTTTTAGATTATTGAAAAGGTTAGTCAATACACAAAGAAAAGAAAAACCCTTCCAACTTTCCATGCTCGAACATCTTTGAACACTCTAGCATTTATAAAGTTTATTATAAATTATAAACAAACACCAGCATTTCATGTTTACCCAAACGGGTGGCTTCAATGCGGGATTAAGGACTAATGCTTCGATATCATTATCTAAATCCTCCCAGGCAGGAAAAAAAAAAAACTAACACGCAAACTGTGTGTTGAAAGAGGGTTTATCCACATGATTTTACATGCACATTAAATTAAGTGAAAAGCATAAAGCTGAATAGTAGAAAGACGTACGCGAAACTGAAGGGAGAGAAGAATGGAGTGAGGGCCTGCTAGAGTAAATGGCGGAGAAGACGAAAAAGGAGGAAACTACGATGCCAATTATGACAACGGTGTAGATCGTCAAGAAGAGAGGCTTCGACGGAGCCGCGTCCTGGCAGCCATTTCTCCAGGCCATTGGGGTTCTACTTGATTTCCCTATTTCGATTTTGTTCCAAATTTACATAACATTCAGAAATTAGAGAAAAACGACTAACTCCGAGTTGTTCTGTATGATATTGATCGCCTTCTTCGTCTTACTTTCCCGTTTGAGCAGTGAAAGTGTGAGAAAACTAACATTCCGTTTGAGCAGGGTGGGATATGATCATATGATATCGAAGCCAAATGTGTATCGCTGAGGGTAGCCAGAATTTGGTGCCAAACTATAACAACCGCGCATTTTCCGATCTTGTATGAAAAACACATCAAGTAAATTATATTTACATTGGTAGATTTACTAAAATTATATTTAGAATTATTTACATGAAGTAAATTACACATCAAAATTCAAAATATCCTTCAGCCTCGTGTTTAAAATTTAGTTTTACCATACATATTCTTTTATTGTAGTAATTTTATTGGAGCTAGTTGAGGTCTCATAATGAGTATAGAGTTTTCCCAGCATAAATTTTTTATACACAAGAATCGAAGTCAAGTTAAGACCTTACTCAAAAGAAATAGAGTATCTACCACTCCAACCAAGCATTTGTTGATTAAAAATGAGAAGCTTGTATGCTAGATAACATAATTATAATGTTAAAAATATTTTTTAACGGATGCTAATATTATATTTTTTTATAGTGATTATATTATCTAATAAAATCATATCAAATATTATTATCTATTAATGTACCAATATATATTGTATAATTCGTTCAGTTCCCTTCCGCTCTCCATTTTCAGTCACACTCTTTAGAGTTGTAAAAGCATTACAATTACAAATTAAAGAATGGAAGAAGATAGTGATTAACTTGACTCAACACATTTGTTTTGGACCCCTTTTTTTTCATTTTAGAAGAAGGCAATCAGGTCAATAGTTGAACTGGTAACTACTACTTAACTAATTTTAGAAAGCATTTGGGCTTTGGTATGTTGGGTCACCAATGGGCTTGCCTTTCTTTTATGGGTGGGAAGTTTTTTTAACAACAAATTAATGTATTTGGCATTTTCACGGCCCTTTCTATTTGATGGAGAGAGAAAGAGAGGCATGAGGTCTACAATATTCTTTTCTTTTATTAATAACATGACTTACTAAAATGTTCTTAACTCTTTATTTAGGTTTATTATATTTTGTACTAAAAATTATAAATTTTTTTTTTAAAAAAAAGAACTTCGATGTTTTTATATATTAGTCTTTAATTTATCATAAATTTTAAAAATAACTAATTAATTTCAATATATTTATTAGCTTGCTTTATTCAACCCATTTTTTAATGTTTATTTTAAGTGGGTATGAGCACACGTAGTTTATCTCTTTTGAGTGGAAAACAAAACTAAGGTCCGTTCGTTGAAAATGACACAGGAATAGAAAAGTAAAAGTTGGTGTCGTCCACGTGTTCCACTTACTTTTATTTTTTTAAAATTAAAAAATACAAAATGTTTATTATACTATTTGATTTGACACAATCATAACTTTTTTTTTATTATTCTAATATAAGGGGTAAAGTGATAATTTTAATATATTCTCATTCTATTTTTTTTTAAATTTTTACTACCAAACACATTAAATATATTCTCATTTTCTTTCTCTTTCCCTCCCTGCATAAAGAACGGTGCCTGGTTGGACCCAAGAAAGGTTTGGAATAGAGTATGAAGGACGAGTGTGACGCAAGGTACAGTACCAACGATATAGATTAAATGATGCATGTGTTATGTGTTGGTACATAAGGAAAGGGATTTATTAACAAATTAAAATCGAATTATGTAATGTAACATCATGCGTGACACCATTTCAGAATATTCACAAATATCTCAGCTATATGCCAACTCTCCATCTGCATATATATACATATACTAGCTAATTATATTATCCTTCTCGATTTTAAGCTTCAAGTGACAAAACTTGGACAACACATATTTATCATGTGATTAATTGCAATGCGTAGATTCCTATGTACGTGATGGTGATGAAATTCAACTTTATTAATCAAGTCAAACCAACAAGCTATACAAACCACAAGAACTAGCTAACTCATCATAAATCATTTTAGAAACGATTAATTTACAAAGGATAAGGATTTGACCTAGGTGAAGACGACTTAAAAGTAAGCTTCATGCAACAAAACTTCGACAAAGTATATTTATCATGTGATTACGTGCAATGGGTGATGAAATTCAACTTGATGAAGTCAAACAAACAAGCCTTCCAAACCACAAAAATTAATCATTATATATCGTGAATAAATTTTTGTTTTAGTCTAAATATATTTATTAATAAATAAAAGGTGACTATCTGTCATATAAGTAAATAAGTAATATCATTGTTTTGAAACCCAAATTACACTAGTTAGAACGAAAATCAGTCAAGTGTCCGATCAGTTTGTAAATAAAACCCGTTTTATTGTCGAATCAATTTTGACCGATCAAAATCGGTTAAAATTGATTACCGAAGAATAATCAAGAATCAGACTGGATTGATTGAACCCCCCCCCCCTTTTGTGGGTTGAGTATGATTTGGCTCAAATTTAACTATATACATTAATATATTATATATCTTACAATTTTAAATCTTATATATGAATATGAGACAACAAATATGATGCATGAATGACATAAATATTTTAATTATTATTATTTGTATCATATATTTTTAGTTATATTAAATTATATAATTATTTAAAATATTTAATTGTTGATGGTTTTTTAATTTAAAGTAATTATCAAATTTTAAAAATAATCTTAGAATAAATATGATAGTTAATTGGGTTGGTTTATGATGCAACTTGTTGCATGCAATACAATTTCGGCCGATGAGATTGTGACACGTGAAAAATTGCATTGCGGATAAATTTGAAAGATACAATAAATGACATAGTATCTTAGATGACACCATTTTATTCCAACTCTTATGTCATTGTGATGTGAATCACCATATATATCTGAGATGATATCATATACTATACCAGACGTTCTCGGAGTAATATCATGGGTTCAGGTGGAGTATATATGAGAGTTAATATTACATGTTGTAATAGGTGAAAATGTATGAAGAAGAGGGAACAACATGGGATAAGGATAATGGTCACCAGTCACCCAAGCCACCTTTAATTTATTTATTTGATAAGATCAATGCGGTAATCCATATATCAGAACTTCAACACAACCTTATCAAATTGTGTAACCATTAATTTAATTATTTTTTTCTCTATATATAAAATATATTTTAAGAAAGACGTATCTTTAACCCTTCACGTACGTAAGCGTGTACATGCAAACTATAATTCATTCACAAATAACATTTATTAATTAAGCTCCCAATACCTGTGATGGCTGTCTCTCTCTCCGCTCGATACAACACTAATAAATCCATTTGTACGGAAGAGAAAAAAATAGGAGTGTGGGATTCACATCAAATATAATCCACATAAATTATATTTGTATTTCTTTATATTTCTTACAAAACCCTCTACACAAGAAAAAGTCATATTTTCTCGGTAGATATATAGGGTTAGTACCATTTAATTCATGACTAGATTTACATATAATTATTTAATATTCATAAAAAATTAAAATATTAAATTATTGGAGATACAAAAATAAAATGAGATGTTTAATAGAATATTTAATTAAATAATTTAATTTTTTTTAAGAACTAATTTTTTGAAGAAAAATTTCTCAAATTAATAATTAATAGACATGTTAGGAAATTAGTATATGTTTTATAAAGTTATGTTGTGAGTGAATCCACGCCGACTAATGGCTAATGGTCAACATTGTCATTAATTACCACCGCATGCATGCATCACGTGCCTCATGCAACGTGTCAAATATTCATCCGTAATACATTAGCTTTACGAAATCATTATAGTGAGGATAATGTCATACGTATAGAAAACATGGTTTTTCTGAATTAGTATTGCAAGAATATTTTGAGCATTTGCACACGTATATATAAAAAAAAATTAAACATTTAGTAACTTTTTAAAACTTTTTATAGATCTATATTATTTTTATTATGTACCCTCAAAAATGCCATCTGTAAAAATGTTTTGTTGGTTTTTTTATTAGAAAAACGCTCTCAATAAGGACGTTTATAGGGTCAAATGGTCAACTTATAAATTGTCCTCACTGAGGGCATTTTTTCCCCAAAAAATCAACAAAACGCCCTCACGGATGTCGTTTTTAGAGGCGCACAGTAAAAGTGATATAAATTTGTAGATAATTTTAAAAAATTGCTGAATTTGTATATAAATTTTTTCTTTTGGTATATATCTGTGCAAATGCCAATATTTTGTAAACTTTCTTTTTATTAAGATTTATCTAGCAAATATCTTAAGATGCTTCTTAAGATTTTTATTGCCTTCAATTTAGTAAAAACTCAACAAAAATAACTTTATATATACATATACTCTCTTATATATTAATTTTATAAAAAAAAATCTCTAATTAGTTAAAATGAATCTTTATCCATGGCACTCTATTTTTAAGAATCGTATTATTTTCAAAGGTGGAGCTAGAAGTTTTTTAAGGGGTCGAAATAAACACTACAAAAAATAGTATTTTTAGCGACGGTTAAAATCGTCGCTAATTAAAGATATAACGACGGTTATGTCAATCGCTGTTAAAGTTAGCGTCGGGAACAAAACCTAGCGACGCTTGACAGAATCATCGTTACTGACCGTCGTTAATTTTTGCGACGGTCAGAACCGTCGCTAAGGTCTTTTAAGATGACCCCTTTTTTTATGTTTATTTTAACGACGGTTTTGACCACTGATGCAGTTATTAATATATATGTGCAGTGCAATATGCCACTGATGCAGGTTACAAAAGCATCAAGAAAGCCTGTTTGAAAACTCAAGTCAAGAATGAAAATGTGGAGTGTCAGTACTAGAAGTGATTTAAGTGTTGCATGTATCAATTCTAATTTCTAACTATATACTTAATTAACGTTTTATATACCTGATTGGTGTTGTTGCTAAAATTGAGATCCCAAGAAAATAGAGATTAGCAACCCTCCTGAACTGCATTATAAACAGACAATTTTCAAATCTCACAATCATACAATCATGAATAAGGTGGCAACAGAGTATTCCTTTGTCCTCATTGAGTACTGACATAACTTACCTTCAATGATCAATAGTTTAATTTGAACAAATATCACTTAAATATATTCTACTTCAAAATTCATAACAATTCCTTATTCTTTATGTGGCAAATTATTTATTTTTGAAAAAACAAAACAAAAATCGACTCCAGTCCCATGCTTTTGTATCAGTATTGATGCAAAAAATAAAAGATGATTAATGAAAAAGAATTAGTAAATGGCACTATGCAGAGCAGATCCTAACTTAAGTAACCTATGATGAACTGATTATAAGAGAAGCTAGTTAGAAAATATATTAAAAGATGATTAATGAGGAAGATCATCATTCTGCTTTTTAAATCTCTGTTTGTTTGTTTTTTGGTTTGCACATACATATATAGAGTGCATAATCCTATAGTTATATTGGTATTTAGCAATCTGCTCTTCATAAGTTACCCTGAAGACCTTCATTCTGAAGTCCTATAAAATTATAAAAGGACTAAGATAAAGAGTCAGAGTAGAGACCTTCAGAGTTTTCTTAGTAAGGACTCCTCTACGACTAGGGCACAATTCTAAAAAGACAACCTGCAGCAAACAAAGCAAGACATATATTTTCATCTCGAAACTTTTCCAAGCTGAAGGGGGGGCATGAAACAATAAGCAAATACTTGAAGTGCTGATTGATGCTATAAATATTATCAATCCAACTGTTAGAAGGGTCAATAAGTGAAGTACCTCTGGTTTTAAAAATTTGATTATTTCTTGAACTTGTGTGCATGATTTGTGCAACCAAACAGGCATAGATCAGCATACTTGTAAAGCTCTCACAGTGGTGTCCTGACTCTATAACCATCTAAATTATTAAGTTTCAAACAGTCCTTTTGGCAAGAAAGTTAAAATGTTATATTTTGTGGTCGATATCGAGTTCCCCTGGCATGATGTATATTAACTAATCAAAACCATATCAAAATTAATAAATCCACACTCAAAATATGCAATAAAGAAAGCATCTTCTATAATCCTAGAACTCTTAGAAGGTACTAAAAACATAAAAGGAAAAACCAGATACAAGCAGACAAATTGGCAGCTCAATCGCTAAATTCATGGTTGATCATCTTCACGCTTTGACAATCTTGGAGATGTTTTGATCTCACTGCCAGAAATAGTGTCCTCGTTGCCTTAATTCTCATTGTTCTTTACATTGGAATTCGATTTATTTACCGTTTCAACCAATGTCATTACCGCAACATCATTATAACTTCCTTCCGATCTCCCATTTCCCCCCTCGTTTCCAGTTTCAGATACACCACTTAGAATAAGAAAATCGTTTACAACCACCAGATTAGGGATTGAAAATTACCAGTCGTACGAAACGATTGCAACCGTGCAGAAGCTCAGAAACCGAGCTCCAAGGCTTGCCGGAGCTCGAGAAGCCAGTCGGAAGTGGCGGCGGAAGTAGGAACCCAAGTCGTTGGCGAATATGGTCTTACAGAGTCTTGCTTTCAAGGGTTTTGGTCGCTATCATCTAACGCTAAATGAAAAGGCTTTTTTTTTTTAAGAAAATTCTATTTCTAAAATTTTCTTTAGTGTCTAACCGCGGTTCGAACCGTTGTCACTTGACTATAGTTAAGGCAATATCCAGTTTTTCATCTAGGGTTTATTAACCGTCGCTAAAAATAGACTTTTTTGTAGTGTAAAATAAATTATAATATGTGATACTGTATAAAAAAATGATTATTTATTTTTAAAAATGTATATATAAAAAATAATATATTATATTAAAATTAAATAAATTAATAGCGCCCGTAGGGGGCACACTATTTTTTTATTTATGTAATGTTACATAAATTTAATTAAATAAATTAATAGAGCCCGTAGGATGCATACTATTTTTTTTATTTATGAGATGTTAAATAAATTAGTAGTGCATGTAGGGCGCGCACCATTTTTTTATTTATATAATGTTACATAAATTATTCAATATTTATCATAGTATAATCTTAAAATACAATGCAATGTATTGATTTGTAAATTAATTACAAAAGTAATTTGTCATACTTAAAAAATTATTTGTAAGTAGAAATAACATTTGAAGTTAAAATTACACTTGACTGCTCTCTATTTGAGGATATAGATGATTTTGTCCCTGAAAGATTTGAAACTTAACAATTTGGTCCCTGAAAGATTGTACTGTTACACAAATTGGTCATTTCGTCATCTTCAATTAGATTCTCTTAACGGACTTATTGACGTGGCACGTTAACTGTACACGGGGACCGTTAGTTGTTTAGTAAGATATGCTTACGTGGCACAAACTAAAATTCACCTCCAAGCTTAATATAGCATACTTAATATAGAAGAAACCTAACCGAAAGAGAAGAAATTAAAACCACTTACTAGTTAGCTAGTACGTAGGTCGTGGTAGTGCATGGTTGGAGTATGATTAATATAGCATAAGAGAGTTCTTAAAAATATGATGTTGTTGAAAAGGTCACTAACATGACTTTTCCTATATATTGACACTCTTCTTCTGTGAGAATAAGTCACAATCACACAAATATATATAGGTGGTAACAAATAATTCCATGTGTGGAATGTTCTGTATTCTATATATATATATACAATTATTAATTAGTGGAAAACAATAAATCAAAGTTTTGAAATAAAATTTGCTATCAAACAAGTCCTATAACAATTATCCTACCAACCATGGGAGAACCATACTTTATAGTCTACACCATACAATGCATCTTGTGAACTACTAAAGTATATTGATTTTGTATATTAATCAGTTAAATAATTGATAGATAAAAATAAATTATTATTTACACATTAACTAAATGATTGATGTGTAAAACTATCACACTTAATTAATCACTTTAGATACATTAATGAAGTAGTCCCTACACCCAATCCCATTTTTGCAGCAAATTTGGATTATTCGTAGTGCAAAAACTGGTGTGGTGGTGAAATATAGAAAGAAAAAAAGTACAATTGAACAATGTTTTTAAAATTTGACCGGTCATTGAATCGGTCGAGGCACTGGTTCATGGTTCAATGGTCTAACCATGATCCAACCTTGGTCGAATCGGTGGCATTTAAAATATATATTTTTAATTAAATATACTAAAATATATCATAAAAAAATTATATACTTCATAATTATATATCTCCATCTCGATCTAAACATGATAAGAAATAGAACAAGTTGTAAATTACCACAATATCATATTAAACTCTTCAAATAAATTCAAGGATCACAACAAATTCTCAATAAATACTAAATCATAAACAACACAAATTTTTTTTTTAAATAAACAACCGGTCAAACCGTCTAAACCACCGGTTTTTCCGGTTATTGACCGGTTTTATATCTAACCGGTTCTTTGATTATTCCGGACCGGACTAACAAGCGATTTTCTGGTTTTCCGGTCCGACCGATCGGCCCGGTCCGGTTTTAAAAACACTGCAATTGAACCGTAATTCATTTATATTAGACTCTTCTTCTATCGAGAGCTCGGTGTCAGAGGTTGGATTTTTTTAATTTATCTCTCTTTTTTCTCACTTTTATTTTAGAATAATATTATAGAGACTTTCAGTTGATGATTTTTTTCTTTTTAATCTTGATATTTGTATCAATTTTTAAAAAATTTTTAAGATGACACAAATTTTAAAATAGATCCAATGGTCAAAAGGTGATGAGTTTGAATTCACTGCCTCTCTGAAGTGTTACTACCATTTATTTTAATGAACAATTCAAATTAAAAAAAAATCAAATGTTCATTTTAGTCCTTTATGTTTCATCCAAGTTTTAAATTGGTCATTTAGTTGTATATTGATCTTTTATGTATGTTTCCCAAAAGTTTTATATTTGTTTTTCAGGTTTCATTAAAATTCTATATTGGTCCTTTATGTTTCATTTAAGTTCTATATTAGTCAATTATGTTTCATTGAAGTTCTATATTTGTCCTTTATGTTTTATTGAAGTTTTATATTAGTCCTTTATGTTTCATTAGAATTTCATATTGGTCCTCTCAGCATAGTTTTATTTTTTTGCTTAAACGACGCCGTTTGGGTGTTTTTTGGTGTCTAAGGCCATGTCAGCTATCTGATACACGTAGGAGAGATTATGTCACCACCTCGGCACGCCACGTCAGCAATTAACTTAAGAAATTGACGGATTTGGATAGAAGGACCAATTTAGAACTTCTGAGAAACATAAATGACTAATTTAAAAGTTTTGAAACATAATGATTAATTTGAAACTTGAGTGAAACATAGAGGACCAAAATGAACCTTTGACAAGAAAAAAAAAAAAGCAAAGTGAGAAACTTTCCATGGTCATTCCATCATGGTGTGTTTGTTTTGAAGAATGTTGAAGGTAATAATCAAACATTCTTCTCAATATTTTTCTTATCAAACATACTTTATTTTTTACAATATATTAAAATTATATTTTTATCCTTATTTTTTCACCCATTTTATTTCATTATCACTTTTAATATAAAAATTAAATAATTAGTTTATTCACGATTTATACCATTTCAATTTTTTTTTTCTTTTCTTGGCAACTTATCCATCTCTCCTCAAAAACAAGAAGAGAGACTGAACCTTGTACGGTAAACTTGTTCTCTTTTCCATCCCTCTCTGCAATAAAAATTAAATTACACAAAAAAACATGAATGAGGTGTAAGGAGATTCCGTGTATGAAAATGAAGCTGTCTCTTTGAGCTTCAACACCCTATAAATACCTCTCTTCAACTTTCTCTCTCACATAGTAAAATGGACATGGAACTCACCACCATGTTTGTCTTCTTTGCTTCTTTTCTTTTCATCTCTTTTCTATCAAACTCACTCTTCAAATCCTTCACTTACAAGCTCCCTCTCCCACCTGGTTCCATGGGTTGGCCTTACATAGGAGAAACCTTTCAACTCTATTCTCAGGACCCAAACGTCTTCTTTGCCTCCAAAATCAACAGGTTCTTAATTCTTACTTTCTTCCCCTGTTCTTTCTTGCTCTGGTTTTTTCTTTCTTTATTTATTTTCAAATTACAGGTATGGCTCTATCTTCAAGTCCCACATTCTGGGCTGTCCTTCTGTGATGATTTCTAGCCCTGAAGCTGCCAAATTTGTTCTTAACAAAACCCAACTCTTCAAGCCAACGTTCCCACCAAGTAAAGAGAGGATGTTGGGAAAACAAGCTATCTTCTTTCACCAAGGACACTACCATGCTAATCTTAGAAGACTTGTCCTTCGTACCTTCATGCCTGAAGCTATCAAAAACATCGTCCCTCACATCCATTCAATTGCTAAACATTGCTTCCAATCTTTGGAAGGAAAATCGATCACCACTTTCCAAGAAATGAAGACGGTCAGTGAGTCTAATCAAACTTGGAAAACAGAGCTATATGTCATGTATTTCCTCTGTTTCTCTTTCTGCCCTATTTCTTAATTAACTTTTCGCATTTTCTTAGTAAATTAATATTTTTTTTAATTTGTCTCAATTTAGTCTATGAGGGATAAAAATGTCAAATTTAAAGACGTAATTTGTTTCAATTTGATCGTAAAAAAATAAAAATATCAAATTTAATCTATAAAAAAATTAATTTATTTCAATTTAATCCTTAAAAATTTTCTGCCACTTAGTTGATAAGAATTTTTCACAAATTAAATTGAAACAAGCTGTATGCAGTCATATTTGATAACTAAATTGAAATAAATTGTATCTTTTAGAACCAATGTGAATTTACCCTTTTTCAGTTTTAATTAGTTGCTATGTTTTCAATTCTGTACTTGCTCTGTTTCAATTCCCCTGTTTTTCTTTCAGATCAAAATTTAAAACAAAAAAAATTTCCCCTGTTTTTAGTTCACCTTCAATGTGGCTCTACTTTCAATTCTGGGAAAAGACGAGGTATTATACAGAGAAGATCTGAAGCGATGCTACCACATCCTGGAAAAAGGGTACAACGCAATGCCCATAAACATTCGAGGGACTCTGTTTCACAGAGCAATGGAAGCAAGGAAAGAGCTAGGAGAGATGGTAAGAGAAGTGGTGTCAAAGAGGAGGAAGATGAAGAAGAAAGAAGAAGAAGAGAAGGACTTGGTGGGATCATTAATGGAGGACAAAGCAGGGCTGAGGGAGGAAGAGATAGCAGATAACATAATAGGCGTCATCTTCGCAGCTCGTGACACCACAGCCACAGTGCTGACGTGGATTGTGAAGTTGCTTGGGGAAAACCCCTGTGTGCTACAAGAGGTCACAGTAAGTAAGCATCTATGTTTAGGACCGAGTCAAAGTGCACTTCAGCTTGATTAGTTGGTTAGAATGAAGTTTTATTGCAGTCAATCAATGGTCTAGATTATCAGTATACTTTATGGTTACCCGTGTGTACTACAAGAAGTCACAATAAGTAAGCATCTATGGTTACGGACTGAGTCGAAGTGTATTTCAACCGATAATCTGAACGGTTGACTGGTTGGTTAGAATGAAATTTTATTGCAGTCAATCAATAGTTCAGATCATAGATTGATTGAAGTACACTTTACCTCATACAAGTTACTTTTGTTACTACCAAATTTGGAATTGGAAAATAGAGAAAGTAGTTTGGCTTCAGCTTGTTTGTTACAAGAAAAACAGAGTATTAGAATAAGATACAAATTTTTAATTTTAATTTCTAAAAAACATAATACATTCTTTAAAAGTGTTTCTCTTCATTCATAGTAGTGTCATATATGAAACTCACTTGGGAGTTACTCTTATGAGAATATAATTGAGCTAGCAAAAGATGAGAGCAAAATCATAATTAATTTTTTTTCCCATGCAATTTCAAAATTTTTTGAAGCTTTTCAATTTGGGGGGTTTTGAATGTTCAAATTGGGAGTCATAATTTTTTTAAAAAAATATTTTGGTTTTTTCTAAGTTATATTCATGCTTTGATTAAATAATTTCCCTCAAATGAAGGAAAATCCATCAAACTATCAAATTACATCTGCAATAATTTTAATAGCGAATTCATATATGAAGCTTACACAAAATTATTTTTATTACAGCATAGTTGAGATAACATATGACATTTAGCTTAATTTTTATTAAGTATTTTAGTTTTATTAAATCCTCAATCATACTTTAATTAAAGTAATTTTACTTATGTTTCACATTTGGTTATAAGAAAAAGTTTGAATCAATTAATAAAGACAAGGAACAAAATTAACCAAAAAAAAGGGGAACAACATTGAAACTTCATTAAAAATTAAGGACAAAATTTTAGTTTTTCTCTTTGAAGAAAATGCTAGAAGTGAAATTGTTTCCTAGTTAAAGTTTCATTAAAAATAGATTTTTTTTTTAATTAAGTTAATACCCTTTTGCTTGCCTTTTTACCTTACAGGAGGAACAAGAGTCTATATTAAAGAGTAAGCAAGAGAATGGTGAAGAGGAAGTTCTGAATTGGACAGATACCAAAAAGATGACCATAACTTCAAGGGTTATTCAGGAGACACTAAGACTTGCCTCAATTTTGTCCTTCACTTTCAGAGAAGCAGTACAAGATGTTGAATATGAAGGTTAATTAATACAATTAATACCCAAATTTGATACAATACAATACAATACAACATAATTTTAGCCAGAAAAGTCCTTTCTGTGATAATTTTTGAGTGGGAAATTTGTTTTGTTCAGGGTATCTAATACCTAAAGGATGGAAAGTTTTACCACTTTTCAGAAACATACACCACAATCCAGACAACTTCAAGGAGCCACACAAGTTTGATCCTTCAAGATTTGAGGTAATTAACTAATTATTGTTTTGCAAATTAAGCAAACTTGTTCATTCATTTCTTTCTCTTGTTTTTTTGTTGATAAATTGATGGTATTTGCAAGGTTGCTCCAAAACCCAATACCTATCTGCCATTTGGCAATGGGACCCATGCATGTCCTGGGAGTGAACTAGCTAAGTTGGAGATTTTGGTATTACTGCATCACCTTACCACTAAATACAGGTTGGTAAAGTTTATGTCATTTTATTAACCAATAAATTTGTTAATTAGTTTTTTTTATTGTGATAAAAATAGAAGTACTATCCTTTCATTTTTTTTAAAGTAAAATTTTTCCTTCTAAAATCAAGAAAGTTTTATAATTTGACCTATTTTCACATCTCTATAAAAGGAGAAATACAATTTAGTTTAAATATTAAGCCTGCAGCTTAATTAATTAATGTGGATGTTCTTTCTTTGACAAAAAGTCCCTACAATAGTATCTATAATAAAAAAAAAATTGATTAGATTTAGTTTGCACATGTAGAGCCAGACTCAATGTGTGGTTAGTTTATTATTATGTACATTTAGTGTTGGTAAGAAATATTCTTGATTTATAGATTTTTCCTATTGTAAAAAAAGTTTCCAGCTGTAATGTTTCTAAAGTGTGAATTAATGTTGATAATTTTGGGTGCAGGTGGAGTATAGTGGGTACACAAAATGGTATACAGTATGGTCCTTTTGCTCTTCCCCAAAATGGCTTGCCCATCAAATTATATCCCAAGAAATAGAAACCACTATATCACAACTTTCTAAATATTGAAACAAGGACTTCAGATAATATCTCAAATTGTTTTCAAAAAGCTGGAGAAGTTTATGAAGATGATGAAGAAACACAAAGGGAGAATGATCCTCAATTTTTCTTTTTGGCCAAGAGATACCCATAGGGTTGTTTCAAGTTTCAAGATTAGAGAAAATAACTAGCAAAGTAAGTGTACAGAGGAGGGTAGAATTCAGTTCTTCTGATTCAAGTTTTTAGCCATAATGATAGTAGTCCTTAAAATCGGATCCAATGTATTGTGCCATTTAATTTGTACATTAATAAATAAAATTTAACTATTTTTTTCTCTCCTGCATCGCTTTCAGAAGAGTAACAGTTGAGATATTGACAATCTGAATCAGCCATTGTGATATGAATCTTGACTTAGAGGTATGAACAAGTCTTGGCTATAATTTAGCTTTAAATCATACGAAAATGAAGTTCACTTCTTTAATTATAATTTCCACAGAGAGCCTACACATGGCCATGTTATGTAATTTCTGGAAGTTTAGTCAATCACATGTCATTTTCCAGAAAAATCATTCATACAATACAAGAATGAGAAAGGAAAATTTTAAAGTATTTCTTGTGACTCAGTGTAATGCGACTCTCTAATAACAAGAAGCACAAGTGTCTCTAGTATGGTTCTTGGGTGTTGCTGTCAATTTATTTGAAAAGATGGTGATAGATCTGCATAATCTATATTTCAAATCCAAGACAGACAGCTATTCAGAAAGTTGGTTCCATTCTGAAATTGTCCAAATTTATGAATCATCAATATCGTATGATCATGTTTAATATTAGTATGATAGAACATAATAATTTAAATTATATTTAGATATTAATTGTTTGATATGATTAAGAAGGCTGGAATATTATTCGGGTTCGATATGATAAGGATATAGAGATATGGTTATTTCTTAAAAATTAAAAATATGATACTTTTAGGATATGTTAATTTATTGATCAAAATTTCAATTGGTCCCTTATGTTTGCACGAAGTTTCATATTGGTCATTTATATATTTCAAAAAATTTAAATTGATCCTTTATATTTGCAAGAAGTTTCAAATTAATCTTTCTGTAAACTCTGCTTCATCTATAAAAATAATTATTGTTAAAACAAAGTGTTTTTAACTATCATGTTTTGTGTCTCTTCTATCTTTGAAAAACACAACTTATTTCAATTTAGTTGTTTAAAGTTCAAACTTTGAATTTCATCCTTTAAAGAATGAATTTTAAACAATTTAGTCTTTATTATAGTTACATGAATATTCAAACAACATTATAACAAGTCAAATTATTGCCAAATGGTTACGGCTAGTAACCACATAGACAAATAGTCATAAATTATTTAAAACATCATCGCCAAAGTGATTATAAAAACCTTAAAAACTCGGACCCAAAAAAAAAAAAAACCTTAGAAACTATAAGTTATCGTAATGGTTATAAATTTATAAAAGTGAAGTGTTTCATTGTAAGCAATATTAGGTGTAATTATTAGGATAGAGAAAATATTATTAGCAGGAATTCTCAATTAAATAACAGTATTTCAAAAGATTAGTTTCTAGAAGACCCAAAAGAAACCGTGATTAGTCTCCTGATCTATTATCATATCACAAATTGAAACTAAGTTGGCACTGTCTGTTTGGTGTCACATTCATCATACATTAAAGTACATCATGTCATTGAATTTCAAATTATGAAACAAAAATCCATCGTATCATACATTAGCACAGTGAAGATTAGATGTCAGTGTCATATAAGCATAAGCTGAGGTTTACACTCGACAAACTCAAGCAAAGTAACAATAAAAGAAAAATCTTTCCTGATAGCACTGAACCCTTAATAATGATACTATGCACAGATTCCTATGCTAAGATTGCCTTATGAAGATTACAATCTTAAGAAGCTTTGGAACAAACAGACATGAATGAATGGAAATCATATACCATGGATGAACTTGAGATAACACTAACAGGTTATATATCATGGATCCCTTCAAAGCTGTTGGTCCCATAATTTAGATTCTTGCTCCTGAACTGGTATTTAATCATATATGCAAACAATGAAATGAACCACCATGTTAGCCCCCCAAAAAAAAGCATTTGAAGTAACATTAAAATTATTACAAGACTTTGAGCAATCAAACGGCTTAAAAAGAGCAAGTCTAGAGAATTTACACCTTTTCAATAGCATCTGATGCACCAGACAAAACTTGTTTGCCTTCCCTAAGGACTTCCAATTGTGTGCGAATCATACGATTATGTTCCTCTCCCTAAGAAATGAGTAATGACTAAGTATCATTTTGTTCCAAGCTCAAGAAATGACCTTTTTAACCATGTAAAAACATTTTCTTTGATACCAAAAATAAGTCATCTAAATAAAGTGAGCCTTCTGTCATGTAGAAGACTTCAGACCAAGACAAGCACTTTTTATGTTGTATAACTGATCAAGTGAGCATTAGAGCCACTTTATAGTACGATTAAAAAATACACTTCAATTGTGAAATATTTGATTTTGGAGTTCAAATATCCAAGAAGGAGAAACTAATACAATCCTGCTTCAACATTTATAGAACAAATCCACACAAGTTAACAGTCGTAACCAAGCAGATAGAAAATATTAAATTTGTAAAATGTTTGTTGTAAAAAAAATTCACAACATGCTGTTCCTGCAATCAATCAAACATGATTACGAAGATGTTCATTTTCTATTCACTTTCAGCACAATTTTTGACGAGAATGCAATCATGCCATACAACATACAAACCAGTTGTATAATATGCATCAAGTGTTGGATTTCATTCTTCTTTGCTGTAGACAGATTCTTAGCAACATCCATTGCATTACTCCTGCAATTGTGTCAAAGCTCATCTGCTAAGTTCAAATCAACACAAGTTGTAAAGTAAAAAATAGGAAGGTAAAACTCTATCTGAATAGTACATTTGTACATAAATAATACGGAGAACCTTATAGCTATAGGTTTCAAGATCACTTTTTACATAAGCTACACTTCCTGTTTCTTTGAAGGCTAAGATACACTGGGTTTTTTTTTACCTAACAATCTCAGGTTAACAATGATACATAGATACTCTTACAAATTACAATGATACATAGCATTATCAGTTTAGAGTAAACACATATATTGTAGAAAAAAAATCAGATAATACCTACTTATTTGAAAACAGAAGGTCCAGCTCTTGTTCTTCCACAATTTCCTCTACAGTATCAAGAGTGGCCCCCACCTGCATGAAAGGGGATTATGACAGGCTAACTAGAACAACTTTGATACATATTGTACGTAACTGACATAAAGAAGGGAAAAAAAATTAACACAACAAAGACAACTCTTAACTGTCGTGTAGTACCTGTGTTTCAAGACAAATTGACTCGAACTCAGCCTGTAAAATTTGATTGACACAGCAATCAGATTTCAGATTTCAAACATAACAAAAACAAATTAACTTAGCCATAAAGACATGTTAGGAATATATATATATATATATATATATATATTCCTAACAAGACATAAACCACTAAGATTATTTTGAAAATCACTTAAGTTGTCTTTCAAAGTGCATGCTTTACAAAAGATGCTCTTAAAAAAAATTTAAAATGAATTAATCAGCAACAGCAGTATAATGTTGCCAATTGAATAAACTGAGTTAAGACTAGTGGGCTTTCATGTATTGGGTAAAGGCTTATAAGCTAAATATTACACATAATCCAGTGTGTATTTCTAACATACATACCAAGGACCTGTGTTCTCCATAACAAACTCCTTTCTCTCTCACACACACAATTAAGCATATTTATATCAAATCAAGGGTTTTAAAAGAAATTGAAGAAAAAAAAAACTTATATTCAGACAACTATTCAGTAAATTTTCACTAAAAAAATTAATTTCAGAGATTTTTTGTGGGATTTTATTTTAGAGAGAACACAACTACCAGAAACAGATTGTTTTCAAAAGTCTTCCACTACATCTGAAAGATCTACCAAATAGTAGGGGTGAGCAGCGGTCGGGTTGGGTCGGTTTCGGTCGGGTTGAAGACCCGACCGAATGTCATCGGGTCATGAAAAATTGAAACCGAAACCGACCGTGTAACCGATGAACCCGCACACATCGGGTTATGTCGGGTTATAACGGTTCGGATCGGTTTAGTCGGATGAAAGAGGACATGCATAAAAAATTGTATTTTTCCTACTCAATCGTTGATTTTTTTAAAAAAACTGAGATTTGGATGTAATATGAGTGCTGAGAGTGAGAAGATTTTACATTACATATTTTTTGCTGCTACTTATCATTTAATTTACATTAAAATTTGGAAACGTACTGCTAAGTGCTATCTAAATATGTGAATTGTGAACTATGCTTTAATTTTCACATAATTTACACACACAGTACATAACAAATTAACAATAGTAACATGATAAGCAAAAATTATAATTGAATATTGATGACGATTATGATGATGATAATAATAATAATAATAATAATAGTCAAGAGACAATAATAATTTAACAATTCAACAACTCAACCAAAAAAAAATGATTCCCAAACTTTTAAGAAAGTGATGATCTCATAAACCATAAATAATTAAATATACTAGAGTTTTACATCTCTATAAAAAAATTATTAACATTATTAACATACATACATACATACATATGTATATATAATCTTAAATTTAAATTTTGTATATAAAATTTTATTGATAAAGTCACATTAAGTAAAAAGGGTTTATTAATTAGTTTCTTAAAAATACTGAATAAAGATTCCTTTCAAGTTCAACCAATGAAATAGTTAAAAAAAAATTATATATATTGAATTTCGGTCGGGTCGGGTTGAAGTCGGGTAAATTCGGGTGAACCTGATGACCCGAGTGGACCGACTTTTTTGAAAAAATCAGACCCGTTTCAACCCGTTAAGCTCAATCCGAACCGACCGAAGACACTAGTTTTGTCGGGTTCATACGGTTCTATCGGGTTATGCTCACCCCTACCAAATAGGCCACATAGTTCCTTCAGGAATAAACCGAAATAGGGCATTGCATCTTCTGCATTCATTATATACCATCTAACAGACATTTGATGACAATAACTTAGTTTCACTAAGCCACTAACCTATCAACCAAAGAAAACATATGGTTTTAAGATTCTAAAGCAATAGCCTTTTAAATGACTTTAAGAAATCATGGAGAAGAAACTTAACAAATTAAGAGATCGGAACAAAAGAAAAGAAAAACATTAAGAAAATTATATCCATCTAACATACCCCAATTCTTCCATTAGGTCCCATTGAGTATTTTACATGAGATGGAATAGAATCTATTATTGACATTTACCAATTTCAGTGAAAAATGCATACCTCTATGTTTTCATGCAAAGAAGTAATGACCTGAAAGGAATTAACCAACAAATAAATCAACTTTAAGCATCTCTAGTCTTCAGACACATCACTTTCAAAAATATTTTAAAAGGGAAATAGGGAATTTAAGGGTATTCAGTTGATAAAAGAGGAATGAGATATACAGGTCTCTTGAATATTGATAAGTTAACCCACCAACACTATGTACATAGGAACAAAGTTTTTTTTTTTCAACATCATTTCCTGTTTATAAAAAGTATCTTCTTCTAATCTATTTAATATTATGTGGGTTTTTTTCTTTTGTTTGGATGAAAAGAGAGTAATGAATATAAATTAGATGATTTCCAATCACGAGGTGGCACCTTGAACTTTCCATGATTAACATTGATATGGATTGTCTGTGTACTTTTCTATTTGAGTCTCTGTCTAAGGCAATCATTGAAATCCTTCAAAATGCCTAATCTAATTTCAAATTGATAACTGATTGAGAAATTAGAGGAACAACATATGGTCTATGTTGAACTCCATGTACAATACATCGATATATTTCTAATTTTCTATGAACTAAGTTTATATCAGGAGGTTATACCTGAAGATATAGGCGATGAAGCCAATCTTTTTCAGCGGCTGTGAATCTTGGAAATGCTTTGTCAAATTCCTTTGAATCCAAACAATAGCATTGTATCAATATATAACCAACCATCTTGATTATTGAGGGCTTATACAATTGAGAATATGTGTCCGTGCAAGTTGAAACAAGCTATACACTAGACACCCACATCACTCCCTCAGAACAAAATGCAAGATATCAACATAATTGAAGACTTAAAGTCGAGCAGATAACCACAAAATCATGAGGTAAACTCCCAAAAGTATCTGATCTAGTTACAAAGATCAAGTTGGGTTAGATTTATATTCTAAAACGGTAGAGTAGGGTGGTACCGCACAGTTATTCTTTCTAGAACCTGACAAAGTATGATAGCCGAGTTTGGATCCTCTAAAGTTAAAATTTCATGAAGTTCCTGAAGTTGATTCAATAGTCAATACTTATTTTTGATTGGTCCAAAGTTTTTTAAAAAAAAAAAAAACATGCAAGAGACAACTTTAGAAACTTCAGGAAATCTCAACTTTAGAGGATCCAATCTATAGCCTAATTCAATTGTGATACAACTATCCCGGTTATATTGCATATATAAGTAGGTATTATTCCAGAAATCATGGTTTAGGACTTTAGGGCTTGCAACTGACTAGTCCATCAAATTGCTTATACATTTACGTTCAGATTTCTACTTCCTCTATTTCCAATGAAGTGACTTGCATTTTTGTTAACTTTATTGTTGACAACGTCGTCTAGTATCTTCAAGGAGCATGCAACTTGTACTAATCATCAACTTCCCCACACTTTAGTCATAAAACTGGAAAATCAGGTGTGGCTTACCAGTGACAATGAGACAGTGCATGTAACAATCAACACTCACGAATAACACCAGTACGGGCAAAATAAACTGAACCCCAAAATAAAAAGTTTTTATAAACCCTTCTTTCTTCGAAACTATAGGTAACGAATACGAACCAATTACATTTCAATTGGCAATTATTCTCTTATTGTCAAGAAAGGGCATGCTAACATTTGTTTTCATACTCATTATTCCACGTTCAACCCCTTATGGACCCCAATTGAAACTCAATATCTAAAAGTATAGCAGGAAAAGGAATTATGAAGGTACAAAGAAGAAAGGCAAAAAAAGAAAAAGAAAGATTGAGCACCTCTTTTGAGCAGGCAGTGAGCAGAGAATACGGAGCAAACTTGAAGGACTTCTTCAAATCGAAGTACCTGGATCCGATTCCAGTAGATTTCGGCGCATTGCCCGCAAGCCCAAGCTTTTTCTCCATGGATTCAGAACCAGAAACAGAACAGACTATTAAATCGAAGGCGATACCTCCTGAAATATACTATGAAGAACAATAAGACACTGCACAGACTAAAAATTGAAGATGAAAGAAGAAACAGTAGCTGAAAGCCTGAAACTCACGCTCCCTCCCCAGACCAGATGCCGCCAAATGCCAAGACGAAAACGCAGTTCCTTTATTTAAATTCTAAAATATATTATAATATACTAAAAGTAAATATTTTAAAATTTTTATTTTAATATCATATATTGTAAGTTAAAAATCATAAATTGTTTTATTTAAAATATTATTTTTTTATTATTCAAATATATATTTAATATTTTTTATATTATATAAATAATAAAAATATTTATAGACAAAAGTATATTTTTTATAACTAAATAATTTTTGCTATCAAGTGTGTCATTTAACTTTTTTTTATTAAGAGAGTGGTAGGAAGGGAAGACATTCTCAAGTACTACGGACAAGACGTCAATGACATGTTGAGGAGACCAATAAAATCCCAACCCACAAGAAACCACCTCTCCGCTTCAAAGAAATTGTCCCTTTTATAAAGTCTTGATTTTTCACTTCAAAGAAACTGTCCCTTTTATATAGTCTTGATTTTTTAGATAAAAGTTTAATATTAGGAGACTCTCTCCATTTATTATTTATTATTTTTCAATATTAATATAAAGTTAATATGAATAGAGTACGATCTAAATTTTTATTTAATAATGACGAATGTCAAGTAACGAATAGAATAAGTATTGAATTTTCAACAATTCTAAATTACTAAATTTGGTCAAAGGTTCATTTTGGTCCTCTATATTTCACCTAAGTTTTAAATTAGTTTTTCCGTCCAAGTCCGTCAATTTCTTAAGTTAACTGCTGACGTGGCATGCTGACGTGTCATCGACGCGTCATCACAGATGATGCCATTTGATTTAACACAAAAGAAACAGTTGGACCCACTCAGGAGGAAAAACAGCAAAGTGTCTTGGGAAATGTGTAAGATAATAAAAAAATTGAGGTGTGAAATGTCCATTATGCCACTTGATTTGACACACTCATAACATTTTTTTTCTTAATATGTTAATATAAGGGGTAAAGTGGTAATTTTAATCATTTTCACTCCCATTTCCAATCTCAAATTTTACTACCAAACACAATAAAATCATTTCCATTATCATTCTCATTCCCTTTCTAGCTAACAAAAACCCTGAACAATAAAACAATAAAGACCATAAAGAAATTTGTGTTGGGCTACAAGAAAACGAGTCGCTTAAACCAAAGCCTTATTAGGCATGTGCTTGGTTGCTGGATTTATTTATGAGAAAATGAGAAAGAATATAAAATAAAAATTAGATAAAATGATAGTTATATCTTTCATTCAAAAATTAATATTTAAAAAGAATGACAAAAAATTAACTTTTGCCACTCCCATTTTCTCCCTCCAACAATTTCTCATTTACCAAACACATAAAGGAATATTCACCTGAGTCAAGTAATTTGCCAACACCTTAATGGAAATGAATCTTTTCATGTGCACATATTGCTTTAGATCACAGTGAATAGAGGGTGAAAAGTGAACATATAACTATAATAAGCTTAGATAGTAGATTCAGATTTCAGACCAAGATTGAGGAGAGTACTGATCCCAGAACTTACAAATATCACTGACCTAATACACTAAAATAGAGAGCGAGGCATTAACAAAATCAAAAGCTTTTTACCTTAATGGGGAGAAAACCATAAAAATCTCTAAACAACTGTTATCTCAATTGAAACTCAAAGATAAACTAGCTTAGAATGACTTGAAATTTAAGAAATATTGTTGAATGCTTCGGAGGGGTGATTTATATAGTCATCTTTTGTCCATGACAATTATATTATTTTAGTTCAATTTCAGATGATTTCTTATTTGATGAGTTATCCATAAGAATTTCTGTAAGTACTCATTAAATCCGAGAACCTGTCTTAATCTTAAATTAAGATAAGACGTTATCCCTTTACTTACATTTTATTCTTCACAAAAAAAATCCTAAGTAATATTCGATAAAAATAACATACAAACTCTTCTTAAAACTAATAAACTAAGCACCCAATTACTAATCAAATTATTATATTCATTAAGCAATACAAAATGCACATGACACATAGAAATAACTTACTTTAAAACATCACCAACCTAACATTGCTGATGTATTATGTATAGTTGGAAGAAGAACAAATACCAATCAAATTACAAACATATGCTGATCATCTTCTACCAGCGGGACAACCAACTCATCCTTTTCCTTAAGGTAGTTGAATCACAACATCCTTGAGATGATGTTCAAAGAAAAAAGATATACCTTAAAATTGGTTCCACCCCAACAAGCAACTAAAAATTTTTAATTAAAATAAAGTATTAAAAAACAATTGTGAGAGATGTGAGTTGTATATAGGATACACATATCCAATTTTAACAAAGAGAATTGGAGAATAAAATATAAAATATGCACTAAAACCTCTTTTAAAAAATTTAAGATGTAAGGAAATTAATTATTATTATGGAAGGTAAATATCTAACTATTTTTTCAAGTGGTCTTAAAACTGCACTTTACTCACGAACAAAGGGTGGTCCCTTAATTATTGAAACTATACTACAGAATTTGGGGATATCATCGTACAATTATTATGCCAAATGGATATTTTTCTTTGAAATTTTGTAACCATCTATTTATCTAATTGTATTTTAATAAACTTTGTAAGCTTGTTTCCAACCTTGCATGTATATCAAAATTTACGATTAATTTTCATTCAATAATTGCAAAAGTTAGTTTACGATTATAACATTTTTTAATATAAAAAACTGAAAAATGATGATATAATGAAACTCATGAAATAAAGACGGAGGTGAAAGAGAAAGGAAGAGAGGAGCATTTTGATTTTTGAGAGTAGAGTTTGGTAGTGTAGTTAGAAGAGGGAGAGTGGGAGAGGTAAGAATAGAGAAGTATAGTAGTAGCAGAATTGAGAATTGAAGTGTGAAATAGTAATGAAGGAGGATCACGAAGATGAATAGCATCGACGACGATAATTCCAGGCAAGATCTGGACCCTCAAAGTGACCACAGTTCCGACTATTTAGCTCACTCTCATCATCCTCATCCTCTTCCTCTCCAATCTCATCCTCAGCCTCAGCCTCAGCCTCAGCCTCGCCGTCCTCGTGGCTTTGCGGCCACAGCTGCCGCTACGGCGGCCGTTACAAGCCCCAATTCTGCTGGAAAGGGCAAGAAAGAGAGGGAAAAGGAGAAGGAGCGTACCAAGCTCCGAGAACGCCACCGACGAGCGATCACCAGTCGTATGCTTGCTGGACTCCGTCAGTATGGCAATTTCCCTCTCCCGGCACGTGCCGACATGAATGATGTGCTCGCCGCGCTCGCGCGCGAGGCTGGTTGGGTTGTGGAGGCAGATGGTACCACCTACCGCCAGTGCCCGCCTCCTTCTCAAATGGTTGGTGTGACACGCTTCGAATTTCGTGCTTATGCTTGTTATTGTGCATCATTTTCTGCTTGAGTATGCTAAAATTTTTATTTAATTCGTCTCTTGCTTTTTGTTGCTAGTCCGCTATCTGTTTTGCTTAATTGTTTGGCGTTAGCAATTTGCTTTTTGTGTTTTCTCTTCTGTGGAAAATGAAAACTGAGTTATGGGTAGTATTAATTTTACGGAAACAAGGTTATCATTTAAGAAACAAACAAAACATGGTCCAGATTTTATATTTATCAGTTGTTATCGCTAGCTTAAAAGGTTGGCACCTGTCTGTCAACTAAATCACTGTGAAGGAGATTGGGTTCAAGTTTTTCTATGGTTCTTACAAGAATCTAGGGACTAGCAGTCCAGAATTCGGGCAAATATAAAATCCTGTGCTCTGATACAGAAATCATTGTAGCATGGTTTTGCATTTTGGTGGTTTGATAAATAGGGGTTCATTGGGGTTTTCAAAGCAAGTCAGAATTTGCACAGTTATTGCTGTAATTTTCCATCTGTTTCTTACTGTACACTAGAGCATGATATCTGATATTTGTTGGAACATACCGAAGTAGATGAGCTCTTTATCCTCCAATTACTGCAATTCGCAGTATAATTGAACTGTTATTTTAGTAGGTCTATCTGAAAGAAAAGCCAACCTGGTAATTTTCTTCCTAATCCTAGTTGACTATTAGATCTCTTCAGGAATGAGGAGAAAAGAAGATGGAATTATGACAGTAGAATGGTTGGGCAATAAAATCATTTGGAAATTCGTTTCTTTATAACCTTATGAACTTATAATATCATGCAGGCATCATTTGCTGCAAAGTCAGTTGAAAGTCCACTCTCTGCTGGTTCTTTAAGAACTTGCTCTGTTAAAGAAACACTAGAGAATCAGCCACCAGTACTTAGAATTGATGAAAACTTGTCACCTGCATCCATTGATTCTGTTGTAATTGCAGAAAGGGACTCCAAGAATGAAAAATATGCAAGTGCAAGCCCCATTAATCCAGTTGACTGCTTGGAGGCTGATCAGGTAATTTTGGTGAATAGTTCAAGTGTTTTGATTTATACCTTTTTCATCGAAAATGGAGTCGATTAAATCAAGCTAACAAATTCAATTTGATTTATATTTGATCCATGTTCATCTTTATAGGAGAAATCCTATTGTCTTCATTTTTCTTCATCATTATTGTTAGCTAAGCTTAACAATTGCATATTTATCATCTAATTTTATACTCTAGTGTTCAAGAGTACCGCAGATATATGATTCTAGTAATTAATTTTTATGATATTTTCCGTGTTTCGTTCTTCATCCCTTGACTTATCTATATTGTGCAATTTATGAGCTCCATACTTGACATTTCTTATATTTGAAATGTATATTGTGCATTATTTTTTTGCATATATTGGTGGGTTATTAAACAACTTTGGATTAATGTCAAATTTTGTGAGGATGATATTCACAATAAGATCTTTTAATTCAAAGATGAACTATGTAAAAAATTCATCTGATAAAAAGTTATTCAATAGTGTAAAAAAAAACTTTGATTTACACAGGTTGGTTGATCCGTTCTCTCTCTTTATCTCTCTTTCAATATATATTCATACTGCTGGGGTAGGGTGGGTACCATCCTCCCCAAACTTGTAAAAATCCCTGAAAATATATCTATTCGCAGTTATCTAGTTGATAAATTTTATAGGTGCCTATAGGGTCTATGAATTTTGATCTTCCCTAATTTTGGATGGGTTTTGAGGCAGAAATTCTTGCTTCTTATGAATTGCTATAAACTATTTTACTTTTCCTATTTTATTTGTGTTGACTGATTTGGTTTGCTGGATTTCCCTTTATTTGGTGTTGTTTTTCCGGTGTGGGACTTGCATAACTGTTCCATCAAACTCTTTTTGTTAAATAAAAGTCTGTACTGGAAGAGGATTTTATCAGTCTTGAACATGGTAGACCATAGAGCCATAGAGAAGACTAGACTGCACCTGAACTTGCAAAAGGTTTTATGTTTGTTCCTTGTGAGCTAGATACTCTTAAGTGTATTTTGTAGTCTTGGGCTAAAAAGTAAAAAGTAAAACTGATGCATGTTTTAACTCATGTTTTTAGTCTTGCTGTTCCTTTAGTTGTGACTTCAGTACTCAATCACTGTGTTGGGACCTGGTGTGAGTAGATGTCATCCAGAACCACTGATTGTGTAATTTGTTATTGCAGCTTATGCAAGATATTCATTCTGTGGTGCATGACAGTAATTTTACAGGCACACCTTATGTTCCTGTTTATGTAAAACTTCCAGTACGTATCCTCCATTTACTGCTGTAATCCATTTTTTTTCAATATTAAACCAGCATGTTGATACCTGTCCATTTGTTTTGAGACATCAAAGTAAACATTTCAAAGTTCTGTTTTTTTTAACCTTTGACTGTTTCCAGACCTTGTTTTAAGTTATATGATTTCTATTTCTAAGACATGGATTTTACTGCAGGTTGGTATAATTAACAAATTTTGCCAGTTGATTGACCCTCAAATTAGACAGGAGCTAATTCATATGAAGTCTTTAAATATTGATGGTGTTATTGTGGATTGTTGGTGGGGAATTGTTGAAGGCTGGAGCCCACAGAAATATGTGTGGTCTGGCTATAGGGAACTTTTTAGCATTATTAGAGAAATCAAGTTGAAGTTGCAGGTATATATTTTAATTTCTCTTATACTTGCATTTTTATCTTTTTAAATAGATAGTTCATCAAACACATGCCTTTATTTTATTATTTATACATATTCATGTGTGTGTCCATTATTGTCTGTGGTTTTGATAATAGGACCATTCCGTTTCTTTTCTAGGAAAAATGTGCTTTTTCTGGTCTCGACTTTTGTTGGACACTTGCTTATTAAATGCTTAAGACACTAGTGAAAATTAGTGGACATAAATAACGAGGAACGTTAAGGCAGAATGAGATGATATATTTTATTTTTTTTATTGTTGTTAATTTATGATGTTCTTATAATTTGGGATTTAGGGTTTATAATTGGGGTGTATAGATTATTTATTATAAGTAGGATCTGAGAATTCAATGGGTCTTAGGATATTTTATGATCTTATCCCTAGTAGGTTTAGTATTTAATTTCCTGTATGCAATTAGGATTTCTAAGTATTAAGTTTAGGTTTCTGGTTCTGGTTAAATTAAGCTTATGAGTGACCTATATAAGGTGTATTATCCGTCTCGGATTTCAGCAGTTGTTCATTTTAAACAATAAAGAATTTCAATATTTTGGATATTATTCCTTTGGTTCCCAATCCTCTTCTACTCAAGAGAAGAGAGGCATGTGGAGGTTTATCTAAATGTGTTTTAATCAGATCTTTGCCTTGTTGTACAACCTAATCAATTCTTGTTTCAAACTCTGAAGGTTGTTATGGCTTTTCATGAATGTGGAGGGAATGACTCTAGTGACTCATTGATTGCCCTCCCACAGTGGGTTTTGGAGATTGGAAAAGACAATCAGGATATATTTTTCACAGATCGTGAAGGACGGAGGAATACTGAATGTCTTTCTTTGGGCATTGACAAAGAGCGAGTCCTGAAAGGAAGGACTGGCATTGAGGTATAAAATATCTAATACATTTATTATTTGATATTCCATTGTTTTGGAAATATATAATCTCTCTACATTGCGGAATGACTGTTTGTTTCCTCTACATGTTGATAACTAATGTGTTTGTGCATTTCATTGATTTGAAAACAATGAAGAGTTTTACAATTTTTCTTTGGTTTGTTATATGTCACACATTTTATACATTATATTATTGGGAATATATATTAGTAAAAAACCCATTTTCTTTTATCCGTTGTGTTTCTTACTGATTAGCCTTCTCTATATGTACAGGTCTATTTTGATTTCATGAGAAGCTTTCGAACAGAGTTTGATGACTTGTTTGCAGAAGGCCTTATTTCTGCTGTAGAAATCGGACTTGGAGCATCTGGGGAGCTGAAATATCCTTCATTTTCAGAAAGAATGGGGTGGAGGTACCCTGGTATCGGTGAGTTTCAGGTACATGATTTTTGTCCCTTTTTTTATTATATTAGTTCCATGTTCTAGATTGCAAATGTTGCCGTGCATTTGTGTGCTATCATATTCAATATGTTGATACTGAAAGTATATATTTTGTCTTTCTCTCAATAAATATGTTATTGGCAGTGCTATGATAAATATATGCAACAAAGTCTACGCAGAGCAGCTAAATTACGTGGTCACTCTTTTTGGGCTAGAGGACCTGATAATGCTGGTCAATACAATTCTATGCCACATGAAACTGGATTCTTTTGTGAACGAGGTGATTATGACAGCTATTATGGGCGCTTCTTCTTGCATTGGTATGCCCATGCATTGATAGACCATGCAGATAATGTTTTGTCTCTTGCAAGCCTTGCTTTTGATGAAACACAAATAGTTGTCAAGGTATATTTCTGCTACATCATAGTTTGTCTATAGTTTTATCTTTGAACTGTTATTAAATTTGGTTGATGTTGGTTGCTGCCAGCGTTAAGTGCGTTTATAGTTCAGTGATGATAAAACACAGTAATAAATTATGGTGGATAGTGTTACCAAAAAAAAGAGGAATAAACTTAGATAAATCTTTTAGGGGTTTACTATTGGGTACCCTGATAGAATTATGACATATGGAGAAGTTTATTGGTAGCAATCAGCAATACAATGGCTAGTTGGAGAAAAGTCCATGTGCTACGTTTTTATTGTGGAACCTTGTAGTAAAAGAACCTCACCCTTGTCTTGTCCAAAAAATTATGGATAGTCCTTGTTTAACGCTATTTCCAAATTAGGTTGCCAAGCCATCAGTTGAAGACTTGAAGTGATTTCTGTCAATTCATTTTTAATTTAATTATGAACCGAATGGGAAAATATTTTAGTTGGATGACATCTTACTGGAATGATTCTCAATAGTAATTGATTTTTTTTTAAACCTGGTTTATTCAATGATATATGCTTCTGTGAGAAACTTTTGGTTCTTGAGCAGGTGAGATCATGATTTACTATCCGAAACAAAAAGAAACAATATTCTAGGGTGTACATTTAGATGTTAGTCATTGCCACTGGAACAATTGTCGCATTTCTTACGGCCTTTGGAACTAAACACTTGAAAATGAAATTATGTGATATTATTCAAACCTGTGAGTTAGCCTGAAAAGATGCTGGTGTGCAGGTTCCTGCAGTATACTGGTGGTACAAGACTGCTAGTCATGCAGCGGAGTTGACAACAGGATATCACAACCCTACAAACCAGGATGGATATTCCCCTCTTTTTGAGGTTCTGAGAAAACACGCTGTGACCATGAAGTTTGTCTGCTTAGGATTTCAGCTTTCTAGTCAGGAAGCTGATGAATCATTGGCTGACCCAGAGGGTTTGAGTTGGCAGGTAATTGATGTTTCCTACATCAAATGAAGCATTAATACTTGTTATGATTTCAGTCGTCCTGGATCCCACTTGTGCGAAATCATATTACTGGCAATTGGCATGAGTGAGACCAATTGTTATATGTTTCATAGGTACTAAACTCTGGCTGGGATCGAGGACTCTTGGTAGCTGGGGAGAATGCACTACCATGTTATGATCGAGAAGGGTTCAGGAGACTAGTCGAGATGTCGAAGCCAAGAAATGATCCTGATCACCGCCACTTCTCATTCTTTGCTTATCAACAACCATCTCTAGTTCAGGGGAATATTTGCTTGTCGGAGTTGGATTCCTTCATCAAATGCATGCATGGTAAGGATTATGAGAATATACTGTGATGTACAAAGAAGTGTTCTTTTAATGTGTTTGTTTTTTCAAGCATATGCATATTATAAATCCGGGTTCTTAGTCTCCCCTAACACGGGAAAAAGTTGTGCCTGAGTCCAAGTCTGGGTTTGAGAACTTTTACTAGTCCAGAAAGAGTATTCATCCTGGACCTAGATCGATTGCATATATTATACATTAAAATATTTATTTTATATTTATATATGTTATATATTATAGATGAATTTTTTATAATATATAAATTATTTTTTCCTTTAGTGAGACACGTAGACCCTAAACCTAACCCTCAATTCTTTTTCGTACATATATATTAATTGTCTAGATTTATCAAAATAAAAAATTTGTCTAGTTATATCCAAGCCGACTCCACATAATGGAAAGATGGTTGTTGTTGTATATCTGATATCCTATGAAGATGAACTTGTTAAAATTTAATTTTGGTGGTGTGTTCTAAATTTACATCGTGGAAAGAATTGTAAGACTTGATTGTATTTTAAAATTTGGGTAATATTATGGTTGTGAATTCTTTATGTTGTAATTTCATAGTAATGAATTTTATATAGGTAAGTTTTAAATTAATAAGAAAACCTATGAATGGCTCCAAAGAGTCATCAAGTCCCGGTATGCGTGTAAGTTGTTAGCTGTGAAGTTATCATAAAATTACATGATTACAGTTTGTTTTTTGAAAGAGAAGTTCTACATTCTCGTTTTTAACCGCACAGCCAAGTGTATTGTTTTGTAGTGAGCTCATGAAGATTCTCATAAGCCATAAATGGTTAGCAATTGTTTCTCTTTTTAATGGATTATATCCGTTGATGTAATGTTATTGCGAACTTTCATTGCAGGTGAGATGGCGGGAGATTTTACATAGCTGCAAGTTTTATGTTTTAATTGTAGGTAGAAGGGGGCATAATTTATCCTATAATAGGAAGAAATTAGTTATCTAATGGCAGGCAAGTATATCGTCATGTGTAATATATTCCTGTAATATTTTAAGCTTCAAGATATGGCTTGCTACCCTCTGCGACCTATACCATTATGTGCTTAGTAATGCTTTTTATGTTTGGTGAAGATACAGGTAATGATTTATCAAGAGAAATAAGATTAATATCTAAAAACGAAAAGAAAGGATCTGACCTTCTAATTTCTGAACCCTGAATAATGTGGTAATTCTTATATGATATGGTGCGGATTCTATGGTTTTGTATCTGGAAAGCTTGGAAATGTTTTTCTGTTAATGTATTGTGGGCGATCAGAATTTCGGATAAAAGTTCAATGGTATCGTCCCATTAAAGTTCAGTATATCATTTTAATCATGTAAAGTCATTTGTTAATATTAATATAAATTTATATTAATAACGATCTTCCTTAAATGATTTAGGAATCAATTAATTAAAAAGATGTACTTGAATTCCATTTTGACGCTGCCGTTAACATTGGTGGGGTTGTATTGATGTTTTTATTTAATTCCTTATCCTTTGATTGCAATTTTTTATTGTCTCTCCTTTCTTTTTCCCTTTCATCTATTCTCATAACATTTTATTTTATAATATAAAACATAATTTTAAAGACCGATTGACCAGATAAAAATACATTTATATTATAATACATGTATATTAAATGGTTCTAGAGCTTTTAAACATTGGTCTTTATCCATTGAAAAAAAACATTGGTATTTAAAATTATATACTTCACAATATAAAATATACAAATTTAACATGTTTTACAAGAAAAAAAATGAAAATACAAAGTATTTTCTCAAACCAAACAGTCAAACACCTTAATTTGCAACGATCTTCTTCCTAGGTTCAGTTACTCATTCCACACTTTGAATAAAGACAAATCGTGTAATTAGTTTTTCAAATTGCTATTCTTATTGAAGAAATCCAAGAAAGTTTATCTAACATGTATATCCTTAGAGCAGGATAAAAAAATTTATTAGTTGGTAGGATTTTTAAACATAAAAAATTATTTTTTAGTCATCTTTTCTCAAATTTTAAGTCACTAAATACTCAACTAATGAGAAAAAAATTTAACATATGCCTTGACAGCACATATTTGATAAACAAAAAATTTTAATAATTATATATAAATATATAATTTTTTATATATGGCCTCTATCTCAAAAGAATTATAAAAATTCTATAAGATTATTTTAAACACTAAAATCAATATGTCAAAATATGATAATATAAATTTTCTAATTTAAAAATATGATAATATAATTAAAAATTTATAAATTTATGAAATATATTAAGTCTAATTATAAATTAATTAAATATATGTCAGAGTTTAAATTATAAAATATTACTACTTAGTTTATATTAAGGTGTTCGGCAGGTGATTTGAGCGATTTTTTATGAAAATTTAGTGCACCTATCAATTTAAGTTGATAGCGTTAAACAAAATCAAACCATAAATGAGCAATTTTGAGTGGTTCGATTTGACGGTTTAGGATTTTTATGTCATCAAATTTACATATTTAAATTTATTAATAAAAAATATAATTTTATTCAATATAAATAATAAAAAAATACTGTAATATTTCATTTATTTACAATATACAACTTAGTCTAAAATTAAAACTTTAAATTGACTAAATTTAATCTAACCTTCTAAAAACAAATTTTAAACTTTATTATTTAAAAATTTTAACATAATATGTTCATATATATACATGTATGTGTATGCAGTGTGATTTGATTTTTCATATACCGAATCAACTAAACCAAACATTGATAAATTTTATTCGATTTGTGCTAATTCGATTTGATTTGATTCAAATGCCTCAATTTTGTTTGCTTTTGAACACCCTAGTTTATATTGAAAATGGTCAGGTACAAGATCGTAGTGCCCATAAAGCACTAGAGATTCTGACCTGAAGCAAGAGGCTTTTGAAAATTGCTAACTTGAGTAAATGCTAGAATTGAGAGGGGTGGAAAGAGAAAAAAATGCTACATAAATGAATAACAATAAAATTTAACCATTATAACTTGTTTTATCATATAAATTGACTACCAACAGAACAATATTAACATTTTCTCAATTTAGTCCTTCAAATATTAAACCTCTCAATTGAGTGCCATAAACACTTTCCCTCTATCAAAACAATTCCCTTATTAGACAAAAATAAAATTACATGTAGCTTTTAACTAATGATATGGACCTTGCCTAAAAGTCTTCCAGCCAGGGCAAGATTAATGTGCAATTGTGCATCAGGAAGTCCAAATATGCTTCTTGGAGAACCATTTGATTGAAAAAAAAAATGCTAACCAATTTTTGCCGTAAACATTTTTTTTCTTAACCAATTTTTGCTGCATAACAGGCAGACACATGCATAATCTAAGAGAACTAAGGGTTTTCATATCACAAACACACTACCCTGACGCAATTGTGGAAATATTAGGACTTTCGGTTAGAACATGAGGATTTTGTAAAGTCCTTATGATACAATATAATTACAACATGCAGAACCCTTTCTAATTTCTATTTTAAGTGAAGATTAAAAACTAAAGATGCTACATTGGACATTCAGAATTTCATTATAAGAGATGCTACATACTATATTTTTCTTTAGCTAGACTAATTTTATGTGCCTTCAGATGATTCAATATAATAAAATGCTTATAATAAGGGTTTGATCTGCTTCGACATATTAAAATGGCAATGCTGTTATACATATATAATATAACAGACCAATCTCAAACGTGACTGTAGAATTTAGGATTACAATTAGAGTTCATGATTGTAAGGGATCAGAAATGGATCCTGTTAGTTTTATTCTGTTTCCTCTTTGGGTCGTTTTTTTAGTTTATTTCCTTTTCTGGTTTTAAACCAAAACGCACCGTTGAGAGCAACTACTTCAGATAGATTAGTTAGATAAGAGCAACTTTCCTTTTTCTGTTTTTCCATTTTAGCTTCCGTTAGCTTTCTTTATCTTTCTCGTTGTGTATAAAAGGAGCATTCATGGTCTAATGAGATTATGATTGAGTTGCTTTCATCTTGAGATTCACCTAGAAGTTGTGAAATTCTACATGGTATCAAAGCACTTGTTTACACAATTATGCTCGTGATCCAAGATTTGCGTATTGATCAAAGAAGATGGGAGATGATAATGGAATCCAAGAAGACTGAAGTTTCTAACGGGCTGCACGGATTCGATCAATCGGGCACGTCTCTTGTCTCTACTATGTTAAACGGAAGAAATTATCTTTCCTGGAACATTGCTGTGAAAACAGCTTGGGAAGCCAAGAAAAAGGTAGGCTTCGTAGATGGAAGCATCAAGCCTCATGAAGATCTAGAGGAATACGCAGAGTGGAAGTCAATAGTTTCTATGATCAAGTCCTGGATAAAGAATTCCATCCAGGAAGAAATAGCAGATACTTACGTTATGCTCTTACCTCCAAAGCTCTATGGGATGTTTTGAAAGAGAGATTTGGTGTTAGCAATGCACCACAACTATATCATGTCCAGAGACAAACCAATTCTGTGAGGCAAGGAGGACACTCCGTGACTGTCTACTATAACAAGCTTCACAGGTGTTAGGATGAACTGGACAGAAAGATGCCAATCCCCACCTGCACTTGTGGCAAGTGCACTTGCGGCCTGAGCAAGAAGATAGCAGACACAATGGCTTTTACCAAACTTCTACAATTCTTGATGGGGTTAAATCTTGTATTTGATGTGGTGAGGACTCAAATTCTTAATTTGGATCCTCTTCCATCAGTGAACAAGGCATTACACATAGTTGTGACTGATGAGGTGCAAAGGGAAATTAATTTCACCTACTCTAGCCCTGTGGAAGATAATACTGCAATGATGGCAAAAGGATATCTACCTTCGGCCTCTTTTACAAACAAAATTCTTCTCTCACTCTCAATGCCTATTGTGACAGTGGTTGGGCTGCATGTCCAATCACATGAAAGTCGCTCACTAGATATTGTGTCTTCCTGGGAGATTCATTGATCTCTTGGAAAACTAAGAAGCAGAATATGGTTTCCTGCTCTTCATGTGAAGCAGAATACAAAAGCACGGCGTCGACCGTATGTGAATTTATGTGGATCTCTTATGTGCTACAAGGTTTTGGTTGCCTACCACCTCAGCCTATTCCTTTGTCTTGTGACAATCAGTCAGCGTTACATATTGCTGCAAATCCAGTGTTTCACGAGCGAACGAAACACTTAGATATCGATTGTCACATAGTGAGAAATAAGTCAAAAGAAGGATTCATCAAACCTGTCTTCGTACCCTCCAAATGTCAGCTTGCAGAATTCTTTACTAAAGCTCTTGCGCCAGTGGATTTCTAGAGATTTCTTCCCAAGTTGGAGTGATTAGTCACCCCTCTCCAACTTGAGGGGGTGTAGAATTTAGGATTAAAATTAGAGTTCATGATTGTAAGGGATCAAAAATGGATCCTGTTAGTTTTATTCTGTTTCCTCTTTAGGTCGTTTTTTTAGTTTATTTCCTTTTCTGGTTTTAATATCCTTTAGTGATACGGTGCGTTTTGTGGGTGTATTAGTTTTTATCAAAAACGCACCGTTGAGAGCAACTACTTCAGATAGGTTAGTTACGAGCAACTTTCCTTTTTAACTTCCGTTAGGTTCGTTAGCTTTCTTTATCTTTCTCCTTGTGTATAAAAGGAGCATTCATGGTCTAATGAGATTACGATTGAGTTGCTTTCATCTTGAGATTCACCTAGAAGTTGTGAAATTCTAGGTGACCGACAAAAGCAAACTAAATATCAAGCCACACAGAAAGGTTTTTAGCTCCTCTGATTAGCATCCTGTAGTTAGTAGTTTCACCAACTGCTTACACTGATAGGGTTAAATTACCAACAGAGCAGGCCTTTCATTTCTGCTCAATACATTTCACAACTCACTTAAGAATGCGTGAGGCTGTAACTTCTCATCAGCGTGCACTATGCAGCTCAAAGCATGTTATATGATAATATGAAATCTACTTGACAATTCAATTAGTTTCACTATATTACATTCTTCACCTTTAATAATACAATTGTAGTTCTTCCGCAGGATCTTATATAATAAGTTGATGATTTTAGATTTAACATAATTCCACCTCTAATTTTAATCATTAACAGGAAGCATGGCAAAAGCAAAACAAATCTATATAAGTAACATATATCTGAATAATTTCTTAGATTTAGATACCAAAATGGAGACCTATGCATCAGGATCTGTTATTAGATAAGCACTTAAAAAGGTTTCCGTAGATAGACAAACAAAATTAAACTACCATATCAATAACATTCGGATCTGACTAAACACAATTGAAAAACCACAAAAAAAGGAAAGGATTATAGAAATTCCAACCTGAGATCTGAGCAAGACTCGCCGAAAACACCATAGATACATGCACGGCTTCACCGCGGTCTCCGATTCAGTTGATGCAAGGCGGGATCCAGCTCCTCGCTGCCGCCAACTCTGCCTCTATTATGAAAATCGCAGCAAGAAGGTTCCCGACCTGCACCAAGCGAATTAGAGACCGCGAAGTGAGAGAATCATCGTCATCTTTACCAACAACCAACCACACACACGCGCGCACACAGTTTTCTCTTCTCATCCATGGGATGGGAGAAGAGTGAAATTGCCAAGTCTAGAGGCTAAAGCTGACCCAACCCTACGATTTCAATCGGTGGGGATTGAGTTAGCGAGGGCTACTTATAAACAGAACAGACGAACTTGATGTTGACACGTGCCAATGACACGCTCGTACTCGGATATACAGTAGATTATGCCACCTAAGGTATATTTGGGAAGATATCAAATAGTAAAAAGAAAAAACTTAGGTACATTTTCTTATGTTTCTTTCATCTAATTTTTTAATATAATTATGATACGTGGTAAAAAGTGTTTAAATGACTAATTACAGTAGAGAAAGAATATAGAAGACCACCTTTTATATGACCAATCATAGAAGAAAGAGAGTGTAAATACAATATATAATTAGTAAAATTGGATGAAATAGACATAAAAAAATGGACCTAAATTTTTTCCATAGTAAAATTACGGTCTATGTATACTAAGTGTATCCTAGTTTTTAATTGGTTAAATTAATGGTATGGTCTTACTGTAATTTAAACTGAAATACATTAAAATGTATATTTATTTTTATTTCAAAATAATAAATTTAATACAACATTATATATTGAAAAAAAGTGATACTAATATCAATGCAAAACATTTTAAAATTGTATATATTTGCTTTTCATTTTAATTAATAAAATGATAATGTTATAGAGTTATCAAGAGCTCAAACTTATTATTTGTCAGTCGTTAGATTTGCCTAGATATCTATGTCAAAAAAAATTTTAAATATAAACTGACACAAATCTTAAGATAGATCTAACAACTTACAACGAGTGAGCTTAAGTTCTTAATAATTCAAAATACTCACTAAAATAGTGTCATTTTATTAGAAAAGCTCCAAAATTTGAGCACAAAATTCTCAAATCTAGTATTAGAAAAGTGAACTCCATTTACTTATCTTGGGTTGAATCCTTCTGATCAGTGAAGCTTTTCGATCTGTTTCTTCTGTGTGGGTGCGCCGTACTTGCAATGGAGTTGCACATAGGTTACCAAGTATTGGGGCTTCTAGTGATAGAAGTAAAATGTGGCTAGACAATTACCCTTTTAACCTGTGGATGTACTTGTTTTTTATGGTTTTTAAGTAATTTTACAGTATCAATTATAAAAAAATAAAAATTGAACTCATGAGTCATGACTCCTGTCTCCTGCGACACAAAAACCTCTGTTCTGTTCATTCACTTCATTGTACTATGATGTAATGCTTTGTTTTTTCTTTTATCTTAATCGTTTTTATTTTACCAAAAAAAAAAAAGATGGTTGAGTAAGGGTACTATGTGAAAAACACTATCTTAATCGTTTTTTCTAAAATTGATGTGATTTTTTAGAAATTGAATATGCTAGAATTTTTCTCCCCACAATTTCAATAAATTTTTTTAAACTCTACATTTTACTTTATTTGTGAAGTAGTCTTTGTTAATATTTGAATTAAATTTTTATTTTTTTAATCATAATTTTTTGTAGTCTCCTAACTATTGAAATAATATTTTTTAGAAAATTTAAAAATAATTATCCAAGCACTTTTCTTATTTTTTTTAAAAACAAATTTACAAATTTTTTAATTAAAAATTAAAAACTTAAATAATTAAGAGACTTTAAAAAAAATTATGATTAAAAAATAAAAACTTAATCCAAATATTCATCCCTCATACTCAGTCAAAATTGTTTTATAAAGGTCACTTCACAAATGAAACAAAACTATAAAATTCAAAAGAATTTCATAGAAATTATAGAAAGAGAAATTTCATCGACTGTAATTTAGAATTTTATGCTGATATGACTAATCTAGTTAAATAGTTAAGAGAATAGTTAATAGATGCTTCTTGCACAGTTTTGATTATATAAAGAAGCATACACCCTGCACATATATTTCAAAACTTATATAAAAAAGCATACACCCTGCATAAAATCCAAAGTTATTTAACAGAGTTATGCTGCTTTATATAAGTTTTGAAAGTTTGGAGGTTATGTGCAGAGGTACAGTTAAGGGGTTATGTACAATTTAACTATAAGTTAAAGAATATTTTAGCATAATTTTATAGTTGCAAAATTTGAGAGGAATTTAGATCAATTATTTATAGTTAAAGAGATTTACTTACACACATAACCTATAAACAATTACGAGATTATACATTTTAGCCTAACAAATTGCATGGATTATAAACTTTGTCAAAGCTTTTAAATCTATTTGAATTTGATTACATAGAAACCTACAAATTAAAATACTTGCAAGTTCTTCGTGCACCAAAAGCAAACAAAGAGAAGTCAATAATTGGAGATGCTATTGAACAGAAGTTTATCAATCGTTCATTTCTGAATTTCTTCTCTACTTTCGTTTCCTCAACAAAAGAGATCAAAAATTCACTCTTCAAGTTAATTGTACCGGATCCAATTTTAAAAAACTAACGGTTAACTTTACATTGTTGTGTTCATAAAAAATACCATTAACTTTTACATTTCTATTTTCTTTTTCTTTCATTCTTTCATATTTTTTTTCTCTTCATTCCCAAACACGCCATTTTAAGGATGAAATGGCAATTATCTTTAAAGAACTAAATTAATCTTGGTCTTTTTATATTTCTAAAATGAAACTAACAAATATATATTTTCAGGCCAAAAACAAAAATATATATATTTTAAATGGACTAAAAAATATATTTAAGACGAGATTTTTTTGTCTAGACCAGGGTATTCACCGTCGAGCACAATAACTAATTTCATTGCTGAATTATAAGTACCTCGAAAGGTGGAAAACTGGCCAAAAATTTTAAACACCGCATCTTGTATTATGGTAAATATTTAGACAAAAATATGGCGTCTACATCATGCTTTTTATACTCACGAAAAGGAAGAGTTTCGTGTAAACTCAACCTAAAAGAAAATTAATTTTTCCGAAAAAAAAAGAAAAAATCATACATATAACTCAATTCCAAAGGTAGTGTGAGGACTGAGGATCATGCATGCAGCTTCTTGGAAAGTTTAGAGAGATATTTTGTTGCATTAAAATTTTTTGTTTACGTTTTATAATCAAGTCTTAATTGGAGAAGATAAATTATAATTTTTCCTGCAACATTAAAGGAAAGGAATAGAGTTTCAAGAATGTAAAATTTCAAAAGAACTTTCATCCTAGAAAATTTATCGAACTCAGATTAAATATATTCACAGAGAGAAGAATTTTCGTGCAAATGATATTTCCAAACATGGCGGATTAATTAACATTTCTTATGATCTAGTGTCCCTTCCTTTATTTGTAGTGCTTTTTTGGGCATTTGTTATCCTAAAAAATATGGTGTAGGTTGAATTATTTGTACTGTTATTTTAATTAATGGAAATGTAATATAGCAAAAAAATTTAAAAGAAGATTATATTTAGAAAAGAAAAGAAGAGAAGGAATAAAGAAAGTTAAATACAGGCCAAAAAAAAAAGTTAAATATTTGTTATTTGTATAACTTAACTCCAAAGGTAGTGTGTCAATGTTGAACGGTAGTCGCTAGCAAAAAGACGTCTAAAGAAGAAAGTTGTAAACTTTGAAGCTTTTTCATGGAGTTGGTTTGAATTTGATTAGCTTTATCTAGTCCCTTCCACTTCCTTTAATTAATCTCTGCCTATATATGCTAGTTAGTGCTCATTTTGTTCATCCCATTTTCTCCCTTTTCTTCAGTGGACATTATCATTTGCACAATCTTCAATAAACTCCACCTTAGCTTCTCCATTTTCCCTTTTCTTAAACTTGCTATTTTAGAATTTCCTTTTTCTTTTTCGAACAACACCCAAAATCTCACTAATCAATTTCATAACTATAATTATGATATGAACCACTTGTCAATAATTGTAATCCACGGTTAATTAAAAATTGGGTAAAGTACCCTTCCCGCCCCCAAACTTTGCTGCAATGTTCATTCCTGCCCCCAAACTTTTTTTTGGTTCATGCTTACCCCTAAACTTTCAATTTTGTTCATGCCTACCCTTTTTGCTAACACAGTTAACTTTTTTGACAGAATTTGCTGACGTGGATGATGAATGTGTATTTCTTTTGCCACGTCATTGTCCACCTCATATTTAACTTTTTTACTTTTATTAAAAAAATTAACCTAATCCAAATAAAAAAACATTTTAAGGTAAAAGTTTGGTTTTTTTTGGGATTAGGTTACTTTTTTTTTAATAAAAGTAAAAAAATAAAATGTGAGGTGGACAATGACGTGACAAAAGAGATGCAAATTTATCGTCCACGTCAGCAAATTCCGTCAAGCAAGTTAACAGTGTTAGTAAAAAGGGCAGACATGAACAAAATTGAAAGTTTGGGGTAGGCATGAACAAAATTGAAAGTTTGGGGGTAGGCATGAACCAAAAAAAAGTTTGGGGACAGGAATGAACATTGCAGCAAAGTTTAGGGGCAGCAAGGGTACTTTACCCTTAAAAATTTGGCTAAAATTTGACCTGAATTCACCCAGGTAGATCTTTTTCTTGACCAAAGTTGAACTTTGATATATAGGGTTGAAATTATGGAAAATGAAATCAAAATATTATTCAGTTTCTAAAACCAGGTTGTTGAGAATACAAGTGCAGATTATCTTACACCACCTGCAAAAGCATAGAATCCAAGACTATTGAATCTTATTACTTAGAAAACTAGAGTGAAAAGAGAGAGAATAAACTATATATGTATGTACGAGAAGTGTGAAATTTGTGTAAAAAATATAGAAGAAATAAAGAAATCATTTAGATTTGGAGGTGCATCGCGAGGGTATATACGTCCCATTCATGGGATTAAACTTGAGTCGGCAATTCAAATGGCAGGAGTATTTAAGGGACCCTAAAGGCCCTACCCTCCATTGTGACCTAGCGTTTCCCCTCAGATCGAAAGCAATTTCGTTCTTCTTCCACGACTCATTCACTTGCTCCATTTGATCCGGCGTCAATGGAATAGACGAAGACTGAACCACATAGTTCAGATCCTTCGAGCTATTCTTCGGCACTTCAAACGAATCAGCCACAAGGACAGCGATGGCCTGTCCTTGGAAGGTGAGATTGAAGCTTATATCGGAGAAGGTCGCGTGAGCCTTCGCGTTTCCATTCTGAGCTTTCACCACAATGGTGATCTGCGTTTCGAGAAGACCGGCGAGGTCGTTTCGAAGGAGGTCCAAACGAGCGTTGGTGACGCTAATTACAGGAATTCTAGGGTGGATTACCAAATAACCAATGAAGACGACGATTCCGGCGATTACGACGGCGATGGCGATGATGGTGCAGAGAATGGCTAAGAGCCAGATTAAAGGGTGGGTGCGACTGCGAGGACCTGTGACGAGTCGTCTACGGAATAAGGGAGGCATAGGGGATGATGCTGATGCTGATGCTGCCCACAGAGGGACGGCATCAATGGAGATTGAGGAATGAAGAAATGGAGAAAGAAGAGTAATTAAATCATGCTCTGCTTTTCTTGCGATTTTTTATGTTGTGATAGGAATTGAATTTGCTTTTGGCTTTGAGAAGCTTTTGCAAGATTGGGATCTCAACTCTTGTTGGTGCCAAGGTTTAAGTATCTTCTTTTCCTTTCTGTAAAGCATTTGCTTACTGTAAAACATTATATATATGGGCGGTTGTAAATATATATATATTTAAAGTTTTACTCTTCATATAGACCTTAGTTAATTTTATCTAATTCACTTCAGTTAAATTAGATTACATATAGCTTAATAGATTATTGTGGTGATTTTTTTTTTTGATTTAAAACAAGAATGATATATATATATATACACACACACGAGGGTGTTATCAGCATGGTATGTTTAGAAGAAATTATTTTCTCATAACATGATGAATTCAATTCTAATACCTTAGGAGATAAGCTTATATTTAATATTCAATACTAATTTGAACAAAATTGGTTTTAATAAGAAGATATCTGAAAAATCAATATATATATATATATATGAGATGTTGGGTTGTTGTTTATTTGTTTATTGTGAAAGTATATACTAAACTTGCGTTGCTAAATACACTCTGCATATTAAAAGCTGACCGTGTCTGCTTGAAAGTTGAAGCGATTTAAACAGGAATCACTTGGGCAATGTTAAGATTTTGCATTTGTCTAATTAATTAATCTAAACAAAGTGTGATTACATGAATTAATAGAGAGATTAACCTCACTATAGCTGTTCCACCATGGATACTTGTAGTTGTAAGGATTTTGTTTAATGACTGTAATCCTACCCGCCATTTACTTTATAAGAAAGCGTGTTTCTGAATTATATATATATATATATATATATATATACACACGTTAAAAAGTATAAAATTATAAATTATTACTTTGAAATCTTTAAAGTTTAGCAAATATTCCATTTGGCGCCAGTGTATTAATTTCTACTTATTTTAAAATAATTTCTTCTTCATAAGATTTTAAGAAAAGCAATATGAGAAAAAAAAATGTGTTTTTCCAATTTATTTAAACTAGTTTTTATCAATATTTAGCCAATAATATGTTTTTGATTATATTGTACAAAAAATTCATTGACTGTTAAATATCACAAAGGGTGATGAATTAATATGAAGAAATAACATTTTGAGCGATAAATTAATATTAATATTATATCATCAATTATAGTTAGTAATTTGAATGATAGTAAGTGTTAAAATAAAATTCGAAACTTTGAAATGAAATCAATTACAATTCAAAAAAGTAAAATTGACCTAAAAGAGGTTTAAGGACATAAAAATACTTCTGCCTATTTGTAAGGACCTCTTCTGAGGTGTTAGTACCAAGTGGAACTGGTAAGAGTTACAAGCATATAAACAAGTTACAACAACCTACAAATACTTACAAAAGTTATCAGCACTTAAGTAAACCGATATAGTTCCCCAATTATAGTTATTCGTACATTAAAACTAAGTAAAGTCGTAAACCGATACTAAGTACTAATGCGCACGGGTAAAACCACCTAACACATATATATTATAGCAATCGCACTTCAGGTTACAGAGTATTGATGAGAAGTCTATTCAGGTATGCTCATTGCTCTCGAGTTGGAAGGAATATAGGAATATTATAAGAGAATGAAACTAAGCATTTGATTTCCTGTAATGTTTCTAGTTTGGTACTCAATTTGTCATCTTCAAAAGTCGAGTCAATGCAAGTATAATCCATTTAACATCTGAATGTATTCATATGGAAAACAGTTAATTGCTAAGTCTAAAGTTTATGCAGAAACTTTGTGCAACAAAAGAAGCTTAAGATGTTGAACTCACTCATCATACATGATTAATTTGGAAAAAACATACAATAGATTTGAGAGTCTTGCAACTTACAGCAACAGTCATATCAAGTGGCTGTTCTCTCGTTCACATTGCAATTAACAAATGTGGGTCCCCTCCAATCTCCTTGTTGACTGAACCAAAGCACTCGGAAAAGAGCTAAGAAGCTATTTTGTTATGGCATAGTCCCACTTGATTCTCAATATATGGAGTATTCACTTCTAACATTATAGGAACTCTCATATATACAAATTACTTGTAAAAGTGAGGTTGGACATTGACACAATCATACGAAACCCTCCCTATGCTTGCATAGCCGATTCCAATCCGGATAAAAGAGGAGGGTTGTATTAGAAAGTTGACGGCCAAAGTAAAAATTTGTCGAACCTTAATGAATATGGATCAACAACGTAAACATGAGAAATGAAGAAAGACAGATCACGTTGGCATCGTTTGATCCATATAGCTGACCCCACTTAGTGGGAGAAGACTTCGATTGTTGTATATACAGTTTTACAAGTTCCTTTGTGCTTAATACCTCTTGCCTTACAAGTGTATTACAAGTGAAAGAGAGGATGAAAGAATGTTATGAATCTATGACCAAAACAAAAGTCAGAGCACATGGACTTGCAAAGGAAATTACCCAAAATAGTCCTTTGGAATGTTTTTCATATATAAACAATTAATAAACATATTTTATTAAGAAAAAAAAGTCCAAGAAACTTCTACATATCCATCCTAAGAATAATGGACCTGCAATCTAAGGGTTTGAGATTAACAAAATAGAAGATTACCATTAACAATGATGTGTACAGTGTGCACCAGTAAAGGTGTATCGTCATTTAACACTCTTGAGTTGGGCATTCTTTGTGGTCTATCAAGCCAAGTCTTCCACAATCTCAAGGCAATAAAACATATCATAAAATACGATAGAGCATTATCATTTGGCAATTGCATTGCATCCAAGTGCCAAATTAATAAAAATTCCCTGTTCACATGGAACAGAGAAATTATACTCAGGAGAAGTCATGGAAAGGCCAAAAAGTAATAGCTTGGCATGCTAAAGAACGTTATATAGCACATTCCATTAAATATGAACAAGAAACAGGGGAGATTATACACAGTGACGATCACCAACTGATTGCCAACATTCAAGACAAGTGTTGCAACCAACATTAAGCTTGTTTGCATACATAATCTAATCAACCACATTTCATGAACTTCTATATGGTCATCTCAAGTAACAGAGTAAGACCAGCTTCAGAAACGCTTAGCTCTGATGGCATAAACAACCAACATATTGGAACAAGATCAACCAGTTATATAAATGGTTGATTAGTAGAAGGAATCAAGGGGAAGGGAATTGGACAAGATAGAGAATTAATGGTACAAAAGCCAATCATGGAGTGAAAAAAGGTGGATGAACGGAGATTGTCGAAGTAGAATGCTATTGTAAAGCTGAAGCCAAGATGGTCAAGAACAAGAAAAGCCATTCGCTCTCTAAGAGTGGCTGCCAAGAGTAAAAAATTTAACAAAAAAAAAAAAGAATACGTTATAGTCTTCTAAATCACGCAATGACACGAGCTTTCCACCTCCTATAGAGATCATCGTATCTGTCTCTTGCACTTCTACCTTCTTTGTAGAAAGCATCCTTCAACTTCATCATAGTTGAATTATATATATTAATCTTTCTGTCCAACATGTCTTCTGCAGACCTTCTCAATTCTGACAACCTATCTACACTACACAGACCTAAAAGCAACGCATTTGCACATTCATCTAGTGGCTTGACATGATTATCGACCATGTAATTCCAAATCACTTCAGCTGCCTCAGGGTCATCGCAATAAAAAAACATTGCGATGGCTGCAGCACAATTAGAATGTGTTGGTGGGCACTCATTCTTGATCATCTCAGTAAAGAACCTTTCAGTTTCACGAACCTTTTTGTTCTTCACCAAGCATTCGAAAATCATGTTATAAGTTAAGGAGTCAGGAAAAGCGCCATGGAAGACCATCTCATCGAGCAGCCGAAATGCATGACCATGGTCATTGTTGTTGCAAACCAAACCAATCATGGCATTATACATGATCAAGTTAGGCATTAATCCACCACCCACCATTATATCCCACAGGGTGATAGCATGAACTGCATCATTCTGATTGGTGAGAAAATCAAGAGCATTGGTAAAGAATTTCAAACCTGGTAAGCAGTCATGGTCCTTCATAACTCTAAGAAATTTGATGGCCTCATCAATCTGAAGACCATGAACAAGGGTTGTCAAAAGTGCATCATAAGCAGATACGTTCCTTGGACTCCATCCAATCCGAACAACCATTTCGCCAAAAGTACTCTTAGCTTTTGCTGCATTGCCTTCTTTCTGCCACCCTTCCAATAAAATGGAAAATGTGTCACCATCAGGAGGTATCTTCCCCTTAATTTTTTCATAGAATTCCATTGCAGTTGAAATTTGATTATCTTCACAGCACATTGCACTCAATAACGAATTCACTGCAAAAACATCTTGCTCAATCCCATATCTATTCATCACATCGAAGCTCATCACAGCCTCACTAAACCTTCCAGCTGTGCAATAACTCTCAAAAATGGACACAAACGTGGCCTTTGAAAGCACCCGTTCCTGCTTCATAGACCGAACTGCATCCCACATAGGTTCAAAGAGTTGGTTCTTACCCAGCAGATCAACCATTAAGTTCCAGACATGAGCCGAATGCTTGTGAAGCCGCCCAGCCCAGCGGAAGAATTTCACGGCTGAAGAAGGGTAATTGTAGGAAAGTTCGAGAACTTCATGGATAGTATCTGGAGAAGGGTTGATTCCAGAGGAGGAGAGCATCGTTTCAATATCATTAGGAGAAGTCCGAGTGAGGATATCACAGATGGTTCTGGCTGAAGATGAAACATTTGGTGCGTCAAAGTGAGACGGAAATTGATTGGATTTATGAGGCTTCGGAATTAGGGTTGATTGCTTAGGGGTTTTCGACGGGATAACCTTGGGCGGGTATTTGAGTCCACCGCTTCTAGAGTTTTCAGCCATGGCTTCCATATTTTTGTAAGGAAACCCTAAAATCAAAGCTTGAAACTTCAAATTATGAGTATTTTGGAAACAGATGAATACGTCGGAGCAAGAGACAAAACCCAGCCAGAATTGGAATATTTGATATAAGCAAAAGAATTAGGAAGTAAAATTAATGAAATCCACGAAGACGAGGACTTGGAGTGAAGGTGAAAAAGATACCTTAAAAAAGACGAAGCGGCTTTGAGTTTGATCAAATTTTACTCAGAATGGAACACGCACGTAAGAGGGGAATACTAACGAGAGTGATGATGGGCTTTTTTTAAACAAAAATAGAGACATGGGCTTTGCTCATAAGGAAATGACCCAAATCAACGTGTCCTCCAAATTAACAAGTGAATGCTAATTGTTGGAATATTCGTGAGGATGATGATAGTTTCGAAGCCCAAACTGTAAATGTGATTTTTTTAGAGTACCTATCACTCTAACTATTCACTTTATTACTAACTGTACATGTGATTTTAACAATATTATTTATAATTCTAACACAGATATATTATGAATTATAATAAGAGTGTAAGGCATCCGGGCTATCGTCTATTATAAAGGTATTTTATTTTGATATTTATAAAGGTGTTCATTAACGAGCTATGTGCACCTATGTAATTAAAGTGTAATTAGGCAATAAAATATAGACCCAATAACTTAGTCTGGTCAATGATGGGTAAACTAGCTAAGGTTACAAATTAAGGTTAAGTCATCTCTCCACCTCACACACATGATTGATTATTTGAGTCAGTTACCTCATTGAATAACTGCTTACCGTGAATGTCACATAAAAGTACTTAGCAATTTAACATATTGGAATTGAAATGTCAAAGTAAGCTATAACAACATATTAATATGTCTAATTATTATTATTAGTGTTCTAAGTTCATATACCAATTCAGTGTGTTTTATCAACACTTCAAAGTTCAGACTTCTAAACATTGATTTAATCTTGTATATAGAAATATATATACAATAGTGTCACTACAAATTTTAAATATAAATGTAATAAAATTGCACGAATGTGAAACTGGTTTTAGTTTTAAAAGAGTAAAAATTATTACACAAAAAAAGGGTAAATTACAATTTGCCTCATGTGATTTGACCTAAATTCAGTTTGTCCCCCTGTGATTTAAAATTCGACACTTAACCACCCTGTGGTTTGGTTAAAATTAATGTGCCCCACTGTGGTTTAGAGTATGACACTTGACCCCCTGTGGTTTGTTATGTTATCACTTAACTACCTTCACCTATCTTCTATCCAAATTTTAGTCAAATTAATCATTATTTAATACTTTTAATGTTTAAAATTTGTCATTCAACACTCTAGAATTATAAAATTATTCAAAAAAAATTATAATTAATATAAAAATAAAATTATAATTTTAAAAATCAATAAAATAATTTAATATTTATTGTTTACTCCATTGATTATTTATATTTAGTTATTTATTCATTTTATTGGTATTTTTTATCTTTAATGTTTTAGAATTATTAAATCAATCAAAATAAAATTGTAAGAGAATAATATAATAAAAATATATAACTAAATTTAAGTTTTTTTATTGTTCAAGTTCAGAACATACATACCTAGATTGAATGTTAACATTATTGAGCTTAGAAACTCTAACACTAAATAATAATTTTCTTAGAAAAGTATCCTTAGACTAGGAGCATAACAGTACTCTTGGATATAGTGGAGAGATTAGAGGAAAGAAAGAGTTTGAAGGAAACACTAAAAAGAGTTGAAAGTAGAAGATTAGAATTTATTATTATTATTTTATAGATAAAATAAATATTTAATAAAATAATTAATTAATTCAATTATTTTTAGGTAATTTCTTTTATAAGTTATATTAAATATTAAAATTTGAGAAAAAAATAATATAGGGTACATTAATTTTAAGCTAAACTACAGGATAGTCAAGTGTCGCGTTTTAAATCACGGGGAATAAACTGAATTTAGGCCAATTACAGGAGGACAAACTGTAATTTACCCAAAAAAAAACATAGCTAATCAATTAAGGTATTAGTATTAGGAGGATGAACTAAAAAATAATCCGGAAAAAGAATACTTATATTATTGTGGAGAGTAAAGCATGATTTTGGTACTTCACGTATTTTTGTGTCAATTTAATCCCTCAAATATTTGCATTGTGAATTTAGTCTTACATATTAAAATGTTATCAATTTCATTCCTCACATATCTACGTTGTTAATTTGGACCCTCATAAATTAAAATATTATCAAATTGGTACTTTAGTTAACCAATTGTCATAAAAAATGATATATTTTTTTTATCTGTGAGTGAATTAAATTGACATAGCCATTTTTGAAGGAGTAATAAGAAGATATTTGTGAGGGACTAAACCACGTTTGTCTATTATTATCTATGAATATTTGATTATGATGGTATTTCACATGTTTTTTAAAATCGGATCGGGCATCGAACTGGTCGAGACACTGGTTCACGGTTTACTGATTCAACTGTGGTGGAACCGGTGGTAATTAAATATATATATATATATATTAATTTAATATACTAAAATATAATCATATTAAACTTTAGTTATATACTTTATCAATTTCATTCCTCACATATCTACGTTGTTAATTTGGACCCTCATAAATTAAAATATTATCAAATTGGTACTTTAGTTAACCAATTGTCATAAAAAATGATATTTTTTTTTATCTGTGAGTGAATTAAATTGACATAGCCATTTTTGAAGGAGTAATAAGAAGATATTTGTGAGGGACTAAACCACGTTTTTGTCTATTATTATCTATGAATATTCGTTGACGTTAATTCTATTAAATAACATTAAGTTCTGATCCAAAGGAGGATAATTGCCAATAGTATCATTCTGAGATACAAGTTCATCATTCACTTCCAATTTGCTCTTCTCTCGCGTGCGGCTACTCTTGTGCGATTACAATTTGCTCTTGTGCGGCTGCTGCTGCTTGTGCGATTATAGGGTAAGGGATTTTTTTTTTTGAATTTTAAATATATATATATATATATATATATATATATATATATATATATATATATATATATATATATATATATATATAAAATTCTAAACAAAAATATATATCCATAAAAAAATACATGAAACGATGTCGTTTTAAGTCAAAGGAAATTTTTTTTAAAAAATTCAGAACCGGGGTGAACCGGGCAAACCGCCGGTTTGCCCGATTTACCACCGGTTCATTTAAAGAGTGATTTTATGGTTGTTCCGGACCGGTGTACCGACCAGTTTTAACAACTATGGTATTTCAAATAAAAATCCATGTTAGGATTGAGTAGGTTTTTGTCCATTTTTAGCACTTTTTAATTTCTTATTATTACTATTATTACTTTTCAAATCTTATTTTTCAATCTATACCAAACGCACTCTCCAATTTGCTGTTAGTAACGGCAAATTGGAAAAAAAATTTTATTCCAATTCGCCGTTGTTAACGACAAGTTGGGAATCAACGCAATCTGCTCCAATTTACCGTTAGCAACGACAAGTTGAGTCTTTTGAAAAAATTGATCCTACGTGACGTGCTGAGGTGTCCATTTCACCCTTACTAACGGCGAATTGGACTGTGTGAAAAATTTTTAACCTATTTTTGTCAGATCGGAATCCCAATTGATCATTAAAAAAAAGCAACACCAATTATATAGTATGAAATACTAAACCTACCTAAATATTCTTAAGAGGCCTAACTCACCCCAAAAGAGTTCTCAAGGGGAGAGGATTACCTTAGCCTATATATACAACTTATTAGCCATTTAACTAAGCAATGTGGGACTTCAACAAATATATTGATTCTTTTAATAGTTGACTGTAAATTATATTGTATAGAGCACTGATCACTCCTCATTTCTTTTCTAAAGACTTGTCAACATGTCTTTTTTTTTTAATGACCAATTGAGATTCGATCTGACAAAAAATAGGTTAAAAATTTTTATAGAGTCCAATTCGTCGTTAGTAAGGGAGAATTGGACACCTCAGCACGCTACGCAGGATCAATTTTTTCAAAAAACCAACTTGCTTTTGCTAACGGCAAATTGGAGCAGATTGTGTTGACTCCCAATTTGCTGTTAGCAACGGCGAATTGGAATAAAAATTTTTTTAATTTGCCATTAATAATAGCGAATTGGAGCGTAAATAGTGCGTTTAATATAGATTAAAAATAGGAAAAAATTTATGTCCATTTCCTCCAATTCCACCAATCATATATTGTATTTACACTCTCTTTCTTCTATGATTGGTCATATAAAAGGTGATCTTCTATATTCTCTCTCTACTGTGATTGGTCATTTAAACACTTTTTGCCACGTGTCATAATTATATTGGGGAATTGGATGAAATGGACATAAAGAAATGGACATAAGTTTTATCCTTAAAAATAAGATTTGAATAATAATAATAATAATAATAAATTGAAAAGTGCTATATAAATGGACAAAAACCGGATTGAGTACACAGGAGGAGGAATGTTGGATACCCAGCCCGTATGGGTCCCACTAGTGGAAAACGGTGCCAAAAGCATGAGCTAGCCGTTGAAGCTGCTTACGCAGAGTTTTCACACATTCATATGATAGATATCCACACGCGCCTTCTCTGTACTAATAACTTCACTCTCACCTTTTGCATTTCCATTCCTTCCCAAATCCCACCTACTCACAGAAAATGGTTGGATTTACAGACTTGTCCGACACCGATGAATCCGCCATTGATGAAATTATCTCTCAAGCACAAGACGCTTGTGTTCTGGAGCAAGTTTCCGCCATCAATTGCTCTTCCTTCACTCACTCCGTCCTCCCCACCGACCTCGAATCCCGATTCCGCAGACTCAAATCCTTCCCTGTTACTACTAAATCCAACCACAATTCCAAGACCTTGCAAGATAATTCGCTTAAGCCAAAATCACAATCCCTCGATTCCTCATCTGATGCAACAACACAAACTCCCCAATCTTCACCTTCCAAGGAGAATCAAATGGATCGTGAGACCAAGTTACGATCTAGGTCGTCCAATTCCTCACCGCTGAGAAAAAAGGAGGTGAAACCAAAATCCAAGTCGGCCTCTGTTTCGTCTCCTTCGAACTCGTCGAAGGATCGTTCACCGTCTCCTCCTCGAGGTTGTTTCTGGTGTTCTCCGAAGAAGAAAAGCAAGGAGAATTGGGGTTCGGCAAATTTTGTTGGGTTGGATCCTAACGGTGATGAATTATTATCGGATTTAGGAAGTTTCTCGAGTAAGCATCAACAGAAATTGCTGAAGAAGGCAATTAAAGAACAAGAGAAGATTAACCGGGAGGCTGAGAAGATCGTGCAGTGGGCAAAACAGGCATCGAAGAGGATGAGTGCTTTGGACATGGAGGATGATCTAAGTGATGATTAGGGTACAGATAATAAGTATACATAGCTTGGCTTCTTCTTCTTCTTTCTGATTAGAATTAGTATAATGTGTTGCTATTTGTTTGAAAACAAAGGGGATACTATTATTTTGGCTTTCTTCTTCTTTATATATATGACATTTATAAGCAAGTTACTTCATGATAATGACTTACAGTATATTGCAGATTTGGTGTAAGAGTGTATGGAGTTTTATATGTACAATCTAATCTTTTCCCATTTCCCACCACTTTGTTATCATCTCGTTTTGTTTTGCTAAATTTGGTGTCTGTTTTGGTATTGTCTAGCTGCTGAAAATATATGGAAATTTTTGGGGTTTGTATTAAATTCCAAGTGTCACTCCCACTGGTTTAATATTTTTACTTTACACATTTTTTTTCCCAATTAAACAAAACAAGGAATAGTTGATGCAAAATAAAATCAGATTTAAGCACATAAATTTCTCTCCTTAAGGATGTGCTTGAGCATTGATGGAGAGAGACGTGAATAGTGTCCGGTCTAAGGTGGCTAAACTCAACAGCAAATCGAGAAACTGGTGAGAATGACCTGGTTGAATCTGCATAGGAATGACCATGACCTGTTGTTTTGAATCATGGGGGAAAAATGGTGAGATTATCTTAATTTGTTTCAGGAGGAGATGTTAAGGAGACTCCAACTTCAGGCCATAGAGGATTGATTGCTCAAACTTCAAAACAGGGGAACACAATAATAGTTTAACTTAATTTATTTCTCTGTAATTTCAAAATGATCATTCATATGCTTATATAATTTAATATTTTTCATTTAACTTTAATATAAACAATTTAATAATATTTTTTTTTAAATTGTTATTTAACAACATAATCAAATTTTAGATAAATTATATATCATAAAATAGATTAATCATATAAAATAAGGTTCTTATGAATTTGGGCTTTTGAATATAAATATACCAAATAAAAAATATATATACAAATTCAACCACCTTTAAAAATTATCTACATATATGTACCACTTTTATTGTGCACATTGAAAAAACAGGGCGTTTTTTACAATTTTATTACACTTGTCACTTATTTTCATGTAAATATTAGTATAAAAAATGCCCTCAGTGAGAACATTTTTCTTGTTAAAAATTACGTTCAATGTGTAAAAGTGATATATATCTGTAGATAATTTTTAAAGGTAGCTGAATTTGTGTATATATTTTTTATTTGATATATTTATGTTCAAAAGTTTATGAATTTGAGTTGGTATAAATTATATATTTTAAATTTTATCCATTTTTTTTATAAGATAAATTTTATCCATTAAATTGTTAACATACAACAGATTTTTTTTTTTAATTAGACGGACTCAAATTCTGAGAATATTTTTCTAATAGAAATTTTTTTTTTGATAAATAATAGAATTTTTTTTTTAAAAAAATCAAATAGAAAGTTCAACCTTTTTTCGTGACTATCTCTTTTTTTTTTTTCTTTTACATATTTACTTTTTTTGTTTAAAAATAGGAAAGAGAAGGAGAAAGGTAGATTATAGAACAACCCAATCATATGTTATAAACTACTTTAAATTCATAAACGGCAGATGCATCATCTTTCATCTCCTTGTAACTTAAGCTATGTTTGGGTGGAAAGACGAGAGAAGAGAACAATAAAAGTAAAATTTTAATTTTAATTTTGACTTTGACTTTTTTCTTAAAATTATATATATTTTTTAAAAAAATTAGCTTTTCTTTAATCAAAACATATTTTTAAGATAAAAAAAATATAATAATCAATGAGAAGTTAGTTTAAGTGATAAGTAACTTGATATTGCTTAAATAAAATTTTAAATTTTTCATTTTGTGAATACAACTATCTCCGTTTATATGAACATCGTTCAAATTTAAGACCTTTTATATTTTAATTGTCATTGCACCCTATATAGTAAGTGAAATTTGGCTATTGCAAATTAGTTCCTAAATTCAATTATTATACATTAATTAGCTTATAGCTTTTTAATAATCGGTCTCAAGATTATGTATATTTTAGTATATATAAGTAAATTGTATATATATATATATATATATATATATATATATCCTATAAAAAAAATAAATTGTATATATATAAGATATGATGATTGAAAGGAGAATTCTCAGAAAATGAAAATTTATTATTTTGTTATTATCTTTAAAATTAAAAAGAAATACACTACAAAAATCCTTTGACCTTTTTAGCAAATGTGATTTAATATGACTATTTTTTCTTATAATTTTTTTTATTCTTCATATATATTCTCTCATTCGAGACATTATCGAATATTAAATGTGAATATTTTTCTGAAATTTATTCTTTTTATAGTTTAATATTGAAGATAAAAAACTTGCAGATTTGTGTTAAATTCAAAAATATCATATATTAATTATTTATATACTAAATCCAATGTTATGTATCTAGCATTAATTATATATTTAATTCAAATATTCAAGTTATTAACTTTATTTTCAAATTTCTTTTTGGTCAAAATAACTGATATCTGGAAATTTAGCTTAAGTTGACGGAGAAAACTCTTTCTTTTTTTCATAAATATTGGAATTAACTTTTTTTGGTCAAAAACTAGTTCTTTTTTTTCATAAATATTGGAATTTGGAATTGACTTTTTTTGGGTAAAAAACTCTCTCTTTTATGGAGAAAACTCTTTCAATAGAGAGTTTTTGGTACACAAAACTCGAATTGGTATTAACTTTGATTACGAAATAAATATATATGAATTTTATTGTGATATATACAGCTGCAACCTTTTCATATACTAAATCTATAAATACTCCGTTTTAAAAAATAATAATAGGGGGAGATAGTACCATTTTAAAGACCATTGAATCCTAAATCAAATATACATATATATGATTCCTGGAATTAACATTAAGATCCGTAACGTTTCCTTTCACATATACTCATTAATCTCTACCAAATATATGTATCACCTTTGAGTTTCCAATCTTAATCACATTCACACCCTCTAACCCAAACTCACATAATCACTTTCACTATAAATTCTGCCACATATACTCTAATCATCTCATTATATCCCATCTCTTAATCTCTTCCACTATCTTCCATTTCAACCATGGCCTTTACATTTTACTCTCTGTTTTCCCCATTCATCATCCTTCATCTCCTCATTCTCTGCCCTTCAAGAGCCACCACTAATTTAGGCTTCTCAGCCAATCTCATCCCTCGTGATTCCCCTTTGTCTCCTTTCTATAATCCATCGAAGTCACATTTCGACCTCTTGCATGATGCTTTCAAACGCTCACTAAACCGTATCCACCATTTCAAATCCGCTTTACTTTCTTCCTCAGAAAGCAAAATCCAAACCAGAATAATTCCTGGTGGAGGAGAATTCCTCATGAACATATCAATAGGAACACCACCTGTTGAATTCATAGGCATAGCAGATACAGGAAGTGACCTCACATGGACACAATGCTTGCCATGTGAAGAATGTTTCCACCAAACTATTCCTCTCTTCAATCCCAAACATTCCTCAACATATAGTACGATCCCATGCCAAACAAGTACTTGCAATGAATTAGAGAGAGCTGCTTTTTGTAGTGGAAGTGGCCAAAATAGTACATGTGGGTATGGTTACTCCTATGGAGATGGCTCTCACACTAATGGGATCCTTTCCTACGAAACACTAACCATTGGCGGAAAGTCACTCCGGAAGATCGCATTCGGGTGTGGACATGACAGTGAAGGGACATTTGATGAGAATGAGTCTGGAATTATAGGCCTAGGAGGTGGGAAACTTTCCTTAATTTCTCAGATTGGTGTGTCTGTAGGCAAGAAATTCTCCTATTGTTTAGTACCAACAACCTCAAATAATGCTTCTGGGATAATTAGTTTTGGGACGGACGCTAATGTTCCTGCTTCATCTGGTGCTATAACAACTCCTTTGGTACCAAAATCCCCTGATACATACTATTACCTAACATTGGAAGGTATCAGTGTAGGAAGCAATAGAATTAATGCCATTTCCAAAAAGGGTACATCAAGATCAAATTTTGATGTTGGTAATGAAGAGGGTAATATTATTATTGATTCAGGGACAACTTTGACATTTCTGCCATCTGAGATATTTGATGATGTGGTGTCTAAAGTGGGGAAAGCAGTGAGGGGTGAGAAGGTGGAAGATCCTACTGGTATGCTTAGTCTTTGTTATAAATATAGTGAGGACCTTGAATTCCCTATTCTCACAGTACATTTCAATGGGGGTGATGTGAAGTTGAATCCATTCAATTATTTTGCTAAGGTTAATGATGATGTGGTGTGTTTTACTATGGTTTCATCCAAAGCTGATATTCCTATATATGGGAACTTGGCTCAGATGGATTTTTTGGTGGGGTATGACCTTGAGGCTAAAACGGTGACGTTTGTGCCAACTGATTGCACCAAACGGTAGTTTGTGTATATATGTGAATGATTAGGGATTATATATGCTAATAAGAATTTGGTAATAAAAGTTTGTTTTTGATGGGTTCTGTCTTATCTCTCTCTCTCTCTGTACTATGAATGTATTCTTAATTTCTGTTTTTGGGAAAACTAATGTTGTATGGTACAAACATCCGATGAATATCGCCAAGAAAAACACAATTTTTATCTGGAAGATTAAAATTTAATGAAATTCTTTTTTCTTTTTTTTTGATGGAAAAATTTAATGAAATTCTTAATTTTAAGAGATTCTATGAACGTCTATAATATTTTTTTATTTCTCCTAAAATTGAAAGGTGGAACTACATTTTTCTCCGTCAACTGAAATCTGAATACAAACTTAATTAAGAAGTGAGTAACAAAATTCGTTTTAGGCAGTCCTGGAAAAAATTATATAACCTTTATGATTTGATTATGATGGCAATAGCTTAAATTTCTGCTGAATTCCTTTTTAGCAATGGAATTTTTTTAAGAAGTTCTTTAAGATTTGCTCTTTTTATTTACTCTAAAATTTTAGTCATTTTGACATGAAGAGATATAATAACCTATCCTCATTTTCACACCCAAATTTTCAGAGTACAAATATTGTGCAGTGTGTTTTGATGTATTTTATTTTTTTCTATTGTTGAATATAATACAAGTCACAATTTAACAATCAAGCTAATACAAATTTTCATTCATGATCTATTAACCATAAGAACCAAAGTAAGATAACATAAATAATTAATTCACTCAAATTTTTATTGATCTTTTGATGCCCTTTTTACCCTTCACATCACTGCTATTTGTACAAGATCTTTTGCTAAATGGTATCAATAGTTCAATACCACTAAAGCTACAAAAGCATGAGATGGCAGAATCAGAATTCAAAAGTCTTCCCTCTTAATTTTTTTTTCATCTGCTTCTTTTCCTCCTAAGAACTTCAAGCACAGATTGTGCTGTACAATAAGCAATAGCTTGAACAGTAACCATGGGATTCACACCCAAAGCAGTAGGAAAAACACTTGCATCAGCCACATATAGTCCCTCCACTTCCCATGTTTCTCCCATCTGATTCACCACTGACTCCTTCGGATTATTCCCCATCCTACAGCTTCCCATCTGATGTGCTGAACACAAAGGAGTTGAGAGATCTCTCAATGGCCTTGAACTTTCCTTCTTCACGAACTTCTCAAACTCATTATAGCTCACTTCCTTCACATTCAACCTCCTCCCCTCACAATGATGTGTCCCAATTTCTTCTGCTCCTGCTGCTGCAAGAATCCTCAGTACTTTCTCAAGTCCCTTCTGTAAGTTCTGTTCATCCACTTCTTTCATTTGGTAATTGATGTTGTTTGTTGAATACACTGTTCCTGACCCTTGATCTCTTGCCAGTGCAAATATGTGTGCTGTTCTTGAAAACTTTCGCATTCGATCTTTTATGTCGGCCCCGGAGATCCATGGCATTAGAATTGAGAACATTCCAGGATGTAATGATGGTGTTTGTATCACAGCACCATACCCAGAGTTTTCAAACTCTGCTACAACAGGTGACATTGCTGTCATTATCCCTCCTTCATAGCTCTTCTTGTGTTCCTCTGGCCAAACCTGATCTGATGAAGATGAAGATGAATCTGGAAAATAGCCCCAAGCCATAGCCACTGGATGAAGATGCAAGTGTTTTCCTATGTTTTGATTCTTCAAACCACTTCTTTTGAGTAATGCAGGAGTACTCAATGCACCACATGCTACTATTGTGACCTTTGATTCCACCAAACATACGTCTTTAACTCCTTTGTATGATTCATACTCAAAAGCCACTCCATGTGCTATTTTCCTAGCTCTTCCTTTCTTCTTCTTGTGTAAGACTTGTATTGCCTCACAATTAGGAAGGATTACTCCATTACCAGATTTAACTAAGTCCACAAGCCATGTCTCTGATGTGCCCTTCTTCTTCCCATCTTTACAACCCATACAGCACCACCCACAATAGTGATCTGGTGGAGAATTTCTGGGGATATTATTCACAGGGTACCCCATTTCTTGACACCCTCTTCTCAAAATAGAATTATTGAATCCTTCATCTTTGATCTCAGATTGAACTCCCATTTTCTCACACACAACATTCATGGCTTCTTTATATAGCTTGCTTTCAAAGAGTTCTAGCTCATGCCTTTCACTCCATTCCTTGCAAACATGTTTGGGAGTCTCAATGCAAGCTGACCAATTGATTGTGGAGCCTCCACCAACAGTGGATCCTGCTAGAACAAACATTCCCATGTTGTCTGTTGCAATTAGGCCATTTGAGAGGTACATTTGATCCATGCTTGGTCCTTCTAGAAGAGAAAGATTGTTTCTAGCTGAATAGCCTCCTTTTTCTAGGACAAGAACTTTGTAACCTGCTTTGGCTAGAACTCCAGCTATGACACCTCCTCCTGAGCCAGAGCCAACCACAACTGCATCACATTGGATCACTAAGGAAGGAGATGATGAGGTGACGGGTGGTGATTCGGCTTTTCGACGAATGATGGACACGGGGAAGCCGAATCGGCGTAGGGCATCTGTGGTGATGTCTCTAGGGTAACATAGGTGGACAAGGCCCTTGTAAAGAGGTCCTATGACCTCTTCAGTATCATTTTTGTCATCTTCTAGTTCTTCTTTTTGTTGTTCTTGTCCTGATTCTTCCAATTCTGATGATGCTGCATTATGGAAAAAGTGATCCTTCAATTGTGCTTTGAACTCAGGGTCAGGTCCCTTGTATCCAATTGCTTTCCATGATGGGTTTTCTTGTGCTTCATCTAGCTGAAAATGAAGTGAATTCACATGAATAAAAGTTTCCAAGAAACAGAGAAAACATATATTTGATAGCATGATATATATATATATATATATATATATATATATAGTTGCAGCTACTTGTAGGAGCATGTGTTCTTGCTAGCTACAAACAAACTATTGTAGATTATCAAATAATTTGAGATCATCAAATGCTTTATGCATGAAAACTACAGTTTCTTTATGAAAGGATGGTCAACAGTTATTGATCAATGTTAACATTATCAATTTAACATTTAGCATGAAAATAAGCAATAGACAATTTTATTTTTTATATGTTAATATTATATAAAATTTAATTATATTAATATAATAGATCATATAAAGTATCAGAATATTTAAAAATTTTCTTATTATATTTGAGACATGACACATAATTTTTTTAATATATATGAAATAAAAATAATTATTATATTTTAAAATAATAAAATTTAAATACTAAGTAATAAAAACATTATTAAATATTTTCTTTTTTTTTGGCCTGAAATTTTCATTTTTTTTCTTACATCACATGTTTTTCAAAATTAGATTATATTTTATATATTATAATATATAATTTTAAAAGGTGACTACTAGAAAATTCTAAAATGAGTATATATTAGATATTTGTTGAACATTAATTATCTAAAATTCTAAATTTACATTTCTGTAATATTTATTGGATATTAATTATTTATTATGCATAATTTACCCGATATTGAATATTGATTAGGTATCTATATATAGGATATGTTTCTGGCAGATGTCAATTAATTAACATACCCAAATATGACGTCATCTATATATATCCCATTCACCTTGTGTCAGTGTGTCCCTTTGTAGGCTTTAAAAAGGTGCGTATGACCCGTGGCTAGAGGGAAAATCATTCAAGTTCAAATTGGTAGGTGTGAGTATAATTATTAATTAGTCCTTCCAGATACATGAAACCATCCTTTTGGGGTTTATCTTTGACCATATATATACCACCTTTCAAGTTATGTCTACTTCTTGCGTCTCACATAAAATCAATTCAGATAATTATTTATATGAAGTTGCACAAGAAAAAGGATCAGCTGAAGTGTTAGTTGATGTGAGTAAAGAGAGAGATAAATACAAAAAAACTCAACTTCTTGAAAGATTGAGGTAATAATTAAAAAGTATAGAGTGGGCAGTGGGGTGTAATCGGAAATGAATGGAGTTAAAAAAGAGAAGAGAGATAGTAGTAGGAAGTACCTGAGTGAAGAAGACGAGGAGAGTGAGAAGCTTGAGGGAGTTGAACAACATCCTCAACACACGAAAGTAACTGAGAGACCAAGACACCATAATGTGCTGACGTTTCTGTAAGGGCAATTCTGGAAAGCTCAAAAAGAAAGGGAACTCGCTGCACACACTCCTCACGCCGCAAAGTATGAACGTGCCCAACCACGTCGACAGTAGCCACAACGACACTTTCAGCATCCACGTATTTGGGTGATTCAGCCTCTCACTTATCACTCCCCCAAGCTATACATAATTATTTTAATTTAAAAATAAAATAAAAATTGTAAAGAGTAATTAAATAATGTAGAGAGTTGAGTAATTAAAGGAGCATACACGGTGAGGCGTTCCGGCCATGGAAGCAGAAGTACGGTAGAAGGAGGCGAGAGAGTGATGGTGATGGTGGTGAGTGAGTGAAGGTATCAAAGTGTCAGTGAGAGCAATGAGGGATTTCATTTGGCGGTGAGACAGAGTATTTCTCAGATTTTGCTGTTTGTAATATTTATCATCTCTCCCTCTCAGAAGTGTGTGTGTGTCAATGTTACCAAGTTCTATCACTGTCTCATCATCCCTCACCTTCATCCTCATCCCTAATTCAAACCCTATCCTAAAGCTTCCATTCTTATTCATTTTGCTTCCCCTTTCATCCTCCATCATCCTTCTTTTCTTCTTCTTCTTTGCAAATACACTCACTACTTAGATAGATAGATGGTGGGGTTTGTTTATATATATATAATACTACTAGTATACCAACTTCATAACTCATCACCCATATATGGAAAAAATGGAAAATTACCAATAAAGGAAAATGATGTAGCTAGTGTGCATTTAAAAAAACAGACAGATTAATTGAGAGGGCAGAAAGTGACAAGAAATCATTTGGGTAGTTGTACAGTACTTGTAGTCCATAAGTTTAGTGATCATAATAAATGGACGGTTTCATAGATTTTTTTAAAATTAGTTTTAATATTGTTATATATATAATTACTATTGTATTTAGAGAAAATTGCAAAAAAGACTTTCTAAACTTTGGTTCGCTTAATATGAATTTTCAAAATACATAATTCATTGAATCCTAATTTCCTCTCAACTGTATTAATTCATTTGTTTTCTCCATATGTAAACCAAAAGACCGGCCTTGAGTGCAAATTATAATTCATTGAGGTATTTGCAAAGTAACCCAAATTGTAAGACTTCTTTACATTTTTTGTCTTGTTATGTATGATCATTTACACATATATAAAATTATGAAAATAGTTTATTTCTCTCAAAACATAAATGAGAATAGCATTCGAGCTTTTAAAAATAATGAATTACAATAAATGTTATGACAAGGAAAGTAACACGTGGTGGTGAAGAACAAAGAAGATTCAGAAGAAATTATTTAAAAAAATAAAAGAGAGAGAGGGAAGAGAAGAGGGTGGAAGGGGAGAAGAGGGGGGTTGTGTGTATACAGAAAAAAAGCTTTGAAATAAATGCAACAAGTAACGGTACGAAATAACTCCCTCATCTGCCTCATTAATTTTGATTTTGATTCTTCATTATTTCCTTAAATAACTAATTTTGGAAAATACACCATTCATTCCTTTTATTAATTAGCTGAATCCGCTGGATGATATGGCCCAAGCTTATGCCTTCCATTTTTATTTCTATATCAACCAAACACCTCATGGCTTCCAGTATAATTTAGATACAAATACAGATACCACAATTAAGTACTACTGTATCTATCTCACCTAAATAATAATAATATACCTTTTTCCTTGATAAAATAATGAATGATATACCTGAATTCATCACTATGGCATAAATTATTGAGTAAATTATGCTTTCATCTTAAGCTTTGTGAGATGTCATTTGTGACTTGATCCGCAAGCCGGAGTAGATGTTCAGTGGTACGGTAATACTGAACTTCAGTACATTTATCCAATCAGTTGGTCCATAAATCATTCAAGGTGGGTCCTAATTAATGTGAGTTTTTATTAATATTAACAAATGGCACTACATGATTGGAGGGATGTACTGAAGTTCAGTGATACAATACCATTGAACTTTTATCCCGCAAGCACAAGGACTGGTCCCTCATTAAACATAGGGCCTTGGTGTCAACATTTCCAATCTTGACCACTCAAACTTTGAATCTTCACTTATACAAGTGTTCATCACAGTTAGTAATTGCAGTATCTCAAATTATATTGTATCTATTATATGAGGATGCTAGCTAGTGTTCTGTAAATTAATGTCCATTATATTATTACTGTCCAGTGTCCACCACCTTAAATATAATATCTATTCAAAAACAATTCCTGTGCTCTCAAATTAAATTCAGTGTTTGATAATGCATGCTTCTCTAATAAATACTATAATGTGAAACAAAAAAATTAAAGAAATATATTCGTACAAATTAAATACCTCATATATTGTGATAGACTTTTTTTTAACCTCCTGATGCAATGTTATTTTTTTGTTTGCAACCATATTCATGTTCGTACATTCTCTTGTTTCTAGAAATTTTATTTATGAACAAATAAATTCCTTAATTCTTGTTCCGTAAAGACAAAATTATTTATGAGATCCATTATTTACGATTTCAAGATGTAGAGGAGAGTAATAAGAGCTTGTCTGTGAGTGCAAAGTGCAAACAAAATATGAATGCCTAAACTTGAGTGCCATCTAATAATTAAATACCTCTCCACACATATATAATTATGCCTTCTAAGTCAACTTTATTGCAAGCACTCGAAAGAGCTATTAATTGCACAATGCAGACTTTTTCAGACTCAGCACACAGAAGAACAAATAATGCTACCTTTGGTAGGTACAGACTATTGAGGGATGTAAAAGGAAGGAATGTAATGTAATTGTAAAGATAAAAAAGATGTTTGATATGTAAAAAATGTTTAGGTAAAGGTCTATTTTGGTCCTTAATGTTTGCATGAAGTTCAATGTTGGTCCTCAATGTTTCAAAAGTTTAATGTTGGTCCTCAAAGTTTTTGTTTTTGGTTGATTTTGGTTCTCTCGAGCGTAACACCTTTAACTTTTTGTCGTTAAGTGATGACGTGACATGCTTATATGGCACACCCTCTCTTCTACATGTCATATTTTAATGACGTGGCATGACACATCACTGCCACGTCGCTCTAGATTGCCACATCATCATTTTCTCTCCTTCATCAGCATCATTGTCATCATCATCTGGGGTGACGTGGCAGTGATGTGTCATGCCACGTCGTTAAAATATGACATGTAGGATAGAGGGTGTGCCATATAAGCATGCCACGTCATCATATAACGGCAAAAAATTAACGGTGTTACGCTCGAGGACCAAAATCAACCAAAAACAAAAACTTTGAGGACCAACATTAAACTTTTGAAACATTGAGGACCAACATTAAACTTCATGCAAACATTGAGGACCAAATAGTACTTTAGCCAAAATGCTTATAATATAAAATCCGTCAAAAAGACCAAAACACCCTTAATTTTATATTTTAAAAATAAAAAACTTTAAATGAAAAAAAGTGATGGTGGTAGTATAATGGTGGTGGGTGACGGTAGCCGGTGGATTGTGGGAGGGGCAATATAGTCTACTCTACTATCTGCATGCATATAGTCCTAACAATTGAAAGAAGAATTTTATAATGCAATCTCATTTAATTTTATATGGCAGCCTCATTTTACAATTGTTACCAAACAATAATTTTTATTAGTATCCGTGAGTTTACATTGCAGCCTCCCAATTTTCTAGCAACCAAAGCCTAAATAAATTAGCATAATTAATAACACCTAGCCACGCTCGGCAAATTAGAAGAGCATGTTTTGGATATTATATGAAGTCTAAAGTATTTTTTGTACTCCACTTAACGTTGATCATTCGATCAAATATATTCATAATATTTTATTGTGGTTAATTATGTTCATAATGTTTTATTTTTTAAATAATTTTGTTTTTTTCATCAACATCGTTAAAATATATAATAATTGTAACTAACATAGCATGATATAACAATTTTAACATTTTTTTTAAAAGTGAACCATATGTTTCGAATGAATATAATTAATTAATGGGCCGTAATATACTAAAACTTATGCTTTTAATAGTTTGATGAAATTTCCTTTTCAATTTGTTCTAAATGAGAAAAGATTAAAATTAAAAGAAGAATATGTGCATTTTATTGGTATTAATAATAACCTGTCTTAATTAGAATTATCACCATTTGCATCCAAAAGACAAGCATTTTAAAGAATGGAGATGAGAAAGCATTCATGCATGTTAAAACTTCCAAGTGGATATATGAGATGACAATGACTTGTATAATAACGACCCTAATATATAATTAAGAATGCGGAGAAATGAATATATAGTGCAAAACTGCAAATATACACATATACACCAGAGTGGTTTGGCATGTACTTATCTTTTCAAAATTTAATATAAATTAATTATTGTTATATTTTAAAATAATAAATTAAATAATAAAAATTTGTATTACGATAACTACACTCATGTAATGATCTTTACTCATTTTTTTCTCTTATCTCATTACATCTTATAATTTAATTTCTTATTATAAAATAACTATTCTAACTTATCAAAAACTTAACATTCATATTAATATAAATATATAAACAAGAGATAGAAAAAAAAAAGCATAATTTTTTGTTTTTTCTATTAAAATTTTTAATAAAAAAACAGCTAGTGAATAGTTTATATAATTCATTATTTTATAATTGAGTTTTTTATTTGTTTTATTTTTATTAAAAAAATCCATAATAATGATATAAAAAAAATTCAATATGATGTGATGTCATGAAAATGGAATAAAAATGGATAAAATAATCATTTTACCTTTATATTAGAAATGAGAATGGAATAAAAGTAGATAAAAAAGTAAAGATAAATATATAATTTTATCATATTACAAAAAGTGGAGTTTGTTTGATAGGAAGAATATTTGATGTAACATTATATTTTAGGGTACGTTTGGTTGCTAGTGTTAAATGATGTATTCTACTATGTAATCAATATTCCTTCAAACATTCATCTTATTAAAGATACTTTACTTTTTGCAATGTGATGAAATAATATTTTTACTTTTATTTTTTTATCCACTTTCCACTTTTATTCAATTCATATCACATCATTTTCATATTACTATTTTCATTCCCTAATGCATTTCCATTCCTATTATATCCAATATTCACGTAATCAAACATGCTCTAATGTTTTAAAATATTTTAAATATCCGGTAACAAATTATCTTGTTTGGCTAACAAATTCCTAGTAATTTTAAAATACTTGTAATTTAAAGTTCTAAGGGTGCATTCGATAGACTTCTTGCAAGAGAGAAAGAGTGGGGTCTACCTATGAAACGGTGGGCTTCGCTGACAAGAGGGTTTAGGGTTATGTATAAAATATCTATTATGTCATTGGATTTGACACAATCATAACATTTTTTTAAATATTTTAATATAAGAGGTAAAATAATAATTTTAATTCATTCCCATTCTCAAATTTTATAATCAAACACATGAAACCTATTTCCATTCTTACCAAACATACCCTAAATTTATGTAATTTTTTTTGTAAGAGTTTATGTAATATTTGAAATCCCGCCTTAGGCATGAGTTTTCACAAATTCACTATTGCTTCTTCAGCTCCTTGATTCTTCCTTGCGTTCGCTCCTCAGTTACATATGCGCGCGCCTCCACGCACACACATACACTATATATAATGACTAAAGAGCACAGGATCCTCTCTTTCAACACATGGAATGAGCAAATGTGAAGATAGGGAATACTTCTTGTTAATAGGAAGATAAGAGAGTTCTTATCATTGATTTAAGCAATATAAGACTTGAAAATTATGAACAAAATTTCATGCTTACACATCATGATCACCTAGCCCACTTTGGGTTCACAATAAAGTGCGGGCTCGGGACATCCAATGAGTATCATCTTGGTGTCATTTTGTTCGTCTCTCAACGAACTTTCCAACAGGTCATCACATGACCTGATCAAACTCCCCCATAGACAGATATTTAGTCTCGAAGAATATATTTATTTATTTATTTTGCTCTTACTGTTATATATATATATATATATATATATATATATATATATATATATATATATATATAAATTTATCTCCAAATTCCAAATGATAAGAATACACAAATTTTTTTTTTGCCTCACTAAGAATAGACTTGATTGTTAATATTTTAAAAAAATCTATCCAAAATAAAAAAATTGAGAGTTAAATTCAAAATCTTATAAATTAACTAATAAGTAAAGTTGAAAAAAGAACCAATTATGAGACAACTCATAATTTTTAACTTTATAGTTAAAAATTATTTATATATGACACATATGAAATCAATAAATTATAGGAATTCAGAACTTTGCATAAATATATATCAAACAACTTATTATTTGGACCACTCCTGATTTGGTGATTAGTAATTTTTAAAACACTCCTGAATTGGGACAAAGGAGGTGCTTAAATGGGGGCATTATATATTTTGTTGGGCGTTATATATATATAGCATAATAAATTTCCAAGTCTTCAATATCAATTTGAAGAGCAATAAGTATCTTTCAAAGATTTGTGTTCTCCAAATTGCTCCACGTTCTCTTCAATTTGACAATTTGTCTTCTCAAAGTTCAAATGAATAGAAGATCATTTTCTCTTCTATCCTCCATTTCTCCCTTCATTATTATTATTTTTTGATAGGCATTTCTCCCTTCATTATTATTTATTCAACACGTACCTGAGGGACCAGACAATATCTTTTTTCTTGATATGATGATACCCAATTTGCTCACACCCGAAATAATAATTATGTCATTTAATACGAGACACCCTATTTTCCATAACAATAATGTTGGAATTAATAATTAGATTAAGGAATTGATTGGGTAGATGTCTGAGGTACTGTCTTGACTCATCTGGACTCCTCGTATTACGTATTTGATTATGGTGAAAAAAAATTTCAATGGGAATAGTTACAATCACAAACGATACCAAACTGTTTAATTACCATTTGGATTAATCCCACGTAGTGAATTAGAATGATTTAATTAGACATTATCTTCATAATTAAATTGAATAACATTGGTTTTGGCCACCATTAATGTGACCTCAATTTTTTTAGTGTGTTTGGTACAAGGTTTAAAAAAAATATCGGAATTATTTCTCTAGCATCTTGTACTCCTGTGTTTGGTACAAGGTTTAAAAAATTAATCCCGAGAATCTTACATTCTCGAGATTATTCTTATCCCATGTTTCTTCATGTTTTTAATCCCACCTAAAGGGGTGGGATTATGATAATCCCATGAATGAGATTATTTTTCAATACATACTTTTACTAAATTACCCTTGCCCTATTTATTAACCATGTTGTAAAATAATCCCATGATTATGAAAGTTGAACCAAACTGGTAGTATAATATGGACTTAACTAAGATAAAGTTACTTAATTAGGTACTTGCTATAAAGTTTACCAATATAATTAAAACAGTGGCAAAATATTTTTGTATAACCAATCATGGTAGAGAGAGAAAAGGAAAAATAATAAATGACATAACCAATCAAATAGGAGAGAGAATATAAATAATGTTTATGATTGGTGAACTTTATAGCAAACACCTAAACAACTTTACCTTAGTTTTTCCCTTATAGTATTTCCGGGAATCTTAATTCCGAGAATCACATTACCAAGATTAAGATTCTCAAGATTAAAAATTTAACTCTTGTACCAAGTGCATCCTTACAGATTTTCTCCTATTAAAATCAATCGTGCTCTAAAGTATCGTTAAACATTAAATATGAATATTTTTTAGTAAAAATTTAAATTCAAAGAATATTTTTTTTTATTAGACCTAATCGCTCGTTGGTTGACCTCGATTATTCTATGTAGGCTTACTGCTTACATGCATATAGGATTGAGTCCGAATTCCGGATCAGGTGAAGTTAATAAAAATTAATATATCCATCTAGATTTAGTCCAGCATGCATATATATGTAATCTCCTTAGGATTTAAAATAAATAAGCAGATCACCGCTATATCTACAAATCATCATGGTTGAATCAATTTTTATTATTTATTAATTAGCTGTTCTTTCTCTTAATTATGCCTCTACCTGTCATTTCTTTTATTCATCCAATTAATTCCACTGTTATGCATTGTGGGTGTACCATTTTCCATTCTAGGTACTACGTACTTAGGCGTATCAGTTTTATATGGAATTATTATTCATATCAAAACCATATTATATTTTATATAATGCGCAAAGAAGGTTGAATCCAAATTAAAGGATCAGTAGCAAACACAAATAGAATGTCTAAACATATCAAGTGTAACTAACTACCTACAAAAAGTATAGATAGATGACTATATTAAGTGTATATATTAATTAAGGTGCTTAGTATTTGGATTTCTTCTTATTAAACATATTTAAGATGCAAATCAGTGCATGCTTTTTTGTCGATGATATTATTCTTATTGGAGATTCGAAAGAAATAAATAAAAAAAATTAGAGAGGTCAAAAAAAGCTTTAAAAACATATAATTCGAAGTAAAATGAAATTTATATAATGTAAATTTTAAAGGTACATTAATTTTAGGGTGTAGATGAAATTTAAAGATCATTCCTTACACATTATAAATTTTAAGTATTTAAAAATGTTAATACAAAATAATGAAAAAAATAAAATGGGACATAAATCATAAGGTTCTTGGGGCAAGTTTCTCTTCAGGCCAAAAAAACAAAGGGGGCAAGTTTCTCCCCATTAGTTTACTCAAGACTGTATTACTTCTTTCCATGGTGTCTTCATAGGTAGGTCATGCATTGCCTATGCCCTATGTTGTATTCCTTTCTTTATTTCTAAAGTAACTCAAAAGTTCTTTAGCTAGGAAGGACAAAGTTGTCAAACTCATTTTTTGAACTCAGAGATGGGATAAATTCGTAACGTAAACTCGTAACATAAAATCGTAAGAGTTTATATACCTATAAAAATAGAAAAAATTAATATGAAGTTACTTAGGTGTTTGACAATCTCTCTTTTTTCAATGATTGGTTATTGTAATTTAATCTTCTATATTCTCTCTCCTCCTATGATTGGTTATATAAGTATTTTTTTGCCACGTGTCTTATTTTTATTAGAGAACTTCACCGCATACCTAAGTAACTTCATGTTTAGTCCTAAAAAATATATATGTACCAAAACTTTAAAATTCAAATCAAATAATTAATTTAAAAGAGATAATAATATTAACATAACACTAAATACATAGAGTTGATTACTCGCAACATCAATGTTTTTGAATGGAATTGAAATTTTTATCCACCTTTGTAACCTAAAATAATGTTTTTGGGTTAGTTTACATTTCTATCCGTTTCTATGCGTTTCTACTCGATTCTATTTGAATTTGCGCATTTTTCAAGTCAATATGAAATGTAACCATAATGGCATGGGTAAAAACGTAAAAATGTACGAACATTATAAAAGAATGATATATAAGAATCAACAATATAATATAGGTTAGTTCTTGAGAAAATAATTAAATACATATATAGAGTATGTGATAGTAGTATACGATGAACTAAAATCTTTTAAATTGTAACCTTTTAATCAAACGTATCATTGACTCTATAAAAAATTTGAAGTTATTGAATCTATAGTTCAATTTTTTGATGATTAGAAATTTAATATTAATTAAAAGATGGTTGATTGAAGCAATTAATACTTAATTCTTTTTAAGTAAGCTTTTGAATTAGAATTTTGTATATAGAAACATTTCCTTTAAGAGAATTACCCTCGTACAGAAACCCCTAATAAAATTGTCACTAAAGGTCTTTAGTGACAATGTTTCTGTCGCTGCTAAGATTTGGTCATTATATTTTTTGTCGCCGCCACGAAAGAGTTACCGTTGGAAATTCATTTTCTCCAAGTGCTATTTTTTTCCTTTACTATTAGAATTTTTTTAAAAGATATTGACATTTCCCTTTTTCTTTTCAATCATTAAAAAAAGTTAAAAATCCCATTTCTAAAACCTAAAAAAAAGAAGAAGATAAAAACAGAGAGATTATAATTTTGTTCGATTAAAAATGTCCAAAATTAATATTAATACTTGCTTCTAACCTCACTTTCAAGGACAAATTCTAGTTCTTTTCATCTCACTGAGGAAAACAAATTATTCCGCAATATAAAGTTTTAAAAGTACAGTTGGTCTTTTAAATTTGTACTCAGAAATCAGAATCATTTCATCCTACCTATTCTATTGAAATTGGATTCTGTACAATTTGTTTTTGTGTAATTACGGTGTAATTTCTTTAAAATTCATATTTTTATTTCATGTATGAAGTACTAATAGGGACTTACATGATTCTTTTTTCTTTTGATAAATCCTTTTTCTTTTTTCTTTTTTATCAAAGAGACTTTTCATGTTTCCCGATTTCATTTTATTCATGTCAATTTTATACTACATGTTTCCATGTTGAGTGAATTTCATCTCAAATTTACACTATCAAAATAATTAACAAAGTCATTTGAGTCAACTATACACATGGTAAGCAATCTATTTTCTAAATGAATTTGGGTCTACTTATATATCAAATTTATATTTAAAAACCATAGTTAAAAAATAAATAAAATCATATGATTTGACATTACGTGATAGAGATGGAGAACTCATTTGATGTTAGCCAATCAGAATCGGTTAGACTCATAAACTTGACCAACCCTTGTTATAGAGGGGTTGAACCAAGAAAATTTAACAAATTTAAAAAAGGATTTTAGCCCAATCGATTTTAAGCTCACAATTCATAAAGAACTTGTAAAGACTGGCACCCATGTGAACTTTTCTTTTTTTCAATTTTCTAAATGTTATATCATATATTGAATATCATAATCTATATTGATATACTAGAAGATTTACATATGTCAAACATTTTTTTAATTTATAAAATATAAAATAAATTATTATTATTATTAATTGTAAAATAATAAATTAAAAGATTAAAAATTTATTTTCTCTGATAACTACCACAATTATTATTTTTTAAAAAACAAAAATATCACTATTCTCCTATTTTTTCTCTCTCATGATCTTCTCACTTGATTTTTTATTTTTTTAATTAATTAAATGGCTATTTTAAGAAACCATTGACAAGAAGAATCCACAGCCATATAAATAATTAAATATAGATGATATGAACACTTAGTCTCTTATTATGATTATGCTAATATAATATGTAAAATAAATTATATTTTTGTTAGCCAATTTACAATATTAGTTCATAATATGTTAATGTACCAAAGCTTTTTTTAATCAATATTTTTGAAATCTAATTTGCAATATTTGTTTATAATATATTGATATTCAATCAAATAAAATAGTTATATTTAAAAAAATTATATTAACAATAATAATAATAGTAATAGTAATAAAAATAAAGACCAAGAAACTTGGTCCGGATAACATTTTGTGTCCAACATCCTCATCTGGGCAAAGCCCAGCCCAACCTACTGATGACAAAACTCTTCATGGGCCGTCCACGGTAACACCCCCAGTGGATTTCATTTAGGTTTGTAGGACAGTTTTTATACTTTTATTTTGAGACAAGTACAATTACCTTTTTTAAAAAACACGTAGGACAAAATTAATACAAATAGAACATGTAAGACAAAATAAATTCTGAATTCAAATGTAAGATAGAAAAGTGTGTACATTCTTTTATCAGCCGAACACAGCCAAATATTAGATGAGATTTTTGTTTCTTCTTTAGAAAGTTTTATTATCATCCGTATAACGGGTAAACAAGCACTTAAACCACATCAAGGCTTTCCCCCTTTTCTATTAGTTTCCTGTCATTCAAATAACTAACATTTCAAACAAACAAGATCGCCTATCGGTATTCCACAACCCAATTATTCCATATATATATTCATTATTCAAGTTAGTTTTGGATCAAACTTTCCAAAATATTTAATCGTTGATGAAAAGTACTTCCGCAATTTATGTATCAATCCATGGTCAGGTTCTTTGATGGTTTCTAGCAACCATTGGTAATCCGATAGTGTTGAATTAGATAAGGGCTCTAGAAACTCACACCTTTCTAATATTTCGGGTGGTGGTGATCCAGCAATGAGATTCGAATCTAGTCTTGGCTTACCCTTACCGAGCTCCGTGGCCACATTAGCTGAAGTACCTTGAAGAACATTGGGAGAGGCACCAGGGATTACCTCCTGCTTAAAGGGCAATGCTCTTGCAGATTGCAGACAAAACTCTATCCACTGGTGAATTAATGGAGACGGTCCCCTAACTCGCCCGCCGATCTGATTGGTTTGAATTCTAGAGGCAGCCGGAATTGCCTGGGAAAGCAAAAGGAAAATGGGTAAAAGAAGAAATAAAAGTTTATGTCTACAGTCTAAGAAATAACTATAAGATTTAATGGATTAATTTGATGTTGGCATCATTTACTGTGTATATCTGGATCCAAGCCACTAGGTGGTGTCTAGTGGTTAGAAGTCAAGTTCAAACCCGTGTTCCATCATGTACCAAATATCTAAATTCCATTTGAATTGTTCGTCAGTGATTTCCTATTGACAAGGTAGTACTTCCGGTTTACAAATATTAGATTAGATAATTCAACATCATAATTCCTCTAAATTACATAAATCCTCAAGGGAGGAGAAGGATGTAATTTGCTCAATTTATTGAGAACCTAACAGACATCTAACACTAAAGCAACATTATGAAACAGAAGCATACCCAAAGATCTGCCCATAAGCTAGCTCCAGATTTTGGAACAACAACTGTAACATTAGACATGCGCTTGGCAAAGGGAATAACATCACTACTCCATCCAACAGCTACCCACACGTCTCCAACTCCAACTCCAAAAGCTTTCAAATAGTGAACACTGTCAAATAGTCGAACCTAAACAAAGCCAACAAAACTGGTAAAAATTAAATTTCTATGAGATATTCCTTTCAGATTTATCCCGTACATAGAAACAGCTGAGAGATCATCTTTGTATCAGTACCTGTTTTCCAAGTAGAGCTAAATTATGTTGAACGGCATCCCTCCCACCATCAACTTGCAAGTTTATGTTGTTTGTATTGTATGAGGCTCCCATATACTTCAAAACTGTACCAACTACCTCTCTGGGGGAATCAACCATCGAGATTCTCCCTGCAAGCTCTGGCCGCCACAAATCTGCCCAATCCTGCATTTACAAATTACATACTCTCAGCAATGATGTACAAAAATAACACTGGTCTTTTAGAAAACAACTTACCTCTATAGGAGCCAAATTATGCTTTTGAAATTTACTTTTGTTGTACGCTATTACCAAACAACCCCATCGATATGGAGCTGCCCATATATCCCCTTTAGGATCTATTTCTCCATCGGTGTTCCTGCGTAGGTATACCTGGAACCTTTTTAGTGAATGCTACATTATACTATTGAAAGACATTACAAGAGAATAAGTAACTAAATTTGGATATGCTACACTTAACATAAGGCCTATGAAACATAAAATCAAAGTGAAATCTATGTAGGGATCTATATGATGCAACCTTATTTCCACATCAGCCTTTTATGCTAAGTTCTAAGTTGTACTCCTTGAGAAAACTTGAGCTAACTTTTGATTTAGTAAAACATCATACATTTTTTCAAACAAACAAAGTCTGACGATGTTATTTTAACGGTCACTGAGAGATCGATTTATGCAATATTCATTTGACATCCAGGTTATCAGCTCACAAAATGTATGCTGTAGTTCAAAGAAAGATATGCTAATTCACACACATATTAGTTATAATTCGCTTTCCATTTTTCTAGTTTCATTAATTTGTTTTTACAGAATTTTTATCAGTTTTGTCTATCTCTGAATTTTGAAAGTTAGTCCTCATGGTCATGGATGTATCTCCTGAGTCCTGACCCATTTCCCACTTACATTGCGACCCTCTTCTGACAATTAAATGAAAAACAAAAGGGTGGGAGACAAATGAAAGAAAAAAAAGAGATCAAATTTATTATGAGCATACAATTAATTTTCACTTCTCAGACTTTTAATTGACTAACAGAGTGCCTTCTGACCACTCCCCCTCACTTTTTGATTCCCTCCACCCCTTTGACCCTGTTTCTGTTCTATGAATATTCTCAAAGGAAACTGATATCATCTTTATGATTTCTTGCTTGGTTAGCATCTAATGATGTAAATATTAATACATGTGCACAACAGCACAAGTACAGGTATAATGCCTTTGTCTTTCTCTATTCAGATCTAAAATAAAGACATGTTCATGCCTAATGATGAAAACAGAACTATCAAAATCAAACAAGAAATCACAATTTTTAACAGGAGATACAAAATAAATTGTTACCTTCCATTTCTCATCTAGGCCCTTAAACCAATCCTGGTCTTCTACATCTCGTATTGGCTCAATTATACCTTTGTCAATGGCAAATTTAAGCCAGGAGTCACCAATAGTGACAACATCTGCTGCCAAAGCAGATGCAGGCCCAAGATTACCTTTAGTAAAGGGAATTGACAGATCAGAGAAGATACTCTCAAGACTCACATTATACTTCACATTAAACTTTAATCTCCTCCCTTGAGATCTCATGAAGTCCTAAAATTAAAGAAAACCAGCATGCAAAACTATGAAATAAGAAATTAGTGTAAATCTAACGTAAAACCTCAAAATAACTGAAATTGCTTAATATGAAAAGCGAGAATAAAGGAATCTGTAGCATGGATAGCTAAGGAATGTACTACATACCTTTATCCATGAAGGAGGCACAGAGCTACGTAGAGCAACAATTCTGAGAGGCACAGTCAATGCGAATGTTTTAGATTTCCAAGCATTAAAAGCTGCTTCTAAATCCTTATCAAGAACATCTTCTTCGTCGTTATCTTGTTTTCTTACGTCCTCATCATCTACAACCATAAGAGCACGAATCGTGTCAGCAGCCAAACCTTTCAGATATTGTCTTATTGTAGCAATAATAGGCGATGAATCCACAATTAATATCCAGTATAATGAAGGAAATGAAAGAATGGATGAAGGTGAGCTCTTACGCATAAACGCATTCCAGAACTCGAGATAAAGCTAAAACCGCAGTAGCAGTCACTAAATTAAGCTAAATTAACCACAAAACAAAAGAAAACATCAGTAAATTTACATGGAAAATTCTTTGATACCTTGAGTAGTCTGCTTCTCCTGAAGCGATGAAGAAGTGGCGGTGAGAGTGAAAGAAGAAGCCGAACATACACGAACGCGAAAGCAAAAACCGAAGCCAAGAAACAGCACCACAGAAACGGCGAGGCGCACAAAATTCTGAGCTAAGACGAGAGGCTTTCCTGAATATGCCTGATGTTCGACGCCAGCGGTGGCCGCCGGCGAACGAGGTACCACATTCCGGTTACCGGAGAATCTAATTGTACTACTGAATCGCACGAGGGTTTTGCTGGAGCAGGGGATGAGAAGGAATGAAGGTTTAGGGTTTCGGAAATGGTAGCGACAAAGTGGTGAATCCACAGAGAGCGGACACCACGTTCGAGTGAAGGCAGCCATAGATGGACGCACAAACAAGCTCACATTGATTCTACCCACTATCAAGTAGCAACACTCTTCGCGAACAAAATTATCCCACCTTGGTCGCGTACATTAAAAATTTACAATTAAATTCTTATAATTAAAATAATAATAATAATAATAATAATAATAATAATAATAATAATAATAATAATAATAATTTATTTTCATTTTTAAAATTTTGAGGCGATATTATAAATATAGGGAATTTATATCAATAAAATGAGTAAAAATAAATAATGAAGTGTTAAGAAATTTGAAAAATATTAACTTTTTCTAAAATTAAAAAAAAATTAACTTATAGTGTATGTATGTGTATATATATTATATATAAAGTATTAAGATGAAGCATAGTCTAATTTTCCAAAAATTAACTTGTAAATACCCTAACCAAGCATCTAATAAAACAAATTGAAGTAAATAGATTGAATGGGAGGTTTCATTAGCTGCCAAATAACTTAGGAGATGTAGATTAAAAAGAATTTAGCATAAGAGAGTTCCATGGAGATTTAATATACAATTTAATTAAGTTGACAATTATTTATTAGTTATATCATAATTAATTAAGCAAAATAATAAAAGAAGATACAATTTATGAAACAAAACCCCATACATATGATCAACATTTAATTTTCTATTTTACCTTTTTTTTTTAAAACCATTTTATCATGTTGAATATAGAAGTAACTTCAGTTAGCTAATTATCATAAATCCTAACTAAGAAATTAGCCACTTATTAACCAAAAGAATGGTGAAGCTATTAGGGAATGGAGTTAATATAGTCAAGCTAATTAACATCACCTAAGTTTATATAGAACATTTCATGATATTTAGGAGTTCATTTTTGGTATTAATGTAGAATAAAAAATCCAGACCTATTGCATTTAATTAACAAAAGCAAGTGTTAGACTGTTAAGTCATGAGATATTAGAAAATAAAACAAGAATTTCCACCCACTTCCATTCAAAATGCTATCTACCATATTCATACTTAGTGCTGTATCTGGAATCAATTTTCATGTTAAGAGTTTGTTTTATTTGTTATTTATAAATATAAGTTCTCCCCCCGGATGTTGGTGGAAAAGGGAGGTCCAGAGAGGTTAGCTAGCAGTGGTAAAACTAAAAAATGATATTACTTTTAGAACAACAAAAAAATTGATTTTCTTATAATTCTTTCATTTCATTTGTGGCTGTATTAATGTTTAACTGACATTTGTTTTCAGGAGTTACAGAAAGCATATCCAGCAGCACCTTGCAATTGTCTTTGGCATCAAACATGGCCAAACCGTGTTCAGAGAAGAGCATCCAAAGCTTTTTGATGCTCGTGGTCTTATTCTGCTTTCATTGATGGACAATTCTTAAAATTTCATGCATTCAAAGATTCAATCCTTATTCACTTAGGCTTTCTATACTTTTCTTTTCTCTTCCTTTTGCTATAAATCCAGACCCCTTATCCTTGCTTTCCTCTGAGACTGAGTCATGCCACTAAAATCGTAATCTTCCATTATTCCTCAGTGCCTGCAGAAGTAAAAGATTCAACTGTTTGGGTTGAAATACGGTGCCTTTCAAAGTGATCGTAGGCATGTTTGGTTCTTAAGAATAAGAACACACTAGAAGCTAAACCAATGATAGATAAGCAGGCCCAAGTAATAAATGTCCAGAAGTAGCACTGCCTTCCCATGCACACTTCTGAGTCAGACATTACCAAGTTTCTTATTCCAATTAGTGTCGAAGTCTGGGCATTGGCATCATAAACTACTGCGGCTAGTAAGCCATAGAGAAGGGACCCAATTGGGATATTTGTTATGAGAATATTGTGATTAACTCCCACACTGTTAGGTCCAAATAGCTCAGATGTAACTGATACAGCAGCAGCAAATATGAAGCCAGAGCTAAACCCAATTAGTGCAGTGCCTACATGAAGTGCCAGAGAACTCTCTGATATAGAAAGCAAGAAGAATGCAATTGGGGTTGGTATAAGAGCAATGGTTAGCCATCCTGTCCTTGCAAAGTAGAACTTACTGCAACATACAGAAAATTATGATCATTCTCTATAGAAATTAAAGAATTGTAGAAGTACCTTTTTTGTTTCCTAACTGTAAGGTCTTTGTCAATTTGCTCCTGCAGTTTGGTTATGTGAATGTTGGATATAATGGGAATAGGAATGGAAATAGTAATGTGAAAGTGATGTGATGTGAATGGAATAAAAGTGGGTAAAAAAGTAAAGACAAAAATATAATTTCATCATATTGCAAAAAGTAAGTATGTTTAGTAGGAAGAATGCAAGCAATTTTGCCTTTTACTCTAACTCCATCTAAATAATTAATGGAAGATGCAAATGTGACGGTACACATGGCCTCCAATACTGACTGTGATATCAAATCATATATTTAGCCACGGTTATTATTGTGGCAATACAAAATAAATGGCGTTACCGTGGCTAAATTGATAAAACATTGTAGTTAAATATATGACTTAGCATCACATTTAGCATTAGAAGTCACCTGAGCAGTCATATTTGCTTATGCTGTTAATTTTTTAGACGGAGTTCGAGTGAAGGGCAAAATTGATTACATATTAAAAGTTTAGGGACATAATTAATAGCAAACAAAGTTTAGGAACCAAATTGATAGAGACCCCATAATTAAAACATACTTAGATATGCTAACACAAGAGAGTGATGAAATTGGGAATACTTACTTACGAATATAGTCTGGTCCAGCTGATAGCAAGCGGCCAAAGAAGGAGAAGGATGAATAGAGAGTGACAAGGGTAGAAGTACTTGAACTGAGGCCTACAGATTGAGCAATCTGTCCTAAATTGTTGCTGTAGACAAGACCAATTGTACCTCCACAAAAGTAAGCAACATAGTAAAGCCAGAAATCCAATCTACGAACTAACAATGAGGCTGGGTGCTCTTCTCCCAGTATAGCCAATTGATCCTTCCCAATCAACTTCTCACAACACCCATTATAGTCTATTGCCTTCTGACTTCCATATATGGACCCATTATCACTCAGCAAGCTGTGAGAATCTCCATTACTAAGAGTACTAACCTGACGAATAAGGAGTTCCTTATGAAGCTCAAGTTCTTCCACATGTACAAGAACGAAGCCTGAACCTTCAATCCGAAAGCTAGAATGTATGGCGCGACGAAACCATTCTCGAGCATAGATAACACCAGGAATGCATAGTGGGAAGATGAGGAGAAAGATAGCTCCACTGAAGAAAAGCCTCGCAGTAGTTTCATTAGAGGTAGACGATGAACCGAAGAGAAGGAGATAAAGGCCAGTGAATATGGCTATAACGTTTAGTATTAGGAATATGAGTGAGTCTCTGTGAACTGCATCAGGAGGAAGAGGATCTAAAGGTGGTTGGCGAAGGATTGGGACAAGTGCTGCAATGGAAGTGAGAAGGGGAACAATGGCATTCAGAAGGAGATACACAGAATCAGAAGATGTGTCTATAGAATTGGCAGCAAGGGTGTAGAGTGCTGCACTAACGCCATTGAAACTCACTGTGAGTGACAGTGCAAGAGTTCGATTGATTGGGAAATTCCTAATGCACAAAACAAAGCATACTGTGTTGAACCAACAGATGCTACAGCCAGCCAACAAACTGAGAAGAAACACCTGCTCCCAGTTCCAAATAGAAATTAAAAAGCTTCTGTCAATGAAATGTAAGGCTATGTATGAGCAATTAAAGATATCTTTGCAGAGAAAGTTGTTTCAAATCTGAATTTAAGCATAAGTTGTTCTTTATATTGCAGCCAACATTTGAAACTACAATTCCAATCTTAAACTAGAGAGGTAAAACTACTCCATGCATGGACTTTTTAGGGTGATTATTTGATATTTTCATTCAGTAGTAACTAGATAGTGAAAGTTAAGGCACAAAACTGATCAGAATTGCAGGTGGTGAGATCTATTAACAAGAGAACTTCGTTTAAAAAGTATAGGTGATATATTTTTTCCTATTGACTTATCCAATTTGGTCAATTTTCGTCGGCTTACTGCATCTCTTGACTAAGGAAAAAGTGTAGCTAGCTATAGATTTTTGAGTTAATGCTTTTCACGTTTACTCCATTAGATCTTACACTGATTACAATACTCATACTAGAAAAGCGGTATACAATAATTTTGACGATAGAGTGTGAAAAGATGCAAAGTACGATAGCAATACACTCATCATTCAGTAATAATGCAATTATGAGTGCTTCAATGTAGGGCACTAGCTATATCTAGACTACATGCATGCAACTCCGTCCAAGAGTTTCCATTTTTGTACATGGAAACTCTAGCGAGAAGTATAGTGGAGGCTTTGAAATTCAAGAATAATGCAGATTTCTTTTACATAACCATCCAGATTAGAGTTTGTAATATATATATATATATATATATGTGTGTGTGTGTGTGTGTATGTGCGCGCGCGCGCGCGTATTATGTGTTCGGTGTTCCTGCATACTTTTTCATCAGTGGGGCTCATTTTACAAAAATACGTTGAAAACAAAATATATATGATTCCGTTCTAACTCTGTCATTTTGAGCGAATGTTTTTAGGGGGACCAATTAAATAATGGAAGAAGACGGATCACCATACACCGTGACGTTTTTTCTAGAAGCCAAGGAGGAATTGGGACCACAACCAAGTACTGGGAATAGCAGTTACAATTGAAGAATTGCTCAAACGAAAAGGACAAAGAATAAAAAACACTGTATATACGAGAGTTTTTTTTTTAAAATCTCAAATTCAAGACAAAGTGTTACCAAATCGTACCACTTGAATCATTTCCTCATTGATACATATGAAAGTTGTTAAGTATGAATTATTAATTAATAACATTCAATAATTTTTGTACTTTTCAAATCAAATTATCCACATGATAAGTAAAATAAGAATAAGTAGATAAATTCTATTGGTCAGTTAGTCTCAATATACAAATGACATAGTATAAGTGTATAACACATACAACTTACTAAATCACATATTCGAAGAAAGGAACCTATGGAATTTTAACGAATTCAATTATTTTCTGGACAAAATTAAAAGAGTTGTGTTGTATTTGGCTAACTTGATGTTGATTGCTTTCATTATAATTACTAATTAGCATTGTTTTGAAAACCGGACCGGACCGGCCGGTCGGACCGGAAAACCGGTAAACCGCCAGCCAGTCCGGTCCGGAATAACCAATGAACCGGTCAGATATAAAACCGGTCAAGAACCGGTCAAAACCGGTCAGAACCGGTGGTTTAGACGGTTCGACCGGTTGTTCATTTTTTTTTTTAAATTTGTGTTGTTTATGATTTAATATTTATTGAAAATTTGTTGTGACTTGTAGTTGTAAGGATTGTTCTATTTCAGTATTTATTGTTGGGTTTGTGATAAGATTTGAGACTTAAATATATTGATCCTTGAACTTATTTGAAGAGTTTAATATGATATTGTGGTAATTTGCAACTTGTTCTATTTCTTATCATGTTTAGATCGAGATGGAAACATATAATTATGAAATATATAATTTTTTTATGATATATTTTAGTATATTTAATTAAAAATATATATTTTAAATGCCACCGGTTCGACCACGGTTCAACCACGGTTCGACCATTGAACCGTGAACCGATACCTCGATCGGTTCAATGACCGGTCCGGTTTTAAAAACATTGCTAATTAGTGCTAATTACGAAAACGGCTATGAGTTGTTGAACAGAGTGGAGGTGGAGTTCTCTGAGAAAATAAATGAACTCATTACCCCCAAGTCCCAATCACCTTAGTATTCCACAGTCTACAAATTAAGAAAATTATTAGTTTATTTTAAATTTTAAAAAATATGAGATAAAAAAATTAAAATTATTCTTACTAATTAATTATTCTTTCTTCAATAATTTTTTCTTGAGAATATGTATTAATAGATATAAAATTATAAAAATAATAATTAATGCTTTCTTAATTTTGTAAAATACTATATATTTTGAAACATAAAATATTCTCCAACAAAATAAATATTATAAACCGAATGGAGTAATAAGTTTAGTCAGAAATTACAAAGAGCAAGCATTCCCAATAGTATATCAATGGCACAATTTTCAAGATAATCTTATATTTTAAACACTTGAATCAAATAATATATGTCAAATTATTTTATTTAAAAAGTAATTTTATGTTTACTAGGGGTGTATACGGGCCGGGTTTTGGGTGGACCCGAGACCCGACCCGGGTCAGCCGGGTTTTTACTTCTTTTTTTTTTTGAAATTTCAATTTAAGATATGGGAAATAGAAAATAGACATGAAAAATAGAGAATAGACATGAGAAATAGGGAGTAGACATAGAAAATGGAGAGTGGGCATTGAAAATGATGAGTAATTAATACATGTTGACATTTTGAATAGATTTTTTAAATTTTAAATTGATTTATTACCTAGTTTTTAGGAATAGATTAATAAAATATTAAATAATAGATAAGATATCTTATTTTCAGTCATCAATTTTAATTTTTTTACATATAAAGATACTTAAATAATAAAAATAACAAAAATTAAAAAAAAAAAAAGGAATGGGCCTACCCGAGTCGGGCCGGATTTTGGACAGCTCAAACCGGCCCGGCCCGTTGGACCGAAATGGGACCGGGCCGGGCCGAGTTGGCCAGGCCCGGTTTTTCTTGTACACCCCTAATGTTTACATATGTAGCAGTATTATTACTACTTTAACTTATTTATTTGCTTTTTATGCTCTAAATACAACAAACATTTTCTACAAAATTTTAGGCTCATCTATGTATAGAGCTCAATCTCTTAGCAGTTTTTTTTTTTCTAAATAAAAAATTAAATGAATTTTGCTAACTACTACTTTATTCAATCAATAATAAAATTTAAAAATTATTTTGTTTACTTTTCATTCAATTTAAAATAATAAATTTTATATTTGCCGATTAAAAAAAACTTTAATAAATATTTAGATTTATTCATATTGATTTTATTTTTTGATTTGGACACTATATGGTACACAGAAATGAAATTAGAAATGACCTTTTTTATAATTGTCAAAAATCAATGATTAATAATGACGTATATAATAATTTAACAAATTTGACTCTTCATAATTGATACACGTGATTATTTCTTATTAATTTAATGTTAATCAAATTATTTATCTTTTTTACAATAAAAAATAGAGCTTTTATTATTAAAATAGTTTTAAATATGTTAAAAAATATTAGCATAAATTCCCAGAACTAATTCTATAAAATAATTTTTGAAAATAACAAAAATAAAATAAGATTATGTGTTTAAAATCTTAACATTTTTTGGACTACGTATCTAACAAACTAAACATACTCCGAAATTTCTTATTTCTAATTGGGAAGAATGAATAATTAGGTCGACATCATTTATTTCTTTTCGAACAAAAAAAATAAACGAGAAAATAGTTTTTGTTCCATCTAATTAACAAAACTATATAATAAGATTCAAAGACGACTAATAGTTGGCACGCCGCGCGCGTGACTTCTATGACAAAAATTCCAATTCCTTAGAATAATTAAGAGATACAATACTGTTTAATTTTTGAATTGTTGGTGAAACTATTATTTAATCCTTAAATTTATAAAAATATTATTTAGTCCCGAAATGTTTAACTATGTCAACTATTTAGTTTCTAAATTTGTAACTCTGTCAACTAGTTAGTCCCCAAACTTGGCAAAAATATTATTTAATCATCGAATTTGCAACCCTGTTAACTATATATTGAGGGACCTATTATAGTTGTCAGAGTTGCAAATTCGATGATTAAATAGTATTTTTGACAAATTTGGGAATTAAATAGTTGACATAATTACAAATTCGTAGACTAAATAGTTGACATAGATAAACATTTCGGAGACTAAATAATATTTTTGATAAATTCAAAGACTACATAATAATTTAACCAACAATTCAGGAACTAAATAGTATTTTTACTCAATAATTAAAATCAAGCAGTTTTCGTAGCTACTATACTAGCTAATCACAGTCCAAAGTGATAATCATCTTCTCCGTTAATGTTTCGATCGATTAATATATTTATCAAGAAAATGAAATTCGAGCAGATGAGAAGAAGATTGAATGAAACGGAGAAGAAAAGAGATGGAATGGTACCACAAAATAAGGCAAAGTGATGATCTCCTGGATGACGAGCCATTGGAGGCTATAGCCGATGAAGCCCATAAAAGCCGCCATGAACATCACCACCGTGAGCGGCAAATGGACGAGAGCCAATCCGGAGGACCAGCCGAACAATTTCCCCATATCGTTGGCGGTGGCGAGGTAGTTCAATTGGACCTGAGAGATGTTGAGCACCGATTTCAGCGACGAAGAATACTCCGAGAAATCGAAATTAGTTCCGGTGAAGGCCTGAATCCATATCGTGGCCACCAGAATCATCCACTTCCGAGATTGCCCCGCCATCGCCCGCCGCAGCACACAATAATACTTGGCGGAGGCCGATGCGATGAAGATCGAGGATCGATGATTCTTTGGCTTTTCCGATTGCAAGAGTGCGTTTCTCGGTGTCCTAAATCGGCAAAATTTATAGCAATTATGGGATTGAGGATCTTTTAACCGGACATTTGCACGTTAGTGTTATCTTCTTTTCTTTGTTTTCTTTCTTCCTTTTTTTCTGGTAACTGTTAGTATTATCTTTTTTGTGATTTTCTTGGTGTCTACGTTAAAAAAGAAATAAATTTTTTGAAAAAAAAGAGATTGTATTTGGTGCAATTTCCTTTCGTGTAATTTTGGTGTAATTCTTTTAAAATGCACATTTTTATTTTACTTTTGAAGTACTAATATGGGCTCATACTAACAATAATCCACCATGAATAGATTAGAGACCAAATTATTATCAATATATTGACAAATATCATCACTTTAAATGAAGGGACTAAATTGTTATTGATATTGAAAAATAGTCTCACAATGCTATTTGATGGTATTTGTCAAAATTGATAATAATTTCGTCCCTAATCCATTCATAATGGGTTATTGTTAGAGTAAGTTCGTATTAATGCTCTAAAAATAAAGTAAAAATATACATTTTGAAGGAATTGCACTGGATTCAATTTCAAAAAAAAGTCTTCCCATTCTAAATTATTATTGAACAACTTATTATTTAATCTCTAAATAAATAATAAAGTGGATGATTTTGTTTTAAAAATTATCACCGTCAACTATATAATTTTTGAAACATTAGTTATTCAAGACAAAAAAAATAAACATTAGTTATTATTTAAAAAAATAATATAGCTGCTAAAAATTGTTGTTATTTCATCATCTTAAAAAGAAAAATTATAAAAAAATATTAAATTTAAATTATTCAATATAATTTATTTTAAAATTATAAACAAGTTAATATTACCTTAAATATGTAATGATACATACATTTATTCATTTATAAATCAAAGGTTTCTTATAAAAAAAAATCAAAGGTTTAGTTCGGTTTAAAAAACACTAAATTGAAAATCGAACCTAACCTCTAAAAGTAAACAGAACCAAATCGTTCATTCATTGATTTTTATTTGGTTTTGTTCGGTTTTAAACACCTTTATCTAAAGAGTAACGTCCAGAGGATTAAAATTGACAGTCTTGCGAATTCGGGGATTAAATAGTTTTTTTTCAAAATTTAAAAACTAAATAGTAGTTTGACTAACTATTCGAAGACTAAAAAATAGTTTACCTTAAAAAGTAATGTAATTATATCTTACACCGTAACTCTCTGAGGTGGTGTTTAGTAGGAGGTAAGTAATTTAATGGGAAGTAGAAGTAAATGATAAAAAGTGTATTTGGTATTAAGGGAAATAAAAGTGGAATATAATGTTGTTTTGTATAGTGGAAAAAAGATATAGCTATGGAAGATATAAGTATAAAATACTTTTTTTGTTCTTTCATCATCTACCCCAATTTTTTAAGAGGCAAAATACTATTTAGTCTCTGAATTGTTGGTCAAATTACTATTTAGTCCCCGAATTTATCAAAAATACTATTTAGTCCCTGAAATTTTTAACTATGTCAACTATTTAGTCCCCGAATTTGGCAAAATACTATTTAATCCCCGAATTTTTAACTATGTCAACTAGTTAGTTTCCAAACTTGGCAAAAATACTATTTAATCACTGAATTTGTAACTCTGTCAACTATTTAGTCTCCTGGCTGTGACCCGTTATAGTTGACAGAGTTACAAATTCAGTGATTAAATAGTATTTTTGCTAAATTTGGAGACTAAAAAGTTGACATAGTTACAAATTCTGGGACTAAATAAGATTTTTGATAAATTTGAGAACTAAATAATAGTTTAACCAACAATTCAAGAACTATTAGTATTTTGCCTCCTTTTTTTAAGGTAAAATAATCATTTTACATACACTTCCCTTTCTCACTATCAACTTTCCTCTCCTGCACAAGGAACAAATCTCTGCACGAAACAAAAATTTCTATTCCCTATTCTCAAATTCATAGCAAACATAATCAACCACACTTCCATTTCCCTTTCTATATAAATTTCAGATAGGACCAAACTTTTTTTTTTGGCCTGAGATACGACCTAACTGTTTGAGTGATCTTTGGACAAAACAGAATCAAAGACCCTTTAGGCGTGTTCAATTTCTTTGGCTTGGAGGGCGTGTTCATATTTAACGATTAATTGATCTAATAAAATAATAATTAATATCTTAAAAATTAAATAATTGAAATAATATCTTTCAAAATCAAATCATCTATTATTCACAAATTAAATAATAAATGAACTAATTAATAATTCATGAATAAAATGTAAGTTTTCTCAGATATTTTTATGAGAAAATAGCATATTGATCGGAACACACGGCTTACGATTATCAAGTTTTCTTTGTTTCTTTTTTCATTTTTTTACAGCGCCTGTCAAAGTTTTAGAGAGTGGATCCTCTAAAGTAATTTTTTACATTTTTTGGTGGAGTTATGAGAGAGATAGAGAGAAAGAAAATGTTTTTTTTCTTGATTTTTTTCTCTCTCAATTTTCCTTCTCTCTATCTCTCTCATAACTCTACCAATAAATATAAAAAATTACTTTAGAGGATCCTATCTCAAAGTTTTAAATATTGTGACAATGAAATACCGGTTAGCTGGTCCTATAGCTACAAAATTAATTTGCATTAAATTGCAACGTTTATGATTGAAATACCGCAATCACAACTTAGTCCTTTCATTCTTATTTTTGAACCTTTAGTCCCTACCTATAGTTTCAAATCAGTTGTAAATTGGTTTCTTGCTCTATATATGGGTTAGAAGTAAAATACCCACTTATGGCAATTACGTAACTTCAAATTCATATATTTTTATTGATGAGTTATCACGCTTGCCCTAACTTTGCTAACTTTAAATTGGAGTGTCATAATTATTTTCTCATTTTAATTTTTAATTAAAAAAAATTCGTAAAGTATTTCCCGTACTCAATATTTAGCATTCAATTAATTATGTCTATAATATTTAATTAAGGTTAATTATATTCTCGACGTTTCATTTTACGGACACTTTTACCCTTCTCACTAAGACTATTAAAATATATAACAATTGTTTTAACCTTTAAACTAGAGGAAACCGTCGCTCTCTCTTCCTCTCTCTCTCTCTTGCAGAAACAATAACACATCTTATATTTTTTTCATTGAAATTTAATAGAAGGGGTTGTCAAATATGATAAATTTGACAATCTTTTTCTAATTTTCGTTTGTTTTTCATCTACTTTTTTTATTTTTCTCAATTCAATAAGTCAGATCTTTAGTCCTCAAATTTGGTAGTGGTTTTGTCCAAATTTATTTGTGGTTTCAATATTTTTTTGTGAAAGGTTTTGTTCCAATTATTAGATCAACTTAGATATGAGTATTTATGCCGAAAAACTTTCAATCTTTTATCAAATTGATGGAGAACCTAATAACATATACATCTTTGCATAACACAATTTCTCTAATATGCAGGAATGTAATAGTAAACATTTTGTTGACAACACTAAGATCGGTGGGGATTTTTATCCTAAAGATATCTTACTAATAGGATCAATTGTGTTTTTATTGTGCTTTTTTTAGTTCAACATCGTTTATAAATTATTCTTTCTCTGTATTATTGGGTTGGTGTTATCTGAACAATTGTAAGTGCCATTTGGCTTTTCTATAATATGATTTAGCTTTATGCTTTAAAAAGAATAGATAATAATTGTGACTTATGAGACATGACACTGTTAGAGAAAATTTCTTCTATTGTTGAAAATGCATTGATTCAACAAGTTTCAGAGCAAAATGATGGCAAAAAGGGTGTGACTAAGGTAATTATTTGCAAAATTTGAGAGATGAAGGTTAGGCATGCCATTTTTGCCGTCGTTTTGCATTGAAACTTGGCGAATCCACACATCTTCAACAATGAAAGAAGTTTCTGTTTACAAAAAAAAAAAACAATGAAAGAAGTTTCTCTATAATGATGTCACACTACGTAAACCACAACCATTATTTATTTTAACCGTGTTAGTGAAAATGGTAAGATTGCTAAAAAATAAAACATTGGAGACATAACTGATTGCAATGAAACTTTAAAAACATATTTGATCAAAGGTTTAAACGTTAAGGGTATCAAATATACTTTACTCCGAAACCTTGGAGGTATTTTTTGTTTCATATTCTAAACTGGCATTTTTTGTTTCATATTCTAAACTATAATTAAGCATACAATTCTTTTTAGGTTAATTTATTTCAGACTAGTAAACCTCCAATTAGTTGATTGAATTGGTTAATATGCATAATCAATTATTTTTTATGAATCATTTGATGTATGTATGATACTAATAATATGACCATTTTTTGAAAAAAAAAATACAATTACAAGTTTAGTAATTTGCTCTAATAAATGCACTTCTTATGAAACTAATAAACTTCAAACTGCACACAATTTAATTATAAAAGTCTAATATATAATATTACAATAATTTCATCCAATCTTTGTACAATATTACATTAAAGAATAAGAGATGGATGATATTTTAATTGTGAAAAACTGCAAAGTCACAGTGAATAAGCTAGTCTTTGTCTTTTGAATAGAAGTAGTGACATCAGTTTTCCAAGGTTATCCTTCCTGCTGTGCTTTACATTTTGCTTGGGTGAGTGCCTTCTCGCTAAGGGTACGTTCTTTACGCAGAAATGAAAATGGAAACAGAAACGGAAATGGAAACGGAATGCGTTTCCTGTGTTTAGTAGTAAAAGTTTGGTAATAGAAATGGAAAGGGAATGTATTAAAATGACCATTTTACCCCTTATATTAAAATAATAAAAAGAAAAGATTATAATTGTGTCAAATCATGTCAAATCAGAGGGGTATAATAGATATTTTTTATTTTCTTTTTTATTTTTTTTTTAAAATTGATGGTAATGAAAAAGTAAAAAATAAGTGGGACCCAGTGGGTCCCACCCATTCCATAGTTATTTCCATTGCCAATTCTTGTAAAAGAACATGGCCTAAATGTATTGAGTTTTTCTCATGTCCAAAAATATTTCTTTTTTAATAAGCAATTCTTAACCCGAGTTTGATCTAATCAGTTCAAAAAGCACCCAAAGTTGTACTAAATAATCCTACCATGCCCCATCAGAGATTTGTCCAACCCAATGAGGTCAAAAGTTCATAGATTCCATCGAATAAAGTACACTTTACATTTTAGTTAATAATTCAGGCTATTAATCAATTAAAATTTAATTTTATTACAATCAATTAATAAATTTATATCGTTAGTTGAAGTGCACTTCACGTGCATTTTTAACTGATCACAACTCTTTGAATTTTGAAAAGAAAGAAATGCACCTCGTCAATCACCATTGTATTCTCTATAACTCGATCACCTCTTGATTTGGTGCCTAAAGTAAGTAACAATTAATAGCATTACCAAATATTGTTATTTATTATTTGTAAATATTAATAAATAATAAATAAAAATATGAAAAAAAAATTTAGGCTAAATTTATTAAATATTTGTTATGAAATTCTTCTATTATAAGTTTATTTATATTTTTTTATGATTAGCAATATAAAATATTACTTTCTATATTCTCTTTTAACTATAATTAATTAAACATATATTAAAAAACTTAATAACAAAAATACAATGAATTTAACTCAAGTTTAATCCAAAAAATATTAAATTATAGTATCGAAATATTGTTAGCCACGCTTGGTATAAATGCACAGATATAAAATACTGTAAAGAAAGTATTGTAGGGTAAAGTACTGCAGAATAAATGAAAATACTGTAAAAAAAAGTGAGGAGAGAGATAGAGAGAAAAATTAGGAGAGAGAAAAATTAGGAGAGAGAAAAAGTATGATAAAAAGTGTGTTTGATATATATAAAGGGTTTTGCTAACCAGTGCCCTTAGGGCACTGGTTAAGGAAGCATTAAATGAGGTTAGGTAGTCAAAAAGTACATAGAAATCAGAATTTATATTAAATGTGTTTTTCTATTTTTCTTAAAGACACTAATACCCTCAACCTAGTATTTAATAAACATTCATAATTATATCTCAATAATATTTTTTATATTTATTTCTTTGTATTTATTTATATTGTTTTATTTTTTATTTATTGTGTTAAATATATTGGTCACGTTTTTATTTAATTGTTTTATATCATATAATAAGTTATATATCATATTTAATTAAAAAAGCATTTTTCGTAAAAAAAATTTAAAAAGCATTTAATAAAAAATAAAAGAATACAAATAAATACAAAGAAATAAATATAAAAAATATTATTGAGATGTAATTATGAATGTTTATTAAATAATAGGTTGAGAGTATTAGTGTCTTTAAGAAAAATAAAAAAACACATTTAATATAAATTCTGATTTATATGCACTTTTTGACTACCTAACCACATTTAGTGTCTTTAAAAAAAATAATAAAACCCATATATAAAATATGATATAAAATTTTTTGAAAATCATAAAATTACATATAATGTACTGTTTGCTCATCATACAAAACGCGCCCTTATTTAGATTGGTATTGTTAGCTCTTGTCCTTTCTCAATTCTCACCCTCTCTTGGGCAAGCGTGGCTCTTTCACATCCTCTCCCTGTAAAACCTCTCAAATCAATAGAGGTGGAGCTACCTTGGATCCAAAAATAAAAATAAAAATTGGAGCTACCCAGATCAGATCATGGCTTCTTCTGCTCCTTCTTCACTGTAAAACCTCTCAATCTAATACTAAACCCCCTTCAAATTCAAACCAATGCATTATTCAGTGGATTTGAGAAGGCTTTCGATCACTATATCTTCTCCTTTCCTATCACCCATCGCTCGCTCCTTGACCTCAGTGACACCTACAGCCCAACGCCACTATCTTCAAGACCATGACCCTCCTCAACCGCCGTTTTCACAGACCCAGAATCAACTACTATCTTTTGATCAGGGTCTGCTTAATTTGGTACCTTCTATTCTCTCTAGTAGGGTTCTAGATTCTTCTAAATGTAAAGCATTGATACCCCAGTTGACCCCTCATGAATTTGATGAATTGTTTTTTACTATTCACTCCAATATAAACCTCAAAACTACTCTCCATTTCTTTCATTTCGCTGCTGGTTCTTTGAAGTTTCCATTTACAGTTCGGTCGTACTGCCTTTTGGTTTGTTTGCTTCTGGGTTCGAATTTTTTGTCACCTGCCAGATTGATTTTGAGTCGTTTGATTGATGGAAACCTGCCCGCTCTGTTTGGTAACCATGATAATAGGCGCATTGAAATAGCCAATTCAATGTTGGAGCTCAATACTGTTACAGCTAGGTCATACGATGGATTGGATTTGTTGATTCATGTTTTTTGCACCCAATTCGAGAATGGACTTGATTCTGCTATTGATATCTTTTACTTATTGGCCAGAAATGGCACATTACCTTCTCAAAAAACTTGCAATTTGTTGTTGAGCTCTTTATTGAAGGCTAACGAACTTCAGAAGTGTTACAAATTGTTTGAAGTTTTTAGTCAAGGTGTTGTACCAGACGTTTACACATGTACTACTGCAATCAATGCATATTTTAAAGGAGGGAGGACAGAGGATGCAATTGGTTTGTTCTCGAAAATGGAGGAAATTGGTAGCTCACCTAATGTCATTACATACAATAACATGATTGATGGGCTCTGCAAGAGTGGAAGATTAGAAGAAGCATTTCAATTTAAAGCAAGGATGGTAAAAAGCAAAGTGAATCCAAGTCTTATAACATATAGTGTGCTTATCAATGCTCTAGTGAAGGTGGGGAAATTTGATGAAGCAAATAGCATTTTGTTAGAAATGTCCAACATGGGGTTTACTGCAAATGAGATTATTTATAACACAATGATTGAAGGATACTGCAGGAAGGGAAATATGAGTGAAGCACTGAGGATCAATAATGACATGTTATCTAAGGGCATAAAACCCAATTTTGTTACTTTGAATACTCTTTTAAAAGGTTTATGCAGGAGTAATCAAATGGAGCAAGCTGAGAAAATGTTAGAGGAGATATTATTGAGTGGCTTATCCATTAACCATAATGCCTGTTTTTCTATTATTCATTGGTTATGTAAAATATCAAGGTTTGAGTCTGCCCTACGACTTGTTAGAGAGTTATTGTTGAGGAACATCAAGCCTAGTGATAGCTTGCTTACCCCATTAGTCCGAGGACTTTGTAAGTGTAAAAAACATTCAGAGGCAATTGTACTTTGGTTTAGCCTTGCAGATAAAGGCTTTGCAGTCAATACAACTACCTCAAACACTCTTCTCCAAGGACTTTGTGAACAAGGTAACATGCAGGAGGTTGTCACTGTACTTAAAAAGATGCTTGAGAGGGGGTTGGTCATGGATAGGATCTCATACAACATCGTCATTTTTTACTGTTGCAAAGGTGGAAGAGTCAAAGAAGGTTTAAAGCTTAAGGAAGAAATGGAAAAGCAAGGACTCCAACCAGATATAGGAACCTACAATTGCATAATGGAGAGGTTGGTTGATATGGGTAAAATGGATGATGCTAAAATTCTTTTGCATGAAGGCAAACAAAATTTCGTGGTTCCAAATGTCTATACATATGCATTGATCATAAGAGGATATTGTAAGTCTGACAGAATTGAAGAGGGTGTAAACTTATTCAACGAGTTGGTTAATAAGAAAGTAAAGCTAAGTTCTGCTGTTTATAACATACTTATAGGAGCATATTGCAGAATTGGAAACATGATAGAAGCCTTCAAACTTCGTGATGCCATGAAAAGTAAGGGTATTCAACCAACATGTGCCACATATTCTTCTCTAATACATGGTTTGTGCAATATTGGCCGTGTTGATGAGGCAAAAGATATTTTCGAAGAAATGAGAAAAGAAGGCTTGTTCCCAGATGTTGTATGTTATACTGCACTAATTGGTGGTTACTGTAAGCTAGGCCAGTTGGATAGAGTGGGGAGTGTCTTGCAGGAAATGTCTTCCAACAATATACAACCTAATGAAATTACCTATACTGTTTTGATTGATGGGTATTGCAAGTTGGGCAATATTAAAGAAGCAAATAAACTTTTAGGTGAGATGATAGCAAATGGAGTGACACCAGATACCATCACTTATAATGCATTGCTAAATGGGCATTGCAAGGAAAGGAATCTACAAGAAGCTTTTCAGCTGTGTGATCATATGTCTAGTGGAGGGGTATCAATAGACGAAATTACATACACTACACTGGTTCATGGGTTTACACTAACAGTCAAGAGTAATTAAGAAAACTCTGCAAAGTTGGTTGGTACCTACCACAAATCTCATTGTTGATACTTGATACTGCTATCATTGTGCTCAATCTGGACACGTGGATTAAAAGCAACAACTAGAGAAGCATACTCTTACCTCATCTTCCTAATTGAAGAATAAGCTTCAAACCTCAGGTTGGTCATTTAAGAAAAAAAAATGTCCTGTGGTATGTTTTGCTTTTTATTTGTTGATGTCTTTTGTTATTGTTTGAATAAATTGATTGACAAATGTACTGGTGTCTGGTAGCCGGTAGGACAATAGCTAGCCTATACATTTTTTCCACATACATGAAAATTTTTGTATGGTCTAGTGGGCCCTTCAGAGGTCAAGTATATTCACAATCATGCTCTGTGAATGGTAGATCAATTTCTATTTTTATGACAGTAATTTGATTAGTTTTGTCATCATCACTGTGCTGATTTTAGTTGGAACTTAGAAATATGTTTTTTTTAATAAGATAAGGAAGGAAACTCTATTTTACTTTTTTTTTGGCTTTTCTTTGGGGAAAATAATTGTATATTTTTTTAAGATAAAAAGAAGGTAAATTTCATAGCCCTTCTGTGAAAAATAATTGACTTCAGGATGGGTTAACAAAGATGATTATAGTTGTTCATTGATAATAATCTATTCCTCCTCTTTGGAGCTGGTACTATTACCACATTCTAAAGATCATGTCAGGTTTTGATTCTACATGTAAATGGTTGGTTTTGTTGACTATGCCCAGCTATGTCACATTACTATATAAGTATCTATCTAGAAGGCATATCTATGTTTATGTGTTATGTTGCATTCTCTAAAAAATGTTTCTGAAATATTGGTATGTTTTGAAAATTTGAAATAACTAACACAATGTTGCTTACTGCATAACATTCATTTCTTCGATGTTGCTTTCGCAATGTGGAAAATTATCTATGGCTTATTTGCTTGTGTTCTAAATGCAGGCAACTTGAATAGTAGAATGTTAGAGGACGGCTAGTGCAGCAATAATTTAGTTGCTCCATAACCATCTGCCAGGTTGCATTCTTCTGTTGGTTTTTTCATATTCAATGGACTCTATTCCTATATTTATGTATTAATGATTTTTTGCTATTATTTATGGTGGCCTCATAACAGAATTTTTTACATAATTTTTTCCGTAGGTTTAGTGCTCTGCGCTCTGTATATTATTCTTTTTTCACAGGAGCTTTTGTCATATCATCACAAGTCCTTGCTTGGACAACAGATTTAGAATGATGGATAAATTAAGATCAAGTTTGGCCAAATTATGCATTTTTATTTATTTTGAAATGACTTTTTTTCAAATGAAGTTTCAGAAAAAAATTGTTGTAAGAGAGAAGTAGTTTGTGTTTAACAAATTTTTTAAAATTATGCTTTTGACAGTTAAATTTTGAAAAAGGATATGTATTTAAGAGGATAGGGAAAAAAATTTAGAGGATATAATTAATGATTTTGAGTAGGTACAATTTTCTTAAAAAAATCTGCTTCTACTTCTGCTTTCAACGAGCCTATCACTGAAAAGCTGTTTAAATTTTAAAAGAAATTTGGTCAAATACCTCTCTTTTTTTGAGTAACTATTTCTTTTGGAAAAATAATCAGCTTCTTCGTCCCAATAAGCGTAAACAAATAGTATATAAATCTTTATGTCTAGCATTGGAGACTTGAAGAAGCAAAATTTGGCTTGTATGTGCGAACTGTGGGGCAATCACTTTTCCTTTCTTGGATTTTTTGTGATGTTTTATGCTTTTTTTTAATGTTTTCTTTCTTTTGAAACCTATGTAGGTCTAAATTTACATTTTTTCTTCAAGTACCTGCTGATGGCAAGGATCAAGATTTCCAATCATCTACAATTCCACGCATCTAAGAATCCTCTATTTTACCATATAGGCTTAGAAAGGGTAGTTGGACGCAGATCAATCTTTGGTGCCACAATTCGCAGAATCTCAGCCTAAGTACTGCAGGAGCAAATTTGATTATGTAATACGTCTCTTTACTTTTGGTTTTTTGTTTTATACAACAGGAAATTTTATGCTCAAATACAACTTTATTTCCTTGAATTCTTGACTGTGGTAGTCCACAAGATTTCTTCATAATTTCCTTATCACGTAGCACTTGTATGAAAAGTGATCAGGGAACTCTTATCAAATTATCTCAAGCATCACATACACCACGCAAATTTACATTAATTTAAATGGGCATGTTTTAAAGCTCTTTTTTTTTTTTGGTGTTCATTAACGAACAGGATAGAGAAGAAGGTTAAACAATGCGCTGCACTAAAGTTGAAGATGAGAAGCAGACATAGGCTGGAAAATGGGGTCTACCTCAAGTGCAGCTGCCAGTTCAGGCCATAAGATAGCAGACACAGTCCATGAGCCATCACCCCTACCACTTTGCCTTTGGTTCATATAACCAACTCCAATCCTTTCAACCGAGGTATAGACTGTCCCTAGCAAGGGACTCCCAAACCCAAAATCCATTTCACTGACTGGAAACCTTCTTCCTGAGGAAACAACCAGGACTGGTCCTTCTTGACCCAATACTGCCTTTGCTAGCATCAAGCCAGGCCTATGGCATTCAACCCAGTCAATCAAATCCAAGAAATGAGCCTCATTGTTCACCTTTGAAATAGCCTCATGCACTATCTTAGCAGTTTCTGATATGGAAGCTTCTTTCAACTCATGAACCCTTGCCTCCCCAAAAGTCAAAGACAAAACATTACCAATGTAAGTTGACATGCAATTCCTACTACCCCTTCCTCCCATTCTCTTTCTTCCATCCACTAACCAACCCATCTTGCATTTCTCATAGCTTTGGTCAATTGTACCAATCATTATCTTCCATACATAGGCTGAGAAAGCTTCGATCTTTGTTCTCTTGGTACCATTAACCGATGCAAGTCTCTGAAGCATGTTAATACTTGATGCATTAATATGATAAAGGCGCTTAAGCGAGATGTGATTTGTAGGCATGTTCTGTATATCTTCCATAGTGCATTTGATGAAAGTGTGGTCCAAGAATGGGTGGTATTTAGGAGGGAAACGAGCTCGAAGGTGCCTACTATGGTCTGGTAGACTTGAAAGTGGCTTATTTTGAGCTATTTCAGACCATGAAGTTAAGAATTTACCAAAGGAACTTGCATCACCTAAGGCATGATCAAAAGTAAAAGCTATGGAAATGCTTCCACAAGTGTAATCTGTTACCTGAATTTGCAACGGGAATTTTGGTTGAATAGAGACTAGCTTTTCCTGGCAAGTCTCGTTGAGATTGTAGAAATCCAGTTTCTTCATTGGGATATTGGCGTGAGCTTCAATGACTAGAGCTCCATTGTTGTCACAGAAGATTTCAGGCTCACTAGTTTTGGGGTTTTGAACAATTTGGCCGGCAAAGGGGTAGTAGTAATCAAGTGTATGCGATAGAGAGCTCTTGAGAGACTCAACAAGAGCTCCAAAGTCAACTGATAGTTTTGGTCTGCCAAAGAAATAAATGTATGTCACAGGAAAACGACCTGAAAGAAGGTCAAGATTTGAGAGTGTGATTGATAATGGCTCTGGCAAAGGATTCATAGCTTTTACAACACTTTCCCCACTGAACTTCACTATCAATTTCCCTTGCATTGAGGTCTCAAAGTCCTCAAGAATATCTGGCATTTTTCACAGTAGGATGGTATATTGCTCTTGGAATTTCTCTATCTAGAGGCTTTTCTGAGATAAAAGGTTTATGTTGTAAGTGAACTGGCTTATGATGCTTATATATTGTGTGAGAAGTGCATTTTGGGAATTAGATTCAAAGTTTTCATTAAGATACCCTGAATTGAACATAGTGATCTCACCACACTATCTTTAGTGGTAGGTTGATATTTTGAATCCACCAATTATTGTTCAGATGGATCAATCATATTATATAAGAAAACTCAATCTGTCGTCAAGTTTGGCAGGCATCATAATTGTGGAATCAACATAATGCACCGGAAGCAGTTTTTATATATGTTTGTCATAAAGTTTTTCAATAAGAAATTGATATATATATATATATATATATATATATATATATATATATATATATATATATATATATGATTTATAGTCTATACAATTTATCTCTCATGGATCTATTTTAGGAAAAAAAATTATGAGTAAATTTATTATATTTATATTGGTGCGTAATCCTTGTATGGGTGAAATACTTTCTCTTTAAGCATTCTATCTAAAAATCTCTCTCTAAAAAATTATATTTTGTGACAACTAATTATATTACCTATATATTATAATAATTATTAAATGTATATTTGAATAATATAAAATAGTCATTTCCCCAAGTTTAGTATATTTTAAAACAATTTACTAAAAAATAAATTATTGAAACAAAAAATAAACAAATTAAAATATAATAGTTAATTTTCATGATATATATGTGTATATATATAGTGTATATCTATATTATAAGAACTCTAAAGTTTTCTAATTATTGATCAAAACGGAGAAGTCTTGGTACATAATTTTATCATTTTAAAATATAATGTTACAGTGGGTTTTCTAACTAGTTTGTCTTTCCTATCTTCGTAGTTATTGATAATGGCAGCACTGATTAGTGTTGAGTGAACTAGCTCTAGCAATGGAAGAAGGAAATGCTGGAGGACGATCATTTGTGAACAAGGTCATTTATTCCAATAAGAAATTACTTTATACAAAATTAGAAAAGATTCAAAGATGAAAGTTCAACTTTTTATTAGGAGGTTCAGCTCTTCATATCATTATTTTATAACTAAAAAAAAAAAAGAGTAAAGGAAATTCATTTTCCTACACTCCACTGAAATTCGTCCATTTCAATGCAACCTCAAGCAAAGCCTTTGTAGAAGAACCATCATCTTTCACAGCATTAACAGCAGCATCTTTTAGACCCTTCATTCTTTTCTTAATCTCTTCACCCTCTTCATCTTCCATCAAACACTTTATCACCTTTGCAATTTCATCCCTAACCACTATCCCATTTTCATCAACCTCTGGCCTCACTCCCACTTTCAAATCCTCACTTATCATGACAGCAGTCATCCTTTGCTCAGCGAAAAGTGGCCAACTTATAAATGGCACTCCTTTCTGCACACTCTCAAGCGTTGAATTCCATCCACAGTGACTCAAGAATCCACCAACAGAACTATGACTAAGAATTGGAATTTGAGGTGCCCAAGAAGGAACAACCAAACCTTGCTCTTTAGTCCTCTCTAAAAACCCTTGAGGCAAGAACTCTAAAGGATCCTCATTTTTTGAACCAAGATAAGCAGAACTTGCTATGTTACTAGGTGCTCTCAAAACCCACAAGAATTTCTTCTCACTTAGTTCCAAACCCAGAGCTAACTCATTGATTTGGTGTTGAGACAATGTCCCTCCACTCCCAAAAGACACATACAAAACAGACTTACTTGGCTGCTTATCCAACCATCTCAAACACTCCAAGTCTTCTTGCTTTGATCCATTGTATGTGATGGGTCCCACAGGATAAACAGGTGGGTTATTAGTACTGGTATTACTATTACCACCTCCTTCTTGTGTCAATGCTTTGATAGGTCCTTCTTCCATTTCCATGAAGCTATTAAGCAAGATGCCATCTACATTATACAATCTCTTCCCAAGTTGAAGAAATTGTTCATAAGCTTGGCTTGATCTTTCTTGAACTGGGTCTGGAAGATCTCTTCCATGGAGTGGGACACACCCAGGAATCAAGATGGGCTCTGACTGGTCTCTGAATTCACCTGAAATCATCTCATCAAGTTTTGGCATGTGAAGAAGAAGAGACAGAGTCATGGCAGGGGAAGCAAAGTAAACGAAGGACAAGGTGCTCAATTCTTTAGCAAAATCTAGTGCTTCAATTGCAAAAACATCAGCAACAAGTGCTGAGAAAGGAGTTTTAGAATTCAAGTCCCTCAAGGCATTGTGTAGAGATGGAAGGGATTTGGTGAGTACGAGGTTGATTTGGACAACTGGATCAGACAACTGCCACGTGTCATCTGTGGTAACTGGAGGAAGAAAAATGGTGTCTATGTTTGGAGGAAGAGTTTGAAGGTAGGCTGTGGAAGTAGTTGGGGGTGAGCCATGTGTGGGAATGATGCAAGTTATGTGAAAATGAGGATGGTAATGGATAAGTCGTTTGGACAATTCAAGAATAGGAACTAAGTGGCTGAATCCAGGACAGGGAATAACGGCTATGTAAGTTGTTTTCTCCATGGGAATTCTTAGCTTTCAAGTTTATGTTTAAGATTTGATGGGTTTACAGTTTATATATAGTGAAGTGATCATTCAGATTCATTGTCCATATTAGCAATGTTGGAGATTTTTTACAATGAGATTGGCTCATCAACTCACTTTAGCTCATAATAATTGTGTAGACTTTTTGGTGATATCTCATTTGGTGAATTATCTATGAGTTCAGGAGCTTGTTCTAATCCTGATTAGGTCCCATCTCTTCGCCTAAATTTTTTTCCATGAGAAAAAAGAGTTTCTTTTTCAGCTAAACTTAGATAAAATTTCTTATCCATTTATTATAAGGTTTTCTAATACAAAGTAAACATGCGACAAAAAAATTTTACTTGACGACCAATGACAATAGAAAAGAATATATAAGATTACTTTTATATGATCAATCATAAAAAAAAATATAAATTAAACATATAATTAAAAAACTTTATAATAAAGATATAAAAATTGTAGCTCTTTTTTAAATTAAGTTGAGGAAAGAGTTCATAGTATACAAAACTAAAGTTAGTTTGTGGCAGACAGTGCTTATTTTCTTCTTCCTAGTTTTTTCCGTCCTTTATTCTCCTTTTGATTTTAATACCCATAAATTTTAGGATATTTTACTGTAAAGGTCCATATATAATTGACGTGGTGATGCAAGCAATTACGCACAGAAGACTTTTTATATTGGGTTATTTTGTCCATCCATGGCGGCTTTGACTTATTTTGTATAAAATTTGGGATTTATCTTGCCAAATTAATCACACTCCAGTAATGTTTTTTTTTTAATTAGTATGCATATAAGGTGGTCTAAAATGTTCTTAATAACACAAATAATAATAAATCAAAAAATAAAAAATCCATGAAAAGAAATATAATTTAAGGTTTAAAGTTTCGGATTTATAATTTAGAATTTAAGATTTATAGTATAGAATTTAGGATTTACATGGTGATCATAAATGGAGCATTTTTATCATAAAACCTTGATTCCATTGAGCATACTCTCGTATAGGCCCAATAGTTTGAACAAAAGAAACTAATAGAGATAAGGTTTCTATATACTATCAATTATATATTTGTAAGGCAAATCTTTATTCATAATGCGCCATGATAGTTATTTAATTTCACCTTTTTATTCGGTGCCAAAAGCAGTAGACAAAATCTGAGTCATTGAATAGATCGTACTGTATTTTTCCGGGTTTTCGGGTTGGGTCTTAAAAAATGTCCGAGCCCGACTTATATTTTGGGGACTTTCAGGCCGGGCTTACATAAAATTGCCCGAATCCGGCTCGTATTTTTCCGGGCTTTAAAAAATGCCAGAGCCCAACCCATATTTTGCGGGCTTTCGGGCTGGGCTTACAAAAAATTGCCCGAGCCCGGCCCGTATTTTTCCAGACTTTTAGGCCAGGCTTTACAAATGCCCGAGCCCAACCTGTATTTTTCTGTGCTTTCGGGTCGGGCTTTAAAAAATGCCCGAGTCCAACCTATATTTTGCGGGCTTTTGGGCCGGGCTTACAAAAAAATTGCCTGAGCCCGGCCCGTATTTTTTCGGGCTTTAAAAATACTAATTTTTATGTAAATATATAATTTTATAATTATTTTTTTAAAAAAATATATTTAGAAAAAAAAAATAAAAAAGTGGTCTGCGGGCCAATATGGGTAGTGATGGTAGGTAATGAATGGTGATAAGTGATGGGTAGGGCCCAGGTACTACCCAAGTTTTAGTCCAAGTATTTTTAATAAAGTGGGTATTTGATGGGTAAGGCCCAAGTACTACCCATACCCAATTCTTAATGTTGGGTAATTGACCCATGGACTTAGGCTTGGGTAGTCTCATGGGCTACCCAGACCATGAGCAAGTCTACCTACAATCTTGTTTTATAAAAAAAAGTTTTGATGATTCATTTTTATTATAACACAGGAAGTGTTTGTATATTTGTTAACTCAGTGTACAAAAGTACATTTGTCATCCTTCTAAGATTATGTTTGGTTGAAAAAAATTATGGAATTGGAATTAGAATTGGATTATAAGTGGAATTGGAATTGAATTATTTGAATTGAAAAAGTGTGTTTGGTATGAAAAGATGGAATTGGAATTAAATTATTTGAATTGGAATTAAATTATTTGAATTGAAAAAGTGCGTTTAATATGAAAAGATAGAATTGAAAGTTTATAAAAGAATGTGAGGTAAAAAGACTAATTTGCTCCTTAATAAATATTAAATAAAATTAACCAAGCTTGGTTGGTCTAGTGGTTAGCTCACTAGGTCGCTTAAACAAGTGTTGGGGGTTCGAATCCCACCTTGTGTATGCAGCAATCAATTGGCCAGCGGCAAACCCTTAAATGGAGCTCAGATCCGTGGAGGATTAGTCCTTAGCCTGTCGGGCTGGGGGATACCTTGGGAAACCAAAAAAAAAAATTAAATAATTATTTTTTTAATTTTATTTTTTAGTATATAATTACTTTTTTTATATTCATTATAAAAAATAAAAAATAGTAAAGAGAGAGAGAAAGAAAGTAGGGACAAAAATGTCTTTTAACCCAATTCCACAAAATTTATCTCAATTCCTCAAAAATACCCTACAATCTAATTCTACAATTTACACACCAAATTCTAAAAAATCAATTCCACGTAATTCAATTCCGATTCCACATAACTCAACCAAACTAAATAATTCCTAGAATATTGTGCAATTACATGTGGAATCCAATTCCACGTCCAACCAACAAAATCCACTTTATAGAATTGAGAATTGGATTCCCTGAAATTGTCTAATTTCATAGAATCCAATTCTCAATTTTAAGAAGTGAACCAAACACTAAAAAATTGTTTTTTATGGAATTGGGATTCCAATTCTAGCCAAAATTTTGAATCAAAGGCAGCCATAATTTCAGATCAATTTTATAATCAACTCTGTTTTATGTATTTTACAAATGGCTAAATTTTATACTAGAATACTTAAATATTTATTATTATCCGTTGTTATTATTTAATTACATGAACATTTTACAAACTTGTAAAAGTTTAGTAACAGTAGAAAGATATGAATCAAGTATGACTCTTACACTACTCACTTAATCTCAGAACATGGCAAACATTAACTACTAACGACCCACTTGTATGGTTTCACTTAACAAAGCTTGTGAGGTTTCTGATGAAGTAGGAAAATCATACTTAGGAATAGGCATATTTTTTGGAATATGAGGTAAATTGGCCTCAAAATTAAGCACTTGAATTGCTTGTCTCATTGATGGCCTCAAGTTTTGATCAGGATGACAACACCACAACCCCAAAACCATCAAACACTCCACTTCTTTCTCATTATAATCTCTTCCCAATCTCTCATCCACTGCCATAACCACTTCTTCTCTCCCATAGTGATCCCATACCCACTTCACCAAACCCTTTTCTCCATCCTTATCCTCCACAAATTTCATAGCTTTCCTTCCTGTGGCAATCTCCAACACCACTATCCCAAAACTATACACATCTGATTCCTTACTAGCCCTGCGCGTACTTACATATTCAGGTGCCATGTAAGCAAGAGTTCCAGCTAATCCCGTCGTTTCGTGGCCTAATTCGTGGTCCATAAGCTTCGCTAGCCCGAAATCACCAAGCTTGACATTAAAACTTGAATCTAGCATCACATTGCTTGGTTTGATATCTCTATGAACTACACATTGTTCACATTCTTCATGAAGATATAGCACAGCTGAGGCCAATCCAGTAGCTATCTTGTGCCTTAAGCTCCAAGAAAGAGTGCTTTTCTTCCCAAATAAATGAGAATCAAGGCTTCCATTTGGCATGAACTCATAAACAAGTAGTAATTCACCTTTCTCATCATGACACCAACCTTTGAGTTGCACAAGATTTCTATGCCTCAGCTTGCTTATGACCTTAACCTCAGTTAGGTACTCTTTTTTCCCTTGTTTGGACCCTCTTGAGATTCTCTTCACTGCAACTGCTAAGTCTAAATCAGCAAAGTAGCCTCTATATACATCACCAAACCCTCCTTGACCTAATTTCCTATCTCTAGAGAAATTATTTGTAGCCAATAAAAGCTCTTTGTAAGAGAACCTTCTAGGCCCTGCTCCTCTTTCAAGATCATCATCATCTATAGATGTTAAGCTTTTCCTTTCTCTAGATCCCCTTTTTCTCCTTCTCAATATTGCACATGCTGTAAATGTAACCCCTCCTAGGATCAAAACAACCCCTACAATTGACAAACTCACCACTAATGTTGTCTTCTGTTTTGTGTCCTTTCCACTTTGAGTAGTAGTAACATTTGTCATGTCCAAAGTGGAATTGAACTCCCATGATTGAATCACATGTCGTTCTACATAACTAGCTGTTGCAGCAGAGAATCCAACGGTGACCCATTGAGGCAATACTTTGATCAAATCAATGGTATAAGACAGAGTAGTGTTCTGTTCAGAAACAGAGGATGTTCTGTATTTCCATGAAACACTTAGATTCTTAGTACTTGCCTTGTAAGTAATCCACACATCAGCAGTTTCACCACTATGAAGGCTAGCATTCCATGGAGTATACACTGAAGAAGATACTGCATTGATGTTGATACCCACATGACCACCTACACCAAGAGGGTCCCACTCAACATTTTCAAAGGTATCAAATTCAACAAGAACAATGTGGTTCTGAGAAGAATCACTAGTGGTAGTGTTGAATAAGCCTAGGAATCCACCAGCTGAATTGGGAGGGATTTGGAAACCAGAAGGTGCGAGGAAGAAGGCAAGTCCAGCAGCATATTTGGAAGCATTTAGAGTGTCAATGAAGAAGGTGAAGTGGGTTGTGAAATCTGTGAGTTTTCCTGAAGCGGAATCCCAGATTTGTATGTCTTTGGAATAGATTATCGATCCAACTTGAAATGAATATGTGATTCTGTTGTTTAATTCGGCTGCTCCTACACGAGGTACTGCATCTCCACGATATAGGATGGTGGGGTCGTTAGGATCGAAACGAGGGATTTGGAAGTGAATTGAAGAAGATGAGAGAACGAAGAAGAAGAAGAAGGAAAAGAAGAACAGAGGAAGGGTGTGACTATGAGAAGACATGGCTTGAAGTTGTGAAGAGCTATGGTCAAGAATTTGGAGTGTGGACTATTGTTTATAAACATCTGGGTTCTTCTTCACCAACTTTATTATTACTTCAAAATATGTGGTTACTTGTAAATTAAAAAAATTTGGTTGAATAGCATAATTCTCGTCATACTTATCATTTCATTCAATTTTATAATTTAAAATATTTTGTAACTTGGTCCTTACACTTAAACTTTTGGAAGGTACGATGATGTGTTGACTATTACTAAAATAATATATATAATAATAAAAATGAACACTCAACTTTCCAGGTGTAATTTGATGTTGCAGTTTTTCTAACTCATTATATATATAATAATAATAATAGTGTTGACTTTCATTAGTAGTCTATGCTTGGAAGTTGAGAATTATTATTGTTATTATATTATTTTACCATTATATATAGCCAGCGAGAACATGAATTCATAATCAAAATGGATTGAGATGTTTGACAATTTCATTTTGGGAGTAATATGTTGGAAGATATATAAATAGCTCGATCGTGGGGTACTAGCTAGGTACTATAAGTCATTTAATTAAACACTTTAACATGTGATATCAAGAGGAGATTAAGGTCATTTTTCTATTATCATTAGTTGATGCATGCACGTAAAAATAGATTAGAGTTTTTCTTTAACATAAATTACGACATATCATCCACAAATGGGTTGACTTTATTTGTATTGGCCTGTATATGGAGCCTTGTAAACAACCAATTTAGTCATAAGGTGACTTTATATTTATTAAATTGAGTTGGAGATTCAACTTTGAAAAATGAAATAAACAAACTTTGGGCTATGTTGAATCCAACCAACAGAAGCAAGGAAGAAGGGAATTATTCCGAGTACAAAGTTTTTTTTTTTATAACTTATACCAAGTACAAAGTTGAACTTCAACAAATTCATAATAATTCATTAACTATAATCCAGCTTAATATTTTTGCATATATAATTTCTACTTTGAATAGAAATCTGAGGAGCATTTATTAAATGAATTTCATAACAAAAATATATATGGATATTTTGGATTTGAATTCTCTTAATTTCTTAGTAAATAGTAATATCAAAAGAATGGGCAAAATTTAAAACTTTTTAAATTATAGAGATTTATTACGTATTTTTTTAAAAAAAATACTTATAAGGACCAAAATTAAAATTGAGTGAAACTATATAGAGTCAAAGAACAAATTAACCAATTTCTTTTTTTTTTTCAAAAAAAAAGGAAAAGGGAAAGTTTTTTTCATGGTTACTTTTAAAGTGAAAATCCTTATGAAAGCTTTTTAAAAAAAAAAATCCGAAAGTGTAATTAGAATCTGTATAATTAAGATGTGACTTTTCAGGCTTGCCAACGGCAAGTTTAGAACTGATCTTATACTTGAAACGGGAAAAAAAAAAGAACAAGAAAAGAAAAGTACTTTAGTTCATAAATTAAATCATAAATAATTATGTGTGCCACTACTACATAATTAAGTTTTAGCAGCAATTTTTTAGTAGCTTTTTTAAACATTGCTAGTAAAAACAATTGTTTTAGACTGCAACTATAAACCTTACCTTTAGGCGCACTTCTTTGCAACCGCTAGAAAAGACTTTTGCTATTCTGACAGTTGTACATGCTACTAAAAATAAAACAAATTTTTTTAGTAGAAAATATTGTGTAATAATGTAATATTCCGAGGCCAAATAAAAAAAATGCAATATTCCTTTCTCTCCCATCTCGATTTCTCCCTGGCTTGACGCCTTCACTCATCCCTTCCCTTGCATCTCTGATCTTGAAATTTGTATGAATAGCATATTGGCAATCAACGTAGCTTGATCTGGATTCAAACAAAGTTTTTCACAGATCTGAGAAAACTTTGTCTGGATTCAACTATACCTTATTGATTATATTCACCATAACAAGTGGATCATTCTTTTTGTCTCTCTTAAGTATTCAAATTAAATAAAAAAACACATTTTGAATGGATGATCGAAATTCCATTGTTATGTAAAACATTCTCCTATCTAGACGTATATTAGGGTGTGTTTGGTAAGAAAAAAATAAGAGAGAATGATGAGAATGAAAAAAAAAAGGAAGGAACGAAAATGTTATATCAATATGATAGCTTCTAGATGCTCATTTCTACAATGCAGCGTATTCTCAATTTTTCCTCCAAAAAACAAATTGTTTTCAATTTGTTCCCTATGTTTGGTATCCGTTTAATTAGTCAAAACCAAACATTTACTTTATTAGATCCGTTAATTATTTAAACAACAATCAAATAAAGGTATCAAATTGATAATAATTTGTTTTGTGAAGAACTAAATTCATAACGATTTATTTTGTAAGGGACTAAATTGAGAACGCAAACTTGGAGGGACCAAATTGAAGAAATGAACACGACCAAAATAGGGTTTTAGATCTTTTAGTAAAAATAAACACCATCCCTAGGTGAATCTGAGTTAGATTTGGTCCAACTCTATACTCTGTCACTCTCATCTAATTCTAGAATTTAAGAAAATAAAATTACATGATTTTTCGCCATAATCTGAAATTTGAAAAATACAACAATTAACTCAAAATTGTACATTTTACATTGACTGCTTCCAATTTCACATTACATGCATCCATCGGATTCATATTACAATCACAAAGCTGAAGAATTCATAGCACAGAATCACATATATGTATATAGAATCTGCAATTCTCCGCTGTGATGGATGATTGTTTCAAAGAGTAGTATCTCCTTTCTTCACCATTTTCTGGAAAACAGAGAAAAGGAGGTTTTGAAATGCCCACAAACAAAAGTTATGTTGTGACTTGTGATTAAGCATATATATATATATATATATATATATAGTCATAGATCCAATTCAAGTTCGATCTTCTTATTAAGCATAATTGAATTTGAATTCTCAGAGATTTATTTGTGACTCACCTAACATGATCTTGAAACACATGGCAAAAGCGTCTGGGATGATCAAGATGAGAGCCATCATCGAAATTCTGAGAGTAGCTAATAGGATCGTATTGGATCGAAGTAGGCTTAGATGATCCATACAGAGAACTCTTGCTTTCCTTCATGAATTTCCTCAGGATTCTTCTCCACCTTCGTCCCCTCTTGCTGGGGTAATTGTTATGGATGCGAGAGTACCTGAATTCCTCCGCCTCGTGCACCGGAAAACACGACGGCGACATCATGCAGCCACTGCCAGAGAAGTATGAGGATCGCTGCACCGTGAGATCTTTCTCCATTGGAACACAGATGTGAATTGTGAATATGTGGTGTAGTTCAGTTTTGTTTTTTGAACCCTTTGCTTCTTTAGCTTCTCATTCAAGTGTTATGATGAGTTGGATGAGGTTATAGTTGTTAGTTGTTACCATTCATAGCTAGCCAGTACGTACTATAATGTAGAGGACCATTTATTCTTTATTGTTACTTTCAAAATGTTCTCTGTTTTTTTACTACCTTTGTCAATTTTTATTTACTCTGCTTTCACAGTATATTATTTTGTTTTTGTTTTCCAGTGTATTCTTCAATTGGAGTCAATTTTATTCAAGACATTGTTGAGTATTAAATGTGGACACATCTTGCATTCAAACATGAGTTTATAACATTGTGATGTGTAATGGACTAATTCCTTCAACTAAACTCAACTTCTGTTGATCTTATCATTCTCAACGACAAAACATTAATTGAAATTTGAAAAAAGCACCACAGTTGCATCAACCCCCATTCACAAGACCTAGATGTATAATGACATGATGTGATTGAACATTTGCCATAGTTGAATTATTTGATAAATTTAGGTTTGATGGGTTGTTACCGAGTCACACAAACTCAATTGACAAATAAAGTTTAGATACACGTGTTGTGCCGCATCATTTATAAATTGATAATTAATCAATAATATTCATTCATTTATTGTTATTTTATGTATCACGCGGGCTCTCTAATTTAAAAAGTAAAGAAATATATTAATATTACTCAAATGACAGCCGAGAGTTTTTCCTCAATTGGCATGCATGTCACCAATTAAGGGATCTCAATCCCAATATATAGTTAGATGGACCTAACTATAAAATTTAGGTGAAAAATATTCTGAACAAACCATTCATAAAGTAAAGGACATCAACTTTTAAATAACATTAATAGAGTGATAATTATAAACTATACATACATATATAATATAAGAATGGGGCATGTGATATTGGTACAAAACGCAGCTCCACTTGCCACAGAAACTACCAACTATGTAAGTGGGACAAGGTAATTAATCTTGTCGTCTTTCTGAAATTTAGTGAAGAATCTGATGCATGATCGACATGACAGTGCTACTACAAAAATATTTCTCTGTCCCTTGGTTTTGGTGCCAATCTCTATCTTGGATTCCTTTCACTGCACTTCTCATCACTAATTATTTTACGTTAAACTCTAAATTAATGACCAAAGATATCTAATTTCACCTGTTTTGAAATGTGAAGAAAGTGTGTTTGAGAGTAGTCAAAACTGGAGGTTATGGTAATTCAAATTGACATGTGTGAAGAAGAAATGGATAGGTGATAGGCATTATTGATGTTGAAGTTGTATGTTTTGTCGTGACCAACATAGACAATAGTCCAAATGGGGCCAAGAATCTTGTGCACATGTTGCGCAGAAGGAGGGATAGGGTTTGGTTTTGGGTTTGGGTTTGGCCACATGCATGCACTATAAGGATTATATAGTAAATCAATATGGTAGGCCTCTTCCTTTGCCTTGGTTTTTTGTGGTTAATGTGCATGGATGATGAAGTTAAGATTTGAAGTTTGAACTCCGATCTTGGTATTCAAATCTCCATCATGCATGTGTGGACGATCTTGTTCCAACTTCCTAACCAAAACATTCCAAAACCAAATTCAAGTCTAGGTTGGTGAGCTAACCATCCTTCCTGGATTTATTAAATACCAATTTTTTTTTTTTAAAAAAATGGTCTTAGGTTGTTCCACTTTCTATTAACTATTTAATTAATGGATTATGTAGTATGCTATAATTGGTCAATGCGACCTTTTTTGACTTGTACGATTACAAATCCTATGATTTCCAATCAATGGTGGTGGTGGATGTGGCATACGTGCTTTTGTCGGATGGCATGCTTCGAGATTATCAATTGGAAATTGCAATTGTGACATCAATCTCTGATCCAAACAAAAGAACTCGATTTCAATCCAATAAATTATTATTATTTTTCCCATTTAAAGCTGAATTCAATGGAGTACAAAACAAAAGGAGAAGCAACAAACCCAAGCTAACCACAGTTTGCAACCTTCTCTCACACTCAATTATTCTCATCATCGCAAAACCATTCTTGTTTACTAGGGTACGTTCATTAGACAGAAATGGAAATAGAAATAGAAACGAAATATATTTGATGTATTTAGTAGTAAAAGTTTGATAATGGAAATGGAAAAGGAATGTATTAAAATGATCATTTTATCCCTTATACTAAAATAATAAAAAAAGAGAATTATAATTGTATCAAATCAGAGGGGTATAATAGATATTTTATATTTTTTTTTAAAGTTGATGAAAATAAAAAAATAAATGGGGCCCACTAGACCCCACCATTTCTATTAGCATTTCTCGCTAATGAACATGCCCTAGAGGTGCATCAATTTGATGAATTATCTAAAAGTATTATGTATAATTTTCTTATGAGTCTAGCTAAAGGCTTATCCTAACCTTAGATCATCCATTCACTTAAATTTTTCTCTACCCAAAAAGAGAAACACGCTGAATAATGAGAGAAGATAGTAAGCTAGTTAGAAAGATAGCAAGTCACTTAAATTTGATGAGTTATCTAAAAGTTATTTAATTATTTGTTATAAAGTTTTTTTAATATATAAATAAGATATATGATAAAAATTATGTGTATGATCAATTATAAGCAGAGGAAGAATATAAAAAAATTAAATATTACATAATTAATCATTAAAAAATATAAATAAAATCTATAATTAAAAAAAATTTATAATGATGGGGAAAGATATCCCTAGCGATTTAGCCTGACAAATAAAGTATGGGAACTTGTCTTTTAAACCCCTGGTTAAGGCCCATAAATGAGTTGGGTTGAATTGAAGGATGCAAAAGAAATCAACTTGGCCCATTTCAATGAAAGCCCATTCCTGAACTTGGGCAGTATCATTTGCACAACCAATGTATCAAAACGACATAGTTTCTGCATGAACCTCCAAATGGATTAAATAATTGAGTAGTTAATTGTGAAAACTACAGTCTAACAAAACAGCAGATACGGTACCTTCACGCTTTGAAGAAGTGGTGGATATGGTATGATGGGTGGGTTGTTCTGAGATCTCTCCACCATCATTTGAAAACAATTTGATAATTTTAAAACTTATACTGGAGTTAATATATCATTTTTATTTTTAAAATATAATTAATTAAGAAATCTTGTATATTTCAAAACCAAATCAATAATTTATCCTAAAAACTTTTAAACCATAAAAATATAATTATAAATTCTTTAAAAAATATATATATAAAAATAAAACTATAATCTATCAAACGGAACCCACTTTCTTTATAGGTCCATTTGGTTCGTTGCAAGGAAGGATATAATCTTTTTTTATAATTTGATATTTTTTTAATATTTTTTTTATTAAACATACATTTATTTTTGTAACGTGATAAAATTATATTTTTATTTTTATTTTTTTATTTATTTTTATTTTATTCTCACTTTTAATACAAAATAATACTATAGAACTATTAAGAGTTCAAACTTACCATCTATCAATTGTTAGATCTATATAAAGATGTTGACAAAATACTTTTTCTTTTTAAAATATAAAATAACACTGATCTCAAGATAGATTCAACGGCTTGCAATTGATAAGCTTGAGCTATTGATAGCTCTAAATACTCACCTTTTATTAAAAATAAAATAACTATTTTATTCACTTTTATTCTATTTATGTTACATTCCTATTCTTATTTCCTCCTACATTTTTATTTTTATTCACATTTTCTCAATAAATCAAGTAACCAAACCAGCCCTAAAAAACCGTAACCCACTTCATCCTACCATTTACCAATTTCTACGCCTTTTTCTGCAATGTGGGTTAAGTAGCCACTGACCGCCATTTATCGTTGACCCCACCTTCAATTTCACTCCAAGTTTTTAACTTTGAATCTGCAAAGAAAAGAAAATCCCAAGACCAAATCCAACTGTGACATCTTCTTCCTCTCGTCTCTGCATTTATAGGTAGTGGATAGATTTGGAAGATGGCTCGTGCAGGAGGGATCACCAACGCAGTAAATGTGGGAATAGCGGTACAAGCTGATTGGGAGAATCGGGAATTCATCTCTCACATTTCTCTTAATGTTCGTCGCCTCTTTGATTTCCTTGTCCAATTTGGTATGCCCATTTATTTTCTTTCCTTTCTCGCAATTTCACGTTTCTGGGTATCCTACTCCATTCGAATTAAGCTTTTGTGGATACTTTTTCTCGTTTTCATTAGGTTTTCTAATCATTTTCGACTGTTTAGTTAGTTTTATATTGCTTCAGAGGATCTGTTTTTTGGGACTCTTCGGTTTCACCATGAGCTGAATTTAATAGATTTTTACTCTTGGCTTCAATGAAATTTTCTGTGTTCATGGATTATCTCTATTGTAACTTACTTTGTGATTCAAAATTGGCATGAGTATGAGCTCAATCTCAAGTATTACTTAAGCTTGGACCATAGTTAGTTACATTTTCTTCTACTGAACCAAAGAAGAATCAAAATTTTCTGTGGATGTAGGGATGCCAAGTATCCATTCGCCCAAGATTTTGATTTGAGACATCACAACGATATATATTGCTATGCATAATCTGTTTTTATTTAATTATTATTTTTTCTTAAAAAAAAATCTGTTTTGTTTCACTCATTCAGAGGCTACAACAAAAAGCAAATTGGCATCATTGAACGAGAAGCTTGATGTATTGGAGCGTCGACTAGAACTCCTTGAAGTTCAAGTAGGCACTGCATCTGCCAACCCTTCCCTCTTTGCCACATGAGGTTTGCTTGGAACTTGTTGTTATTCAGTTTTCCTGTAAGCGCTCTCAGCCTGTAATATGAAAACCAGGACATATGTTTTGATCTGTAAAATGATTCAAAAGTGAAATAACTGTGTAGGTCTAGCATAATCCTTTATGATGTAAATCTAGTTCTTGATTGGAAAGTTTCTGAATATGATATAGCTACCCCTACCCTGCTTATAGGGATCAGTATCACTATATTCTATGTCATTTTTTATGGGTTTTGACCTTCGAGCATTTTTTGTGACTAAGGACTAGCAACATCAAAGACAACTTCACGTCTCATGTTTTTAGCTTCTTAGTCCTTTACCAACGCCTTCAACTTAGTCCAGTCTGTTGCAACCATGTGTTTTTCTGACGTACACTTGATAGTTTATATTGAAACTTAAAACCTCTTTCATATTCCCCTATAAAACTTGCCATCGTTGTTTTGTTTTTAAATTGCTTTCACTTATCGTGATGGTAAGGTCTTTCTTTTGTGTAATTGAATCATGAACCCTATATAGACTCACAAATCACAATTGCTTCATGGATGCTTTTGGGAGATGGAGACAAGAAGCAAAATAAGATAATGGAAAGTATACTTTCATTAATCTAGTCATCTAGAATTTTCACCTTTTGCAGATAGGAAAGAGGAAGCTCTTATTGTTGAAAGAATTTGGATATCTTCCCCTAGTTAGTAATAGTTTTTGTGGTAGGAAAAATGGTAAGGATGATAGGTACTCCAACTAAAACTAATGGTTAGGGGGCCAGTGGCATGTGTGAGATCCATATCAATATTTGATAGCATACTAATTTGATATATTACAGTTGGAGTTAAAAGGTTTTAATTTACATTGAAGCAGATAATTCCACCATGACTAAGTTGATAACTGTATCCATCCTAAGCTTGAGATTTGTCATAAAATGACGGCAAAACAACTTGGATATGGAGTGGGAATGGCCTCTCACTAAGTTATACAAGATCTCAAGATTGAAAAAATTCTCAAAAAGTAGTCATTTTCTTTTGGTTGTGATAGCCAATATCCCATTTTGATTTTCTTCATTATACCTGATCTATTGTTATTTTTTCTTTTCTTTCTATCCAAAAAAAATTATTATTTTTCTTTTCCAGTTCCCTTTTAAGGGATTTTATGCTGCCCCAAACTTCAATTCCTTGAGAGTTGAGAGATTGAGTTTGACAAATTCTTACTAATGAAACAGCCTCATGAGCTAGAAGTGCCAAGAAGCTTCATAGTCATATCATGGTCTAGTCTTCTGATCTTCTTAATATACAGGAATACGAGTTAAACTTGGACCTTTTTTTTCGATAGATTTATCCTCCTCCATAAACTGATAGCGTTGTAAATTTACCACTGCTTTTTAAATGACAATAAAATACACATGCACTCCATCGTATATCATATATTCTCTTATTTCAACTTTGAGAGTTGTCCCTTGAACTTTTGGTGTTCGACCCCATAGTTATTAGTATCCTACGATTCGCGATTCGAATCCTACGATTCGATTCGATTCAGCATCAAAACGATACGTATCGTTAGACGAATCGTTTGATGACCTGAATCGATGCGATACTCACCGGAATCGTACGATTCGATTCGGAATCGCGAATCAAACGATTTCGGCGATTCGGAACAGCAACCTTAAAACAAGGCTGATTAGGCTGTGTGTTCATGAAGCTTCATTATATAGTGTTGCAACATTAAAACAAGGTTTAGACTAAAGCAGAACAGAGCATACTTTATTGCTAACTGTGCCTATAAAATCTAAACAAAAATACATAAAATAGTTGACTTCCTATTCAGACTTTATTGCTGCTCTTGCTATATTATCTATTGTAGTATTATGTGTTAAAAAAAAGATTTTAGAGTTCAAACTAAAGCAGTAAAAACAGAGCATACTTTCATATTTCATGTTCTAACATACAATCCCTTTTTCTAGCAAATCTCTATAGTCACACCCACATACTTTTTTTCTTTCTCACCAAGTCAGAAGCTTATACTTATACACTTAAAAAAGACTCACACACCTCACAAGTGCTTTTCTTCTCTCATCTCTCTCGTCACTTCAAGAATGATAGAGGAAAAGGCATTCAAATTCAAAATACTAATGAACAAGACATTATTGGAGATGATGAAGGGGGTAATGAAGAGGAAGAAGATGATGGAATAGTCATGTTAGATGAAGACAATGATGATACTAGTGATAGTAGTGATGTTAATCTAGAAGAATAGGACTAGGAGATAATTAATTTTAGCTTTGTTTTGTCATTTATGACTTTATGTGAGACTTATCTAGTTTTTTGTCATTGATATAATATACTTTAGACTATTTTTCATTGTGGTCCTGAATCCTACGATTCGATACGATTCACGATTCACGATTTAAAAATTAGCTTAACGATTCACGATTTGAATCCCGATTTGACAATTATGTTCGACCTGCTTTTCTTAGTCTATGCCTACCTAGCTATATGTTGATAGCTTCATTGAATGCCTTGTTAATATTTAGAGTTGAAACATTGAATCACAACGAAATTATCTAGGGCGGTCTTTACTAGTCAATTTAGACTTAGTAAAAGAGTTTGCCATCAAATTTTTCTACACCATATTGTTCATTTGCATTTTGGGGCTCAATTTTTTTGTTTTCTTCGTGCAGAAAGTAGGTTGAGAAAGAAAGAGAATAATAGCTTCAAAGTGTAGAGAATTTCAGAAAGTGCATTGAGAAGTTTTTCTTTCTTTTTTCGTTTATAATCAGTAACAAATTAAAAGAATTACTTGTCATTTACTATCTCTTGGCTGTGGGAGGGACAAGTTTTAGGTTGTGATAGTTGATTCTGTTGTAGACGAGTAGGGATTGGATCCTCCAAGGTTGTCTATGTATTAGATACATGAAAGTGCTACTTCCACCGCTCTCCACATTGCCTCTGCATCATTGATCTTTTCCCCCCTTATGTGTATGATTTTGTCTGCATGCAAAGTTGACTCTTGGTACCTAGTGCCTACTTACATATAATTTGGTGATTGGTTAGAGTGGTAGGTACTCTATTTTTTTCAAACAAGATTTTAGGTTTGAGTCTTGTGTATGAAAAAATCTTTGCAGGAATAGCTCTATCTCCTTTATAGAACCACCACTAGCTTGAATCAAATTAGACAGAGTCCATTAAAGTTCCAGATACAAGTGTTTTCGACTAAAAGAAGAAGATATAATTTGGTATGCAAGGTAGTACGGAAAAATTCTGTTATTTCATTATGATTACAACAACAAAGTATAGAAACTGTTAACAATGTACGGAAGATATAATTCGGTTTAACAATGTAGATAAAGTTTATAGAAACTGTTCATTATGATTACAACAACAAAGTATTCTTTTCATTAAATAAGTTCGTTTATATAAATCAAATAACAACAACTTGATCTATGATCTTAGCTTATTTTTATGGTTAAATCTATTCGAATAATTTCTTATTATTGGTGGTCATAATTATTAGAAAGAAAACTTGGGCTTGGACTACACCCGTTGAACCAAGTTCCACTTATTTCGCGGCCTGTGTATGTTGAGAGGTTCTTGACCACTCAATTTCGAGAATGAATTCAGTGCTTGGCTCTTCTATACATTAGTATGCCAGACTAACTTTTTTTCATAGTTTTCTTCACTTTTTTAATTTTTTTATTTAAACTTGAAAATTTGTAAACTTTTTATAAAGAATAATAATTATAGACACAAAAAAATAAAAAATTCCACACAAATAAGGACTTGCCGTGAATGGTTTAGAGATCACATTTATTAGGGACTAAAAAGTTTGTCTCTAATCCACTCATAGTAAATCTCGATTTACATGAAATTTTTAATTTTTTTTGTATCTATATCTTTCATACTTTAGATATTCTTTAAAAAAAATTTATAATTTCTGAAATTTAAATAAAAAAAGTAAGCCTAGCATACTAATGCATAAAAGAATCAAGTACTAGATCCATTCTGCTCAATTTCAAGTAGAACCACACCAATGCTAGAGATATCGCTTTTATTTACGAAACATCACTTTTGGCATATAACTGCTTGTGCTGTGAAGTGTGGTACCTGCAAACCCATAAATACCATCTTTTGTGAAAATTTTGTTCACGTTGAGGTTTAAGTTGTATTTTTTAGTGAATATAACTTTTGGATGACGTGAATCAATCGGGGAGTTAGAGTGGTCATTTTGAAATACGATTGCAGAAAACCTCTATTTTCATTATGAAAATGTTGTAAGATGAAGGAGAAAGAAGAGAACAGTGAAAAGCAGTTTTACACAAAATCCTCAATAAATGTACTTTAGAAGGGAAAAAAAAAAAGGTTGCAAGTATCGATTATGAGTTAATGATTATATAGGCTGCCTGTTTATTACTCGGAGAAAATCTGTGTAACATATAAACCATTTTAATTGAAAGAATATATATTTGAATAACTGAATTAAAAGATTTTAAATTAAAAAAAAAAATCTTTCAAAAGACTATTAAATCATCAATTCACTGACTAAGGGCAACCTTGGTATAAATGTACGGATGTAAAGTACTGTAAAGAAAGTACTGTAGAGTAAAATATCGTAGAATAAAAAAATACTGTAGAAAAAATTGAAGAGAAAAAAAGTATGATAAAAAATATGTTTGGTATATATAAAATATGATGTAAAATTTTTTTAAAAATCATGAGAATACATGTAATATACTGTGTGAAACTCTTACCAAATGAACTCTAAATAATTATAATGAGATTATGGTAACATACTAGATACAAAACTTTGTAGTACAGCTTTGTAGTACAACATGAAAGTAAGTGTACAGTAACATGATTCACAAAAAAAAAGAAAGAAAGAAAGTATACAGTAGCATGAGATTCACCCCAAAAAAGAAGGATAAAGTAACATAATAGTAATACAAGAGTTTTCAACTTGTTTCTAATGAATTGCCCTTATCCACCAAAATACAAAACATATTTTGTCAGATTTCTGATATTCTACAAGGCCACAACAAATCATGCCCACGTTGCGTCACCTTCTTTCCATTTTCTGAAGCAGTTATAACTTACAAGTTATACCTTGTGTCATATTATGACTTGTCCGTTGTCACCAAACTGATTTTTTTAATAATTTAATCTTGAATACTATTATTTTTAATGTACTCATTTAAAAATTATTTTAATTTAATTTGTAAGTAATTTTTTTAATTAAAGTAATCTATCAATTAGATAAGTCTCTCTATATTAATACATAAAAGAAACTTATATTAACTCAAGATTTATACTTATTTAAATTGTATGTATCTCAGAACAGAATCATTTAAAAAATAATTATCTTAAATTAAGGGGTTTGATAGTGACTTTGTCTAGTACAATTTATCTAAATGATACTGGTTTTGAAAAAAGAATATGGTGTAGGCAAGCGTGAATAAACTATAAGACCTCGAAGCTCATATTTTACTGTAACGACCAGAAAGAAAATGAATAATAATAACAACTAGAAATTTCACATTCACTTACTAATATGTTATTTATTTTTATATTTTAAGATAATAAAAAATTTATTTATTACTTTATTCTTCTGCTCATTATCCTGTATTTTATTCACTCACGCACCAAATAAAATAACCACCATATTATATTAATATAATATAACTTATTAGCCTCTCTCTAAGTTAGGTTTGATAAAAAAAATAATAAGAGAGATAGGAAAAAAATCGTAAAAATACGTGAATTTATAATTGGAAAAAACTTAGGTCCATTTCCTTATGTCCATTACATTCAGTTTCTCAATATAAATATGACACGTGGCAACAAGTATTTAAATGATCAATCACAGTAGAGAGAGAATATAGAAGATCACCTTTTATATAACCAATAATAGAAGAGAGAGAGTGTAAATACAATATATGATTGGTGAAATTAAATGTAATGGAGATAAGGAAATGGACCTAAATTTTTTCCTTTATAATTTACTTAGGATTGACGTGTAGGTAAAAAAGTAACAATTTCCGAAATTTACGCACAAAGGTGAAAGTATTTAGGTTTCAAGCTTTGATATGGCAGAGAGAGCTTTTGGTACACAATTGCGATACGACAAAATGTACGTTGTACTATTTATCTTCTGACGTAAATTCTTCGATTTGCAGTGTACTCTATATAAACAGGAATCCATCCATCATGATCGAAACCAATTAATCAGCGTTTTCCGATCAGCATCTCCAACTTTCGGCCATTTGGTAATCCCTTTTCTTCCCTGGAGCCTCTTATAGCTTTTAGTATTGCTATTTGCCAATATAATATTAATAGTCTACTTTGATGTACAATTCATTGAAACTCAATCTGCCCATCGATGAGGCTTCTTCTCCTCTATATCTGAGATTTCTCGATCTGGCTAGACTTCACTTTCTCTTGATTTCGAGTTCTTCTAGCTACGGATTAATGCTGAATCCAATATGACTTGTGCTACCCTCTATAATATATATCGCCAAGTTGCTTAATTATAGCTGTTTGTTTTTCAGCTTAAATTAAGAGATGGAAGCACAGCAAGAGTTAGAGTGGAATGAATCCCAAAAGATTGGAATAAGCGTTGACCTTGAATCTGTCGCAAAACAGCAGCTTCGTTTCCTGGCTGCTGTTGACAGGAATCGTCATCTCTATGAAGGTCCTGCTCTTCAAAGGGCTATCTATAGGTGATCACCAATCTATCAAGTCTTTTATTTTATTATCTTAACTTCAATCTTTTTTATTTATTTTTCTGAATTTACAATGATGAAAATGAGTGCATATTTACTATTTAGGTATAATGCTTGTTGGCTTCCCTTGCTTGCCAAATATTCAGAGTCTCGGATTTTTGAAGGGCCTTTGGTAGTTCCCCTTGATTGTGAATGGGTTTGGCACTGTCACAGGCTCAATCCGGTATACTTCATTATCAGAAACATTTCTGTTTTCTGATTATTTTTTAATTCCGATTGAGTTGAGCTTCTTAGTATAGACATGGTTCTATGACACAGGTGAGGTACAAATCTGACTGCGAGCAACTTTATGGACGGATCCTTGACAACTTCGATGTTGTCTCAACTGTTCAAGGAATTTGTGGGAGGCAAACTGAAGAAATCTGGAACAAAATGTATCCTGATGAGCCCTATAATGCTGATTTGATTAATGTTTCATCAGAGGATATCTCTGAAAGGACTGTGGGACTTGCAAAATACACCAAATATGATCTGGTTTCAGCTGCTAAGAGGCAGAGTCCATTCTTTTACCAGGTAAAGAAGAATGATATTTTTCCTATTACACATAGCACATCCAATGAAGTTTGTGCTATCTGTACTAAATGTTTAGGGTTCTATGACACAGGTGAGGTACAAATTTCCTATGATTAATAGATTATTTAAGTCATCAAGCTGTACTGTACTAACTATAAGTGTATCACTATTTTTCTATTAACTCTGCCACCCTTTGCTTAAGTCTTTTATGTTTTATATTGACTCAGCTTCGTTTTCATCTATTTGAGGCTTGACTGTGTTTTGTCTAATTTCAAAAACATTTATGTGGTTTTCAGATAACTTTTATTTTAAAAGAATCATCAAGTTTAGAAATTTTCATTCAAAACAATGTTTGCTTTTTGACAGTGTCTCCAAATACTTCTTTTAAGTTACAATTATACATGGTGATGTATGGCATGCGCACATTACTATTTCTTCTCTGTGAAGTTTATACCTCTCTTCTTCTTTTTGAAAGGTATCAAGACCCCACATGAACAGTGATGTCTTTATCAAGGAAGCTGTGGCCAGATATAAAGGCTTCTTGTATCTAATCAAGAGAAACAAGGAGAAGGGTATAAAACGTTTTTGCGTCCCTACATACGACATTGACCTAATCTGGCACTCTCACCAGTTATATCCAGTTTCTTATTGTAAAGACCTCAATGAAGCACTTGGAAAAGTATTGGAACATGATGACATGGACTCTGACAGAACAAAAGGAAAGAAGCTAGATGTTGGTTTTTCTGGAACTACCAAACAGTGGGAAGAGACATTTGGTACTAGATATTGGAAGGCCGGGGCCATGTATAGGGGTAATGCCCCATCTCCTGTCACAAGTAACCCTTCATTTAGTATGATTTGTGAGAAGGTTCTTTCTTCCAAAGAGCATTCGCAAGAAATTCAACTTCAAGAAAGGAAAGTTGTAGAGGTACCTCTTGATCTCCCCTTCTATGCAATATTGTACATGTTATAAGCTCTACCTTTGAAGTATATGTTATTGTTGCATGATATAAAAGAATGCCCATGCCACATATTTTCTCTGTTTATAATGATATATGCAGTCTGTAACCAATTATTTTAATGGATTTTTATCTTCCTCCTAAATCCTTTTCCAGGTCCTTTTGGAGTTAGTTGGGGTTAAGAACTTACCAGAGGGACACAAAGGAAGTCTTTTCGTGGTATTTTCCAAATCACAGCCTGATGTTTTCTTTGATGCTAAAAGGAAATTAAGTATTTTTTCAGAGTCAGGAGAGAAACAGGTTGCATCTTTCCAATGTGAACCTACAGGAGAGCTGCATTTTGAGCTCATGTCACATTCTTCTTCCAACTTATCTATAAGATCATCCAAGACAATGGGTTCTGCTTCATTTTCTATGCAAGACTATCTTGATCCAATTTCAAAACTCTCTATTAAAAAATGGTTGGAATTGGTGCCCAAATCTGGTACCATGAGTTTGGAGCCAATTTTGTTGCAAGTAGCCATCTCATTTACTCTACCTGCTCCTGCTCCCTATATGCTTGAAATGACTCAATCTCGTTCATTTTCCAAAAACTCCTGTTTCTTCAACTTTCCTGTCAGGCATCAGCATTCCAAGAGCTGGACTCATGTGACTGATGAAACTGGAACCAGAATCATCAGCCTTCAGTTGAGGTACATTCTATACACTTATTTTGCTGCTTGTTTTGGGTCCTGGAAATATGATTGTGTCCTAACTCCTAACTTTGTGAAATGAATAACCTCCCCACTATCAATGCCTTTTCTAGATTGGAATTGCCAGATATCCATTTGGTTTAATTTTTACAAAAATTTCTGCATGTGAGATCAAATAGCATAACAATGGCTACTGCAGCTGTAGTCATCTAGATGTTGATGTTTGTTGAAGTTCACCATGCAATTCAGTCTCCAATGTAATGATCAGTCAAAAGACGTCGGTGTCTTACTGATATAGTTCGTGCAGATTCTCTTCTTTTTTTCCTACTCAATTTTTGGTACTCAACCACTATTATGGTTAAATTGTGATGCCACAATAAGGCCATCTCTTGTAGATAGAGAGGGTAAAATTACTGTTCAAGATAGAAGGCTTATGATAAAACAATTAGTACTTGATATTTTAATTTGACCAAGTTGAATCATCTGCTAAATCCAAGTTGTTCCATGTGGCATTACGATTCATTGATGGAACAGTCAATCTATGCTGAGCGATGCCTTGCATGAATGTATGTGCATGATGTCAGTCCTACTGAGTTTATCTTCTATATTTAATTATTTATTGAGAGATTTATGGTCACCGTGATGGACTAATTTTAGATTGAAATTTATCCTCTTTCCTCTAACTGATTGCGTTTCAGGGATTTGAAGAAGGGAAAGGATACTTGGATACCTGGAAAGGAGGTTATTGGCCTTATGAAGTCTGGTGAAACACGAACTCTTGCAGAGTTTGTGGGTAATGGGTGGTCTGTGATGGACAACCTTTGGTTCTTTCATCTTCCAAACAAATGCAGAGATGATGGTCATCTCTTTGAGGTTACCGGCACGAAGATGGTATGTAAAATAATTTTTTTAATAAATTGCTACTCCAGGAGGTCTCTAGTATTTTCATTACACTACACCAGAGTTACTGGTTGCTCTTCTGTTAATATTAATATTTCGCAAATGACCAGGACATATTTAGTTGTCTTGAATCAATCTAAGCCTTAATTTTCTGTTAGGATAAAAGATAAGGCATAAGTAGTTTACAAAACATTATGTGGTTGCCATTATACCATGACTTGATTTCTATAGAGCCATATTACAATCCTGCGTTCTATAAGAGGATTGATAAATTTCAATCATGCGCTTGTGTGATTTAGGCAGCATGGGTATCATTAGCTGCACATAAGATTGTTGAGGATGAATATATGAAAAAGGTTTATTAACTGCATCACCATCATAAAAGATTATATGTATATATATGTTAGAACTATGTGATTCTTTTTACAGGTCAAAATTTTCCCCGGAAGAAAGCTAGAGTACGAACCAAGATATTGTGGGAAACAAGGGAATGAAATGGACTTTTTAACAGCTGTTGAATTCTCCAAGGAAGATCCCTATGGCAAAGCAGTAGCTTTACTTGACTTGGGATCAGGATTTGTCAAGGTACCTTGCTGCATTATGCATTAAATTTTTGTTATAAAACTTCTCTTATATTTTTGTTTCCGTCTGTTTCTTCCTATAATTTACTTTTTATAACTGAATAGGCAAAGGAAAAGTGGATGGTTTTGCCCGGAATTATATTGGGTTTTATTGCTTCTAATATATTAAAAAAGGAAGGATACGAAGGCATCATTGCAAAAAGTAAAGATTTGAAGACGGATTCCATTCCTGAGAAGGTGAATATCCCACATGAGGAAAGCCAGAAGACAGACATGACACATTCAACGATAACAAATGGAGTAGAGTTGAGCAGTGATGTAACTGGTGTAGATGCAAGGATAGCAGAAGAGACTAAATTATCCAGTGGAGGGTGTGGTGGTGGGTGTGGCAGTGGCTGTGGTGGAGGCTATGGAAGAATGACAAAGAGCAGTGGTTGTGGTGGCTGTGGGGCCGGTGGTTGTGGCGCAGGCTGTGGAAATATAATAAAGAGCGGTGGTTGTGGTGGCTGTGGGGCCAGTGGTTGTGGCGCAGGCTGTGGAAATATAATAAAGAGCGGTGGTTGTGGCGGCTGTGGGGCCGGTGGTTGTGGCGGAGGCTGTGGAAATATAATAAAGAGCGGTGGTTGTGGTGGCTGTGGGGCTGGTGGTTGTGGTGCGATGCTGGACATTAATTGTGGCGTTAATAATGAAGTACAGGTGGAGAAGACAAACCATGTGAATGAAGCAGTGGCTGCCTGATATGTGTAGACTCTGTTTCTGAATGAGCCAACACAAATATCAACAAGGTTCTCAATTTGGTGCGTCTATGTATATATTCAAAAAGCACAAATAAATAAATAGAGGTATTAAGTAACATATAAGTGTTTATCCAATATGTAACATAAGGGCAGTAAGGCGTATTCTTATTGTCAATATGTGGAGTCGTGAATATTGTAATGTCATTGGGGGAAATGGCATATAATGCTGTGGTGTAATGAGCAACTGCAACTTGCCGATATGGTTTATATATATAACTTATAAGATGTATTTTAGTAATCACTTCAACTCCTTTTCATTATATATTTCGTGCATACACGCATTCATAATAGGTTTCTTGCGTATCAAGATATACTTTTTATTTTGGATATAGGTAGAGAATTATATAATACAGATGTAAAAATCAGAAAAATTCACTTTTCAACCCATAATTTAAAGACTAAACTTCTCTAATTCAAACTATGCCAACGTGATGTTTATTTACTTGAAGTTGCAGAAGTTTATGCGATCTAATGACAGGAAACAAGACTTAATTAGATAAAGATATCTTAAAAATTCAATTGTATTCTTATAGAAAAGATGAAAAGACTGTCATGTTGACTCTTTTGCATTCAAGAATCAAAATGATATCTAAATTCAAAAGGATCTGAGGCGAGATTTCCCTACAACCTGATGCAGAAACCATTAGATAATCCTTTTCAATCACTCAAAATGATAATAGGTGACCATTCATCTATCAAGTATATGTAATTACTTTTTAGTTTTTACCATTGCATGACATTATTATGTATATATTGACATTAATGGTTTCCAAAATTAGGTACAATGCTTGCTGGCTTCCCTTGCTTGCCAAACATTCAGAGTGTGGGATTATAGAAGGGCCTTTGGTAGTTCCCCTTGATTGTGAATGGGTTTGGCACTGTCACAGGCTCAATCCGGTATATTTACTTCTTTATACAATTTACTAGAAGTATTTCTCTTTTCTTGATTTCAATTTTTTTTTTTGTCTAGACCAGGGTATCCACCGTCGAGCACAGTGACTAATCCCCTCGCTGAATTGTAGGCACCTCGAAGAATGGGACAGCTGGCCCAAAGATTTAAAGCTGCTCCATACCCAAGGCAGGAATCGAACCCCTGACACTTAGTTAAGGATGGATGAGTCCCTTCCATTCAACCACACCCCTTGATTTCAATTTGTTTTTTGAATGAGTTTGATGGAGTTGAGCTGATAAGTATAGACTATAGACATGGTTGTTGTATGAATCACACATGTAGTTGAGGTACAAATTAAATTTGACTCTGCATGAAACTTTATGGACGGATCCTTGACAACTTTGATGTTGTCACAACTACTAGTGTTGAAGGAATGTTAATCTGTGGGAAGCAAACTGAAGAAATGTGGAATAAAATGTATCCTCATGAGCCCTATAATATTAATGCTCATCTCATGAATGTTTCATCAGAGGTTCTCTCTGAAAGGACTGCGACACTTGCAAAATACACCAAATATGATCTGGAGAGGTGTATTTTGAGGTGGTGTCACATTCTTCTTCCAAGACCACACTGGGTTCTGCTTCATTTTCTATTCAAGACTATCTTGAGCCTCAACCATCAAAACTGTGTGGTCAAAAGTGGTTTGAATTAGTGCCCACTTCTGGTGCCTTGAGTTTGAAGCCAATGTTGTTGCAAGTAGGAAGTAGCCATCTCATTTACTCCCCCAGCTATTGCTCCTTATAGGCTTGGATGTGGAAAAATGATAAAGAGTGGTGCCTCCGGTGTTTATGGGGCAGAGTGTATAGGAATGATAAAGAGTGGTGTTAATGAAAAAATGATGAAGAGTGTGCAAGTTTATTAGGGAAAAGGGGAGGATGTTGTGTTGGGGTTCTGATGAGTGTGCTGCCCCAGATTCTGTTTCTGAATGAACCAATTAGACAAGTATAATAAAGTTCTCAAGTATAATAAGGTTCTCATTTTGGTGCGTCTATAGTTATGTTAGTAAGAAAAATGTTCAAATGTTTGGTAGTGTTTTGGTTTAGGGAAGTTATCAAAATAAATGGACTTTTATCTGTTTTCCTTTTAATGAGTTTCGAATTTTTATTTTGGAAATTTGAAAAGTGGGGGCTGCATTGTTGGAAATGTGGTGGCGGAGGCTGTGGAAAGTAAATGTGGCGTTAACGAAGCAATAGCTATCTAATATGATGATCCTTTTCAATCACTCAAAATGATAATAGCACAAGAACAAAAGATGAATGGGGAATTAATTATAATTAAGGAGTATCCACTTCAAAGTAAACTAACTGTCTTCCACATTGCTAAAGATCCAAATCAAATCACATCACTGAATCAGCAAGATGAAGATGAAGGAAATTACATTAATATTATATCAGCTGACGATGAGGATGGAGGGATCACAGCAGCACTCGTCTATGAGGCAACAACAACACAGAGCTGCAAGACTGTCCCAATTACAAATTTGTGAGACAAATTGGTGAATATTAATCAATAATAATGGAAAACAGGAAAGATACAATTAATTACCATCCCTCAAGAAAACCAGGCTCTCTTCTGGGTGGTGGAGCAGCATATTGAGGAGGTGCCATCACAGGAGGACCTTGATAATACCCTTTACATTCATACAATACAAATAGAATCATATATAGTAATATATATGAAGGGTAATTAAAAGGAGAAAGAAGAAGAAGAAGGGTACCTTGTGGGGGTGGTGGTGGTGGAGGGTAGGGATAAGCATACTTGGGCTCATTCATGTCTGTGAGTGAGTTTGAGTGAGGGACACCAAATCTCAAGTGATTGCTTCTGCCTCTGCCTTTACTCTAAGTAGTTTTTAATTCAGCAATGAGAGTATGGAGTGCTTCACAGATAATCAGCAATATAATGGCAAGAGTGAAAGTAGGAAGGATCCGGATATGCTAAAGTGCAAATCCGTTAAATGCATAAAGTGCACAATATGAACCGTTGGATGAAATTGTTACAGTACGAACACGAATTTTGAATTTTATTTAACAATATGGATAATACAATTCATACACTTTACATATTTTGCACTTCATTGAATCCTTGAAAACAATGGAGTGCCCCAACTAAGGAAATAAAGTCTCCTTTACTATTCTTAATTAATTTAATAAGTAGGCAAAATTCTCTTCATGCGAGCCCTTTGTGCTGTCCTCTTGCTAAAAAGAGATTCAACACTTTTTTTAATTTGTCGGCTATCACTTTCAACTTTCAAGGGCATGTGCATGCAGATTTGAATTTAAATTTCAAACCCATTGTAAGTAACAATAATAACCAAGACAGAATATATGAATAAATAAAATAACTATTTAAGTCATTAATTAAAGTCATAGTTTTAAGTTTTAACTCTAAATAACAATAACCATATAATATAGGATGTTCAGTATTATGAACGTAACTTTTTATTAATATTGACAAATAATATTGAATGATTGAAAGAAGTAATAAACATTTTATTTTCTTAGAATAGACTTTTATATCATATAATACCTCATATAAGTACACCTTTTAATATATTTTCATTAATTTATTGTCGAGTCGCATCACAAATTTGGTGCTACTAAAATTTTATGATAAAAAAAATTTAATACAACCACAAATCTTTGAAAAAATTATATCCCAAAAATTAGTTATTAGAATTGGAGAACCCAACGCTATATAATGCCTTTTCATGGAAATAAAATTCCCTGTGTGAAACTCGTATAAAAATTTTGAACTATAAAATGGATTTTTTTTCATATGCTTATATTTCTATTGAAGGAAATAATCTATCAAATATTGAATGTGAACACGTCTTCTAATAAAAATTCAAACATTAAAGGTATGTTTGATTAGTGGAATGTTTGAGAAAATGAGAATGGGAATGAGATGTGGAAATGTTGGAGGGAATAGAAACGTCATGTCAATATGATGTGATGTGAATGGAATAAAAATGGATAAAATGACTACTTTACCCTTGTATTAAAAGAGAATGGAATAAAGTAGGTAAAAAAATAAGAAAAAAATATAATTTCATCACATTACAAAAAGTAAAGTATGTTTGGTTGGAAGAATGTGAAGGGATTACATCACATTCATAGTAACCAAATGGCTCCTAATTCCCCTACTATAAAAGATAAGTTCTTAAGACTATATGTTCTTTTGCAATAAAAGAGGAGGGAAAAAGAGAGGGAGAAGCCTTATCCTTTATCTTTTCTTTTAACCAAACAAACCTGACTTTTTACAACATAATAAAATTATGTTGTTACCCTTACTTTTTTATTTACTTTTATTTTATTTTCACTTTTAATGTAAAGATAAAATAATTATTTTACTCACTTTTATTCTATTTACGTCACATCATATTAAAATGACATTTCTATTTCCTCCTCTTTGTAAAATAATATACCCTAATACTAAACTCATTAACTCAACTCTCCATTATATAAAAAGATGATAATAAAGAAATTCTATTAGGACTTAGGGCCTAGAATTCGTGAAAACCCTATTCAGAATTTAAAAATGGAGGAGGCACAGCATCGTATGTATTGTAGCACTTGTTAGTTTTATTTATTGAAACAATAAAGGGATGAATACAGTGTCTTTGTGGTGTGAGACAGGCAATGATCTCTTTTGTGCTGGCAATTTTCTCTTTTTTTTTTTTGGTAGAAACTTGAAATTATATTAAAATTAAGGAACAGTACAATGCATTAAAATAAAATTACAGAAGACTGAAGCCAACACGAACTAGACTAGAAAACAACGTACAGCCTAGAAACAAGATAAAGAAAAGCAACATAAAGAGCCCAGCCAAGAAAACTACAGCTAAAGAGAGAAAAAGAAAGCTAAGGAGTACAAACAAACGAGATACCCTCCAAAGCCTCAGACGCAAGACTGCAACCCACTAGGTAACCCCCTTAATATGTCTTTCTCTTCCAAGACGCTGGAGGTCCATACGAATGGAAGAGAAGAGAAAACTAGGAGGATGGTGGAAAACAGTGAGATCACAGCGCTGGGTTCTTCCAAAATTCGCTATAGTGTCCGCACAGCAGTTGGCTTCACGGTAGATGTGAGATAGGTTCCAAGCTTCAAAGGTGGATAACAGGTCCCTGCAGTGAGAGATTATAGAGAAAAAAGGATGAAATGTAGTTAACTCATAATTTTTAATAAGGTTGATCACAGCAGAAGCATCAGATTCAATCTCAAGTCTTTTGATTTGAAGGGAGGCAGCCAGTGTGATTCCTAATTGGAGAGCCCAAAGTTCCGCGCTTAAAGAGTGGCCATATCCAACAAATTTGCAGAAACTAGCCACATGTTGACCTCTTTCATCCCTAATAATACCACCAGCTCCCAGAAGAGAATTAGACGCTGAACCATCGGTGTTGAGTTTAAAGAAAGATCTGCTAGGTTCCTTCCATTTGATAAGAGCAATAGTTTTTGAAGGAGGAGGTTGATGGTTGTTAATAAGGAAATGATATTCAGCAGCATTATGAATTGAGATATTAAAGATCACACGAGGGCAAAAAGGTTTATTTTTAAAGAGAAGAAGGTTACGGTTTGACCATATGTTTGAAACTATATAAGTAAAGAGGGTGTTCCAAGGAATTTGGTAAGCGGAAATAGAAGCACAAGTACAGTTTAGTTTTAACCAAGAAGCTAAAGGAAGGGAAAAGAAATTAGGGGGGAGGGGGAGGGAAGACCACATAGTAGAGATGGTGGGGCAATCACGAAGAAGATGAATTGAGGTTTCCACTTGGTTGTTACAAATTTTGCAAGTAGGCGAAATAGAGGGGATGATATTGGATAATTTACTAGAGGTTGGAAGAGCATTTTGAGATAATTTCCAGACAAAGATGGAGTTACGAATATTGCAATGGGGTTTCCAAATCCAAGTAAAAGAATCTGTAATTTGATTTTGTGAAGAAAAGGAGAGATAAGCGGTTTTTATAGAATAAATGCCATCCTTAGAGAACATCCAGAAGTGCTTGTCTTGAATTTGTGAGTTTAGAGAAACAAAGGTTGCAATAATTTCATTTATTAGATGATTAGGAAGAGTAAGAGGGGTGGTTGGGGGCCAGGGGGAATTTGAGGAAAGAATGGAGTGAATAGGTGCCATTTCATCTTCAGAAGTAATGGGGCCATAAATTTGAGAGCGTATGGAACCAGAAGGGAGCCAATTGTCTAACCAGAAAAGGATTTTTTGCCCATTCCCAACTTTCCAGCGAAGGCCATTACTAAGGATATTATTATCTTTATCAATACTACGCCTAATATAAGATTTGTTACTATTATTTATGTTAAGAGAGACACCATATTTTGCAACTAATGTTTGGATAGAGATAGCAGGATCATTTGTAATTAATCGCCATTTAAGTTTAGCCATGAAGCAAGCATTTAAAAGTTTACTCTTTCTAATTCCAAGGCCACCTTGGTACTTGGGAAGGGTAATAGTTCCCCAATTTAGATGATAGATGATGCAGCTTCTTAGAGATGCTAGAATGACCCCAGAGGAAGTTTCTATTTATTTGGTCAATCTTTTTATGAATACGGGGGGGGGAGATAAAAAGCTTGCATGCAGTGATTTGGGATAGAGGAGGTCACTGACTTAATGAGTTGAATTATGCCAGCAAAAGAAAGGATGGAACTCTTCCAGCTTTGCATCCTATTAGAAAGCTTGTCTAAAATAAAGGAGAAATCGGAGGGCTTATAAGTAGGTTTAAGAGGGTATCCAAGATAGTTACCTAGATTAGAGGATTGGTTGAAGTTAAAGAGGGATGTAATTCTGTCCTTTGAAGGTTGAGGGGTGTTAGGGGAGAACCAAAGCTTAGATTTTGAGTTGTTAATCTTCAAGCCCGAGATTGCTGAGAATGAGGAGAGGGTGTGAAGAATAGAAGAGCAGCTCTTGTGGGAAGCCTTGGAAAAAAGAAGAATGTCGTCGGCAAAGAATAGGTGAGAGAAGAGGAGGGGTGAGTTTTTGAACTTAAAAGGTTCCCAAGAGTTTGAGGAACGAGCTTGTAAAATAAGGTGGTTAAGGAGTTCCATACCTAGAATGAATAAGTAAGGAGAAATGGGGTCGCCTTGGCGGATGCCACAGGAAGGACTAAATTTTTCAGTTACTTGACCATTAATAATGATCGAGTAATTTGCAGAGGAAAGGCAAGAGGAAATTATATTAATTAAGGGGTAAGGAAGGTTGAAGAGGTTAAGCATTTTTATAATAAAAGGCCAGGAAATAGAATCAAAGGCTTTATGAATGTCAAGTTTAATGATTACCCAGCCATCTTTGGATTTGCTTTTGTTCATGGAGTACATGATCTCGTGGGCTGTGATGAAGAGGTCCGAAGTATGCTTTCCTTTCATAAAAGCACCTTGGACGGGGGAGATAATAGCAGGAAGAAGGGGTTTAATGCGATTAGCAATAAGCTTGGAGAGAATTTTATATTGAGTTGTGCAAAGCCCTATTGGCCGGAAGTGAGAGGGTTTACTAGCATTCTCTATTTTTGGAATAAGGGTAATTAATGTATCACTCCAGTCCTGGGGAATGACGCCCGTTTCAAAAATGCTTCGAATTTCTCGAGATAGAGAAGTGCTTATGGTTTCCCAGGATCTTTGATAGAAGAGAGCATGGAAACCATCAATGCCGGGGGCTTTGAGAGGATGAAGACTAAAGCAAGTGGATTTTATTTCATCAATAGAGGGAATGGAGATGAGATTGGAGTGATTTGAGCTATTGATGACGGGGATATTAGGGATACTAAGATCACGGATGAGCGAGTGTGAAGAAGAATCATTACAGAAAGTATTGATGAAATGAGACCTAATATCTAAAATTATTTCTGAGTTGTCCCAAGTAAAGGAACCATCTGGTTTTTCTAAACAAAGGATTCTATTTTTTCGTCTTCTATTAATGGTTGAGAGATAGAAGAATTTTGTATTACGGTCCCCGAGGGTTAGCCAGTTTACTCTTGACTTAGCATGCCACAATTCTTCTTCTTGCCTAAGAATGGAGTTATAATCGTATTGCAGTTTTTTTTCAAGAGCAAGAAGTTGAGGGGAGTGATGTAGGCATAAGGCTCTTTGGATGCCAAGGAGTCTCTTGTTAATTGTGGCTTTAGCATGGCTGAAATTTTTAAAAGTGGTACGGCTCCATAATTTAAGTTTGATAGAAAGCAACTGGAGGTTTGAGGTTAAAGGGTCATGATTAATCCAAGAAGAATTAACAAGGGGGGGAAGGAGGGGTGGTTAAGCCAGAAAGGTTCAAGTCTAAAGGGTTTAAAGCCATTCAGCAAATTTGGCTTAGAAACAAAAAGGATAGGGCAATGATCTGAGTGGTTCCTAGGGAGGTGGATGACTTTACTATCAGGGAACAAGTGGACCCAAGAAGAGTTAGCATGGGCTCTATCAATGCGGCTACGAATAATAGAACCATCGGACTGACAGTTAGTCCAAGTGAAGAGAGGTTCTACGAAGCCCAAATCCAGTAAACGACAATTATTAAGGAAATTATTAAATGTACGCATCCTACTAGGAAGAGCAGGTCTACCCCCAAATTTTTCGCTTGGTTTAGAATAATCATTAAAATCGCCAATAAGAAGCCAAGGGAGAGAATGGAGGTTAGCAAACTGAGAAAGAGATTGCCAGAGAAGATTTCTAGTGCTAGAAACGGGACTCGCATAAATACATGAAAGAAGGAAAGTATGGGTACTCACCTTGACGAGACATTGGATCTCTTGCTTTTTTCTTTTATGGATTTTGGGTTTTGCCACGTAAATTGGGTCTTTTCCAACAATATGTTGAGAGTCTAGCGTGGGCTTGATTGTCTTAGTTTTAATATTATTGTTATTATTATTATTATAAAAATTTTCCTTAGCTTTGGGCCCATGCTGGATAGATGTGTGAGAGGATGAGTTTGAATTTTTTTGAAAATATTTGGGTACTTATTAAGGTTTGGGTGTAAATGTTCACTTTTATAGCAAAGGCATTTAGAGAGAATATAGATGTAGATTTGATGTTTTGAGAGAAATAGAATTAAGAAATGAATCTCATATTAAATGAGACTTGATCCATTTTTATCTCTATATCTCTCTAAATGTATTAAATATACTTTTTTTTCTCTAATTAGAGAGGATTATTTTGGTCCTCAGATAATTTTTTTAAATGCATCAAAAAAATGGACTTAATGGAGGGAAACTAAGGCATATATATATATACAAGTCATATACACTAAGGGGATGTTTGATATTGTGAATTTACAAGGTAATCCAATACTCTTCTAAATTCTTTTTTTTAAACATGCCTTATTTTTTGTCATGTAATAAAATTACGTTTTTATCCTTTTTTAAAATTTGTTTTAATGATTATTCCATTCTCATTTCCTATTATTAAACATAGTCTAAACAAATCTCATTTCCACCACATTTTCAGTACGAAACGAGCCTAAATGTATCAAATGCTCCCAAGATTATTTTGGATCTATAAGATATAAAGAATTTTATTTAAATTTTTTTTTATTTTTATCTCACTTTAAATGCATCAAATACACTGAATGGAGAGAATGGCTCTCATAAATTTTCCCCAAGGAGAAAGTGCATTGGTATCCAAATAACTCAAACTTGTATTAAATATCCATCTCCATCAAGAAAATTTGGATCTTTAATATAGAAATATAACGTAGGAGAAAAGTTAGACGGAATAATTGAGTTTCACACAGTGTATTATTTAAGTGAATCCTATCATTTATATTATGGTTGTGTCCTTTTTTAAAATTTGTTTTAATGATTATTCCATTCTCATTTCCTATTATTAAACATAGTCTAAACAAATCTCATTTCCACCACATTTTCGGTACGAAACGAGCCTAAATGTATCAAATGCTCCCAAGATTATTTTGGATCTATAAGATATAAAGAATTTTCTTTAAATTTTTTTTATTTTTATCTCACTTTAAATGCATCAAATACACTGAATGGAGAGAATGGCTCTCATAAATTTTCCCCAAGGAGAAAGCGCATTGGTATCCAAATAACTCAAACTTGTATTAAATATCCATCTCCATCAAGAAAATTTGGATCTTTAATATAGAAATATAACGTAGGAGAAAAGTTGGACGGAATAATTGAGTTTCACACAGTGTATTATTTAAGTGAATCCTATCATTTATATTATGGTTGTTTTCTTTAGGTAAGAAAAGACATGTGAAGGAAGGGAGAAAAAAAAAACATGTGAGTCCCACATGTTACTCATTTTTTTATTTTTATCTTGAAAAGTGTGTATAATTAAAAAAGAAAATACAAAATACAAAATGTCTATTATACTATTTGATTTAACACAATCATAACTTTTTTTTTTTTTTTTTTAATATAAGGGGTAAAGTGATAATTTTAATACATTCTCATTCAATTTCCATTCTCAACTTTTACTAATAAACACAATAAATACATTCATTTTCCCGTTTATGCTAAAGAAGATCATTTTAAAATCACATGCCCCTTCTTTTGGCTTTAACAGAAACAGAGACACGGAGTTGGAGCATTGTACTAAACTATGATAGAATCATTATCAGCATTGGAATGGAAGCATAGGAATCACAGAACTAAAAGAAAAACAAATTCCACAACTAGTAATTCCTTGAACACCACTCAGCCATTTTGTTTCTTTTATTTGCTTCTTAAAAATAAATATATACCTAAACATGAAATAATGGCATAATCCACAGTAATTATTTGACAACTATACAAGGCCATTTGCATAGTCTGGAAGAGATGAATGAAAAGGTTGTTGCTCCTCACAATACTTACCTTTTCCTCTCTGTAATATCATTCATGCTTCAACATAACTAGCAGCAGCAATTATAGCAATAAAAACAACCATAAATGAAAGATAATACACATGCTTCAGTTCAGCATTTTAGACTGCATTAAAAAATTCCAACTGATATAAATAGTCTTTTTGCGTTCTCATCTACAATCAATCAATTTCAATTGAAACAAAGTGATCTATATCCCCTAGGCTCAAAATGTGATTACCCAAAGGCAATATCCTTTTTCCATTCTCATCTACAAAGCTAAAGTGCTCACATGGATCCACCAAAATGCTTGTTTCAGTAGATTGGTAAGAAATTGTATGCACACGAATGAATCCGATAAGATGTGTTTCCGGCGAGCCTTTTAAACCTTGTGGCCCTCTAGAGAACAGCATCACCACATGGCTTCCATCCAACTCACCAAGGTTCATTACAGAAATTTGTGCTGAGAATTTCAATGAGTTGCAATTTTGCATCTTATCAATTGGAATATAATTGACTTCATAAACTTGTTTTCCTATTTGACTTAATATACCCTTTATGGAACCATCCTTGAAAGTTCTAGACAAAACAATCTTATTTGGTGCTGATAAGAACTTGTATGAGAAAGTGCTGTAACTTAAGCCATGTCCAAATCCATATACTCTACTTCCAGTATAAAATCGGTAGGTCCTTCCAGGATAACCACGAGTGGGATCAGCACGCATGCGCATGTCACTCATGGGAATTTTGGTGAATGATTCAGGGTACCAAGTCATTGGAAGCCTTCCAGCTGTATGAAAATCAACTTTAGTTAAAACTTAAAATATGCCTTAGAAAATTTTGCATAGTGAAGTTTGAATTCAATTTCTTTTTAAAGCAGTAACTAATAATAGTTTAGAAGCAAGCTTAAAGCATTCATCAGCATGAATGACAAACTAAGATCATATAAGTATAGTTTAGAAGCAAGCTTAAAGCATTCATAAGCATATTCATTTCAAAATATACAAACCTGGATTGGCCTCTCCAAAGATAATTTCTGCCAGTGCTTTTCCACCAGCTTCCCCAGGATATCCAACCCAGAGAATACTTGCAATTTGTGGATTTCTTTCAGCAAAGGAGACATCAAGGGGTCCTCCACCAGTAAGGACTAGAATCACTGGACATTTACTAGCAGCAGCAACAGAGGATACAAGAGAAGCCTGTTTCCCAGGTAAGAGAAGACTAACTCGGTCAAGATCTTCACTCTCTTGTGTTGTATCAAGCCCAGCAACTATAACAACATAATCAGCTTCTTCAGCAGTGTGAATAGCCTTATCAAAACCATCCTCAGAACTACATGATACATCAAAGCAACCAGAAGCATATGATATCCTCTTTGCATACTCTTTGAGCCCCTCATATAAACTTTTTGAACTGCAGGGTGTTCCTACATAATAGAGTACATATTCAATATTTCAGTAACAGGAATGTGAGGTTCTTCCAGAAAAAGGTTGAAACAATAGCTATGGTTTTAAATTTTAATGATGGTTTCTAGAATGAGGAGACCTGGGATCACATTGCGAATAGAAGCCACTGAACCAACAGGACATTAGCTAATATTTCAGTTGTTTTTTCTCTGACACCTTTTGTATTTCTTTGAACGCTTTCATTATAAACTATGACCTCAGGAATGATAGGCATTACGTAGTGCAACCATAACACTGGATAATTAAGTGCTTAAACTAGTATTTCCCATATGAACATATTTAAATCCCACTGGGAGTGGATGGTGAGGTTTACTAAACGAAATAGCCAAATTCCAATACCTGAGTAGCCACCACCTAATTTGCTTGTAGTGGCCATTGGACCAATAACTGCCAAGGTGTTAACACCATTCTTATTCAAAGGAAGAAAATTCTTATCATTCTTCAGTAGTACAATCCCCTGCCTTGCTGCTTCAAGTGCAAGCGCTTTGTGCTGTGGTGAACAAACATCCTGCGGGCCAAGCTTTCCAAACTGGCCTCTTCTGGGATCTCCATCAAACAGTCCGAGTCTCATTTGAACAGTAAAAAGGTTGACAAGAGCTCTGTCTAGCTCTTCCTCTTTCACCTTTCCTTGTTCGATAGCTGACTGGGTATGTTGAAGCATAAAAGATCCACAATTAATATCAACCCCTAAGAATCAATTGACAAATCGTGAGTTCCTGGATACTTTCCAATCTATAAATTATTATTATAATGAAGTCAACGAAAACCTTCTCTTAAAAATAATATTGCAAAAAAACCTGCTTTAAGAACATCAGCAACAGCATCCTCTGCAGATTTTGTGTACTTCTGATATTCATAAACTGTGGCCACAGCATCACAGTCTGAGGTGATATACCTATACTCAAAGACACCAATGGAAAATGGAAATAGAGTCTGTTTATCCCATCATAATAATCATGCTAAATTACTAATTAGAGAGTTCGTTCCGAGCTTTACCCTTGAAAGTCCCAACTGTTTCTAGCTAGTTCTAAGAGATCTTCACTAGCACAAGCAGGAACACCATTCACTGCATTGTAGGAACACATTAGACAACTTGCTTTACCTTGTTGGATACAACTACGAAATGGGGGTTGATAAGTGTCCTCCAAATCTTGTTCTGACACCTAAAAACATAAGCATTCAGATTTCAGAATATCACTCAACAGTCAATACACTTTTGGCTGACACTGGAACATTCAAGGTTGATTAGGCTAAATCTTACCACAGCATTGAAAGTATACCTAGTTAAATCACTCCACTTCTCCAAGTCATAAGCAGTGTAGTGTTTGCAGCAAGCAGACACCATAAGTCCATCATCACTCTCAGCACCATTATCACTCAACACTCTTTTCTCTCCGAACCCATTTCTAGTTTCCCCACTACCCTTCCAATTCGCGCCTTGAAGGGCCCTAACGTACTCAATCGCATAAGCCGAAGTAACCATCGGGTCCTCCCCTGGTGTTTCTTGTCCTCTCCCCCATCTGGGGTCCCTGAAAATGTTAATATTCGGAGCCCAGAAAGTCAATCCAGCTTGGCCAACATTGTACATAGCTCTAGCTTCGATCGCAATGGCCGATCCGATCAAAGACCAGAGGCTCCTATTGAAGGAAGCTGCTGTAACAATCACTTGAGGGAAGCTCGTGGCTGAGGGAATGGTGCCACTGAAGGAAACCCCAGGACCATTGGGGGCGATGCCGTGAAGCGACTCGGACCACCACTCGTAAGCGGGAATACCGAGTCGAGGGACGGATGAAGCGTCGTTAGAGAGAAGGAGAATCTTCTCTGGGAGTGTGAGAAGGGAGACGAGGGAGTGAGCTCTGGTTGAAGTATGAAGGGAAGTGTTGCAAAAAGGGTAGGAGCTATGGCGGAGTGGCTTACAGGGGAAATCAGGAAATGGGGTTGTTGAGAGTGTGATAGGTTCTGAAGAGGGGGAGTGGAATTGCAGGAATTGAAGGAGGAGGAAGAAGAGTGAAGTCCATGGATGAGACATCAGAATTCAGAAGGAAGCTGTGAGATGTACGACTTCTCAGCTGGTGAGACTGATGAGAGTACAAAATGATGTAGGCGCAGGGGAATATGGCCTAAACCATTTGACTTCAATTCCTAAATTAAACTCATAAATAATTGAAAAAAACTTAAGTCTATTTCTTTATCTCTATTTTATTAAGTTTCATCAATCATATATTATATTTATACTCTCTTTTTTAATGATTAGTCATATAAAAGGTGGTCTTCTATATTCTCTCTCTACTGTGATTGATTATTTAAACACTTTTTGCCACGTGTCATATTTATATTGGAGAACTTGATAAAATGGATATAAAGAAATTGACCTAAATTTTTTCCTAAATAATTTTCACTTAGAATTAAAAATTCGATTTAGTTGTAATATTTAAAAACTATATAAATATAACTTTAATAAATTAAATACTAAAATATAGAGTAGATTATATTAATTTTTAAAATTAAGTGAAAGAAAGGAAAGTAAAAAATTTGATTTGATTTTTTAATTATATTCAAATGTAATTTATTTATTTATATCTATCTCCTCAATCTAAATATATCATAAGAAGAAAGAGGTGAAACTTTATTCTAAATTTAAAAAAATACGTAATAAAATAAAATGTTGGCTTCTCTTATCTTTTCTTTCCTTTCTTTCTTTTGCATTTTTCTTCTTCCAAACAAATCCAAAGAGATAAAATACTCACTTAGACAGATATGTCATGAGGCTAACAAAGGAAAAGAACGATAACATAAAGAAAGCCTAAGAATAAATTTAGTCTAGTAGTTTGGGCCTTTGGGTATTAATATTTGGGCCATAAGCCTACATACTACTGAGAATCCAGTTGTTTGACAGTGCCATAAGCCTAAATTTAAATTAGGGAACTTGAACCACAAATTAAATTTCATGCATTGCTTTCTTGACCCCAAAAAAAAAAAAAGAATTTCATGCATTGCTTTGAAGAATTGAAGATTAGAAAGAAAAAGAAGAGAAAAACAACCGAATTCTGCTACCCACAAGTCACAAACATAAAAAAAAATTCCATATTTGAAATTATAATTTTCCAAATTATTTTAATTAAATCGAGTTAATTTAAAAAATATTATCTTTTTTACCGACCGGTTTTTTCGGGGTGAAAGTCAGGGTATGTTTGGTAAGGATATCAAATAGTACAATTATGGTGTTTCACAATTCCCAAAAAAAGTTTACATCATATTGTATAAATACCAAACACACTTTTTATCATATTTTTCTCTCTCTTAATTTTTCTCTCTATCTCTCTCCTCACTTTTCTCTACAGTACTTTCTTTTATTCTACAGTACTTTACATCCGTACATTTATACCAAGCGTACCTCAATCTACTCTTTTTTTTTTGTCAAATCTACTCCACTTGAACAGTATAGCATCAAGCCATCAACCAAATAAGAATATGAAACAGATCTTATAGCCAAAAAGCCCAAGCCCACCTTTTTTTTAAGTGATTGTCCAAGTATGAATATGTATGATATTTTTTCTTTTTTTGGTAATCTTAATGTCTGATATTTCAAACTACATATTCTCCTCCTTTAAAAAAATAAGACAAATTTTTTCTCAAAAAAAATTAATAATAAGACAAATTTATAATTTTTTTATTTAAATCAAAATATTCTTATAGTTATTTTTTGGCCGAACTTTTCTTATAGTTATTATTTATATTAATTTTATTTTTAAAGTTCAAATAAATTAACTATTATTTTTAACTCAAAATAAATAATATTAAAATAATTCTATTTTATTATTCATAAACAATATTTATAAACTATATTTTAAAAAAATTCAAATAAAATTATAAATTAAATAATAGAATAATGTAATTTTAACATCACTCAGTATTACTGATATACTTAGGTGTGTTAGACATATATTAGACAAGAGTCAAACACCACAATGCTGATTCAGGTATTAACATTCGTTTATAGGGTTTTAAAATGGCCCTAATTAATGTTACAATCATGTTGAACTATTTTATATATGTATATACACACACACACAACTAAGATGGGAATATACTTCCTTTCACATTTTTCTGTAACAAAAAGAAAAAAAAAACAATTAACTTGCACAAATTGAACTACACACATTCTTCAATATAATATTCTTAAATATTTTGCCTTTTTAAATGCCAATAATTAATCACAAAATGTATTAATTACTTATGCCGACCGTGTCTCTTAATGATGGTTCTGGATTCTATTCTCATTTGGGAATCTTTCATATATAGTTTATACTTCATGCTGCGAAGAATCTTGACCTAGTTAGACTAAGAGACAGAGAAACAAAAGTGACAAATTTAATTACTAATTTAGTATTTATTTATATTTAATTTAATTAGTACCCGTACTGACGAATGGATTGAAAAATGAAATAAATTAAATCACTTAGATCAGAGATCGATGCATGCATGGTACAAGAATATATGGATATATAGTTATCATCTCTCTTTTATTGTTCACGCAATGAAATGAATTTATTGATTTAATTATAGTGTTAAAATAGTAAATTAAATTGCAGTATATAATATATTGTTGCAACTTGCAATATTATGATGATCACAAATATATAACCCATATCATAATTATTGCATTAGTTTTGATTCATTAAATCCAATTATGAATTAATATATATATTTAACTACTGAACTCACTGCTAATGCAAGTAAGCCTGCAGGAATCTAATTAATGATCTCACATTCTAATGAAAGATATGGCACGCATGTGAATTTTGACAAATGAAGCTCACATAAAGTAATTAGCATAATAATTAATTAGTAATTAGGGTTTAATCTTGTGACTAGTGACGCGTAAAAGTAAACATAAAAGGACATGGAAGTTTCAGAATTAGATTTGATAATTGATAAAGCTAAGCGATGATCAGTGAAATGAAGTTGGAGCGATGGTATATATATAGCTATAATGGGTTAGGTTTCAATGGCTAGAAGCCTATAAAGTTTCTAACAATGATTATTAATATTGGATAATGACAATTAATTAAAAGACATTTTATTCAAGTTTTTGATCATATATATACATCACCATTTTGGCAAAGAAACAAGAGGGAAATGATACTAAATACAAAAACTGTTTTTGTTTTTAGCAAACTCGATCAGTCACATGTGAGGAAATGATGTGTGAGTAATTAAGATCGAAGAGATCAATTTGGATACACATTAAAGTCCTAATTAACTAAATCCAAACAAGTTGGAGGAAAGCATTAATTAGAACATTATGATTACTCAGTTTTGGGGACATGTTCAAGAGTTTATAAGTGGCCAGTTGTTAATTAATCATATACATCATCACTTAATTTCCATTAAAATAGGAAAGCTCCAAAGTGAAAAGTGAAAACAATAGTGCTTTAATCAATAAATAATTAATATTACAATAATATGTACTCTATTTTCTTAAACAAAGTCTTAAGCCTCGTTTTGGTTACATAAATGTTGAAGGGAATGGGAATGAGAATGTTGAATTACAATCAAGATTGCATCCTAACATTCACCCAACCAAACAGGTCTTTAGATTAGAATTTTATGAATTAATAAACATTTTTTCGTTAAGAGAACTCCACTTCTAGTAAAAGAATTCAAATCTTCAATCAATTTGAGATAGGTTAAATACTACTAATGATTTTGACAAAAAAATTTCTTTAATCTTTAATTAACTGAAGAATCATTATCTTTAAAAATTCTCTCCTACTTAACTATGCTCCAAATCATTTTTACAATATATTTAGTTAAGCATATAGAAGGTTGAGACGAAGGTAACCACTTTATATATATATATATATATAGTTTGTTATAATCACTCCAATGATGATATATGGGTGCAAATCCGCAAAAGCAACTTCAACGGATTGTACAATTGTAGCCATTGATTCTTAGCTATGATTTTAATATCAATCGAAATGGACAGTCAAAATTGTGCAATTGGTTAAAATTTTTTCAGCCAGTCTGCTCCCATGATGATATTTGTGTACCGATGGGATCATATATATGATTGTCATGATGAGCTAGCTTAGCTAGCAAGGCTGTTCTGTGTTCACACACACACATATATATATATATATATAAGATTCTATGACAGCCTCAATAAAATGTGTCATCGTATATATATATATAGTTGCTCATAATCCAGCTAACTTTTTGCAGTCATATATATATATATGCACAGTGCACTATATTTTCTTTTCTTTTCTCCCTCCTCTCAATATTCCTTCTCATTTCGTGTGTAGTAGCCATCATTTTTATTTTTGGGAGTTGAAATGCGGTTTGGTCTGATAGAGATTTTTCATCTATAATTGTGTAACTAATCTTTCATGAGATCAAACCACTTCACTTTTAGATTTTTTTCGATATTTGTGTAATATATTTTTATCATTATTTATATATATATATATAATATTGAGATAATCTAATTAATTAAGGTAAAAATAAATAAACTCAACCTGCTCTCAAATTCAATGTCTCTGTAGCATCACCCTTTCTGTGTTAAACTTTCAAACAAGAGGAAGTACATTTAATTATTACGATCCCTTCTTTTCTTTAATTTTTTTTTTTTTTGCTGGTTCCTTATCTTTCATTAGAACACAGAAAGGTAGAACACATATATCATGCAAATATGACAGTGTGATTTAATTGGTGGAGCTGAAAATTGAAATCCTACGTATATATATAATTAAGCAAAGCAAGATTTGAGTAAATGTTTGATGATGAGTCCGCAAATTCAGGTGAGCAAATTAATTTGAAATGGACACAATCTTGTCTCCATCTATTTGGACTTAAGTTTACATTAACTGCAACATCTATTATTGAATGTTTCATAATTTTTTTGTCACACAAGTGACTGTACGTGGTGAAGATGCATGGAGGCATATATATATATGGAAAAAACTTATGTCCATTATTTTCTTATGTCCATTTCATCCAATTCTCCAATATAATTATGACACGTGGCAAAAAGTGTTTAAATGACCAATCACAGTAGAGAGAGATTATAGAAGACCACCTTTTATATGACCAATTATAAAAAAAAGAAAGTGTAAATACAATATATAATTGGTAGAATTGGATGAAATTGACATAAATTTTTTCATATATATGGTAGCATTAGTTAGCACATGATGACGATGATGATGAGCATTAGGAACATGTGTCCCTACTTCTACTCTCACTGACCATACTCCTTCAATTTTGGGCATTTTGACCTTAAGGTTACATCAATGTCTTAAATTAGTTAAATCATGATATTCAGACTTATATTACCCACAACTATGACATTTTACTGTGGAAACATTTATTTAAAATAAAACTATTCACTCGCAATTCTTATTTATGAGCGTTTGTAAAGTACTCACAGTTTTTATTTACGAGTAAAATATCTGAAAATGTCAGATTTGGACTCGCAATTGACACTTGCAAGTACAAGTCTGACACAAAGAAAGAATCACCTCATCATATGCGTTAGCAATTACTTATTGCAGTTCTGAAAGTAAATGTATATGTTCATCTAACTTTCTAAATCTTTAGTTATCAAAAGAAATTTTTTAAATCTTTAGTATTTTACTTTTAATATTACTCATTGTACCTGGCGTGTCACCCATCACCAAAATTATTTTCTCAACTCCAACACTATTAATACTTTTCATTTTAGGCATTTGCACGGATATATATCAAAAAAAAATTTATATACAAATTCAGCAATATTTTAAAATTATCTACAGATATATACCATTTTTATTGTGCAAGTCTCAAAACACCATCACTGAGGGCGTTTTGTTGAATTTTTTGGAAGAAAAATGCCCTCAATGAGAACGTTTATAAGGTCAAATGGTCAACTCGCTGAGGGCGTTTTGTTGAATTTTATTGTGCAAGTCACCAACTATGTCAGTCCCTCACTGAGGGCGTTTATAGAGTTGACCATTTGACCTTATAAACGCTCTCATTAAAGGCATTTTTCTTCCAAAAATTCAACAAAACGCCCTCAGTGATGACGTTTTGGGACTTGCACAATAAAAATAGTATATATCTGTAGATAGTTTTAAAATGTTATTGAATTTGTATATAATTTTTTTTTAATATATACCCGTGCAAATGCCTAAAATGAAAAGTATTAATAGTGTTGGAGTTGGAAAAATAATTTTGGTGATGGGTGACACGCCAGGTACAATGAGTAATATTAAAAGTAAAATATTAAAGATTTAGAAAATTTCTTTTGAAAACTAAAGATTTAGAAAGTTAGGTGAACATATACATTTACTTTCAGAACTGCAATAAGTAATTGCTAGCGCACATGATGAGGTGATTCTTTCTTTGTGTCAAACTTGTACTCGCAAGTCTTAATTGCGAGTCCAAATCTGACATTTTCAGATATTTCACTCGCAAACAGAAACTGCGAGTACTTTACAAACGCTCGTAAATAAGAATTGCGAGTGATTAATTTTATTTTAAATAAATGTTTCTACAGTAAAATGTCATAGTTGTGGGTAATATAAGTCTGAATGTCATGATTTAACTAATTTAAGACATTGATGTGACCTTAAGGTCAAAATGCGTCAATTTTGCATCTTTTTATGAAACTTTTTTTTTCTTTCTGTTTGTGAATATTATTTTTGTTTTGGGTCTGAGTGCCCTCGTTTTCTTGTCACAACACCCTCCACAGTCATCACTCTTAACAACCGTGATCATCGATGAGTTTATAAATAATATATAGAGTTATTTAACAAATGTCTTAATTAAGCTGCTCTTTAATTAAATTTTTTTTAACTGAGTGAAAGAGAACTTATTATCTTCTTAAATTTAGTAAAAAATAATTTTATAAATTTTTGCACTAGTTAAAATAAATTCTCAAATTAGTGTACTTAAGAAAACTCAAATACATATAATTATATATAGCTTCATTGAGTAAATATATAGTTGTGGGTCATGGAAGTTTAATTAGTAGTGTAAGTGCATGTGTATATAACCATTTAATCTCTTAATTAAAAATTAATTCTTCATTAATAATTATAACTTTATAAGTACCAAAAATCTATCAAAATCCTATTTAATTGCTAATTATCATCCTAGCTAGCTAATGTGACATTGAACTCCTACGTCTTAAGAGTCCATCCCAACATAGCTACATGAAACGTGTAGTAAGGTTTTTATTCTATATTTACAAAAATAATTAAATACATGAGTCCTAGTAGCTAAGATTTCACTAGAACTAAATATTTAAAGTTATCTGTATATATGTATTTCTCTCTCTATATATATATATATTATTTTCCACAAGTATTCTCTTAGACAATGTTCGAAACACTATCGAATACTAAATATGAGATATACAGTTCCTTTAAATTCATATGAGATTACTGATTACCTTAAATCATCTCATAAAGAACATTTTTAAATTTATTTTTTTAAAAATAGGAAAATTTTAGGCGTTTTTTTTTTTGTTATTCAATTTATTAATATATTTTTTTGAAACTAACTTATTAATATATATTAAATTTAGAGAAATCATTAATTTAATTTATGATTATTTTTTAAGTTTTCATAAAATATTTTTATAGAAATGTTTAATAACGACAAACTATATTGATAATGAAAGGAAGAAAAACAAAACAAAAACCAACCAATTAATTCAATGGTGTTTCTTTTTTGGGAAGCCAAATTAAATAGTCGCTAATTCAATAATATCTCTAGTATTAAATTTTAATCATAGTGAAAATAATGTAATAAATATATTAATAGATGACACGCAATGTGGTGGCAGCATAGCTAGTTGCTTCTAACTAAGAAAGTGGACAAAGTGAAAATGAATATTATGATTTTGAAAAATGATGATTTTTTTTTTAACATTTAGAGAGATTTAGAAACAAAATAAAGTATTCAGACTGCTGGGATATTCTAATTAAACAAATTACGATTGTGTCAAATTTCTTTTCTACCTGCAAAAAAATGTATTATTTTTCAAATACAAATAATCCGAATATAAAAAATGTCATAATTGGCTAATTCATTCCTCATTTGAGAATGTTGTTCAGAAGAAATTTATTATTCTTTTTTTCCTTCAACACCTACATCTACTCATCTATATGGCTAATATATGAGTCATCAAACTATTTTTGTCTTTTTATTTATAATTTTTGTAAAACATCCACGTCTTGTCCCTTGCCTTTTTAGGACACGCGTCCTATTCCAACTAATTTTCTACTTTTAAAAAATTGTGAAAGCGAAACCAACTAATTTTCTTACTCTACTTTTTTCATATAATAACAAATATAATAATTTGTGTACGAATTAACGAAAGGGAAATTTATTACTTTTTAGATTTTTAAAATGAAAGATTTTTTTGTTTAATATGTATATCCGGCCATATCCAATTGACAATTCATCCTAAAAAGTCTTATGCATCATATATATATATATATAACTGATCTCTAGAAGCAAGTTTATAAAATTAAATATATTTAATCATTAATTTTATATGCATGCATATACTATACGATTACCATCAACATTAATTATTATGGATATCAAGAAACATATTTATAAATTTTGGTTGGCAATTGGCATTATTCACACGTACGTAGTGACACGACCACTACAGTACAATATAGAGTTTATCATATTAATTAAAACATTTACAAATAAGTAGTTTGAAGCATGCATAAATAAATACTAATGCATAGAAGAGTTAAGTACTGGACCTATTCTCACAAAATATATACTTTTATCTAACATGAGTGAAAAGACACATTTGTAACCGCAAAAAATAGATCAGAAAGGACTAAATAGTAATTTAGGGTCGGTAAATAATGTTTGCACATTCCCATATTCCCTGTGAATGATATATACTAAAAATAAGCAATATTATATTATATAGGCGTGATGGTGATGGAACTGTGTATGGTGAACAGTGACTCCATGCAAGCATATGCTTAAGGTTGTCGCCTACTATATACTATTTCTATCAACCTCTCATCTCACATTTCTTCATTCGGAGTGGCTGTCACAAATTAAAAAACAAACACAATTAAATATATATACACCAAATTATACAAGGGTAGATTTCAGAACTAGAATAATTAATTATAACGTGATCTATAAACTGAAATAAATTAATTTGAAAACCGTCACTTTTATTGGGCAATTGTACAAGTATATGGATCTTCAATAATATTTCAGATCAGAGGAGGAGAGAGTGAGATGAGTATCTGACAGTGCATGCATGTGTGTGAAGCTAATTCCTCTCAATTTTGGTAAAGACAGATTTGTGGGTCAAAGCTTTGTGTATATATGGTTCATTATTTGGGTGAAAAGGACATGAATTCACCTTAACAGTGAGAGAAAGATATGGAAAAGATAGAATAGACAACAAGATAGGATAGCAAAAGGAGATTCCATTTTAATCCTGCCCTATATTATCTCTACCTACTATTACTTGTAATTCATCATGCAATCATATTCCCTTTTTCATCAACAACATAATAATGCGAGACTGGAAATTTTTTACATTTTTTGGTGGAGTTATGAGAGAGGTAGAGAGAAGAAAAATTGGGAGAGAAAAAAATCAAGAAAGCAAATATTTTCCTTATCTCTATCTCTCTCATAACTCCACCAAAAAATGTAGAGAATTACTTTAGAGGATCATATCTCTAATAATGCAACCCAATATTATTATACCTTTATTTACACTAATTAATTAGTCTAAAACTTCTTTCTTGCTCCAACTTCATTTTTATCAATAAATTATTTACTAAAGTTGTAAATTCACTCTGTTTTTGTCTCTCAATATTTTAAAATTAAATTTTGAGGTTAACTTTTAAATAATAAGTAATTTTCTTCAACAAAATCAATTAACCAGCAACATAAATTTTGAGTGATAAGTACCTATTCCTCCTAACTAAATTTTTGAGTTTGAGTTTTGTGTATGAAAAAATGTCTGTTAAAAAAATTACACTTCTATTACAAAATGTGAAGTAACTCGAGCCAAAGCTCGATGGACTTCTACTGACAGTTTGAAATTTGAACAATGAAAATAAGATTAATTAGTGCACTGTAATAAAGTCAAATTAAATCTTAAAACAAAGTTATTTTTAATTTCTTAGTGTCCTCTCATTTTTATAAAGCCTCTTCTTCTGTTTGGCTTCACATTCTATCACCCTCCGATCCCCTTGAGACTAGAGTGAAAGAAAGAGAAACAGAAAGAAGATGGAGCTTACTCAACTTAGTTTTCTAGAGGAATTACTAGCATCAACAAGATCAGGAGACACCTCCTCCAATAATTTTCCCACTTCTGAGCTTTTATTACCTACCACCAGTTCTTGGAGCTTCTTTGAATTTGATTCTTTTTATGAAAACCCATCTTTTAATTCTACCTTTAACCCACCATTTTCTGCATTCCCAACACCAATCATAGACCACAACACATCATCATCATTTGGATGTCCCTATCCCTACCCTTTTGATGATGACTCTGCACCACCTCCCCTTCAACCTCAGGAAGATGAATTAGACCACCTTGCTTTTCTGGGTTTCCAAAATCAGTGTTTATTTGAAGAAAGAATCCATGATAATAATAATAACAATAGCTGCAAAACTGAAGAAGAAGAAGAAGCCACACAAGAACAAGTTCCAGTGTTCAATATGGGCTTGTGTTGTGGAGACAAGAGGCCTAAATCCAAGAAGCTACTACAAGGTCAGCCCTCTAAGAATCTCATGGCAGAAAGAAGAAGAAGAAAACGTCTCAATGACCGCTTGTCCATGCTAAGGTCAATTGTCCCTAAGATCAGCAAGGTATATATGTAATTAATTAGACACTTCTTGTCTTTTCCTTTAATTACTCTCATCTAATATAATTAATCTCCTTCAACAGATGGATAGGACTGCTATTCTTGGAGATACGATAGATTACATGAAAGAGCTTCTGGAAAAGATAGGGAAGCTGCAAGAAGAAGATGCAGATAATCATCACATAAAGCTCTTGGGAGTTTCCAAGGAGGTGAAGCCAAATCAAGTAATGGTAAGAAATTCCCCTAAGGTAATATATATGAATGAGTATGATTTTTTTGGTCCTGGTCAAATATCTACTAGAGTGGGCCTGATGACTAATCTTCGGATACTGTTAGGCCCATTGCTAAAGGCAATGGTTAAGAGAACACAGACATCACATTGGTCTAATTAAACATTTGGCATCTATATTCATGCATTATAGTGAGAGATTCACAAACCCAGGTTGTTGAATTTGGCAGTTTGATGTTGAGAGGAGAGAGCAAGACACAAGAATCAATATCTGTTGTGCCGCAAAGCCTGGATTGTTACTATCAACAGTGAATAGCTTAGAAGCATTAGGCCTAGAGATTCAGCAATGTGTTATAAGTAGCTTTAATGATTTCTCAGTGCAAGCATCTTGCTCAGAGGTAATTGGTTTTTTTGTTTCTAATTCCTCTTAATTGTGGGTTTAATTAGGTGTATTTTGGTACTTGTTAGTCATAATTAACATGGTGTAATTAATTAGGTGGGTGAGCAGAGAACACGCATTAGCTCTGAAGAGATTAAGGAAGCACTATTCAGAAACGCAGGTTATGGAGGCAGATGTCTCTAGCTATACCAATTTGCAGATGGTGTAAAAGAAGCCATTTTTAATTATTTTTATTATTTTCCTTGTTCCAAGTTTATGAATTATGATTCAAGGAACTAGGGATGTACAAGTTTTAATAATCTTTCTTCAGAATAATTAAGTTGAATCTTAGAACTTCACCGTGTATTTTAATATTATTGGTTATTTTTATACAAGTTTCAAATAACTCATATGATGAATTTCTATTAGCCCAAAGCAACTCTATCAAGAATTTGGATTCACTAAAATGTAAATGCATGAAGTGAAGAATATAGATAATTAGATGAAAGTATTACAAACACATGTCTTAATGCTCTTATTTAACGGCTCAAATTATACACTTCATGCACTTTTTGCAAAATACACTTTAATTAACTGATCCAAGTCCTTCAAATAATATGTTTTTAAAAAGTAATATCTTTCAAGATATGCTTAAGTGACACTCCTTCCAACGATATTAACTTCATATTCTCACCTCCAAGAATTGATATATATGCTTTAAGGGGACCTAGACTCTTCCATCAAATTATTTTGGATTTTGCTGATCAATCAATGCACTTATAACATAATTATAAAAAAAACATTTCATTAGTTTATACTTTATATAGAATATTTAGTCAATAAAAGTTATAACTTTTATTAATGAACTATTTTTCAAACCTAAAATTATAAAACTTTTATCAAACCAATCATATTAAGAAAACTAGTGGGGTAAGGTGATTTAAAATGGTCTGAACTATTATTCCAAATGAGACAATACTCTAATTTTCAAATCCTTCAAATTGGAAAATTTGGTATAGCTAGTTCGGAATATTTATAATTTGTCATGTACTTTTTTAACATTCTTCACTTACCTATTTCATTAAAAGAGTTAATATCACAAAGATGAAAATGAAAACTTTATCTTTTTAACTCTTTATATTTTAACATCCAACTAATGAGGAGTGAAAAAACTAGTAGAGTGTGTAAATTGTTGGGTTTGAGGCAATTATTTGATGTTGGGTGAACCTCTTAAGTTCTTATCAATAGGATTTGAAGTTTGAACAATTCTTTGCACACTTTCTAGACTGCAAACAGATTTCGCATGGGGCCTGCTAGATTTTAATTAGAAGGAATCCCATAAATAATTAATTCAGTAAATTAATAATTACTTTCATCTTGAAAAATGCATTCTCAAATCCTTAAAAGATCATTTAGTCATTTGGTGTGTGAGATGGATAAAAAGACAACTACCCATAGCATTAACAGATATTAATTTGATTGTAAAATGATTAATTGATTTTATTCAACAATAAAAAAAAACACACCATATTTACTAATAAAACATTGTCAAAACTTAAAACACACAATTTGTAAATTTTACATGCATTTTGTAGATCATATTTTATTTTATAAATTACACCTCATCAAAATGCATTGTTTGTATTTTCTTATTGAACAATATTTAGTTTATTATTTTGCCGTCAGTTAACATCTATTAATCTTTTAATTTTTTTGTTAATTATATTAATACGAATGTGGGATATTTTATCATTTAAGAACAAAATTAGAAAGAAACATATATCTTGACTAAATCACTTCAAACTTGAAGAAAACACAAATGGGCTAAGAGTTGCTTTTGTGGGTCCGAGCCCATCGGCCCATTGGAATTGTCACAAACCTTTGGCTGCAAAACTCTTTTCCTCCTTTCAAGGATTAGATGGATAAAAATTATAAATTGTATTAACATTATCCAAAAATATGCCACTTGCTCCTCAAGTGTTCGATTTAATGAAAAAGAATAGTTGTCAATAATTTGAAGAATTAAAAATTGAATAAATAATTAAAAAGCAAGTATGTGGGGCCTTAAAGTACTCCATAAAACAAAAGTGAATCATACTCTTTTGGTAACGCCAAACACAAAAGGTAGATAGACATGGACCTCAATTATGTGATTATATATATCTTGTTCTCATTTACATAATTGTTCTAACTACTGCTTTGGCCATGGGAGGGACATCATGCTCTCTAAGAAATTAACATTTTCTGTTGGGTTGGGACAGTAGGTGTATAATTTGGAAATTACAAATTAATATTATTATTAGCTAATAGATTATAGATACGCATCTTCTTCAACAATTCCGGCCCATCATCTAATTAAGGAATTAATTAGTGTTGGAAACTTTGTTTTTAAAAAATACTTTGTAAACAGAAATATATTATAATTATGTCCTAATTATCTTATCATTAGATAACCATTTGTCAAGTAATCCGGCAATTAATCCTATCATATATACCTAACTATTAATTAAACACTTTGAAGGTCTCCAAATTAATTAAAGATTCTTGGTTATTGTTTTGATTTTAAAGATACAAGCGGTAAACCACATTAGTTGTTTATTATTATTATTATTATTAGCAATAATTCACCAATAACCAGGTTCGTATGAAAAAACTAAATCCTTTCGCTAATTAACTCATTGTACATTGTACAATGACTTGGAGTAGTGTGTACAGTTTTCCAGTGTATATATATATATATATATATATATATATATATCATGGTAATTAATAGGATCTCCTCCTTTTTATGATTATATATACATTAAAGTATAGGAAAGAGAAGGGTGAGCTCTACATCAAGTAAGGCTTACATTTACACACGAGTAAGATTGTCAAAGTTTATATTTTAAATAAAATCGTAAAAGGGTGTAAAATCGTATCGTAGAATCGTATGATTTTTTTATGTTTTATATATATATATAACATAAGTACCTAATTAATATAGTAAATCATATACAAAATTAAACATGAAATATAATGATGCCATCATGCAGTAATACTCCTTGTTCATTTGCAACATATATATGCATGTTAGTTAAAACTTAAAACAATTCATTTATAGTAGAATGAATAACTTAAATTAGTAGTATAATGTAAATAATTAATATATTTGAGTAACAATAGTAATTAGTAACGTCTAGAGTGGAATTTCCAAAGGGCAAAAAGCTGTTACTTTGATGTAATGACATCCAATTGTTATGGTAAGGATATCAAAAAATGGGGGTGACTGAGCTGGGGGCATGTGCTATAGATTATTATTTTTTAACATCAAACCTGCTTTTTTTGGGCTAACATAAAATAGTAAAATCGCCGATTATTTTCGATTCCACCGCGATTTTACTCCAGCACAATTTCACTTACGATTTAACTAGATTTTAATAAATAGAATTTAAATCGCGATTTTCACATCTTTTCCATGAGATCTATTTTTGTGTGTGATTCTCTTTTTACTGTCCAATATATACTAGGTCCATTTTCACTTTCAACTCTGGACAAGATCGATTGCGACTCTTTTTCACAGTAGTTTGACTATATATGTTAATTTTTGGCAAGATCCTTTTGTTTTTAAATTCATGCCCATTCATTCATGCCAAAAAAAATCATGCTCATCATTTGGATGCATCATGCATGTTATGAAATCATATCAGAAATGATCTTGTCCTAAATATTATGATCTTGTCATTTGGATGCATCATGCATGTTATTAAGTTTTTCAATTAAAATAAAATATATATAATCTTTTTTTAAATAAATAAATCATATAAGAAATGAGTTGTATAAATTATTCACATATCAACTTCTAGTTGAAAAACCTTATTGTAAATATATAAAAATGTTTGCCTAAGTTTTTTTCCTAATACTTCTTATATATATAACAAAAATGAATTCCATTATATTATCTCAACAAGGGTAGTACAGAAAAGGCCACTACATAGGAAGTATGAAATAGATATAGGGTATGATTTTTAGAAATAAATGGGGAAAGAAATGAGGAGGCAATAGGTGGGGCCTCACTTTTTCATTTTCATCAACTTAAAAAAAAAGAAAATACAAAATATAAAATATAAAATATCTATTATACCCTTTGATTTGATACAATCATAACTTTTTTTTTCTTTTTATTATTTTAATATAAAGGGCAAAATGGTATTTTTATTACATTCTCATTCTATTTTAATTCTCAATTTTTCCTACTAAATATAGAAAATGCATTCCCTCTCCTTTTTCCTTTTCCTTTCTTTTTTTATTTCTGCGTAAAGAACATCTCATAGGAAGCCAATAATATGACGAGAAAAGGTAACGTGCCAACTGCCAAGTGGTTTTGGATGTAAGGGTCCAACAACGTGGAATAGTGTCCTATCATAATTCCTATATATGGGCTTTTTGGTTTCGGATTAATGATCAGAGAGGACAATTTTATCATTTAAATCTCACAATTAAGACATTGAGTCATTTATTTCCTGTTGCCGTGACAAGTTACTGTGCATGTTAGACTCGCAGATATCAAATGCGAGTGAATAAAGAAGACTCGCAGTTATTACCTGCAATCCCAGTTAGACTCGCAGATATCAAATGCGAGTCAAATACCTGGACTCGTAAATGTGAAAAGCGAGTCATTTATATCAGCTCGCAGATTACAAATGCGAGTCAGATATGCACAGTAACTTGTCACGGCGGCGAGAAATACAGGACTTAATGTCCTGATGTGCAAATTTGCAAGTCTAAATGTCACCCTCTGATCAAGAACTCTTTGATTTCTTATTTTTTTAAAATATTTTAAAAAAAAATTATTTGATCAAGGCCTCTAAAAAGGAAGAAATTAAATTACTTTTTTTTTCAGGATTTAAAATGTAGGTACCTCACGTCCTCACTCCTCGCCCAAAGAAGATTGAGTGTCTTTGTAATGTTATTTTGAGTAATCCAAAATTATATTTTTTTTATCAAATATACTTTATTTTTTACAATGTGATTAAATTATATTTTTGCCCTTACTTTTTTTATTCACTTTTATTCCATTCTCATTTTTAATGTAAGGGTAAAATGGTCATTTTATTCACTTTTATTCCATTCACATCGATCACATTATTTTTGTTGTAAAGTTCCTCCAATCATATATTTTATTTATACGCTCTTTCTTCTATAATTGGTTATATAAAAAGATAATCCTTTATATTCTTTCTCTACAGTATTTAATCATAAAAATCCTTTTGATCACATGTTTTATTTATATTGAAGAACTTTATAACAAATATATAATAAAAAATTTTACATAAGTTTAATATTTAATTAATTTCCGATAGCCAAAAATTAAGTATAAATATCTGTTATTAAAATATTGTTGAATGTGTTGTGTAGTGTATAATAAAAATCTAAATATATATAAAGTCGATGGGCAAAGGTATAATATTATATTATATAGGGTACAGAGCATTAATGAATTAATTAAGGCCCTGAACTAATTATTAATTAACTAGAAAGAAACGCTTAATTAGCATAATTCATACCTCATATAAAAGAGTTTCATACTGGCATATGCTTACAATGGATAAAAGTTCAGTACTACCGTACTATTAAACTTCAGTGCATCCCTCCAATTATATAGTATCATTTGTTAATATTAATAGAAACTCATATTAATTAGGACCCACCTTGAATGGATTACTGAAATTCAGTACTATCGTACTACTGAACATCTACTCGCTTACTACAGGTGGATGGATAATTATTAAGATGAAATATAATTAGGTAGCATAAGTATGTATATATATATATAACCATGTAATTAAATGTACGTTGAACACAAAGTATACATGAAAATAGTAAAGAGGTTTGAGTGTAATAAAAGAGAATAGTGATGGGTCACAAGTGAGAAGATGGTAAAGGAATATTTGAATTAATGTGGGGCGGTAAAGAGAAGTGGGTATATATAGGCATATTTAGTAGTTGAGGAAATGTGAAAGTTGTAGAAGATGGGTGGGACTTGGGAGATATATAAAGAGGAAAAGTAAGAATTAATGGAATGGAGGTGTGGGATTGGGGAGTGTGATAATAATTTTGGGAGAGGGCATGGCGAGGAATTTGGGTACCTCATCGCCTGGCATCAACACAGGCAAGCTTTGGCCTCCTGATCTCTTCAAATGCTCCTGTAAGTAGTAAATGATGATTTAATTAGTATATATATATATATATAAATGGGAAAATGAAATGAAAGTGAAATGAATGATATATTAATTAGATACCGTGGAAGAGGGTGGGGAGTGAGAGAATGATGTGAGTTTGTGTTTGTGCCAATGGTAACAGCAAGAGATGATGCCACTCAATATGACTATGAGAATCAACACTAGGGCTGCGCCCACCGGGAATCCGATGGACGGTCCAGATGCTTCCCTTTGGGCTGTATCCTGCTGATCACTACTACTACTACTCTCCATCGATCTTTATTTCTTCACTTCTTCTTCTTCTGAGTGGGTGCCATCACAAAACTCACAAACTGCTATTATATATAATATAGAGTACTACGGAAGGTTCATGAGTAGGAATTTCCTTCTTCTTTTTTTTTTGGGGGGGAATTAGAGAGAAAAAGAATGGCTATTGGTAGGCATCAAAGGCTGCGGCGACTCGCCCACACTTGCCCTCATATTTCATACATATCCATTTCCCAATTTCTTGCATATATTTCCAATTCTATATTCTTTTTTTCAATTTTAAATCCTCCCAACAACGCAACATCCTTTTTAAATCCTATATTTCAATAGGGAAACACAACTAATTAAAAAAATAGGATAACAAAAAACTCCGAAACACACAAGACAGGGATGCAAAATGGCCTGCCCTGTTCTCATCCCATCCTTAATTAGATCCTAACAAATATACTCACATGAATACGACACATTAACATAATATATATAAATATCATAATGCAACAAGTTAGATAGTACTATAATCTAAAATATTATATGAAGTCTACCCATCATAATTATTAAATACGCACTAAATGAAACCTGATACAATTCAATTTTTAAAAATCGAGGTTTGAACCAATATTATTATTAAAGCTTAAACTAAAGTTGGTGTGGATAATCATGATTTAGCTCCTCTCAAATTCAACTTTAAATATAATATCTGCCCTGAAATATCTAACTCTCTTGTGTATACAAATGAAAACGCGGCACCACTTGATCTGGATTTCACCTTTACATATATCATCAAATCAATCCTATTTTAACCTATCACGTTAAATTAAGCACTTTAATTTTGTGTTTAGATTGAGAATTAATTAGAATGATAAAAAGAAAAGGGATGAGTTAAGATATGTTTTCTCCTTGTTCTAAAAGTTAAAAATTATAGAGGAAGATAAGGAAAGCTAAGATTATTTTTTTAAAAAAAAAAATTAAGATATTTTAAATTGAGATATTTTAGGAGAAACATAACCAACATCCAAACAAAATAAGAACATATAAAAAATTAATCATTTTCCTTTCCTTTTATTTTTTTTTTCTAATCACTTCTCTTCTCTTCCCCTTTTAATTTTTTAGACATACCAAAATAATGGACTAGCACGGCTCATTTTTAATTATGCTAAAAAAACTTCTTTAACTTAACTATATAAATTTTATACTTGAAACTAGTGTTGTGTAGACCGGTCAGACAACCACTAACCAGATACAAAATGTGAGTCAATTGGACAAAAAAACCGTTTTTCTAGTTGAACCGGATTTAACTAGAGTCCAATCGGTCCAGTTTTTTTTACTAAAAACATAAAAATTTGAAAAATAAAAATTAAAAATAACATCAGAAAATAAAGTAGAAAAATTTTGAAAATTAAAATTTAAGAAGTCATGATTATCAAGAATTTCATGTTTGGCTTGATTAAGTTCTTTCAGAATTTGACAAGTCTTGAAAATTAAGGGTTCGTTTGGTAAGGATTGTGCACGGTAAAATCATGGTGTTTCACGATTCTCAAAAAATGTTACATCATATTTTTTTTATACATATCAAAAACACTTTTTATCATATTTTTCTCATTCATAATTTTTCTCTCTATCTCTCTCCTCACTTTTCTCTACAGTACTTTCCTTTATTCTACAATGCTTTACTCTATAGTACTTTACATTCGTGCATTTATACCAAGCATACCCTAAAATTTTGAGAAGTCATGTAATTTAAAACTTCAAAATTATGTATGTTGAAACCTAAAACTTAAGTGATGTCATTTTATATATTAAGAATATTATTATTTATTATTTATTGCGTTATTCGGTTCAACCGGTTAAACTGATTAGACTATAAATTAAATACTTGTTCGAATCTTTGTTCGATTCAATTCTTAACGCTCGAAATGAGCCAAATTCATTTTAGGCTTTTAGCACATCTATTCCAATATATAAACGATTACACGAGTGACTCCTCATATCCTAACTATATATATATATATAATTACAATGAACGGTGTTAGAGGATAGTATTTGAATTTTGAACCATATATAATATAAATGTGAAAATGACCACGAAATATATATATGTAAACAAGAGTTAGATTTAATAAGAAGAGTATAGATTTGACCAACCTACCTTGATAGTAATCTTGGTACGCAAGCAATTACTTTTATTTTTAAGCTCTCTTATTTTTCTGAGCTCTTTCTTTTTTTAAATATCAAAGTACATTCAATAGTTGTTATCCCGTTGTTTCGTGCAAGTTTATTTTGTCTTTTCAAGTTCTTAGACCAATTTTAGTGATCAACATTATACTTCAAATATAACGAATCATAATCTAAATTTTTGTTAAATGGCATATTAATATGTAATATCTCGTAATATCTATGAGATAATTAGTTCTTTATATACACACACACGAAATTATAGTGGGAAGACACCCTTATTAAACCATTCAGTACTCAACTACCTTAAATAACAAAGAATCTCAATGTCAATCAAGTAAAATTTTAGGGTTAAAAGTTCAGTACTACCGTACTATTGAATTTCGGTACATCCTTCCATTCATGTAATGTCATTTGTTAATATTAATAAAAATTCACATTAATAAGAACTCATCTTGAATGGATTAGGAACTAACTGATTTGAGAAATGTACTGAAGTTCAATATTACTGTACTACTAAACATCTATTCAAATTTTAGATTATTTTGAATCTGATTGGTATGGAAGTAGTTGGGATTTGAGAGTAACGTTTGGTAGTGAACACTACACACGTGTGTATATGAATTCCGTGTAGAAATCAAAAACTTGCTTCCCTACAACTTTTTAACTATTTTAGTCAACAACATATCTTTCATTTTAATATTTTATCATTTTAGGCAAGCAAAAAAAAAAACGTACCTTTCATTCAGAACACTCTCATTCTTTATATTCTACTATATATGTCAATGAACATAGACAAGCATGATCTTCTTCATACTCCAATATATAAATTCCACCAAATATTATATATTATAATGAACTGAAACCTAACTACATCGATCTTTTTCTATAAATTTGGTACAATAGTGCTTTTAGTTTTGATCCAATCCTTTATATATATCTCACGGAATTTTAAATTAATGTCCAGCATATATGCTAGCTGTCCTACCTAGGAAAAGTGTCCATTTAATTTCTTCCTTAATTTATTATTTTTTTCAAAATTATTTATGTTTACAATTTTCCATGCCACAAGTGCAATTTAAAAAATAGAGTGGTAGGTATAGTACCTATTTTCCTAAACAATATTCTAAATTTAAATATTGTGTATAAAAAAAAAGACAACGAATTTTTAGGTAGTGATGATTAAAAATATGCAATTTCATATATCCATCTTCCTTCTCACTCAGCTCCTTTCGACTTCTCTGTTCTTGTGGACCATTAAACTGACCACAAATTTGGATATATATTTTCAAAGAAAAAATCAAATTGAAATTGTGAATTTTGATGGAAGAAAGAAACAGAGTATGTGTGTGAGAGTCACATTCTTCCTCGTCAAGTTTACTTGGTTTTACTCATGTGTCTCTCTTCTTAAAATTAACAACTTATTATGAAAAATAAAATTCAAAATGTGTTTAGGACTACATTTGACTAGTCAACTTTTGAACCTTTCTTTTTTCATTCTAATACTTGTCTCTTTGAAATTCTATGGCTTATTAAGCTTTACCAGGGTCCATGCTAATTCACAATGCCGTGTGGAATCTGAATTATGTGTCAAATGTATCCTATATACGTTACACTAAATTATATCATTTTTTAAAAGTTTGGTAAAATTACATTTATTATTATAGAAGGAGCTAGCAAACATTTCTATTAATAAAAAGAGAAAACTTGTATTAAATGAGAAAGAAAGAAAAAAAATAAACTAACAGATAAATTAATAAGCAAAACCTTTATCAGAAAAAATAAATAAAAGAGCAAAACCCGAGAAGAATTTTGATCCATATAATATTCGGATGAACTTTAATTGTGAGAATTTAAAACATTATATATATATATATATACACACACACTCTTATATAGTTTTATATATATATATATATATATTATCATTGCTGGATATGATGTTGAGAATTAAGAGAAAAGTAAAACACAAACCAACATATTGATCCAGTACTGGTGTGCTTTATGAACATGTTTCAACTTTCCACCTTATTCATTCACTAATGAATTGATCGTGCAATTATAATAAATTCATTTAGATCTTGTAAATTGTAGTCATATTTTATTGTTCACAAAAATAGGTAGGCTTTCAATTTTTCGGTTAAGGCTAAAGTACTATTTTGGTCCTTAATGTTTGTACGAAGTTTAATGTTGGTCCTTAATGTTTCAAAAGTTTAATGTTGGTCCTCAAAGTTTTATTTTTTGGTCGATTTTGGTCCTCGAACGTAACATCGTTAACTTTTTGCCGTTAAATGATGACGCGGCATGCTTATATGACACACACTCTCTCCTACATGTCATATTTTAATGACGTGGCATGACACATCACTGCCACGTCACCCCATATGATGATGATAATGATGATGATGAAGGAGACAAGATGATGATGTGGCAATGTGAGGTGACATGGCAGTGATGTGTCATGCCACATCATTAAAATATGACACGTACGAGAGAGTGTGTGCTATATAAGCATGCCACGTCATCATTTAACGGCAAAAAGTTAACGGTGTTACGCTCGAGGATCAAAATCAACCAAAAGAAAAAACTTTGAGGACCAACATTAAACTTTTGAAACATTGAGGACCAACATTAAACTTCATACAAATATTGAGAACCAAAATAGACCTTTAGCCTTCGGTCAAAGCATGCTTTTCAAAGTTGCCTCGAAATGTTTATATATGAGCTTATATTTTTTTTTGGGTCAATATATGAGTTTGTATTCGGTTTGACTTAGCCCAGTTTTCCATTTAGTTTAGGGTCATCACTACACAGCTCAGGCCCATATCAGAGCAAGTTTTGGACTATGACCGTAGGCCGAACCCAAGGTTAAAAATGGAATTTTGAATAATTTTAATTTGTCAGCCATCAAAACTTCAGAAAACAAAAAAGGGAGCTTCTACTGTGCAAATCAGGATCTCGTTATTTTTTCTTTACAATTTAATTTTAATCTTTATTATTAAGTTCTTTTAAGGGTTCATTACATCTTGTTAATATTATACTAATTACTTTATGTTAAAACTTAAAAACTTAAAATAGCATGTTATATAAATATTTTTTTTTAATATTTCATTCAAAAAATTTAGTCAATATTAATCAAAATTAATTGTAAAGACCAAATTAAAATTTTAATGAAAATTTTGCATAAACACTCAAAGTATTTTGATTCTTTTGCAAATAGATACTATGTAATTCAGGCCAAAAAAAATACTATGAAGTTTTTTTTTGGGCTTTTAAGATACTAGCTATGTAATTAATTGAAATCCAAATAATAATTAGCATATCCGTTACATCTAATCTAACAATGTCATTGCTGTGATTGCACAGTGCTTTGAAGTTGCATTTTAGTTACCCAATGTGAACTATAATTTATAAATAAAAGAAATTACAAAATTAATTTTGGCAAAACAAAAAAGAAAGATGGAGAGCACGATCTCAAGAATGGTGCATTAATTTGCACTATTCTTAGGTTAGTGCGAAAAGATTGATTGTAATTAAAAATAAAATAAAATAAAAAGTGATAGTGCATGCATTGCTAGCTAGCTATCTCTTCTTAGATTCAATAGATTATAATTAATAATGGAAGATATGATGGTGTTGGATGAAGAAAAATACATCCCACACATGAGAATATCTTTTGGTATGACTTATGAGAGTCGTATAACTTTACAAGAAAAATGAATGAATATTCGTGATGAAAATGGTAGATATATGATATAGAAGTGATTGTTTTTAGCTTTAACCTTCTTTTTTGGGCCATACTTTTTCTAGCAAAACGATAAATAGTTTTCAAATAGGTATATATATATTTGCAACGAGTATATGTACAAATTCTGTTGAATGAAAATTTTCTGGATTTTTTCTTTAAAACTCGATGCCTTTTTGTTTTATCTGATTATTTTTGAAGGATAAGAACTAGGAAGGAGAGGGGATTATAGAGTATTACTATTAGCGTCTTTTAAGTTATTAATTTGGGAAAATTACTTATAAACTACATATATTATAGAATTTTGGTACCAGAAGTACTTTTAAATTTAAAAATTGAACTCCCTTATAAACTATTTTATAAACGTTGAAAACAATGATGAAAATCAATTAAAATTATATTTTCGCAATTTTAATTAATATCACAATAAGAAAAATAAGTATTTTCAATAGCCTTCACTATTAGTTGTTGAAAAATATATTTTTTTCAACAATTGAATTTTAGTTGTCGAAATAAGTTGTTAAAAAAAGTTAATGATAATAATTTTGACGGTCAACAATATAAGTATCGATATATGTCAATAATATTATTTTTGACAATATATTCGCCGGCAATGGTCGTTAAGAAAACTATTATTGCTCGTTCAAACGACGCGGTGCAAGTGTACACCGCCAACAAGTAATATAATGATAAGTAGAATATCATCCACAAGGAACTAGTTAAAACAAATAAAGTACTAATGCATTCATATTTAACCTAAGTCAAGCAATCGAAATTAAGTGTTTGGTTTGAAACAAGTAAATAATGCAAAAATAAATCAAAAGTGTACATGAGATTAAGAGCTCTTAGAATTGTAGTTGCACCTAGCACTTCACCTATGGAGTTTCACTTTTTTCACTACTCAATTTAATGATCTGGTGTTAGTTTTAACCCTATTTTCATTATATGAATATTCCAATCCTATATAGTTTCTACCTCTCTAATTAAACTCCTTATATATTCTATGAAAGTCTAAATTCAAGAGATGCATTAAGTTCAAGCTAATTTTAACTCCTCAAGGCCCTTGGGTATATGCCTAGCCTTTGAGCAAATCAAGTTAATCAAGCACAATCAACAATTCAACATAGAACAAGAGATATTCAACTCAAGGACTAAATTTATGAGTCCTTGTCCAAGGAAAATCAAAATCCTCTAATTTCCCTAAGTGGTGGCCAAACAATTAGGGTTCATCAAAGCACAAAGTTGAATATATAAACACCAAAATACATTAAATCAAGCAATCAAAATAGCAAATCCTTGAAGTTACATAATAGAGTACCACAACTCTAAGATAAGAAAAGCTTAGCCTAGCATATTCATGTCAAGTTTTTAAGAGTAAACATTAACAAAAATACAAGGGAGAAGAAGAAAAAGATAGAAAACTCCGTTTCCTAAGCTTAATCGGCTCTCCTTTCACTTGAATCCATCAAGAACTCCTTCCAACTTGATGCCTCTTCAATCCCCAAGCTCTCCCTTGCTCTTAGACTCTCCAAACGGCTCAGAATGAAGAAATTTAGGTTAAAAATCACGCTTATATCAGTAAAAATACTGATTTCCAAAACTGCTTGTGCGTAGGCACGCTGCAGCGCTCAAATCAGACATTGTAGCGCCTCAGCTCTGATGCATTAAATTACAAGGTCACGCTGCAGTGCTTTATGTAAGCGATACAACGCCTAGCCATTGGCTTCGATAATTCTTGTTGTCTTTTTGGCTTCTAAAAATGTCCAAAACCACTTCTTTCTCTACTATTTGATCCTGAACACAAAAAAAAAGTACAAGTGAGTCCCCATCATACTTTAAACTCAATAAAATACTTGCAAAACTAAATTAATCTACACAAATGACAGAAGTTAAACACCTAAAGCCTAGACCACGAAAATCTCTTAAAATACAATAAATAACTCTATTTCATAGAGTTATGAAGAATTATAAAAAAAAAGTATTATCGACAATTGTCGACTGTAAAAAATAATATTATTTTCTTTTTTCAACAATTTATTTTGACGATCAAAATTCAATTATTAAAAAATATATATCATTTTTTAATAATTAAATGACCGTAAAAATATAGGCTCATTTTTCTTGTCGGGTATATAATGTTTTTATTTTAGCCGAGAAGAATAGTAACGAAAATGGTCCAACTCCAAGTCTGTATAGTATAGTGAAGTGTCAATTCATGCATGTATGTGGAGTTCATATTTCTTTTCTTTTTCTTTTGTCATTACAACTTCAAAGAAGAATTTGGTGAGCCTCACCAAAATAAGCCTCTTTTTATTAAGCCTTTATACTATAAAAGATAAGTGTTTGAAATTATAAGGCTTTCAAACTTTTAAGTCCTAATTAATGGCATATGATACAGTTATAACTCGCTCAATGCTAAGTTTCCTTTGTTATTTAGGATGATGGGTGGAAATTAATTAAAGATCAATGAGAGTTATTATAGTAAGGTTAAAGTGTAATAATGCCCTAAACAATCATTGTATAATTAAAGTTGGGTGGTGATCACTTAGCTTGTTACTTAGGAATATTAGTTCTCACTACTTAATTAGATAAATCCAATTATTGTTGTTTGACCTTTCACTAAGTTCAGAACAAAAAATTCTTTTTCAATTGCTAATTAAAAAAAAAACTTAAAACACTTGTTAAATAAATGATATATAAAGATGTTGAGTTTAATTTTAAGCTCATATATAGGGGTAGGGGGAATGTCAAAAGTTGATGATAATTATTGAGTTTTGAAATTATTCAGAGGAAAACAAAATGAGTTTGTTGGGCGTGATGATCGTGTCTTGTGAGGAAGCAGATATAGGTGCATGGGCATGGCATGAGACGGGTCCTCCGATCCGATCCAAAATGGTAAATGTGGATCTTGGCAAGAGAATCAAAATCAATACAGAAATTCGCTTTGCTTATGATGCTCATTAAACATGGGTTAATGAGGTTGACGCCTTACATCCATGGAATTGGACTCACTGACCATGATGATCTTTCAGATCGAGGAATTAGAACCTTTTGATACAATTCTTTTTATTGCAATTATTATTTTTTATTTATTATGTGAATATGTTAGTTTGAAATACAAAAAGAAAATTATTAATTTAAATAATTATTAATATTAATATATAGTCCATGTATATATGATGTGGTATACCATCATATCTGATCTTGCAAAGATATCTATCTCTTAAGCCTTACAGACAGACATATGGTAAGGTCGGCAACGTGCACTGTGCAATAATGGTAAGCTCGGCAATATGCAGTATGCAATAGGAGTGTACAAACTTCGGGTTTAGACCGGGTTTTGCCCGGACCTAAAATCCGACCCAACATTGGTCCGATCAGTTGGGTTGAGTATTTCATTTTTTTTAAATATTTAAATTTGATATATATAAAAAATTAAAAAAATAAATTTAATTAAGTTAAGGTTATATTTTGTATATTTTCAATTAATAATTAATAAAAAACAAAATTATATATATAAATATTATATATTTTATATATAAAAATATTTAAATAATAAAAATAACAAAAAACAATAATAATAACCATACTTCAGGTCGGGCCAGGTTTTGAACAGCTCAACTCAAAATTCGATGACCACAAATGTAACCAGGTCAAGTCAATCGGATTATTGGGTTGGATGTACACCCCTAGTATGCAATATAATCTTTCTCTTTTTTTTTAAAAAACTTTTATCAAGTTTCGATAGAGATTTTTTTAATAAGTTTCGAATTTAAAAATTTACTTAAAAAAATAAAATATTTATTACTCCAATTACCTATCTATTAATAATATACAATATCATCTCTGAAATCTAACATAGATTATGGTGAATGAATCTTATTCACGAGGAAATCGTCTATTTTTTTGTTTAAATTAAACAATCAAACCAAATAAAATGATGCTAAAAAAAAACAATCAAATAAAATATTCGTGCTCTACAGTAGTACTCCAACGAAGGTAGGCAGTTTAATCATTAATGTTTAAGATTGAGGGATTTCAGAGTTGCACATATTTTTGGGTTCTCACTGCCACGTTGCCACTTATGATTGGCAACATGTGATTAATCCATATCAAGTTAATTGCACTCCCAATATTTCTAATAAACAAAAATATTGTTTTTTTAAGAAAAAATTTAGGTGTGTTGTTTACATGCTTTTAGTAAGGTTAATCAATTAAAAAAATATGTGTTAATTTTGAGATGAAAATTAACACATGTCTTTTTTTAATTGGTCAACCTTACCAAAAGCATGTAAGCAACAACATATAAGTCTTGTCCTTTTTTTTTTAAATATGAAACAACAAAGCTTATAATAAATTCTTACCTGAGCTCCTCTGAGGTAGTTCAGAGGAGCTTTATCTATGAATTCAATAAAACTACATTGAAAATGAACAAAATTCATAATAAGAATATAAATATCACGAACAACCGAACCTCAGAAGTTATTAAAAATAGTCTTGCCATTTAGCTTTGTGACAATCCCCTTATGGTGCATGTAGAGTCGCATATATATATATATATGGGATAATAAATGAACTTGTATTTACCTAAGTGATCTAAGTGGGATGATCATAAATAAATGAACCGCCATAAAATAACTAAATTATATATACCTCACTACATCTTCCTGCATAATCTACACTTAGAAAACATAGGTGCCAATGTGTGAATGAATGAATAACACCGTCCCACATCACATCACATGTGTGCATTTCCCCATACACAGACTAACCAAGTTAAATCTTGGAAGACAGAGAGAGGTTGCACGTGACTCTTTCTCTCTACAGTAACCCATTAATATATCTCTTACACGTTGTCTATTGTCAAATTAAAACCACATTAACAAATTGTGAAAAGAGTAAAATATTATTTTGGTCCTTTTTAGATAGCATTTTTTTCAATTTGATCCTTTTTAATGGTCTTTCTCAATTTAGTCCTTTTTAGATTATAATTTAGGGTAACTTTATAATTTTTAAATATTAAGAGGGTTTTTAATGTAATTATTTTGGGAAATTTTATAATTTTTCCAAATTGAAAATGGTACCATGTTTTTTTTTCTTTGTGAAAATTACAAAATTGCCCCAAAATAATTACATTAAAAAGCGCTACTATTATTTAAAAATTATAAATTTATCCCAAATTATCCACTTTATCTAACTCCGTTAGTAATTTTAACGGTAAGGACCAAATTGATAATAGATTAATCTAAAAAGGACTAAATTAAAAAAGGCCATCTAAGAAGGACCAAATTGAGAAATGTGCTATCTAAAAATGACCAAAATAGTATTTTACTCATTGTGAAAAATGAATAAAATAAAATAACTTTAAATAAAATTATTAAGAAATTTATATATTTTTTAATTATGATCTCTTAAATTTTATAAATCAAACATTATCCGTTAAAAAATTACCTTTAATAATGAACAACACAATATTTCAAGAATTAATCATAAAATTTACTTTTACACAAGTAGCAGACAAAAAAGACCTACCTAATATCAATCTTTGGAAGGAACTACCGTCATTTATAGTTTTATACCACAAAAAGGTTAGTATGATCTTTCAAATATTCAAGTTATTAATTTATTTCAGGCAAAAAAAAGTTATTAATTTATTTTTTTACGTATTAAAATATTATTAATTTGATTTTTTCTTATAAATTTATATTGTTAATTTGATTATTCACAAATTCGTACTATTAATTTAGTCCTTTAGTCAATACCAATTGTAGTTAAGTAAATTAATCCAAGTTTAATATTACTTTTTATAAAATTAATTAGTCAACAGTTAATAACTATACATATTATTAACTCTATTAAATATTTAAACAATTAGTAAAAATATGGACTAAATTGATAAACAAAATGATCAAATTCACAAATTAAATATATGTGAGCTGAGTTATTTATATCTATACTTCTCACTTTATTTAAAGGCCTACAAATTTTTTATGTCAATAAAAAACCAATACCTTAAAACTAAAATATAATTTAAGTTAGAGGTTAAATTATTCTATAAAAAGAACTGGGAAGATGAAAAAGACGTGATGATGAGACGGAAGTCCTTAAAACTGGAACCTCTGCGCATATCTCTACTGCTATGGTAATATATTAGATATGATATTTTATAGAAGGTGAATGCAGAGAGAGGAATTGAGTAGAACTAAGAATACTTTCAAGATGATGAACACTTGATGGGGCAATTATAGCATATTAAATTGTGATACCTTAATTATAATGATCTTCTGTTTAATTCTTAGAAGGATAGAAATGAAGAGTCGTTCGTTGAAAGAATCGTTCCCAGTAATAAATTTTACAGTACTCAAAAAATTAGTCATTAGACCTATTCTAATAAATACTTCGATTATAGACAAAAATAAAAAAACATTTAAGCCCCGTTTAGTTTCTTGAAAAAATGCTATAATCTTTGATGTAATTTAATATTTTCTTCAACATTCTTTCTAACAAACATACCTTACTTTTTGTAATGTGATTAAATTATGTTTTAGTCCTTACTTTTTTACTTATTTTTATTCCATTATCACTTTCAATATAAAAGTAAAATAGTCATTTTATATATTTTTATTCTATTCACATCACAATGAAATCATATTTTCATTCCCTCTAATATATTTATTTCCTCAAACATTCTAGTAACCATACGATTCATTAGGCACCGAAGAAAGGAGTATCTCCCTACAGGCCTACACCTACTTCTAGACTTTGCTTTTATAGAAGGGTAATGCTATCAAGCTCGTGATAGCTTGAGCTCATCAGTTCAAAATTGTTAAATCTGTCTTGAGATCTGTGTCATTTTAAATTTTTAAAAAATATTTTGACACAGATCTCAAAACAAATTCAACAACTCTGAACAAATGAGCTTGATAGCATTATCCTTTATAGAAATTAGAAAGGAGTAACCAACTCACATTTCCTTCATATCGGTTAAATGTATCTGCATAATTTAACTATTATTTTCAATTAATTAAAGAGTTTATATAAACAATTTTTATTAATTTTTTTTTATAAAACTTAAGATAATACTCAGAAAACTTTAAAGACTACCTAACCAATAACCCAATCTTAAATGATATCCAATGCATTGTACATCTTTTTCTCTCGTTTATTAGAGGTTAAGATTTTTCTTTATATTAATTTTTAATTTCAAAACTTTGAAGACAACAACTCAAAATTTTTGTGACAAAATTGACCATAAATAAAATTTGAAGACAAAATTAAAAATTAATACAAAATTTAAAAACATATATAAAACTAAAAGGCACTTTTGTCAAAAAAAAAAATTTAACCAATTGGGATTCCATCTCACATGATGTCAGAATTAAACATCCCTTGAATTTAGGTCTTTGCAATTGCAATATTTGACATTTGTGTTTGGCTCTTTGCCCTATTCCTCTACATTTGCGGATTCCATCCCAATTTCAATTCCTCTTTTTCTTCGTAACACAAAACAAAAAATTTCCTTCTCTAATTGAACAAAGTATTTTAATTTATGAAGTATTACAGTTCTTACATGTATTTGGGTTAAAGGACAATTGGAAAGAAACTGAGAGATGTGAGAAAGACGACAAATTCTATGGTTTTGTTTTGTTTTTGTGTCATTGGACATGTCCTATATATATAAGCAACTTTTCAGATGTACGTGTTGAATAATGACCTCTGCACCACCGTAGCCGTAGGGGCCTAACCTAACATCAAAAAAAAAAATCATTAAAATGGTAACTAAAAAACAGTTATCATTAATGTTTAAATAATAAATGTGGGTGCAGCAGCACCAGTTATGTAACTATTTCGGCCGTATTGTATAATACTAAAAATATAGAAAAGAGATATCCACAAAAATAAGCCCTATTATTATTAGATAACAAGTGAAGGGAGTAACTAATTTTTAATTGCAAAAAAAAAAAAATTGCTTTATATTTATTTTTTTAAGATTATTTATTAAAATATGACATATGCTATTTTACATGTGTCATGTTTCGATAAACAAAATTAAAGAAATAAATATAAATTTTTTCTTTTCAATATTCATACCCAAATGGGTCAATACTCAATAACTATGCAAAACATACGATTTAGCATATTAAAATTAAAGCTGTCAAAGTGGGCCAACCCGGTCCACACAGGTTGACTCACCACGAGTTGAACCCGTGACGGGTTGGCCCACTCGGGTTTGATCCCGTTAAACGAGTTGGAAATCCCAACCCGACCCACCAAGGTGGTGGGTCGGGCCAACCCACCTAACCCACCTTTTTTTTTTGAAAATTTTTTATTTTAACTTTTAAAAAAAAAAGAAATTTATACTTTTTTTGTACATTTTTTTTATGAACTAAAATATTTAATATGATAAAATAAAAGAAAAGATTTATCATTCATCATGGCACTCACAAATAGTTAAAAATAAAACAATGAAAGTATGAAACATAGTTAAAATATCACAATATTATTCATTTCTTTTTCTCCTGGCTACTGCAAATATGGTGAAAAATGAAAATATCACAAAAAGAAAGAAACATGATTAGGAATTATGTTTTTTTTTTTAATTTTTTTTTAAGTTAGGTGGGTTACGAGCCAACCCACCTAATCCGGTGAGTTAGGTGGGTCGGGTTCCTCCAACCCGTTTAATAAACGGGTTGGGATTTTGAAACAAAACCCACTAAATTGGTGAGTTAAACGGGCCAACCCACCGGGTTGAACCTGTTTTGACAACCAATAAGGTTCGAGCAGTAGATTCATTCTCCTATTCTTGCAAAAAAAAAAAAAAGATTCATTCTCCTGTATTTGCCTATGTATAATAACAATGGTTATTTGGTGTTTGGTATTTGGTGAGTGTTTTAGTGGGAAGTAAAAGTGGAAGTAAGTGATAAAAAATATATTTGGTATGCAGAAAAATAGAAGTGGAGTGTAAAAGTAATATTGTTTGATATGGTGGGAAGAAGATAAAAGTATAAAGTATCTTTTTTACCCTTACTTTTTTAAAAGCCACAAATTTTTTAAAGGCTTTTGGTCTTTAAACTAACCCTCACCTCACCTTCCCTCCACTTTCCTCCACATGATGAGGGAAGCAAGGTTCCTCTGCATAGAGAACATTCACCTCGCCTTCCGTGTGCTGAAGGCATACCAAACATACAGCAAGTTCACCTCACCTCACTTTCCCTATAAATATACCAAAGATGCACTAAATGTATTTGAGGATGGAAATAATAATTTATTCAAAACATTATGGTAACTAATGTGGAATGGCCATCTTGCCCTTGCGGCAGAGAAAGAGTTAGAGTGGTGATGACAATGGACCCCATTGTGATTTATGAAGGAAGCATATCATAGTGAGAGATAAGAGATATGATGAATGATCAAGGTTGGTTCAGATTTGGGTACTTAATGATGCTGTATCAGACGAGTCATGAGAGCGCAGGAGTAGGCTTCTCCATGTAGAGTAGAGTCACAGTAGTAATTAGCATGAATGAGATTGAAATTAAAGATAGGCGATAATGATAGTAATAGTGATAGGGATTTTTGGTTTGGTTTGCGAGGAAAAGGAAAACTGAGGAAGATTAATTAAATCGAAGGGATATGAATCAGAGAAAGAGTAACTAGCATGAATGAATTATAATTTTTCCATTCCTGTGAAAAGTCTATAATATGTTCCATTTTCTTTTAGATTTAAAATAGATTATATGATAGTATCGCGCCTCACATGTGGATATATGCGTCCAACATGCTCCTAGTTCACTTGATAGGGCAAATGTACAATTATTAGTTCATGGATCCCCACATGATGACATAAACACTCCTACACTCATACTTCATTACACAGCTATTCAAATTTTGTAGCCCTAATATGCCCTTTTGCACACTTTTTCCTTAACATGGCTATAATAAAAGGACTTATAAGACCTTGTTCTGTTGATTTAAGAAAAAAAAGTGTAATTAGGGTATGAAGAGCCTCCTCCTAATGTAATTTTTGTCTTTCTTCATATTTACAAGTTCTATTCTTGTTGACGTGCTCAAATACACTATATCACATTATATTTTAAAATTTGGGTAAATCATATTTAATATATAAAAATTAATTACTTAAACTTTAAGCTTTTTTATTGGATAATACATAAAATTCACGTAGATATGGATAGAGATTTTGTTGGGGAGTTGAGGCTATGAAATTGGAAACAGAGAACTCGAAAATACCTCAAGCCCTACATAAATAGAGGATGGTAGGGATGAGAGGTAGAGCAAGGAGTTGAAAAGAAAAAGAGTGTGCGAAGTGATAATCTAATCCATTTCTTTTGCCTTCCTAGACACTTGTACACGCTCCCTCTATCTCTATGAGCACAGCCTTTTGTCCTCTTACGCCACCATACACCAAACAATTCTCACCATTCCCACAGCATAGTTTGAGATTGTGAAAAAAATGGTTACTGGGTGGAGAAAGGTGTTTTGCACGTCCATCGCCAAAGACACAGAGAAATGCCACAACAATACCAATACCAATCAGACTCACAAAACAAGTTCCAACTTGGCTTTTCTCTCCAACCCATCAACCCCAACCCTCCGTTGCCGAACCTCTCTCACTGTGCCTACAACAACAACAACTACTCCCTCTTCTTCAATTCCCAATACCCCAAAGTCACCATCAACCTTCTCCTTTCTCAAAGCCACCTTAAGGCTATCCAAGGTATACTAATACTATACTAAACTATATTCTTCTTCTATTGTCTTTTTCTGAATCTCAATTTCTTTTCATAATTCCTGATTTTTGTTTTTGTAATACAGAGTAGGTGTGGAATCTGTATGCAGAGCGTGAAAGCTGGAAAAGGTACAGCCATTTTCACATCGGAATGCTCTCACGCCTTTCACTTCCATTGCATAGCTTCTCATGTGAAGAACCAACAAATCCTTGTCTGCCCCGTTTGCAACGCTAACTGGAAGGAATTGCCGTTGCTGTCTATCCACAACGACAAATCTTCAGAGCAAAACAGAGCACACAAGCTCGTACATGATTTCAGGACTCTCAAAGTGTACAGCGATGACGAGCCTCTCATGTCTCCCACTTCCGTTGCTCGATTCAACCCAATATTTGAATCGGAAGAAGAGAACCAAGAACCAATTGAGTTTCAAGGTTTCAACGTCAACACACTCAGAAACAATATTGAAATGTGCTTGTTACCTGAGGCTGCTATCTTGGCAGCAAATAGGAGTCACGAGACCTACGTTGTGCTTCTCAAGCTCAAGGCTCCACCGGCATCTACGGAGGCGTGTCGACCTCCGATTGACCTCGTGACGGTGCTCGACGTCGGTGGGACCATGGACGGTCCGAAGCTTCAGATGATGAAGCAATCGATGCGAATAGTGATTTCGTCCCTTGGATCCACTGATCGTCTCTCCATTGTTGCTTTCTCTTCTGGATCAAAGAGGCTTTTGCCGTTGCGAAGAATGACCAGCAGTGGCCAGAGATCGGCGCGTCGTATTGTTGACGCGCTAGCCGCGATTGATCAAAGTCGAGACGGAGCTTGTGTGAAGAACGAGGCGCTGAAGAAAGCCGCGAAGGTTCTCGAAGATCGACGGGAGAAGAACCCCGTCGCCACCATTATTCTACTGTCCGACATTCACGGTGAGAGCATAACTTCCGCGTCATCCATTCAGAAGCGTTCATCGCTATCGGTGTCTTCCATGCGCTTGCCACATCTGGATATCCCTATCCATTCAGTTAGATTTCCAGACGGAAGCGGCGCTTTAGCCCACGCGCAGCAAGACGACGCGTTTCCCAAATGCTTTCTTCGTTTGTTAAGTATGGTTGCTCAAGACCTAAGACTCCAATTAGCGGTAGCCTCCCGTTCGCTGCCGGTGGAAATCGCCGCCGTGTACTCTCTTTCGGGTCGACCCAACTCGATTGGGCCGGGTTTGGCCCGTTTGGGAGATCTTTATGCAGAGGAAGTGAGAGAATTGCTTGTTGAATTGAAAGTGCCCGCCGCTTCCGCTGGGTCCCACCACGTTCTCTCCGTACGATCGTCCTACCGGGACCCATCTACTCAGCGGCTTATACAATCCAAAGAGGAGGCATTCCTCATTCCACGGCCCCACGCCGTCCGATCATCAGATCCTAAGATCGAACACTTGAGAAATCTCCACGTCACAACTAGGGCCGTAGCTGAGTCTAGGCGGCTAGCGGAGCATCAGGATCTAAGCGGAGCTCGTCACTTGCTGGCGTCGGCTCGAGCTCTTCTGATAAAATCGGCTTCGAAATCGGCTGATGAATTATTGCGGTGGCTTGAAGCTGAGCTCGCCGAGTTGCAGCGGCGGAGGCAACAGGTGCAGAGCCAAAGGCAGAGAAGTAAAGCCGTGGAGGAGAAGTTGGAGCTGCTTACGCCGACTTCGGCTTGGAGAGCCGCTGAGAGGCTCGCTAAAGTTGCAATTATGAGGAAGTCTATGAACAGAGTTAGTGATTTACATGGGTTTGAGAATGCCAGATTTTAGCTGTTCTTGTTTTTTTTAATAAATTAAATAGAGTTGTAACTTGTAATATATGAGAACAAAAAACTTGAATAGAAAAATATTTGTTGAGAAGAAAATAACAAAAGAAGACGGCAAGACCCTTTTGTTCATAGTAAAGGAACATATTACAGAGATAGTGATAGAAGAATGAACCCCACTGGTTCAGTGGTTTCTGTTTGGTAGTCAGCTGGTTGCTACTGTTATAATTTTCGAAAATTCCAAAACAATGTTGGCAAATAATTAAAGGATATATAGGGACAGAATTTTAAAAAAGAAATACTATGGAGAAAGGGATAGTTTTGTTGCGTGGTGTCATATAATTAAGAAAGCTTAAAATAATATGTGGTGTGTGTAATCAAATAGAATGAAAAAGTGGTATGAGTTTTGTATGTTTGTATGAGGTGGATAATTAGAAGAAATAAAATATAGGAATAATATAATAGTGCAAGGCGTGGAAGAGATTTGAGTTAGTGGGTTTCATGGGTAGAGAGGCGGTCAATAAGATGAAGATGCATGCATGTGCTGTTTCTTGTATTTTTATTGCAATATTATCATATTGGTGAGTAAGATGTAAGATGTAAGATGGACGTACTGTTTTAACTTTTCACTGAAAATGAAAAGGTTATGTTATGTGGTAATGAAATTTGGATTGGGTGGGTAATCTCACCACTCCCGAGCCTGTCACAAAGAGAAAGGAAGCAGACAAATCCTACGATGTTGACTCATCGTCAAAAGCCATTCATTCACTTTTCAGTTTGTGTCAGCCACGAATTTATCTTGTGATTTTTGCTAGGGTTAGTCTTTGATGTAACTTGTTGCATACATGCAATGTAATTTTGATTGATAAGATTGTGACATGTGGGTAGGATGATCTGAGATGCAATGCAATTTTTCACATATCTCAATCTTATCGATCAAAATTGCATTCCATGCTACAACAAGTTGCATCACAAACTCGTCATTTGATAGTTTTTGAGTTTAGGCTCAATTAAGGATGTGCAAAACGGATTCAAACCAAATCAACCGATTTAATCTAAATCAAACCGATCAAAACCGATTACATAATCGGATGAATATGTTTATTTTTTTACAACCGATTTGGTTCGGTTCGGTTGATGAATGAGGTCCAATCCCAACCAAACCGAACCAAACCAACCGATTATAATTTTTTAAAAATATTTTATAATGTTGATTTTTATGATTTTATGATGTTGGATTGTAATTTTAAGTTTGTAATGTTGAAATATTGTACTAATAACTTTAGTTTGTTGATTTTCATGGTTAGGAATAGTTATTTTTATTTTTTAGGGTTTAAATTGAAGAGAAAAAAATAGTAATTTTTTTTCAAAATTTTGTCAAAAAACCGATCAAACTGAACCGAACCAAACCAACTATTTGATTCGGTTGATGTTCAAAGAGCGGATTGAATTGGATTACTTTTTTAGTCATCGGATTGGATTGGTTCGGTTATCTAAATTGTCAAAATCGAACCAATCCGCAGTTTGCTCCTAGGCTCAATTTAGAATTCTTAAATTTGTGTATATATTTGTGTTATATTAAATTTTTAAAAATATTTTAATATAAATCTTAAGATAATTTAATAATTTTAAATTGATGAACTAAAACCCTAAAAAATTTTATACACATGACCCTTTTTGAAATCTTTTTTCTCCTATATTATTATGATATGATTATTTAATTAAATTTGTTCCATTAATATAAAAAAATGTTTTTTTATATTTTGATATAAATTGTATATCTCTCCTTTTTTTAATTTATATTTACATGGAAAAATAATATTTTTTAATAAAAAATTATAATGCATTAAAAAATATTTTTTAAATTTTATAATTATTTAGTTAAAGTAACAAATTAGATTTATTTAAAATTTCAAAATAATTTTTTACATTGATTAAATACATGTTAATTAATTATATAAATATGTATAATTTTGGTCAAAATGAATGACAATATATTTTTCAAAATTTTTAATCTATTATTTTCTTTTTAGAACAAAATTTTTAATCAGGGAAGGGTGTGTAATTTAATCTTCAAAATTTTAGGAAGTTATTTAATAATATTTATAATTGACCCAATTTGTTTTTTCTGCATTTCTTAATATTACGCTGTTCTATTATTTTTAGTCAATCAAAAAACAAAAGTAAAACATCACTAGAGGCCCAAGTTAAATGACCCATAGTTAGGGAGCAGGTCCATTATACGACTGTGAGGCGGGCTTTGTATGTCATGATTGGATTCCACTACGTTCGCTAACTCACAGGCACAGGACCTAAAACGGAAGAGAGAAAAGTAGTAGTTATTGGCTCACTTTGTCTGGGAAGAGAACGCCGAAGTCGGGGCTGGTCAAGCTTAGCCACCCGACGAAGATGGAGTACAAGAATAAACTCGTTCTTGCTCCTATGGTTCGAGTTGTAAGTTTGTTTTTCCTTTTCTTTCATTTAGTTGTTGCCAAGAAAACCGTAGAACGAAACAGGAAAGAGATATGTAGATTTATTTTATGTTCACTGCCGTATCTTTTTTACTAATGTTTTTGTAGGGCACTCTGCCATTTAGATTACTAGCTGCTCAATATGGTGCAGATATTACTTACGGTGAGGAAATTATTGATCACAAGTTGGTCAAGTGCGACCGCCAATTCAATGGTACAGAGCTTACTACTTATTCTTATTGCTTTTTTTTTTTCTCTTTTTCAATTTTTTTCCATTAGGTTTTACTTCTCCGATGTATGGTGTTTAGTGGAATAGCTATTCTAATAAATTTATGATCGTGTTCAGAACTCATTGGATCCGTTGATTTTTTGGAGAAAGGAACAAAAAATATTGTTTTCAGAACCTGCAATCAAGAAAAAAGTAGGGTTGTATGTCAATTAGGCACATCTGATGCTGTGAGGGCCCTAACTGCTGCTCAGTTAGTGTAAGTTATCGGTTTATTTGGTTCCCTTTTTTTCATTAAATTGATATTTTTCTTACTTTTTGAAGTAAAATCATGGTTAATAAATGCTAAATTTTACATTTATTTCATTTCCTTTAAATATTCTAATATGGTTCTATATAATTGGTATTTTATCTTACTTTATAAGAATGAAAGCCTGTTGACATGTTACACAAGGTTTGGCAATGGGTTTTCAGGTGTAATGATGTTGCTGCAATAGATATCAACATGGGTTGCCCAAAGGCATTTTCTGTCAGTGGGGGGATGGGTTCTGCTTTATTGTCTAAACCGGAGCTTATTCATGATGTAAGTCTTGTAATCTGTGATTGTTTCTGATTTTACTTTTGCAATATGTGTTTAACTCCCTTCCTCTTTAAAAAGTTCAGATCTTAACGACGTTAAAGAGGAACTTGAGCACACCTGTAACATGTAAGATACGGCTTCTAAAGTTTTCCCATGACACAGTGGAATTAGCCAGGCGAATTGAGAAAACTGGTGTTTCTGCTCTAGCTGTCCATGGAAGGTAGTCTCCAGTTCCTGGGTCTTTTGTGTGAACCTTTTCTAACTTTTGTGGGAACAACAATTTGGTCACATCCTTTATTAATTCGTCTGCCTTGTATCAGTCAAAGCAGTGTAATTGCTTTCCAAATGTGTATTTTCAGTTGGTGATGAATGATTATTTTCAAGTATTAGGTATGTCTTGGCGTTTTATAGTTGGGAATAAGTGTAATGGCGGGGGATAGAGAAAAGACAATTTCTTTAAGTGGACTGCAAGGAAAGATGACGAGCATATTATTTTTGCCTTGGAAAATGCCATGTGTCGTGGTTATATGCCTTTTTCTTTTACAAAACCTAGATTCACTGAGCAAGAAGGTAAGTTGCCCAAAATAACAGTAACATACACTAAATGGGATATGTAACAATTCTATGACACTCACATGCAGTTTCAGTCATATTAATTATTTTGCAAAAGCAATCTTAAGAAACTAAAAAAGTAACATTTGGTGCGTGCTCCCAGAAGCAGACTTACCTCTAAAGCATTGGAGTTGAATAAAAATATTATATCTTTTATCCTTGTTGCATTAAATAATGCTTCTTGTATCTCTTAATTTATTTTGCAGAAGAGTCCCAGATAGACCCAGAGATCCTGCTAAGTGGAGTGAAATTGCCGATGTTGCATCCGCTCTATCCATTCCAGTTATAGCTAATGGTGATGTCTTTGAGTATGATGATTTCGCACGCATTAAATCTGCTACAGGTAGCTGAAATGAATTTATCACGAGTTCTAAGTTATGTTTTGCTCGGTTTCTAAGTTAACTGTATAATTAATGTAGATTCCTATTGCATTTGATAAGGTTTTATGATTGAGTTTGTAACTGATTTTTTTTTTCTGTATTTCTTAATACTTTTATAGTTCTCTTCAGCTGAATTATGAACTTTATTTTATTATCATTAATCATTGTAAATTATTTCTTGTTCGGCATAAGGAGCATCATCTGCGATGGCTGCCAGAGGGGCACTCTGGAATGCGTCAATATTTTCACCCGACGGCAAGGTTTCTTTTGATGAGGTCAAAAGAGAATATGTTAGGAAGGTATTTTTTATTTTTTTTCCTTTTTACCTCGTATAGTTCATACTTTCACCTAGTGGGAAAAGGCTTTGTTTGTTGTATAGTTCATACCTTGAGATGAGGGACAGTCTTGAGAATGTAGTCTCCAATCCAAACTCTTGGAAGATTAGTTTTTCTTCCACCGTTGTTATGTTTCATTTTCTTCGAATGGTCCTTTTCCCTCACACATATTCTCATAGGGGAGGGCGTTAGGCTTGGGGTTGTTTTGTTATTAAATACTACTGTTTTCTACTTTGGATTTCAGAGCATCTTGTGGGATAATGATATCAAAAGCACGAAGCATACCTTAAAAGAAATAATAATGCATTATTCTTGCCTAGAACTCCCAGAAGGGAAGGCTGTGATCAAATCAGACTCATTGGCAGATCTAGCGTAAGTCAATTTTTTAATCACTTCATGCTTGCAACATGTTGGCCTACAGTTCCAACGGGTCATTATTGGTTTCTTTTCTATGTGAAATTTGTGGTAATATTTGAAATATTTGCAAGTGCAGGTGCCGTATTGGACACCTATCAAATATTTTTTTCTTGTCTCAAAAACAGAAAAAGGCTTATATACTGGATTGTTATGTTGGTGTACTTAAGAAAGCACTGACTTATTATACATATAAACATACTGAATTAACTTAAAGCAAAATTTGGTTTCATTAGTCCTACCCATGAAAGTATTTCTTGATTGTTCATTTGTCCTTCATGACTCTTCAATTTTCTTTTCGAATCTTTATTTGTCTTGTTTCTATTTTGTAGTGTAGATATGTTCATATATTCATTTACTGTAAGTCTTGATTTTATATGTGATTTGTATAAAGTCTACGACCCTTGATCGATTGGTATTTCTCATACATGTTTTCACAAAAAGAAGCCTATAGTTTTACGGGCTGAACATAGCTTTAAATTTTTTCTGATGGGATTTTTTTTGGTTGAAAACACTTTCATAGAAAGTGGTATATATCTCTTACATTGGTTTGGTAGCAATATATCACTTTTAATTTTCTTATTATTATAATTAACACTTTTGAAATCTTAATTTTCAAACTATGCTATTTTCACCGTACACGTCCCAATTCGCTGTTGCTAAGGGCGAATTGGGCATTTTCTTCCCCCAAGTCACATAGGCTTCTACGTGACTTGTTGACGTGCCCAATTCGTCCTCCCTAAAGGCGAATTGGGTACGTCAGCAAGCCACGTAGGCTTGACCGGTCAACATCCCCAAATAGTCCCAATTCGCTGTTAGGCAACGGCGAATTGGGGGGAGAGTGCCCAATTCGCCCTAAGCAACAGCGAATTGGGACGTGTACAGTGAAAATGGCGTAGCTTGAAAATTAAGATTTCAAAAGTGTTAATTATAATAATAAGAAAATTAAAGGTGATATATTGCTACAAAAACCCTCTTACATTTATTATTATTATTCTGGAATATGGATTGTCCTCTCATTGAAAGGGCAGGAAAATGTGTTCGATTTATTGTAATGTGGCCACTTGATTTAACAAAATGCCACTGCCTTGTTTAGATTGTAATCTTGTTAAATGTGGTATTCGTCTCAGTATGAGGATCTCTTTCTACATTGTGACTGTATTTTTTGATGTTTCAGGAAACTCTATGGTGAGGAAGATTACTATCTTTTTGTCAATCAAACCCGAACTCTTGTTGATGAGTATAGATAATGTTGGGCGCATTGTTCAAGAATTGTATTATTATTTATTTTATTGTGAAATTTTATTTCTTTAGAAGAATATTGGACCCAAATATATTTATATTAGAGGCTTTGCATGCACCTACGTGCATACATGTAATTTATTCTTAAATTTTTTTAAAATATAATATAAAATAGTTATTATATTTTAAAATCATTAAATATTTGATAATTTTAAAATTTTTAAATAAAATTGTTATCATAATTTAAAATTAAAAAATAAGAAGTTATGCTTGTTTTCTCTCTCCCGCATCCTCCAATCATATTATATTTTTTGTATTTTTAGTTATAAAATATATCTATTTTGTGGGAAGTTGGTTACTATTGGGAAGTTGAGGGGGAAGTTATTTTTTTAGTGTCACACTTTGCTTGTGTGACACCAAAAAATTTCAAAGCCATATATATATAGATATATATATAGACTAGAGGTTTCGCATGCACTTACGTGCATGCAATTTATTCTTAATTTTTTAAAATATAATTATTTTAAAATTATAGATATATATATATATATATATATATATATATATATATGAACATAGATAGGTCTTACCTTTATGCTTTATTTCCCTTAACAAGTAATTATTGTCTTTGCTGTGTACTAACCTCTACGGCAATTCATAATGTAATTGAATAACTAAAACATAAAAAATAAATAAAAATATGGAATTTTCTGCTGGACTTTCCATTACAGAAATTTACTACAGGCTTACAGGCTGTAGTAGATTTCTGTAATGGTAAGCTGGATTCCATCATTGGGAGCTGTCGGGTTTTAGTTTCTTCTTGGGATAAGAACTTAATTAGTTGTTGCTAAGACATATCCATATACTTCTATATAACTTAATTAGTTGATTTCCTAGCAAAGCAGTCTCTCAAATCAGAGCTTCCAATCAACTGGTCTTATAATGGATAAAAATCTATATTATTAAATCAAAACTATCTTATAATATTTTATTATTTATTTTAGAATCTTAAAGTACAAAAGGCCAGATGAAGATTGAAGAAGCAGGAGAATAGGAAGATATTTGAAGAGACAACAACACTTGTAAGCCGCTAATGTTACTTGAGACACATACCAATTGCCAATTGTGGTGAAGAATGAAGATGCAATGCATCCAATTTTCATCTCTTTTATATTTCAAATTGGTGACATATATAGCTTCAAGTTTTTTATTCTTTCAGCCAGCTTTGCGTACGGTGAACCACCAATGTTTTATTTTATTATTATTATTTTTAAAAAAAAGGAAGAAGAAAGAGGGCCTATCATTAGCTAGCAGTCCCAGTCTGGCATCTCACAACTTGTAAATGGTAAGATAGAGATTAAAATGCCATTTTGATCTGTCAGTGATGAGGTATCGTTTTAAGGCTTTGTTAACAAGTCCTCAAGTCATTCTTTAAAATTTTTTTATTGATTGAAAAAGAATTTAGTGTCCTAAACTTAATAAAAATAATGGCTTTAATATTAGAAAAAATATTCTATGGAGATCACTCTCTACCTCTCCGACAGAGACTAAATAGATTTTTTTTTTTGGTTCTCCACATATATTTTTTTTGTTTGAAGTAATTTTATCCGAAGTATTGTTGAGCACTAAATGTAAACACTTCTTCCAATAAAAATTTGTACCTGAGTTTATCACATTATGACGGACTAATATCTTCCACTAGACTCAAATACTGGGCATAACAAATTAATCTATGAAATCATAAATTATCTATAATATTTATTTTTTCTGAACTTCAGCTAAAATAATTTTATATTACTAATAAAAATAACTTTGGAATTTTTTTTTATAAAAAAATTAACTTCCTAAAAAGTCAAATACTGGGCATAAGAAAACTCTCAATTTGTAACAACCAATTTGAGGTGAGTTGTAACCAACGGCTGTATTGCATCGAACATGGATGATGGGAGATGGATCAGTTGTCATGTTATTTCAGATATCATTCGAACCAACTTGATGAATGATTAATTAATGATTGAAAATTAGATTTTGGGAGGGACCCTTTGCTGAACCAACATTTTAGAAATTTAATTTATGTTTCTGCCAAAGAAATGCAATTTAATAAAACTATATTTGAGGGGTAAGCGATTTCAAAAAAAAAATAATTGAGGGGTAGTTGCATCATACAATGGGTTATGTGGCATAATTGTAACCATTGATGTAATTCAATTTGCATTGCATGATGCAACAAAATAATAAATGTCACAATCTTATTGACTAAAATTACATTACATGATGTAACAAATTGTATTATAAACTCACCATATTTGAGTATTGTCGGCAAGGCGCCGTTAAATATCTACATACTTAATGTCAAATACTAATTTATTCTTATTTTCTATTCATTTTCAATAAGTTCACAGCATTTGTTTTTGGAAAAAAATGAGTTGGATTTTCTGCGGTGGAGATGAGATTGAGATGCAATTTTGAAAATGGACAATTCTATTAGGATAACCTAAAAAAGTAGCTCAATTGCATCACTATTTAATTAAAAACTATAGCTTAATTATAAAATGCTGATATGTGACTTTAAAAAAAAAAGAAAAAAAAAAGAGCCTGCGACCTTATATTTTTGGAGAATTCACAACCACAAATTTGCAATCTATGGAGAATAATTGCTCCAATAGCTCTTATGTGCAATTTTGAGGCTGGTATGACAATCTTAAATATGATCACATATCTAAAAGATTTTTTTCAGTTGATAAAATAAAAAATAGTTACTTTTTTTTTTAAAAAAAATAATAATTTGGTTTCAATATTTCTAGAAAGTTTTATGAAAGTCCATCCTCATAGTCTTTCACTAAGAAATCATCTAAAAACAAAATATGAGATACCTTTATCATAACTACAAAAAAGAATATGATCTATGGCCATATATTTGCTTAACCACAATTGTAAATCAATCAATGGAGAATGAGAGGCGCTATGCGCTTGAAATAAGACGATTTTGAATATTGTATGGTATCATACTTTTTATTTAATATGTTTTAAACTGATACAAACATTACTTCATCTTAATTTGATCGGGTTCAACTTAGTTGAGATACCGTAGTTCTTTTAATAAAATTTGTTTTATATATAAGCCTTGAATAAAATATTGATCTTAAGAAAAAGATGAGTACATTCTACTCCAACCATTCACAATTAGTAACTTGTCCATTAATTTAAATGTGGTTAGAAATAGTCAACGTATTTCTCTCAAGTTGAATGAAATTTAGTGGCCTTTTAAAGATCAATTTTAAATGGTGACACCTTCTTGTTATGTTACTATCACGACCAAGTTAATTGGATTAAGAAGATGGCTTTCTATTTTTAATACATTTTTATATAATGAAATTCACATTTAAAGTGTAACTACAGCACACCCACGATAGCTGGTCGCTTAATTGATTAAAATTTGTTTTAGTACTAATTTTGAAACTGATAATATTAAAAATTTTAATGTCTTATAAAAGATGTTCAATTTTAATTTTAATTTATTAGCATTATCATTTCCACCGCCACTTGCTAGCCCAGGCACAAACTAAACCAAGGGAAATTAGGAAGGGTATGAGCAAATTTAATTTAATTTTATTTGAATATTGATTTAATTTGATATAATCAAAATTGGCTAATTATAAGTAGTTGACTAATTGAACTAATTAGACGAGAAATTTACATTTCAATTTGATTGCTTTGGATAATCTAAAAGACATCTATATTGACTTTTAAAAATTATTTAAAATTTTAATATATTATACATTATTTATCAATATTTCAAAATAAATTATGATTTAGATTTGATTATCTTCGGCTTTGTTTTTAAAGTTTTTTTTGAACTAATCTTAATATTACTTTTATTGTTAAAAATGTATATTTTTATTGTTAGGAATTAAAAAATATCTAATATTACAAATTGTATCGTCCACGATACAAAACTTTTCATTCATTTTATATTAAATAAATTAATTAATACCACAATAATTTTTTTATAGAAAAATAATTTTAGAGAATAGAGAGTTAAAGTTAGGTCATGAAAGAGACAACCTCTTGTAGGAGGGAAAGTATATTTGCTATATTTTTATTAAGAAAAGTAGTACTATTTTAGTTTACGACTTAACAAGTCAATCATTTTTTTTTTATATATATTGATGGGCTTTAATAGTAAAAGAGCTTAGGTATTATTTTTATATATTTGTTATAAAGTTTTTAAATTAGAATATAACACCTATATAATTTAATCTGTGATTTTGTTAAAAATTATTTTTATATATTTTATTTTGTTAAAAAGTATTTTTCCATTTATATTAATGAGTGAAGCTTGTTTTATTTTATTTTGATTTTTTTAATAAATTTTTTTTATATTTAGTGTAATGCATTCAATATTTTTAAAATATTATTCAGTATTAAATTATTGAATGGATTAGGTATCTAATAAACGGATAAAAGTTCAATGGTACTGTACCACTGAACTTCAGTGCATCCTTCCAATTATATAGTGCCATTTGTTAATATTAATAAATACTCACATTAATTAGGGCCCACCTTGAATGGTTTAGGGACCAACTGATTGGAGGGATGTACTGAAGTTTAGTACTACCGTACCACTAAACATCTACTCTTAATAAACAAACATATCTCACAGCAAAGTGATAAGGCATGGTTTAAATGAAAGTAGATATATTAATTAGTTATTATAATATCATTATAGCTCATAAATTATAATACATATATGAGTAATACACTTGCAACACATTTGTCATCAAATTTATAACATGGAATAATAAGGTTAACATGTTGGACTAATTACTTAGAAATCCGGAAATTTTCAATTCAATCAACCCGAATCAAAAGTTCCACCCGCCTAATTTATTATTTATTGTTTTTTCTAAAATCAACTTAAGTTAAATTATGCGTTTTTAATTTGGAGACCCCAACTCTAACGCAACAATTTGTGCACATCAAAATCAATAACAATCTTTTTTAATGTGATACTCGCGTCGTGGAAAATAAATTTTATGTTGTCTAGCATAGAAAAGTAATTAAAGAGATAAAAAAAAGAGAGTGATACATAAATGGGTCCCACATGTAAGATTTATTATGTGTGGGGCCTACTTATGTGTAACTCTCTCTTCTTACTTTTTTATGTTCGACAACATAGGATCCAATCTCCTGTGTGTATTGTGATTTGTTTTCTTTTAACTCTATTTTATGGGCTGTAATGATTAAAAAAAGTGGAAATTAGTGATTATGATTAGAAAATCAAAACTATAATGAGTTAGGGTTGATCATAAGCTATTGTAAACAATATTATTAAAGTTTTTTTTTTTTAAAAAAAATACCTTACCCAACCTGCCATTTACTTATAAGGGGTTGAATTGATTTGGATTAGCAAGGGACAGCCATTTTCAACAAAAAATTACCTAAACTAAATTATAGTCTTTTGATTAGTTTGGAATAGGATTGAATCAAGCCTCCAACATGATCAATCTATTCGACAAGAATATATTCAGTAATATAGTAATAGTAATACTAAAGTTTAGTACATCATTTTAATCAATTGGTCATTAATCTATGTATTATGCAATCACATGTGTGATGAAAATTCAGAAAGTATGTTAGTAATTAAATTTTTTATAAACAAGTTAATTAATTTATAATAATCTTACTATGAAGAGAAGTTAACATGAACATATATATTGATGAACATTATAGTTAAATTATTAAGTTGGCATTTTAAATTTAACTCAACTTTTAATTGTTTTTGTTCTTACTTTTTTACTCAATTTTATTTTATTTACACTTTTAATGCAAAATAGTCATTTTACCCACTTTTAATATTTTTTTTATGGGATTACCCACTTTTATTATATTTACATCACATCATATTGATATGACATTTCCATTCCCTTCATCATTCCCATTCCCTCTTCTTTTCTCCCTACCAAACATTACATCCAACATTCTTTTCTACCAAACATATCTTACTTTTTATAATGTGATGAAATTATATTTTTGCCTTACTTTTTTATCCACTTTTATTCCATTCTCACTTTTAATGTAAGGGTAAAATGGTCATTTTACTCATTTTTATTCCATTCACATCACATCATATCACACATTAACATAACATCTTCATTTACATTCTCTACCTCATTAACCAAAAATACCCATAATACTTTAAACTTTATGATTGCTTTTAAACCTCCATCCATGTACTATTAAAATTTACTCATATCTATATTATAATATTTTTGGTCCTTTTTTTATCATGGTCTCCTAAAACTTATATTTTATAAATAAAAAATATAATATAAAAAGTGGGGGGAAAATAATATAGTGGGAAGAAAGTGCATGTTTGTGGGGAATTAAATAATTTTATATATTAAATTTATTATTTATTGTTTCCAAATAAAATAGAGTAAGGGCCATACTAAATAACAATAAGTTTGACGGAAGAACACACACACACACATATATATATATAGTAATATAGTAATTAATAGGGTTAATGGAAATTTGAAAATGAGGATTAATTTTGAAAAAGATGACAGGTGGAAGAAATTTTTGTAGTTTTTTATTTTCAATTAAAACATGCAATTTACATTATTCAAAATAGATGGAGGATATTTTTATGTATCTTGAATTCCCTTTCTGTCTTCCGGTCATGGACATGTATTGACATCAACATTTCCATGGTAATTTACTATTTGGTTTATTGACTTGATAGTAAAGTAATTGGGATATAGAATGAATGGGCTAGGCCATATATATATTTTTCTAAATTAATTAAATATTTTGCAACTAATTAATATGGAAAAGACATTAATCAAGACCTTAAAAATACGAGTTTTTTTTTGTTTCTCAAGGTATCTTCTAGCCCGACAGGCCAAGGACTAATCCTCCGCGGATTTGAGCTCCATTTAAAGATTTATCGCTGGCCAATTGATTGCTGCATACACAAGGTGAAATTCGAACCCCCAACACTAGTGATTAAGGTTTATTCTTATCAGTTTATTTAAAATTTATAAAAAAAACTCAACACTAGTATTTTTTTTAAATTAAAAAAGTTATTAACTAATGATCATATAAAACCTTAATTAATAGAATAAATTAGTAAAAACAATCCTAAAAACAATATAGATGAATTAATTAAATGGAGAATGCCAAAATTTCCTCCAACTTTGGAACTCCCTCACTCAATAAAAAAGGTTGGCATGAGTCTCATGACCCATACCCTTTTTCTTAAAGATTTAATTTAGGGCAGAGAAATGAATAATTTGATGAGTCCAATAAAAAGGTTATAACCTTCCCCACATGAGACAAATGGTAGCCATACATACCCATAATATTATACCAAACCAAACCAAAACCGAATAATGGAACCAATGCATTCATCATTTGAATCATCAACGTCATTCATCACTCACCCTCTACCACATATCCCCTCCCCTATATGCATCTATCTCCTCCCTTTACTTACTTTTATCTTCCTTTTCCTATTCCTAAACACATTATTATTATTTTATTATAGTGCTTCAAGATTTTGTGAGAAAAAGTGTTGTATGGTAGAATATGAATATGCGTGATAATAAACAACTATAGATAAGATTCTAAACTTCACACACAAGTTCTTGTATATATATATCCTGTTTGAGAATTTTCAGAAATCTGAATATATATTAATTAGAATTATTCAACATAGTGAATGATGAGGATTTTAATTTTCGTTTGGAGGATAAAATAAACTAGAATATATCAATCATTTTGATATGTCACACATGGTAATTAATTAAGAGATTTATATTTCCTTAATTGTCGCATCTGGATTTTATATCTTGAAAGATGAGAATGAAATATCATCTTTTGAGAGGATTGTCTTTAGCATAAACTTAATAGTAACCAAAATATTAATTATTATTAGACCCTATATGATGGATATTGATCAAAATCAAAAGAATAAATTATGATAATACTATTAAATATAATTTCACTAAAGTAATTTATTAAAAGATTTATGTGCATGAACACCACCTAGTATTAGTAATGCAGTAGTCAAAGTTTCTTTTTATATATATATATACAAAATTACATATATTTCACGTGAAGTGTGGGTCCGGGCGGTAATGCTTTTGATGCTTTTAATTTTAAAATAAGAAAAAAATTTAGGTCCATTTTCTTATGTCCATTTTATCAAGTTTTTCAATATAAATATGACACGTGGCAAAAAGTGTTTAAATGACCAATCACAGTAGAGAGAGAATATAGAAGACCACATTTTATATGATCAATCATAGAAGAAAGAGAGTGTAAATACAATATATAATTAGTAAAACTTGATGAAATGGATATAAAGAAATCGATCTAAGTTTTTTCCCTAACATAACCTTCAAAATGACTTGATTACAGTTGTAAGGCATAGGCAGTAAGCGTCAACACGCTTAGCAGTATGTAATATGTATGAAGCTTCAGATTCTTCAATTAGTAATTGCTACACAATACACACTGTGCAGTGTGCATAGCATAAGCTGTTCCCTCAATTATACCAAAAATTGATCTAAGTTATAAGTAATTTAGTATTATTTAAGTAAGATTTAAAATTCAAAATCTTGTAAATACATCTATTCGCATTGAGATACTCATTCACTGTAGTAAAGTGTAATACGAAAGTCCAAATTAGGCGGGGCTAAGCCTCTCAAAAATTGAGTAAGCAACCAAAAAAAAACATGTAATCTTTAGAGTATGTCCTTTAAATTTCTAATGTAATTGTTAATTATCAGTGTATGAAATTTTGATTGGGAAAGAGAGTATAATTTCACCATGTGTCACGAGTGCACGAAGAATACTGTAATTTACTCAAATATCTTCTTTAGAGTATGTCCTTTAAATTAGGTTAAATTATAATTGTGATGATATACTACAAAACTTTCGTAAGGATGATCATAGTAGGGTTTTGGTAAGATATTATATTGTTCGTCTCCGAACTCGAACTTGAGCAAATATCAAAATCAATCTCCTTTTCCAAACTTACGAAAAGTCGAATTACCATACCCGAACTCAGACTCGTAAAAATATTGAAATAAATTATTATTTTATTAATATAAAACATATTTTTATTAATTTTTTTATTTATAACCACAAAAAAATAAAATAATTAAATCATAAATATAAATATACTATTAAATTACTTTAATATGTATAAAATATTTAAGATTTTTCCTTACTATTATATATTTTATCAACACAAAAAAATATAAAAATATTACTTTTTAATATATAAAAATAAATAATTACTATTGCGGGTAGAGTATGACTTATGAGTAGGGTACCTCTTTACCCGTCCCTCGACCCGTTGACTTTGTATCGAACCCAGACTCACAGGATAAAGTTTTAAGGTATCCGTTGGGTATAAATATTTTTATCATCCCTAAATACATGAGTAGGATCAACAGTTAATCTCATACTAGTCCTCAAGACATGGGTCAAAATAATATTGATTTTATTTAGAGTATAATTTAGGTGAGACCGATGAATCCTTCTCCTATAATTCGAACTCTAACTACCAGCTGCAAGGCAACCTATGATTGGAGATGGCTTTCGTAAAGGGATTATGATGCCCAAGTCAGTAGATGAAATATCAGATTAACAATAAGAGTATTAAGTATATAGGATTTGGTGTCTATACCTAAAATTTTGACTCGTATATATACTGATCTCAGGGGGGAAATGGTCTTTCCGAACGAAATAATGGCGGGAGGAAAGTAGGCATAATGACCTCAAGGCTTGTGTACTGGAGCTTACTCCAGGAACTAGGAGGCTTCACGAATAACCAACTCTTTTGGAGTTTGCTCTCAATATCAGTATTACGGATGTCTTGGTGGAAAGTGATGCTTTAATTTGTTGGTGTTCAACTATTCTTTGGTTGTTCCCTCGGTCTCTGAAGTTTTATTTCAACTGATCTGAATTCGATTCGTGTCGCGTATTTGATTATAATAGGAAAGTTTTCATTTTTTAGTTTCTTTTACAAAAGATGATCTCATAAAAATTTATGGGTGGAGTCTTTGCCTAGCTAGATTCATTTCTTTTTTTTGGTGAATAATAACCAGGCGGTATTTTCTAGTCGGTAGCCAGAGACTAATCCTCCCGAGACGTAAAGATCACTAAAGTGAATTTGGTCTCTCTCAACAAAATCTTTTTCATACACACGATCTGAATCGAACTCAGTATAACATGCTTAAAAGACCCTCAGACCCAACCATCTACCAACTGTGCCAAACCTGCTATATTCCTTTGTGATGTACTATATGCTTTGAAGTTTAAGTAACGAAATTATTTGTATTGGTTTCAAAAAAAGAATAGTTCGTTCATCTTTTTAGCTTAAAAAAAAGAACATGTCTTTGTGAGAGAATAATGCTTATAAAGGTAAGTACTATATTAAAATCTTAAAAATGATAAAAATAAAAGGAAAAATTAACTTTTTGTTTCAAATATAAGTATTGGTTCTCCAACGAGCCATTATCACTTGGTACTATTTAAAATGTCTTTTCTTACTACCAAACTTTGTAAATAAAAATTTAATTTTTTTACAAAGTTAGTGAATACAAAATTGGTTTTAATCAAAATTAAATGGAAGTAAGTTAAAAAAAGACAAAGTTTATTATCTCAAATTTATTTTATAAATAAGATTATATGGACTTTTATTTTTTTTTCAACTAAATAGTATTTACAATTTAATTATTATAATTAAGGTGATTGTTAGATATATTATAATTGTCGAGCTTTTCTATAATTTGATTTGATTTGGTTATAAAAAATGGATGGTGCGTGCCGACAGAATAAGGAAGGAATAAAATAGAGAATGGAGAGAAAGGTAGATTGTGTCAGCTTGCTTGCTGTGCTGCTTTGTTTTGAAATAACATCCAAATTTCGAATAATTCTGCCATGGAGCCTACTCATCATCCATTAATTCACTATATCTATATCAGATCAGATTTTTGCATTCATTCCTTCCTTCTCTGAATCTGATGCTAACTGTATCATCCGTACAATCTCTCTTAAATTTCCTCACCATCATTATTATTTCTTATCCTTCCACACTCCATTGCATTCCAAATTCGTATTTTCTTACTAAATTCAACCAAGCCAAGTCCATATTAATTAATTGGTCTCCTACCTATTCCATTCTTTGGATATATATGCACCATTCATTGCCTTATTTCACTTCACTACGGACTCATTTCAAAATTGATTTAACTAATAATATATGTAAATATTTGTATAATTCAAATCATAAAACTTTTATACTAATTAAAATTATGAGTTTTGCTAATCATGTAATATTTTTTAAAATTTCATCTGGTTAGTTGAGATATAATTTATTGTTTTAATCTTGAAGAGATAATTTAAAATAATAATTTTTAACATCTAAATTTTTTTATTAATTTAAAAAAGAATCTTTGAATAGGAATATAAGAAAAGCTTAAAAATACATGTATTAATTAAAAAAAAATATCAAATCACAAGTAATCCCGGGAAATTTTGCGGGAAGGAAGGACAGATGACGTGGCGCTTTGTAGGTGAGCGTACTTTTGGTCAGCCATTTGAGAAGACAGAAAATTTCAAATGCATTTGTTGTAGTGTTATATGTAGTCATTAATATTATATTTAAAATTTAAATAAAAAATTTGACATTAGTGTTTTTGATAGATATGTTTCTATAAAAAATAATAGTGGTTGAATTATTATTACATGCTAAATGTGCACACTTATTTCACACGAGTGTTTTTCCGGTGCATGGGATTGGTGTTAGTTGGAGTATCTTGTCCCCTCCTGAAGTTTGTTCGAAGATTGCTGGGTTAGTTCGGCCTAGAGATACCTCAGCTTGGCGTCATTCCAAAGACGAGATGTTACGTTCAGTGTCAAGTCCACTTACCTTCATTTGGAGACTGTGTAGCTGTTGTTGTGCGGTTAATCGTGGCTAACCGAACACAAAACCGTGATAAAATGAAGGATGCCCCAGGTGTGGCGAAGCTTCTGAGCATCTAATGCATCTCCTTCGTGCATGATTGTCCTAAAATAAAATGCATTTCATCCTATATATATACTTGGAGAACTTCATTCTATATGTATTTAAGTTATTATTAATTGCATCATTATTAAGGATTACAAACATAATTAATAAAAAATTACTTGTCTTTAGTTGTGTTTCTTTTCTTTTTTTCCAAAATGGGTGAAGAAGCTTGTCCTTTAATTTTTCTTTATAATTAAAGAGTCTGACGTTTTTTATATATAAAAAAAAGAGCCTGACCTTCCTATACCAATTTGAAAGGAAAAGAGAAAGTAGCCTTGTTATGTTGTGCATAGATCCTCTACATTTGAAGGGTTGTAATTATGGATAAATAAACAGCACAACTCCTCAACCACAAAGAATTCTCGTTTCTATTATGTTTGGTTAATGTTCAGTATGACATTGCTAAAATATTTGAATAAAAAATTCATAACCCTCTTAAAAGATAAAGAAAAACACTTATCTCCCACTGTGTTATCTACATGTAATTGTCTTCGTTGTTAAATCAATAGTTTAGAAATAAAATAAAAACACAAGAGAGATATGCAAATTTATAGTACTCTACTCATAAGGTGATACAATATTAAGAATTAATGTCATGTTGCACACTTTTAAATACATACTGATTTGTATAATATTAAAAGTGTTTTATTTATGGCGAGGTTACAAAATCAATCTAAGAAATCAGAGACAATTAATTATGTGAATGAATTATAAATTGGCAAAAAAAAAAAAATAATATTGATAATGAGTATAATCATCTATAGATAAACACATATGTCTATAGTGATGTCTTTTTTTTAATATATAATTTTAATATCAGCATTCCTAATAATACCACTTTCTTTGTCCAAATCTCTTTCAAAAAGTTTTGTATTTAGCATATAATACATGAATTGACCTTAAACTTAAACAATTGTATTTGAGGCACAAAAAATGTTTTTTCAATAAATTTACACCGGGTCCCCGATTGTACCAGCCACTACGGGTCAATGTAATTACGATCATTTCCAGTGACCCGAACTGATTTTAACTCCAGGTCAGCGGTCCAACGATTCGACTGTCCGGGTTGATCCGAATTTCAATACTATAGTAAAAACCTTGGGCTCTATTTGTAGAAATGCAAATGAGGGATATGGATGTAAGATTGGAGATTCTAAAATTTGTTTGTGATTCGTATACTTTGCTTGTTGACTCTTCCTTTGACTTTATCTAATGATGAAATGTCTAAAATATTTCTCTTAATTATTCTCTCTGTTTACTTTCTCACTTATCAAAAAATATTTTAATTATAAAGTAAGGACATTTTAATCTTTTTTAATTTTTTAGATTATAAATTTTACATAACATTTTTATATATCAAATCTAATTTTTATTTTTACATCCTTTTATTTGACATTAGTCAACTTTACATATATATATTTTTATATATATGGAGATTTATATCAAACATATCCTTGGTGTGCGGTAACCACGGGGAAAGATGCTGTAAATGTCCACATTCTGATTCTTAAATTTGTTTGGGTATAAGATTCGACGCCGTAACAATTCCACGTTCGGAGCATGGTTTACTGCAAATTACTGCACAATATCTCGGAATAAAACAACAAACTATTTTTTGCCACAAGTTAACTTGTGTTGATTTCCAACTAGATTTATTCTATTTAATAAAAAAATTTATTTAAGTAAATTACATTTATTTCTTTAAAAAATATGTAAAAATTTGCTTTTTTTTATTGTATTAATTTGCATTAAATATAAAAAATTTCACGCATCATAACTAAATGATCTTTATATTTGTAATTTATATATCGATTATTTTATAGTCTTTTTAAATAATTTAAATTAATGTATTTAAAATGAAAACATAAATTATCATAAAAATTTAAAATCAGTAATATTCTTTTTTTATAGGCAGTTACATTCTATATATGTGTTTTTATAATAACTAAATTCATAAAAAGTTTATTGTGAACAAATAAGAAGTATTTAAAGTATAATAATTTTTTTTTTAGAAAATGTCATCAACAATTTTTTTTTTAAATTACATCGTATTTCCATTTTTACGTGTATCAAGATGGAATACATTAAGTATTACATATATATATATATATATATATATATATATATATATATATATATTGTTTTTTTTCAGTATCTTTTAGTTTTTTTTTTTGAGAAAATATCTTTTAGTTATTAATTTTGTGTATTTAAAAAATTTATAAATTATAAGATGAAATTTTCTTTTAAATCAAAAGATAATATAATTTGTTTAAAATGGAAATTATATTAAAAAAATTATAAAAATAAGATATTGGCAATTATGCCATTAAATTTAGCATGATATTTTGAGATGAAATTTGCTTTAATTTTAAATCAAAAGAAAGTATAATTTGTTTAAACTGGAAATTATATATATATGCAATTATGCCATTAAATTTAGCATAATATTTTGTATGATAATATTGATCATAAGGTGTATGGAAATGAGATGATAAATTGGGGAACATGGTTAGTTAGGGTGGACATGAGGCCAGAGAATTCCAATTCATGCACTTTTATCTAATTCAGTTTCTCGTATATTGGGGTTTTTTGAGATTGAAATTTGAAAGTGAGGAGAGAGATAGAACCTAACCCCGGTTAATTCTAATCATGGTTAAAATCTGAACCCTAGTTAAGCAAGCTGAGTCACCACACCAACTACACCCTATATAAGGGCACCTCGGCGTTACCATTATCCATCACCAACACGTTTTGCCTATTCCTCTGCACAAACGTAGTTCAATTTCATGCTTCTTCTTTTCACTATTTCCTTTCTTTCTTCTCATTAGCCTTCCTCTCATTCTTGTATCCACCTCCAATTATCAAAAAGGTTCTTATTTCTTTCTCTGTTTAATGATCAAATTTGAGCTCTGTAATTGGCATGGCCATGAAACAGAGCGTCCAATTCTTTTTTTGAAATTTGAATTAGTGTGTGCGCAGGGAGACGGAGATGGCTAGCAACGGTAACGGAGATTTCAGCTTCGGAAATGGTAACGGGACGGCAAGGAACGGACTGTCGAAGATTCAGACGCAGAAGAAACAGAACGGAATTTGCCACGACGGCAGTGCTCCTACGGTGAAGGCTCAAACCATTGATGAACTCCACTCGCTGCAGAGGAAGAAATCGGCACCCACCACTCCCATTAATGGGACTCAGGGCTCCTTCGCCAATATGTCCGAAGAAGAGCGTCAGAAACAGCAGCTCCAGTCCATCAGGTATATTAATATCACCGAATCTTGAAAAATATAAAATATTTACTGAGAAAAGTGGGATGATCACACGGTGCGAATCGACGTGATGACGATGAAGGATGGGGCCACTCTTGCAAAACGACACGTTTTGAGATACGCCATTTACGGCAGCCTTTCTTTCGGTTCACTGATGGAATCAGATTAATTAATTTATTTAGTTACACCTATACCTATACAGAAAAAGGGCACTTTTTGTATTTTGGGAAGTGGGCCCCATTCAGATTAACGCGGTGTATTTTATTCTTGTTTGGTATTTGTGTGAACAGTGCGTCTTTGGCGTCGCTGACTAGGGAGACTGGACCCAAGGTGGTTAAGGGAGACCCGACGAGGAAATCGGAAGGCGCAAGGGTAGCGCATCATGTGTCGCACCATCATGTACCCACCATCAACGTCAGTGATAGTTCTTTGAAGTTTACCCATGTCCTCTACAACCTCTCCCCAGCAGGTACTACACTATTCTATTTCTATACCATTTCAATTTTCTCTATTTTCCTTCAAATATAGTAATTTTTCCCTTCCCCTTTTATCACCTTATCCTCTCCTTTATTTCCTCCTTCAATTCCTCTCATAACTCATAAGGGGATATTCTTTTTTCTTTTTTTTTTAAATATTTATTTTAAGAAAAAATATTTCTTTGCAATAATAATCTCTAAATAGTAACAGAAATATTTTTTACTCTTATGACGCACAAGTATTCAATATTTTATAATAAAAATATCCTTATCAAGATATTTTATTTGCGGTAGCTCTCTTAATATTTTTTTTAAAAAATTCTTTACAAAACAAATTTCTTATATATGAATTTATGAATGTAATTAGAGAATAAAGTATTTATACGTGAATCTATATTTTTTAAATATTTACTATATCTTATTTTAATTACTAATAATAATTTAATAAAAAATTAGAAATTATAATGATTTATAACTATTTATCTAATTAAATAATATTAGTAAAGTAAACTTAATCATGTTTTTCAGTTTTTGAGTTTTGACTATTTTTTATACATGTAAAATAAATATTTTTTAGAAGTGAGGGTTTGTTTGAATTCCATTTTTAAAAATGATTTTCGGTTTCTAAGAAAAACACAAAAATATCTATTTGAATTTTTTTTCTATTAACAGTTATTCTACACTCCAGTTTTTTATTATTACAAATATATAAAAAAAAAGCCTATTGATTTATAACATGTATACAAAATTATAAATACATTAAAATAGTACTAATAAAAGTTTTAAAACTAATTTTAATGAATGAAAGAAAAACAAAACCATCTCTTTCCTTTGTTGCATCCTTTTTGTACGTGCTGTGTACGAATCTGAGTTCATCTTCGTCATCATCACCCTCACTTCTTTTATTTGAATAGAATAAGTCAGCATAGCATCTAATCAATAAAATAATTGAAATTTCAAGTTTAAGTAAAACATGGAATTAATGGGAAATTAGTACAAGTAATTGTGGGTTACGGGTTTACATTACGGCATCTTAATATATCTCTGACTAAAAGATCTCTATTCAATATCCGTCGTAAGCCGTAACAACGGTGGACTCTGATTCTCTTGTTGGGTCCAATTATTTAATAATGGAGTGAGAAAAATAATAAATTCTACGATTTAATGGAATGAATTTTGACGTTTAGTGTTTAATTATTTATTACGAAATAACGAAAATTGACAAAATTGAATTTTGGAATTGGTGTAGAATTGTATGAGCAGGCAATTAAGTATGAAAAGGGATCTTTCATTACTGCTACGGGAGCCTTGGCAACACTTTCTGGTGCTAAGACAGGTCGATCTCCCAGAGATAAGCGTGTAGTGAAAGACGATGAAACTGAAGCTGAGCTTTGGTGGGGAAAGTGAGTGATCCCTCTTTTACTTCTTCCATTTTCCTTATTCTATTTTTATGTGATGATTGTTTTCAATTTTCATACTACTTAAGCATCTGCAAATATTGTATTCTGAAGGGGTTCCCCTAACATTGAGATGGACGAGCACACTTTCATGGTGAACAGAGAAAGAGCTGTTGATTACCTGAATTCTTTGGATAAGGTCATTTCTCTCTCTCTCTCTCTCTCTCTTTGGCGTCCAACGCCCCAACCTGTTTGATAAAAGGTCTCAATGAAAAATTAAGTTAATAATGCAATTTTTAAGGACATGTTCTTTTACAAGAAAGAATAATAGAAACGAAGATGGAATGGGTGGGATCCATTGAGTCTCACTTGTTTTTTACTTTTTTATTGTCATCAACTTTAAAAAAAAGAAAAAAAATACAAAATATCTATTATACCATTCTGATTTGACATAATTATAACCTTCTTTTCTTTTTATTATTTTAATATAAGGGGTAAAATAGTCATTTTAATACATTTCCTTTTTATTTCCATTACCAAACTTTTACTACTAAACACAAAAAACGCATTTCGTTTCAATTTCTGTTTCAATTTTTATTTCTGCATAAACAACGTCACTAAAAGTTTTTTTTGCTTTTATATGATGGTGACGTGGGTATGGTATGTTGTCTCTATTGCTCATCTCTCCGAGTTGGCGAAACTTTCCTTAATCTCTTGGGTAGTAGTGGCAGGACATGTCATTTTCCTTGTGTCAATTATTAAGGTATCGTTTACCCAAGCGGTTGCTGCTATTGTATTCATTATGAATATCAGCATTTGTCTTATTCGTCCTGTCAGGGCCCTAGCTACCCTCCCTTCCCAGAATTATTACGGATATATGCCTTTTCAAGATAGGGTACTCAGAAGTCAGAACAGGTCCAATTGTGGATAGATTAGCTTCATAAGAACAATAATCCAGCTGTTCATGGATAGCCATATCATGCTATGAAATAAAAATAGTAATACCGACTATTAAGCTGTGGTGCCTTAAGAGGAATTTGTTCTTTTAATTTAAACAATCTGAACGTGTGGATGGTAATTTCTAATTTGCAGGTCTTTGTCAATGACCAATTCCTGAACTGGGACCCTGAGAACAGAATCAAAGTCAGGATAGTCTCTGCAAGAGCTTACCATTCATTGTTCATGCACAACATGTAAGTAAAACATAAGAATAATTAACCATTAACAACAGTATTTGTTACTTCTTCCAGATAAGTATAAGCCCCCAGATAAGTGCCCTCATCGTTGCAATTATGCTTTAAATTTATACTATGATATATCCTGTATTATGTATATATATACATATCCCTGCTAAGTGGAGGAAAAGGGTTGTTGAGATCATATGTGAATTAGTTGTGTACAAGTGGATAACTGGGTCGGTGACAGGTGTATCCGACCCACACCTGAAGAGCTGGAGGAATTCGGTACTCCGGACTTCACTATATACAATGCTGGACAGTTCCCCTGTAATCGTTACACTCACTACATGACTTCCTCCACTAGCATTGATCTTAATCTTGCTAGGAGGGAAATGGTCATCCTCGGCACCCAGTACGCCGGGGAAATGAAGAAGGGTCTTTTCAGTGTTATGCATTATCTCATGCCTAAGCGTCAGATTCTCTCTCTTCATTCTGGCTGCAATATGGGCAAAGATGGCGATGTTGCTCTCTTCTTTGGTTTGTCAGGTATAGTATCAAAACGATCCAGGTCGGAACATGTGCCTCCAAACGCTGCCTCTACCATATATTAGCCATACTCTATTACTTGTTATAAATGCTTAGGCATGGGTATGGATTATAGCTTCTTAATTTACCTTTCCTTTCTCTGTTCTCATGAGTCCTTTTCTCTCCTCCTTTTGCTTTTATCTATGTATTATAGGTACTGGGAAGACAACTCTTTCTACAGACCATAATAGGTTATTAATTGGAGATGATGAACACTGCTGGAGTGATACTGGTGTCTCTAACATCGAAGGTGGCTGCTATGCCAAATGTATTGATCTCTCCAGGGAGAAAGAACCTGATATTTGGAATGCAATCAAGTTCGGTACAGGTAATATAATTTAGGATTACTTTTATAATTGTTTTTTGTTTTTTTATTTTGATGTATTTTCTTATATGGTGTTTTTATAATTGTCAGTTGTGGAAAACGTTGTGTTTGATGAGCATACACGTGAGGTTGATTATTCCGACAAATCAGTTACAGGTAGATACCATATTCTTAATTTCTAAATTTATGTTATATTCCATTGATTTAAGTTTTAATATGATTTTGATTACGTGATGAGGTTGATTGTTTCAATTAATTTTACTTGAAGGAATTTAGACTTTGTTTAAAAGAGTTGGGTTTTTTGACTTTGTATGGTGATGGCGATGGTAATCACATCTCATCTTAGTGTGTTAGGTCAACTAATTAAATATAACACAAAATTGCTCAAGTAACCTCTATGATAAGGGATTAGGACGTTGACAGAAATAAAGTCAAACCTTTTCTTGACTATGATGATCTCCATTAGCAAAAATTGTTGCTGATGACCATCAGGACTTGATTGAAAATACTTTAAATAAAAGGATTTATTTATAAGGAGCAAATTAAAAATTGAGTAATAGTATAAGAACCAACAACCTAATTTAACTCCTTCCTTTTTGTTTTTTCTTAATTGCAGAAAATACTCGAGCAGCTTATCCCATCGAGTATATTCCAAATGCCAAGTTACCATGTGTTGGTCCTCATCCTAAGAATGTCATACTTCTGGCATGTGACGCTTTTGGTGTACTCCCACCTGTGAGTAAGCTAAGCATGGCTCAGACCATGTACCATTTCATCAGTGGATATACTGCTCTGGTAATCTCTCCCTCTTCAACTTTACACATTCTTTATTTCATTCATATTTACTTCCATAACCCTCCCTAAATTTTACTTCTGGTTTTTTAATAACTAAAGGTGGCTGGTACTGAAGATGGCATCAAGGAGCCTCAGGCCACATTTTCAGCTTGTTTTGGTGCAGCATTTATTATGCTACATCCTACAAAATATGCCGCCATGCTTGCTGAAAAGATGCATAAGCATGGTGCTACCGGGTGGCTCGTGAACACTGGTTGGTCTGGTGGGAGGTAAGACCAAGATTTGAGCCTTATATAATTTTGGTCAGTGAAAGAAAATTGTTTTCTTGAAAAATCTGAAACTGTGTTGCATTTGCCAATTGCAGCTATGGTAGTGGTAGCCGTATCAAACTGCCATACACAAGGAAAATTATTGATGCTATTCACTCTGGGAGCCTCTTGGAGGCAAATTACAAGAAAACTGAGATTTTTGGGCTTGAGATCCCTTGTGAAGTAGAGGGAGTCCCTTCTGAGATTCTGGATCCAGTGAACACAGTAAGTTGTCCCATGTCTTGGTTCCTTGTAAGTGTGTGTTTTTGTTTTTTACTGCAACAGTCTTTTAACATGGAATTTTTGTTGGATTGCAGTGGTCAGACAAGAATGCATACAATGAAACACTGTTGAAGCTGGCTGGATTGTTCAGGAAAAATTTTGAGACCTTCACAAACTACAAGATTGGGAAGGACAACAGTTTGACTGAAGAGATTCTTGCTGCTGGTCCAAACTTCTAATGCTTGGGAGAAATGTGGTGCTAAGTTAGAAGGGTCTTGCTTAATGTCTTGCTTAATTACTAATTAGTATGATATGGTAGAATAAGAGTCGCTAGATTATTTAATTTGGTGTTTTAGCCCTGTTCAATTGACATGTAAAGCATTGATCAGTGCTTTAGTTTTCAGATCAATATTAAACTTCAGGTTCTAGTTTCAAAATGCAAATTCCATGTTTGGTATATCTTCTCTTCATGATCATTCATAAATTAACAGAAAGAAAAGAAAGGGAAGAAATTGAAGTTGAATTCAGAACTTGAAAGCAGTTTTGGGTGCTTCAATTGCATCCTAATGCTAAACAATATTTCGCCAAGCATGAAGTATGAACTTCCTTGATTCCTTGGAATCTTTTGCAAGACGACAAATTGGAGCAAATTATAGCGATTAATAAATGTAATCTTAACAAAATTAGCATACAATTAAGTGTATATCAAACTTAAATAAATGTTTCAACCCATACTCAAACCATTTCTTTTAATACCTGTTTTATTCAGAATAAATTAATGATTTAATTCTTGAAATGTAGAGCCATCATCAATACACATTCAATATGGAAAATGGATTCAGTGTTTGGCTCTTCTATGCATTAGTATGTTAGACCGACTTTTTTTCATAGTTTTCTTCACTTTATTTTATTTAAACTTGAAAAATTGTAAACTTTTTTTAAAGAATAAAAGTTAAAGACACAAAAAATAAAAAAATAAAAAATTTCACACAAATAAGGACCTACCGTGAATGATTTAGGGACCACTTTTATTAGGGACTAAAAAGTTAGTCCCTAATCCACTCATAGTAAATCTCGATTTATGTGAAGTTTTTAAATTTTTTTTTGTATCTATATCTTTCATACTTTAGATATTCTTTAGAAAAAGTTTATAATTTCTCAAATTTAAATAAAAAATTTGAAGAAAACTATGAAAAAGAGTCAGTCTAACATACTAATACATAGAAGAACTAAGCATTGAATCCATTCTCTTGAATATGTGGGTCTAGCAAGTTATACAAGTTTGGGTAGGGTAATCAGTTCCCCAGCAGCAGCCGCAGCGAAGAGAAAAGCATATCTACAACAAATGAATTAATGCAGGGGAAGGGAGCTAAGGAAGATAATATCATGTCTCTGGTTCAAATTTGAATTTTTTTTTTGAACATGGCTGAAGGAAGATAATATCTTGTCTTTGGTTCAAACTTGATTTTTTTGTTTGAACATGGCTGCTTCAAACTTGAATTAGCCAGCCAATTAGAATAGGTATTGGATTCTCTGATGATGTACTCCAACTTAACCTCCTAATTAGCATAGGTATTGGACCCATCTCTTTTGCTTGTAGTAAGCCAATATAGATACACCATAACTCAGCATAATTGTCAAAACATACTATTTATATATATTTTTTGTTGAATATAATAATACAATCTATTATGTAATAGTCTGTTAACATCGATCATTGTTACTATCAATCACAAAATATAAATATTATTTTAATAATTTATAATTAAACAACTAGAAGGCAGAGGAAACTTTGTTAATGCCTAATGGCACCGGTTTGGTATAATTTTATGAGTAACTTACATTTTTTTTAGAGATCTTTAAATTACACTCATCTCTTTTCTATTTTGAAAATTTACACTTCTCTCTCCTGAAAGATTAAAAAACTTACAATATCACCTATTTTATTCAAAATACTCTTATGTTTATTATTTATATAATTAAATATGTATTTGAATAATATAAAAAAATTATTTTTAAAAATTAAAGTAAAATAAAATAATTATTTTTAACTCAAAATAAATAATATTGAAATGATAATTTTAGAAAAAAAATTTATAATAAATTATAGTTATTTAAAAAGTTAATAATACTCTTATAAAAAAATAAAAAGTTAATAATACTATTAAGATACGTTAGTCCAGAAGTATTAAATTATAGATTTTTCAAATTTTTTTAAAAAAGTATAGATTTTTAAAATTAAAAAAAAAATTAAAGATCTTTTAAAAAATTATTAAAAAAAGATGGAAGTATATTTTCCTGTCAAAGGCCACGGTGTGTGGGGACTGGGGGCCCAATACCAAGGCTGTAAGTTTTTAGCTTTTATCGTTTATTTTGTGTAAGTCGGGTGGGTATAACCGGGTAGCCCCATCGGCGATCCGGGCGGTGATGGGTGCACGGAAATTTTGTCAAACGACAACATAAAAGGCCCTTCCCCCCCCAATTTGCTTCCCCCTTCCCTGCCCTAATCGACGATCCCCTCGCTGTGCAGAGATCACGGTAAGCTATTTCTTAATTCATTTTAGCAATTTTGGTTTTAGCCATCGCTATCGGTTCGTAAATTTAATCTTTTGCAACTTACTATTTTACTTCTTATTTTCTCTGGAGATTTCCCCCTAAATCCCAATCGATGCGGCTGCTTTCATGAATATAAGGTGGTTTTGCTTGTGGTTTTTACTGCAGAAGCATAGAATGCCGCTTGTAGATTTCCTGTGAATGGCAATTACAGAGGAAAAGAAAGATTTTTTATTTTTTGCCCCTAATGCTTGCGGTTTTCCATCCTCCAACCTTGCCCTAAATTTTTCAAGAAATATTGTAGATTAATTGTTAAAGGGTATTGGTTCCTATTTGGAGTCCCGTCTCTCATCTCACACTGGTAGTTTCAGTGGTAAGAAAGTCAGCTTTGTTTCTAATCCTGATTTGCGTTACGTCTTGGTGCCGGCAGAGCTGTCCTTCGATCAAATTTCTCAGATTTGCAGTTCCGTGCTTTGAGTAATCTTAATTGATCCTCTAGTTCTACTTGAAACAGCAATGCGGAATTATGATAGAGATGTAAGCATTCTCAACTTTAGGGTTCAAGTTGTCCATTCTTTAGTACTTGCTCTTTTCTCGTTCATCCCATATCCAACTTTGCATGTTCTACTTTTATGCTCATTTTTTCTCCTCATAATTTGGTGATCCTATTTTCAGGAATTACAAGATTATGATGAGTATGAAGATTACGAGGATGAGGGACAAGAGCAAGGGGATGAATATGAAGAAGATGAATGTGAGGAGGAAGAGCCTCGTAAGCCAACAAAGCAAGAGCTGGAGTATCTTGAACTGAGGAAGAAGTTGAAAGAATCAATCAGAAAGCAGATGAAGAAGGAGAGTAGTTCTTCCCGTGTGGATTCCAGTGAAAGAAAGAAGAAACTTCCTTATGATAAGTGAGTCTTGCAACCATTTTTGAACTATATGCTTATTGCTTACCTTGGAACCTAACTGGTTCTTATTCTCCTTTCTATTGGAAGCAGGGGTATTAGGTTATTTAACTGCATTCCTTTAAGTGGCTTTTAATAGCTTTTGGTTACCCTTATCACGTCACATACCCTTTGCTTCTGTATGATTGTTTTTTCAATGACCAAATTTGAGTTCAGTTATTTTCCTAGCAAGTTGATTTAAATATAGTTACAATAAACATCATGCGAGCATCTGTAGTGTTAGGCAGTGAACAACTATCCACTTTCGTGTGGTTTCATGTACAAATGAATAATTACTTCACACAAAAGAGTTGTTATAATATGTCCTCCTCAAAGCCTTCTGACTTCTCATATGTTTTCTGGATTTATAGTCTATTATTTGCAGTTACTGTTGATGGGTTGCTTTTCCTTAGACTCTTTCTATCAAGAATGTTAGCAATTATACCATTTATGGTGATTTCTTGTTTTTATCATATTCATTGGAAAATAAGTCATGATTGAATTTGCAAATACCTTGAGGGTCTAGCATGTATGGATGAGGAGATCAACTAGAGATGCCATTGTCTATATTTTAAACTTGGTAATTATTATGAAGTTGAAATAAGTTTATGCATTGAACTAGATACTTATTTTTTGATAGATCATGTTGTAAGTAAATATTGTTTTTTTTAGGTAATGGTATGTGGCGTTCACACTTTTTCAAGAAATATCCTTACAATTCTGACATTTGATTGGAAATTTTTTTTCCCCCAAAAAAGGTAAAATATAAAAATCATCCTATATCCTTTTTAAAAAAAATAAATATTGGCCATATGACATTTGATATACAATGAAAGCAATGAATACTTGAATAGCTCTGGTTATTAGCTTTCTATCTAAACTTTATGTGCATTATATAATGGGTGCTTATGTTGAATGGACGCGGGTGCAATTCTTAGATAGGACTCTTGTTTGCATAGAATGTTGCAGAAGTAAGGTGAGATTGCTAACTATAATGTTTATTACAATATTGTCCACATTTGTTTTGCAGTTATGGGTCCTTTTTCGGCCCTTCTCAACCAGTTATTGCACAAAGAGTAATCCAAGAGAGCAAGTCATTCATAGAAAACCAGCATTTAGCGCCTAAACTTTCTAGCTCGCACCATGTTGTATGTATTAAGAACCCAAGCCTTGGTATTCCATTTTATCTTTATATAAATTTGTACAATCTGCATATCAAGAGGGAATTTCTCCTTGAAGTTGTCTAATCCACTGAAAATTAATCATTTGTTCAAAACAAATTAGCACCACTTCTCCTTTAGTGATGTACCAAAAAGATAAACGAATACAAGGAGAAGGAATGGGGCACAGGAATTTTGATATGTTAAAAAATATTGAGTTGTTTCCTATTTTACTTGCCATTCAATTATTAGATGGATAATTAAATGGAATTTCAAATTTTATATATTGCTGCTTTGCTTAAAACATTTTTAGGGTTTATTTGACTCCAACTGGGATTTGAACTTGGATCATACAGCCCTTGAAATGGCATCAGGATCACTGAGCTGAAGCTCATTGATGCTCCTTATAAATTTTATATTTTAAGTGATCTTTCTGTTGTAGCGAACTTTATTATTGTTTTTCCTTGCACATGATCCCTGAGAACCAAGTTTATTATATTATACCCTCCGGAGGTTTTTCTAGTTGTCTTTTTTTTTTTTTGTTGCATTGGCTAAAGTGGTTGTTGTCTGTTGTTACTAAATGTCCTGTGGCATTACTTTTTCCTCTGGAATTTGCAAAAACGTAGATGCTTATGTTCTTTAATGTATATTTTGCCCTGTAGTTTTTCTATAAATGCAAAATTTCTTACAATTAGCCTACCTGCAGAACAAGAACAAGAATAAAGTATCTCATGGAGGATCAAAATCTTCAGCTCATAATCATCTGCCTAAAGTGAGTGAGGTGAGGTATTAAATATCCCTGGTATCCCTGTTAAATTTCTCTTCTAACTTGTAATTTATAAATTGGGATAAATGCTTTTAATAACTATGATGAACTGTCTTTTCTTCTTCAGACGAAAGTCAAAGCCCAAAAACTCAAGGATACAAGAGATTACTCCTTTCTTCTTTCTGATGATGCAGAGTTCCCAGCTCCTCGTAAAGAGCCCCCGCCTCGGAATATATCTGTTAGAAATTCTGGTATGTTGCTGCCTGGCTAGGTGTTCGACTATTGCTGGATTGTGGGGGTTAAAACATATTATTGTAATTGAGAAAACTTATACAGGTTTTTTGCTGATGTTGAAGAGCCACAACGAACTGAAGTACCTGGGAGGAGTAAACAGCCTCCAAGCAATGGTGGCAAGCTTGTTCATGGTGGTCGTGAGGACAGAAAACCAGTTTCTGTGCCTCGCCAATTACATCCTAAATCAGGGCCCAATAATAAGTTAACATCTACCAGTAAGCCCAATATGACATCAGCTAGAATTACATCAGGAGATTCTAGAAGACATCTTGGTAATAACAGTGGCAGTGGACCAGGCCGGCCAATGGGGCCAAAAGGCTTACCTTCAAAGAAGCCTGGTGGTTCCGTGGTGAATAAGTTATCCACATCTGGTATACAAAGATCTGTAAATTCTGTTCCATCAAAAACTCCTGTAAATGCGGTGCAGAAGCCACTCCCTTCAAAGGCGCAATCATCTATTCCTAAGCAGAGTGTGGTTCAGAGAAAGGACCCAAGAGAATTGAATAAGCCTAAAATAACACCAAAACAATCAGTGGCACAATCAAAACCTCAGGTGTCTGTTTGCGTTTGCATTGCGATTAACATGTAGACATAATTTTTTTTTTGTAATTTTTTTACTTTCAACTTGTTCTCAATATTTTTAGCTCCTTATTAAAAAATGTTCACTCACCTCTTACAGATAAATAAGCCACTTAAACACAATCCAATTCGTCCGGCCTCACAAGATTACCGTCCAAAGAAGAAGCCAAAACGGTATTCTAGTGATGAAGATGATGCTATTAATATGATCAGGAGCATGTTCAAGTAAGTGTCTTCAGTTTTCCTATTTATTTGCTGTTAGCCTCGGATTCTTACAGTGTAACAATAAAAGATGAAAGTTTGGTTGTAACAATAAAGGATGAGGGGTTTGGCTTTAACGTTTGATTCTCTCAGTTCATTGTTTGAGTGCTAATGATTTTGTTAGCTATTTTGAGATCGGAGTAGTAACTTCTATATATCTGGATCTTAATACTTATCCTTATTTTGTTTGGAAGTTAGTGTATCTATCAAAGCAAACTTTCTGTTGCCATGTTTCTACCACTACGAGAATTCTGATTGGATTTACTCGATATTAACTAGCTAAGAGATATAGAAATTCAAATTTCTGAATGAATGACACATTTTTAATGACTGCATGTCCTCATGACCCCTCACTGCATATGTTGGTTGTTAGATACTCATTTAGTTCATTATTTGCAGTTACCGACCTGACAGATTTGCTGATGAAGATGACGACGATAGCGGTATGGAGGCAGGGTTTGATGAAATCATGAAGGAGGAAAGGAGAAGGTGTGTATTTTTAAACTCCCAAGTAATCTATTTAGTACTGCCATGCCCCATTAGACAGAGAAATTCTTAGGTGCATGATATCTTTCCTTCCGCACCCCCCCTTTACCATTCTAGTAATTAGCTTCTTCATTGCATCAGACTTGTGTTTCCCTTCCATATTCTGCTAGCGTTATTGACTTGTAAGTTCTGGTGATCAATTTGAATGCATGACTTTTCTTTTATAATGTACAGCGCAAAAATTGCCAGAAAGGAGGATGAAGAGGAACTTAGGTTAATAGAGGCGGAGGAGGAAAGAGAACGGAAAAGACGATTGGCAAAGTTAAAGAAGCGCAAGATGGCTGACAAGTGATGTCATTGAAATGGAAAGTAAATGATGACTATGTTCCCATCGCTTTTTGATTATGGGATTAAATCAATTGGATAGAAATCAAATACCGCACATTGACGAGTGTTTTAGATGAATTTTGGATCATGTTAGGAGAAGATTTAGACACATTTATTTTAGTATAATTAATGTCATGACTCATGACTGATGAGTCATGAGTGTATGATATACAAGTATTGTCTATCTCTATCTTTACATGAGTGTCATATTTTTTTCACATGAATACATCCTTTTAGGGTATGCTTGACAGAAATAAAAGAAGGGTAGGGAAGCAAAATCTTTATTGACAATTCTTTTAGGTTTAAATTTAACGTCTTTTACTCTTCATTTTTAATTCAAAATTTGAATATATTTATATTATAATTAGAGAAAGAAATGTGAAATTTTCATTGAAGTTAAAAAATTTTTAAGGTTATATGCATTTTTTTAAATCTCATCCTCATTAGAGCAAGCAACTTATTGGAAGGACTAACAATGCATCGCAAAATTTGAATATAATTTACTTTTCACCTCGCCAGTCGCTACCAACCGTCTGGAAGTCACTCTCCATTGTTGGCCGTAGTTAGTAGTTAGGGGTGTGTAAAATCGATCTAAACCGAACCAACCGATCCGATTCAAATCAAATCGACCAAAATTGACTACATAATCGGATGAATTTGTTTATTTTTTTCGACAATCGATTTGGTTCGGTTCGGTTGATGAATGAGGTTCAATTCCAACCAAACCGAATCAAACCAACCGATTATAATTTTTTAAAAATATTAAAAATATTTTATAATGTTGATTTTTATGGTTTTATGATGTTGGATTGTAATTTTAAGTTTGTAATGTTGAAATATTGTACAAAAAACTTTAGTTTGTCGGTTTTCATGGTTAAGAATAGCTATTTTTATTTTTTAGGGTTTAAATTGAAGAGAAAAAAATAATAATATTTTTTTTAATTTTGTCAAAAAATCGATCAAACCGACTATAATCGGTTTGGTTTGGTTCGGTTGATGTCCAAAGAGCGGATTGGATTGGATGACTTTTTTAGTCATCGAATTGGATTAATTCGATTATCTAAATCGTCAAAACCGAACCAATCCGCATTTTGCTCACCCCTAGCCGTAGTGATAAGCCAGTTGCTTTTAAGAGTAAAGTTAAAGGTGTAGTAATTTAAAATTTTAAATGTTCTTAAGTATCAAAACATGATAACTTAAATATTATAGTATAACATAGTATTATTTTTTATATTAATTATCATGTTATCAATGATACTCTTATTTGATAAAATGTTTTATATCATAATGATATAAAATGTAAATGTTTGGTATTTTATACTAATAATGTTATTTATTTCTATAATATAATTTTCAATTTTACGTATATAAATTTAAGTAAATTATTTATTATATTTAAGATTAAATTTATGTAAGGTTGCTTATAGTTTTGCTATTAGGTTTCTCAATACAAAAAAAGATACGTGTCAAAAAGTTTATATATGACCAATCACAGTAGAGAGATAATGTAAACGATCACTTTTTACATAACCAATCGTAGATGAGAGTGAATAACTAAAATTTATGATGAAAATCTTATGACAAAGATATAAAGAATTTTACCTAAATTTTTCTTTTATATTTATACAATTATTATTTTTAAAATCTCATAATTAAAATTTTGTTATTAGTGTACTTTCTCCTAAAATTTTAGTCTACAAATTTAGGCTAAAATTTTTGTAAATTACATTTTGATACAGAAAATAATACTAATATATTTTTTATGGATAATACTAATATATTACTAATTATCTTTACACTTTTTTTTAAAAAATCAATTTTATCAGGATAAAAAATAGTGTAGTTATCTTAGAGTGAATTAACTATTTGATTCCATAAGATATGTATGTTATCTCAATTTATTATTGTTTATTTTTAAAAAACGAATTTATCCTAGATTACCTAAAAAAGAGAGAAAAGAGAAGTAGGTAATACCGTAATATAAAAGGAAATAGATAAATTAATAATTGTTTTATGGAGATAAATTGATAATTAGAAGGTTGTAATGTACATAATTCCATTTTATATAAGATTGTACTGTATTTTAGCCTTAAATTTATGATTTGATTAGACATGTCAATTATAAAGTTTCTTAAAAAGAATTACAAAATTTAAAAGATTTTAAATCAACTATTATAGTTGAAAAGTTCTCAAAAAAAAAACTCTTATTTTTTTTTTTGATAAAAAAAAACTCTTATAGTTGAAACTATTATTTGCATATGATATAAAATTCAAGAAATTTTACGTTTTAACCCAATTTTTTTAAAAAAATAGTTCTCAATTTTTTTTAACATGTAACCTCCTATTAGAGGCAATCATGTTCAAGCTAATTAAGGTCCCATAATGAAAATAGAGCTCTCTTAGCAGAGTTTTTTTTTTCATACACAAAAATCCAATATAAAATATTGTTTAAGGAGAATGAAGTACCTACCACTCAAACTAAGGCTCTCTTCTTTACCTAGAAAAAACTATGGAAAGGAAAAAAAAAGTGGTGGGTCTGGAAACCAGATTTTCATCATAGGAAATCGTGTCAAAATTAAAAAAATACAAAAGGTCTGTTATATCCTTTGATTTGACACAATCATAACATCTATTTTTTTTTAATATAAGGGTAAAATGATAATTTTAATACATTCTTATTCTATTTTCATTCTCAAATTTTTACTACCCATTCTCATTCTCTTATTTTTTTTTCTTTTATACATAAAGAACGTGCCTTTAGGCACACATAATTTTCAAAAATACTTCAACTTTTAAAAATGTTGTTTTTAAAAAAAAACTTTTAAAATTGTTAAAATATTTAGCTGCAATCTCGTAAAAAAAAGAGATTATGCTATTATTCAACAACTTTAATATCAAAAACTAAAAATCTAAAATAGATATTTAAAAAAAAAAAACTATTTGCCCCTAAATTCGGGGCTAAGAAGATACTTCTCTCCTTGTTTAGCAAATTCCTTTGTAAATGAGTGGGCGCACACCCTCTTCCTATTCTTATTCTATATGTCAATACTCAATACTCAATACTCAATACTCAATAGCCACGCACGGCAACTATATATATACAAAAATCACTCTGATTTGGTGAAGTTTGAGAGTGGCTGAGATTCGCTTTTGCTCCCATTCCATTGCTTTGAATTTCCTCTTCTCCCATTCTCACAAATTTGTGTCGTATCTGAAGCCTCTGCCTCTATCTTTGGGTTGCATCTTAGCCACCCACACTCTCCCCCTCTCGCCTTTTGTCCTTACCCACAACCCCTCTTGTGGCTCTGTATCACCAATCTTTTGTTTTTCTATATTTAGATTCACTATCACCTTCACAAACCCATCTCACAGCTTCATCTAACATCTCTTATTTTTAAGCTTTTTACTTCATCTCCAGCAGAAACAGCTTCATCCCTTGTTTCGACGTTCATTTGTAGATATCTAATAATACTCTTCTGATCTCAGATTCGTTTTTATCTGATTCAGTTTCCTTCTTTTTTTTTCATCTAATTCTCTGGGACCCAGCCAAAAGCACGGTAAGATTCCAGCTTTGCTCAGAAGTTCTCTTTTTTCTTTTCTCGATGAAAATTATAGAATCAATTACTATTTATTTGTCAATGTCGTTGATAGTCAGATTCCTAATACTCCATACCTTGTATAGCTCTGAATGTTGGATTGGAAAACACCCTATTCTAGCTGCTTTTTTTTTTTTTTGTTTGGATCTTGAATTTAAGATTTTGAACATTTTGGTGCAGCCCCTCCGTATCCGAATTCCTTGATTCTGTAATACAATTGATTTTCATGGCTTTATCTTGTTTTTTGTTTCCGTGTATTAGTGTGTGCTTGTATTTGAAATACAAATGAAGTATTTATTTCGATTGTGTATAAAAGATTATTTGGTCTGCCTGAGGGATTGAATGTCAGCTATCTGTCGCTGTTCTTTTTACTAATCTATAAAGCAAAAGGGGAAGATGGAGAGTCATTTTCGTTCATATCACAATGTGAACTAGACATTACTCTTACTTAACTTATTTCTCTTCTGTTGTATTTTTCTCCGCTTCAATGCTTGGTTCATACTCTGAAAGAGTAGGTAGACCATAGGCATGTACATATCTGTCACAATCTAACCAATGCTTGTAGAAGCTGATTCCTATTATTTAGTGATGTTGCCTAACCTCATCAAGGGCCAGCAAATTCGGATCTTTCCTTAGTCTTCATACCTTTCCCTTTTTCGACCGAGGATGAGTGTGTTCTTGTGATGCTTACAACACATCTACTGGAAAAACCACGCTTCAATGTGATAAGAATTTGTACAATGCTGCAATAGCTGTTAATCTATATCATCTGAAACGAATGGTAAATTGTAAATATTGCACACACAAAAATATATCTCTTGAGATGTTGTAAATCACTGTTTCATAGTATTCATCATGTGGTAATGTTGCAATGAAAATATAGCCATAGCCCATAGCATTAGCCAAGAGGTTGAAACGTCACTAGACCATAATATTTGGTTTTGCATCTAATGGTAGCTGCAGTCCTTTTTAGTTGCAAATAATGTGGGACTGTTGTTGTTTCCTAATCTTGCCCTTTGCAAGTTTGTAGCTGCTGATCACATTATGATGTGATTTAGTAAGTAGAAGGACTTCCACGGATTGATGTTCATAAATATTTACATGAGATTGTTTTATCTGTAGCTTGTCTACAAAATGCTCGGTATTGCTTTTGTTGTTTATATGCTTGAGTTTTCTGTTTGGTGATCCTATTTATTTGCAACTGTTTAATATTTTTTAAGTTACTTTAGGTATTTCAGTTTATACCCATGCATTATGAATCCACAATCTGAGATCTCAAACATATAGTTGAATTCAACATTTCTTTCTCTTAGCTATTCCAATAGTGTATAATGGTGAGCTATTTAGATGTATTACTTCTGGGTTACGTTTCTTGATGGTGGAAGAACAAAATAATACAGACAGGACTTAGTTGGTTAGAGAACAATACTTATTAACCCAATGATGCTCATGTAAGGCTGTAGATGTATGAAGTTAGACTTAAAATTTTATCCTTTTTTAAGCTGCATGGTGTCCGTGGTAAACTTCATCTGTCAGTCTATACCTTTGCTGGAAAAGTATTAGGTTGAATGGGTGGCTTGTAATATTATAAACTCCGCCAGAATCCTCATGTTCCATGTGGTAGATATAAGATTAGTCAGGTCATTTTGATATTCCAAAGGATCATATTTGAATTGTATTAGTAATTTTGAATTTACATGTCCATGTCTGTTTTAGTTCCTTTTCTCCCTCTTCATTAAAATTTAAATTTTGCAGATGGGAGACGTGGCTAAGGACCTTACTGCCGGGACCATTGGAGGGGCGGCTCAATTGATAGTTGGACACCCTTTTGACACCATCAAGGTCAAACTCCAAAGCCAGCCAACACCTCTTCCTGGCCAACCTCCCATGTATTCCGGTGCCATTGATGCTGTCAAGCAAACAGTAGCAGCTGAAGGCCCAAGGGGTCTATACAAAGGCATGGGCGCTCCGCTTGCTACAGTAGCAGCCTTCAATGCGCTCCTCTTCACAGTGAGAGGACAGATGGAGACATTATTGAGGTCCCATCCTGGTGCTCCTCTTTCAGTAAGCCAGCAGGTTGTTTGTGGAGCTGGGGCTGGAGTAGCTGTTTCCTTTCTAGCTTGCCCCACTGAACTGATCAAATGCAGGTAATTGATTCGGTTTTTCTTGTCATGGCCTTTTTATTCTCATTTTCTGCCTTTGCTTTCTTTCTTATTAACTTCTAGATTGATATAGCTTTCTATTTTGAACATCGTCTGGACTTTTTTTCTTCTTTCTCTTTTTTCATATTTGTGAGAGATTAGCAATTACCTAAGCACTATTAATTGAGATGAGAAAAAGAATCATACGGTTACCACTTTTTTGCCAAACCAGATTCTTTTCATTGTTGATCTGAAATAGAATAATAAATATTATAATTTCAGCTTTAGATTAGTATTGATTAACTTTCCCCTTCATTTATTGATCATGTTATTATTTAAACAGAAGTACTGAAATATGTGGTGATCTTTTGTATAATTGTTTCTTTTCCTGGTGTTATCAGGCTGCAAGCACAAAGTGCACTTGCAGGTTCTGGAACAGCTGCTGTGGCTGTGAAGTATGGAGGACCTATGGATGTGGCCAGGCATGTCCTCCGGTCAGAAGGGGGTGTGAAAGGTCTTTTCAAGGGCTTGTTTCCAACAATGGCACGCGAAATACCTGGAAATGCTGCAATGTTTGGTGCATATGAAGCAGTAAAGCAGTTACTTGCGGGAGGCCAAGATACTTCTAAGCTTGGTAGAGGTTCTTTGATTGTTGCCGGGGGCTTGGCAGGAGCTTCCTTCTGGTTCTTGGTTTACCCAACTGATGTTGTGAAGAGTGTTATTCAGGTAGATGATTATAAAAATCCAAAGTATTCTGGTTCATTTGATGCGTTTAGAAAGATTCGAGCCTCGGAGGGATTCAAAGGCCTGTATAAGGGTTTCGGTCCTGCAATGGCGAGAAGTATTCCAGCAAATGCAGCATGCTTCTTGGCCTATGAGATGACAAGATCAGCTCTTGGGTGATTTATTGTTATGGCAGGATTTGTAGGGGTACCATTGAATGCCCAAGTTTCTTACTTGTCTACTCTCTGATTTCGAAACCTTTTCTTTTTATGCCCATTGCAATGTAGCTACACCCACTCACCTTCTTTTGCTTCAAAGAATCATTCTTTCATCAGTAGTAATGTATACTTCTTTTAGTTTCAGATCTTAAGTTTTTTGTTCATGCTTGGAATATTATCAATGGGTTATTCTGTTCTGGAATTGTTTGAGCTGCCATGACCAGAGAGGTTATATGCATTGAAGAATTTTAAGCATGAGCGTTGAAGTGATAAGTATTAGATACTAGATACGGATAAATGATTCTAGAGTTTATGGGCCATTTTGAATAAAGATTACATAAAATGATTCTGAGCTCTTTAAAAATGCATTGGAAAAGATATGATGAGCAAATTTTTCAATATCAATAGACAATGAAATTTTGTTAAATTATACACTTTGGCACTCCTAAAATTGAAGATTCATGACTACATGTGCCCCTATTCCAACTCTCGTTGTTGTCAGAGAATGTAGTTACAAAGTTGAACTGGAATATACTCAAAACAAAATTCAAATGATAAACGGTTTGGTATTACTTAAGTAAGATTTTGGGTTCGAGGCCTTGTGAATGCAGTTAACCCCATTGAGAGACTCTCCCAGTGCGTGGCACGGGTCAAATTCAAATTAGTAAACACAACGCGGACAATAAAAAAAATTCAATAAATGACCAAAAATTAAAGGAGAGCCCAGCTTATCCTAGTGCTCTTAAGTCACCACCAAAGTCCATGACCCAAGTATACTCTCCTGCATATATACATTTTTTTTTTGTCAAAACTCCAAATTGGTTCCTTATGTTTGCACGAAGTTTCATATTGGTCCTTTATATTTCAAAAAGTTTAAATTGGTCTTTTATGTTTGCAAGAAGTTCCAAATTGGTCCTTCAGTCCACTTCTGTCAATTTCTTAAGTTAAGTGTTGACGTGGCGCGTTGATGTGTCCATCTAAGTTGACATGTTATGCCACATCAGACATATGATAGTAGATGATGACGTGACGATGATGTGGTATGACACGTCAGCTTAAATGGACACGTAGGAGAGATGATATGTCCACCTCAGCATGCCACGTCAGCACTTAACGGAAGAAATAAACGAACTTGAACGGAAGGACCAATTTGGAACTTTTTGCAAACATAAAGGACCAATTTAAACTTTTTAAAACATAAAGGATCAATATGAAACTTCATGCAAACATAAGGGACCAATTTGGAGTTTTGACTTTTTTTTCATGTATTTTCTTATCGAAGACATTTTGATTCGAGATATTATAAAAAATTAGATGTGTGCTTCTCTACTAGGGGAGAAATTCAAACCCTAGTTAAGAAACTAATCATTTCCACTAAACTTGAACAAGTCTAACTGTATACATATGTATATATATATATATATATATATAAAGAAAAGGAGAGTGGCACGTGGGTATAACAAATTGGCGTTTGACCAGTGAAGTGTCCTGAAATGTCTCCAAGAAAAACGAGAAGGTATAACAGCATGAGCTGAATCTATCAAAGCTCTACTCACATTGTTTTCTCATCAAAACACAAACTGAAACAATCACAAAGCTTTCTATGGACGAAGCCACGCAACCATTAACATCTCACTCCTCTCTCCCTCTCATTTCTAGGTTGGATCAATTGGAGTTCATTGTAAGCTTAATTTTCTACATCCATCCCTTCTTTTCTTGCTTCTTATTCTTTGCTTCAATTTTGCTAATATATATATATATAATATTTGAGGACAGATGAAATATTTAGAACGAAAACAAAGATATGGATGTGGTGAGAAACAATGTGAGCCTTTGGATTTGGGCGTAAAGGACACTTACTTGAAAGGCTCATTGTCGGATCGGGTGGCTTATCTTGAACAAAGACTTTTTCAGGTCATTTTCAGTTTGATCACTATGATTTAAGTTTTTGACATGAAGTAATATAATGGAAGAATGTTATGTGATTATATTAATATAATTAGTTATGCGTGGAGATGGATTCAAGAAGCAGCTCATACCCAATGTCCCTGGCTTCAACACAAGGTTCAGGTTCAGGGGAGTCTTCCTCTACCCAAAGCACTAAGACAGAAGAAATATGCCACTCAATCTCATCATTCCCAACCTTCAACTACAATCATCTCCCAACTCCTCAACCTCAACTTCCTCATTTGCATTTCCAGGTAACTCATCAATATTATGTGATATGTCTCTTTCCCACTCCAATTCCATTTTGAATCAAAGGGAGTTTTGTATTAATTAATGAATGGATTGGTACGGTGCAGGAAAAATCAATGAGAGTGGTGGAGCAGGAAATGAAAAATAGGAGCGGTGATAAGAAGGAAGAGGTAAAGAACAGATCAGAGAAGAAGAAAAGTAAGGAAGATGCGAAGAAACGAGTAGCTACTCCTTGGCCACACTTGAAGCTACTTGGCTGCTGATTTCATTTTTCTACTTTAATTAATTGCTTTCACAATATTGGATTTTGATTTTTCGACACATTTACCAAACTTTTATTAATTTCCTGTTTCTAGTTTCATTTTTTAGCCTAGTTATTTAATTAGATAACAATGAACTGTATGTTGACATACATTCTGTTCGCTTTAATTTTGGACTTTAGAAATGGAATGCGAATTATTATCTGTTTGTTGGCACAATAATTAGTACTTTTTATCGATACCAATTTTGTTTTCTGAGTTTGATATTGCACATATATGTTGAACATATCATCAAAAGGTCTATCTTTAGAGTTTTAATTAAGAAAGCATTTGATTGGTTGGAAATTATTTAATAGTTCTATATTTATTATTGACTACATAATTCATCAACTAATTAATTTTTTTTAACTCATGTGTGAGATTCCTTCAAGTGGTATACGATTTTATATTGTTTAAGTAAGGTTCTTAGTTCGATATCTTGTGAATGCAGCTATCCTCGTTAAGAGATTCTTCCATCATAGTCAAGTACGCGACATGAGTCGAGTCTGAATTAATCAGACAATGCCTCAAAGACTGAACGGACAAAAAAAAATTAATGTTCTAGCATAGTTTAAAAAGATAAAATATTTTACTATTATCATCGTTACTCGTTAGTTTGTGAAAAAACTCTTCTTAGATTTGGAATTTTAAAGTAAAATGAATCCTCCTCCCAATTTGTTCTTTCCACACATTCAAACAACAAATAGCATTTTTAGTTATTCAAGTCAAATTATTGAGTTGTGGTATAAAGTTTAGCCTCTATTTCATTTAAGATCGGTTTATATGACTGTGTGTGTCTCATCTGTTTTTTTTTTTAATGCATAGAATAAAAACAGAGAATCAGAAATCATATGGATGTTACCCCTCTGTCCATTTGCATAAGTATTTTCTTAGATTGGATCATTTATATTGTAAGGTAAAGTGCTCATTAAAGTATGAAGAAATAAAGAAAGAAAAAATTGGGAGACCCATATTATCAATTTTTTCTCTATCTCTCCTTACTTTAATGAACATTTTACCACACAATGTAAAAGGTTCAATCTTTTTTTTAAAAAAAAAATTTCTAGCGTTGCATTTTAGTTCGCGAGAAGGGAATTTTCTATTTAGAAAGAGTGATATATTTATTGCATTTAAAGATAGATAAAAACATAGGGTAAGTCTCACCTAAGAATGATCAAAATATCCATATCTAAAAGATACCCGCAAATTTTATTCGTTGGATTTGGGTTTGAGTCCGGGTAAAAAATAAATGGGTCCGGATATGGAGATTTACCCATTTAAAATTATGGGTATCGGCCCGGGGATAGGGTACCCACCCCGGACTCTACCCACTACAGTAACATATATTTTTTTAAAAAATCATATATATATATATATATATATATATATATATATGAATGATAATTGATATACTAAAATGATTGATTCAGAGCATCATTGCAATATTATATTCAGTGCATTTTGTTCAAAGTTGATCGTGCGACTTGTTTGTTAATTATACGACTTGTTTGTTCAAAGATTGATTATGCGACTTGTTTATTAATTTGTTAAATTGTTGAATTGCAATTTATAAATAAATTAAGTACGATGGGCGAAATTTATAACTATAAGAAAAATAAATTAGATATAACTCTAATAATATTTTATTTGAGGAATTCTTGAATGAAAATTTTTAGAAGCCTAGAAATAAAATTTTGGATAAAAAAATTCTTGTAAGATATGAAATTTCACATTTTTTGTGATTTTAAATGAATGAAATTAATTTTTTTGAAAAAAATATTTATTTAAAATTTTTTGGGTCGAAATCCAAATTTGGGTATAAGGATACTCAAAGAATATGAGAATGAGAATTAATATTTATACCCACATAAATATGAGTATGAAAATAGAAATAATAATTTTTTACGGGTGTAAGAACGAAAATCAAGATACACTATCCATCAACATTCCTAGCCTCACTAGTGGACTTGTGGTGGGTCACTTTTCTACCCAAGCTTGAAGTAAGCAAAGAGAATAATTAAGTGGGAAATAAATAATAATTTGTTTTGAAGAAGGGGAAGGTGAAGCTGTAAGCCATATAAGCCAAGCCGTAGTATGAGAGTGAGAAGTTATTGCCAAAAACAAAATACAATTAAAAGGACTCAGTTAAGTGGTTAGTTGGAATCAGATGCACCCACTATCAAAGGGCTAAAGACAAGTTCATTATCATGTCTTAACAAATAACAAGAGCATATTAATTAATATATATATATATATATATATCCTAAAAAATTTGGAATACTTTTTAGTTACTTTTCATGGTATCATGGGGGAAAAAAAAGCATAATCGAACAGGTAATCAAGAATCATGGTCATATTGCTAGTTGCTAGGTAGGATGTTAATGTCCACTAAATTAAATGCTCTTTTTATTATTATTAGTTTGTATGAATCTTGGGATTTGATGGATTGACCAGTTCAAAGACGCAAGTATCAGTCTATTTTCCAAATTGAGTCAACTTCAAGATTTATCTAAACACAAACAAATTTTGGAAAACTTAATTTGACAAGGATTAGAGAAATAGGTATTTGATGTTTGCAGAGTTGTCATGAATGTAATGTAAGGAAGATGCTCACATAATGATGCTGATTGATATATACAAATAGGGATTACTTATGCTGTCATATATAATTTAATTTAGCTGATCTGAAAATTATTAAAGCTCTAATATATGAGACAAATTCTTTACCCATGCTATAATTATAAAATCTGATTCAGACTACCTACAGATATTATGAGAGTGATGGCTTAGTTATTTGTCTAATTTATTCAACTAATTTCAACTTTAGCTTAATGTGCTATAAATATATAAATATAGTACTGTTTTTCAGTCAACTTTATTTTGGTTTTTGGCACATTCTAGTGGGATTCAATTATTAGAACCCACATTTCTCTGTATTTGTGTATATTATTATTTAAACAACCAATGATACCGAATAATAATTATTTTAGAGATGTGGGATCCATAGGTATAAATACCTAAAATGTGTTAAGAGAAAAGGTAATTAAGTTGATCAACTTGGTGACACAATGAAGACATCAAAAACTCCCCAGCACCTGGGGCAAGCTACTGTGGGCCATTTAAAACAGCAATCTTCACTATTTAAAACATTCAATTACAGAAGAATTTTTTTTTAAAAAAAAAATTAACAGGGGCCTAACTCCAAAATACAAAAGAATCATTTGCAAAAGTGATTGGCATATCATTTTTTTAAGTTAAAAATTTTGATAGCAAATAAATAAAAATTAAGTTTTTTTCCTTATAAAAAAAGAGAAAATTTATGGTATACACAAAACACAAGATGAAGCAAAAAGAGAAAGAAGAATAAGAAAGTTAGGTTGATTATCACCTCGTTTGGATTGGAGATTAAGGAGGAGAAAGAAAGAGAATGTAAGACTATTAAGATATCTTTTCATTGTTTGGGAAGATGAAAATTGAAGGGGAAGAATTAATCTTCCATTATCTTCCCCTTCACAAATTCAAGATACTCCAAATTAGAGTATTTTAGAAGAGTTATCAACACCCAAAATAGGTTCAGACTTCAGACTACTTAAAAGACAACAACAGACCTGCCATTACTATTTGGAATTCAGGCACTTGGGGCAAAGTCATCAAATGTATATTGCTTCAATGTCATATATATATAAAAGGGTGAGTCTTTGTTGGATCTGTATATAAAAAGTAGATTGAAACAATGTCTGTGAGAGCAAACAAATAGTAACCCATCATCCCATTAATATATATGATTTTGTTAGGAGAAAGTTGAACTTTTATTTTATGACAGAATTATCAATTTGATCTATAAAATATATAGATTGTTTTAATTTAATCTGTAAAAGATGTAATTAGTTTCACAAAAATGTTGTTTTGTCTCAATTTGATCCTTTTAATTTTTTGTCAGTGTATTTATAGCTTCTTTTAATTATCAAAAGGACCAAATTGAGAGAAAAAGTATATTTTGGAAACAAAATTAGGTATTTGCATATTTTATGGATTAAATTGAAACAATATGTATCTTTCAGAGATCAAAAAAAATTTTTCTCAAAAAAAATAATAGAATTTTAATTTGTACAAATTAATGCTTTCAAAAAAGAATTTCTACAAATTAATAAAAAGAATCTAATAATACAAGAACCTAACCAAGCTCAAAATATTAATTGCTTCCTAAAAAATAAAAAGATGAATTAAATTAGAGTTGGGTCATTGGGTGGGCTTGGATGAGATGAGGTCGGCCAGGTTGTCAGGTTGATACATGACACTTTCGGTTTCCCCACTCCCAGCTCCCAAAATCAAATCCAACTCTCATAATATTACTTTTCCCAAAAATCCAAAATCTTAATTTTAAAATTAAAATACTTTTATTCCCAAAAATACCCTCATAATCTCCTTTTTCATATGACCCTAAAGTCCCTCCTCTCCTCTGTCTCTGCATAACAATGGAGAAAGGCTCAACCTCCGCCACAGAGCATGAATCCGACGAGAAAACCCCGACCCAACACCACCTGGACGCTCCATGCGGGTTGACCCAGGACGAGTTCGAAGCCCTGAAGGGGTTCGTGACGGAGCACCACACCTATATGATGGGCCCCGGGCAATGCTCTTCCCTCCTGGCGCAGCGAATCCACGCGCCGGCGGAGGCGGTGTGGTCGGTGGTGCGGCGTTTCGACAAGCCTCACACGTACAAGCACTTCATCAAGAGCTGCGTGGTGAAAGAGGGGTTTAAAATGACGGTTGGGTGCACGAGAGACGTGAATGTCATATCGGGTTTACCGGCAGCTACCAGCACGGAGAGGCTTGATATACTGGACGATGACCGACACGTCACGGGTTTTAGTATCATTGGGGGAGAGCACCGGCTCAGGAATTATCGCTCCGTAACGACGGTGCACGGCTTCGAGGGTGAAGGCAAGATCTGGACCGTCGTTTTGGAATCTTACGTGGTGGATGTGCCCGAGGGTAACACGGAGGAGGACACGCGTCTCTTTGCGGATACCGTTGTGAAGCTCAATCTGCAGAAGCTGGCATCCGTCACCGAAGGGATGACCCGTCCCTGACGGTAAGTGGTCGCACTTTGGAATTGGATGGAAATCTTAAATAATAAATAAATGAAACAGAGCGTACAATTGGAATGAATTATTTGGAGATTGAATTTGAAACGAAACCTTCTCGAAAAATATTCAGAAATTGGGAGTTTATTTGAATTATTGGGTCGTGTTTTAGCTAATTATTGTCATCAACATATGCTTTTGTTTCATGGATTGACTGAGATGCTTTTGTAAAAAATGCAACGTTGACAAATTGTTATTAAGGGCATTTCAGTCAATGCAAGTATACAGAAAAATGTTGACTTGTGTATGGCATGTATATGTTGATATGTGATTTCAATTTTCAACCATATATATATATGATTTAATTCGCTTCTTTGTTTAATTTTATGATCGATTCAATTCTACAATAATACATATCTTCAATTTTCTCTATGGCCGATCATCATATTAATTTATCTTCCTGTATAGCAATTAAAATGCACATTTGCAATCAGTAGAATCAATACTTAGCTTTTATTGCCTTTTTTTCTCTCCGCCCTTCTATATATATTCTAACGCAACATAAGGGTTAAAGTTGGATACTATCGTATGATGATGGGAATCAATGCTAGCTAAATCTACTTTTTAAACCGCAAAATACAAATTATTATCATAAAACAACAGTAAAAGTAAGGTAGTAAGTGCCAGATTCAGAGCCCAAATGCATCAAGAGAATATTATTAATAATGTTATTGTAATCTTGTATATATATATTTGAATTTGGATGGTATACATAATAAAAAGTGAAACATTATTGTTGGAATTGGTAGTATTGCAGTTTTGATAGATGAAGATATGGATCTAGTTTTGTTTTGTGAGGGGTTGCATGTGGGGGACACATAGATGGAGAATCTTTCCATACATGTGGGACGTTAATCTTGTAGCCTTCCTTCCATTTCCAGCGTCAGGTTAAAAAAGTTTTTTTTTTTTTTAATTTTAAATTTTCCGGAAAAAAAAAACAACTAGTCCAATTTATTCTTCTCTTTTGATGCTCCCTCCTTCCATTACCGTCAATTATATTCACAGGTGATCTCCACCGTCCCTTGACAATCGTAACAGTTAGTAGTACTCATGCGTATCTGTAATATTGTTGTGAAGGCAATTCAATTATTAAAATAATAAAATTAATTATATACTTAGTGTCAGCGTCTCCATGTTTGGTTGTTGAGAATTTCCAGAGTGGAAGGTACGAGTATTCGGATTTGTTAGGTGACAAATCCACTAACTAATTATAATCTCATGGATGGATTGTGCCACGTATTTATATATATATTCTACATATATCATGCATTATTGTTTTGGTTATTTATACTGTCAGACATGATTAACCTCGATCTCCATTTGGTTAAATTAGGTAAATTTTAATCTGAACATTAAGTATATAGGCCCTAACTCAATCTAGAAGTGGGTCTAATTGGTCATTATTGTTTACCTTTTCCGAACAGAAATGAATATGATGGGAAATAATAAAATAAAAAGAATAGTGGGGACACGGACACCACAAAAAGCATCTTTAAATAAAAGAGAGGCCGTTCAACAGTAGCTTTCCTGGGAAAGCTGTGTCCTCTGTGTGGATTTGAAACTGGTCATATGTATTACATGCTCACAATACCAATACCAAGACTTCAATTAACTGTTATTTTTTCTCTCTTTATTAAATTTTTTTATTACAAAAATGAAGAAAGAGAAAAAGAAAACTAGACCCTATATTATATATATATATATATGTGGTCCCACACATATGTATAAACACCCTTCCCAATGAATATCCAACAGTGAGAGGCCCAGAATATATAAGACCATAAGAGAATATGTGATTCACCCATGCACTTCAATTATGTACGTATACGTTAAATTCTTCAAATTTAATTTTAAAAATAAGTAAAAAGTTAAATGATTTTCTTTTATATTATATTGATTTTCATTGTAAATATGCTGAAAAGATGTGTTGTTTAATAATATAATTTACGTTAAAAAATAAGTTACTTCGTAATTTGTGTTTAAAAAAATGCATCCCTTGATATTTTTTTATCCAAATTGCTTTAACTAGCTAGTAATATATTAGCAACATCAAGTTACATTGAAACGTGGAAAAGGTCACTTAAATGTTTGGACTTGTGCAAAAAAAATTGTTTAATAATTTGACATATTTATCTTTCGCTACAATTTTGGGTGAATAAACTAACAAAGAGATTTTTATACAAATTAAATTGTGAAATTTGAAGGAACTATATATATACTCCATTTTTTCTAGTTAAAACTTCAAAGGTTTATTTGCACACATGACTTGTATAGTTTGGAGTTATGTGCTTTCTACCTTAATATATTATATTTTTTATGCTTTAGAAGGATGAATTTTATTAACAATGAAAGTTTTAATTAGTTTGATTTTGTGGTTGGTTTGCCTTGATTTTTTATGTTAAGCTTGATTTGTGTGAACTTAACTTTTTTTTTTCAAAAAAAAAAAATAGAGTGGAGAAAGAACAGGTATCACAGGATATGAGTGTGGGAAGAAAATTAAAGCAAGTTGGGCATATTTTTGTTGTAGGCCAATTGTTAGTGATGCAAGTTGGCAAGTTGGATGCTATATGGAATTTCTTTTTTGGTTTTTTAAAGGCCAAAAGTTGAAACTTGAAAGACAGAATGAAGAATAGATGCTGATTTCAGTGGGACATACATCAAAATTCAAAAGTATGTATCATTTATCGTCCTACATTAAAACCGGAATATTAATTATTATTCATGTATTGTTATTGTTCCTCGATCTTACATAGATATTGATGTTCATTATTTTTATTATTATTTTGTGATACTATAAATTTTCCGGGCTGAGCCAATTCTGATTTTGAGAAGTTTTAATTATTTGGGTATAGTAGAGCTAATACTTATTCTTAGCTTTTATAGTACTCACAAAATTAGACATCAAATTACGTAGACTCCAATAATGAACAGCTCGACTTCTAATTAATTTTGAGGCTATCATTGATTGATTGATTAAAACCAGAGCCGTCAAGAAATTAAAGGCCCAATCATAACACTTCAATCACACTGCTGCCTCTCCATACTACTTTTTCCTTTGACGAAAAGCTACTTTTTCTTCATAAACTGCTTTTAACGTTTATATATGGGCCAATCATTTCTTTTTCTTTTTCTTTTTTTCAAAATTCTTAAATATTAGTTTGTTAATTTCTAGTCCAATTATTTCTGTAATGGACTATTCTTAGGTTGTGTTTCCTATATTGAAAATAAGATGGAAAAAAAAAATCATTTTTTCTTCTTCTTTTTTTTACCAAACAAATCACATTTTTTTAATGTAACGAAATTATATTTTTTTTCTTATTTTTTTATCCACTTTTATTCTATTCTCACTTTTAATGTAATGGTAAAATTGCCATTTCTCTCATTTTTATTTCATTCACATCACATCATATCACATTGACATGACATTTTTATTCTCTCCTCTTTTCTCATTTTCATTCTCATTCCCATTCTTTTTTCTCACTGCCATAAAAAAATTGGCTGATTAGATGCTGAGTCATAATATATTTTTTGTTAAAAGATATTATAACTGACTTAGTGTCTTTATTTAAGGAAATATATTATTAAGAAACTTAGGGGTATTCAAAATCGATCCAAACCGAACCAACCAATTTGATCCAAACCAAATCGACCAAAATAGATCAAAATCGACTACATAATTAGATGGATTGGTTTATTTTCTTGACAACTAATTTGGTTCGATTCAATTGATGAATGAGGTCCAATCCCAACCGAACCGAACCAAACCAAACCAACCGATTATAATTTTTTAAAAAAAATATTTAAAATATTTTATGATGTTGGATTGCAATTTTAAGTTTGTAATGTTGAAATATTGTACTAATTACTTTAGTTTGTTATTTTTCATGGTTAGAAATAGCTATTTTTATTGTTTAGGGTTTAAATTGAAAAAAAAAAGTAATTTTTTTAAAAAAAATTGTCAAAAAACCGATCAAACCGAACCGAACCGACTATGATCGGTTGGGTTCAGTTCGGTTGATGTCCAAAGAACGGATTGAATTGGATGACTTTTTTAGTCATCAAATTGAATTGATTCGATTATCTAAATCGTCCAAACCGAACCAATCCGCAAATTTACTATATTGTATGGTTTTAGATTTTGTCTATTAAACTTTTAATATTATAATATATATATATTAAATATATAAAGATTAAAAAAGGAAAAGAAAAATTACAAAGAGAGGGAAAATTATAGAAAAATAAGAAGTTACTAGCTAATTTTCTTATTTATAAACATTGACATACAATACAAACCCACTAGTAATTTATATATATGTTACCGGATATATAATAAATCACGGACGAGGGTCATATATATATATATATATATATATATATATATAGGGATAGGGATTTATAGAGAGCTAAGTGAGACAAATCAAGTTTGAATTAAAACTTAATTATTAGGAAGAAGGAAGATTATGAATATATATAATTAAATAATGAATTTGGTGGGAGAAAATTAATTAAATTAGGAGTAGAGCAGGAGGAATGAATGTGTTGGAACTTGGAACCAGCGAGTTTGGATTGGGAGAAGCCTTATGAGTTTCCCTTTTAATTTGTCAAATATAATGATATGGCAATCAAACCATTATTAGTAGGGACTAGGGATATATATTAATAATAATATATTTGATTTTCTACACATGCAATATCATTATTCACTTTCATTTTAATTAATACACATTCATTTTAATGTTAAAGTAGTTAATGCGAAAAATATGAATATGAAATGTAACAAAAATAATAATTTAATTTGACAAGAACAAATAAAAGAAATGTAAAACAAAAGAATTAATTAGTAGGGATATATATTAATATTACAATGATGTGAAAAAAAGAGTCCCTTAATACTTTAATTTGTATCAGGCCCTTGAAACATCAGTTTTTATAATGTACACCCCACTCTTCTCCCCCCCTTTACAAATGAATCCCTATCAACTTATACACATCCTCCACTCTACCATATCATATATATGCCCATCTGCTTCTTCATCATATATCCATCAACCTCTCCCACCAATTAACCCAAACAAGTTTATATAATGTACATAGCAGAAAAAAGCCCAAATATAAGAATGTATATATATGACAACAAACTAGTTTAAAAAGAATAAGGGAAAGAAGTTTTTTTTTCTTTTTTTTTTTTTTTTTTGGAGTCTCAATAAAATATGGAGCAATTATTAATGAAATGGACATATAAATAAGTAACTAACATTGATGGATTTCAACTCTATTGTCCAAGTTCTTTGACATCAAATCCTCAAAGCTCCAATCTCTTCTGACGCCGCAGCTTCTGACCAACCTTGGGCCGGGGCTAGCGGGCGGGTCGTAGCCGACATTGCCGTCGCTTTGGAACCGGCGATGGTTGGTCTTGATATTGGCCAAAGCCCCTCCTTTAAGTCCATGGTTCTCCCCATCATAACACTGGCGCCGACCACCACTTGCAGGTGAACCGATATTTCCGAAAGACCAACTTCTATCGACCTTTACTCGCAATTTGGTGGCGACACTTTCCTTCTCTGGCATCATCAAATCCTCATAGGAGTCTGTCCTTTGGATTAGGCTGCAGGCAAGGCAATTGAGACTCATGATGATGTTTGATCACCACCCAATTAATTATATTAATCCTTGCTCTAAAGTACTCTTTTTCAATTTCCTTTAGAGCATGGACACACAATGTTTGTGATGAGAAGGTTGGTGGGAGAAGGAAAGCTTGGCGAATCATCTTTCACACTAAATGGGTTATAAATATGGCGAACTAATGATCACAATTAGTGAGAGAGAGAAGGTCAGACTAGAAGATTTTCTACTAATTTTAGTTTAGAGTAGGTAAGAATGACCTATTTCTATCTCCTTCTTACCATTAATTTTTTATCCGTACGTGTGATAAGGGTTTTCTATTTTGGGTATATCATTGTATTATTGGCTAAATTGAAACATATTCACCTTAATAGATTCATTTGGTTTCTACATTATAGCTAAAAGGATATGGTCATTTACCAATGATTTTCTAGATCTCCCTCCAAATGTGTCATTTTCTTTATTTGTTTTTATTACTATTTATTTTCATTACGAGGACAAATTAAGTAATTAATTATCACTTTTTATTGTACCTTTGATTCATTCCACACTTGAACAAACTTAAATTGGATTTGACATCACCTAATTTGCAGGGTTGACTCAAAATTTGACATCGATCCTAATTACTCTACGCAAAATGAGTATGAGAGGTTGTTGGTTTAATTATTTTTTGGCACAAGCTAAATTTATATTGTGAAAATTTGAGAATTTTGATTTAAAATAAAAAAGAGCGTGGTCTATAAGCAAATATGTTGTGGATATACATATATTTGGATATATGTATATTTGAATTGATGTGGATATACATATATCCTAAAATCTTATCCAAAAATAATCTTTCGTAATCCTAACTATAAAATATTTCAATTCAAATATACATATATCCAAATATATGTATATCCACATCGATTCAGATATACATATATCCAAATATATGTATATCCACAACACCCCCCTCAAGTTGGAGCATTAAGATCTCGAATGCCCAACTTGCGAAGAAGGAAATCTAGTCGTTGTTTCCTAATCGAATAAGGAAATCAGGTCTTCAATTCAATTTCTTCCAACCAATCTAGTTGGAGTATCCACACAACCAATCTAGTTGTCCGTTGTTGTTTCCCAATCAAAGAAGGAAATCAGGTCTTCAATTCAATTTCTTCCAACCAATCTAGTTGGAATATCCACACAACCAATCTAGTTATCCAAGCTCGAAATCTCTGTTTCAATCCATACAAAGATTTTCGAGGTTCACACACCTTCGTAGAATACGAAGTCTTCAATCCAACTTCTCCTGAAAGTTGGAGTATCCATACAACCAATCTAGTTGTCCAAGCTCGAGATCTCTGCTTCAATCCATACAAAGATTTTCGAGGTTCACACACCTTCGTAGAAAACGAAGTCTTCAATCCAACTTCTCCTGAAAGTTGGAGTATCCATACAACCTCACTGGTTGTCCAAGCCCGAGGGCTTCTCTTCAATCCATATAAGGATTTTCGAAGTTCACATAGCTTTCCACACTCCTCTTGAGGTAGAAAACAATGGTCGAAGTACTGGATCGCTATTAATAACCCAGTACCAAAATCACCAGAAACCAGTATCAAACTCGGCATTTGTCTTGTCGATGTCCTTTGAAGCCTATCCTGATGGCTAGAAAACTTTCAAAATTTGATCTCCCAAACCTCCAAACGTGCACTCGTTGCACTCTGAATGGAATAAATATAGATCTCTCAAATCATAAGAGAAAATATGGTCTAGGGTTTAGGATCTAGGTCTAGGGTTCAGGTCTAGGACAAAATTGCTGTCAATAAAGGTTTATGCTTTAAAGAAACCTGGCTCTGATACCATGTTAAGATTGTAAAGGGAGAAGGTATTGGGAAAAAACCCTCTCTAATGCTCTCTTATTATCATTTACCTTTGTGAGGTATTTATACATAAAAATAAGAAATCCTAATCAAACTCCTAGAGTTATCCTTGAACGTAGATAACAACCTTATCTACCAAAATTCAAAATATAATATTCCTAAAATCTTATCCAAAAATAATCTTTCGTAATCCTAACCATAAAATATTTCAATTCAAATATACATATATCCAAATATATGTATATCCACATCAATTCAAATATACATATATCCAAATATATGTATATCCACATCAATTCAAATATACGTATATCCAAATATATGTATATCCACAACAAAATATATTTAATAGAAAATTTTGAACTTCTTAAGTGTATACATTATTTACCATTTTAGTTTTTCATTAATATTTAACCATTTTTTATTTTACATTAAAGATATACATGATATATATTAGAAAACCATAAGTTATTCACTATGTTCAGTGGGCCTAGTCTGTCCACTAATGGGCCTCCTTTTATCATGATGTATTGGACTTTTTTAACGGGCCTCCATTGTCCATTTCGGTTCTCATCAGATTGTAATTTGGTTCCAACTCTGTATTTTAACTTCTAGAATAATATGAACAAAGTTTGGTGGCTACTATTATATATCGTACACCAAAGTGGTAAGTAAATAAATTGTGTGTAATAAAGAAAAAATATCTAGAAGCATTGTCGTATAACATAGTTCATGTCATAAAAAAGTTTGATTTAGCATCAAATTTCGTCACCAAAGTGGCAAATTCATAGTATATTACACCAAAATTAAGGATCTTATATGGGATCCACCATGTGATTCGGTGTTAATGCATGAACTAGACTAAGCAAGGTCCTTAATTAGTCGTACCTTTCAATGATTTTAATGTTAAAACTGAAAAGCAAGATTACTTTTTTTTAGGTCCAAGTGCTATTAATCTACATTGTCACAATCGTTCAATTCATGGAGTGTGTTTCATGCTAGTTTTATTTGCCATATATATATATATATATATATATATATATATATATATATATATATTCTTCGATTAGACATCATCACTCACCTTCTTCCCTCTAATGTTTTGAACTTTGTTAGAGACATATTCAATACTATAATATAATTAGCTTATTGAATTGATTCTTCACTACTTTTTTCCCCTTCTTTTAGGGCGCGCAGATTTATTTACGTGAATGTTGGATATAATGAGAATGGAAGAGAATGAAAATCTTGGAAGGAATAGGAATAGTAATGTAAATGTGATGTGTTGTGATATAATATGAATGTAAAAGTGGATAAAAAAATAAAGACAAAAATATAATTTCATCACATTGCAAAAAGTAAAATATATTTAGTAGGAAGAACGTTGGAATGAATATTGGATTACAAGAAGAATTATATTGTTTAAACAAGCAACCAAACATGCTCTTAGTGGGCATATCACACCAATTTTGGGTAAGTAAAATATGTTTGGGATTTTAAGTTGTTCGTACACATACTTCAATGTTTGGTTGATATGTCTCGCATTGGATATATAATTGAGAAGATAAGATAATATTTATGTTGTAATGCACTTTCACCTAATAGATTAATTTCTTGGGGATAAATTCTCTTTAAAGCTTAAATCTCGTTTTCGGTGTAAGGATATTCCTTTACAATTTCAATTGTAATATTGTGTAACGTATGTGCTAGTAAAGTCAACTTACGTAATCGTCAAGACTATACATTAAGGTGAAATATCAATCACTATAACCCAAGATCGACGTATCAATGGCTAATGTCAAACTCAATATATAATATAAAACATGATTGTAATTTAATATAGTGAACTAAAATTTAAATTTCCATTGGACATTTAATTTAATGTTTCATTAACAGTGTATCGAAGCAGGATATATACATTTAAGAAAAAAATTGTATTAATATGCTTGACACCTAAGTTTAGTTGTAAAGTAAAAATGATCAAGTTGTGCAACCTAATTTTGTGATTGAAGAAATTAAATGGATGATTAATTACTTCAATTGCATGAGGAATATATATAGTTATAGTGGGTCCATGGCTCTTATATATTAATTAATATTCTTATCATTTTATTTTTATGGCGTGGCATCTCCCTCCTGAACCTCAAGGTACTCTTCTTTAATTTAGGATCAAAACCTCCACTCAAAGTTTTATTGAAGCAAAATAATATAATGCCATAGCCCATACTTGTCAAACCTACACATATTATATAAAAATCTATAATATTAATTTTGCAATCACTTATCTATACATATATTCTTGCAGAAATTATTTAATTTGTTAATCCAATCTTTTAATATATATACACACACACACTACTCATTATTATCAGTTGAGTGTCTATCAATAATTGATTAGGAATTCATCTTTTATTGATTAATTTGAGACATCTTATCTTTAATTTTGAAGGATCAATTTGAAAAGACAATTATATGTTGAATAAAAGAACTAAGTAACTAATTAAATTGATGACTCCGTGAGATTATGTTTGAAGGCAAATGGTGTTTATCAATCGTGCGTCCATTTTATATGACATATATAGCAATAACCAATAAGAGAAAGAAAGTAAATTGAGAGGCACACAAGAAAAGGGAGTAATGGTAGGCACTAGGTAGCCAATATCATCATTCAATTCCTAAAATCAGTATACAAAGGCACCATCATAATTCACAAGGAAACCTCCTTATCACCATTAATTAACAAAATGGTTAAAGTTTCATTTCTGATACAAACAAAATGTTGTTTCTGTGTCTACTGCTACTGGTGCTCTCTGCTCAGTGCTGTCCATGCAATACCATTATCTCATAGCCTCGTATACAACCCAATTTTGGGGTAAAGAATCAAATGCCTTTCTCTTTTCTTTCCCTTATTCGTACAATGACATGTCGCTGAATTTTTTCAGTGTTGAGACTTGAGAGTTGGTGAGTCAGAGAAGTATAGTACAGACCTAAATAAATACTAGGTAAATTACTCATAACTCATACCTTCACAAACATATATGTAATCATTATTGTTTTAACACAAAAACTTATTATTTTAGAAAATATCATATAATTTAAGTATATGGTGTTCGAAGAAAAGTAAGAAAATAATTTGCTAAAAAAATAAATGAATCACCATCAGAAAGAGAAAGGAGAGTTTTTTTATAGAGATGCATTTTTCACATGTCTAAAAGACTGTCCCCACCAGGTAGCCACCACCAATCGCCAATGGTAGTAGTAGGTGCTACCTTTTCTTTAATTGAAGCCGTAGAATTGTGTGTCCAATAATATTTCAATTTGAGACAAATACTAGCGTTTGATATCAGGTGAATATTTTAGTGAGAAGTGAAAGTGAAATGGAAGTAAATGATAAAAAGTATGTTTGGTATGCAAGTTAATGGGAGTGAAATGTAAAAATAATGTTTGGTATGATGGGAAGAAGATAGGAAAACAGAATATAAAAGTATGAAATACCTTTTTTGTCCTTACTTTTTTAAAAGCCACAAATTTTTTAAGGACATTTTGATCTTTAAACATCACCTCACCTCACCATAACTTCTCTCCTCACACACAAGCAACCTTACTCACCTCTCATGAAAGAAGTTGTTTCCCTTTCCTACTCACCTCACCAACTACCAAACATATCAAAACCTCACCTCACCTATACTCACTCCCTACCAAACATGTCTTCATAGTTTAATAAACTTTTGAAGATGGCTAGTTTTAACCCCCAAAATGACAAATATAAATCAAAGTTTAATAAACAATTTTCCACGAGACATCAGGAAAGTCATCGGAATCAATAATATTCCCTTCCTTATTTGAGACTTTAAACTCAGAATGATAACAATGTTATGATCACTCACAAACACCATGAAATTCGATGATGATGTTCAAATTTATGACAATATACATATATATATATATACAATCTACACAGACAATATCGACCCAAAATTACTCTATCCTAGCTCACATTTCATTTCCCCTACTTCTATCTAGTCCACCTTCCCAAACTAACATTACTCAAAATTCAGATTACCTTGTTAAAAAGTAACCTAAAAAAGAGACACTAATTAAAGACAGTACTATAATAGTATTCTACAGAGATTTCTGGCGGGAAGTGTACTATATTTGCCAATGTTTGGTCTCATACTCTCATCGGACATCGCTAACCTTGGACGAAAGTGCTATCCGAAGCTGATCCTGTGTGTAGAATCGACTTCCCATCTTCACCGTTGCCTGTTGGATCATCAAATCATTCACAACCGACACACTTGCGTGGTGCACATCCAAGTCTAGCTCCTTCAATGCTGCCATTAACCTCGCTGCAGGATGATTCTTCTTGCTGCACTGGATCCTTATCATCGCATCCCAACCAATAATCTTCACGTCTATGTCTAAATCAATGAGCTTGCTTGTTTGATTATTGGTGGTAACCTTTGGATCTTTATCCAATGGTGGTGGTGGTGGTGGTGCTCCTGCACTACTTTTGCTGGCAATCTCGAGTTCTTTCTTGACACTATCCAATTGGTTCTGCAATTCGTCTTTGTCCGATTCCAGACTCTGAAGCTTCGACTTTAGCTCATTAATGTAAGATATGGCATCACCCAGAAGGGATGCTTTATCCATCTTTGACACATTTGGAACCACTGCTCGAAGTGCATAGAATCTCTGATTCAGCTTCTCTCGCCTCTGCCTCTCTGCTTCAACGTGATTCAGAGGCTCTTCTCTGCCATTTGCAGGCTTCCGTCCTCTTTTCCGTGGTTTTTTCTCTGGCTCCACCACTCTGCTACTCTCTACCTCCTTCACCACAGAAGCTTCCAGATCGGAATGATCAGAATCTCCGCCGCCGCCGGCGGGCTTCATATTGGAAGCGGGCAAAACGACACCGGAAGTGAATGAAAGCATGCCTTCGTCGTTGCTGCTCCGAGAAGTAGGTGACCTCCTCTTCTTGTTGGTCTCTTCTGCAACGAATTGAGACTGGCCTGAAAAGAAACTCCTCTTGCTCTCCCCGAAATTCAGAATCTCACCCGATTCCGGCTTCAACGAATGTGAGTTACCTCCGTTCTTCACTCCGTTTCCGTCCAATCCGTAATCCGAAAAGTTCAATTCCCTCGAAAAGAACGCCTGATTCTGCTGCGGCGGCGGCGGCTGGTGAGCGTTTGACATATGAGCGGCACTCGGGGTTTCAGTCAAAGTGCTAGAACCTCGTGTATCGAACTGCATCGGCTTCGTAATTGGCGGATTATGACTATTCGTTGAACTTGGTACTGAAGTCGGCGCAATAGTCGTAGTCGTAGTCGTAGTGGTAATCGAATCCCGAATTTCAATTCCGCTAGAGGGATCGTTAAGCCAGAGTGAAGAAGGATCGTTCTCGCCTTGATCGGTATTACTAGCGGTTAGTGGAGGCCACGAAGAACCTCCTTCTGGGGAATTGAAATTGAACAATACTCTAACCTTATTCATCAGATCGGAATTTTGAAAAATGAGCTCAGTGGATCCCAATTCAACAACTCCACTCGCCGACGGTATGCATACTATGGTCTGAAGCCCGAAGACCTGCCCCTGCCTCGCCCTCTCGCATGTGGAACCCGCCAATCGGTCCGAACCGGTGACCCAGACGGGACTGGAATTGAAGAAGGCCTGACCCGGTAATCCGCCACCGTTGAAAAAGGACTGCGTCATGGAAACCAAGAAGAACCACTCGGTGTCGGTAACTTCTTCGTCGACGGCGTCGTCAGGGGAAGCGGAAGATCCGGAGATGAGGGAATTGAGTTCGCGAAGAACCTTCTTGCGGTGTTCCTGCTCAGCGGCGGAGGAGGAGGCGGTTTTAGCCTTGGCCTTGGCCTTACCTTTTGCTTTATCTTCCTCGCCTTTGTAGTAGCCATCGCCCCAACCGAGGACGGAGGCTCCGGAATAGTCACAGGAAGATTGCCAGAAGATGGCGTAGGTCCAGCTCTCTCTGGCTCCTTCGATCAAGGCCTGGAGGCGTTGCTGGAGAGTCTCCTGATTGAAGTGACAAAGAGAAGGTTGTTGAGATTGAGAGAGGGGTCCAGGAGTAGTGGTGGAAGCAGAGGATTGGGGTTGAGGCGGAGTAGGCCAGAGGGAAGAGAGATCGGAGCTCATGAAAGCCTCCATAACGGAAGAGTTATCGTCGCTCCAGAGATTCATGGTGGCCGGCAAGCGATAGTCAGTCATTCCATCAACCAGAAGACGCAGAGAATGTGTGGTGTGGGAGGGAAGAGAGGCAGTGGTGGTGATGAGAAGAGAGGAGAGGAGAGGGGACAAGTTTAATCGAAAGGATGCATTTGGATTTGAGGTTTATTTGAAGTGCATTTGAGTTGAATTTTAGATATAGGGAAGGAAATGGTAAATAATGGGGGCAAAAATGGAAATGTCTGCTATCTATTTTAATGGCAAGAGAGTTGGATGTGGGAGTGGGACGCTTCCTTCTTTCTGAATGGTCAAAGCAGAGTATAAAAAAGTGGAAAACTGATAAGATCCACTTCATAAATTAATCCTAATTCATTTATATTATTATTTTAAACCAATTTAATGGTCTTCATTTATATAGAATAAAGGCAAAAACCTTGAATATAATAATAATAATATACCCATAATTTATATTTCCCTTCATTTTGATTGTATAATATGGTTACGTTACTTGCAAGCGTGTGACGCTGTGATAGGGTTGGATTTGGTACGTGTGGTGTAAAGTGTGAATTGTGATGTGCGACGCTTTTGTGTGAAGGGTGAAAGTTAAAATTTTGATTTTGGATGTATTAAGTATAAGTAAGTGTTGCCAGTGCGAGACCAAAGTGTGAGTCACTCCTACTAAGTCCTATCCTTATTAGATATTTATCGGTGGCCGCTTTTAATTGCATTCATAATTCAGTTTTACTTTTTTTTCCCATTTAAATGGGGGGCCAAAAAAGTGAAAAACAACGCACTTTATGCCCATAAAATCAGCCACTAACAAGTATTATCAGTTTTTGTCGTAAAAGGATAAAACTTGGAACACATCAACGATTTTATTTTTTTTGTTATACGCATATAGCATAGACTGAGGGGAAAGATAGTAAGTTCCCAACTTAAGCACCTTTTTTTATAAATGAGATCATTGATGATATAGAGAAATTAGGTCAATAGACTATACAATACAATAATATTAGCAAGATTCATATATCATGCTTTCATATTAGTAAATTTTAATTATATTAAGTTATCTTTAGTATACAAAATTGATACGAAAAAGAGAAGTGCGGATGATTATGTTCGGTATAAATTTGTGGATGAGAAAAAGGATTTTTTGTTCTATATAGATAAGGGAACTTTTATTTCTTGTGTGGGATATGAAAGTTGATAGAGGGAAAGAGATGTGTGCGTAAAATGACTATTTTACCTTTAAAAATATAGGTGAGTCTATGATGTTGCATAATGTAATGTAATTTCGGCCAATAAGATTGTGACACTTGTTATTTTGTCGCATCATGCAATGCAATTGGATCACATTAATGGCTACAATTGTGCCATATAACCTATTGCATGATGCAACAAATTGCATCATAGAGTCACCCAAAAATATATGGTAGATAACAAAAGTAAGGGTAAAAAAGTTCATGCTTTTATCATTTACTTTCACCTCTACTCTCACTTTCACTTTTTACTCACATCTTATGAAACGTCACCTAAGTGTTATGATGAGATTTGAAACTTAAAAATGAAATTAGTTACAATTTAAAATTTAAAACATGTTGGAAAAAATTGATCAAAAAAAATTACGAAGAAATTAAAAAATTATGTTAAGTTTGAAGAAAAAAAATTGCCATAACATTATCTCAAACTTACAATATTTTTGACTGTTAAAGAAAGGAACTTGAAGAAAAAAAATGGGCTTTTTGATATGAGCTCCTGGGAATAGAATGCATCACTAAGGTGATGCTTGTTATAAAGAATTTATAAGATAATGAAGAGGGATTGAAAAGTACTATATTTGTTACATAGCTTTTAATATTTTTATTGTGTTAATTATCTTTTTTTACTCTTGTTTGATTTATTTTTTAATATAAAAATAAAATGAAGAAGAAGTCATTGATCAACCTCAGTGAAGAATGAAGAAGCGAGTGCTAGATTAAGTTTATATATTATTCTATTTCTTTTGAGGGAAAAGTCGAAAAAGGGTGCGAGACTTTCCCACACTAGTTCAACTTTTTTTTACTTGTATTTTTTTTGGCCAATTTCAAGGACATGATTAAATATTAAAGAATTAAGTATAATTGTCAAAAAAGAGAGTGAAAAAAAAGCTTTTATAATGCAAAGGAAAATCCTTCACTAATAGAAGTGCAAATAACCTCCCTAAAAGAGGGAACAAAAATAGCTCAAAATCAAAAGAAGCTTGAGAGGGGGGGCGCAGCTACGGGTAAGAAAATAGGAGGGAATGAGAATAGAAATATTGAAATGAAAGGAAATGTCATGTGATATGAATGGAATAAAAGCGAATAAAATAATTATTTTACTTTCACTTGTGGAAATGGAATAAAAATAAATAAAAAATAAATGCAAAAACATAATTTTATCACATTGCAAAAAGTGATGTTTGTTTGGTAAGAAGAAAAGAGTAAGGAGAAGGTTTCTCCCTCCATTTTTTCCATAATCATTTCTTGCTTCCAAACATAGCCACAATCTGTTTGGCTTTGTTGTGCAAACCCTAGTGGAATGAAAGATAAATTAAACTGCCTAACGATTTTATATTATTTGAAGAATTAGTTATTAGACCCATTATAATTTTAAAAAATCATTTGTGGTTTGTAAAAGCAAAATTGCATATGAATAATAAAATAATAAATGTAAGCATTATTCAATTTTTTTACTAGTTTACATTTGTTTAGTAAAATTAGATTCTATATAAAAGTTCATATTCAATTTTTAAAGAGGAAATATATTTTTTTATCCTCAATTTGTTAATCAATATATTATTTAATTTCTAAATAATAAAAGGAAAAAGCTTAGGTCCATCTCTTTATGTCCATTTTATCAAGTTTCACCAATCATATATTGTATTTACACTCTCTTTCTTCTATGATTGATCATATAAAAGGTGGTCTTCTATATTCTCTCTCTACTGTGATTGGTCATTTAAACACTTTTTGCCACATGTCATATTTATATTGGGGAACTTAATGAAATGGACATAAGAAAATGGACCTAAATTTTTTCCATAATAAAACTAGACTATTTGATTTTTAAATTAAGTTGATTAAGAACTAAATAGTTTATTTCTATTATTTAGGAAATAAATAGTATATTAATTAATAATTCAAGGACTAAAAAAAATAAATTTTTCACTTTTTTTTTTTAAATATGCACACTTTTTCAGCTTTTGTTGTACTATCAAATGAAATGTCAAAATAAATAATTATTGAGTTGTTTTATGAAACATGGACCTTTGCAATAATTGAACTCTAATGGGCAAAAATAATAAAAATTGAAGTCTATAATAAGAAGTCAAATTTAGAGACTCAAAAGAACTTGGTTTAGTAAACAAAAATTTAATTCCTTGTAACCAATGTTGTTAGAATTTGACCGGATGATCCGATCCAATCGATCTAACCACGAATCAGGCAATAGAACGAGTCAGTTGAACCTAAAAAATCATATTATTAATTGGACCAAAATTAATCAGAGTCTAATCGATTAACCGTCCAATCCAAAAATTGAAAAGTGAAAACGCCGACGTTTGTTGTCTCCTTCATTTTGTAAGTCGAAGCCTTTTGTAAGTCTCTTCTTTTTTTTTTTGCCAAATTAAATAAGTCTCTTCTTCATCATTTTACATTGGCAAAAGTATTTTTCCTTTCCCTAATGTTTGGGGGTTCTATCAATTTTACGCCTAACTTTTTTTTGCTGTCAATCGTACCCCTAACAATTACGTTTCTATTAATGTCACCCTTTTCACTAACGCTATAATTTTTGCTGACATGGCATCTTATGTGGTAAAAATATTTGACTAGCGATACTTTTTTCCACATCAGATTTACTAACATTTTTATTTTTTCTGTCAATTGTACCCCTAATGTTTTACATTTCTGCCAATGCCATTCTTTTCACCAACACCGTCAAAATATTTAACTATTTTTGCTTACGTGGCATCTTATGTGGCAAAAATATATGACTTGGTATTTTTTTTCCACATCAGATTTCTTACTCATATTTTTCCCATCAAAGTTGTGTCATTTTGGTCTCACTATATTCCTAATTCTAAGATATAACTCAAACGCACGCGCTATTTTCCTCACAAAAAACATTAGAGATGTTATCCATTTTCTATTTTAGGAAGACATCTTCAACCTTCGATTACTAAGAAAACGTGAGAGCTTCCGAGCATCGATTCTGACTTCTCTCCGACAATGTCTTCCCGAAATAGAGAATGGGTAACGTCTTTGATGTTTTATTTAGCAAAATGACACGTGTGTTTGAGTTATATTTTAAAAGGAATCGGGCGAGGCCAAAACGACACGTTTTGTTGGGAAAAATATGAGTAAAAAATCTGATATGAAAAAAATGCCAAGTCAGATATTTTTGCCACATAGGATGCCATGTAAGCAAAAGCTATTAAATATTTTATGGTGTTAGTGAAAGGGGTGACATTGGCAGAAATGTAAAACGTTAGGGGTACAATTGACAGCAAAAAAAAAGTTAAAAAATTTGATGTGGAGAAAAAAATATGTCCAGTCAAATTTTTTTGTCACATAGGATGTCACATCAACAAACACTGTTAAATATTTGACGGTGTTACTGAAAAGGGTAATATTATTGGCATAAACGTAAAAAAATATGCCTAGTAGGGCATTGTTTAAATATTCTCTTAATCAATAAGAGGGCTTAAAATTAAAAGTTGTGTTTGTTAATTTTTTACTAACTTTTAAAAAAATAAATTTCCTTTTAACCAATAAATTTTTTTTAACAAGTACTACTATAAAATACTTGTTAGATAAACCTAATTATATAACTTATGAAGGCAAAGAATAAAGCAAAAGAAACGACGCCACATAATCACGGCTCTTAGCTTGATTGGTCTCCCACTAATAATTAGACTACTATCTAAATTTAATCATGGATTAGACTTAAGTATAATACTATATGTTTATATTAAATTTTTGTAATAAAAAAAAAGACATGTATAAAACTTTTAAAAAAATCATATAAAAAAACTTTCAAAAAAATAATTGTAAAAATATACATATATCTTATTTCTATCGAAGAAATAAAAATATAAAAACTACATTTATTTTTTAAAATTATATACTAACACAATCACTTAAATCCATTTTCTTTTTTGTTTATTAAAAAGGTTGTGGAGATTGGAATGATATATATTACCAATCATCAGTAGTACCATTGCTTTAAAATATTTTTTTCCCGTAAGATATTATTAATAATTTAATATTGGGTCACATTTTGGTCGGAAACAGTGACCTGGATATAACTTAATAATTTTTGTTTTTGGCTTGTTAGGCACGTGTATATACCAACTTTCCCATGTGAAAAACCATCCCCACTTTTTATTATTTTATTTGGAGCTTATTTTATTCCCTCTATAGTCTCTACTCTCTCCTCAACTGACTTTCTCTCTTTCTTAAATCAGCTTTACAAAAACATTTAAGCTAAATTAAAATTTATATATATTTTTTGTGAGTATATGAAAAAGAAAAACACAAAACAAACTAGACTAAACCACAAAATAGGACACCATTAGCATTCTCATCTAAAATAAGCCCTAATTTCTGTAGAGGAGATTCGAAGAAATGCAGCCCTCCATCGTACTTAAAGCCCTCAATCCTATATTTCATCAAACTCTTCACTCTCAGCTTCTTTAAAAATTTATACAAGAGTTTAGGGGATAAAGTTATAGGTGGAAAAGGAGTAAGGGGGATTTAATTAGATGGTTTTGATTTTGAGTTATCAGAGTTATGTAGTGTCAAGTAGGAGAGTAGATCCCAAGGTGAAGTGTTCACTAAAGTAAGGAGAGAGATAGAGAGAACAGGGAGAAATTGTGAAAATGTAAGACCTACAATTTTTTTTATCACTCTCCTCATTTTAGAGAGCACTTCAACTTATAATGTAAATGATCCATTCTCATCAAGTAGTTGCTCTTAAACTTTATTACGGGCCAAATTTTTTTTATGTGACAACTCACACAATGTAGAACTATACTTGAGATCGAGCCCCTTTTTATTTCGACCAGGACCAACCTCAGAAGTCCAAATTAATTTTTTTTTTATATGTTATATTTTTGTAATTAACTTAAGTTAGAATAAAATATATTATATAATTTCTACGTCATAAACTTAAAATATAAGATTTAGTAAACTAAAAATATATTATGTTTAATTTTTTTGTCCATATGTATGTCATAACTCATAATACATAATTAAGTATAATTATATGCATATATAATTTAATTGGTGAGTCTATAATGCAACTTCTTGCATCATGCAATAGATTATGTGACACAATTGTAGCCATTGCATTGTATGATGCAACAAAATAACAAGTGTCACAATTATATTGGTTGAAATTGCATTGCATGATGTAACTTGTTGCATCATAGGCTCACCCGTAATATATAATAGATTTCCATAAAATGAAACAAACTAAAAAATATTAAGTTATTTTTTACTTTTGTTAATAAAAAATATTAAGTTTAAATAAGATTGATCTTGTTAATTATTTTATTTTATACTTTATATTGATATATGTGTATATATATTAAAAAAAATCGAATTTTAATTTGGGCTTTGAACTGAACTAAAGAAAAAAAATTGCTGAGCAGAATCCTTATTTTATTCAGACTCTCTAAAACATAATTTTTTATTTTCCAGGGTCGAGTCTATTGGGAGGGGTAAATTTTAAAGCTCATAATTAGATCTATTGATGATACCATGTCAAACACACTCTACAATTGACTTTTGTGAAACAATCGGGGATGGACCAACTGTGATTGTATATTTGAGGAAGGGTTTGTCTATAAAGTATCCTAAGATACTTTTTTTTTTCCTTGTGTCCAAGGTACTTATTAAAATTTTTTTTATTGGTCAAGAGAATATATTATCTATATTCCATAAGAATTTATGATTTTGAAGAAAAATTAAAATGCATTTTCTTAATAAATAATACTTTTTGAGAGTTATATTTGGTGAGATTGTAGGTCAGAGAGAAGAGCAGTTTACTGTTTATATATCTAAAAATATATTAATTAAAAAAAATTAAATTATAATTAAATGTGATCTTAAATAATCATGAATTTTGTTAGCTTTGAATTTCTTCCTCTTTAAACTATAAAGATGCAATCCGGACTCAGATAATGAAACGCACAAGAGTTTGAGTTTGATGTCGTTTTGGGGGGTGGGGCCTGGGAGGTAATTAATGATATTTGAGAGCGTGGGGTCCTATGATTTTTGGAAGAGCGCACAAAAATCACGTGAATGCAGTTGAAAGGGACGCAGCCTGCCCAATCACCACAATCCACCTTTCCTTTCAACAATTATTTTTTATCATTTAACAACTTTTATATTAATTACTTTCTAAATTTTGTTAAGATTTTTTTAATAAGTGTTCTTATGATATTCTTTAAGTTTTTTCTTCGATCAATAAAAGAATCTTAAAACATGTGTTAGTTAATTTTTTATTAACTTCAAAAAAATTAATTCTTCTTCTACCAATCGAAGAAAATCTTAACAAGTATCTTATATAAAACCTTTTAAATATGGTTATGGTCATCATCACATCAAGGTTACAATTAAACGATCTTCTCCCTCGATAAAAAAATTTGTAAACTTATATTTTTAAACTTTTATTAAATTTTAAATAATAAAAAGTTTTATGTTCTAAAAAATATTTTTTTATTGTTTTTACAAATTTTAAGATATTAAAATATTTTATTAACCAAAGATTGTAAAGAGTATTCTAGAACACTCTTAGCAAAGCTCATTTTATATTTTAACGTGACTTGTTTGTTTATGTGAATTATATATTATTTAAGTATCATTTAGGAGTATGAATTATACTTTGACCTTAAATATAATGTAATAAAAAAAATTGTAATGTTGTTTTTAAAATAAAAAGAATACGATTAAACTTGTACTAATTTTCATATGAAAAAATTAATAAAATGATAAAATAGTTAAACAAGGTACTATTTCGAAATAAATATGTGTGATATAAAGTATTACATTTATTGATAAAAAGTAAGATAAACAAAAAAACATTTTATTAAGTTTTGAAAATATGAAGTATAATATTTGAAATTAAAAGAAGAATAAATTTAAGATTGGTGTAATGTAGATGTAGTAATAATATATTTAATAAAATATTGTGCGGGAAAAGTTGGGAGGTGCACGTGATTCATATTTTGATGGAAGGTTTGTGAACACGCCAAGTGTGTGGCTTTAATTTTGGTTTGTTTATAGCCGCCGCCTGCTCCACACGCTGTCAAAACTTCGTTCCATCTTGGCGCTCAACCTACGCCTCCCCCTCATCACGTGCCAATTATTCAATTCCATAATCCATATATTCTTTTTTTTTTGTTGATTCACTAAATTTGATGAGGAATGTTAAAAGGTTAAATGCCCATTTTTGTTCTCTATAATTTATTCAAGTTTTAAATTAATCTTTTATGTTTTAAAAGTTTTAAATTGGTCATTTATGTTTCCTAAAAGTTTCAAATTGATTATTCTGTCTATTTTTTCCGTTAAGTGTTGACGTGGCGTGCTGAGGTAGACATATAATATCTCCTACAAGTCTATTTAATGTGGCGTGTCATGTCATGTAATTTTCTATTCATCTTATTTGATGACATGGCAATGATGTAGCATGACACGTCAGCACGCCACGTCAGCAATTACCTTAATAAATTGATCAAAGTGGACAGAAGGACCAATTTGGAACTTTTGTGCAACATAAATGACCAATTTAAAACTTTTGAAACATAAATGACTAGTTTGAAACTTGAGTGAAACATAGATAACCAAAATGAACCTTTGACCATATTAAAATGAACTTTGTCGATAAGTTTGACACAGCGTGATCTGACCCTTATAATAGTAAAGGTTGAGTAAAACAAGTTTGGCCTATTTTATAAAAGATTTTTTAGTTTTGATCCATTTTTACTCATGTATAGGTTTGTAAAAATTGAACTCGGCTGGTTCGCATTGGTTTTTTTTTTAAAAATATTTTATATCATATAAAAAATTATATTCTCTCTTAATTTATAATATTTATTTTTAATATATTAATATTTAATCAAATATTTTTTTGAGACAACAAATAACAAACTAAAAAAATTATTTAAAAAAACACTATGGGCCAGGCCGCAACCCTTCAAGGGTTGGTCTCCCATGGTCTTGTGGAATGACCTATTTTAACATCCACCGTTTTGATATTAGTTTGAAGTTTTGTAAGATCCCGTTTGATTGCATGACACCTTAGATATAAAAAGTTTACTTTTGATATTAGTGTCATTTACTTGTTATAATTGATAGAGTTACAAATTCGGCGATTAAATAGTATTTTTGTTAAGTTTGAAAACTAAATAGTTGACATAGTTACAAATTCGGGGACTAAATAGTATTTTGTTAAATTCAGGGACTAAACAGTTGACATAGTTAAAAATTTCGAAGACTAAATATTATTTTTAATAAATTTGGAGACTAAATAATAATTTGACCAATAATTCAAAAATTAATTATTTTTCAGTTTAGAGGGAAATGTTGAATCCAATTTGTTGGAACCTGATGGACTGTCTTGCTAACTATGATTTAATAATCATTGGAGTGAAGGAGTGCGCACGCCAGTAAAAGTAATTATATAATTGGGAAGTGATGTTTTCCTTAATTATGTTGACTTGACCTTTAATTATTTTTGTGATGATATAAATATAAATGGTTGTAAAAGTAATAATAATTATTAAATGTAGACATGGTAGCTGTTTAAGAATTAAAATGGATTGATATAGACATGCTCCTTCGTAATGGATGGATGGATGCATGCATGGGGTGGCCGGTGAGTTGAAAGTGGTTTGACGCAGAGACATCAAGTGTGTGTGTAGAGTGTGCACCATTTTTTATTTTTAGCCTAACTGAGGAGGGACACACAAATAAAGTCAGAGGCAGATGCTTCTACTTTTTTAATCCCAATTTCAAAACACATCTGAATCCATCAAGAAAGGCGTAAGAAACATAACATTACGATTGGAGGATAATATAGATATTGAGAATGATTTATTTATAGAAATTAGCAAGTTTGATTTAAGATATCACTGATCGAGATCTTTTAATTTTGCAGTCAATCAAACGTTGTTTTGAGAGATTAAATGTATTGTTGGTCAAACTATTATTTAGTTCTTAAATTTATCAAAAATATTATTTAGTCCCCGAAATTTGTAACTATGTCAACTATTTAGTCTCCGAATTTGACAAAAATACTATTTGGTCATCGAATTTAATTTGTAACTATGTCAATTATTTAGTCCCCAAACTTGGTAAAAATACTATTTAATTCATGAATTTGCAACTCTGTCAACTATTTGGTCTCGATGACCAAATAGTATTTTTGTCAAATTTGGGGACTAAATAGTTGACATAGTTACAAATTTCGGGGACTAAATAGTATTTTTAATAAATTCGGAGACTAAATAATATTTTGACTAACAATTTAAGGACTAAATAGTATTTTGCCTCTTATTTTAATGATATCTTAAATATTTAGTAGGATAATAATAATAATAATAATAATAAGGGTTTATCTAACAAGTGTCCTAGAGTGCTTGTTAAGATTTTTTTTATTGGTGAAAAGGGAATTAATCATTTTGAAGTTGGTGAAAAGTCAATTAACACATATTTTAAGACCCTCTCATTGATTGAAAGAAAACCTTAAAAAATACCTAAGGACACTTGTTAGCAAAACCTTATAATAATAGAGTTACACCGACCACGCAACGCATGCAGAAGCACATGGAACATAGGGAGACGGTGTCCGCGTGTAAGAAAAGAGTAAGAGTCTGTGTTTCACTGTCCCTTCCTTCCGTCCTTTAATTTCCCAAAATGCCATATGGGATTGGGACCTCCTCACTTTTACACTTCATTTCTTAGACCACTTCTCTAGTTTTTCCTTTTCTCTACAAAACAAAAAATAAAGTATATTATACACACCACAAATAAAACTTCATGCATGAACCATCAAGTTCCAACAAATTCATATTATCCATATTCATTATTACATGAATTGAATATGGTTATAAGAATTTAGCAACTCTTCCATGCAAAATTAAATACTCTCATTTACAATTAAATATAACCATACAGTTTTACTTTTACTCAAAATATAAGATACGATATTTACTGTTCTTTCTAATTATAAATAATTTATTTTTTTCTTAATTATTTGTTTATATTCATAAAATAATAAGGACACTGGTTAAAGTTTTTTTTTCCAACCAATTAGAAAACCTAAACTATATTATTCTTGTTGACTTTTCACTGATTCCAAAAAGGAAAAAACTTAGGTCCATTTCCTTATGTCCATTACATCCAATTCCCCAATATAAATATGACACGTGGCAAAAAATGTTTAAATGACCAATCACAGTAGAGAGAGAATATAGAAGATCACCTTTTATATAACCAATAATAAAAGAGAGAGTGTGTAAATACAATATATGATTAGTGAAATTGGATGTAATGGACATAAAGAAATGGACTTAAGTTTTTTCCTTTCAAAAAAGTAAATTCTCTTTTAACCAATCGCAAAAAACTTTAACAAGTGTATAACCAAGTATATTTCAATTTACAAACATTATGGGCAAAGTGAGAGATCTCCCATGGGAGTAGATAAAATGAGATAGGTGGACACAGACAAAGAGAACGCACTCCATAAACAAAATAACCAACTATATGAGTTTAGTATTTTTCTCTCTTCCACTGTATTTGTAAAAAAAATTAGAGGATCATGAAGAATTAGTGTGTGGATAAAATCATGGACTTAGATTTCAGAAATTTTAAATTTCTATTCCCACTTGAACTTAATTAGTACTCAATGCAAATATGAAAATTTGGATTCAAGCTTGAGACAAAGTCTATCTCATTTTCAAAATCTTATTTGAAAGTGATTAGTAGAAAAATTCGTGTGGAACATAGCACATCTCAGGTCTAAAATTTGTAGTTAGGTTGAAATACAAATATTTAAGTTTTTTTTCGGCCTTCCACATAAGAAAAAATACATTAGTTTGAGTATAGGAAATTCAATTTCAAAATTTTACCTAGGTTAAGTGCAATTCATGGTAGACATAAATAACTGTTGAATATGATAATATAGAATAAGAAATATTATTATTATTACTACTTATTCACCACAATATTTTGGCTAATTTGCAACATTAGAAATATATCGTCTCTTTTTGAAAATTCAAACTAAAAGTATATATTTTGTCTTTAACGAAACAAATTTGTAGCAATATAGAGGAGAATAATCCAGCAATATATTGCAGTGTGGAAGCAATAAAAAGTTTAATTAAAGGTGTGGGCCTGCATCTGTACAAGTGGGCCGACAAGGAAAACGCACGTTGTTCATGCCCTTGCCATGTACTGTGTAATGACATTGACATATGTATTTAAGAAATATTAATGCTTAACTATAACTAATCACTTTGTTAACATTAATAATTATTTTGCCAATAGTAATTTAGATGATATTAGATATTATGTATAGCAAAAATCAAAACTTTTTAAACAAAATAATTGTAATTTTGAAAATTGTTGGGACAAAATTGAGTGAAAAAAAAATTTAAAAAAAAATTTAAAATTAATATAAATTTTAGGTACATAAAAAGTAAAATTTCCTTAAAAAATTTTGAATAAAAATATGATTAATTGACAGGGCAAATAAATATTCATTATTATCAATACTACTTTTGTTTGCTGCAAGTTTTAATTTGTTGACTTTCAATGTAATTTAGGTAGGCATTGTTTGGTAAATAACTGAGCTTTTACATATATAGATAAGATAAAATTAAAACTAAAATTCATTCAATTATCTTTAGAGATATTCATGGGTAGAGTATCTTGATTCTCATTTTTGGACCCGTAAAAAATTATCATCTCCATTCCCATATTATATCCGTGTTAGTATGAATATCAATCATTATCTCCAAATCCTATGAGTACTCCTATACTCTGAAAAGATTTAAATAAATAGTTTTTTTAAATATAATTTATTTACAACAAGTTTATTCATTTAAAATCACAAAAAATATAAAATTTCATATCTTACAAAAAATTCTCTATTCAAATTTTTATTTTTGGACTTCTAAAAATTTTAATTCAAGAACTCATCAAATAAAAGAATATTACAGTTATATCTTATTTATTTTTGTTATAGTTATAAATTTCACCCCTAGTACTTAATTAATTTACAATTATAACTGAAAACAACAGATGATATTAGATCTAGGATGTTTTAACTTATATATATATATATATATATATATATATATATATATATATATATATATATATATATATATATATTAAAAAATGTGTTACTGTAGTGGGTAGAATTTGGGGTGAATACTCTTATCCTCGGATTCGAATCCATACTCGTAATTTTGAATAGATAAATTCTCATACTCGGACCCAGACCCAACAGATACCCGTCGGGCATCATCCCTATTTATCTCAAGGGATCCTTAGATTTCATTCTCTTTCTTTATATTTTGAAAATTCATACTCTCCTCCTTAAGAAATTAAAAAAAAATTGTCATTTCATCTGTTTTGACTAAAATATCCTTCATAGTATTAATTTTTTTAAAAAAATAATTATGATAATTAATTATAAGAGAAAAGTTTTAAAATTAGTTGGTTCACAATTTTTGTTTTGACTGAAAAATAATTATTTATTTTATTTTAATTTGTTTAAAAATTATTTTTTATATTAATTAAATACATATTTAATTATATAACTAATAATAATAAAAATAAAAAAAATATTTTAATCAAAATAAGGATGTAATTTGCTCTAAAATTAATTAACAGGGACAGTGCTTGTACTGTTGTGCATGCATCATGGTGTGTAATTGTGTATGTTAAAAGAAACATAATATATATATGGATTTTTGGACAAATGTACTTTAAGGGTAGTGACAAATGTGAGAAGGACATATTATCACAGGAATATTATATTTTGGCCCCAAATTAATTGAAACGTGGAAATGAAGGAGTTGTTTTCATGGGGTTATTATATAATATAAGATGACAAGACAAGAGAAGACATATTGTGGTTAGTGGAGTTAAATTGTGTGGATGACATTGAAGATTATAATGATCGACGCAGATAACAAAATATCAGATTTATCATTTATGTATTTACTTGCAACTTGCAAGCATGAATTCTTGTTCATTGTTGGTGGAGACATCCTTCGCCATCTATATTTAACAAAATCTAATGCTCTCCTTTTCAGTCCCAACCCCTTGATTTTTTCACCTATTTCTATTAACAAATATTTGTATTAATCCATTTATATTTTAACATCTCAAAAAAAAATCTTAAATTAATTTATCTAATTTTGATATAAAAAGTTTATATTACATGGTCATATTTATATTATAATGATACTTTTCTGATCTTAGGTTTCTCTTTAAATTGTTTTCACTTTCTAATTTAATTATATTTAAAACTAAATTTTGAAAAAGATTGATATTGAATTTAGTGCAAATCAAGCTTATTAATATACCTAGTGATGATAGAAAATGAGTTGCTTTACATTACAGGAATACAAAAAGTAATTCCACCAATGACATTTTAAGCAAAGGTTTGATAAACTTGGCTTATTTTTTTAAGCCAGTTAACAATAAGTTAATTCAGTAATCACTATAGATTATAGTGGGTTGGTTAAATAAAAAAAAAGTTGGACAATAGACGCAAAGACCCATATTTGCACCTAAGCAAGTTTTAGGCCCAACCCAAACCCACCAATATTCCATGTGGATCGAGAAGTATTGCCCTAAAGTTACAAATCAGTCTCTTGTATGTGTGCCGGTTTTATCATCATATTTTGTGGTTACTTTGTTTTCTTCGGTAATTTCTTTTCCCACAGAATTTACAATTCATGGACTGTGGCCTCATTATAATGATGGAATTGGAACCTGGCTAGTCTTTTGCTCTTGATCTAATTTTGATCCAAAAGAGGTAATGATGTAAAGAGAAGACACTTTGGAGCAATGGTAATGTTATTGTCATGTTACTTGGAAGTCTTGGGTTAAAATCCTAAAAAGTAAAACATCTCTCTACTTGTTGGGGTAAGGTTGCGTACATTTGACTCAGCTTAAACTCTATTTGGGTTGTCCTTAATTTAAAATTTAAGTGAGGAGATAATATTCAAGGTCAAGACAAGTTACCAGCTCAAAGAGTATTTACAAGGGAGGAATTTTGTGGTCAATTTTAGTTTCATATGTACCTGATTTTGGAGAAGCATTGTAAGATTTCTTAATGTTATGATGTACAGGTTAAGCAGCTTCATGATTGGTTTGCACATTGGAATGAGCAATTTCTTGATTGTATTGACTAACCTATTCCATTCCATTAAATTAATTCAGATTGGTCTTGAGGAAGTAGCAGAAAGAGTTAATGGGGATATGCTATATATGATGAGTGTCTCCATGTGAGTTATTAAGTATGATTCTATCTAGCTCAAAGGATGAAGACATTTCACCATTCACAGCTGTTGATAAGTATGAAATTTTGTCCATCTCTAGTATTAATGTCTACTGTCATAATAAGGCAGATGGAATAAGGACAATTCAATTTCCGCATCCAAAGCATTAAATGTTTACAAGATTTTGTGAATTGTAAGTCATAACTCATGCTAACTTGTCGTCCTTTCTTGTAGGCTTTTCCGTTTTAATGCTACCAAGTTCAAGATGGATGAGAGAATAAACCTTAGGACCAACAGTTGATTGGTTGGAGTTTAAGCAAGGTCTCGAATTCGAGTCTTGTGTATAGAAAAATCTCTGTCAGGAGAGTTCTACTCCCATTGTGAGACCTCGGCTTGCTTGAACAGGATTACCTCTAAAGAGGATATCTACTGGAAAAAAAAGAGAATAAACCTTACGTGGGAGAGGTAAAGGGATGGAGCAAAAAGAAAGAGGTCAAAATTTTATCAAAAAGCTTCATCAGTTTTTATTATTAACTACTGAATGAAATTATTATAAGTTAGGTACTTAGGTATCTAATCATATTTCATGATTATTGATTAGAGAAATTGAGATAGCAAAATTTTCTAGCTAGTTATTACTTGTGGATACTATAGTATGGTTTTGTACAGTTCCTTCCACTCTTCCAGTTCCAAGCATTATATTTTGAAGCGTCTAGAAGATAGAAAGATAATCAACACAGACTTTTGGGTGAAAACTAGAAGGAGAGGTGTGTATAGCAAATTTAAACCATGTTGATTTAATTTTATGTTCAAAACCAGTGTAGAAAAAGCTGTAATTGTTTTTATTCTAATGATTATGTGAAGTTGAAGTAAGTGTTTAATTAAATATCAGTGTCTTCGTATCTAAAAATATTATATAATTTTTCACTTGAAATTGAAAATAACTTAACCATTTTTTTTATTTGAACCAGGGTATTATTGTTAACTAGCCTAAAGATTTTAAAGTTAGTCCATATTCAAAGTTAAGAATCAAACAAAATTCTTCTACTCAATCACCTTTCTTGGGTTAATAACTTGATCCTTTAATATACATATTTTACAGAAACTAAATATCAGTTTATTTGTTTGGTACAAGACTTGGATTGATTATTTACTTATTTTAAGCTCTCATAACATATGCAATTGATTGTATTACAATTTACAAATTTTAACATACAAATAAAATGAATATGAAGAGTTTTTACTGTTCATTTGACTTGTGATTTTGTTTGAATATACAAGTGGTTGGAGGAAATGGCCAAGTCTCCCATATCTTGACCTGCTACGACCATGAAAATGGTAATAATAATCTGAATAACAAATTAAAAAAAAAGTATACGAGGCGTACAACCAAATAGAAGAGTGAAGAAGAGTTAATTAACAATACAAAGTTAAGAATAAAACTAAAATAACATAGTCGACCCTGAAAAAAGTGGAAGACTAGTCGCTTATTTACATGCTACCTCAGCCAAGTGAAAATTGTAGATGAAGTCATTTTGTAATTTATTCACAGACGACACCTTTGAGTTGGTTCATCACAAACTGACGTAAGATTTTATGACTAATAGCAAAATGATCTAAACATTGGCAATCTCAACAATACCTGTGCTTACTAAATAATAAAAAAGAACCCGCCACAAGCCTCAAACTTACAATATCTCGTTTTTGTTACCCAGAGAATTGTATATTTGAAGATTGAACTCTTCACTATTACATCATTAAAGAATTCTGTCCTGGAGATCTGTTATCAAATTGGAGGCGAGGGAGCTGAGCTTCTTTCCGGTATCTCCGGCGATACTTTTAAGGGAAGAGATATCCTGCTGGGCCTGTAGAACAAGGGGAAATAGTATTTTTACAAAAAGAAAAAAAAAATTATATATATATATATATATATAAGGGAATGATGGATTGGGTAAGAAGGAATCGCATGATAAACCACAACCAATATTGAAGTCGTTATCGTGAACAGTGCGTTAAATACAGCAAATTGTAAACCATACCTGGAAAGTGAGTCGATTGAGCAGGTCATTAGCAGTGATATCGATGGGGGAGTTATCTGCTGGGTCACCAAAAAGATCGGCACTGGAGATTGCAGTTGAACCCTGGACGTAAGAGGATAAGTAGTTAAGTACCGTCAATCATCAACATGAAATCCATTACCTGATAAAGGCAAATGAGCAACAGCAAGGTTGCAGCAAGGAAATGCGCAAAAACGATATACACGATGTGTTTTTCACCATTTTACCTGACTTGTATTGTAAAGAACAAGATTATCATGTCCTACTGATAAAAATGACTTGTAGTCTGTTTATTGTTCTCAAAGTTTGATTGTAAAATCAATCATCATGTTAAAATGCTGAAAACAGCTTTTTTCAGAATATATATTTTCCTACTAGGTGAGGTCGGCCAAGAAAAACTGGAAACAACCAAACCAAAGAAAATAAAAGCTAGAAACAGCCAAACCAAACACACCCTTAAGTTTTTTTTTTTTTTTTCTATGATTGCTTTTGTTTGTCCAATCAGTTAAATGACTTTAAACAAATTAAATTTTAAAGATTATAGGAGATTTCAAAGAAACCATTCAATCTAGTTGCATAACGGGATTGAATGAACAAGATGTGCAAGTAACAATGCTTTAGCAAGTTACTAATAATAAATACATACTGAAAACTTTGACAAAGTAACTTGAGCAGCCACATCTGCAGCTTTGTTCTGATCTCCAAAAAATTGGGCTGAAGAAATAGATTTAGCATTTGAGAACTTCTTTCTTGCTTCATCAGACTCCTCAACCTGATAAAACAAAGAAAAATTCCACAAAAAGGTGCTGAGAATTTGTAATGATGTACAACCAGTAGATACCACCCACCTAAAAATAAGAGGCTATGTGAGTATGGTATAAAATTTATAATAACCTATACTGGTTGGAAAATTAAACAAGTGCATGTTCTTAAAATATCCAATGTGCAAAAGTTGGAGGCCATATAGCTTACTTCCACTTTTGGGGGATTTGACTCATATTTCTTTGGATAACCACTATCCATTCCAAAATCTGCAAAGAAACTTGATGACTTTGGCGGAGACACATGACTAATATGTGCACCTCCAGAATTCAACTCAGAAGACTGGACATTGTCTACATACTCAAACCGAGATGTCAGAGATGGCCCAGCCAGCAATGTGCTGGTTGTTGAGGAAGAAACTGGAACAGGTGGTTCTTCAGGCTTCTGCTCATAGAGAGACTCACTTGGCTGCACTTCATGGGATAATTTATCAAAAATCATTTCTTCAGAGTAAGAACAGAGACACTTATATGATATCTCTTTAAGTATAAAAATTTGAAACAATGACAACCGTTTGCATACCTTTGTAGTAAGCTTGCGGGCACCAAGGCCTCCACTCTTTCCCGACTTTCTCGTACCAATAGGCTTCTTTAAATTACTGGAAAAATTTGTATGTGAGGCTCTTGGTGAAGAAGTTTTTTCAGGCATTTCTGGCTTCCCCTGAGTGTTCTCTTTCAGTGATTCTTTGGTAATAACATCAGGAAGTCCACTAGGAACTTGTGCAGATGGAGAAGCAACAGGTGATGATGGCAAATCTGCCTCCTCTGCCATACTTTTGGCTACTTCCTTTGCAAGGATTTGTCTATACAATTCTGCAGCTCTAGACGTATACTTAGCCTCTATTTTACCACCATCAGTCCAACCATGTTGCTTAAAGAAAACTTGTGCACGATTGTTTCCTCCAAAGCTCATCAATCTCAATTGCTCAGGAGTCCATGAATCCAAATTTGTAGATCTACATAAAAAAAAAGTATTTATTATAGGGATGTCTGTCATCCTTCCTTCCTTTTTTTTGGATGACAACAGAATATATTGACGAGAATAGAGAAAATACAAAAAGAACACAAAAATAGAGGACAAAAGATCCCCTACAAAAGGTCAAGTAGTACTTGTGAAACGCTCCCTCAAAAACTTGTGGTTGAGGGGAAAGAACTAAGCCACGTACGTACCCCACTGAGTATCTCATACTACTTGATGTGAGACTTGGAAAGCGCATACAACCTAGGGACATTCCATACTATCTCCATCTTCATCATAGCACTGGCCCTAAAGAGCCAATGTCCCAATGGTTGCTACTATGCGACACTTCTCTTTGCAATGCTTCCCTCTACCACTGTTAGCCCCTTTACAAGTCATAACCCTCCCCAAGTAGCCCTCGTTGTGTCATTGACAAACTAGTTCTAATAGCAAATGATGAAACCCAAGTGAGTTAGAAAATAATCTCTCAAAAGCTAGCCATTGAGGAAGAAGAACAAAGTCACTTAAGTATCCCATCGAGCATACAATACTACTCGATGTGGGGCTTGGGTAACCCATATTACCCCTCCCCATTATAGTCTTGACTCAGCTATTAATCGTATGAAACGGTGCAGTTCATACTACTATACTTCTTCCTCCCTTTTCTTTTCTTTTTTGTTTTGTTTATGGAAAATAGCTAGGTAAGAAAAACTTAAAATTGCAAAGGCTCGAAAGAACAAGGGAAACAACTTTAATTTGATGATATGACTGGAAATCATTTCAAACTAATCATGAAATGTGCAAATAAAACAGTTGTTAAATTGATATACCCAATTTTCTGACCTATTAATGAATTGTAAATTTGTACACACATTTCTTACACGTTCTTAGTTGACTTCCTTTATTTTCAATCAAGTAGTTAATTAATTGCTAAACCTTAAATCCTTTCCCAGTGGCACTTCATATCAAGGATTAACCTTCCAATCCTAGCCAGCCAGACACCCTCAGTTCAATAATGTGTGTGAAGGCAATATAATAAAAGGTTGACAGAGAAGCTAAACTCAAAGGAACGGTCATGTGCTCTGAAGATTAAACTGAAAGAAATATATTCAACATATTACATATCCCAGTCAAAGAATAAAGCCCATGACGAACACAATCTTGCCTTGAATTCCCTTAAAAGTCCTTTATTAGGAATTCCAACCTGCTACAGAAACCCAAGTTTCTCTGACAACCATATTTACCCATCATTTACGTCCTGACCAACTTCAAAAATTTCATGAAACGAAGTGGTTTAGTACTTTGTATTGTCTACCATTTCTTGGGCATGGGTTCATGATTTAGCTCCTTAACATTGCAGCACATACCAATCCCAATAGATGGTCAACTAGAGAAGCAAGTCAGCCCAATAGAATCCCAATTTTACAAGCAGGACAAACAAAATTAAGAATGTTCTACTTCTATCCCTATAACAAATAAATAACCCCATCCACCATGTAAATTAATGAATAACAAGCTAGCCTCTGCCCTCAAAAAGAAAGAAACTTGCCTCACAAAGCTGATGTGCACGCCAAGACTGCGATGAACAGCCGAGCAATCGATACAGAGGAAGATTCCATAAGTGACGGACGCCCAAGTTGGATTTTTTGCATTACAATCGAAACACATCTGGAACAAAACCAAACAAATTTGAAGAATAAAATAAAGATTAAAACAAGAAGAAGAAATTTTGAGATTCGAAAACAAGAAAATAGAAATAAAGAGTAAAGAAAGAAGAAGGAAATCAGATATATGAATAAATGAAAGAAGAAAACAGGACGAACCTTATTATCGGACTTTGCCTTAAGTTTTCTGAAAACAGCGTTCTTGTCGATGAAGTTGTCGGAGGCCATTAGAGAGGGAGAATTAAGAATATTCCCAGTGAAGAATAGAAGGAAATTGCAGGACGCGAAATCGCAGATCTTGTGTGGGTTATGTTCTTGGCTATCCTAAATTTCTTCTACGTTTATAAAGAAACCTTAATTTATTAGTCAAATAAATGAATGCTGATCGAAATGACTGAAATACCCTGGAATGGGAGCTCGAGTTAGTCATTGCTCATTAGCTAGCATTGCTTCTTTGTTTTTCTTTAAATTTGTTATTCTTTAATTTATTTATGAACTTATTAAGATTAAAGAGATCACATAAAACGAGCAGCCTCTGGAAAAAAAAAAGAGACAAAATATTATTTAGTCCTTGAATTGTTGGTCAAACTACTATTTAGTCCCCGAATTGTTCAAAAATATTATTTAGTCCCCGAATTGTTCACTCTGTCAACTATTTAGTCCCCTGTTAGCTTCCCGTTAGTTAACACGCTAACGTGGCTGTTAACCGCTAACTTGGCACCGTTAAGTGCCATGTCATTTTACACCATAGCTGCCACATCAGATATTGACATTAAAATTAAAAAAATTATTGAAAATTCTTCTTCTTCTTCTTCTTCTTCTTCTCTACCATCACTCAACCACCACCACCTTCTTCTTCTTCTCTCCTACCACCACCATTACTGGTCCTTCCTCATCTCCCTTACAACACCTTCCATATCATACCTATGGGAATCCAACAGAAGACTCGCCTCCTTCAACACCTCCTTCCTCCTCAACATCGTCCAATCCAAACGCACCGTATTGCTCTCGCAATTTGGAATCCAGATTGCTCCAAACGGCACCAAATTCTACGCAATTTGGATCGAAGGTCATCGACGACGAGGTTGAAATCCTGGTAGTGTGCCTTGCAGACCTCCTCGATCTCGGATACTTTGGAGAAAGCAAAGTGACAGAGGTGGTGGAGAAGGGAGTTGGGCTTGCCGGAAGTGAAAGGCTTGCGGATAAATGGCCCCAAGTCTTCGTTGTTGCAGATGGCGGAGGAGAGAAAGAGCTGGTTTTCTCAGTGGAGAGAAAGAGTGAGAGGAAGGAGAAGACGGTAGAGAGAGAGAGAGAATGAGTGGGAGGATTTTTTTTAAAAAATTTTTAATGTTCAAGCTGACGTGGCATGTGAGATGGCACATGACTGGACACTTAACGGTGCCACGTCAATGGTTAACGGCCACATCAGGCAGTTAATTAACGGGTAACTAACAGGGGACTAAATAGTTGACAGAGTGAACAATTCGGGGACTAAATAGTGTTTTTGAACAATTCGGGGACTAAATAGTAATTTGACCAATAATTCGGGGACTAAATAGTATTTTGCCTAAAAAAAACAAAGCCATAAATGGAAAACTAAAAAGGGATTCAATGTGGAGTTTTCAATTTTGGACTTTTTTGGCATAAGAAAAAAAAGGACAAAATATTATTTAGTTTCTGAATTGTTAGTCAAATTACTATTTAGTTTTTAAATTTATCAAAAATATTATTTAGTCCTCGAAATTTGTAACTATGTCAACTATTTAGTCCTCGAATTTGTAACTATGTCAACTATTTAGTCTCCTGACTGTTACTCGTTAGAGTTGACAGAGTTGCAAATTTGGTGATCAAATAGTATTTTTGTCAAATTTAGAGACTAAATAGTTGACATAGTTATAAATTTGGGGACTAAATAGTATTTTTGTCAAATTCGGGGAATTAATAGTTGACATATATAGTTACAAATTTCGGGGACTAAATAATATTTTTATAAATTTGGGGACTAAATAGTAGTTTGACCAACAATTCAAGAACTAAATAGTATTTTACAAAAGAAGAAGAAGAAGGTATAAGAAAAATCACAATTTTAATAATTCCAACGATTGTAAGAATTAGACAGTTTTCAAAAATAAAAATTAGACATTTGGGTAGTTTGACAATTTTTGCGAGAATAAAAGTTTAATATTATAAAAGTATTAAATTTGATGTACTTCATGTTTCCATCTATTTATTAAGTATTTGTCATATGTCAATTTCAATAAAAATCCATTCTATCAAGATTAATTTTAAATAATTAGAAATCAAATTTATATAATATTAATAAATTATAAATAATAATTAAAAATGGTACTGAATTTTCTATATTGTCCGCAATTACCTTTTCCCGCTTTTATTTTAGAGATTACTTTTCCAAGAATTAGGAATTTGAGATATTGAGGTAGAAGAAGACAACCAAGAGAGGACGGAATTAGCATAATGCTTAGTATTTGTTTAGAGAATATACTCAAAAAATGTAATGAAGTCGATAATGATTATTGATTGCTGCTTGGAGAATTAATGTAAGGGTATTGAATTTCAATAGCAATGGTGGTATTAGAAATTCTTAAAAGAAGATTTAACAATTCACAACTGATGATGAGTTTTTAATTATCTATAGCTCCAAAGACTTACCTTGGATAATTCCCAAGAGCTTATATTTACTTTTTAATGTAATTGAAGATCAAGCTAAGAAGCAAATATTGAAGAAAAAATGATGGAATAATGAATTAATAAATGATCCATTAATTAGTTTAATTTTCGTAATTCTCAAGATGGAGAGGAAGCATTGTTTATGTCAAAAAGGACAATTACAAAGCAATTAATCTTTGATCCTATCGATGAGAGGCTTTGTCTAGACTGCTCTTCTATCTATTAAAGGAGTAAATATGGGTACTAACAATTCCCTTTCCCCATTAATTGTGTCTTTATTGATTTATGGCGAGGGATACAGAAGGGGATAATAGAAGGTGTTTTGAAGAAGAAGAAGAAGAAGAAGAGTGTGGAAGGTCAGGGAGTAATAGCAGAAAGAATGTGGTGATTGTAATGGATGGGATGATACAGTTCACCATGGAGCTTCTTCAATGGACACTTGACAATGTTGTTACAGCAGGCTGTATAGTCAATCTTCTTGGCCTCATGCCTTGGCTTAACATTCCGCGTAAGTCTAATACCTAGTATTAATATTCTCATTAATTTTATTTAATTTAATTATACTTTTTTTGCAGTTTTTGTGAAGACAAAGAGTGATTTTTGGATGGGGGAACTGGAAGATACAGATCATGTGAAGGGGCAAGCAGCTATAGAACTTTGCACAAAATATGGGGTACAAATTAATTAATATAATCACTCAACTCATCGCTTATTAATTAATTCTTCCTTCTGCTTTCTATATAATATACATACGCATGCAGGTTGAGCTAAAGAAGAAAGTAGTAATGGGTTATCCTCTGCAAAATCAGGTTGTTCACCAAATTATGACCCTTCATCCCACATGGGTCGTCTTTGACAGGTAATTAATATAATGAACTATTTTCTAATTTATTTTTTGCAGATAAATTAAGCTAAGATTTCTTATTCTTCTTTGATTTGTTTTACATGCATGCAATAGACACCATAAAAGGAACAGAGAATTCTATGCTAAAAATATTCCATATAACATTCTGATGATGAATGAAGATGGAAAAGTAGACATATTCAAAAGCTGTAGGTTGAATATTGGAATTAGAGAAGAAGAAGAAGAAGAGGATGGAATGAATAATGAAAATTGCAGAAATTGTTATGGCTCACAAATCTCAATCTCAAAGATGAGACACCTAGAAGAGACTTTCAGAGACAATATTACACAAAGATGTTGGAATGTTAGTACTAGGATGTAGACACCAGTACACCACCAGAATTATATATATATATATTACTATAGATGTTGTTGTAAAATAAAGCAAAAATGGCTGTGAGAATGAAAAGAAATACCTGTAGTAGTCTCTCATATTTACTCTCTTTGCAATCTCTACTTCTGTATTCCCCCATGTCCAAGATAGACTTAGCCATTTATATATAGAATCATCCCATTCAATAAATTAAATGTGAAGATCATGTTAGCTACTATTATATTTTCTTCCAATAAATTATTATATATATTTAAAATTTACGTTCATTAATATGGCTACTTTTGGTATCAGGGCAGCACATGGATCCTAACTTCGATTTCCTTTTTCTTATCAATTTCGTGATTTTTTTAATTACTAAATATTAAGATGACGTGATAATATGATTCAGTATTACAATTCAACAAGTTAATAGTGATTCGTCGATATATAATAGTTACGTGATTCGGTTCGATGACGGCTAATGTTTCATGGTCCTAAAAATTAAAATAGTTGACAAATATACAAATTATGGATCAAATAGTTCTATATTTCTAATATCCATAAATAATTAAATAAGAGATTGACAAACAATTTAAAAACTAAAATGTTTCCTAATAAAAAACTTAAAAAGAAGTTACGTCACTTATTTTTTTTAATTATAAACATTTACAATAATATATTTAATTTTAAATAAAATTTAAAACATTAATGCAGTTGATCAATTGAATGCATGCATGTCAAATTTATGAAAACTGTAAAATAATTAAATATAGATTCATATACTTCTTGATTATGAAAATTAGGAGCAAACTGTTTTGGCTAAACAGGGATCAGCACTCACCAGGCCATAATCACTCAATAGATAATAGTCTGACTTTTTTTTCTGCTCCATTGATGAATTAATTTATGGCCAAATTAAACAAAATATTCGTCTAATTGTACGTATAGTAGTGAAAAGGGTATAGAGAAAGAGAAACAATATATTTTAATATTGCCTTTTGCTCACAGATACATTAGGTATACTAGCATATGTATATATAGACTTTACAGCATTCACGTGATAGTACTGGAGCTTTCTCTCATTGGATGTGTGTGTGGCATCAGCATTATTATGAGAATTCACAAAGTGGGGGTTATGTACAACAATAACCTATAAACTCTTTTCAATAAAAAACATAATGCCCCACTTTCCGTCAATGTATTTTCTGACATTCGATGTGTACAAAATTCTGTTCTAATATATATGTGTCAGAGTACTTAAATATATTATGTATGTACCCAACTGATCATAGTTAGGACAATATAATAACATCCTATATATCTAGCTACATTTCTTTTTAACTATTGATGTTGTTAGGAATTAAATCTTGTCTCCCAAAATTCAAGATACATATGCATGTACGCTTAGTATGAACTAATATATTAAAAGATTTGATGAAAGCTAAGTATAACTTTTTTGTTCCCAATCAATTTGGTTAATTTGGAATATATCGTGAATAGTAGCAAAGACCATATATAACATTAATGTAAACTGATAATTAAGAATCTAGAGAATTAAGCATCCATTTGGCTTTGATCACATATTACACTTGAACACACTTGCATACAATTAAAATTAACAACACTCATTCATACTTTATAAGCATCCTCGTACCCATTTCATTTCTTATTAAATTTGTTTTTCTTAACACTTTTTCTAGTTTTCTTATTATAGTTACCGGTGTGTATATATATATGTGGGTAAGAGGAACAAGAATTCCAATGTAATCTTTCTCATGGGTGGTAATAACCTCCGTGGCCTCCCCCGTGCCCACTCCCACCACCACCTCCATATCCACCGCCTTCAGCACCTCCACCACCATAGCCGCCCCCACCACCGGCTCCATAGCCACCACCACCTCCGCCAGCAGCTCCACCACCATATCCTCCACCAGCTCCTCCACCACTACCATATCCACCTCCATGTGCTCCTCCACCACCACCTCCACTTCCCCCTCCGCCTCCATATCCTCCACCATGTTCTCCTCCATATCCACCACCAGCTCCACCCCCTTCTCCACCTCCATAACCTCCACCGGCTGCACCACCGCCTCCACCTCCACCACTACCACCACCACCGCCACCGGCATACCCACCCCCATGTGCTCCTCCTCCACCGTACCCTTCACCGCCTCCTTTACCGGCGCCTCCTCCATACCCACCAGCTCCACCACCTCCGCCACTTCCACCACCACCACCGCCGCCGCCAGGTCCATATCCTCCACCAGCACCTTCGCCTCCTCCAGCACCTCCTCCGTAGCCACCTACACCATGCCCTTCAGCACCCCCATATCCTCCACCGGAGCCTCCTCCACCACCAGCACCATATCCTCCGGCAACTACACCGCCATGCACAGCTCCACCAATGCTGAGATCCTCCTCAAGATTAAGGAGTGTTCTTGCGGCATTAGAAATGCCAAAACCCAATACCACGAACAACGAAACACTTAAGATAAGCTTATTATTGTAAGTGGCCATGGGAAAGAATATAGAAATTCCCACAAGTACAAGTATGGTTTTAAGAAGGAAGAGGTGGTGGGTATATATAGGGATGGTAAAGCGCGTAGTAGCAGTAGCACATGCAGAAGAGAGAATTTCCTCTCAAGTGTCCCCACAAGGCACTCACACTCAGGCAAGGCAGTACTCAAATTAACTACACACATATATCTTCTCTATTGGAAATGCTAGTGACCTTTTGCTGTCGCCCATTACTTCGTTTCATTTTCATTTTATTTGTTCAAAGCTCAAGCACAAAATTAAAACTAACTCTTCAAGGGAAAAACGTAACCAACTTATTTAATTATTTCATTAAATATCTCATACTATCAAATTACAGATTTTGTATTTCCAATACTCATTACACTCAGAAAAAGCGAGCGATCGAGCTTGTTGGTACAAAAACAAAACCGTATAAACCACATAAATATTAATTAGTTTCTGATTAGAGAAGTTAACAACGAAAACCTATATAAAAACTGAATCAATATAAGTTTTTTCCTATTAAATAATTTCTTTCAGTCAGATAATTATAATAAGCACTTATTTGGGTTTTGATGGATTCCGACTCATTCATATATATCATATATCATATATATGGTGGCGCCGCCCGTTCACACACACTATGCAGTAGCAGTACCATTTGCCAATGTTGTGAAGTTGGTAAACAAATATATATATACCAACTTGTTCAGATTCTATATCCTTTTCTACCACTTGTGTCTTTGATGCATGTATATCTTAAGCTTAATCGTTTTTTCATAATATGGAATTACAACTTCTAATTTCTCAAATATACTTCATTTTCTTATTGAAATTGTTAGGGCCGGGAAGACGGAAGATCCATATATGGCAGCCAGAGGTAAACCAAATTGTGGTATTTCATATTGTTTCACTTTTGATCGTTAATTAATAACTTTATGGTCGGGAAGATACCAAATTTTTTTTATAGGTATCTTTTTATTGGAAGTAATCTTTTTTGAGTTAAAGTTTTATAATAGAAGTAGAGCTATTCCAGCAGAGATTTTTTCGTCTACAAAATTAGAATTTAAGACCTTACTTGAAGGGAATGGAGTACCTATCACTCTAACCAATCATTTTGTTGGTAGAAGAAACCACTTTTGATTGTGCTATTTCGTATTATTTCACTCATAATATATCACATGGTAAATATATAGTAGAATAATGCTAGACGAACATACATATGGCTCATTATTATATATATATTCGATTATGTGAGAGAGTGCGCGCTAATTTCTTATAATTTAATTTGTATTGGTAAATAAAACTAATATAGTAATTTTTTTTACTATACTTGAAATATGGATAAGGTAGATATAAAATAGAAGTACCATATATAGCTGCTGATTCGGTAGGGTTCTATTTATATTGTGAAGCAGATAAAATAGAAGTATGCTGGAAAAGCAAATAATTAAATTTATGGTGATTTACTATGATCTGTTTTATAAGATAAACTTCATGAATATCAATTTATTTCAGTGCGTAGTGTTATAAAGTTAAAACTAGCTAGAGTTATAAATGTAAATAATAGTACTCAATTATCATCTAAATTACAGAAGCACAGTATGAGTAACATGAAGTTAATTGGAAGTTTTCTGTAAGGTTTTGTTCATGGGAAATGAGATGAGAATACTGTAGTATAGGACATGAGAATTGGCATTGGTCGAGCATCTCCATAGTAAAATTAGCCAGAAGTGTGACAAATTAAATAATATGGAGGGATTATTTGTTTCTTTTTCTTAGTTTTATTTTATATCATTTTTACGGGAAAAAAAAAAAAAACACTGCAATATAATGTGGCCACTAGTTCAGCTTCATTTGAATACTTTGTTTATTTTGGAAAGTGGTTTCCAGCCAAGCATTAACGAATTTCTTTTAACGATATGGACCATTAATGAAATGCCTATTTTCTATTGAGTAGCTAGCTAGTAAGTATAGTAACCAAGAAAATGCACTCAAATCGCCAATAGGAGCAACCAAATATACGGAAAAAAAAATATTTGGTGGAATACCGGTGTTTATTTCATCTAAATTTTTATTTATCAAAAAATTATATAAACAAAAATTAATTATATTATAATATCTTGAAATTTAGTTAAAGTATACTTAATATCTTTTTAATTAATGATCTTAAAAATGAATTATATTTAGTTTCTTTATTTATTTTTTAATATAAAAATGAAAACATAAATATATAAAAACTGCGCGCAAGTGTTTTTCATCAATAAAACCATTGTTATATGATGTTTGCTTATATGTTTTTTGTAAGGTTAACCAATTAAAAAAAAAATATGTGTCAATTTTGAGAAGATTACATAAAAAAAATTGACATATGTCTATTTTTAATTAGTTAACCTTAACAAAAGTATGTAAGCAACAGCAAATAAATTTTTTCATAAAGTTTAACTTGAAGTTAATTGTATTTATACTATTAAATTAAAAAAAAACAAAATTATAGACCTTTTATACATAGTACTCTTGAATTTGTTTTTCATTCAATAGCATGTGTGGGAGTAGGAAGAAATTAGGTGCATAAGCATAAAGGTGTAGGTATAGGCCTCTCTGAGGTCACTATAGTCATATATATAGATACAGTGCATCAAAGCTCATTGCTTTAAGTAGAAGGCAGCTTCAGTACTGAGTAGCAAAGCAATAATAAGAATTTAGAGATAAGGTGGTTCCAGTAGATGTTTAAAGTGTAGTGGATGAAGATGATCACATTCACTTACATAATTCAAAAATGGGAGATTAGAGTATGTGGGGTGGGACCCATCCATCTCCTTCTGCTTCTGCTTTTCAAGTGGATTCATGTCTTTTCTCCCTTCACGCCTCCTCCTCATACTTGTTTTCATTCCCACACTACTTTTTTCTTTCAACGTTATAAAATGATAATTAAGTAAGGGGCAGGCATCTCTTCTCAACATTATCTACAAGACTATTAATACTATATTTCTACTTAATATATGTATTCCTTCCAAACACACAAAAGTATTTAATCAATTGTATTAATTCTTTTAATATATATTGAACAATTTATGTTAAAAGACCAACTTGGATTGAGTAGCTATATGATTACTTCCTGGCTCCAGCAAAACATATTTGGGAATAAATATTACTATATAAAACGTTATAATTAGCCACGTATAAATTAAAAGAATGTAATTTTTAAAAGGCTACTGTTTTGGTCCTCAATGTTTGCATGAAGTTTAATGTTGGTCCTCAATGTTTTAAAAGTTTAATGTTAGTCCTCAAAGTTTTATTTTTTTGTCGATTTTGGTCATCGAGCGTAACACGTTAACTTTTTGCCGTTAAATAATGACGTGACATGCTTATGTGGCACACCCTCTCCCCTACGTGTCATATTTTAATGACGTGGCATGATACATCACTGCCACATCATCATCTTCTCTCCTTTATCAGCATCATTATCATCATCATCATCTGGGGTGACATGGCAGTGATGTGTCATGCCACGTCATTAAAATATGACATGTAGAAGAGAGAGTGTGCCACATAAGCATGCCACGTCATCATTTAATGGCAAAAAGTTAACGGTGTTACGCTCGAGGACCAAAATCGACCAAAAAATAAAACTTTGAGGACCAACATTAAACTTTTGAAACATTGAGGTCCAACATTAAACTTCATACAAACATTGAGGACCAAAATAATACTTTAGCATTTTTAAAATAAAACTTATATACACGAAGGGTTTTTCCCCCCTTTTGGGCCAATCTTCTCAAACACTCGGATTTGGGTCTTCCAACTGATCCCTCTCTAATGGCTTATAGTTATTGGGTTGCATTTCCTATACCACATAGTTTATACCAGTGAGTTTAACACTGCATATCTGACCCCAAAAAAAAAAACCCTCCATAAGAGTGCAAGGCTACAAAAATATTACATAGACTGGGCCCAAAAGAACAATTACTCTATCTTTAGTGTCTTTTTGGTCCAAGGTTGTTAATTATCATGCAGAATAACACTTCTTAAAAGAAGTAAAATATAAGAATGGGCCCGGTATGTACCACAAATAATGTCATCATTTTTTTCTTAAAAAGATTTTCATGTGTTTTTAATAAGTTGATATTAATTACTTTAATAAAAATTCGAATCTCAGTTTATTTCATGCATTATGGTCTGAGAAATTAACAAGTCTCTTCTATTAATCATCATATATTTATATGGATCAAGATACGATGTCGAGAATAATATGATAGTATCATCTGAGAAAAGTGATAAGCAAAGAATCAAAAAATATTATTGACGCTCTTATGATTTCTATTATATAAACAAGATTAGTTTTTTTTTTCGTAAACATAAATGAGATTCATTGCACAATCAATTTTTTTGTATATTTCTCTCTCATATGACACCATCACTCAGATGAGAGAGGATCCAAATCCTATATATCTATTAAATGGAGGAGCTTTTACCTTTTTGGGACAATATCATAAGATCGAAGTACCTTGAAAACAGGTAGTCCCACTCCCACGTAGCCCAAAGCCAAAACAGAGGCTTTTTCTTGTGTTGGATAATGGAGTTTGTAGTTTGAAAACAGCAATACATTCGTGTGCATATGAATGTCCTTTTGTGGTTGCACAGAATCCATTGTCCCTGAAAAGGACTTCAAATCAAAAGACGCATCACAAATATCCAATGAATGCCCTCAGTTATACGCATATATATATATAAAATGAAAGAAACACAAAATGCAAACAGCTTCAAGATTCAACCTTCATGTGCTTCATGCACATGAGGTGTTTCGCCTCAATATTCATAATTATATATATTATGGCAATGGCAAGCAAAAGTTACGATTGTATCTGTTTGTACAGGAAAAAAAGTTGTGTACTTCTCTTCTTTATGCATTGTTGGTACATACATTGCACCAACATATATAGATAGATCTCAGGATTATGGATATGCCTTGGCCTACATGTTTTGTGTTTACTGCCTTCTATCTTACGGCAAACAAATTAAAGAGAGGCTGCACGTATGTGTAGACGTACGAGTATTTTGTTTTCTATAGCTTGGACAAACTCCATTTTGCTCTATCCCCAACTAAAATTATTATAAGCAAAATTATTTTTCAATCCTCAAATAATAAAGTCTCTCTTAATTTCGTCACTAATTTTTTTTTTAATTTGTAAGTAATTTTGATTTTCACAAATAATGGAGAGAAGAACAGAACAGCATATTCTACACAATTACAAAGAAGTCTTCTTCCAATAGTTGTTGTTGAAGTTTGAGAAGTTATGTCACCTTACCCATTTGTATTACTCAACAAATTGATCAAAGAAATAGATAGATAGATAGATAGATATGTTGCAAGGAAAAAAAAAACCCACTTTTTATTAGAATTTACAAATTAAAGAAGTCACATATATATGATGTCTTTTATTTTGCAATCATATGGGAAGTCAAGCTCCCCTCAGAAGCTCGACGACTTTCCCACTCTCACTTTCTCTCTCCTTTTAATGGGAGAGAGAGAGAGAGAGAGAGAAAAAAAAGTTAAACATTAAATTTTAGGATTAAGGTTATGAGTTAGGTTAAATTTATATCGTCCATTTTGAAAGCCAGTTGGAGTTATATTTCCATTTGACAATAATGATTTGAACAAAGTTAGGAATAATGAAAAAATTATTGCTTACAAATTAAAATTTTAAGGATGCATTTTGTAGTAAAATGAAAGTTTAGGGTGTACATGTAAGGGCCAGATTGATATTTTTTTAACTAAATTGATATTTAAAAAAACACAATTTAAACTAAATTGATATTTTTTAACAAGTGTATTTATTTGAACCAAAAAAGATAATTATGTATAAGTATTATAAATTTTACATTAATAAAAAGATAAATTTAATTTACGATAAATTTATTTTATATTATATATTTAAAATAAATCTATGAGCAATAAAAAAAAGTAAATATACATATATATATATATATATATATATATATATATATATATATATTGTATTTAATCAATAAAAATAAAATAAAGAAAAAGTAAAAAAGGTGCTTCAAAACTCAAAAGGCAAAAGACCTGGAGACCCGACCCGAAATCGAGAATGGAATTGGGGCCGGTCTGGGTTTTGGAGGTCCATGTATACTTATAATCAAATTCATAGAGATACTATAGTTTAAGGACAAAATTAATGTAGTTTTGCAAATATTAAAAAAAAAAAAAGTTATAGGGATACAACTTATATAAGTTTTGTATGAAAAGTTATTACTATTGAATATTGATGAAAAATAAACTAAAAGAGATCTGATTGTAATTTTTAAAATTAAAGTGATAATATAATTTAACCAAAAACTTATAAATTAAAAGTTTGATATAATTTACTCTATCATTTATGAGAGAAGCAACTAATTTACTTATGTGGACTTTTAGGAAAATTAGATACGTGGAAGTCAGCCCCCTCTCAGCTCTTGCTTGTAGTATTGATCTATCACTGTCGTATGAGAAAAAGAGGGGGAAAATAAAAAAGTCAATAAAGCAAGATGATGCATTGATTAATAAGTATTCTTAGCTGCTAAAATTTTGACTTTTTTTGGGTTGAATAGAGGAAAATAGTTGATCAAATAAGACATTCTTTCCACCACTTCGTTTTAATATTCATGAAAGGGATTTGCTTACCAATTCCAAGTGATGAAATTTGTGTATGGTTGTATAAAGTTGAAGGAGAATGAGTACACTATAAAATTCAAACCAGAGGAAATTTCTTATGTCAAAACATATATGTAAAAGAAACACATGAACACTAATTAATTAATTAATGGTTCAATCACGAAATAAGTACTATAATAAAATTTGGAAAGTTTGATTACATTATATTTATTATTCTTCTCATGTAAAAAAATTATATTATAATCAAGCCTCAACATATAATTTTTAATATAACAGTGAAAATCGTTAAGTAATTATATTATTTTAGAATGATCACATATTATGTAAAATATTAATATAATTATTGTATACAAAAATTAGAAGAGAAGTTAATATATATAGCATTTTATAAAAATACTTCATGTTATTTTTAAAATTATAAAAATAAGAAGTATAATAGTTTCATGAAACGTACGTCATCATAAATTAATATAAATTATAATGACTCCAATTATAATATTAGGCAAGCGCGCATATATATACATACACACGTATAGTCCTTTTTAATTAAAGAAAACTTTGCACACAACTTAATTATTTTGTCCTTGTATTTGTAAATGTAATAAATTAAAGTAGTAATGTCACGTGCATTCTGTGGGTTTTCATTCAAATTATGTATGAAGGGTTGGATTGTAATTTTGAACATTTCATCTAGTGATCACATTCACACCAAAAAGCATAAACCATATTAATAACGAAAATTCAAACCTAAAGCTGCCTTTAATTACACTCCTTATGTAATTCAAACTCAAAACTAAAGGCACTAACGCAACTAACATTAACCTATAGAAAAGCTATAAATTAAGAGTAGTGATAATGGGCCCCTCATTCCTCAATGTGGCTATCTATCTATTTTGCTAAATTGAAGAGGTAAATTATGTATGTATCTTAGGGGCGTTTGTATGGTGTCATCTTGAGGGTATTATATTATTTTGGATGATACTATTGGATGACTCTGTTTGTTATAGTGTCATGTAATAACACAATGTCTTTTAAGATAACACGGTGTTATCACATGACACCAAAAATATCGTGTCATATGAGATGACACTCTTGGGTGAAAGAATTTTATTTTACTTTACAAATTTTATTTCTATTATATTTTAATTTTTAACATAAATTATTAATGCATAATATTTTCTCACGCTTATTTAAATTATTTTGTCGCGTATTTAAAAAATTATCATTTTTAATTATATTAAACTATATGATTATTTAAAATATTTTATTCTTAATGATTTTTTAATTTAAAGTTATTATGAAAAATTGAAAATAATTGTAGGAAAAATATGATAGTTAATTTATTTAAATTTATAAGGGTAAATTTGAAAGATACAAAAATAAAAGACATGATATCTTAGATGACAGCATTTTATACTAAACACTTGCATCTTATATCATTGCGATGTGAAACGTATACCATACCAAACAAGAGTATTAAAGATAACATATCTGAGATAACACCATTTTATATCATGATATGTAAGATACAATGTTATTTGAGATGACACCATATCAAATGTCTCCTTACTTTTAAGAGAGTATATGGACGAATAATGATTTTTTAATATATATTTAAATTATTTAATATTATTTATTAATATTAATTTATATCTGACAAATAATATTTAATTAATAGAGGGAGTACCAAATTCAATACTCCCATAATATTGATCATCTCCTTCTATCTCTTTGCAAAATAAATAAGTTATGAATTTATCTAAGAATATATATTAATGTTTCTCTTAATTAGTCCATAAAATATTTAATAACTTAAAATTTTAAATAAAAATAACTTTTAATATTTTAAAATTTCTAATGAGTAATTAAATAAAATTTTAATATGTATTCTAAAAATATATCTTAAATATTCAATTTTTATTTCTTTGATTTGGGATAGAGTGTCATTTTTACCCTCCAATCCTTTCGCAAAGATTTTTTATAACCATAACATAATAAAACGAGTCAACACGTGTCAGAAAACAAGAGTTTGTTGGCATGCATCCCTTCCCTCTCACTCCTTCCTTTCTATGAATAAATCCAAAACTTTAACATACTTTAGGAATTAAATCACACTTAATTAGACAGCTTAAAGCATGCGACAACTTACTAATTTTTGGGACTACTAGTTATAAATATTTATTATCCTGTACCAAAAAAAAATTTATTATCATTAAGGAAAAAGGAGAATCTGTGGCTTTTTGTGCAATTTTATGCATTTGTTATTGTTGGAAAAAAGCGTATATACAAGGATTGGGAAATATCTCTCACACCGTGAAGGAAGATATGAACATCATCAATTTTCATAGAGTTGTTTTTCTTGGCCAAGTTTTGTTAAGCCGTGTCTCTTTCTTCTCTTAGATAACAATCTCTAAAAAATCAATTGCCAGAGGGTTTCAACAACATAGTAATATTCTTTTAGGCAGATATGAAAATTCCAATATTTTCTTTAGAACATATACACAATTTGGTCCTTGAAAAATTTTAAAGTTAATATTTTCATCTTTAAAAGATCATAACTATTTAATTTGGTCCTTGAAAGATTGCGCCGTTGAATAATTTGGTCCTTCCGTCATGGCCAGTTAAATGTACTTAACGGAATTGCGGATGTTGCACGTTAATTGCACACGTGGACTGTTAGTTGATGAATTGGACTTATTTATATGGCAGAAAACAAGAGCATATACACAATTTGATCCCTAAGGGTTTGTTTGGATTTTGGGAGGGGGAGGGAGGGGAGGAGATTGAAGGGGGTGAGAGGGGAAGGGAAGGGGAGGTTAGTCTCCCATTAATCCTTCCCTTGTTTGGATAATTAAAAATATGAGAAGAAGGATATTGGAGGACTAAACAATCATTTTTAGATCGAAAGAGAGCAAGTGCGAGAAACGGCAATGAGGAGACGCGTTATAAGAGTAGATCTAAGGGTTATAAGAGGGACATTTTTGTAAATGTGTTTATAATATCCTTCAAAATACCCTAAATTGGAGTATTTTAAAATTGTGAAGTATAAGGATTTTAATCCTTCATTATCTCTCCTCTAATTTTTTTTGTTTTACCAAACAAGAGGAGGAGATTAAATTTATCTCCCCTTCCCTTCCCTCCTCCTCCTTAATCCTAAAAACAAACAAACCCTAAAAGATTCTAAATTGACATTTTCGTCTCTCAAAGATTTGGACTACTCAACTTACTCCCTGAAAGGTTACGCCGTTGGACAATTTGCTCCTTCCGTATCTTTAAATTCATTTAAATTATTATGCTCTCTAACACAACGTAACACACAAAGCCAACAAACATGTTGACGACAATGTTTTTTTGTGAGTTTGAATTTTCTAACGAAGTGTTTAGGGAAGAAAATTGACAAGATCGAGAATGAAAAAAAAAATGGATCACAACACAAAGCCATCCCATGATGCAAAGAGCCACCAAGTAAGGGAAGTTTTGCCCTCTCCCCTTACTCTATTATTTTTGTTAATTTTGTTCTTTATCTTTGCATTAAGGACAATGCTAGATTTAAGTGTGGGGGAGGTTTATTTTGTGATTCTTGCTGATGTGATTTGTTCTCATTCCTGAAAAATCTTGAAGCTTCTTTTTTAATAGCATACTATAATAGTACTTTTTATGATCAAGACAAATAATTTTCAGGTCAAGATAAATAATATATTTTGCCTCCAGAAGAAACTAAAGTGACAGAGAATTAAGTTCTCAGTAAATTTTTCGTCAACATGTTTGTTGGCTTTGTGTGTTGTGTTGGAAAGCATAATAATTTAAATGAATTCAAAGATACAAAAGGACCAAATTGTCCAACGGAGCAATTTTTTAGGGACCAAGTTGGGTAGTCCAAATCTTTCAGGGACGAAAAAGTCAATTTCGAAATTTTTTAGGGGCCAAATTGCATATATACTCTTATTTTCTACTATGTAAGCAAGTTCAACTTATCAACTAACGACCCACGTGTGTAATTAACTTGCAACGTTAGCAATTCCATTAAGTAAATTTAACTGAACATGATGAAATAATCAAATTGTTCAACAGCGCAATCTTTCAGGGACCAAGTTGGATACTTATGATATTTTAGTGACGAAAATGTCAATTTCAAAATCTTTCAGCATGTATATACTTTTTTTTTTTTTAAAAAAATTGTATCTCTAATTTGTTTATATATTTTTCATTAAAAAAATTTGTTTATATATTTACTGCCAAAATATCCAATTGCCTATTGTGCTTGTTCCAACCACCATTACCATTTCCGCCCACCAATATCTTCACCACATCACTCGCTCTACCAGAAACATGTTGAATAGTGAAGGAAACAAATTAATTCCTCATTATTCGATGAGGCATCTAACTAAGTTTGGCATAAAGAAAGTGCAACTACAACTTGACAACTAAAATGATAAATGAAACTTCATTTTTAGTGGCGACTTTCTACAATTGTCGCTAGAAATTGTCTTTCCATTTACATATTTTATTCTTAAATTCAACTTTTGACGATGACTATCAGATAATATAATTGATATTGAGAGTTTTCTTTAAACATTTTTAAAATTCAATTTTTAGGTTGTCCAGTGGGACCAAATATATCTATAAACGATCTTCGTATGAAATTGTGAAGCTGTTTAGCCTCACAAGTCACAAAGCACTTTCCAGTCTAATCATACCCACTGGCAGTTGGCGCCTTTCTATAATTACACATTAATTCACATATCATTCGCCAAATTACCAAATTCTACAATTTTGTTTGTATTTAAAAAACATTTATGTTTTTCTCCAAAATAATGTTTAAAATTTATATTAATTTCTTTATTAAAAAAGAAAACTTATAAAAAATTTTATGACATATCATATAAGTGATAGGTCTAAGAATATTTTAACCAATATAAATGCAAACCTAAATTTTATTTAATTTGTTTAAGCTAAAACAGTATATCTCCTTTCATATGGCATTATCTATACTATACTATATTATATAATTTAAGAAATTTGATAATTTTTATGGGATGTCTCAAAGAGAAAAAAAAGAAAAGAAAAAGAAAAACATAGACCATATAATGTAAATATCTTGTTGCTTCTACCATAATAGTTTGATAGATCATGCACTAACTCCCAAAAAGAAAACTTGTAGGACATTAATGAAATTGAAGAGGCAAGAAAAAGATGGGCATTTTCTGTGATCGGAGTTTAATTAATCACAGAAACAGATCACACAATAATCTCCGATGAAAATGACCTTATTATTATTGAATATGTAACAGAAATTCGTCATCTTCATTTTCGAGCCACACCTCGATTTATACAAAAAAACTTGATATAACATGATGAAGAAGATTCGAGAGCAATACACAATCAGAAGAACAAACTGTATTACTATTGATTACTAGATCTTGAACTCCTGTAATGCCTTCTTATTTTTATCTACAAAAATTTCATCTCTAACCATACACCGCCGCCTCTCGAAACACTTTGGGCGGCTTATTGAATTGCCGGAAAGCCTTAATCGGACTCGGAAAGTACCATCCCTTTCCCTTCTTCGTCCCTCTCAATTCACCGTCGCGGCTGCTGGAAACCGCCACTGACCTCGACTTCCTCATCATCGCCGCCTTGCTATTTACACTCTCCACGATCTCATCTACACACTCCGACGAATCCTGCTCTTGCACTCCTCCGCTCCGGTTGCTCTTCGGCGGCTTGAACACTGACAAAAACCACCTGGCCGATCTACTTTTGGCCAGACCGGAAGAAGAATCCTTCGCCGCTGCGGCGTCAAGATCCAATTCTCTGTCGCCGGCGGCGGGGAACCGCGACCTGGACCGGAGAAATGGAATGGCGACGGAGCGGGAGCGCTTCAATCCGCCGTTGGCGTCGGTATCGACGGAGAATCGAGAGAAGTGAGAGGACGAAGAGGAGGAAGACGAGGAGGAGGAGGTCGTGGCAGGGCAGCAAGAACAGGGGCGGACGTTGGCGCAGTCAGGGCAGAGAGAAGCTAGACGCTCGCGAAGGCAGGTAGGGCAAATTCCGGTACGGCGTCGTTTGGATGGATGCTTGGGACACTTCCAAACCTCTTCCTCGTCCAGGTAAAACGCCATTTTTTCTTTCAAAGGTTTTTTGAGTTTTGTCGCAGTGGGAAAATTTGTGCGCGATTTGGTTTTTGTTTCTCTATCTGTGGCTAAGGTTTTTAAAAAGAGGAGGTTGGGAAGTAGACAAATTCAAACTAACCCTGGTTAACTTGATGCTGACCAGAGTTAAAGAGAGAGTTAGCTAGCCGAGTATTGAATTGAATTGAATGGAATGGGTAAAACCAGAAACGCCGCGTTTTGTGTAATGGTCTGGAGGCAGGAGTGCATTGGAGTAAAGAAAGTGAGAGTGATGGATGGATGGATGGTAGAGAAAGAGAGAAAAGAGGGTGGGGTTGTTGAGGGGGTTGACGGTCGTGTCCAAGTTCATTTTTTTTCTGAAGCTGTAAGGCAATGCACGTTCACATATGTCAAATGGGAATGAGATAGGTGTGAAATGGGAAGGCAACGAGCAAACTACATGGGTCCCATTATGGATATAAATTTCTCAAAAGTACGCACTTCCATTGATATATGTCATCTTTAATAAATACAATACTATCCTCAGTAAAGAGGCAGATTTTTTGGACTTGAAAAAAGGATAATAAATAATTAATGCCCTTAGCATCATATATGCCTATATGGTCAAACAAAGACATTGAATAGTAATACTAATAAAATAGAGGCATGATCAAAAGAGCAACAATATTTTGACAAGGTCAAGTCTTAACAAAGAAAAAAGGCCTTAGGTAGTTGGAGCCCAAAATCCAAAGGCCTTGGACAATTTTTAATTCGCATATATATTTTTCGGTTCTGTTATGTATACGGTATACCGACCGTATACGTGTGTTTAAGTATATATATGACTACATATCATAAAAGAAATTGTAGCCTATACGGTATACATAACTTACCATAACTGCATAACAAAAACAAAAGTACAACAAAAAAGTTGAAGGGTGTTATCCAATGGGCTTGATAGGTCACATTCATGGATTTCGTTTCAGCAAGTTGTTAGTAAAATGCCCCACTAGTCCCAGCTTATGATGTATCCTGTGCATCTAAAACATTCTATATTTCCAGTAGATGCCTAAAACAGAGTAATTGAATTTAAATAGTTTTTCTTTTTAGAATGGCAGAGGTTGAACCTTGTTATAAACTACCACACTATTACAATAATAAAACAAATACACAAGTTTTATTTCAATAATCTATCAACACATGAGCCAATAAATCCATTAGAAATCCAGTCCATTTTTTAAAACATTGGTTCATGTCTTGAAAGTTTTTTATTCCAAGTTGGCCAACGATAGGCGGAAAGAAATCATGTTTGCCATTCTATAAATTTGCATTATCGACTGCTTCAGCAAGTTGTCATTCTACTATTTGCTACCATTGGATTACCTAAAATTGCATAAATTGATGGGCCTTAGCCCATTATGGAATGGCCAACGGCCCAATCATTGGTATACATACAATTAAGACAATTGCAAACTAGTCAAGCTTGTAGGCTAATTTTTGGGATTAAACTCTTAGACCAATAGTGTCAACCAACAAGTCAAGCTAAGCTAAATAAGTCATTTTAAATTTCAAATGCCATGGAAGTGACAGTGAAGAATGTTAATTTAGACAAATGTAGGTGTGAAAGTGACAAGTGAATAGAATAGACAAATTTAAGTGTAGCCTTGCTTGTACTTGCGAAAGAGTTCCTCAGTCTTGGCATTCCTAAAGGCACAACACGCAATCACATAGACTATGATTAAGGCAACCAAAGTAACAATCAAGATCACGTTGGCCCTTCTCCATTCGGTCCTGAGATTAGCGAGTAAACCAGCTTTGCAGGAATCGCAATTGTAGCAAAGTTGTGTTTGTTGGTTGCTCCATTCCAAACAGTCCTTATCAGCTCCTGTACTGATCGGACTTATCCAATATGTTGGGTTCACAAAGGTGTATCCACATTTGGTCGGTGGCTTACAGCATCCTGACTGCAATGTCATTCAACCCCCAAAACATGCATAAATAACATATTATATATATGTGTTGCAAACTTGGAATAAAGGTTCATTTATTAGTATGTTTCTCTTTTCTTAAGAAATCTTGGTTTTATTGGTCATTTTCTTAGTGACCAAGCTTGTGGCTGTGCTTGGAATGAAAATGAGATGATATATTGCGCGTCAATAACAAATATAAGATAAATAATTTAATAGATGACAAATAATCTCTCTACTTAATTTTTACGAGAATATATTTATTGCACATAATTACTAATGTAATAGTTTGAACAATTTTTTTTTTTAAATTTTAGTAATTAGTAACAATAAAATACATCTTTTATATTGGTATGTATGGAAAAAAAAAATCAGTTAGAAGATTGAAAGTGAAAGACTTCAATTTTCAGAAACATATAGCAATCTAGCGTTTATAAGTTATTCTAGTCCTTACTATCAGCACAAAATTAGGGAACAAAAGAATCAATTAGACGGAATGAACCGAGATTTTGAGGTTAATTTGAGCTAGCTATAAGGATCGAAGATTATAATGAAACACAAATTAACTCCAATCAGGCAATTATATTGTATTACCACAAAACAAAGAAAAGGTTTTAATTAATTTGATACCTGCATGGGGGTTAGATGTGCATTAAAGAAGTCTTGAGGCAATCGGTATCTTTGGTTCAACTCAGCACACATACTTGTGGAGCTAAGACAGTTTCTAATACCATCCCACTTACTAGAACTTCTCACCCTTCGACGAAGCCACCAAGAGAAGTCATCAAGATGATATTCCAAGTAAGCTCGATTAGGTTCAATGTCACCATGACCTCTAACACTAACCACGTACACAAATATCACCAAACAAACCATCAAAACAATCAGAACAAACATAGCCACCAGGTAGAATAGAAGCAAACGTGGGATTCTCCAAAAGGCTCCAATAAATCCAGCCAGAGCCACCACCAATATCAATACCCCCAATATGATCACAGGCCATTGCAGAATCTTAACACACGAATCTGCCGGCTCCGTCGATAGCCAGATTCCGGCCGCGATGATTGGGATCGAGAGCAGCACGGCGATGAAGTTGATGGCTCCGATCACATTGTTGCTTAGAGCCATCTTAATGTTTGTTTCTACAAAGTCTTGTTGTTGATGATGGTGATGATAAAATTGATTTTAGGACTTAGTGGCCTTTTTGATATTCACACAAGCCCACATAAAATTTGTGCCTTGCTTTGGATCCCTGAAAGGTATTAATTAAAGGAAGTAAGAGTAATTTGAGATTTTGATGCTTTTAGGTCATGTGTGACTTTGAGTATTGCTTTTTGAAAAGGAATAGTCTGTACAGTAGCTAGAGAATATATATAGTTGGCAGCGTGATCTATTAATTGTGCATGCAGGGGATGGACAATTTTTGGAAGAAAGAATCCATGTGTACTGATTGATACCTTCCCAGCTTCTAAGTTGACTTACTTCCCTTTCTCAACATTTCAGTCATTCTATCACATAATATATATATATATATATATATATATATATATATATATATATATATATATGTATGTATGTTCAAAGAAATGGTATTATAGATTACTTGGATTAAAACTTACCTAAAGTAGTCCACCTTATTGACCTTCTTAGCTTCTACATATGGGGCAGAGTATAATTAATATGCTAATTAGCTTGGGCAGGTCTCAAGCTCAAATAAAAGTAGAGATTAAAGATCACTGTGTTAAGTAATCAACAGCCAGTGTAAAATTACTATGTCAAATCACTATGAGTATGGATTCATAGCATGATTCCAATAATTAAGGATAGATAGAGGAAGATCAAAAAAAATAATAAGAGAAATTATTAAAATGGAATAATTAACTAATAATAATCTATCTATATTCTATAGAAATAAGGGTATTAAGTGTGGGTTTCATGTTGTAACTTGTGATGAGGTGTCATGGATATATAGGTGTTTCTGTAATATTTTTTTGGAGCTGAGAGTCATATTTAAACTGTAATTATAAATTTGCATGGAAATTTCTTTTGACGGAAATTATAATTAAATTTTTTAATTTTTAATGGAAGGGATGGACAAAGATATGAGGTGATCAGATTGAGTCAAGAGAGAGTAGTGGAAAAGCTAAAAGAGAAAAAAAGAAAGAAAAGAGAGGGCGCAGGATCATGATGGTCAAGTGGAAGAGTATAGATCCCAATTACTTATTGTAAGATCTATGATCCCCAAGTACATATATGAACATTAATATATGATATGGATGACTTTTACAAGAGAAGTAAATAGCTAGATGAGAACTATATGTATATGTGTATAAGAGCAGATAACTAGATATGGACCTCTCTAGACCTAATGCATTAAGGTTTCTGTAGTGTCATGTCTATGAGTATAATTTCTCTTTAAAGCCCAACAAAAATATTTTCTCTGATTAGTTTGAAGCTTTCAAGATTTAAGACAAGTTTGTATATAAAAATACCATGCCAGAAAAGATTTACTTTAAATTTAATTAATTAAAATCAAATTAGTAAGAGGTAGGGTTTCCACCATATATAGAAACAATGCTATATATTATGCACAGAAGAATTGGCCAATTTTGCTTCTCCTTTTATTTTTTGGGTAATGTTAATAGAGTGTTTTGGTAGTGTTGTGAATTAAAAATGAACAAGTTTCTTGGAGTTGGAGTTCGTTGGAGTCAAAGCGTAATGATGTTTAATGTTTTGTTGGGTGTTTGGGCTGCATCTTGAGGACCTTTGAATCATGTACTATTTCCATCATTACCAAATTTTGCAAAGGGAAACTCTTTTGTGTTTTCTTCAACTAACATATATGCTTCTTCCGGTTCAGCAACTTATTATTTGACTATCATTATGTTCTCTGCAATAGCAAGCAAGGCATGTCCAACTCTGAAGATGCAGTAATTAAAATAAATCTCTGCTTCGGTGAACAATTTTGTATCACTTTCATTTTTCAACTCTGAACACGCAGTTATTAAAATAAATCCTGTGGAATCTATTGTTTGGGTGACCCTCTTAATAAATAATGCTATATTCTCATCCCTACAAAGATAACATCCAAGAAACAACGATTAATAATGCATAGAACATAAACCCTTTAACATGTGTATCACATTATGTATTCATGTAAATTTAAGGTATTAAGATGATATATATGTAAATTTCAGAGAGTTTGTTATAAGAATAGTAGATAAAATAACACAGTCCGTATCTCTCAGAAGAGTTTGATAGTTCCTTCTTGATCTTCTATACTAATGGCGACTAGAAAGAAAGCAGTGGGTCCTCTTTGATTTTCTGTAGTTTGTCAAAAGACTCAAAAGTAGGGTTTTGATATGATCAGGAATATATTGGCTTCTGTGCATATGATTATGTTGCTAAAAAAGCTGAACATGACCTTGACTCTCACCTCACTCACAATATTATTATCATGCCATGTCATTCTAGTTACTACTTTCAGCACAAAAAGAAATTAAATTAATAAAACAGCTTAAATTCACAGCAATTAAAGCCTAAATCTTCTGCTTTTGTAACAAAAATAAATTTAATAAACTACGAGAATCGAATTTATCAATTATTACGCTACTTTAATTTATTTATTCTTTACCTAAAGTACTGAACAATTCTCGTAATAATGGTACGTCCTTACTACTTAGATCTATCAAAAGAATGTCCAACGCCTTATATAGAAATAATTTTAATTTTGGTACTTCATGCATGTAAAAAATTATTCCAACGTAACAGAACAAATTCTAATTCCACAGTACTTGTCCCAATCTGAGAGTTGAAGAAGATGAAATGCATTGAAAAAAATTTCTTATAAGCACTTGATTATCATGATGGTTGCATCACGCATAAGAGAATATTTTGGATAGAATTACTTCTAATAAGAGAATACTCGTAAAAAAATTTAAAAAAAATTACAATTGATAATTAATTTACTATTAAGATTCAGAATTTTCCTGAAATTGACAGTATGTTATTTTAAAATCACATTCACACGTCCTCTGTTTTTTTTTTCTGCACCTTAATCTATTTCCTCAGAATGAATTCTCATGATGAAAGGTTGTGTATATTTAAGTTTAATAACTAAATTTAGAGGACTAGATCCTCAATCCTCATTATGGTGTTAAGTTTAATTATTGGAATATTATATATAGTTAGTTAGTTAGTTTTGAATCCTGGGAGAATATGTGCGAAGAGGAATAGGATGGTCATTTCTTAAAGGCCTCTATAATAGAGAGATATGATGCATGATCTGAAAGAGACAATGGAGCACCAAATCTTATTCAATAACAAAAGTCTTTAGCACCATATGATCACACCTTGGGGGATTTAGGATAATTTTCGTTTTAATATTTTATTTCCCTTTTTCTTTTAACTCTCTTAAATATTAACATTACAGAGATAATATTAAAAATTTTACCTTCATTATGACCTAGTAACTTGCCATCAATAAGAGTGGAATATAAATCATCACTTTCTTAGTCAACAAACCATGGTAAGGCATAAGGTGTAAGCAAGAAAGATAAGAGAGAAAAGCTGTGAACAAGAAAAGAAAAGAAAAGTAGAAAAAGTGTTAAAGCATGCCAATCACAATCACCTCACCACCCCCATTTTCCTTGTCTTTGGCCTTCCTTTTCCATCTAAAACCCTTTTCCACTTCATACATTACAAACTCACAACCCTCTCTTTCCTACCACTTCTTCTTTCTCTACTCAATAATTCAGCTTCTGAGTGCATATTTTCTGTGTCTTAGCCTTATTGCACAGCTTCTGACTGAAAATTACAAGATCACATCCATGGCTTCTCTTGGAAACCCAAGAAGTTGGGCTCCATACATAAACACCAAAGACTGTTCCCTAGGCTTCTGTAGCTTGTACTGTCCCCAATGGTGCTATACACTCTACCCTCCTCCTCCTCCTCCCCCCTTTGAATTCCCACATCAAAATTCAACCCCAAATCTTTCTCCTCTCGTTATAGCAATCATTGGGATCTTGGCAAGTGCTTTTCTTCTTGTAAGCTACTACACACTAATCTCCAAGTACTGTGGCAACAACACACAATCATCTTCACACCCAGAGAATCATCATAATGAATTAGAAGACACAATTAATCACAACCCTTCTCTCCACGAGCCATGGCAGGTGTCACACACTTGTGGCTTGGACGAGGCTCTAATAAAGTCCATCACAATTTGCAAGTACAAGAAAGGAGATGGCTTAGTGGGTGTGGCAGAGTGCTCTGTTTGTCTCAGTGAGTTTGAAGATGATGAGAGTATTAGGCTGTTGCCTAAGTGTAGCCATGCCTTTCACCTCCCTTGTATTGACACCTGGCTCAAATCTCACTCCTCTTGCCCTCTCTGTCGTTCTCCCATATTCACCTTCAACGCTTCAGACTCATCCCTTCAACTCATGCACATTCCTTCACAGGAAAATCATCATCAAAATGAAAACTTGGGTGCTGCAAGAGACAACATTATTGAACAAGTGGTGGAAGAAGAAATTAGAGAGAGTAGTAGTAGAGTTGTGAAGCCTGCATTGCGTGCTTTTAGTGATTTGCAGGGAAGGCATAGAGTGATAGAGATTAGAGAAGAAGGGTATGAATATGATGAGTCCTCCATTAGAAGGTCAGTGTCCATGGACCATTCATTTCAAAGAGGTACTGCCGTCGCTAATGTTGTTGTGCCACTTCCACAACACATGAATCAAGTAGAAGAAGAAGAGTGTACTGAGGAAGCTGGACCATCCAAGGCTAATTATAGAAGAAGGGTATTGAATTGTGTATTGAGTCCATCTGCAATGAAGAGGTCGTTTTCCAGTGGGAGATTCTCTTTCTCTCTAAGCAGGAATGGCAGAGGATAAGTATAATCCCTCTCTCATTAGTGATTTCTATTAATTCCCTTTTAACTATTTTAATTCTTTTCTTTCCATCACTATGTATTAGTTTGATGATGAGATACTCCCAAATTTTTGTGTGAAGATCAGATCTTACATTGATTGTGATTAGAGATCTATATATAACACATCAGTGTGTAGCAGTAGTAAGTAGTAACCTCTGGAAAATCCTTCATGTTATGTGTACCTTCTCTAGGTTTGTACTTTGATCAATGAGTTAATGTTTTGGTGTTTCTTAAGTATAATACTATTGCTGAAGCTACAAAGATTTTAGATTCACCCAAAAATTGATCGGACAGATGGTGAATACAAAAAATTAAAATTAAAATTTTCCCCAATAGGTGAGATTGGTTGTGCAAATCATTTCTAGGGCTAAATTATTTATAATTGAATCTATCTTTGATCATTTCTAGGTGAATAATTAGAGAAATTTGCTTCGAGGCATCCTTGTTATTTACCTGATCTGAACAGTTTGTCGAAAAAAGCGTGAAATGTAACCGCTTTTAACTCCATTCTAAAAAAAGTCTTATGCGTGTTGACAAATAATTTTGTCATTTAAGCTCAAATCTTTGAGACACTTGAATTGAATAATTGACACTTGTAACGTGTCATGTAATATGAAAAAGACTGGGATTATATTCATCCATTGAATCTTGTAAGTTTTCAGTATAAATCTCCCACATATTTGCTTGTCGTTTCGATGAAGCTGGATTGAATAATGACAATGCTTTAACCTTATAGTTGGACAAGGTTGTCGTAAATAAGTTGGTGGTGGATTGATTTCCCCTCCACAAAGGGCCCTAATCAACATTTTTTTAAAGAATCAATATTTTGAAATCTCACTAAATAATTAATGTTATATATTATTTAGACTCTAAAAGCATTGTAAATCATTTAACATGAAGGAAAACATTCTCGGACATGAGATATATAAAAAGGAAGGAGAATGAAAATAGATACACCAAAAATACATGATAATAAACCTCTTCCTTTCTCTTCCTAAAAAAAACAACATTAACCTAAACGATCACATTACATCCTAATAAACTACAAATTCTAAGTAATACATAGGGAGACAGTACGTGGTACCAATGCCAAAGCCATCTTTCTCATAACTAAACCTAGCTAGCTAGCTATTCAATGTCATCAATCCAATCACCATATATCCTACTGATTTTATCAGGACCTTTCCATTTCTGATGAGCCCTCTGTCCTGGCCTCTGCATCACAATGGAAGGCCTTTGTGAGGGAACTCCCATATGATACACATCAGAATGAGCCACTGGAGTTACTGAAGCTACCACCACAGTATCTGCACCAGATTTCAAAGCTACCACTCCCTGCTTTGTGTCCGGTGCGCCACCAGCAGCCGAAGCAGTGTCTCTATTTTCTCCATCCACAAGCCCACCTCCATATCGGTGCAGTTCTATATATGGACATATGATACTCAGATCTTATTTGAAATAGAAAACTATCTAGTACTATAAAACACAGTTAACCTAGTAAAATGCCCTAAATGCAATATAAAAGGACAAGCTCCAACTGTCACCATTGGATTCATTCATGGATTGAATAGTGCATACTATCCGGACAGTAAATAACACAATCAGAAACCATAGTCTCAACTAAATTTATTGGATATGCTAATCAGAAACCATAGTCTCAATAATATATCGTGAATATGACAAGAAAAGTATTAACACCAATCATAGATACATACCAGTACTATTGGATCAAACTACTGAGATACCATAATTTATTTATTCTTTAGAATATTATGTATTTTAACAACACAATCTTGTACAATTAATATGAAAGAGTGCATTTATGTGCTAAACTAGAGAAGTAGTATCACCAGAAATTTGTACCATATTCATTTGTAAAACAGAGATAAGGTTACATAGACTAGTTCTTAACATCGTATGATTATTTCTGCATACATGTGTTTCAATCATAATCATGCCAAGGCAGCTATATGACTACAAAATTGATCAATTCATGATCATAATAAATTACAGTCATAAAATAATCAAATAAGCACTTTATTAATCTAATCTCAAGATTTCACAGTTATAACTTTCATTTTGGGTAACGTTCATTCATTGTGAAATAGGATCATATACTAAGGTGTCCCCTAGGGTGGATCCACCAAAACATCGCGGTACCAATAGATCACTTCCCTTATTGAAGATCGTTCCTTTTTTAGTCAATTCCTCAGGCCTACTACACTATTTATGAAAAAAGAAAGATAGGAAAATCAGTGACCATACACATGCATTTTCCATGAAAATTCACTAATCAGATATAATATTACATTTTGCCATTTTGAATATGATCTTTGCTTTTGCTTCCAAATTGTTTATGTAAGCATATGATTCATTCCATCCATTTGGTAACTTTCTAAAAGCTATAAGGAAGCAAGCCACTGATAACATTGAATTAGCACCCATTCACTTGCCTTACTGATAACATTATTGTTTTAAAATGTAAATTGGAGAAACTATAGTTGTTATGATCATATAAAACGAAAACTTTATAGTATGAGCATAATTTTCCTATTATACCAACCATTTTTTGTCAGACATAATGACAGCAATAATTATCAAACATAAACAGGATCGTTATCCTGAGTCTCCTTACATGAGAATTCTTATGCAAATCTCTCTAGGTTCCCAGAAATGTCACATAAATAAGAGTAAGTGAGACACACTGAAAGATGAAAGGAAGCGTATTCATAATCATATTCATACCTGCAGAGCCATGAGCAAAATGGCATTTGTTCCCAAATGGGCAATACCCAGTCATCTCCCACTTATTACAAATCCTTGTTTTCCAGTTTGATGGCTTCGAATTAGTTCCATTCCCACCAGCAGCCGCAGCAGCAGCACCACCACCACCACCATTATACCCAGGGCCTAGACTTATAGCCACACTCTCTCTATTCTTGGATTGTTCATCATGAAGAAATGTACAATTATCTCCATAAGGACACCCTTCTTCTGTGTAAAACTTCTTGCAATGTCTACCTTTATAAGACCTCTGCATTTCCCCCTCAAATCCCGACGACACTACTGACGGAATCTGAAATTCCTCCCTTGGCTCCGACGACGGAGGCGGCGGCGTTTTCTCTTCCTCGTGGGCTGCCACGATTTCTTGCCAATTGGGAGGAGGGCGACGAAGCTCTTCGATGCTGTGCGCGAAATTGCAGTTGGTGATGTAGGGGCACGTGCCGGCACGGAACTTACAGCACAGCTTGGTCTTGAAGAACATCTTCCCGATTGCCTTGGACCGATTATTGGACGATGCTGCTGAACCGTCCTGGAAATTTCTCGATTTCTTGTTCGGGGGTTCGCTTCCCGCGCGAGATTGCGATTGCTTTTGATCGTAACTCGAGTTCGATGCAGTGTCGCCGTCGTTCCAAAACCGGTAATCTTCTTCGGTTGCCCACATCGCTTGGTCGTTCGACCAATTCTCGCTTCCGCCTCCGGTGATGATTTGAACGACGTTTCCGTCTCGACTGTAATCCATTATTGCTGGTGTCGAAAACCCTAACGACCCAGTGGGATTTTACCGAGAAAATGAGATTTATCTGAGCTGAAATTGTGAGCTTTCGAGAAGAATTGAACAATTAGAAGAAAGCAGAAGATAAAAATTAAAGCTTTGATGCAGTATCACTACAAGAGCTACATATAGAGACAGAGCAAAAGATGTGCTGAGTTATGGAATTAGGCAGCAAGATGAAGAAAAGAGTAGGAGGTAGATCTATGGGGGAAAACAGTTGAAAAAAGGAAATTTTGAGCAGGCAATGAAAGCATTGCTTCAGCATATGGAAAATATGATGACAGGCTTAAAGATGGGATTTTAGATTGTGACCATAGGGAAGATTTTCCAGTAAAGTGAGGTGAAGCAAGCGTTTCTATTTGGTATATTTCTATTTACGACCTCATTTTGAAGACCCACTTTGCTTGTTTGATAGTAATTAATGAATGAGCTTTGTTAGATATCAGAGTGATCCTCTCCATTATTATTCTGCATCGTAAAGTAGGAGAAAGGTAAAAAAAATGAAAAACTTCGTACAAATTCATCAATTTATTTTTATCTCTCTCGTACTAATAAAGTATTTTAAAAGATTCATATTGGAGATAGATTTTTTAAAATATTTCCATATTTTTTTATGGAGTTATAAAAGAAATAAAAAAATAAAATATTATTTTTTTAATTTTTTTTTTTTCAATTTTTCTTCTCCCTATTTATTTTATAACTTCAAAAAAAAATATAAAAAATTATTTTAAAAAGATCCATCCTGGTATAGTGGTATGAGATGCCAACAAATAACAGTGTCAGTACGGACAAGACACATAAGTGCAACACCTGTCTACTCAGTGGGTCTTATGGTGCGAGAAATCGTAAATTTCTTTGTAATAAAATACAGAATTTATCTAATCAAATGTTTAAGATTTTTTTATGAATTAAAATAAAATTTGTCATTTTAAATTTCTTGAAAAATCAATAAAAATAATTTATAAATTCTTATTAATTAAATAAATCTATAACTAATGCATCAAACATGCTAATTAAGAAAACTTAAAAAAATCATCTTTAATTTATTTATGGATTTTTATATAGATCTAATCATAATCAGTGTCTAGGTATTGTTAGATAAAGACTAAAATTTATTATTCAAGATTCATTTTTCACAAAGTTTAAGGTGATCAAATTTATTTCAAGTAATTTGAGAAATCCTTAAAAATTAAAATATTATTAACAAACCTTTTATTTTCTTAAGAAAATAATTTTTTATTTAAGGATTAATTTGACGAGTGTAATGCTCTGTTGCATTGTAAGACTTTTATTTATTGGTTGAAAAAAATTATTATTAATTTTTAATAAATTCAAGATAATAATCTCTCTTCTATAGTTTTGTTCTTACTCTAATGTGCCTTTGATAAATTCTTTGGTTGTAGTGTACAGACTGAAAAGATTAATTGTTGATGTTTCTTTTTTGTTTTTTATAATTCTTACGCTGCAGGTCTCGTTTGTTACGCGAATATTGAAGGGAATGAGAATAAAAATGAAAATGTTGAAAATAAAAATGTATTGTGACTGTGATGTAAATAAAATAAAAATAGATAAAAAATTAAAGATAAAAATATAATTTCATCTGTTTATAAAAAGTAAGATATATTTAATATGAAAATTATTAAAAAAATATTAAATTACAGTCAAAATTACATTCTTAAAACAATAAACCAAACCGGCCTCAATTAATTTATAAGTGGTTTTTTTGTTCTTCTAGAATTCATCTTGGCACAAGTTTGGTGGGAGGTGGAGAGGTCAATTGAAATGCATTATTTGCTCAAACAAGGTGGAGGAGAATAACAACACAGTTATTCATTACTGTTACTAGTAACCAAGATTCTATGAGTATCATGTTTTGTTATATGTTTTTAATTTTAACTATAGAAAAAAAAAAGTAGGATCTTTTTATGACATTCATCCAGGCTACATGTGGGTGTGGGTGATGAAATAAAAGAAGGAATGGGAGTGGGAATAAAACGTCTTCGGATCCAGTGCTGTCAGCACTGAACTGGAGAAGGAGAGAGATGAAATAGATAGGTGAGTTTTATGTGTGAGCCTCACCACACATGGGACCCACTCTATTTCATTTCTCTCTTCAAGCAGTCCAATGTTGGACAGCACCGAATTTAACACCTTTATACAAGGGTTAAACCAAACCTTTCTAAAGGTTGAGAGAATGTAGGATTAAACCAAATCTTTCTAAAGATAAAATAATCATTTTACCTAACTTTTATTTCTATTTATATTTTCTAGTAACCAAATGTGATCTTAAAATGTTCATTTCCATTCTCATTCATTCATGTTGTCATCAAATTTTTAGAGACCATTTTGCCACATAACACATAAGACACTTGAGCTAAAGCAGTATGCTATTTTCAATTTCACGTCATCCCTTTTTATGCCTATATAAAACTGACCCTAATAACTTAGTAGGCATTAGAGGATCCTCTTGAATTATTTGTAGGCCTTCTTGCTCTTTGTTGATTTTGAACCAAATGTTAAAATTCCTTTTGATCTTAAAGAAGATATTTATTAAAACGAGTTTGATATTTGAAGTAGTGTTGGGTCATTGTTTGAAATTATCCTAATAACAGAGAACATTCTATTTTTATCTCTATAAAAATTAAACTTAAAAAAAAAAACACAAATTCTTTATCATTTGTGATATAGTACCATTATTTAAATTTTAAGATAGGAGAATACAACAAAACCAAAACCAAACTGAAGGTTTGATTATTCTATATACATTAGTACAAAACCAACATTAAGTCTGTATTATTGCATGTTCAAGCTTTTTACACCTACGCTGTGACTCTCCTCACCCTCTTATTTTTTGGATCTCTGGAATCGTTTCACATGCTTTTGAACCTAATCATCTTGTAAACATATGTGATTGCTTCCCTTAATTAGCGTTCAAAAGGATCATCCTTCAAGACAAGCCAACCCTTAAACTCCACCATGCATCAACTTCTTCAACTTGTCATTTCTTATTTTTTGTTGGAGGAAGCTTTTACCTTGCTCATACCTGCACATACAAACTCCACACTTTTATTAAATTTATTTTAAAAAAAAAAAAGAGTTGGGAATTTAATTTGAGAATGAGTGAGTGAATGATGACCTTTGTGGTAAGGAAGATGGAAGAGTTAACTTGTTGGCGAGAGTGAGGATGTCGTCGTTGTTATTGACGATGTGATTGAAGCACAAATAACGACCGTAGGATGAGATATCCTCATAGACGCAAATGTGGGCGTCCACCAAATAGTCAAGATCAACGGTCACTAACACCCCATCTTCGTACATCTCAACGGCACCTCGCAAATACGGGTTCTTGATGGATAGATCCGAGCCCATTAACAAGCCTCCGTTGATGGACACCATATGGACATCACGGTCCATTGCTAAGGCCCATGCACTTTTCTCTGCTTGTGTCTTCGACATTGCATGCCATAACTGCTTTTACAATAATAATAATAATAATAATAATACAACTCAATTATTTTACAAAAACAAGACTAAATTATTTTAATTTAAATATAAATAGTTTTATGGACCTTGAATTTGCGACAAAAATTAGGATCGCTCCAATGCCTCTCGTCCAAATCTAATTGGGAGGAGTTGCGATCCTCCCTCCAAACGACTGCCGTTGCAGAAGAAGTGAAAACGACTTTTTGTATGGTTGCCGTTTGAGCACATGCTTCTAGCACGTTGTGGGCAGCTCTTACTTCCACATCTGCCATATATTCCTACCAAAACGACATATCAAATCAGTTTTGACAGGTTTTTTGTAATTTTCTCAATCACTTTGTTAATATACGAAAGCATTTTTCTTTTTGCCATGATAAAAGATTTATCTCACCACATGTTTCCTACACCTTATCTTTTTTTTTTTTTTGATAAGGGCTACACCTTATATTTATCCTAACATTATTTTTAGATTCCAATGATATTCTATCCACATGTTTCTTTAAATTTTAAAGCCATTAATGTCACTCAAAAAATTAAGTTTCACACAATTATATTAGATTACTTTTTATCCTTAAAATATATTTAAACTTGATATTGATTTTAGAATTATATATTTTAAATCAAATGAAAATAATTTTAAAATATTTTAAATATATAAAATAAACATTCTCTTAGGAGTAAAATAAATTCTTAACTAACTATATTATTTTGATTGATATCTCATTCTACTAAAAAAGTCAGAGTACTATGAATATCATGTGACTATTTTTGTTCTTTTTATTTTATAAGCTTTTATAAAAATATTTGTATTTTTTATGGCAATTAATAATATTATATCAAATGTAGACAACTTGATCATCATACTAATATTTAAAGTTGAGCAAGATAAATTGCACAACCACTAAAAATTGATAAGAGTTTTTTTTACAGTTTACCAATTTTTAAAAACATCGAAAATGACAGTATATAGATATATACATAGTTTATGCAAATATGTTTTGTTGTTGTTGAAGGAATCTTGTTTTTTTTTTTTTTTGATAAGTGTTGAAGGAATCTTATTTGAGACGGTATTAAATGTGAAGAACTCTTTTTATATGAATTTAAACTCTAATTCTAATTCATCATATTATAAGAAATAAATTATCTAATCCTTTTCACCGGACCAAACTCTTGTTATTAATCCCACTAATTTGATATAACATAAAATATGAAATAGTGAGTCAATATTCAAAATTGAATAGAGAGAACCCAATATATTATGGAAAATAGATACCCGTTTCTTCATCACAAATTATTATACTCTAATGAATGATTGTGATTTAAAAATGCGTGTACTTGTCTTGTGAGTTGTGATGGATGACATGACATATGTAATGAGATGGTAGTAATTAAAATGGGAAAGCAAGATTAATGGAACCAAATAAAGTTATGTTTGAATGATAAGCACGAAATGAAAGAAGAATAAGATAGCTTACATCATAATCAGGGTGGTCTTGAGGGGGTTGGAAAGAGTAGAACAAAGCAGAGCAGTGTTGAAGAGCATGGAGGATGGTATGGTAATCGAAAGGGTCAGAACGGAAGATCTTGAGCTTCTCGGGATCACCACAAATCCCGTTCAATACCTCTTCTTCCTTACCTGCCATTGAACCAAATTAAACCAAGAAAACAGAGGATGAAAGAGAAACAGAGTAATTAAGCAAAAACAGAGGATGGAACCTTGGTGGCGTTGAAGGGAGGCGTGGACGGTGTAGCCTCTTTGGACAAGACGCTGGACGAGGGTGAAGCCTAGTGGACCCGAAGCGTCCATTACGCACACTGTGTTTGCATTTGCAAGAAACGAAGGTGCCATTTTTGTGGGTATGAGGGAGGAGGAGGAGAGGAAGAAGAAGAAGCAGAGGTAATTGGGTTTGGGAGTGACAAAGAAAAGAGACACAGAGACAAGGACACCTATAAATAAACAAAAAGCGGAAACAATAAAGTATTGTTTTTTTATTTCTGTATGATATCATAATTGGAATGCTTTGTTTTTATTTAAAAATTGGAATAAATGTGAGATGAATGCAATAGGAAATAAAATTAAACTAATTATATAATATTGATGAATGGATGGCTAGAAAGCGTGGAGGAGTGGAGAAGAAAGCTTGGAAAATAGGAAGTGCACTTTAACTGTAAGTTTGTAAGGAAGGGGCAGATTGGAATTAGATGGTGCATTTTGGTCAAAAAGTTTGACACCATATTTTTTGGGTGATGTTTGACACCAAAATTCAGCCTTCCCATTCACAATCAGAATGCTCTTCTACTCTGGTTTTGCATTTCCTTTTACCGGTAAAAAGAAAGGGCATTTGCACATGTATATACTAAAAAAAAAAGTTAAACACAAATTTAGCCACTTTTCAAAAGTATCTACAGATCTATACCACTTTTACTGTTCACCTAGAAAAACGCCATCGGTGATGGCAATTTGCTGATTTCTTGACCAGAAAAACGCCATCTGTGAGGACGATTATAGGGTTGACCATTTGACCCTATAAACGCCCTCCGTGATGGCGTTTTTCTAGCTAGAAAAACTGAGCCCACCTCATTTGATCGGTAGCTAGAAAAACGCCATCACGGAGGGCGTTTATAGGGTCAAATGGTCAACGCTATAAACGCCCTCACAGATGGCGTTTTTCTGGTCAAGAAATCAGCAAATTGCCATCACCGATGGCGTTTTTCTAGGTGAATAGTAAAAGTGGTATAGATCTGTAGATACTTTTAAAAAGTGGCTAAATTTGTGTTTAACTTTTTTTTTTAGTATATACATGTGCAAATGCCAAAAAGAAAGTTGTGTGTTTCATTATAAATATAATGAAAAATATAATTTCCACACTTGATTAAGGTTTAAATTCTTATTTTATAGTAGCGAGGGTTTAGATTCTATGATCAATGTGAAGATTTTGTTGGTGAATAATATATAAATTCTTTCATAAATTTTTAAAAAGGTTGGGAGGTCTTCCTTGAATATGATAGAATACCGATACTTATCTCACCTAAATTTTTTTTAACTAAAAAATATATATAATTTAAAAAAGGAAAGAATTAAGATAAAATTACTTAGATGCTTGCTATAAAGTTCATCAATCATAAACATTATTTATATTCTCTCTCATATTTGATTGGTTATGTAATTTATTGCTTTTCATTTTCTCTCTCTACCATGATTGGTTATACAAAAATTTTTTGCCACATGTTTTAATTATATTGGTGAACTTTATAGCAAGCACCTAAGTAACTTTACCTTAGTCTAATACTTTAATCCTTAAAAAATTAGGTAAAACTATGTAAAATTTTGTCATAAGGTTTTTAAATATAGATTTTATTTATAATATTTCTTTTATGAGTAATCAAATAAAATGTGATTTTTTATTTTATGTAAATTTTTTTATGTGTTTTCTTTATATTAAAAAGTCTTATAACAAAGATATAAAAATTTTAATTAAGTTGAGTTGAAAAATAATTTAGTTGTAACATTTAGATTTTTTACTATAATAGCTAATCACAATGTGAAAATTCAATATTTGAATTTTTCTAAAGAAATGTAAAAGGTCCAAACCCAAATACTTTATCCAATTTTATTTTATAAAGCATTTAAATGTAAAAACTTCACATCCGATCAAAAAAAACAAGCGATATTTCATGATTGGAAAGATAAGTTAATGAATTCCTTTTTTACGGAAAAAAAAGAAAGATAAGTTAAGATCAAACTTACAGATAAAGTATTTAAAAACTAAATTATAGCAACCTTTGTTTGAGGTTTCGATTATACAAGCATGGCTCTAGTTTTTTTTTTTTTTTTTTGCCTGAAACGGACCCAAAGGCCCAAAAACAAACACCGGGAATAACCCTAATTGACCAGGCAAATTTTTGACAAACCTATTGACCTGGTGATACATAACTCGGTTTTGTTTTAATTTAAAAAAAATATATAAAAAATTAAAAAATATAAGATTGTTTAATACTATTAATATTTTATTTTCTTAATCAACTAAATTCACAAGTTTTTGGATTGTTTAAAGTGTTAGAGTGGTTTGAACTACGACTTAATTGATGTTTAATTTTTTATTTAAATTTCGTGTATGAGATTAAAAGTTAAGTATTAAGACTTATTATGTGTTATTATTTGTATATTTTAGACTTATTATATTCAATTTCAGCTTTGAATTCGAATTATAATAATTTACTATGTATTTTTCATATTTATTTGGTTAATGTATACATAGGTATATATATTTTTAACTCTTTTTTTTTTAATTTTACTGGACTAACAGATTTTTAGTGACCCAGCAGTTGAACCTATGACCCAAGTTCTTGACCGGGTTAATAACTGCTTCGGTTTTTCAAACATTGTATAGAAGCCTCTTACTATGGATTATATGTATACATTTTTTTATTATATTTAATGCATTTTAATTACAGCTTATGACCTTACTTTAATATTATACATTGATTACACTATTTCAATTTTGATTCAAAAAATCATACTATTTTTTTAAGTGAAGATAATTTTTTGTATAAACTAAGATATGGTAATCAAGTTATTCTACGTATGCTACTGTATTTATAATAATAGGAGTAGATATTGGTTCATAAACCATTCAAGATAAGTCCTTATTAATGTGAATTTATATTAATATTAATAAATAGCTCAACATTATTTAAATGATGTACTGAATTTCAGTAATATAGTACCACTAAATTTGTATCCTAATAATAGAAACAAAGTAGTGTTTGACTGAGCATCTTAATCCATTGAAAATAATTGAAAGTCATAATACGAATACTAGTACTACCAGAATTTCTAATACTACCAATAGTCAATATTTTTAATATATTTTTTAACAAAGTGAAGATAGTTTTTAATTAAGTGGACTCTTAAAAATTCAGACTGAGAATTTTTTTCGTGTCTCACAATCACATATTTACATAATTGGCCTCAATATCAAGTTTTGCACACTTGCACTGATCACGTAACAAAATGTCCTCATACTGTTGTTAATTACTATTGTTGTTTGCAAAACTCATTATATTTACAATGTTATAATAAGACATTTAAACGTCAATATAATTGAGAAAAAAAAAATCTTTTAAGAATTAAATTAGATATTTTTATTTTTTAATAACTAAATCGAAACAATTTGTATTTTTCTGAACTAAATTGATAATTCTTTCTTAAACTTATATAGGTTTACATTATCAAAAAGAAAGTTAAGATCAACCTTTTTGATAAATTATTTAAATTAATTGCGGAATAAATACGTATTGTATATTTATATTATCTATCATTCTTCTAATGCTTGGAGGTGAAAGTCAGAAATAAGGTAGATTGAAGAATTAAAAAATATGATATACAATAACTAGTTTGTAATTATTATTTATTCAACTTTTCAATTGTCACGGAATTATTAAACATGGGAATTATTTTTTTACGGCGAAATATGAAATTATTGACTTTGAACTTTTGAGGTAAGCTCGTTAACTTCAATACATCATTTTTTTTTTTGGCCAGAATACATCATTCATTTTACAGATATTTATTATCTATTTAATTACAAGGTAATTATTTTCAGCAAATTATTTCAATGGCCAAAATTTATTTAGGTCAAAACCGCAAATTGGTTCTTTATATTTACACGAAGTTTTATATTGGTCCTTTTTATTTCAAAAAGTTTAAATTGGTCCTTTATGTTTGCTGACATGTCATGCCATGTCATTGCCACATCAGTACCACGTCAACACATATGATAGTAGATGACGATGTGGCGTGACACGTCGGTTTAAATGGATACGTAGGAGAGATGGTATGTCCACGTCAGCACTTAACTTAATAAATTGATGGAAGTGGACGAAATGACCAATTTGAAACTTCTTGCAAATATAAAGGACCAATTTAAAATTTTTAAAACAAAAAGGACCAATATAAAACTTCATGTAAATATAAGGGATCAATTTAGGGTTTTTACTATTTATTTATTAGAAAAAAACACTTTTTTTAATGGCCAAAACTTAATTATTGAAAAATATATTTATTTCAAAAATTAATAGTGACCTCGTTAAAGGGAGGTTGGATAGGGGATTAGCTAATAATACATGGCTAACGAAATTCCCACATGCTCAAATGTTTTGTCTGAAAAATTAATAGTGACCTTTAAAATATAGGTTATTGAAAATAGTTATTTTTTGTGTTGTAAATCTTGACAAAAATTAAAACTTATGGACTAATTTAAAAAGTTGTTAAACTATAGAGATTTAACTACAAAATGTTAAACTATTATGAACCCAATTAAAAATTGAGTGAAATTACAGGGACTACAAGAATTAATTTAACCTTAACATTAATAAATACTTATTTAGATTTAAAAAAAAAAACAACCTTATGATTTTAAGCTGCTTTTTATTTTCAAAATAAAAATAATTAATTATTAACAGGCGGGTTGATATATTTTTTTTATAATTGTTTGAAATATCATTCAACCAAAACAACATCCATCTAAGGCTAACAAGTCCGACAAAACAGTGGGTGGTCTTCCAGCCACACTTTCTCACAAAATAAAGAAGAGCCTATCAAAGCTAATCTATTGCCACCTCATTTGCACTCCAAGGGAACCATATGAAAGAGATAGAAATGAACTCAAGACGAAAAGCACGTTCGCTTATTAGAAATGAGGTAGGAAAAGAACGAAAAAAGTGGGTCTTTTACTTTTTTTCTTTCCTCCATTTAAAATAAAATAAAATATAAGATGTCTATTATACCTTTTTGATTTGACACAATCATAATTTCTTTTCTTTTTATTATTTTAATATAAGGGGCAAAGTATTAATTCTAATATATTTCAATTTTAAATTTTTACTACCAAACACATCAAACTCATTACCTTTTCCTTTTCGTCTCCCTTTCTACTTACCAAACGTGACCGATCTAATCAACTCAAGCACCGTACCCACACGTGAAAGGTCTTGAGTTCGACCATTCAATTTTGCCAAAAGGGTCTGAGCATCATCTTCAACCTCTAACTCCGAACACCCAAACCTTTGAGCAAACTCCATACCATTGACGACGGCAAAGGCATCCAACGCTTCCACCAAAGCACACGGTGGTGCACGTCTTGCAACAGTAAACTCCATACCATTCTACAACTAAGTATTTGCTTTTATAATAAAAATAAAAGAATAAGCAATAAATATCTACTAATAATGAGAATTTATATTGAAACTTTTATTTTGTTTTAAAACTTGGAAGTAAATTAGGATTATAATAATAGTAAATACTGATTCCATTAGTTTTTTTTGGATCAGAAAGAAGGTTAACCAAAGGCTAGCAAAGGACAAAGGATTACAAGGCAACCCTACGAGGCAAACACAGCCTTCTACAATCATCCTGAAACACTAAGTTACGTTTGATATTCGGTGAGTATTTTAGTAGAAAGTGGAAGTGAAAATGGAAATGAAAGTAAGTAATAAAAAGTATGTTTGATATGTAGGGAAATGGAAGTGGAATATAAAAGTAATATTATTTGGTATGGTGGGAAGAAGATAAGGAAATAGAAAATAAAAGTATAAAATACCTTTTTTACCCTAACTTTTTTAAAAGCCACAAATTTTTTAAGAGTATTTTGGTCTTTAAACCTCACCTCACTTTCCTTCTACTTCCCTCCCCATCATGAGAGAAGAAAACTTCACTCTACAAAGAGAAGCTCAGACTCACCTTCCCTCCTCCTAAACCATACCAAACATGCTCATACCTCACCTTCCCTCTTAGCTTCCCTCTCCCAATAAGTACAAATAAAATTGCGGAAGGCATACCATATAAATAACTCTTTTCTTCCTCAAATTCTCAAACACATTCCATCTTGGTCTTTGATCATTCCATTTAAAGAAAGTAAGAAATAGTTGAGATTTGAGTGATGGATCCGAAATTATGTGCCAATGGGTGTGGCTTTTAAGTTTTCTCTGAAACCTATAATCTTTGTTCAAACTTCAAAGTATTACAAAGATCACATTCTTAATTAAACTCGCAGAATCATCAATAAAGAATGACATTGAATTAACTTCATCATTATCACTAACTGATGATCAAGATTCAACCGCTAGTGAAATCAACAACTTTGAAAGTGAGATGAATATTGTTGGAGAAGAAGAAGAGTAATAGATGCAATAAAAAAGTGGGTTCACAGACTTTCAATTTTGTGGAAAGCATAGATACCCAGAACAACATTCTTGCACACTATTTTCTACAAAAAACAATCTATAGATCGATCACCGCTAGTTTAACTTTTTGAGATTCGATTGATATTTTTTCAAATTTTCTTGTTGGCGACGTTCATTCATGGTTTTACAGAAATCTGAGAGAAAATTGTGAATGGAGGATGTGTGAGTTCAGTTGGTGTGGTCTTAAATTTTTTTTAATGGACTTTAAATTTATATTTTAGTTTATTTAAACGTGCCATGAAAATATCATTTTCAATTTTTTATTTCTTTAAACTAATTTTAAAATATCCGTCTTTCTGCTAAACAAGATGTATTGAACTCATAATTCATTAGATACTTTTTAATAAAATATGCTTTTATTGTTTGATTAAAATACTTTGATATCTATTATTTTTAGTAATATTTGGATTAAATGAAAATGAAAATTTGATTGGTGCGGCTGCCTAACATCTTTTCTATTTTTTTGATCTGAATAAATCATGTAAAAACAGTGGCAGAGCCGGAAGGTGTACAAAAAAAGTCCAAAAGCAAAACGCCAATCAAAACAAAGGGCTGATGTTGGCAACACACCCAGCAAGCACAAACTCAGACGCTAGTACAGTCAAACACCAGAGGAGGGTTTGAAATCCAGCCCATTAAGAAATTGGGCTTTATAATCCGGCCCACTATCAATCTGCTTTGACTTGTGCGTCTCCTTAGTATCCCTCCAGACTCCACACTCTGAAAACCAATATCGGACCAAGATCACACATACTATTTAAAAAAATATATATTTATTTAGAAAGAAGCCAAGGATGAACCTTATCCTATACCTATATAAAGGGTTATTATTTAGAAAGCGATGAAGCAACTTTGGTTGACAACTTGACATATATTACTTCGCTTTCCAATTCTAATTTTGTCTTCATCTCTACAAAGTTATAATCAACTAAAACCATTTACACTAGAAACCATTGGAGAACATAGAAAACAATCAAACCCAAGGGATATAATATATAATACCACTAAGCCATCCTTCTTTAACCCCTATATAATTCATGAATTCTCCCGTCCCATTTCCCCACAAAACTATGTTTATAACGCATTTAATTTGACCATAAATAATTTAATTAGCTACGGTCTCTTTTGTTTTTCACAGATTATATTACATTATATCAAATTAGCTATGATTTTTTAATAGGTTAATATATATAAAAAAAAGATCTCTAGTTTCTTTTAATAGGTTAATATATATATATATATATATATATATATATATATATATATATCTTCAATTAAAAAAGAGTGCTGATTATTTTTTAATTTTTGAAATTAACAAAATATTTTTTTTATAATTTCAGTTTCCTACAATATATTCACTCCTTTAATATTTTCATCTAGCTAAACTCTTTGCGATGCAAAAAAGATAAAAAAAAAACGCAAAATCCAAAGTTTAGTTTAAAAAATTGATAGAATTTTAAATTAGCAAATTAATGGTAATTTTAAAGATTAAAATAAACTAAAAATAAATGGATATCATAAATTTTTTTCACTTTTTAAAACCCAATATTAAAAAAAAAATATGTTAATTAATAAGTGCCAGACAAATTAGTAAGAACTTTTAAAGTTTCAATTATAAGGAAGCTAAAAGTGAAGATAAAAACAGTAAACAATCTATAATAGACCGGAAACAATGAACACTTGGCACTTGCATAGTTGCATAGTGTTCACTCCACCCAATAATTTCTGGAATTTCTCGGAAATTAAAGACCCAACCACACGTGGCGTTCTGTGAATGCTAGATCACGTACCTCTCGTGAGCTCCACCTTTACGCCTCCCACAGGAAATTGCATGACAATCTTCCGTATTTCGATTTTAGAGGAACGCCTACCCCTCCGGAACCGGAAGTGCCCTCCCCTAGGGCACCACCTCACGTGAACTCCTCCACGTGTCTTAATCTCCCGACTTCTCTAGTCAACTCTTTCAACGCATCCAACGCTCTGTATTAACTATTTATACTCTTATACCCACCAACTCCCCACTTAACGCTTCATAGCTTGAAGCATAAAGCTTCTCCACCACTTTCATTCTTTCCTCACTGTGAAGTTCACGTAAAGCACTCCAACTTCACATGAAGCCTCTCACCAGGACTTCTCTCCTTAGAACCGGCTCTGTTCCGGTTCTTCCCCCCGGTTTTCGTATCTCCTCTTTCTCGAGTCAAGCCGCCGATAACATTTCCCGTCATTCTCCCACCATTTCATTGAATCTTCACTCCCGTGGTCGCCAGAGAGATACACCTCCGAGGACTATTAACAGAGCGTTATCCGAAAACGACGTCATGCGATCAACCACTGACAATTTCGGTGTTTCACGGAAATTGAACCGAAGCGGAACCGGAGAGGAATACCTCTCCGACGGCCAATGGCTGGAGGTTTCCGGATTCGGCGGTGGATCCGGAGATCGGTGCGATCGAGGAATCGCGACGGTCACCGGCGGTAACGATGGTGATAGGATCAAAATCGGTGGGTACTATAGGGAAATGCTGAAGTCAAATCCAACGGATGCGCTTCTGCTGGGGAACTACGGGAAATTTCTTTACGAGGTAATTAACATCAACAGGTTTCAATTTCATAAGAATCAAACAGGGAATTCAACGTGAACAGATCATTAATTAATTATGAGTGTGCGATTTCGGAGTGCAGGTGGAGAAAGACTCGGTGAGGGCAGAGGAGTATTACGGAAGAGCAATCCTTGCGAATCCTGGAGATGGGGAATTACTTTCGCAGTACGGGAAACTAATATGGGAAACAGAGAGAGACGAAGGCAGAGCTAAATCTTACTTCGATCAAGCCCTTTATGCTGCCCCTGACGACTGGTATTGCTTTTTCCCTTTTTCGCCTTCTCCTTAATCATCCTTGATTTTGAATCTGATCTAAAATTGGCTTTAATAATTTTTAACATGAAGCACGGTGCTGGGATCGTACGCGCACTTCATGTGGGAAGCAGACGAAGAAGAAGAAGAAGAAGGAAGAGAGAGGATAGCAGCAGAGGTATCGGTGGCAGAGCTAATAGCTGCTTGTTAGGACATAACATACTTACTAATACAGTACTTTTGAGCTGAAGTGAACGCCATCGCTTTGGATGAATATGAAAATAACCTATATCAGTCCAATAATATTTGGTCATCTATGTATCTAACTCAGAAACTGAAAGGCTCTATACTTATTGAGAGGTTAATTACTATCGCTATACTACGTCTAGGCAACTGTTATAAGATGGAAGTTCATTGAAATTATCCCTGTACAATATTATACAAGTGTATAGAATAGTACGTTTTGTAATGCAATACTAATTTTACTCTTAATGACCTCGAGTTGTTTTTCTATATGTTGTATTATGTCATATGATCTGTGTTTTCTTAAGTTTGACTTATTTGCGTTTATATCAAGTTTCTGTGTTAGTGTGAGCTTCATGTGTAGCTATTGATTTTTCATTTTTCTCTCAACAACAAATAGTTGGTTAGGAGAATGGAGAGAAGAAAAGTGAACCGTGAAAGCTGCGTAAATCTAGTGAAACGTCATTCTTTGATTCATTTTTCCTTCTTTTGATTTTTGTACTTGGACTTGTCTAAACAGATATTATATATTATACAGTTAAAAGCATAAATCAAGTAACCAATAATTAACCACTTTATCGAGGATTAGGTTCTTTTTCAAAGCTAAATCATATAAGAATTCCTTCAATTTTCATTACTTTCAAATTTTAATCATTGTTTATCATCACTTTGAATAGTACGAAAAATTAACTTGAATGATTTTGTTTTCTCCATGAATCTTCAAGTCCTTATCAGGGGATCTCCGCAAAGGAAGAATTAACAAAACTTCCGAAAATATGATATGAAGAAATCACTAGCGACATACCTGAAGTCTTTCGTTATTTATAGGATGAGAACTTGGGTTGGGGAGTTGGATGGTCAAATACACATTGTGATCGTGTGATAGGGAAATTGGACACATGGACATAATGGCTTGTATATGAAGGTTATTAATGCTAAGTTTAGTAGGATTCTTTCTGTCAAGGGAATGGCTTTGGCTATACCAAACTCTATGTTTGGTTTGATGTTTGTAAACATGTGTTTAAACATTCTAATTCTAATTTCATTCCTTCATAAATCAAATTTTTAACCAAACGAGACTAATAGAGAGAGAAGGAGAAGAAGGAAAGGGATTCGAAAAAAGAGAAACAGATCTAATGGATTGATGCATTTTTTATTTAGGGACAAATTTATCATTTTAGGCAACACTAATTCCTCTTCTACTCTCTATTTTATTTTGTACCAAATACAATATATCCCATTTCCAAATCTACTTTGTTCGTCCGGCCGTTGGGTCCGTTGTTTTAGGGGCATACTTTATCAAAGTTAGAACTCCATTTGTTTAAACCCAAGGTTTGCATATATACATACAAGTGAGTCAATAAAACTCCCCGAGTCTAGTTAATAAAACAAATTTCAATAGAAATGGCTTATGCAGTATGTCATTCATATGAATTCAATTTCAACTCAATTCAATCTGGACCTTTCGTTTTATGAACTTGAAACACGTACTTAATAATCATAACAAAAGAAATTATCCATCATGCTTAGGCTTTTTATAAGAACATCATCTAAGTTTATGCGTTGGTTAATCTTTTCATTAGAGGATAAATTCCAGTTAATACTAAAAATAAAGAGGCACGAATTTACTTTATATGGTTATACTGTTATATTTTGGTTTCAAGTCTTTTTCATGTGGGGCTACGGAAACTTTATGTACCTAATGATTAATGAAGACAATTGCACATGGTGCTTTGTTTCACTCGGATAACTATCTAATATCTATCTCATAATTAAAAGACACGAAAGGACTATTCTGATAATGAATAATTTTCTTCAATTATGTATAAATTTCGAAGCACTTTGAGACACCAGGTTTATGCATATCCTTTTCCAGAGGAGCAAATGATTGGAATGACATTTCATCCTCTACAAATTACCAGAATCAGGATTTTTTTTTTAAAAAATTCATCCAAATGATGATTATCGACGGTGTTTATGCTTTTTTAGTTATGCATAGAAGCTCATCTAATAAGGACCCATTTAGCCTATATATTAAAGAAATGTAGTTCTCGATAATTTGATAGTTACATGTGACTTGCATACTTGGAACTCGAAAGCAAATCTACCATAAAATTTTTCTGCTTAATGCAATGGGATCAAGTGAAATGACTTGAACAGATACGTTCTTTGAAAGTTTTAATAAAAATACACATTAAATTTGTTTGGAAGTGATAATAAAATAAATAAAATAAAATATCTTATTAATTATTTGTTTGGAGTTAGAATAGTATAATAGTATTTTACAATATTTAGTGATTTCATCTTTGATCCCCTAACTTGGGAGGACCAATAAATAGAGTTTTGGATAAGTAAAAAAGGCTTAGGAGATGCACTGTGGCTGAAGTACAGTCACAGTACACATGTCCACCCTTTATTTTTTAAATGGATTTAATTTATTGACGTTAAGAAATACGTTTTTATTGAACGAATAGTAAAAATGTACACTGTGACTGCACTGTAGCTGATCCGGGTCCTTACCCATGTCAGTCTATTTTATCCCCATAAAATCATTCAAACACATTTAGTCCAATTGAGTAAAATTCCACTCCATGCCAAACCCTCCTTCTAAAAATAATCTATCGCTTGGAATGTTAGGAGAGATTGGGTAAACAAAAACAAATAAATAAATAACGAAACAACGCAAATATAATACAAGAACAAGCTATTAGCATGATCATTTTTCCTGATAAAAACAAAAACAAAATCAATAGTCAATAAGCGTGAAATGAACAATGTACATAAATAATAAAAATTCAGCCAAAGGCGGTTTGTTGGCAGGGACATTGAATTGAACCCCCTTTTCAATCACATTATCTCCTTCATTCTTCCCTCAAAAAAAAATCCAGAAGGATACTGAACCATAATACCTTACTCAAGGCTTAGTATCATCCTCCACGATCATCTCGAATTACTGCAATACTTGGCAATAAAATCCATCAGCAAAGAGCTGTAACGGAACTCTATATCAAGGAGATCTGTACATTACAGAACTGATAAACAAAACAAAAGTACGTAGAAATCATGGCCTCGTGAATGCTATTACTTCCTCTTGCCCATCAGTGTAGGCGTAACCGAAATAACTCCAATGAGAAACAATGTAGCAATTGAATTGAAATCGTAGAGATCACCCAAGGATTTCAACTCTCCAAGAGTTAACCCAGCCTGCATTAAACAGAAATGAGGAACTAGTTCCCATGGAGTAAAATGACAGAAAGAAAAAATTGAATAGCTACATACCCTGACTGTGACATATGCAGCAGGTATGAGTCCAATGAAGGTTCCAAGTAAAAATATATGATAAGGCACATCCACGATTGGCGAAGCAACATTTATAAATGTGTTAGGCAATGTTGGAGTCAGTCTTAGGAAAAGCATGTAGTTGAGCAAACGCTCTTTTCTCTTAGCCACCTACAGTTAAAATAAAGCACAAATGATTTGCAGTTGTAGATTTGGAACAAACCCAATATATATATGTGAGGAGGGAGTTGAATTTAACCTGGTCTTGGAAGAATTTGACCTTGTCTGGCCAAAGAGAGAAGACAAGGGGTCGCCCAATCAGTTTGGACAAGAAATAGCAAGAAGAAGCTCCTGCTGTGGCAGTGAAGACGACCAGAGCTAAACCTTTGAGGACTCCAAACAGTGCTCCAGCCAGCAATGACATAAACACAGTCCCTGGAATCATGAAAGTCTGCATGAAAATATAAACCACGCAGTATCCCAATAGGACTTGTGCAGTGTAGTCACTTGTATAGCTCTCGAGCTGATCTCTACACAAAAAAAACATATATAGAAAGAGATAAAGCAATGAGAACAAATATTATCAACTTACCTTTCTACATTTCACAAAACCTGTATACAAGGCAAGCAGTACAGTGCAGAAATATAAAAATAAGAGGCAAGATTATATCTACAAAATGAAATAAAAAGCAAAGTCAAAATGACCAACACAGAACATAATTGATGCCATTAGTTAAGAAAAATTCTTAAGTGGAACCCTCCCAACCAAGACCAGAGTCTTTATTGTAAACCAAATTATCCAGAAAATAAATCTTAGTTGACTGATGAGAGTAATAATGATCACGGATTCCTCTCTAATAAGTCTAATAAATTCTTTAAGCGAAAAGGCAAAAGTAAATGCATGCTTAGCTTTACACTTACAGAAGGTGTTCATTGACAAACAAGTCAAACACAATGGAACCATCAAATGATCAAAATACATTTAAGATCATTTTATACACACCCGTAAGACTTAAAATAAGTCTTCTTTTTTTACTGTCAAGGGCCGACAAGATTTTGTTGGTTTTCAGAAAAGGGCAACTACCATTTTATTCTTTTCAAATCTCAGAACAACAATTCAACTGATTATATAAGCACCTTAACATATTAACAGTTTGCTGAATCTATCTCAACATTTTTATATCTGCTTTTAATCCAAGTGATTGTAAAAAGAGAGACCTTACACACATTGTTTCCGGAAATTTTCCTTTTCCGCTACATTCCCAACAAATCCCACTGTTTCCCCAGATGATGGTTTTGTAGCATTATGTTTTATTTGATAGAAATTGTGTCTCTGAATCAAATCGAAGTACGGAGCAGATGAACTAAACTTATAAATCAATGATAAAGAAGGAAACATAGTTGGTTACCAGCAAACAGAGCCTTAATGTTTGATTGTGTAAAAACCTAAAATAAAAGAATGGAACAAAAAATTAGCGTGAAATATTACCGCAGGAGTTGGAGATCTTGAAGGGTACGAGGGAGCTTGAGGAAGCTATAATCGGAATCAGGCATGGTGAGGTACACGCAAAGAAGACTCAACACGAAACCCACGACCAATGTTGAAGCCGCCGCCACTTCCACCAATGTCAATTGAAACTTGGTTTCCGCAGCTTTTACCTTCTTCTCCATCTCCATCTTTCTCTCTCTCACAAGTTCCTTTTTCTATTTTATAGAAAGAGAAAGCACAGTGATGAGCTTAGTTAGTCGTTGCTTGTTCCTCTTCTCTTCTTTGCTTCAATGGCAGCTCTTCGTCTCCTTGCTCCTCACCCACAGATATATACAGTCACAGAATATTCGCTATTTTGCTGGTTATAGTTCTTTCTATCCATAAATAACTAACAATTTCTCCCTCACCACCAGAATCAAATTAAAATAGTAAGGAAAAAGAAAATAATTTACTAAAATCCACATGTTTGTTCTATTTCTATTATGAAGAGAAAATCGTTTTTTTTTCCTGGTGGAAGAGAAAATCGTTTTCCGTATAGTACATTTTATCTTTTGAATTGTAGATTAATTATAATACCATTTGAAATTTAAAATGTAAAAATGAAATAACTTGTTATCTCTGTCAATTTCAATATTGAATGGATAGATGAATACAATATACTTTTATGAGTTTTTTTTTTTTTTAATGTAAGAGTCTTGAAACCCGAATTATTTTATCTAATTTATAAAAATAATTTTTTCCTTCAGAGTGAACATTGATGAAAAAAAATTAGGTCAAAATTCCAAATTGGTCTTTTATGTTTGCACGAAGTTCCATATTGGTCCTTTATGTTTCAAAAAGTTTAAATTGGTCCTTTATGTTTGCAAGAAGTTCCAAATTGGTCCTTCCGTTCACTTTCGCCAATTTCTTAAGTTAACTGCTGACGTGGCGTGCCGAGGTGGACACATAATCTCTCCTACGTGTATCAGATAGCTGACGCGGCCTTAGATACACTAAAAACACTCAAACGACGTCGTTTAAGCCAAAAATAAAATCATGCTGAGAGGACCAATATAAAACTTTAATGAAACATAAAGGACTAATATAAAACTTCAATGAAACATAAAGGACCAATATAGAACTTCAATGAAACATAAAGGATCAATATAAAACTTCAATGAAACATAAAGGACCAATATAGAACTTCAATGAAATTTGAAGGACAAATATAAAATTTTTGGGAAACATAAAGGACCAATATAGAACTTTTGAAAGATAAATGACCAATTTAAAACTTGTGTGAAACATAGAGGACCAAAATGAATATTTGACCAAAAAATTAAATTTTGCGAACATAGTTGGACGTCTAATGCGAGCCATGTGCTATGTCCAGTTGTCCATTATCGCCTATCAATAATTTTAAATGTTAATATATAATATTTCTACAGATTAATTAAACATCTCACTATTATAGTATTATTGGACTAGATATTTTTAATTTAAACATGCACTGATTTTTTTTGGCCAGACAGCATGCACTGATTAATTGTGTAGTTTTTTATAAACAAAATGTATTTTTTTTTTGGGTGGAGGAACAAAATGTAAATTTTAATTTAACATTCTATATAACAATAACAATGTAGACAAATAAAGATTGTATAAACTCCGGAGTTAATTAAAAGTACACAAAAGGGTTAGTTCAACTGAGTCTAAACTTTAGTTCGATTTTGTTCAATTTAATTGGAGTTGAATTGGAATGAACTTTTTTTATATGAACTACGATTTTTTTTAGTCCAATTTGATTATATTAGGATATTTTAAAAAAATATATTTTAAATTATTAAAAATTACAAATTTTTTACACTATAATATTTATTTTCATTTAAAATTTATAATAATAAAATATGATAAAATATGAATTAAAATAATTATATAAATTAAATAAAAAACTAAAATCATTAATATCATTTAAATTAAAATAAAAGTTGTAAAATTAATTCCATGTATAACTATTAAAAATAAAAAATAAATCAGTGTATTTTTTTATCACAACTAAAACTTTTAATTTTATTTTATAGAGCGAAATAATTCATACTCTTACAATGAATGAAAAGTGTGAATTAAGGGTATAAGTGAGAACAGAATAAAAGTGAATAAAAAATAAAGACAAAAATATAATTTTATCACATTGAAGAAATATTAAAAGAAGAATTGATTACATCACAGATTATTTATTTTTATTTTTTTCAGTAAGCAAAGGGTGTTGAGAATCAATCTTTTTTCTTCTTCTTATCTTCATCTATTTGATGAGCTTCACGTCTCTGATGTCTATTACTTTATAGAATTCTCTTCCATATGGTTTGGAGGAAGAGTAGCATAGCATTGAGAATGAATTAGATGAGCGATATCTCTGTTGTCATATCATGGTTGACCACCTGGCGTTAAAAATGTCAAAGAGTAATATTGAAGTTGGTATTTTCTTTGGGTCAAAAAAAGAAGAAATGTGATTTAGAACAAGAGGGAGAGGGCCCAATACTTTTAGTGGTTGGCTAGGCAGGCTACTATAAACATCAAAGGCCACACAGGACACGTCATAGTTTTGAGGGAAAATAAAATGAGAAGCTCATATCATATGGATAGGGCAACCATATCTAAAGAAACAGCCACCAAAATGAATAATAATAAGCATTTGACTATTTTAGTCACATTGTTTTCCCCTAAACGTTTCCAATACAAGACACCTTTCAACTTTCAACTGTCGGCAGCCACATTTTCTCTGCCTCAACTATATTTTACATAATATTCTTTTCCTCCTTACATTTTTGTTAACATCTCTTTCCCCCAATCACATCTTTTAATTATTAATTTAATATTTATTTATTAATGAAATTTACTTAAACATATTTCTATTTATGCAATCTCGACCATCTATCAGTGAGCAAATCCAATATCTGTAGGAATTCATTTAAACAAAATCCAACATTGAAAAAACATTGAAATTAGATTAATTAAAATTGATGCGTATTAAACAAGTAAGTTGTTACTGGCTTGTCAGAATCAAATTTGTCTCTTTTTGTTTAAAAAGAAAAAAAATTAAAAAGTAGATGAGATTTCGTGTGTCTCACACTCTCACTTACTTTTTAATTTTTTTGAAATTGAGACAAAAAATATAAAATATTTATTGTACTCTTTGGTTTAATATAATCATAGTTTTTTTTTTATTTTAATAGAAGGGATAAAATAGTAATTTGAATACATTTTTATTCTATTTTCATTCTTAAATTTTTATTATTAAATACAATAAACTTATTATCATTACCATTCTCATTTTCTTCGTCTTTCTGCGTAAATCACGTAACATAAGTTCATTAGAGATATCTTGAAAGCAAATAGATGATGTTAATGATCTAACACTCACTGAAATTCTATGGAGGGACGATGAATGTTTACATGGGAGCTAGGAACACCAGCAGGTAATTGGAAAAATGAATGTTTGGTTCGATATAGTATACTATTAGACAATATACATATATTTTAACAATTCCAGAACAATAAAATTTTCTAACTGTCTTTAATTTTATATTATTAATTTTATATTATAAATTTTATGTTGAACCATGATATAAATATTTTTTGGCTGTTCATCCGGTATTTGACGCATCGTTTTGATTAATCTAAATTCGATTCTTATTACGCAGTTGATTAAAATGATAGAGTTTCGTAACGAAGATAGTTGTATTTATAAAATATCAAACTCAATATTTTGTTTAAATAATATTAGATTATTTATCACCGAGGGCCTATTCGGTAAGCAGAAAAGGAATGAGAATGAGTTTACTGTGTTTGGTAGTAAAATTTGAGAATGAAAATGATTAAAATTACAACTTTATCCTTTATATTAAAACATTAAAAAAATGTTATGGTTATGTCAAATTCAAAGACATAATGGACATTTCACCTTTCCATTTTTTTCTGTCACCCTTTCACAAAATCCAAAAAGAATGTTGCAATCTCATGACATGTGAGTTCTTTTTTTTGTGTGGATAAAAATGGTAGTAAGGGAAGGCACTCCCAAATACTACCGGGCAGGGCGCCAGTGGCATGTTGGGGAGACCAACAGAGGCCCAACCCAAAGGATTACTGCACAGGCCTAAACCGCAAGCAGTTTTACCCGTCGCAGCTACTCAACTAGCCCTTGGGTGCCAAGGGATCTCCCTGAGGAGGGATGCCCACCAAAGCAGGATTTTAAATAACTTCAGAGGGATTCGAACCCTCAACCATGAGTCATGAGATATAAATTGTATGTAGACCATAACTTTTCCATTATCCTTTACCTTCCTTATAACTAACCCCTCAATAATATCCATGATATAAATTTAATTTTGCCTTTTGTTATATAAAATGTAAAATCATAGGGTGCATAAAAAGTTACCTTTATTGATAGAAAATAAATTGAAAATGAGTAAATATAATTTTTTAAATTAGACGAGGGTTAACTGATAAGTATAATTTAATAAAATTGTAAAAGGTAAGTATAACTTACTTAATATTTAATGATAAAAATATAAAATTTTAATTTTAAAATCGATAATCTTCAGATAAAAAAGAAAGAATAAAAATCAATTAAATTAAATTAAATTAAATAGAAGCCATCCAGTCATCCTCACCGTCATCCACTCATCCCCGTCTCGGTGGCAACCCTAATGAATCCTTTTCTAACACGCGCTTCGTAAAGCGGCGCGAATCAGCAAATCGGACCAAAGAATAAGCCACGTGTCTCTGTTCTTCTCCTATTCTTACAATGCAGGTTATTTTAGCATCTCCCTCCTTCCTAACCCTAGTCTAAGCTATATATATCCACACCTCTCACTTCTCATCTTTCTTTCTTTCTTTCTCTCTTTCTCTTTTTCTCCTTCCATTTCTCTCTCTGCAATACTCTTTTGCCTTCTGTAAATTTCTATTTCAACGAAGGAATTGCTGTCGAGGTACCTTCAATAAAATTCCTAATTCCTTGCCTAACCCTAACCAATTTTGGGCTCTGCTAATGTGATTCCTTCCCTAGCTTGTATGTGTTTTCTCATTCACCCAATTACATTCCCACCTCAAACCGAGAGAGCTTCAATCAATGGCGGAAAGGAGATTCCGAATAGGTTATGCGCTCGCACACAAGAAGCAGCAGAGCTTTATTCGGGACTCATTGGTGAGCCTCGCTCAATCTCGCGGCATAGACCTCGTTCGGGTCGATAGGGACCGACCTCTGGTGGATCAGGCTCCCTTCGATTGCGTTCTTCACAAATTGTACGGCGACGATTGGAAGGCGCAGTTGCGCGAGTTTCAGCTGAAATACCCTAATGCCGTCATCGTCGATTCGCCTGACGCGATTGAGAGGCTACATAACCGGATTTCCATGCTGCAGGTGGTGTCGGAGTTGAAGGTTGAACACCAGAACGAGACCTTTGGGATTCCTAAGCAGATTGTCATATATGACAAGGAAACCCTCTTTGATCGGCAGGCGTGGGAGAGTTTGAAGTTTCCGGTTATTGCGAAGCCTTTGGTGGCAGACGGAAGCGCCAAATCGCATAAAATGGCGCTTGTTTTTAACCATGTGGGCTTGAACAAGCTGAAGCCTCCGATTGTGTTACAGGAGTTTGTGAACCATGGCGGTGTCATTTTTAAGGTGTTCGTGGTCGGCAAGTATGTAAAATGCGTCAAGAGGAAGTCTTTGCCGGATGTTGAGGATAAGCTCGAATTTTCCGAGGACTTGTTGTCGTTCTCTCAGATTTCGAATTTAGCCACCAACGAAAGGATTGATGATAAGTATTACGAGATGATGCATTTGGATGACACAGAGATGCCCCCGCAGAGCTTCATTGCTGACGTAGCTCGAGGTTTAAGTCAGGCATTGAAGTTGAACCTTTTTAACTTCGATGTGATTCGGGATTCTAGATTTGGAAATCGGTATCTTATAGTCGACATCAATTACTTCCCGGGGTATGCCAAAATGCCGGGTTATGAGTCTGTGTTGACAGACTTCTTCTGTGATACAATGTACAAGAGACAGAAAGAACAAATGGTAAAAAGTCCGGTTGAGAAAGACTGCTCGGAGATTACTGGTTTGGATCAATGTCAGATGAGGATGAGGATGAGCAATACTTGTAGTGATGAGGATGAGGGAAGCCTTCCAGTATCACCTCTCAACATGGAGGAGAAACAGAATTCTGTTCAAGTCTAATACATTGTGTCAAACTCTCATTCTATCATTATCATTAGTTGGTGGTGGTTATGGGTAACCAGAATTTACTCAATGGACCCATGCGTCAATTTGTGGATAGACCAGAGTTGCACATTCTGTTTAGATAGCAATTGGTACAGTGGTGAAATCAGTAGGTTGTTTATGGCTAGTTTAACCTCTTTAACAACATGTATATTCCATCCACCATTGCTTTGGAGATAGGTACTTCTCGAATACCCTGAAGGTTTAGGAAAGTTGTACTTTGAGGCTCAAGTTCTTGCCAAAAACTGTTTTACTCTGTGCCTTTGCTTTTTAACTAGATGGATTTTAGTCACCATTTCTCCACTTCCATCTGCCATTCCTTTGTTTGCATCAATTGTGTTTCGCATTTTCTTTTTTGGTGACAACACTTATACCTGAATGATGGGTCTCCCTGTTTCTAAGTGTTCCTTAAAGATGATAGGTTAATAGAAAGTGTGGTACATGTTCTATCCTTTCATCAGCTGTCTGAATAAAGTAGATAAAATGGCGTAGTCTAAGTTATAGATAACTTAAAGAAACTCAGAATTAATGCATGAAGATGCAAGTCGTTGTTTATTTATTGACATCTTTAATTTTTATTTAGTTAAATGAGGAACTCCCTTGAACAGATAATTAAAGGAACTTTTTCTTTTTGCATCATTTACCCCATGCACATATATTTTTGGAGGGTTATGGTTTATTACCTATTCTGTTGAAAAAAAATATAATTTTACTCTTTTAGAACAGTAGATTATTGGTTGGAAGTACTCTTCTTTTATGATGATATTGAAAACAGCGTGCAAAATGACCTTTTTCCTTGCAAGGACGTGTTTTGGGAGTTTAACTGTTGACTCTTTGCTCATACTTGATAAACACACTGATTTTGGACTTCCTTGCTGATGTCCTGTACATGTTATCCCTGTATATAGCTGCTTATAAGGTATATCTATGCTGTGTCATATCTTGCATCACCATTTCAGATTTTTAGGGTACGTTTGGATTGAGGAGAATGGAGGAGATGGAAAGAGAATTTAGAAACCTTCCCTTGTTTGAAATTCTCAATTTTGGAGGGGGAGAAAATGAAGGTTTTTGTAATAACCCTCCTTATCCCCCCCCCCCCCCCCCCCACCGCCGAGAAACTAGCACTCAACCTTCCCTTCACCTTCCCCCTAATTCCTTCCCTTCCCCTCCTCATTCTTAACCACACCCTTACAGAAGTCTGACTTGGGTTTCTAACATCAGTATAAGGAACATATTCAAACAAAGAAGATAATCACTTCCATTTTTTAATGGTATGTGCTTCTGAAAGATGGCAACACCTATTGTTTTTTGCTGCCAATATAAAGAATCGCTATGTGTCCTAATCAGCGTACTCTAGATTTCAACACGATTTGTTGTGTTGTATGCACAATAATGCATAGTATATAGATACATGACATATTGATGAATTTTGTTTCCTTTTTCTAATCACTTCATTCAAAGAGACGTCTGACAAAGAGTACTTGCTTACATTTTCAAATTGAATCTAATGTGCTTTTGGAAGTCCTAGTTTATTCCCATAATTTTCAAAGTCTTAACATGCTTCTATTTACAGTTCTCTATTGAGCATGGATAGAACCAAAATGAGGAATGGTTCTTGAGATATGGTGTACAGATGTAATTCATTTTCATGTTACCTTCTGTTGAACTGAGGTGGGTTCATTTCTGCCACCAAGTGTATGCATGAAATCTTATCTCATCTGCCAAAGTCTGATCAATTTGAGTTTCCTATTTTGAACCGCATGCTTGGAGTTCTCTCCAGTAATTGTGAAGAGATGTCTAGTGTGTTGTCAACTAGTCAGTTGTCATAAGTGAATTTCTAGGGTGGTGCTTATCTTTAATGTTAGTGATGCTATAAAAATAAATTTTCTAGGACTTGTGGCTTGGTTGATTTAGTTTTTGAGAAATAGAGGGGTAAGTGGTCCATTCATATATAGGTTATCTGAAGATGTTTTTATTCTTCTAACAGGAAATATTAAAAGCATAAAAGGTGTTTCATTTTTTACGTGTATCTTTCATTTTTAAAATCGTGGATCTTTCCATATCTTACGAGTTTCCTTCTGCTAATGTATTAGAGCATTCTATTTTGGAAACTGGAAGATTGCTGAATTAATGATTTTTCAGGTCAGTGCATTATGATCCATGCAATATGCAATTTCAGTTAGCTTGAATATGATTGAAATAATTTTACCCTTCACATGGTTTCTTACTGCCAAATAACTCTTTTACACTTCTAGACGTGGAATTCTTTATATTGCTAGCCATTAACAGACATTTTCCGTCCCATGAGAAACGTCATCAAATGATACTCTGGTCTTGCTTTAAAGCATCTTAGTTGTGGTTTTTCCCAATTGACATTGCATGATAAAATCTTAATATCAAAACTGTTGTTGAGGCTAGGAATTATGCTTGTAAATGCTATAATTCCTGATTAGGAAACTATGCATAATATATAGGTCTCAGACTCTCAGTGTATCTTCCAAATTAAGAATCAGCTAAATAATATTAGGAGTGCACTATGGTCAAGTGTAATTTTTGCTGATCCAGTATGGAGAGAGTTGGTTGCTAGTTCCTTACATGAAAAGGGGCAAACGTAAAATAGGCAAAGGCCATTTGGGACAAAATTCTTTTGGTAATTGTTGATTGATAATTCTGTGTTTAAGATTGGTTTACAGACTCAGTAACTTACTAACATACATTAAGTTCTAAATTTTGTGATAAATGCTTGTTAGCAGAATAGCATTTCTGTATCTATGATCCTCAGTTCTCTTGTATAAGCTGGATCGAAGACCCTAGGTCTTGGCTTATAATTGTGATGCTAGTTTGATGCATATTCATGTTACTATTGGATATGATTGCTGAGAGAATTCTGTGTCCAAATTTATTCTTTCATCTTTTATTTATTAATTTTTCCTCTGAAGTGAAGAATAACTTACTCTGGTTAAGAAATGGAGTATCTCTTCTGATATGCATTTAGTTGAGTATGTCTAAGCAGATATGTGAACTGTGTAGACTAATGATATTCTTATGAACTTGGGTGAATGAATTAGTTTGATGATGATTTATATGGTAAAAAAGACATTTGCTGAAGAACTATGATGATCCAAATGATGGGTCTGAATTGTTTTAAAGCTTATCTAAACACGCCCTTTATTGCGGACTCAACATAGGATTGCATTTATTCACGTGTTGTTCTTATCTCTTTGATTTGATATCATATTCCATATTATTATTATAAAGGAATATGGTATTTCCGTGTTGGGCATGATTATTAGTCATTGCTATGACTGCCAGTGTGCTTGCTTTTCTCATCTTTTCTTAATTACCAAGAGAATAGAATATTACAGAATAACGACTTCTCTGGTGGATGTGTGGCGTCAGTTAATCTGATTAGAGGTTAGATACGATGTATTAACGTATATGTTGATTTCTTTAAGAAAATTAATTTTAAATGTAATTACCAAACTAAAAACAATATATATTTTATTTAAAATTTCATAACATTTTTCTCTTAATTTTTTGCCTATTCATATTTCTATATATTATATAATTTGAAAAAAAAATTGAAACACTCAATCATTATAATATGAATTCAAATCTTTGTGAAAAAAGTAATCTGATGTTACGTAAGGAGAAATGTGTAGATTTCGATCTGGGTTTGGGCCAAGTTACTCTTTGTTATAATTACTAAAAAGAGCTTGATTGGAGTACTAAACAACTCTGTTTCTGGATGCTTCCTCACTCCTCAGGACTAGTTATCTATTGTCTCCGAAAATCCTAGGATTTGGTTGAAAAATGTTGTTAGGTGTAAATAAATTGTAGTTGGTAGATGCTGCAATATATTGGAGATTATGTGCGGCATTATCTATATATTGGTTTCATCTTTTTCTTTTTCTTTTAAATTTGAGGGCTTTTTTATTAAGGGTAAAATACCTTTACTGTCCCAAATTTTACTGCAATTCAAACTTTGTTTTGGTTCATGCCTATCTCTAAACTTTCAGTTGTGTTCATGCCTGCCCTTTTTGCTAACACCGTTAACTTGTTTGACGGAATTTGCTGACGTGGATGATGAATGTGTATTTTTTTGCCACATCATTGTCCATCTCACCTTTAATTTTGTACTTTTATTAAAAAAATTGAACCTAATCTAAATTAAAAAAAAAATTTAGGATAAAAGTTTGACTTTTTTTAATTTGGATTAGGTTAATTTTTTTTAAATAAAAGTAAAAAGTTAAATATGAGATGTAAAATGAGGTGGACAATGATGTGGCAAAAGAGATACACATTCATAGTCCACGTCAGCAAATTCCGTCAAGCAAGTTAACGGTGTTAGCAAAAAGGGCAGGCATGAACAAAATTGAAAGTTTGGGGTAGGTATGAACCAAAAAAAAGTTTGGGGGCAGGAAGTGTACTTACAATGTTTTCTAGGTTGAAATTAAGGATGATTTGGTAATGGGATAAGGTGATTTGAATGTTTAATCTAAACTCTTAATTAGATGTTTAAACAACTAATGGAGTAGGGCCCTAGCTAGGGCATACCATTCCGAATAATTAGTAGAGGATCCTTAAAGAATGCTCAATCAAAATTTCTTTTGGCCAGATCAATCAATTTGATTTTTCATGAAGAAAATGTTAACTGGCATGTTGATACAAATTAAAATAGAGTAAGCCCAAAATAAAGTCCGTGGCCCATTAGAAGCAGGGGATTGAGGCGATTTTGGAGCCCATTATTGGTGAAGGAGAGAAAACAATAGGTTAGAGGAGGCAACAGGATGGTTGTGCAGTGTGAAGAATTTGGATTAGGATTTGAGGAGTCATTAGGAAGAACATGAACATGCATTGCTTCTTTGTTATTTTAATCTTGATTTATCTCAGGAAAATACCATTTGAAGTCTTATTTTCCTTGTTGGTGATTACTTCTCTGTTATTTATTTTCTTTATCTTCATCTCACAACTGTACGTACCTCATTTTTCCTTGTTGAATTTGAGCATTTCTTTTACCAAATCTGTATCTGTTTTGTGAGTGAAACACATGTTGATATTAACTTTCATCCATCTTCTTAATTAATTAAATCGAATAAATCTAAATTGGAAAAAGCATGCATATATATTTTATAGGCTAAATTAAATCATTAATCTACTACAAGATAAAAATAAAAGAAATTAAAAACGAACGAAGCTTTGAACTTAATTACAAACACTTGTAGTCTCATGTGTAGTTCAGCGTTCAACACCCTATGCTATGATTGTGAAGATATTGGGAGACCAAAAACACTACAAACATACGATATGTGAGCTTTGAAGTTTGAATGTCTTTAGTTAAACATTAATTAGGTCCTTCCACACATGCATGACACAAGGTTCACAAGTAATGAAAAAAAAATCAAGATTATAATCTTCTTCTATCTTCTCCTATTCCAATAGAATGGTTCTTTCTCGAACTCTTTAATTAATTAATACATGTTTAAAATTTCCAATGTTGCTGAAATGAAATCATATTGAGACAGTGCCTTCCTTCTGATTTAACTTAAAAGTGAAATTCCGTGTTTTTCATTATATATATATATAAATTGCCGATTAATGTTATCTAAGCGATGACGTCATCATTGTACACTTTTAAACATTGTATTATAGATATATTAGCAAAAATGTAAAAAAGAAAATATACATGAATTTAGTCTTTTGACATGTAGAATGGCTCCAAAATATTTGGTATGGAATTCTAGATCGGATCATGGAAAAAGCAGTGCTACTGCTAGCTCTTGTGGCTTTGAATGAATTTTTGGTGTAAAGGTGATCAATTATATATGCAATGAGGAGCAGTTGGAGACTGATGCATCATTCAGAATTATATATAAATGAAAGCAGCAGCCATGCATATGTATCTGAGAATGGAGTATGTATGTATGTACAAGAAGAAAATGACAAAGTTGCTCTCGTTGATATGGGAAAATGTATGAGTGATTCAAATGTTATCAGAAGAGAAATCAGAAGCATATTCATAAATTCCTGGGTTGATTAAGGGCACAACTTGCATGCAACATTTTAAAATATTAAAGTGGGAGAAAATGCAGTCAATATAATTAACAAAGAGTTATATATATATTGAAGAACATTGACTCACATGGTAGAATGTGTTATATTTTATCTTTTTCCAATTGTTAGGGTTTCCAATATTGAAACCCTACTGTACTCTTCATGGACAAGCTGATCATAGTGCTGCTTCAAAGGCTGACTTTGCTATCTTGTACCTTGATACTATCGAAAATCTTTAAACCTTTGACCAATGGGTCAAAGCCCCAATTTTTAAAAAATTATATGAATTTTGTTAACTGTTGCTTTAAAATTCTCTACAGTCAATAATAGAATATTTAGATATTAAATTTTTTTGATGATTTTTTACCTAGTTTAAATCATTAATTAAATTCTTTCTTAAACAATAAAAAAAACTTTAAATAATATTTTTAGGACACTAGTTAAGTAGTATAACTCAAATTATATTTGTTGAATGGTAACGTATACAATGCAATTAATCAAAAGTATTATACATTTTCAAAAAAAGAAAAAAGATTAAATTTTGTCTAAAGTTATCCCAAGCTAGGTGGCTTTCTTTTGCATTGCCAGGTATCTTCCTTTCAGATTCTCAATACTTGATTAGCTATCCCAAGCATCTATATATAAGATCAACAAATCTAACCAAAATCTGCAAACTCTTCTATCTTGTACTTTATTTAGCATTCTATCTCTTGATCAAGAGCAATCAAACATCTGTTTCTGGTTTCTCTTTAATTAATTTGTAAGCAACAATTTGGTGTTCCTGATTGGCAAATTATGGGTAGGCCACCATGTTGTGATGAGATTGGTGTGAAGAGAGGACCATGGACACCTGAAGAAGATGAGAAGCTTCTGGATTATATCACCAAACATGGAAGTGGGAATTGGAAAACAGTTCCAAAGCATGCTGCTCTCAATAGGTGTGGCAAGAGCTGTAGGCTAAGATGGACAAATTATCTTAGGCCTGACATTAAGAGAGGAAAATTCACTCAAGAGGAAGAGCAATTGATCATCAACCTTCATTCTGTTCTTGGAAACAAGTAACTACATCTATTTAATTTCCTTTTATTTTCTTTAATTATTAGGGTAATTTCTTGCTTCCTATAATTAACTAATAATTGGTTTTAATTTTATGATTTTTTTAGGTGGTCAAAGATTGCAAGCCATCTTCCAGGAAGAACTGATAATGAGATAAAGAATCTGTGGAACACCCATTTAAGGAAGAAGCTCCTGCATATGGGTATTGACCCAGAAACCCATAAACCAAGAACTGACATCATGAACCTATCCCACTTGATAAACCCTTTGGCTCAATATTCAAATACTCTTGGCTTGCACACTCACTACTTAGCCCAAATCAATTTTTTGCAGAATCTTTTGCAGCTTATAAATGGAAATCCATTTATCAATAATAATAATAACCCTTTGGAAGCATATGTAAATGCTACAAATAATACCGCTCTCCAAAACACACAGCCTAATTTCTTGGGAGGCCAAGAACTTCTGTATGGAAGCCCTGCTTTATTCCCTTCATCAACACAAAGTGAATATTCCCAGCAAGATATTTCAAAATCATGGACAGATCAAGAAGATGAATCAAATGCTACACAATTAGTCTTTGATTTTGATAATAGTAGCAACATGACTACTTCTTCATCGCCAGAAATTAATCAAGCACAAAATTCAGCCATCTTCAATCAAGTGTCCACTGATCAGTCACCTTCCTCCTCCTCAATCTTTGATGCTTTGGAAAAGTTCTTGGAAGATGACACCATTAATTCCTGCTGGAATGAAGTTCTTGACAATTGATCGATGGATTGATTATTTAATTTGTTCATTCATAATGATTCTTTTATTATTATCTTTTTGGTTGTTAATTTATATTCCTTTAGAAATAAATGAAGTTCACAAATTTGTTTGAAGTGTACAAATTAAACAAGATATTTATGTGATTGATGATTGCAAATTGTCTAGTTTGATATTCAACATACTTTGTAATGACAGTACTGGAGAATTATTAGAATTTATCATATATCCAAATTCCAAACTTAAATAGATATTCTTCCTCGTCACTAGAAAAAGATGATTGGGTCATGGAAACATAATATTGTTACCGATTAAGATTTGAATATATAAAGCAAAGAAAATTACAGATTATTATCTTTTCAGGGAAAAGATTAAACTCCATCATCGAGTATATGTAAACCCAACTGTTTCCTTTTTTATTGATCCCTACTACATACTGTCTTGTTTATATAGGGAAAATGCATTATAATTAACTAATTTTTATTAATTTAGCTAACTAAATGGACATCTCTCCATATTACAGTCCATTTAGTCATGTCCATTTTTCATCCTCCCTAGTTAGAATATTCCTAATACATACATATGTATTTCGGGTATTCTATATTAAATAATTAAAGGGAATTGAAGAAAAGTAATAAAACGAAGATTTTGAAATAGCTGGGTGATGTGGAACTAAAGATGTGTATTTATACATTTAGAATTTTTTTAAAAAAATTAGAAGAAATAAAGAGATGAGAGATGAAAATATATATGCAAGGAGTACATATGGTTTGTTACATCATATACCAATCTTCTTTTCACAAGTATTTCTATTAAAAAAAACTTGTTTCAAAGCATAGCGGGGTACGTAAGTACAAATGTGAGCTGTTTTTCCAATAAAAATTCAAACCTTAGCTAGTTTACCACGTTGTAAAACTAAAACACCTCTATTTCATTAGAACCAACCGCAGTTATTGTCTTGATATTTCGTGTTCCATATATATTATATATGTTCATCATTTGACGTTATATTGATAATTGATATAAATGATGAATGACAATGCTGACCCAAGCCCAATTTTAACTTTCAGGGAAAAATATGCAGTTAACATTTACTGTAATATTTGTAGTACGTCTTTGACCCTGAATGGCTCACAAACATGTATCTGGAGAAGGAACTAATTTTTTTATAAGAAATTAAATTTGAATGAATTACTTTTTTGGGTGAAAAGGTGATCAACTATGCAACCAGGGTTTCAGGAGGAGCAGTTGGAGATTTCTGTATTATTTAAATAGGATTAATTATGTAAATGAAAGCAGCCACTGATATATACAACGTACGTAACTAATGATGTATTTGAGAATGGCATATGATCCAGAAAATGACAAAAGTTGATGACCTCAAATTAGGAGCAACCATCCTGCATTATATATGCAACATATCTAATTAGGATATTAACTAATTAATTAGTAGAGAAAATAAGTGAAAAGGATGAAGAATAAAGTGGTATGAAGTTCCCAATCAAGTTTTTAGATTTTTCAAATTCTTACTTTAATTTACAGGATATATATGAGATTGCAACACAATCAATGCTAAGTTATTTTTCTTGCTTTCATTACGGGATAAATTTTACTGCAATGCTCATTTTTGCCTTCAAATTTTTTTGGTTCATGTCGGATCTATTTTCAAATTTTCAGTTTTGTTTATGTTTATGGCAAAAAAATATTTTGTTCATGCCTGTCCTTTTTACTAACATCGTTTAACTTGCTTGACGAAATTTGCTGACATAGACAATGAATGTGTATTTCTTTTGTCACGTTATTGTCCACCTCATATTTAACTTTTTTAACTTTTATTAAAAAAAAAACCTAATCCAAATAAAAAAATATTTTAGGGTAAATGTTTATTTTGTTTTTTTATTTAAATTTGGATTAGGTTAATTTTTTTAATAAAAGTAAAAAAATTAAATGTGAGGTGAAAAATGAGGTGGCAAAAAATATACATATTCATCGTCCACGTTAGCAAATTCTGTTAAGCAAGTTAACGGTGGTAGCAAAAAAAGGCATGTATGAACAAAACTGAAAGCTTGAAGGTAAGCATAAACTAAAAAAGTTTGGGGACAAAAATAAATATTGCATCAAAATTTTGGGGATAACAAAGGTACTTTACCCTTCACTTAATTTAATTAGTCTCTATACATATATTGAAAAATTGTAATGATGATGAGTTTCTTTAGTTTTTTAAATTTTTTCTTTGTTCAATTGCATATACGTACTGGTACCCTCATATTAATGTTGTTAGAAATGAATTGGATAAAAATTCAAACAAATATTTGGTTTATAGTTTGATTGATTTAACCGATCGAATCGAATAATATAATAAATAATAAATAATAATTATTCTTAATATATAAATATCAATTTCAAGCGTAAAAGATAACCACGATCAACACTAATTGATTTAAAATTATTTGAGTATTGCCTCTCATTTTATATTATACAAAATCCATGGATGAATTGTATAGTATCTTATCTCTCTTAGTCACATGCGACATGTCAAGTCAATTAAGTTGACAAACCAATTAATTAGCTATGGATAAGCAAAATTTAACAGCATTATATTCACTTTATTCATAACTAGATCATATAAGTACGTATAGGTATAGCCAACCCTATACGATCATGGGTAAGGCTGACTTTGCAATGTTATATGTCTCGATCTTATAAAAATAAAATCATTCCATTGTTGACCATTATATGGGTCAAAGCAACAATATTTATTTCCCATAACTCATTAAAATAGAATCTATTAAGTGGTATACCCTGCCTTCAGAATTTATGCCCTAAAATTTAGCTTCTACTTATACGACACATACTACCTAATCCAAATCTATTCATAAAGCATTATTTTTTTATGCCCTAACAAATTAAAAGGCCATAGTAGTTATCCGACCCTAGGTTGCTTCTTTCACATTTCCTGGTGTTTTCCTTTTGGATTCTCAAGTAACAAAAAAAGAAAAAACATTGACTTTAATTCATTACTTAGTTTGAATTGAGATATATATATATATAACCTTACCTCACAAACGCCTATAAAACCAACAAGTATATATCAGCAAATTTAAGCATGCTTTGTTTCTGGTAGCTTAGCTTTAATTTATCTCTGATCTTTATAAGACACATAACTTTTATCTGTTCTTCAGTACTTGTTTGTATTGTTACATTTTGTTGTGCCAATTAAGCTTTGCATTAATTATATTATGGGTAGACCACCATGTTGTGAGGAGATTGGTGTGAAGAAAGGACCATGGAGTCCTGAAGAAGATGAGAAGCTTATTGATTATATCACCAAACATGGAAGTGGGAATTGGAAAAGAGTGCCAAAGCATGCTGGTCTCAATAGGTGTGGCAAAAGCTGCAGGCTAAGGTGGACCAATTACCTTAGGTCTGACATTAAGAGAGGCAGCTTCACTCAAGAAGAGGAGCAATTGATCATCAATCTTCATTCTGTTCTTGGAAACAAGTAAGTACTGCATACATCTATAATTTCTTTAATTACATCCAATTATATATTCTCAAATCTCAATAATCTAATTTCTTCCTACCTATAATTGACTCTAGTTTGTTTTAATTTTATGATTGTTACATTGTAGGTGGTCAAAGATAGCAACCCATCTTCCAGGAAGAACTGATAATGAGATAAAGAACTTATGGAACACCCAAATTAGAAAGAAGTTACTCCAAATGGGTATTGACCCAGAATCCCACAGCCCAAGAACCGATTTGAAACACCTCATGAATCTCTCACAATTGCTTGCCATCTCAAATAATAATAATAATAATAACTTGATGCATATGAGCCCATGGGCCCACTCAGGTCTGGGCCTACAACAACTAGATGTGGCTCATCAATTGGCCCAACAAATGCAGGTATTGAATAATGTTTTGCAGCTAATAAATGGGAATAGTCTTTCTCTCTTGCCAAATATTCAAAGCCTCATCAATAACCCTTTGGATGAATTTGTAAATGCTACAAATACAAACACTACTCTCTTCACCAACGAAGTGCCTTTCTTGGGAGGCCAAGAAATATATGGAAACCCTAATTTGGTCCTTCCAGCACAAAGTGATGATTCCAAATCATGGACAGAATCAGAAAAACAAATTGGTGCAATATCATCTTCTTCAGGAAGTGACTTGTGCAACCAAACAGATCAAGTGTCCACCCACTCTCCTAATTCATCCTCAATCTTCCATCCATGGGAGAAGCTGTTGGAAGATGATGATGACACCAGCGATTCCTTCTGGAAAGATATTCTAGAGTACGTTCTGAATATATTCTGATATTTCCATTCTTTTTTTAAAAAAATTTAAATTTTGCAAAAAAAAGAAAAAGAAAAAAAAAACTGTTTTGTTCTGTTAAGTGCTTACAAGTAGATTGCATGTTTTTGAGGATTTTAATGTCTTAATTAATTTCTTCTTCCTTGATTTGCAGCTTGACATCCACTTCTGAATCGTGGTAAGATCGAGGAGATGATGATGAAGACTATACACAAGGAATAACAAATTAAATTACAATACATATTCTTTTATTTATTTATTTATTTATTTTCATGTTTTATTCTTTTGATTCGTTTAAAGTTGAAGGTCACTGATACAAATTATTTGGGCTGAGATTGATAAGTTGTTATTGTATTTGTTGGCAATTATTAGAATGATTAAGTTGTTAGAGTTTTTTTTTTAACGTTTCATCAGCCAAGCCAAGAAGCACTTTGTGCAATCTATTTTGTATATTCTTTCTTTACTCAGATTAAATACGGCTTTTCAAACTGTACTATCCATCTTCTGTAATTATAATTAACACGGTTTCGTTCATTTTAATTTTCCCAAAATAACATATAATATGCAATGTAAGTGAAGAATTGAAAATGTCACAATAAAACGATATTATAAGCGTGATGACTGGAATAAAATTTGGAATCAGACACCATATCTTTACCAATCAACGTTTCAAGTTTCAGGAAATCTAAACATTGTACCAACTCTAAAAAATGATGCATCAACATTTTTGAAAAAAAAGAAAAGAAACGGGAAATGGCAAAAAGTGAAAATAAAAAAATTGACAAAAAAATGAAATGAAAGAAGATAACGAAAAATTAAAATTAAAGTGTAACTACTTTCATACCATAAAAAGGAGAATAAAGAGAGGGGAGGAGTAGTGATACGAGTACAAGTCTATTAGGAAAATCACATTTTAAAAGTTAATTGTTAGAGTTATGATGTTCAAAGTCTTATATAAGGCCTTTTCTTGAAGACAACTTCTTCGATATAAGAGTAGTATTATTACCATATCTTTTGACAAAAGTCGACGTCTACAACACCTCACTTTCTTTCAACACTAGTCTATTAATTCTTTTATACTTTTTAGCGGCTCCATTCAACTTTTCAACGCAACCTATAGAGTTCATGCTTTAATTAATATAGCTGGTTGCTCCCCTTCTATGTTGGTGAGCTCCCAATAAAAGCACTAATATAACGATAAGAGCACAAGTCGTCTTTTGGAGAATCACACATTTTAAAAGTTAATTGTTAAAATTGGAGAGCCAAAAACTTTTATATAAGGCCGGCAATTCCTTAAAAATAAGATAAACAAAATAATCTCTTAAAATAAATAAATAATTCATATATATATATATATATATAAAATTAACAAACACCTGAAGATTTGAATATAAAAGTCAATCACTACAATTTTAAAAGAGGAGATATATAATATATCATCATTCACCAAAATAAATTTGTTTTAATTAAAAAGAAAAAGAGAATATTTTGTATGTAACAAAGATGGTTAATGTATTACAAATAAAAGTTTAAGCAGATGATATATTATATAGACATAATTGAGGGGATAAATTAAATATGATTCCCAACTTTACAAATTCACTTGTAACTATAAAAGGAGAAGCTCTAATTTTTAATTTATCTTCTACGTACATTTTAAAACGGTTTTTTGCTACAACTAGCTAGTCTGAAGTAGCTTATTCTTAAAAGTAACTTGATCAAACACTTTCATGATTTCAAATAAAAATTTTTTGAAAAATAAAAATATTGTATTTTTCTAAAAACTTGATCAAATATGGGAAAGAATATGTATGGTAGAACGAGAGTAGTGCTCAAAATTAGTTTTTTATTCGTTATTTGTTAATATTAATAAAAAATTGATCTCTAACTCATTTAAAGTAAGTAGATCACTATTAATATTAATCTCTATTAATATTGACAAATAACATAAAATAAATAAAAAAACTACAATCTAATAGTAGTACTAAACTTTTATTAGTCTAGCAAAAAGATTCCCCCCCCCCCCCCCCCACACACACATACATTCTCGTGATATTAATTAAGGACTAAACTGAGGTAAAGTTACTTAGGTGCTTGCTATAAAGTTCACCAATATAATTGAAACATGTGGCAAAAATTTTTTGTATAACCAATCATGGTAGAAAGAGAAAATGAATAGCAATAAATTACATAACCAATCAAATTGGAGAGAGAATATAAATAAGGTTTATGATTGGTGAACTTTATAGCAAGCACCTAAGCAACTTTACCTTAGTTTTTTTCATTAATTAATTAGGTCAAACCTGATAATAAAACTATTAATTAACTAGAATATATTACGGTTTGAAGAATCTTAAAGTTAAAACACATACAAGGGGAAAAAAACAAAAACAAAACAAAACTGATGTTTTAAAGCAGTGAAACTTTTACTAAACGATTTTTTCATGCATAAATTAGGGCGCACTTTAATTTACTTATTCTCCAAGTTCTTACAGTAGTAAGAGACAAAAAGTGTATCTGTTCAAAAAAAAAAGAGACAAAAAGTGTAGGACAGTTCGTTTTCTTATTTTGACGAGGAAACCAAGTTTGGTAAATAAAATGAACATTCCTTCTATTTTTTATTATTATTTTTTCTGGTTGGTATCCAAATGGACGTTAAAAAAAAAGAAGTAAACCAGGTTCAAATTCATATTTTATAATTGACAAATGAAAGCTTGGTATCATCATGCATGGTCACAACTCACAACTACTTTGGACTCCATATATATAATTAAAGCACGAGCTGTTTAATATAATTGAGAGGTCAAAACTCAAAACCAAACTGAGATTCTATAAAATATTGAAATGTCAAAATTTTGATTTAAATTTCGGTAAAACGTTCTCTACACGTTGAGTTTGGTGAATGTTTGGTTGTAGACTGTAGTAATATATTGAATTGATGAGGAATATCAAAGGCTTAAATATATTATATTTTGACCAGATTTTAATTATGCGTTATTTTAGTACAACTATTAATTAATTATACTAGTGTGTTTACCGATCCAGAAAATTTTGGACAAAATTCTAAAGTGTATTTTGTTTTCAATATTTGATTATTTTCCCTAAAAATATAACTAATTAAGTACATATATATATGGTTTGTTTAAGGACTATATCGAATTCCTATTAATTATTTTCTCATCGTCAATGCCCAATGGTCATCACCAAATTTGTCATTTTCTTGTTATACGTACGCCATTATATTCATTCTCTCAAATGTACTAATGTTATGAATTATATAATGGCTGCTTTCATGCATTATATTTATATAATTGCCAATATATAATGCACTATGTAACTGCCCTCTATGTCCTCATTGCATAGATCATCATCACCTTTCTTTTCATTTTCACCAAATAAATTCATTCAAATTCCTTAAAATTAGTAATTCATGTGAAGAGAGTTCCCTACGTACCAAATAATATTTTGGAGTCATTCCAATTATAAAAGTATTTAAGTGCATGCCTTATATTATTTGTGTGTATTCACAATAATATGACTCATATATTTATTTATATATTATTTGGACCCTTCAATCTAAAAAATAAAAAAATAAAAAAATAAAAATTATTAATTGATGCCCAAATAAAATAGTGCAAAAACATTAGCACCTTAGTATTTCTCTACTAGTCTACAAAAAAAAGCTAAAGTACTATTTTGGTCCTCAATGTTTGCATGAAGTTTAATGTTGGTCCTCAATGTTTCAAAAGTTTAATGTTGGTCCTCAATGTTTTTTTTTAGGTCGATTTTGGTCCTCGAGCATAACACGATTAACTTTTTGCCGTTAAATGATGACGTGACATGCTTATATGGCACACCCTCTCTCCTACATGTCATATTTTAATGATATGGCATGACACATCACTGCCACGTCACCCCAGATGATGATGATAATGATGCTGATGAAGGAGAGAAGACGATGATGTGGCAATCTGGGGTGACGTGGCAGTGATGTGTCATGCCATATCATTAAAATATGACATGTAGGAGAGAGAGTGTGCATATAAGCATGTCACGTCATCATTTAACGGCAAAAAGTTAACGGTGTTACACTCGAAGACTAAAATCGACCCAAAAAAAACTTTGAGGACCAACATTAAACTTTTGAAACATTGAGGACCAACATTAAACTTCATGCAAACATTGAGGACCAAAATAGTACTTTAGCCAAAAAAAAAGTATTTCTCTTATTTTTTTTAAGCAAGTTTTAAAGGCTTAAGCAATCTCATGTCTCGATGGTATCGAAATTCTTTCAACTTTTGACCAAAGGGTCAATTGGTGGTGGATCTAAAGTCACAATTATTTTCCTATAGGATATGGAGGATTTTGTTTTTTTTTAAAAAAAAAACCAACTACCATAAATTTTAATATAATGTAGGATTTTTGTCCATAATTATGTTTACCCTAGGATGTTGCTTATTTTGTTCATGCGCATATATATATATATATATATATATATATATATATATATAGTTGACCACTTGATCACCTCTTCAAAATTTTCTGGCTCCTTTTATTAATTAAGGTCAAACACTAGAATAATTAGTTAATTTTTATTTTTATTTTACCAAAACAACACAGAATATAATATATTTCTAGTCAATATATAAACATTTGATATCCTCAATTCAATACTACGACCAAAATTCACCAAACGCTCCATCTGTAGTAGTAGCGTTTTACTTAAAATAAAAAAATTTGACATTTCTATATTTTATAGAATCTCAGTTTGATTATATATATATATATATATATATCTGTGTGTGTGTGTGTTCAATTAAAGTGGATCGATCGAGTGGATTCATGTGACACATGACGATCAATATTTAATTTGTCAGTTATAAAATATATGAAGATTATGGGAAATTAAATGGCACTGTGTAGTTTTTGAACTTCTCATATATTGAAAATTGATAACATTTCATTTTCTGAAAACTAAGTTAATCTATGGAACATTTGGTATAATGTCATTTTAGATAACATGGTATTTTGCATATCATAGTATAAAATGGTGTTATATCAGATGTCATGTTATTTTTTATACTCTTATTTGGTATGGTGTTTTACATCACAATGATATAAAATGTAAGTATTTCGTATAAAATAGTGTCATTTAAGATATCATGTCATTTATTTTTGTATCTTTCAAATTTATCCTTATAAATTTAAGTAAATTAACTATCATATTTATTCTATGATTATTTTTAAAATTTCATAATAATTTTAAATTAGGAAAACCATCAACAATTAAATATTTTAATTAATCATATAGTTTAATATAACTAAAAATAAAAATTATTTAAATATGTAACAAAATAATTTAAATAAGCGTGAGAAAATGTGGTGTATTAATAATTTGCGGCATTTGCACACCTATATACCTAAAAAAAAGTTAAACACAAATTTAGCAACTTTTCAAAAGTATCTACAGATCTATACCATTTTTACTGTGCACTCCCAAAAACGACATCTGTAAGGGCGTTTTGTTGATTTTTTTACCAAAAAAACCCCCTCACTGAGGGCGTTTTTATCTGAGGGCGTTTTGTTGATTTTTTTACCAGAAAAACGCCATCACTGAGGGCGTTTTTCTGGTAAAAAAATCAACAAAACGTCCTCACGGATGGTGTTTTTGGGGGTGCACAGTAAAAGTGATATAGATCTATAGATACTTTTGAAAAGTTGCTGAATTTGTGTAGAAGTTTTATTTTTGGTATATAAAACTGCAAAAACCAATAATTTATGTTAAAAAATATTAGATATATATAAATATAATAAGGATAAAATTGATAAAGTAAAAGAAAGTTCTTCTACTCAAGGGTGTCATCTCATATGACATACAATATTTTTGGTGCCGTGAGATGACACCCTTTTTGATGTCATGTAATGATACTGTATTATCTTAGATAACACTGTATTATCACATGACATCATAACAAACGGTGTCATCCAAAATAATATGTTATTTTATATAACACCTTCGTAATGACACCGTACCTGTCTTCTTTTCCATCTTCTCCCCGGCCTCCCCTCTCTCTTTCAATCTATTTATTTTCCATTTCTTTTCCCCTCCCCTCTCTCTTTCAATATCTTTATTTTCCATTTTTTATCCTATTAAGTTGTTTTTATTAATTTGAAGTTTCAAAAAATAGTATTATTTTTAACAATTTATATTTTGACGCCACTAATTGTTACATTAATATATTTCTTTCAACAATTAAATTTTGATAGATAAAATATTATTGTTAAAAAAAGTAGTTAATATATATAATTAATTTTTATGGTCAATTATTGATAATATCATTTTTAACAACACTTTTTTCGATGATGCCCATAAAAAATTACATTCGAAGAAATTGAAGTATTATCCATAATAATTAATAGGTGAAAATATTATTATTTTTTTAACAATTTTTTTTACGGTCAAAATTTAATTATAAAAAAAATACATTCTTATGTTATATATATAGTATTATTGTTATATTCTAATTGCAAATTTGCAACAAGTAAAAACTAAACACATTTATCGTTAATTAATCCCATAGAAATATAGGATAACGCGAGAAGAGAGATAGGATACAATTATTCGTTGTAATTACATGTTTTATTTCAAAATAATAATAAAAAGAAATCCAATGAGCTGATAAATTACAATTTGTGACATCAAATTTCAGACGAATCTAAACAATAAATTAAACAAAAGAATAAAGATGAATGGGAAAAAAAAAAAAGAATCAACGTATATTGTAATATTCGTTAATTAATATATCTAGTCCTTGATCTCCTTGAAAAGACTCTGACTTAATCCTCCACCAAGAAACGGCGGGGCGATGTAGAATCGGATGTCAAGCTGCAAATTAATTATAAGGAAGAAATTAATTAAGATCCTCAAATACATAGTAATTAGCTGTAAGAATATATATATATATATATATATATATGCAAATGCAATCATTTAAATTGGAAAGAAAAGGAAGAGAGAATATGAGAACATACTCTAGAATTTCTTTCCAGAAGGAATCGCTTGCGTCATCATCTTCCAACAGCTTCTCCCATGGATCAAAGGTTGATGATGAATTATGTGAGTGGCTGGGTATTTGGTTGTTGAACATGTCGCTTCCTGAAGAATTAGAAGATGAAGGAATTGGGGCTTTTGCTTCAGTTTCTAATGATTTGGAAACATCACTCTGTGCTGGAAGGACCAAACTAGGGTTTCCATATGTTTCTTCGCCTCTCAAGAAAGGCTCGAGGCTAGTGTTTGTATTTATACCATTTACAAATGCATCCAAAGGGTTATTGATGAGGCTTTGAATATTTGGCAAGAGAGAAAGACTATTCCCATTTATTAGCTGCAAAACATTATTCAATACCTGCATTTGTTGGGCCAATAATTGATGAGCCACATCTGGTTGTTGTAGGCCCAGACCTGAGTGGGCCCATGGGCTCATATGCATCAAGTTATTATTATTATTATTATTTGAGATGGCAAGCAATTGTGAGAGATTCATGAGGTGTTTCAAATCGGTTCTTGGGCTGTGGGTTTCTGGGTCAATACCCATTTGGAGTAATTTCTTTCTAATTTGGGTGTTCCATAAGTTCTTTATCTCATTATCAGTTCTCCCTGGAAGATGGGTTGCTATCTTTGACCACCTACAACGTAACAATCATAAAATTAAAACAAACTATTAGTTAATTATAGATAAGAAGAAATTAGATTATTGAGATTTGAGAATATATAATTGGATCTAATTAAAGAAATTATAGATGATGTAGTACTCTACTACTTACTTGTTTCCAAGAACAGAATGAAGATTGATGATCAATTGCTCCTCTTCTTGAGTGAAGCTGCCTCTCTTAATATCAGACCTAAGGTAATTGGTCCACCTTAGCCTGCAGCTTTTGCCACACCTATTGAGACCAGCATGCTTTGGAACTGTTTTCCAATTCCCACTTCCATGTTTGGTGATATAATCCAGAAGCTTCTCATCTTCTTCAGGACTCCATGGTCCTTTCTTCACACCAATCTCATCACAACATGGTGGCCTACCCATAATATAATTAATGCAAATTAAGCTAATTGGCACAACACAGAAGTTCCAAGGAGGACAAAGAATGACAGATATAGCAAATGTTCTCTCCCAAGAGAAAGCTATTAATCAAGGTACAAGGAAAAAAGCTTAGCAGAATTTGGTGTGAGATATGCTGTAATTTATAGCTGCCTGGGATATATATATATATATATATATATATAAAGAGATTCAAATATGGGTCAATGTATGTCTCCCTTTTTTTTAAAAAAAATATTCACTACTTTTGAAGTAGTAGTGAGAATCCGAAAGGAAAATGCTGGGCAATGTAAAAGAAGCAACCTATATGGATGATTTTAGAATTTTGTTATATGCCGCAGCTTGTTATTATTTATTTGGATTAGGTATAGCAAGTGATTTATGAGTAGAAGGCAAGTTCCTAATTTAATTTTTAAGAGTATATATATAATGTTTGAAAAATATACAAAAGTCTACATTATTCTAATTTCCATTTAATTAATTATAAGAACTTCTTTTTTTGTGGCTTGGTCAACAATATAGTTGAAAGATTTCATACGAAGAACAAGATATAACTAGATTTGTAAATTCAGCCTCTGAAGCGGCACTGACCGGCATGCCCCTGAAAAACCTAGGCTAGGGTTAGCTAAACTGATATCTCATACAAAATTTGAAACCCCCCAACTGTTGAAAAACTAATATATATATATATATATATATACTTTCTACCATGTGAAATATATGTGAACATGAGAGATAATAAGTGTCACATTTAAAAGAACAAGATATTCAATGAAATACTTAAAGAATTTGATTCATCTCCTTTAAAAACTAACTCGGTAAGTTATTTGAGTTTCAAGAAGAAGTTGTATCGTGCAAGATATCACTGCCTATTGACACAAATTTTGGGGTCTGCATATTGTCATCAATATAGTCATGGATCAACTTAATTAATTTGTCATTTACTTGTTGTACGCCATTCTCAGAATAAAAGTTCAATAGTACCGTACCACTGAACTTCAGTGCATCCCTCCAATTATGTAGTGCCATTTGTTAATATTAATAAGAACTCACATTAATTAGGGCCCACCTTGAATGGTTTAGGGACCAACTAATTGGAGGGATGTACTGAAGTTCAGTACTACCATACCACTGAACATCTACTCCTTAGATACAATGTTAAAAGTGGCTGCTAATTCCATTTATATAGTTTTTAATGATGCAGCAGTCTCCAACTGCTCCTCAATTAATGCCCTCATCGCATAGCACCTTTTCACCAAAATTTCGTTTTTTCTTTATTTCTCTCTTGGGATGCCAAAAGATCAGTTTCACGGTCAAAGACCAGAATTTAACCTTTTCTATAAAATAATACAATAGTTAAAATTGTATATTTCACAATGTGATTAATTGATTACATATACGATGGAACACAGAATTTTACCTCATTAAAAAATGAATTAATTTGTTAATATCTCTTGCTATAGCTAGTTGTTATTATGGGAGCTTATTTTTGGTATTCTTGTGTAGCATATTGAGTATTTGGATGGTGCTATTTCTGTTTATATATTATACTATATATATTATTGCACATTAATATATTTGATAAATCATTTGATTCATTTTACGGATGATGGTTCACTTAGGTGAATACTAGGAGTTTACGTATATTGAATATAGAAATCAAAATATATAAGAATAATCGGTGAGAAAGATCATGCCTGAATAAGTTCATTGGAGTATAATTGAGGACAATGAAGACCGTAAGAGATCATGCACACAGAGAGACAGAGATCAGAGTTGCAAGAACAAGAAGTTTCTTAATTAGGGTTTTAAAATAATGTCAAATTGCTTGAGTGTACATGGCTATTAATTAAATGTTGGGGGCATATTTATAAGTTTTGGGTCACGAATAAGAGTCATGTGTAAGCCCTGGTGTCTTTGAAGTCATCTGCACAAACAATAAAACTTAAGCAAGTCTAATTCCTGATGAGTAATCACACGCCGTTAGTTTAACCGATATCAATATTTAATTTGTTTCTTTTTGTTAAAGCAATATATATATATATATATATATATATATATATATATATATATATATATATATAATTTAATTTTACATTATATTATATATACACAATAATTATTTATCATCCATGGAAGGAGTTAGAAGTTAGAAGATTTGGCAATGTTCGATCTATATGGAAAGGAACTGTGTGCCGCACCTTGAAATTAATCAAAACAACTTCCAATACTGTCATACGGGCATCCTTTCATTTACCCAAACAACCAAAAATCATCTTAGGATTTAGGCCTTAGGGTTTGGATTAAAATTGATACAATACGCAAATAAATTCTATTCTAATACACCGTCTTAGGATTTAATACAAATTAAATTGATATATTTCGAAAGTTTGGCACAAAACTGATAACAACAAAGGTTTAAGAATTAAATTAAAAATTAATATAAAATTTAGGGACAATAAAATGTATTTTTGCTAAAATATTTTGAAAAAACTATCTATATGATGAAGAATTCAGTTGTTAACTTCGTCATAGATTTGTAACTTAATTTGTCATATGGCAATATCCATTATTGTAAATATGCAACATTACATTATCAGAGGCTTGCATATATATATATATATATATATATATATATATATATATATATATATATATATATATTAATTTTAAATTATAACTATCATAGCTTAAAATTTAGATTTTAAGTAACTAGCTTGTAAAAGATGATAAATTTGTATCATAAATCGTAAGAGTTTATCTATAATAGAATTGTACGAATTTACCCCCCCTCTCTATATATATATACTATTATACCTTAGTTATATAAAAAATTAAACATCACCTAATATCCATAATTCAATATATAATTATCAGCTCAATAATTATTCATAAGCACACAATTAAACCAAAGAAATACAATTATATTTTCAACTAAATTCATCAAATTCATTTGATTCATTTTCACCACTATTATCATTAGTTTATTACCACTTGGTACTTCATTTATAATCTAAACTCAAATATATACATTATTTGAAGTACTACTAATTTGGACATCATAAATATAAAAAACTGAAAAGAATATAATGGGAAGGGAATGAGTGATGTGGTGTAAGAGAGTCTAGGTCTAAACATAAGTTTTTAGAAAACATGTGAGTTTTTCTTTGGGTTAGGACGGGTTATGAATATCAATATAAACATGTCGATTTTTTAATAAAAAAAACTCCAAACGAAGCTTTAGCATTTTTTTAGGTGAAATCGTAGAACCGTTAGTAAAATTGAAATTTCGTGAAATTTTACAAGATTTTACCAATTTTACTGCGATTTTGCACTCATACAATTTTTTCGAGATTTAACGAAATTTAAAGATGTAAAATTGTAAGATTTTAATATTTAAATATAAATTAACAACTATAATGGTACCTATTATTCCTATTTTCTCTATCTCATCTCATCACATTACATACTTATTGATATATTTTTGGTTATAAATTCTGTTAGAAAAATATTGTCTAATAAATTTTCGTAAATTTGGGTGGAAATTTGAATTAGAAAGGGCTTTTTTTTAGTAAACTATTATTTTAGTATATATTGGAACAATATAATAGACTTTGTCTTAAATTAAATCATGGAAAAGATAATATCCACAATTTTGTCCTCCGAACTCCGTAAAATAAAAAATTAGTTCCTTATTTGGCTTCGTTACTAATTAATACATATATAGTATCCAAATAATTTTATTATTATAAGCCAAAATAATAAGTGGTATTAGTAACTAACAAACCCACACAAAAGCAAATGCTGATATGCCCAACGAGACCTCCACTTTTTTTATTTTGTTTGATGAACATTATTTGTTTATAACATATAATTGAAATTTTTAATATTTTAAAGACTGATTGAAATAATGTTTATTTTGCGGAGAAAAAAAATAATATACTTTTTTTTATAAAATGAAAATAATTGCTTCTCTGTCTCTCTCTCATTTTGGTTGTAAGGTGAGGTGAGTACCGAGTGGACGTGGCTATTTTAATGCCACAACCAAACCATTGATGATTCATGGTAAAAAAAAAAAAAAAAAAAAAAACCATTGACGATCACGTGACTTGCACATGCCATTTTTGGTCCAGAAATTTCTTATTTACTATTTCAGAATTTTGTTTACTATTGTCTTTTGAGGATTGCATGAAGCCAATGTAGCGAAGATAAATTTAAATATAATTTTTTTTTTTAAAAAAAAAGAAGACCAATTTCGTATAATTTTCTCTTACACAACACTGGTTGCTATAGGTTTGATTGTACAGCCCACTCAATACATGGGAATTAATGGGAATCAAGAACCAAACCAGAATACCCCCATTTAATTTTTCGTTTTTTTCAGCATTTCACAATATTATTGAGATACGATCTCTCCAATAATCCACATATCATTAAAACTACAAAATTAGTGTATAAAATTCATGGGAATATAATATTTTGTTATTGCGATGCTTTCTGTTGTTGAAGATTGACCAATTTAAAGTATGCTCCATTTGTGTTTTGTATTAGACTTGAATGAGTGCCTTGTTCTACAATCTTGCCATCTTGCAAAACTGAGATTTCATCTGCATTTCTTATAGTGGATAGCCTATGTGCCACCATCACTGTGGTTCTATTCTGCATTAACCTGTCCAGTGCTTGTTGAACCACACGCTCTGATTCCACATCCAGTGCACTTGTGGCTTCATCAAGAAGCAAGATTTCTGGGTTCTTCAGTATGGCTCTGGCTATGGCTACCCTTTGTCTTTGTCCTCCAGATAGTTGAACTCCTCTCTCTCCCACTTTTGTGGAGTACCCATCTGGAAGACCACTTATGAAGCTGTGTGCATTCGCAAGCTTCGCTGCTTCTATCACTTCTGATTCACACCCTCCTTCTTTTCCATACAGAATGTTTTCATATATTGAAGTTGCAAACAGAGCTGGCTCTTGTTGCACAAAACCTATGTGTTTCCTCAGTGACTTCAGATTCACTTTCCTTATATCTTTTCCTGTAACAATTTCATATAATAATAATTAAAACTTACATACAGGAAATGTGTATCTATTGATTCTATTATCACAAGTGATGAATGAAATAGTTAAACATCATACCATCAATCATGACCTTCCCTGAAGTTGGATCATAAAACCTGAGTATAAGTGAGATGACAGAGCTTTTACCAGAACCACTTTGGCCCACTAAAGCAACACTTGTTCCTGAAGGCACTCTGAGAGTGAAATCCTTAAAAATGACCACATCTGGCCTAGAAGGGTAGCTGAAATCAATACGCTTAAGCTCAATACTTCCCTCCACACTCTTTAGCTCTTCTCCACTATCACTCACTACTCCTGACTTTCGATCCAACACATCAAACACCGATGCCACCATTTGGTTCCCTTTTAGAATGTCTGGAGCCAGAGCCAATGTCTCCCCCATACCCAATGCTGTCACTATTAAAACCATAAATGACTTCATTATTGACTTAAAGCTCGCTAGGTCCTTTTCCATCAACACAGAACCATACCTGCACAAATCCCATTCATTTAATGAATCAAACAGCCTAGTGTAGTGAGGTTTCATTCAATTCAATTCAATTCCATTAATTACCTACCACAAAGCAAGCCCATAAGACGAGAAAATAAAGAACTGGGAAATGCCATAGAATAGGCCTGCAATTTGGCCCCTTTTGAATGAACGCTTGGAAGGATCAACGAGCTCGTTCGCATAAAGTTCAATCACTTTTTCTTCCGAACAAAATGCAGCAACAGTTCGTATGTTACTCACAGCCTCCCCTGCTAGCATGTTGGCCTTTTGATATGCTTTGCTCAAGTTCCCTCCATATCCTTGCATGAAAAGTTTCTGAATCAAATGGAATATATAGAAGCATTTAGTTCATTAGTTGAAATTTGATACACACATGCGTGATAGTTAATTGAAATTTGGACAAGAAGACAACCTCACTAATGTGACCACTTATGACCAAAGGATATGTGGCCAACACAACAAGTGTTATCCTCCAGTTCAAGAGGAAAGCAATAATAAATGAAGCAACAACCAGACCGATATTCTGTAAGAGAATTGTTGAGCGATCAACAACTATAGTTCGTAACAAAGTTGCATCAGTCTCTAGTTGTGACGAAAGCGAAGAACTTGTGTTGTTTATATCATCAAACCACCCAATTTCATTCTTCAAAATAGCTGCATCCATCCACCCAGATGAAGGAACAAAACAAGTTACACACAAGAATACAATTCTATTAGTATGTATTAAGCTCTTCTAATAATTATAAAATTACCAGAAAACATCAATTCTCTAACGCGAAGAGTAAGTCGTTCGCCCATGATTCCAAAAGAAAGGTGTTCAATGGCATGGACGATGACAGTTATAACAGCTCCACCGCAGAAAAGGAAAGCAACTTTATTTATCTCATGACGGGTTGTATCCCAGCCCATGTAATAGGATACAAGAGCGTGAGAGATTCCAAGAGCAAAAAGTGGCATTTGGGCTCCAGCAATAAATGCACAAAACGTCCCAGAAACCCCGTAATACCAGTCAGCTCCAACCATGGAATATAACCTTCTTGCAGAAACATGTCTTGACTTCCCACCGTTTTCCGCTTCTTCAGCACCAACACGACCAAGGGATTCTTTATCTGATCGAAAACTACCACCAACGCTTGTTGTTGTTGTACGACTTAGTTCTCTCGAGTACCTCACACTACCATCATAAAAAAAAAATTCACTATTTAATTCTTGAAAGATGAAAATATCAAATTTAGTTTATCAGAACAGAAATTTTTCAAGGACTAAATTAAAAAAAATATCTTTCAAAAATTAAATTTGAGACAAATTGCATCTTATCTCTAAGTAGAGGTGTCAAAACGGGCCGGCCGGCCCTAGCTCATTTTGGGCCCTAATTATTTAGAGCCGGGTCGGGCCAACCCGTTTTCAAAACGAGCCTAATTTTTTTTAACCCGGCTCGGTCCTTTTAGGGCCTAGGGCCGAGCCAGACTAGCCTTTTTTTTCTTTTTTTTTTAAAAATTAGTATTTTAATAATAATTATTATTAAGATGTGTTTTATTTTATTTTTATTATTTTGTAAAATAATTAATACGAAAATTAAATGTTAAATATTATATAAAAGTGTATGCTAAAAATGTTTTTTAGAATATTTTTTTTTTGATTGGAAAAGAAGAAGCTACACAAAGCTAAGCAGCCACACGCCTGGGCAAACACAGGCCTCTAAGGTCATCCTGTACAATCAAGCTACAACAATTATGAACCTCCTCCCAAAAATGAACCCCAAAATCAAGGCTATGAGACAAATTAGCAAGGCTATCTGCTGTCCTATTACTTTCTCTATAACAATGGGAAAGACGAACATCCCAATTCCTAGCTAACATATTCCTAATTTCAGAGATGATGGGAGCATAGGGATGGGACCTGTCAACACCATTTTTGACAAGATTGACAGCAAGAAGAGAGTCCACATCAACATCCAGCTGGCTAAATTTATTAATCCATGCAATACGGAGACCCCAACAAATGCCCCAAAGTTCAGCAAGAAGGGAGTTCCCTTTACCAAGCTTGGAAGCGAACCCCAAAATCCACTTACCATTCGCATTCCGGAACACCCCACCACACCCAATATCATTAGAGGCATTATGGCAGGAGCCATCAACATTCAACTTCACTCTATTTTCATTCTTTATAAAATATTTTTAATTAAAATTAATTTAGTTGTGTAAATAATATTTTTCAATATATTGTTCTTCTGTGTTTTGTGTTTCTTTCTTTTTAATAAAAAATAATTAGTTTATTCACTTTCACAAAAAACAATAGTTGATTTATTAGTAGTGAGTGAATAGCTAGTAAGCTGGACAAAACTTATATGCTATTGGTTACATACTTTTGGTAAGGTTGACCAATTAAAAAAATGACACGTGTCTCAAAATTGACACGTGTCCTTTTTTAATTGGTAAACCTTACCAAAAACATGTAATCAACAGCATATAAGTTTTTTTCATGAGTAAATGACTAAGTAAACATAGATTAAATATACTAAGAATTTTTTTATAAAAAACATGTTAAGAATTTAGGCTGAATTAAATAATAATTTGAAAAATTAAATTTTTTTAAAAGCGGACTAGCTAGGCCCGGCCCTAACCCGTTTTGGCCCTAATTGTTTTAGGGCGGGGCCGGGCCAATTTTAAAACGGGCCCAAAATTTTTTAGCCCGGCCCTATATTTTTTTAGGCCTGATCCATATTGACACCTCTATCTCTAAGCCCCTCACATGGATGACACACTTTAACACATTCCATGTATTCATAGATGTGTCAGAGTTAAAAATAGAATAGATACTATTTTAGTCCCTAAAAAATATAATTTATCTCAGTTTAGTCCTTGCAATATGAAAATATTAAATTTGGTTCATGTGAGAATAAGTGAGATGCAACCTATTTTAATTTAGTCTCTCATAATCTTTATTAACATAATTGTCTCGTATAATTTTTCAACTGACTAATTAAGAAAAATTGCATCTTCATTTCAGAGAATAAATTTAATATTTTTACGTTTTAGGGACTAAATTGCATATTTTAAAAATTAAATTGAAATAAATTATATCTTTTAAGACTAAAATAATAATTTACTCAAAATGGAAATGCGCACCGTGACTCATACTTGAACTAAGGGTATGTTTGGTTAGTGGAATGTTTGAGGGAATGAGTCAATGAGAATAGGATTGCAATGTAGGAATGTTGGAGGGAAGGAATATGAAAATGTCATGTCAATGCGATGTGATGTGAATGAAATAAAAATGAGTAAAATCGTAAAATGACTATTTTATCCTTACGTTAAAAGTAGGTAAAAAAATAAAAATAAAAATATAATTTCATTAAAAAATATAATTTATTTAGTTGAAAGAATGTAAAAGAATCACATATACCATTACAGACAAAATAACGAGCCAAACGTGTCCCAAGTATACTAGGATGAGTTGAAAAGAAGGAAAATACCTGGAGGGACGTGCCAAGGTAGGAGCCAGGGAAGGGTGTGTTTGGAAAGAAGCAGACTCTTGGAGTTGAACAAGAGAGGCATAAGCAGTATTTGGATTAGCTATGAGCTCCTCATGGCTGCCAGTTTCCACAATGTTACCTCCTTCAACAACAGCAATCACATCCGCATTTCTAATCGTAGAAAGCCTGTGTGCTACAATCACTGTAGTCCTACCAACCATCACACGATCAAGAGCCTCCTGTACACTCTTCTCTGACTCTGCATCAAGAGCACTTGTCGCTTCATCCAAAAGCAGAATCGATGGATTCTTCACTATAGCTCTAGATATGGCTATTCTCTGCTTTTGTCCACCTGATAGTTGAATCCCTCTCTCACCAACCTGAGTTTCCAACCTATCAGGAAGGTTATTGATGAAAGAATGAGCATCCGAAAGCTTCACAGCTCGTTTAAGTTCTTCCAACGTGGCATCATCTTTTCCATACAAAATGTTCTCTCTAATGCTTGTAGCAAACAGGGCAGGTTCTTGATTAACCAACCCAATTTGCTGTCTTAGCCACTTGAGATCAAGATCCTTGATGTTATTGCCATCTAACAGGATTTGTCCAGAAGTGGGTTCATAGAAGCGCTCGATAAGAGATATGACAGTGCTCTTCCCTGAACCACTTGCTCCAACAAGAGCTAGGACTTTGGCTGGAGGAATGTGGATGTTGAGGTTGTTGAAGATGAGTACATCAGGACGAGAGGGGTAAGTGAAAGAAACATCTTTGAATTGGATGTGACCTTGGAGTTTGGTTAATTTAAGACCAGTTTTTGAGGTGGTTTTGGTCATTGTGTCCCTCTCTATCATCTCAAATATGGGATATGCTGCTGCCTTTGCTTGCAAAAATGCGGATACATTGGGTGCTGCCTGCCCAAGTGACCTGCATGCATGCATAGAGATGTATACAAGTTATTAATTAGTCCCAATATAATATAATAAAACTAATGAAGGGTTGTGCAAAGCATATATATATATATATAGATATGCGTACAGGCCAGCGATGACCACATTGAGCATGGTAGTGAAAGAGTCTCCACCATTGGCGATATTCTTGTGAACAATAACGCTAGTGAACCAAACGAGAAGAGCCCAAGAGAGAAATAGGACGCAATGCATGGAGCCTAATCCCAGACCCTTAGCCAATCCTGCTTTTCTTCCGTGTTTGTATGTCTGCATGAGAGCAGCTTTGTATGATCTCACTGCTCTTTCCTCTCCCGCAAATGCCTGAACTGTTCGAACATTCCCGATTACTTCTTCTGCGATCTCACCCGCTCCAACATACGCTTTTCGAACTTTTGCAATGAGTCCAATTGTGACGTACGCATAAACACCTCCAGCAACGGCAATCAACGGCAGAATTGAAAATGTCACTAAACTAATCTGCCACACTCTCGTGAACCCTATAATAAAACCTGATATGAATCGGCTAATGTAGTGCATCAAATTCCCTACCTGCAAAACCAAACATTTTTCCTTTTTTCAATACATATAAGTAGTCTCAAGTAAGGTAGAGGGATCCAGATCGATCAACTTTAATTTCTCACTTTTTAAAATTTAGTATAATTTCAGAAAATGTTTGTCACTAGCTATAGGAACTCGGTAACAATTTTTTTAAAATTATAGAGATCTAATTATAAATGGAGTAAGAATACAGGGACTACACGAACAATCCAACATTGAAGATATTTTTATATTATTTGAAATTTTGACTTATTTGCTTGTCAAAATATTGTATTTGATGCAATTAATGTGATTTCTGGAATATCCAAATGGAATTATACTATAGGTCGCGGACTAGTTAGGTATGTGGAAATGCTTCATCGTAATTACTTCCTGTTTTCTCCAATCCAGCTGGCAACCAAAAAGTGCAAAACCCTACAATTAATTATGATATACTAAAATTAATTGTATAGATTTTTTTATTTTATTTTATTAATTTTATTGACGTAATCAGATTTATTAATTTTATTAATAGGATTATAATACTAAATTCAATATAAATTAAGAAAATATTATTTATATTTTCTAATTTTAATTTTTTTTGGTTTCCCAAGGTATCCCCCAGCCTGACAAGTCAAAAACTAATCCTTCGCGGATCTGAGGTTTATTTAAGGGTTTGTCGCTGGCCAATTGGTTGTTGCATACACAAGGTGGGATTCGAACCTCCAACACTTACTTAAGCGACCTAATGAGCTAACCACTAGATCAACCAAGCTTGATTTAATTTTTATTATATCAAAGTTAAATTGGAATCGACCTAAAGGCTAAATCTATAATAGTCTTTTTTTGTTTAATTTGGGCAACACTAACTATAACTACATGTCTAAATCTATAATAGTGTAAACGTAACTATCCCACCAGACCAATAAATGCTAACTATCCCATTAAATTCTTACTGATCGATTTTCACGAACGATATAAAGATGGTGTCAGAAAGCAAGAACTGTATTTTTAGTCAAACACAAACAGTGAACAATAAATAAACTCTGCTACTAATTAATCTCTAACTCAATTGAAACAAATTAGATTAAACTCCCGATGTCATTAATTATTTCCAAATTTCAATTATACCTAGATCTATTTCATAATTCAACAGAACTATATTTTTTAGTCTTAAAAGTTACATTCAGTATCTTTTAACTTCATCAGTGTTTAAAAAAAAAGGAAAAAATATAGGCCCATTTCTTTATGTCCATTTCATCCAATTCTCCAATATAATTATGACACGTGGCAAAAAGTGTTTAAATGACCAATCACAGTAGAGAGAGAATATGAAAGACCACCTTTTATATGACCAATCATAGAAGAGAGAGTGTGTAAATACAATATAAGATTGGTGGAATTGAATGAAATGGAGATAAGAAAATGAACCTAAGTTTTTTCTTTAAAATAATTCGTTAATTCTTTGAAATTGAGATAACATATTATAAATTTTCCATTTTAAAAAAAAATTAATCCACGTATTCATTTAATTATTAAAAATTAGAAAAAAAAATATGTAAACAACTCAAAAACCAAATAAATATTTGAATCAAATAATAGAGAAGAGAGGGTTTGATGAAGAAGCTATATAGAAATCTGAAGTAAGAGCGAAGGCGTGCATGCAGATATATATTAAATTAATATATATATATACCTTTTCAGAGAGTGCATCTTGAACAACAATAATATCACTTGTAATGGCAGAGATGACTTGTCCTGTAGATGCCTCAGTATCAAAGAGACTTATATCTTGATTCAGCATTGACCTTAAATATGCCATTCTCATCTTCGCTGCTTGTCTTTCTCCTGTGTGCATCCAACAAGCCACCTCTACACACAATACAATAATATATTAATTAATTATTTCCATAATTAAATTAAGATTACTATTTACTAATGAAAATGAAAGGTATTCGCGCCCACCTATCCAGGATGAAAATAGTATTGCTACACTCAGATAAACGAAATCCAACGAATACTGCAAAATTTCCGAGTGAATTTAGTTAGATCGATGCATGTTTGAGGAAGAAGAATTGAAGTGTCATGATCTATCGATGAGGAAGTTGTTAGAATAATACAAACCTTAGCAACTTTGTGAGAAGCTTCTTTGGGAAAAAGATAAGCCAAACCTATTATGTTGATTAACTTTCCGAAGAAGACGAAGAAGACAGGCACAGAAGCACCGTGAACACATGCTCCAATGGACCCAATACCCATAAGCACATAGTCATACAAGTCAGCGAAGGAGAAGAGCTTAAAAAAAGAAACTTTTTGCTGCTTTTTCCCTTGTAATTTCTTTTTCTCCTCTGAATCCATAATTAGAAAGGAAAAAAGAAGATGGAAAATAGATAGATAGGAAAGGTGTAAAGCTAGAAATGGGAGTGAGTTGCAGAAGGAAAAGGGAAGAAGGTAATGAAGGAAGTTGGGAATGGGGTAGGAGAGTAGATGAGTGTCATAATAAAAGGTGAAAAACGAGGGCGAGATATTAATTAGAACGAGACTCACTCCATCGACTAACTTGGCAATAATTGTCCTTGGTCAGAGTTTAGGTTAGTTCAAATGTATAGATGAAATTAAATGAAATTAGGTCAAGCTAGGAAGAGAACAAATATTTTATCACAATTAATTATGATCAATTAGGAGAGCTAGGCATCGAGTTATTTGCAAGAGGTGGTGAAGAACATTTCTAGAGTATGAGACTGGGATTAAAATCACAAAGCTAGTGGCGGTGGGAAATAATCTAGAAGTTGCAAGAGTAATACTTCAAAGAATGAAGATGAAAAATTACAGTGGCGGTGAAAAAGAACCGATCCACATCATGTAGCTATAGCTTAAATATGTGTGTATAACATGTAATGTGGTGTGTTGAGAAAGAGTGGAAACGTGAGGTGTGTGAGGAAGTGAAGCAAGTGTGTGTGTGCAAGTGATCCATAGTGTGAGAGTAACGTGAGGTGTGGACTCAGAGTGTACTGTACTGTGTGAGAGTAATTGAGAAAGTGTGTAAGAGTAAATTGTAATTGTGGCCTTGTCTTATAAAAATTCTTTTCAGTTAAGTCTCTTTCAATCTTCCCAAATTCTACAAGGGAGCCAAGGAAAGAGATTGGAAGCGATGTTAAAATCCAGTGATCATCTATCACACTTGTATCCTTTGGCCTCAAGTGTCACATAATATAGTAATGAAACTTTGGGAATGGACAATAAACGCAATTTTCGCGGGACAAATGGGTGGATGGTGAAAATGCTCTCCTAATTAATTAGTGTAGAGGAATGCTCAACAAATTAAAGACCATTATTATGATTAAAATCCCATGATGATAAAGTTTTAATAAAAAAACTTGAGTACATATTGAATCCAATTAGGGTTATTTGTGTCACACGCGCAGTGTCTTATGCTCATTTCATATTGAGCTCTTGATCCAAGTTTATTATATGACTATAAAAGTGTTTCCTTTACCTCACCCTAAGCACGTTGATATAACAAATACTTAAGAATTTGGATCCTCTATCATTCTCCTCTAAAATCCTCTCTATAATTCCTTTAATCTAGACCATCCACCACATATCTAACCATCACAATCATGCCACATCAAAAGCTACAATGCATTCACCAATGTTCTTGTTTTAAATTGTTGTTTTCAAAATTACATTTTGTTCATTTAAAAATTATTAAAATTATATTTATAAAAAAATTAAAATTATATATTTATTTATTTATAAAAACAATTTTCTTAAAGTGGCCGGTTGACGGATTGGTTCAGATTGACCATATTAAAAATTCTTAAACACATTACTCAAACTAATAATATAACGAATAACAAATTTTAACTCGAACTAACCCATTAATCCGAATCAATCCAATCTAATATGATAAGTTAGTTTGAATTGACCGAATTTCTTGAACCCAATGCACACTCCTAGGTTGGAGTTACATTGAACTAGATTACTCATGGGCGGTAAAAAAATGGAACGGTGTTCTTTTATTAATGATGACATTAAAATTGTACATATAATTTAACTTTATGTTATTTAACTCAAAATAAATAGAATTAAAATAATAATAAATTTTAAAATATATTCTATAATCAAATATAATTTTTAGAAAATTAATATTTGTCATTAAAATTATTTTAGATTACATTAATAGAATTGTGTAACCTTTTATTTTATAGAAAAAGATTGATTTTTAAATAAATAAATATATAATTTAATATTTTTTATAAATATAATTTTAATAATTTTTAAATGAACAAAATGTAATTTTAAAACGAAAACATGATGATTGCATTGCAGCTTTTAATGGGTCTAAATTAAAGGAATTATAGAGAGAATTGTAGAGGGAAATGATAGAGGATCCAAATTTGTTCGAGATCACTTCTCCCGCTCTCATATATTCTCTCTGATCACACATAATCTTATGTGAATTGTCTCTACTTTTTGGTAACACAGCCTTCGATCATCCCATGCTCTCTATCTTAATTTGTGGCATCTCTCTGTCCTATAACTTCCTATAACTTTCTCTCGATGACTGAGATTTTTGTCTTAATCACACACGACTCATCTTCTCAAGTAATTCTCTTTAGCTTAACAGTTATCATAAACGTAATATTCTTGCAAACTACGTTGACTATATTCCATCTCCAAGGGATATAAGCACATACTTAAGTTCTCATTTAAGACAAGTCCCTTCTTCCCATAAATCTATCACCCAAAAATAAATTAATCATTTGGGAGAGAAAAATCTCATTTCTTAATTATTACGTGTCAAATTATTATATACACACATCAGCTAATTACATAAGGATACAAATGTAACAGACTAATTACAACAAGCAAAAGATACATCAGTAATTTAACTCTAACCAACTAAACACATACACAGATATATATATATATATATATATATATATATATATATATATATATATATATATATATTGAAAGGTTATTGATTATGCATTCATTTCAATTAACGAAAGAATTTATAGAATTATTTTTATTAAGTTTAACACAATTTTTAATTTTTTTAATCAATTAAAAAAATAGTGCTCTAACGAACAACAGATCATCGAATCATAAACTGAGTTGCTAGCGAGTTGCAATGATAACCCATGGTTTCAATTTTGTAAGGCATATATTGATTTCTCTTCTTTTTATTTTATTTTTTTAAGTAAAGTACCTTGATTTATCAAAAAGAAATCAACTAATTATCTGTACCAACATAATTAAAATAATATTTTTTATTCTATCTTAAAATTTTATTAAATTACAAAAAAGTACTTGTAGTCTAAAAAAGTACATCCACTTGCATTGTAATTTAAATTTAAATTAATAAAGACAAAAAGTTTGATCAAGTATAATTTCAAAGAATACTGGTAATAATTTATAAGCAAATACCCAACTCAGAAGGAAAGGGATGTTTTATCATGAACCAAAAGTGATAATGACTGATAATAAATTTAGGCAAATTAAAGCAGTTGAATGATGGACGGATAGGCAAGAAATTAAGTGAGTAGTTGAACCCTTCAAACTTGATAGGCAAACCCAGAAATCCATATGCTACAACTGCATGTGCTTTCCGCAACTTAATTTTATGCCAAGAAATTAAACTCCAAGTTATATATAAAAAACATTTAAATCAATAAAAAATAAATGTGCATTGAGTCGAGTCAATCCGTTTCTTCGCTCAATCCAACTCAACCCACCATATTGGAATAAGCTGGTTCGCATTTAGGATTTTCAATGGCTTCATTGTGTGAGAAGGCATTCTTCAGACTTGGACAATCAATGGTGGGCAAGGACGCTCAAATGTGAGATTACAAATTGACCCCTGTCCACGTGGAATTAAAAGTCTCATGTGAAATCTTTAAAATTGACGTGGCGTTGATTATTAAAAATTGGATGATAAATATAAAATAATCCTTTAAGTGCAAAAGTAAGAAAGTTTAGAAGCGGTGCTACACAACTTTTGAAATTCAGGGAGATTTTATACATACACTCTATAGGAGGTCATGCATGTACATTTTGTCCATAAAATTATTGTTGCAAGACGCTTCCTTAACTGCTCAATCAATTCAAATTAATGTTTTAGCATTACATACGATCGATTATATAAAAAAAGAAAAAAATTAAGGTAAAGTTGCTTAGGTGCTTGCTATAAAGTTCACCAATCATAAACCTTATTTATATTCTCTCTCCAATTTGATTGGTTATGTAATTTATTGCTTTTCATTTTCTCTCTCTACCATGATTGGTTATAGAAAAAATTTTTGCCACGTGTTTCAATTATATTAGTGAACTTTATAGCAAGCACCTAAGTAACTTTACCTCAGTTTAGTCCATAAAAAAATCTCAAAGAGATAAGATTTAATTAAAATAAAGATACTTGTAACAATATTGATGTAGATATACAAACTAATATAGTCTAAAACAAATGGACAGAAACAATTTATCTGATGTAATAATATATATTTGTACCTAGTCCGCATGTTTCTTATTACAGAAAACAAGTGCATGTGTGATGAAGAAATTTTCTTTGCTTAATGCGCATTTGTCAACCAGTATTTAAAGGTAAAACCTAAATTAAATCTAATCTCAGACATGGAATTAATTTCGTCACGAAAAGTTGTCTTCCTAAAGTTTTAGGCTAAAATTTTTCTATATTTCACATAAGTTCTGAATTAGTCTTTTATGTTTCAAAGTTCCAAATCAGTCCTTTATATTTAAATGTTGTTCTAAATAAGCCCTTTTGCCTGATATTATTAGTGTTCTTTGTTAAATAATGACGTAGACAACTGATTTGGACAAAATCTCTCTCCTACATGTCTTTTTTAAACTAATGTGGATGATACTGAGCTACATGTATAGAACTCAAAATAAACTAAAACAGAGGTCACGTATGAGAGAGGTTTGTGCACATCAGCTGTTTACCTTATCATTTAACAGAGAACACAAACAATGTCAAGCAAAAGGACTTATTTGTAACAACTTGCAAACATAGATGACTGATTTAGAACTTTTGAAATATAAATGATTGATTTGAAACTTTGGTGAAACACAAAGAACACTAAAATTTTTTAGTTAGTTAGCAAGTAACTAGTAAGGCTTCCTTATCCTACAAGTCAACGCTAGCTTCCCTTTCACTTCTTTTTCGTTTTAATTTTGAAGAGGGCCACAATGTTGACTTTACTTCTATTATATATACATCGCACACAATGCACCAAGTTTTCTCCATCTCCAACATACAACAAGATATGGCCAAAATGCAAAGAAAATTTTAATAGGTTTGTGGAATTTAACATCTTTATTAATTTTAAGAATTAATCAAAGTATTCCTCGATTTTGTTTTCTGACATTATTCATCATATATATATATATATTGATAAGTTTATTAAATTGCACTCTCCTCTTTTTCTTTTTCTTTCTTTTTCTTTGAGAATATAGGTTTTTAATTAAGAGGAGAGTGTAATTTTAATGGCAAAAAAGAAGTGTAATTATTAAAATAGTATTATCAATACAATGTTATTAAGAGTTTAAATAGAAATGTTTTTTTTTAATTGTACAAAACTTGATATAACGCTTAAAGGATGTTTGAAAAACTTGATCTTTGAAAATGCGTAGCGTTTGGACCATACAATATATATTTCAAATTTTATTAAATGACCTCTCCAAATATATTTGTTTAATTAATTTATGTCCACATTTGGTTCCAAATTAAGTCCAAACCATTGAATGAATTGCTTATATATGATAATGATTTTTATTTTTGATTCCATCCCATCCTATTCTCAATTTAATTTCAATATAACACCGATTCCAAGACATCCACGCCACCTTTAATTTGGTATCTATGATTGAGGTTGTTTCGCTACCATGGATGACAACCTCTAAACCTTATCTCACCACTTTAATTAATTGGATGGACTCCTCCTGATAAAGACACCTTTAGTGTGTTTGGATTGAAAAAAAATGGAGGAAAGGAAACTGAATAGAAGAAATTTTTTGAAGGGAAGAGAATGAATGATTTTGTATTAATCTTCTCAAACATTATTTCTCTTTATTTCATTAATTTTAATTACTTTAAATTAGAAGATTTTGGAGTATATATCCAAACAAATGGAAAAGCAATCATCACTCAATCTTTCATTTAATTTTCCTTTAACAAAGTATGGAGTCCGTTTCATGCAAGATTAATATATTCTTTCGTATAAATAATATGACAGAAATAAATAAAAATTTTTATTAGTGTTGAGATTCTATAATATATCTAATAGTACATCTCAATTACTGAAGATTTAATGAAATGAATAGATTTATGTAATGTTTCTTATATCTTTGCTATAAAGTTCTTTAATATAAAGAAAACACGTGACAAAAAGTTTATGTATGACCAATTAAAATAGAGAAAAAATAAAAGATCGCATTTTACATGACTAATCATAGAAGAGAAAAATTATAAATGAAGTCTATGAATGAAGAACACTATAGCAAAAATGTAAGAAATTTTTTAAATGAAATAAACTAAATTTATTTAATTATTATAAGTAAAAAAAACAAACAAATCCAATTAATAGGGACGACAATACTATCCATAACCATAGGAAGCTTGTCAAATGGCAATGGCACGGTGAATGTATTTTTTTCTATCTGAGCCCAAAGATATTAAATCCAAGTACCGGGCCATTTAAAGTATTTAACCAAGTTTAAACTTCACTTTAATTGGGCCAAGAATGGATTATGTCGGCCGAAAAAAATATTAGTATTCCACCAAAAAAAATAATATTAGTATTTTTTGTGCAAGTAAAAATAAAAGCTAACTCAGAATCCCAAAATCACTTAAACCTTAAAACAATTAGTTAGAAAATTGATTATTCCTAAAACTAAATAGTTCTATTTTTAAAATAATATTTCTGAAATTATTCTGATAAAAGTATCCCAACAAAATCAATTTTACCAATTTTTCATTCAAAAAATTCAACTAATTGCATTGGTCAATTTGAATTGGATCAAATTGAATTTAAAATTAGATCTAGCTGTGAGAACATATTTAATAGTATAATAATACTGAATTTTAATATAATTCTCTAATCAATTAGTCTCTAATTTATTCAAAGTTAGTTCTTATTAATATATTAATAAATGATAACGAAATTTTTATCCCTAACTCATGTCTAATTCACCGTATCCTATAATAGTAAAATGTGAAGTTAATTCCCTCTTCTGCCAAGTAAATGGATCTTTATTATATCATAACGTCTATCAGGCTCCTATCGTTATTTTGAAAATATATATATATATATATTTAAAAAAAGAAGCTTAAAAAACTAAGGTTGATTGTATGATGGAGGAACAAATATAACATTTTTTTAAAGAATAAGGTGCCCAAAAAAACCTTTTTCTTCATTTTTTTTTTTGCGAGTCAATAAAAATGATATTAGTACAATTTATATCGCTGCAAAGTTCATTTGCAAGATTTTGCTTTCTCAATTCTTACCTAAACATTTATAAGTTCAGACAAGAGCATAAATTGGAGGAGGAATTTGCAGCAAAGCCAGATAATTAAAAATTGGCCAAATTACTCTTTTGGTCCTCAACGTTTGCACCGAGTTTAATATTGGTCCTCAACGTTTCAAAAAGTTATTTTAGGTCCTCAACGTTTTTTTTCGGTCAAAATTGGTCCTTCAGCGTAACTCCGTCTGGTTTTTTTTTGTTAAATGCTGACGTGGAAGGCTTATGTGACACACCCTCTCTCCTACGTGTCATATTTGGATGATATGACACCCTCTCTCACTCCAATTCAGCAAAACGATGTCGTTTTGCATCACTTCTCTCTCACTCCAACTCAGCAAAACGGCGTCGTTTTGCTGAGTTGGAGTGAGAGAGGGTGTCATATCATCCAAATATGACACGTAGGAGAGAGAGTGTGCCACATAAGCCTTCCACGTCAGCATTTAATAAAAAAACAGACGGAGTTACGCTGGAGGACCAATTTTGACCGAAAAAAAATCGTTGAGGACCTAAAATAACTTTTTGAAACATTGAGGACCAATATTAAACTTGGTGCAAACGTTGAGAACCAAAAGAGTAATTTGACCTTAAAATTTTTTAGGAGTTTCTAGCACGGGAACATTTTTCTATACAAGAACTTCAAGGTTCATGTAAAACTTGAAGAGAAGCTTTCACCATTCCTGTGCTTTGACTTGAAAGAGCGTGCAATTCATGAACATGTCAAGGCACATTGCAAAACCAAGTGTGAGAAATTTTCTTAATAAAGCTTACTAATCATTTGTAGCGTCTTCGACTTCATCTGGTTTCACAAAGAATTCAATGTAAGCTATTCTACCTGGCTGCTGATAGCCAGCAGAATCCACATACGTGTGTGAAGCAGAATGTTTGACAATCGAAACCAGATGCTGAACCTTCAATAACCCACCTCTCCCTATGCTTAGTTTGCTTCCCCTGTTTTCTTTAATAACACTACTAGGTATATTAGTTGTTGTTGCTCTGAGGAACTTATACTTGTACCTGTTAACATAAACACACTTAAGTGACTGATATATAGATGGTAGGTGAACGGTGTATTACATGCAAGTAAAAATACAAAACTTATACTTGAATGAAACCCGGTGATCACACTGAAATGCAACCAAGAGATCGGTGTTTGCGTAATACATGAGGTCTATCTGCGAGAGAGACAAGAACAGTGAAAACACAGTTGATCCAAAGCAGCAATTGCTCATTCATTCGGTGAAAATATAGTACAAACCTGCAAGTCTCCATGGCCTTCACCTTTTAAGGTAACAGAAGGGGGAACTGGCTGTAAAATAATCTGGATGCTTGATCCAGGCCACTCAAGATCCTCAATAGCTTCTTTTAGCACTGCAGACTAGATTTCAATACCACAATTGAAAGATAAGTTGCAATGCATCCAAAAACTTATACAAGAAAGGAAATACTTGATATTTCACTAGTGAACATGTATATCCATAGATTCAGAAACAAAATAAACATATTACTCGTAGTAACTTAGCGAGTCAAAGGATTACTGACTCTTCCAATCTGAGTGACAAGCACCTTAAGATTGGTTAACTGCCTGTTCCATAACTCACAAGTCACTAGTAATGAATAATTATGTCCAAGTGCTGAATGATATACTGTAAGCTCAGCTAATAGTAACCTTCTTGTTAAACTACTAAACAAATAGTAGAAAAAATAATGTGGGGGACTAAGATGCATCAGTAAAGGAAAAAAAAACAGCAAGACCAGAAATGTTAAGCAGCTTCTGAATGTGACGCAGACATACCTTAACAGTAAAAGTTAATGGATTTGTCCCAGCAGGTTCAAAATTAAAGTCCCATGGCATTGTATCAGGAATCCTTGTCCTGATCTCTGCATAAATGCTGACATCCGGCGTATCAACTTTCCTAAAGTAGGGTACAAAATAAGATTTTAAGGTCAGGCAATTCTACAAAATTGTGCTGTTTCAGACTTGTAAGTCTAAATAAAAAAGGAGTAATAAATATCCTATTCAATAAAACATCACAATAACGACCATTCTACCCTCAGACTGAAATAGCAGAAGCAATCAAAAGTTTTCACTTGATAAAGCATATTTCTTTCTTTACAGATCAAAGTGGTCGTTTAACAAATTGAAAAAGGTTGACTAATATAAGAAAAAGCTTAGTCAAACTAAAAATGACAATCTTTTTACCTATTAATTTTCAGGTTTATTAGTCCCTTTCATCTCAAGCAATAAAAATGAAGATGTGTCCTAATCAATGCCTTATCTAAGAAAAACAAACCCATCCACACCTTATGTCTGAAATTTAGAGAGAAAAACATATACTTACTTTAGAAGAACCTGCATGTCAGGACCTGGATATTGAATCTGAATCATGCTAGACTGACCAGGAACCGAGAATGCATTTAAGCAATCCACAAAAAGGCCCAAGCTTACTCCAAAACGAGGCCGTCCTTGTGCATTGTAATCAAAACGAACGAATAGCTAAAAGTAAATAAATATTCAAAATCAAAGCCCCTTAACAATTAAGCATTATTGCAGTAGCACAAGTGATCTCCGTGAGGGTAATAAATATTAAAGGGCAGTGGAATTTTAACTTCCATTCCATGTTACGAACGAACAAACAACCCTAAGAAATTGAGAAAACTAACCCAAAAAATGTGAATATAATCGGACTCAGAAATCCATATACCAATCAGAATGCTAATATTACAAGCAAACTTGGTACCTCGCGTTTCAGATAAACCTTGGCCTGAAGACAACCGCTTTCCTGGACGATCAAGACGATGCCGTGTTCAGACAACTCCACCACGGCGTCCTAGTTGTGGTAACGGCAGTAAATTAAGTAACTAACAAAAGGGTTTGATATAATTACATGAAATCGGAGCGAAATTCCTAGGATTTTAACTACAGTTAGCACGCATTAACAGCAATTCAGAAGGTAATAGAATGGTTAGAGAAAAATAGAGAAGCACCTGATGGCGCTTCCAACGAACAGCGCTGAGAGCGTCGACTAAGCCTTGAACGTGTTCGATCTGGCACACTAGATCAGGTGCTTCTTCCGCCATAGCTGTGGCTGACGAGCTCATTCTTCCTTCTCCCGCCAAAATACCCTTGACGGCGAAGCGGAAGCGGGATTTTCTCAATTCATTTTCCCAAGAGCTATAGAGGCTTGTAATTTATTTTTTTAATTTAAAAATATATATAATGTAAAATTATTATTATTTAAAATAATAAAATTAAACATGTAATAAATTTTAATTTTAAATAAAAAATAAAATAATAATGATTATATTTTTAAAAATAAATTAAATATTAAGAAATTATTTACTCTTCTACTTGTTTTAATAACTACCTATCATATATATTTTTTCTCTCCCACATTCTCCCACCATCACATATTTTTCTTATATTTTTTTAATTAGAAAATGCCTATTTTGTGATCCCAATGACTAGAAGGGGTCACAGCCATATATATATAGATGTATATATATTACATAATTTAATTTTAAATTATAATTGACTTAAATCTTAAATTTATTATATTTTAGATTTTCAAAGACAATGAAATGAATTCAGGCAAAAAAAAAATGACAATGAAATGAAAACCCTAGCAACTTACTGATAAATTAAATTAACTTAAAATGATCTGTTCAAAAAAAAAAAAATTAAAATGAGGATAACCGAAGAAGTAAAAGGAGTGTGATCAGAAAAATGGCTCAAAAGAGGAAGAAGATGTTTTGTTGTGGAACAGTGAGAAGATTCAGAGCACGCATTAGAAATAATTTCGTTGGTCAAGATTAAGCCAAGAATGAGGCATGCAAGCATTACTCTCCCTAATACAACTAGAAGCTTAAGTGGTTAACTAAAATTATTAGATTGATATTTGACGCCAACATTTATATGGAAAAAAACTAACTCAAATTTCTCAGGTATTTGTTACCAAGTTCTAATCATAAATTAAATTTCTACCACGTCTCTTCTTTGATTGGTGATATAATTTATTATCTGTTATATTATAAAAAATTTAGGTCAAGTTTCTTATATTCTTGCTATCAAATTTCACCAATCATATATTACATTTACATTTTTTTTCTTCTATTCTATGATTGATCATATAAAAGATAGTCTTTTACGTTCTCTCTTTAATGTGATTAGCCATTTAAACATTTTTTTTTGCCACATGTGATAATTATATTAGAGAACTTGATGACAAAAATATAAAGAAGTTGACCTAAGTTTTATTTATTTATTTATTTTTGGACCAAAAGTTTTTTTCTTTTTATATTCTCTCTATTGTGATTTATTATACAAACATTTTTTTGTTACTTTACCTTAGTTTACACTTATTTATAAACACAACTATTTAAATTAAAAGTTAAATTAATAAATTTTTAATCTTTTCTCTTGAAGTAAAAGAAATGTTTATTAAAATTATTGTTATAGTACATAATTCATTACAATTTAATTGTCCTTTTAATTTAATAGCCAAAAATAGTAATAAAAGGAAAATGACTGTTTATAAACTCAAGAAAAGACATTTTGCTACTTTTACCGGAAAAAAAAAAAAAAAAGACATTTTGCGACGACAGTTGAAATGAAAAATATGAAGTCACCTACGCTTCAGTAGTCCAAAGGAAGGGATTGGCCGAAAGGGCAACCCGGATCTCACTCTGAAGTCTGACCTATAAATAAAACCCATCATCTTCTTTCCTTCCGTCCGTACAAAACCCCAAATCTTTCCCTTCCTTGATCTATCTCTTCAATATTCTCTCCCTCTAAAATCTAAAATTACTTTCCTCAACTATCTTAATCTCTCCCTCCTACTAGGGTTTAACTTTCCTACCAAATACCAATGGCCCGCATTGCGTCCCTTTCAAATTTATAGATTTCTGTCGGCCAAAACAAAACTAGATTTCATACACCCTTATTTCAATTTCTATTTTTTCTTCTGTTTTGGTTAATCAAGTTTCTGATATGGACGGAGTTCATAACAGCGGCTCCAGCGGCGGGGCGCAGACGCCGGCTCCGGCGCCCATTCCTAATGCCAACGGGCCGCCGCCGTTTCTTAGTAAGACATATGACATGGTGGATGACCCGTCCAGTGATGCGATTGTGTCTTGGAGCTCAACCAACAATAGCTTTGTGGTTTGGAATCCACCCGAGTTTGCCAGGGACCTTTTGCCTAAGTACTTCAAGCACAATAACTTCTCTAGCTTTGTTAGGCAGTTGAACACATATGTATGCCTTCCTTTCTCTTCTTTCAATTCCTGCCCTGTTATTTTTATGTCCGACATATTTTATATCAATGTTGATTTTGCCGCTGGTAACCATTTCAATAGAAAGTAAATTTTTATTTGATTTGGATATATTAGGTTGATGCGCCCAACTATGATTTATAACTCATAATTTGGTTGAGACGTGTGGTTGTTTGTATTTGATTGAATTTTACTGTTGGAGTGACTTTCTTTTTGTATTTTTTTTATTTCATTTATGTTTGTGGGTTATTGTTCCATTCCCTGTTTTCTTTTATCGTCCTGGCTCATATCCAATTAAGGAAGATAGTGTGCTAAATCCCTTAATCAATAGATAGTTAGTTGCTTCAGACCTCAACTAAGTCTATTAGCTGGGACAGGATGCGTTATTTTGTTTCTATACATCAAATAGCCTGTAAGATGTAAATTTGATATGTATTCTTCCTGCATTTTCTCAGCAACTAGATGGATCAGAGAGCGAAATTTGACAAAGAAAGCAATTCTCAGGTTTATCAGTTATTTAATTGCAAGTTTATTCCCGTATCATATTTTAAATGGCCACCATTGCACATATTATTCAAATTAATTGAAGTAAGACATGTTTCAATTTCAAATTGAGGGTTTGGGGGTCTCCAGCATCAAATATTCTTTAGTAAGCTGCTATGGTTCACCACATGAATTCACAGATATGTTTTTGTATAATTATATTAGCCCTCTGTTAAGTCACCTATTTGTTTGCAAAGAGACATGAAATTGGAAGGTCAAGTTAAGGAATGACTATTAATTGTAGTTCTGCTGTTGCTAGGATGAGTACTGTGTAAGTTTTACAGTTTTTTTTTTTTGGGTAAAAAGTTCTAATGCTTTTAATATGAAAATTAATTTGATTATTGACTTGTTTTTCTAGTTAGGGGAGAAACAAGGCTCAGAGTCTGTTAATTGCCTAGGTCATTGACTTCAGGGAGGAAGATGGTGGTTTACATTGCAATTATGTTATGGAACAGATCAACTGCTAGCATAAAGACATTATATTCTCTGGGATAACCTAATATGTTCCTTAAAACTAGAGGAATTAATGGTAATGTGTTTTTGGCAACAAAGTTTCCATGCTGAATAAACATAACCCTTAGAATCAAAACACTGTTTGTTGGGACAGCATTAAGTGCTGTCTTTTGAGTGAACCAATGCTAGCTAGATGCAAGCTTGTTCGTTATTTGCCATCTATCAGCATTCTTCATTTCTTCTACAGATTTTCTGAACTTATATCTTTATTGGCAGTTCAATTCTATTGATTAGGTTACTTCCTTTTCTGAAAATGATTTTTTAATTTTTAGCACCTGTGTAATCTATATGTTCTCACTGTACAAACTAAATCTCATGACATGTAGAAGTTTATGATGATTGATGAGCGAGTTGAGAGTTCCATCATTTTTTTTTTGGTCCATTAATTGGTAGTGCAGAAACCAGTTGCACCTTTGATAGGTTTCCTATAAACTTCCAGTTCTGCGCTTGAGTTTGTCCCTAGGATGAGCATAATATAACTCATTTTATTCAGATGCCTGTTTGCATAATTATTCAGTTCGGTTTAATGCTGCTCTATAACTATAACCTTTATGTTGGGTTTGTCTTTGTGACTTTGTATTCTTAAGTGCTGTCATAAATGCTTTATAGTTGATAGATGCGATTGATACACTTGACTTGACCATGAGACCTCTTGTGATGTTTAAGAACTTACACTTTTCAAGATTTTATTTGGAAGTGAGATTTAAAATAAAATTACCGTTATCCCAACCTACAAAGCTGAATGATGGAACTGGTTTAATTGGTTTCAAGTATCATTTGTGATAGAAAAATACCACTCAAACTTAAGTGAAAATTTTACCGAACATCTATAAGACTTGCATTGTTGTATGGTATTGAATGTTGTGCAATAAAAAGTTAATATGACCAATAATTCAATATTACAAAAATGGGAATGTTGCGTTGGATGCTTCGACACACTAAAAAGGACAAGATTAGAATTTATTGCATTAGAAAGAAAATTGGGGTAGCACCTATCATAGAAAAGTTGGTAGAACCGCGCCTTAAGTGGTTTGTCATGTAAAAAGAAGACCATTAGAGGCTCTTGTATAAAGAGTTGACTGGATGGAAGATATAAAGGTAGAGGGAGACAAAAAAATGGAGAAACTATTAGTATGGATCTAATTGTATACATTAAACCTTAGAAATGAGGTAAGACACAACATGTTGACGTCATTTGATCCGTGTAGCCAATCCCATCTAGTGGGAAAGGGCGGTTTGTTGTTGTTAATGGTTTCTAATAAAGCTTTCATATTATTACTTGTGATCAAGCTTTCATAAAAATGTGCTCTTTTTTTTTGTTCTATTTTTCAATTTCTAGATTAGTTATGCATATCTACTATAATATTTATTTATACTGCATAAAAAATTTTGCTTTTCTGTTGATCATAGGATTGACCTCCTTCCTGTCTCTTTTTCCTAATGTTATCATCATTAAACAGGGTTTTAGGAAGGTCGATCCAGATCGTTGGGAATTTGCAAATGAGGGATTTTTGAGGGGTCAGAAGCACTTGCTTAAGAATATAACCCGGCGAAAACCTGCCCATGGTCATAGTAATCAACAAGCACAACAATCATCACATGGACAGAGTTCCTCTGTAGGGGCATGTGTAGAGGTTGGGAAATTTGGTCTTGAGGAAGAGGTTGAGAGGCTTAAAAGAGATAAGAATGTGCTCATGCAGGAACTCGTGAGGTTGCGACAGCAGCAACAGGCCACTGATAACCAGATGCAACAAATGGTTCAGCGCCTTCAAGGAATGGAACAACGTCAGCAACAAATGATGTCATTCCTTGCAAAGGCTGTTCAGAGCCCTGGCTTCTTGGCTCAATTTGTACAACAGCAAAATGAAAGCAATAGGCGCATAACTGAAGCCAGCAAAAAACGTCGGCTTAAGCAGGAAGGTATTGCTGAAACAGAGCTTGCTTCTGCTCCTGATGGACAAATTGTTAAGTATCAACCTCTGATGAATGAAGCTGCAAAAGCAATGCTAAGGCAGATGATGAAATTGGATACTTCTCGGGTAGAATCTTTTGATAATAACTCTGATAATTACTTGGTTGCTGATGGCTCAATATCATCCACTGCGATGGACTGTGGCAGCTCTTCCAACCGGAGTTCTGGAGTAACCCTTCAAGAGGTCCCACCAACTTCAGTGAATGCCCCTTCAGCTGGCAAATCTGAAGTACAATCTTTTCCACAGTCTGCAGCTTCTGAAGAAGTTACCATTGCTCAATACCCAGATGTAAATGTGCTAGTTGGTGCATCTGAGGGACCTTCTATTCCTGTTTCTGATGTAGATGTCATCATGCCTGAGCTTTCTGCAATACCAGAGATAGTGACAGGAAATATTCTTGATATTCCCGGAGAGAACTATATGGGAGCTGAAACAGGAAATGATGGATATATGGATCCTACCTCATTGGGAATAAATGGGTCATTGCCCTTAGATATAGGTAGTATGTCACCTGATACAGATATTGATGACTTGTTGCGCAATTCTTCATTTTGGGATGACCTTGTGCAAAGTCCACTGCCAGAAGATATCGAGACTGATGCTGCTGAAGTGTCCCAGGGGAATGAGGTGCAGCCAATGGAAAATGGATGGGAGAAAGCTGAACATATGGACCAACTTACTGAGCAGATGGGTCTTCTTTCTTCTGATGCAAAAAGAGTTTGATGGTCTCTCCATAAAATGTAGAATAATCTTTCTTGTTGTCCAATGCAACCCCTGCCTCAAACAAATACACAAATGTTGTCTAAAAATATTTTCACACCCCCGCCTGCTCACAAGAAGAGTAGCTTATCTTTCTCCATTGGTCGTTTAGGGTCTAGTTTGTTCATATGGGGGACCCAAATCTAATTTTCTTTTGTTTAGATTTACATTTCAAGTCATGAACTCATGTTACTATTAGATGCTAAAAATGTGGCCCATGATTCTTTGTACTAGTTATGTCTTTCCTGGGTATTTTTTTGGCTTTCTGTTTTGTTCTAATATATCTTAGGCTAATGGAAGTTTTTTTTTTTTTTTCTATTTTGTTCTAATATATCATAGGCTTTCTGGCCTATTTTGTACTAATTAAAGTTTTTTTTCTATTTTGATGATTTGATCTAATATATATTAGGCTCTCTTTATTCTGTTTTATTTAATTTAAAAATCAGAACCATTGGATTCTGAATTTCAAGAACTAGAGAGATTTGATAGTGGGAAGGGGTTGTCACTATTTTATATGAGTTTCTTGACGACTTTGTGTATCCAGTTGCGATACTTTTTGGTAATATGGTTGGCCATAAACATTTTCATGCAGAAGAGCTGAGGGTTTCTTCTTTCAAGACTAAATCGGAACAGATTTTGCTGTCAGGATCAGATCGCCTTGGAGGTCTTCGTGACCTAATTATGGCATCCTTAAGAAGTATGGTAAAATTCTATTTATATTGTGTCCCACTCAAGTTTCTTTTGGGACAGAAAGGGAAAAACAAAAGAAGATAAAAGACATTGGTTAAACAAGAATGACAGACAAGACCAGAAACAATAGATAGCTCATTAATAAAACTAGTTTATCTTCAGTTTGTTAAGCGAAACGGCTTTTTATATGGTTTTGCCTTTCCTTTCGGATTGCGATCCGAATAATTTGATAAAAGGATTCCCATGAATTTTGGGCTGAGCTATAATGCTGCATCCCCAATAATTTATACCATGGTCCTCTCCTCCTCATAAATTGGCACATGATGAATATGTGATCTTTCTTCTTCCTCACCCGCGGGGTTGTACATACACGTGTTTACTTCATCCTTGAGATTTGGGTTTTAGCTATAAATGGAGAGATAATACAAATTAAAAAATATAAAAATAAGAAAATAGATAGTAACACATGGCATCCAAAGCACATGTACGCCATAGAACAAACTACAATCACAACTACTGATATGATATGCTCTGAAATCACCACCAAAACCTCACCTGCCCATCTATTTCGGAATGATCACAAACACTTGTCACTCAAGAACAACGTGTGTCACTAAAACCCCACATTGATTTCTTTACTATTCTTATTTTCTCAGAAGTACATACAATACAAGGTAACAACAACCTAGGCTGGGCAGCCTTGCTTTTGAATTCTGCAAAGGTAAATGACATTGGTGAGAAAGAGAAGGCACCAGCAAGCTCTAAGGCTTTCCTTACCATCGCCATCATCATCACCTCCAAGAATCACCCCACCTCATGATTTCTGCTTCAAAACCCAAATCCCATCATCCTCTTATAATTATGTCGACTCTCTGGCCATCAAGAACCTCTCAAGCCTCAAGAAACTCTCTGTTCTTGGCCATGGCAATAATGGCACCACAGTCTACAAAGTCCATCACAAGAAGAACCAATCCTTCTATGCCTTGAAAGTCCTCAGGTTCAACCACAATGCTCTTGAAATCTCTCACCAGGCTAAACTTGAGGCTGAGATTCTCAAAAGAGTGGATTCCCCTTACATTGTAAGATGCCATGCAGTTTTTGACAACACTTGCTGTGATTCCCATGAAGATGGAGGGGACCTTAGGTTCGTTATGGAATACATGGAAGGAGGGTCACTTCATGATGTGTTGAGACAACACAAAGGTGGATTACCAGAGGAAGTGATCTCTGTGTTGGCCAAAAGGGTCTTACAAGGGCTTAACTATTTACATGGAATGCACATAGTGCATAGAGACATAAAGCCTTCAAATTTGCTAGTGAATGAGAAAGGGGAGGTGAAGATTGCAGATTTTGGAGTGAGCCATGTAGTGGAAGGTAGATTTGATGAGGCATGTGACTCTAATGTAGGGACATGTGCCTACATGAGTCCTGAAAGAGTGGATCCTGAGAGGTGGGATGGTGAATATGCAGATGGGTTTGCTGGGGATGTGTGGTCTGTGGGAATGGTGATGTTGGAATGTTTTTTGGGATATTTTCCATTGATGAGTGATGAAGGGCAGAAACTGGATTGGGCCACATTGATGTGTGCAATTTGCTTCAGTGAGAAGGTGGAGATGCCAGAGAAGGCATCGTTGGAATTCAAACACTTTGTTCAGAGGTGTTTAGAGAAGGATTGGAGGAAAAGAGCTACTATCACTGAACTTCTTGATCATCCTTTTGTGAATAGGAAGTGGTGCACTTCTAGTGAAGGGTTGGTTAATTACCTTCTCCATGGTTGAAGTGTACTGATGATGAGTTTTTGGTTCCATTTTCAGATTATGTTCAATGGATTTTTTGGGTCTGGTTTAGGAAGATAAAAGGGATAATTTGTTGGCTTCTAGTTAATTAGGAAGTAGAGAGTCATTCATTTGTTGAGGGAAATGTTATGTGGCGTGACATGTCTTGAGTTGTTTAATTTTTTTGTCACTAATAAAATGCCAAATGTAATATAATTTTTCTTTAAAAGAAACCTACTCCTCCCTTCATCAAATGAATCTACTTTTTTAATGCTTATTGTATGATTTATTGTTGAGGACGATCTTTCTATCCAATAATATTTTTAAGATAGAATTCGAAAGACAATTATTAAAGATACGAAATAAATCTCTTTTTATTTCTTTAAATTTCCAAAAAAAAAATTTGCAATGAAGGTATGAATTTGTCTAGTATATCTCTTAGCACATTCTAAATTTGATAGTAAAAAGATTGGCTCAGCCGCTGAGATTGGAGAACAGTAAGAGTAAGACAACCAATTTGTGAGTTGTGACTAATTTTAATTTGACATTGATTTTTTCAATCAAAGCTGAAAATTTCCTATTGTTATTTATTGGCTTATCATAGAGGTATCAAGGGTGAGATCTTATTGGCATTGGTTAAGACAAATAATTTTTCATTGATCTTTTGCCCACCCAAATAGCAAAATTTATCCAAAATAATAGAAATCTCCAAACAGGTGATTGGAGTAGCTTCAAAGAAGTTGGACCACTATAACAAGAAATAGGTAATATAATTATTTTGCTTAATTAATTATTTCCTGGTTGGTATATATAAATGGTAAGGTTATATTTATTTAAGAGTAAGACTGTGATAAAAGTTAGGATACATAAGGGAAATGAAAAGTTAAAGAAGCAAAACAAGCTTAAGCTTTTCCCTCACAAATCACAAAGCATTATGCAAATCAAGACCAAGTAAATTTACAATAGCACACTACACTTGTATTTGTATCACATGATTCGGACTTCACTATTCATTATTCCAAAGAAAATCTAGCAGAAAGCAGAGCACAAAGTTTTCATACTTAGACAAAATAACAACACATCTGAATCCAGACACAGAAAACAAAAAATGTGAATGTTTTCAACCAGAGATGTGAATGGCCTTAGCCTCAGGCTTCTTAATCCCTTGCTTGGGAACAGTGAGAGTGAGAACCCCATTCTCCATGGAAGCCTTAACCTCGTCCATTTTAGCATTCTCTGGTAATCTGAATCTTCTCATGAATTTTCCACTGCTTCGCTCCACACGATGCCATTTGTCGTTCTTGTCTTCTTTCTCCACTTTCCTCTCTCCGCTTATCTGGAGCACCCTCTCATCTTCAATCTCAACCTTCACTTCCTCCTTCTTGAGCCCAGGAAGATCGGCCTTCAACACATGGGCTTCAGGCGTCTCCTTCCAATCAATAACGAAAGCAGGATTTTGTTGAGACGAAGTAGAGAGCGAAGAAGGGAAAGGAAAATCCCAGACGTCCAGGGAGAAAGGATCGAAGACGTTGCTCCTTCGGCCACCGAAGAAACTTGGAATCAGCGACATTTTTATCTTCTTCAAGCTTGATTTCTGTGAACTCAGACTTGCTTAGCTTGTTTACGTTTTCTTTCTGCGATGATAAATGCGGGATGGATGCGTGGGGTATTTAAATTGAGGGAAGGAGTTCTCTAGTACTTTCATGGCGGGTTTGTGAGAAATCCAGAACTTTTGCGACTTTCAGGCTTTAGATAGATAGATATATGGGGGCACCCACTATCAAGGAAGTGATCAAGTGAAGTGTCTAGAACATCACATCGGCTCCACCAATGTAATTAAGTTGCACCCTCTTTCACGCAACAATAAATCTAGAATATGATATAACAAACATTTTATTTTTAGAAACATTTTAAAAATTTTATCTAAATTTTGTACTACTCTAGGAAACTTTTTAAGATATACCTAATAACAATCCATTTTTCTAGTTTTATTTATTTAAAATATAGTTATTGATTTATTTGAATTCTTATATATATATATATATATAGGCCGAAAAGAAATACAGTTATGTTTGTTAGTAAAAGTTGAGAATGAAAATAGAATGAGAATATAGTAAAATTACTACTATACCCTTTATATTAAAATAATAAAAAAAAATTATGATTGTGTCAAATTAAAAGGTATAATAGATATTTTATATTTTTTTTTTTAATTATACACATTTTAAGATATAAATAAAAAAGTAAGTAATATATGGGACCCACATTTTTTTTTTCTCCATCATCTTTTCCCTTCTTTTTTCCTTCATAAAGAACATAGCCATAGTAAATAACTCTTCTACTTATGAAAGTTTTTCAATGAATATCAAGATAAGGTAGTCAATTAAGTTGAAAGCCAACCATATTTAAAATTTGAACTAAAGTATCATGTGAGTGGAGTATGCTCCTTATACATTTAATTCATATGAACCCGAGCAAGGGAATAATGGAGGGAAGATATAATTGACAATCTCACATATACAATCCTTGCACCCTTCCATAAATAGAAACATAACAGCGCAAAATGCACAGCACAACCATAATCACTGGATGAACAGATACACAATGCTTCAAGGTCAAAGATTCCAACTATTTTGGTGGTGTCGAATTCCAATTCTTTGAAATTTCTGATGGCTTGTGGAGAAAACCACCTGCAATGGAACATTCGGTGGAAAAACATTATCTATGGAGCATGAAAGTCACAATCAATTTTAAACCAAAAGAACGTAGTTATTAATTGGAAACTGATGCTGTACAATGACAGATACTGCAGTGAGGACTAATAATAAGTTCTATAACCAATCAAGTTTAGATCATTCCAAATATGTTAAAGAAATTAGCAAAGATGGTGAGGGGTAAATTTTATGACAAACCTGCAAATCAAATCTATAATTTAAACCAAGATAGAATACTGGAACCAACCATATCCTTAGCAATCCATGTAAGGCCAAACTAACATGTTTTAAAAAAGCCCATCATCAAGGTAGAGTGGATCCTATAAAGTAATTCTCTATATTTCTTGGTGGAGTTATGAGAGAGATAGAGAGAAGAAAAATTGGGAGAGAAAAAAATCAAGAAATAAAATATTTTCCTTATATCTATCTCTCTCATAACTCCACCAAAAAATGTAGAGAATTACTTTAGAGGATCCTATCTCACTTTCAACCATATTTAGAAGGATCTCTGATCTCATAAAATAAAATTGGGTGGGCATTTGGTACAGTGTAATCTTTAGATAAAATATCATGGTGTTCATCATACTTATGTTTGATATGTCAATTTACATGATGATAAAACTAACCTTCTCGACTTGATACAAGGTTGATTCGGGAGCGAGGACCTTCAAACTTCCAATTATCATCATCCAAGGATTTAACCTCCCTGTCAAGTGCAGCTAAGAGATCCGATTTTAAAACTGCAAATTCAGAAAGCAAAATGTCTAAATGCAAGCTTCGTGTGCTAGTTCAGGAAGCGCAGACAAAGAATGTTATACATTGGCTGCAAAACTGAGGAAGCCAAGTGCAGCACTCTATGCATATCACTAAAGATGGAATCAATTTTGGGTTTCAAAATAGTTGCTCTAGAATGCCTCTCTGGAGTTGGTCCAAATGATTAAAGACAACCCCGGTAAAAACAAAAATGTTCCAACTGCTAAATCATTTACAAAGGCCATTAGCTCCTCCTCAGGAAATTAGAGTAATCAAGAAAAGTAAACGGAATTTGCAAGATAAACAGCCTCCACACTCCAATATATGAATCTTAACAATAACTCAATTTAAGGGGAAAAAACATGTAAGATTAAACCAGAATACCTTGTTGGAGAAAATCAGGAATCAAATCACCCATATTGAACACGATGTTAAAAAGCAATTGCATTTATCAACACTTTAAACTGAATGGTCATGGTACTTAAACCACATCATTTCAAAAAAGCTGCAAGAAAATTAGAACCAAAATAGATGGTGTAGGCATAAAACTCATGAACATACAACAGTAAAACCTTGATGCACGACTCCATATACTAGGTAAGCCACGAAATCAGAACCATAACAAAATATTTTAAAGTACAGCAATTTTCATCTATCGAAACTATTTGATTGACTGGAGAGGGTCCAATTCAGTAAAGCAAGCATGCGATTTTTAAGTGACACTTTTTTCTTTCCTGTAGTTGCTTTAGAAACAAAAAATCTTCCAGCTTGAGGTAAAGCCAAAAGTTTAAAAGATAGACTTGGAAGTTGAAGCTATGTAAAAATATTCTCTCATATAGACTTGGAAGTTGAAGCTATGTAAAAATATTCTCTCATCTGTGTTTCAGTAAATTAGAGAAAACCTAGGAAACATAGCACTAGCACTAAATATTCTTACAATAACATGTTGAAACTCGAACTATAATTCTCTAAATACCTAAAATTGCTCTGCAGTAGCTTTAGTAGCAAAAGCATCTTCCGGCTTGAAGTGAAGCCAAAACTTCGAAAGATAGACTTGAAGATATCTTAACATGTCCTCTCATCTGTTTTCCAGTAAATGAGAGAAATTCGAGAAAAAACAAAACGATGGCTAATTATTCTTACTATACAATGTTCAAACTAACTGTAATTCTCTAAATAACTAAAAATTGCTCATTCAATGACATTGAGAAAATCAGCCTAAGAGATTTTGGAACCTAAATTGAAGATCAGAACGACATCAGCAGAAAGAGTGGGATGAGATATATATTAAACTTCATCGCATAGGTAAAAAAGTTGCAAATGATCGCAGCATTTCAATTTTGCATAAAGATCATAACAACTAGGAATATAAAATAAGAAACGCCCAATATAATTTCCAATATAACGCATAAATTTTGAAATGTGACTCTGGAGAGAACAAAATGTAGAAGTAACCTATCATGGCCTCGTCCTTTCGCTCATGTGTTGACATAGGATCACATGGAAAATGGAAATCGTCAGAAGACAGAGCTGCATTGCTACCACCACCTCCTCCGCCACCCACAATTGCTGTCGTTGATATTGACGAATGAGCTGGCGATGAACTATTCATCATATACCGAGTTTCTCAAATTCGCTTTTCCTGCTGAAGAAAATGTAACGCTATCGCCAACAGATAGAAAGCTTTTCAGTTCCCTTTCTTCCAAAACCAAAAATGAAATGAAATTATTCTTCGTTTTTCAGCTTCAGTTTCTCACACCTCGTTCGTTGTGTCGTTGAACACTTGAAAGTTGAAAATTGAAATTGAAACGAATGTGCTTTCCTGAAGGAAGGAAGGAAGAAAGAAATCGAACTTCTAATTGGGCTTTGCTTTTAATACCAACCTATTGGGTTTCCTTCTGGCCCATTAACGAGCACATCAATTGGTCCCAGAAGCGCTTATTATCAGCAATTTTATTTCCTTCTGCATCCAAACAAGACTTCTGGCTCTGAGAGCCAATGTTTATGTGAGAGAAGAGATAGAAGTGAGCGCGTTTCATGATCGATCTCTCTCAGGTATCCTCAAACTCATGCTTCTGATCTAACCAACTATTTCTGCACTTCGCATGTTTCCCGTTAATATGACGTCGGACTTGACCGTCGTTGTTTTCCATTAGATCTTTGGATCCTCTTCTACTGATCTTGCGAAGATAAACGATACTTAGCTTCGAAAGGCTCCGATATATATTAGTTCTTTTTTAAAAAAAAAAAAAGAGGATTTTGAGGAATTTACACTTGGCATGTAAAGTTAGGAGAAGATTTTGTGGCAGCAATAATTTCCCTGCTTCTAATCTGTTTTGTTGTTTAGGTTCTCCATGGAAACTAGGCCATGTATTCAACTCTACGCGTGTTTGATGGAAGGGAGTTTATTGATATGGTTTCTTGCAAACTGTATGCTTGGTCACGCACTTTCAAGTGAGGTTAGTACTACTGAGCAATTCTAATTTAGCCACTCTATTATCGTGGAAGAAGTTTGTATTGTAATGGTGGTGCGTGCTTGAAATTACGTTGCTAAATTAATCAGCCATTCATTATGTGTGATGGCATCCTTATTTTCTTCCCTAGACATAAAAAGAAAAAAACAGTTCAAGTCTGTGTAGTGTTGTAATGTGTGGTTTATGACATAACCCAAGAAGGAGTGCCTCTTGTCCTCACTTGCTATTTCTAGAGTCAGTAATTCACTATCTTCTACCACCAGTTATATTATCTTGCTGTTCAACTTGATATGCATAAAAGAGACTTTATATAGCTAACAAGCAACTTGGAAATACAATGGTACTAACTACTAAATTGCCCGTCTTTTAGGATATTATCCGATTATGCACCTAGATGGGATTAATGATTATCTAACGTAATTGTTTCCAATGTTCATTTAACAATCTAGATCTCCTTAGCATTAGATAGAACTATAGACAAAATCAGCTGGATGCCCCCTTTTGCTGAATTGACAGTGATGATGATCCAATTCTATTGCTTTTTTTATTTAAAAAAAAATGCTAATCAGTGTCACAATATTGTGCATTTTTTGTGCCTTATTGTGGCTAAATGAATATCTTTCTTGTTTGACCATGCTCATGAAGTACTTCTAAATTCATATGCCCTTCTTTCTTTTCTTTTTATGTTTCTTTTTCAAGTGAATTCTCAAATTTCATTGTGCAACTGTCTAACTTATTTCTGGCATATTCAGGTGGTGGGTTCTGCAGAATCTAACGATGACAGTCCAAATCCTAAAGCTTTTTGTAGCTTCAAGAAGTTTCTGACTCAGTCCTACTATGAGAGATATAAAGTCTTGGTTGATTTAGATTTTGACAATTTCATGTCTCAAGAAGTCCCCTGTGGTCACTGTAAATTTCTTCTAGATAATTATAAAGCTGTTATAAAAGTTTCAGATCTGAAGCGCAATGTTATAGGTGAAGGATCTCATCGTCGTCTGTCCACTTCAATCAAAATTCAAACACAACGTGCCAATTCTGCATCTGAACTATCAAGCTATTCCTGTCAGTTCATAATCCTTGAAAGACTTCCCAGTGGAGTTTTTGCTGATCCATTTGAACTACAACATCTTGTTCAGCGTGGTGGTATATACACAATTCAAAAGTCTTTTCAGATACAGAAATGAAAAAAAATCTAAAATTCCACTTTCTTACATTCAGAAATATCTCCTTTTCTTTTAGTCAATAACACTCTTCATTGCAGTGTTTCATGATATAGCTGTGTTTGGAGATACGAATCTGGAGTTGCCTTCATTTTTGTCTAATCGTTCTTCTGTTGAAATCCACTTAGATGTTGATCAAAACATCTTGTTGGCTCCAACTGACATCAAAGTGGAGCTTCCATTGCATGCGCGATATCAAGTAAGTAGATCTCATACTTATTTTGGAATCTATATTCTGAAAAGTAAGGAGGATAAATATCTTTGAAATGCATAATCACCATATGATAATTGCTTACCTTAGAAATCAAGATGATTGTATCCATCACACACTTGATGATATATGACTATTCTTGAGCAAGATAAATTCTCTTGCAGTGTTACCTCTTATCTTTTGTCCCTTTTTGCTCTTTTGGCAGCCTCTAAATGAAAGTGGCTATTCGACGGTTGAATTTGGTGCCCCAGATATATTGATGCGTTGCAGCAAAAAGGAAAATGTGGAAAATCAGAGCTGTTTCGTCAAAGTTGTAAACGATGCTAATTCGGTTGGTGCTGATATTGTATGGAAAATACCTTCGGGAAGAAAGGCCCATGCTCAATTAGTGTCTGTCTTCACATTTGTGTCAGCCTTGTTGTCAACTTTTTTAATTGTTTGGACGTCGTTACGTTATTCTAACATTAGACTGGGCAAAACTATAAAGCAAGTTTAGATTTTTTTTTTTCTAAAGCTAATTTCTCATTAGATTTTCTTATCATCAATTTTATATTGTTTGTATTTGATTTCAGCCTTATTTAAGTTTTTAAATGATCATTGGAAGAATAATAGGTCTATGATACAACTTATTGCATCATGCAATAAGTATATGACACAATTGATGCCATTGATGTTATTCTTTTAGTTAATGTGGCACATAGGATATGTGATCATCAATGACACTAACTGTGCTACATACATGTTACAACCTATTGCATGATGCTTATTGCATCATAAATCCATTCATAAAAGAAATAATGACATGGAAGAATAGTTCAAGTCATATAAATATATTTGATTGTTATGTTCTACAAAATCATTATACTTAAAAGTATTATGGGCTTTTCTACTTGAATACTATATTCAAAATAACTATTTCTTAATGTAGGTCAAAACTTTAAATTGGTCCTTTATGTTTGCACGAAGTTTCATATTGATCTTTTATGTTTCAAAAAGTCTAAATTAGTCCTTTATGTTTGCAAGAAGTTCTAAATTGGTCCTTCCGTCCACTTCCGTCAATTTTTTAAGTTAAGTGTTAACGTGGAGGTGCTGACGTGTCCATCTAAATTGACGTGCCATGCCACGTCAGCACCACGTCACTGTCACGTCTATCGGATGATGACGTGGCAGTGACGTGGCATACCGCGTCAGCTTCAATTGACACGCAGGAGAGATGGTGTGTTCACGTCAGCACTTAACTTAAAAAATAAACGGACTTGGACGGAAGGACCAATTTGGAACTTCTTGCAAACATAAAGGACCAATTTGGACTTTTTGAAACATAAAGGACCAATATGAAACTTCGTACAAACATAAAAAACCAATTTGGAGTTTTAACCTTAATGCATGTAAGATCCTGAAAAAGTCATTTACCATGGTACAATATATTTCTACTAGATACATTCTTTTTAATATTGCTTTTAATTTTTGTGAAATGCAGCTACGCCGTTGACACGTCGACATAGGTGTTTGTCATTATTAGAATATTTAGTGGCGTTTCTATCCGCCGCTAGAAAGCCTATAATGACACATTGCAAGTAGCAACACAGAAAGTTTTTAGGCATAATTTTTTTATATCTAAATATAAATTTCAAATCATTTCAAAAAAGTTTAACCCACCCTAAATATCTAATCCATTTTACTTTCCACTTACTATAATTTATTTACATAAAAATTTTAAAAATAAAAAAGGTTAAATGTTTTAATTTTTATATTTCATTAGAAAAGTATATTTAAAAAACATATTTCATTATAATTTATTGAGTTGAAAAGAATAAATTTATTTTATTTGAAATTTAAAAGTTTTTTATATTAATTAAGTAAATATTTAATCATATACGAAGAATGGTAAAATTGTACATTTTTCTTATTTCAAAAGAAGAGAGTAAACTATAAATTATACCTTTTATTATTAAAAACAAAAATCCCAAACATGAATGTTTTTTACTCCAACTTCTAGACTCGCCAAATAAAAGATGAGGCCCAGATTTCAGGGAAAAAATGATATTGAATTAACATTTAGCCGGGGAAAGACACTAGCTGCATTTACAGGAACATCTTAGGTAATATTATTTTGTAAAGAAGAAAACAACTACACAGAAAGCAGAATTTGACACGTCACACGTAGTTAGAGAAGAGAAGACACACCCAACAACAGAATCCCCATATACTCAAGTTAATTACCACATCAGAAACGTCAAACTCTAGTCAATCATGAAGCCAAGTCAACATCAATCGGGGAAATCAGCAAGGCAGATGCTATCTTCTGCTTAGGAAATATCGAGTTGCTCCACCATTGAATCGACTAATTGAGATTTGAGATGATCGTTGACTAAGCAGCAAGAACTATGATCACGATGAGAAGCACAATTCCAAATATCACCAACAGCAAGCATGTCTAGAAAAAGAGACCAACAAGGACATATATGATCAACGATAAACACACAGGATGTGTAATCAAACCACAAAAGACCAAGAATGTAGACAATCTAAAAATCTCCCATATGTAAGATTATAGAACTGAAAGTAATGGTTACTTCTACATCCCCCGCCACCTTCCCTCCAATATATTATGAACCATATACTTCACCAGTTTGCTGTTGGATTTCTTGAATGCCATGATCAAGAGTGATTCCTACCACCATATTAGTAAGGGTACTGATATCCGGTTTCTGTTTTCTTGGTTATTCTCTCTTGTACTAACATTTTCTATAATACTGTTTTTTGATACAAGTGAATATACAAGAGTGATTCCTATCACCATATTAGTTCAAATAGATAAGATGGGTTCCATAAACTAAACGCTCATATTAATTCATTAGAAGGTGCATCTAATAGGAATGCTCCACATATAAAATTATAACATGGAAGGAGTCAGAGACTATTAAAATTAAATACATAAATGAAACTTGAAAATGAAGACCAATATATTACCAGAGACGAATTTGATCTTTGGGTCTTTGCTGCTTTCGCCAGTTGAGATTTTGCTTCTGAAGTTGCTGCATGGGAGCTCTCAATATTGCTTCCAATATCATCTACAAAATGGAAATCCTTGACATAAGATTACAGCAGCTAGTCCAGAAAAATAATTAGTAAAGTTAATACAAAAATGTGTGCGCTAATACGGAACGGAATACGAAAGAAAGAGAAAGGGAGCGAAGGGGAATTAAAGTTACCAATCATGGTTCCTTGCTCATGAACAAGCACAGCAAGATCTTTAAAAATCTCATTTACTTCACCAATTTGCTGTTGGATTTCTTGAATGCCATGATCACGCTCCTCAATTATAGCCTCATTGAAGGCAATCTCATTATCCAACAATAACACCTCCTGCCTGCAACATACAATATAAATGAATGTGCATATTTTATGAAATTTATTAACTTAATACAATGCAAGGCAGGATCCAAGCAATGGTCACGAGGCCAGTTCCTCTGCACCACAAAACTGAAGGGGAAAATACAACGACATAGGCAGAGATTCTTTGGTTTTCAGCCTTGTGATAAACTTGTAAATGATTAAAACGGATACTAGATCTAAACTACATTGCACAATACTGTAAATGAATGTTAGAAGCTCTTAAAAGAAACTATGCAATACTGAAGTCAAAATGAATTGTAAGCCACTGATTTTCTATCAATAAGATGTGAGAAATTACCTTCTAGATTCCACAAGAAGAGCACGTTGTTCTGGAGTTTTATCAGAACTAACATCTAACTCACTGGCTGTGTAACTGCAAGCCAAATAGAAAAGGCCCACAGCATAAGCAATATATGCATAGGTAATAAGAATTAATAAGGAACAAAAGTGCACTAGCGGCCACTAGAGAAGAACAAGTATTCACTAAAACCAAGTGCAGACAAATTAAGCTGTAGCTTTCTTAAAGTAGACCATTCTTCATTGTTGAGAATCAGTTCAGTCCATAAAGTTAAGTATACATGCAAAAGGGAAAAGAAAAAAGCGGGGACATTATTGCCCCTTTTAACTGTTACAAACTCCAAAAACAGTTTATCAGTACCTGGAAGGAAGAACTGCTTGTGGAACAAAAGGAGTATAGGCTGTTTCCCTTGAGGCTGCAAGCTGCTGTGCCTTCTGAAATTCTTTCAAAACTGTCTGAAAATCTTTTGCAAGCTTAGCATCTGCAATCTTCTTACTTGCCTGAAAAATGAAAAAGACATTAGAAGACCATTAGCAATAAAAGTGGCTGCAAGAATTCAAAAATTCAACCATAGCTAGTAATGTTGCTCATAATAACTATTTACACACACTATTGAACTGTTCTCTAGGATATGCAAATACTAAACAAGATACTTACACTAACTTCAACACGGTGATCTATTTCACTAGCCTGCTTAAGTTTAGCTGAAGTATCCTTCACCAATTGCCCAATATGTAGTCTGGTCTTGTGCCTGCAAGTTAAATCCATTCAGCACACAAGAGTGGACAATTAAGAGTGTGTTTGACTGTTTGGTTTAAGAGTGTGTCATTTTAATTTTGAATATTTTTAAATATGTTTGTCATGTAAAATTAAAATTCTGCTCGTATTTTTTTATAAATTAAATGACTATAATTTTTTATTGATTTTTAAGTTTAACTATTATTAACATAATATTTATATGGTTAAAGGCTTTACTCTCTTACAAAATTTAGAAAATAACTCTGCTTATTACGTAAAAAGGCCAAAAAGTGGCTTGTTTTCAACCTATTTTCGAAAATATTTTCACACTGTATCATATGTTCAGTCATCTGTTTTCATTGAAGGAGATCATGCTTGTGAAAGAAAAAGCCACTAGTTACTGTCAGAAAACAACATCACAAAAATTAAAATGCAGCGATGAAGTATAAACTACAATACCATAGAATGCACCATAAGTTTTCTCCATTAATTGCTTCGTGACTCAAATCTATTGATGGGTCCAAATCAATTACAACCTCCCCCTCCACAACAATAAATGAAGAAGAAAACGCACAATGCTACTATGAAATCGAGCAACCTTACATTCAACACATAGCTACCTCCTTTTGATATTAAAAAGAGAGAGGGCATTTCAAAGGATAAAATTCGCAGCGTCGTAAGAAAGAAGTAACACAAAATTGAATAAATGCAACCCACAATTGCCAATCGTTCAACCAAAACTACAGAATAAACGCAATTAAGCCGTATGTAAATTACGCCCATAAGAACAGAAAAATCCATAATGACGAGAAGGATCAACTTTCAAGGCATATATAGAGAGAGGTACGCTCACAATTTGTCGCGTAGTTCGGGAGTGTCTTTTGGGGTTCCAAGGGTATTGACGAGCCTCTGAAACGTGGAAACGGCGGTGTTGATCTGAAAGATACCGGAGGCAACCGCTTGCGTAGGGTCTTGGTTGGAATTAACGAGGTTTCGCCTGGAAGCGAAAGGACGGGTAGCTTCAATATCCTGGAAACTCATTATTATATAATTCAGCCCAGAATAGGAATAGGAATATGGCCCTAACTTTCTCGAGAAAATCAAAAACTGAAATTCTAGAGAAAGGAAGAGAAGGTAAGGTGGGTGTTTGGGTATTGGGGTAGCAATTGGAGTAAGGTGATTTAGGGCTATTCTCTAAAAGGGACTATGAACCCGGCGGGCATTGAGGACGCTCAAACTTGATGACGAATTGACGTGGAGCCTAAAAATGTTTATGACGAATCCTCAAATTAAATCACTTCCTTACTTAAGTTATGGTTAATATAATTTTTATACCAGCTTTCTCACTCTTTAAGATATTCTAACGGGGTGATTACTCATTATATTTCACATGGATATCTTGTTCTAGATTAAAAATATTACGGTTAATATCTCTTTATTTTAAGATTATATTTAATTGTAATGACATTTATGGGTTAATGTTCATTTTAGTCCTCTATGTTTTACCCAAATTCTAAATTAGTTATTTATGTTTCAAAAGTTTTAAAATTGGTCCTTTATCTTTTTTCAGAAGTTCTAAATTGGTTATTCCGTCCAAGTCCGTCAATTTTTTAAGTTAACTGCTGACATGGTGTGCCGAGGTGGACATATAATCTCTCTACGTGTATCAGATAACTGATGTGGCCTTAGACACTTCAAAAACACTCAAACGACGTCGTTTAAACCAAAAATAAAACCATGCTGAGATGACCAATATGAAACTCTAATGAAACGTAAAGGATTAATATAAAATTTCAATGAAACATGAAGGACTAATATAGAACTTCAATGAAACATAAAAGACCAATAAAGAACTTGAATGAAACATAAAGGACTAATATAAAACTTTAATGAAACTTGAAGGACAAATATAAAACTTTTGAGAAACATAAAGGACCAATATAAAACTTTTGAAAGATAAATGACCAATTTAAAACTTGAATGAAATATAGAGGACCAAAATAAGCATTTGACCGACATTTATGTAATGTCATAATTTTTTTACTTTTTTATTAAGAAAGTTAACTTTCTATGTATTTACTTCTACAACCATACAATTATTTTTATTAGAATAATTATTTAATTATATTTAGAGTAAATTAATTATTCAAAGTACTTACCAGCTGCTTTCTCTCTTCTCTTTACATTCGTTCTTCTCTTTACTTTCTATGTATTTTGGCAACCCCTCCCTATTTTTCTTCTTCTTTTGTTATCGTCGTTACGTTTCATAAATAATGTAGATATTAATTCCCCCAATTTTAGTGGTGATTTTTTTCCAGATTTACTTCTGAGTTTTTTAGTCTTCTCTTTGTGAGAGTGTAGTCCCCCATTGTTAGATCGATTTAGATCTAGTAAGTGGAACATGTTTTATTTTTGTATGTATTTATTTTCTTTTGTGAATTTTTTGATAATCAGGTGATTTTGGATTCAAGATTTGTTATAATCATATCTAAATCTACAAATCATCTATGTTAACAAATTTTCACTTGTTCATCATGTTGTTGGAAGAGCCTACGACAATTTCAACTTTGAAGATTACTTCAGATCTAATATGCATGAGGGATAAGAGTAACAACTCTGTTGGCAACACCAAGGACGGTGAGATTTTTCATCCTGAAGAAATAGAATCAGCTGAACTTACACTTTGTTTATTTAGTTCAATAATTATTAGGATTTATTCTTCAGTATTATTATATTGGAGTTTTTTAAATTATTGTAAGTACCGTTTAGCTTTTTTCATAATATAATGAAGATTTAATGTTTTTTATAATAAAAAAATATTCAAAGTACTTAAAATTAAATATGTGTTAATTTATTACTTAAAAAATCAATTCTTTAACAATTTAGTTATTGATCAGCTCCATTAATACTATAATCACATAACTTTGTATTAATGGTGCTAACTTACTTTTAAGTAATAAATTGAATCTTATCCAACAAAAGAATTCTTTGTCACTATTAAATAATTTTAGATTTTGTGTCTGTCACAAATATCGATAACTAATTTTAATATTTTTAGTAGTGTATGTATAATTTGTAAATGATATTATCATATTAACAAGTTGCACATGAAAGTGTTTTATTTTTTCATTATTGATAAGATCTAATTGATCATCTTTTAATAATTAAGTTAACATCTGAAAATGAAACTCCTAATTTACTACTAGTTAATTTTTCTAACATCTTGTTTTTAGAGGATCAAAAGAATTTATTTTTTAGTATTTTTTATATACTGATAACTAATTTCTCATGTACTGCGATGCTCATTATTAGAGGTAAACCTCCCAACAGACGACGCTCCATTTTCATTCCTTAGGAGACGATAGTTAAACAAACTCCTAAACACATTATTGAGGAATTAAATTAAGATATTTTTATCTTTCAAATTTCAATGACTAAATAAAAAAGACATACGTGGTTTAAGAAGTAAATCATTATTTTACTCTATCTATTAAATATATTAGATTAAGAATTATGTTAAAGTTTGACCTCAATTTAAACTATTTTCATTACTATAAGTAAAATAAAATTACAACTTTATATTGTGAGGCACTTTGCTAAACATATTTTACATTTCATACATATATTGGAACTCTAGGGCCATGTTCATTTACTAGAAACATGGAAATGGAAATGGTGGGATTCATCGGGTTCTATTTATTTTTTTACTTTTTTATTTTCATCAACTTTAAAAAAAAGAAAAAAAATACAAAATATCTATTATACTCCTCTGATTTGACATGATTTGACACAATTATAACTTTTTTTTTCTATTATTTTAATATAAGGGATAAAATTGTTATTTTAATACATTCCCTTTCCATTTCAATTACCAAACTTTTACTACTAAACACATCAAATGCATTTCATTTCCGTTTCCGTTTTCATTTTCATTTTCATTTCTATTTCTACCTAATGAACGTGGCATAAAATCTTACAAGGATTCACCTTAAAGAGAGAATATGAAAGTTGAAGCAAAAGTTTGGATCGTAGCATTCTCTTGAAGCACTTAATGCTTCAAACGTGGATGCGAGCTATATAATTGGTGTGACAATGTAAAATAACTCTGTTGTGTATAAAGGAAGGAAAGGAACACGTGAAGAACCAAAATACATGGTGAGGAAAACCCTTGCTTATGTTTTAAAACAATACTAACTACTTTACTAATATATTTTGAGTTTTATTAATCAGTATCTCAGAGAACTTGTTTAATTTGTTTTTTACCGGTTAAAGCAATTTTAAAACATTATAAAATTATTATTTTTTGGTTAATTTTGTACCCAATTCAGCTATCAACGAAACATAATTACATAAATACAAAACTCATATTTTTTAGGACTTGAAAATAAATAATGGCATTTAATGCTTTTTTGCTAACCCGTCCTCGATAATCTAACTCCGTGTCGGAAAACTCGTTGTTTGCCCTCCACGGTGCTCGCACGTACGAATCCTCCCACGCGTTTTCAAGTCCTCCCATTTTACTAATAAAAATCAAGAGCGCTACGCTTGCTGCATTTTCTTCATCTTCTTCTTCTTCGCTGACCTCGCTTTCCCGAAAACTTTGCTGCAGAGATATTTCAGACTTGATTTTTGCGGCGATTATCGGTCACCGGAGATCTCGCATTGAAATCCTTTCACGATGTCGGTGAGTGCTTTTGATCATTTTTCCCCATCTGTTTCCCTATGCATTTGTGTATTGTACGTACTGTTTCAATGTTTCAGATTTTTGAAGATCTTGTTAATTGTATATATCACATTCTACAAATATTGCTTTTCTTAGATTTGAAAGGTTATGCACTTGTTAGGAAGTGGGTAGTTTAGATGAAATGTCTGCTGTGATATCTGTTCTTTTGATTTGGAAACTCCTCTTATTGACTTGGAAATAATGGCCAATACGCCTTCAATTGTAGTGAATCCAGTGTATCAGATTCTTATTTTCTGGCAAATCCCTGTTTGGATACTGCTAATTGGCTAACACTTATTAGAATTAATAGAATTACGAAAGGAATCTCTTACTAAAAATTTCGACCAATTATTGTTTTTTCCTACGGCATTTACTTGATAAAACCTGTAAAATTCTTCCTTAGGCTTATTTAATTTCAAAGTATAGTTCACATTACGGGGGGAAAGGTTCCACAACTGGTATTTGATCTTTCAACCTAAAACCCAATCAAATTGATTGTCTCGTTACGCCCCTTTTAGATTAAATGAAGCAAACTAAGAATTAACTACTCTACCAGCAATTTAAATGTTCCCCCTTTCATACTGTAGTCAGAATTGACATCCTAGGCTTCTTTTTCTGTCTCATATTGCATATATCCTATTTAACATTTAAAGGTTTGGACTTTGGTTGGCAGTTGGTGTACCTTTTAGCAATATATTATCAGCTATCAGGAATGAAATGTTTATACTTTATAGTGAACTACAAATATCTTAGTACACTTACTGACTCATCTGAGCTGAATTTTAATGATTTGATTGCAATGCTGATGTTTATTTCCCCCCATTTCAAAATGGGTTGAAAGCATTAAAAAAAAAGGAAGGGCATGAAGATAATACAAAATCCTATCTTTTCATTCAAAATTTGCATTAAGGGTTGCTTAAAATATGGTGAAGACGAACAAGTCACCTCTAACAGTGTATATATATACATACATATATACATTGTTAGAGGAGAGGCAATGACATTAGTTGACAATAATATAAAAAGATTGACTGGGAAGCAATTGGAATTTGGAAGTGGTAGATGACTTCATTATGCTTGGTGCTTGATTGTGTAGTAATTGTTCGTTTATCTGTATTATATTATATGGATTTGGGTATTTTGTTTCTCTGGCACATATAAGAGAAAGGAAGATTATGGGAGGGGAAATTTTTATATAACTTCCCTCTAACATTTAAAGTAAAATTTTAAGAAAATTGACATGCACTCTAGTACATGCCAAGTCCACTAGTGTTATCTATATCGTTAATCAGATAACATTGTTTGATAATTGGTAGGGAAAGATATAAACTCTGGTTTTTTTAAAAAGGGACTCAAGTGTATGATCTTAGCCAAAGCAGAAGCATAAAAAGCAAGTATGTATGTCTCTGTAGTCTGTCTAATTGAAATATTTGTTATTAATTATTATGGGTGACTCGAATTTTTGCTGATAAGCATATGTTTAAAATTGTCGTGACCAACATTTAGCTTGTATTAAGGTTTCTGCCTTCTTTGTCTATTCAAGCATATTTTTGGGGTGACTACGAATAATTACATTTGAGCCAATCATCCATATCTAATCACTTGTTTGTTTTTTAATAAACCATATTTTTGTGTATTTAATTTTTTTAATTGAATTTTTTAACTCTTGTGTGTTACATCCCCTATTATCTCTTTGTTTACTTATTAGACCACATAAAGACAAGACATTATAAGTAGCAGTTAAAAATATATGGGGAGTTCCTCTCAGTAGTAAGTAACTAAGTATGAATTAGTAATTTGCTTTGATTTTGTTCTTTTGTGTGAGATTTCAAAACATTACTTATATATCATATGTAGAGGTGGGTTTTCCACAAAGTTTTATTACATATTTATGTTATTCCTTTCAGATGACAACTGTTAAAGTCAGTAATGTTTCCTTGGGAGCAACAGAGCGAGACATAAAGGAGTTCTTCTCTTTTTCTGGTGACATTGTATATGTTGAAATGCAGAGGTCAGTTGGTTGTTTGGTGTCATACATTTCCCTTTATTTGTTAAGGTTGTTCGGTGTCATATGGATCGTTTGGTGTCGTGCATGTGTATGTGCATACACATATATGTAAACACATATGCAAACGCAAGTATATGTATGTATTTGTGTGTAAACTGCCAAGTGTCTATAGATGTGTGTGTATGCATGAAAATATATGTGCATGTCTGTGTATGTTTATAATTGTTTATGTATATTAAAAATGATACAAGAACCAAAAGTGAGAATGGAGTATATTTTGAAATTCCACCTATTTAGATGGAATGTAAATTCTTCTTAATTACTTGATTAAATTACAATGGGATTTTCAAATTCCAATGCTTCCTATTCCAAATAAGGGATTTTATGATGAAGTAATTGGAATACCTTCAAAAATTACTTTTCCCCCCTTAAATTACCTCATCCAAACACAAGTGTATTTTTTTGTGCCAAAATAAAAAATAAAAAAAAAAGAAAAGAAAACACACACAAATGTATTTTCAATTTTATTTTCTTTGTTATACAAATTACAATCTTGTATGTTGATGCAGCCATGATGAACGGTCCCAAATTGCCTATGTCACCTTCAAGGATTTGCAAGGAGCTGAGACTGCAGTACTACTATCGGTAACTTGCCTGTTATCATTGAATATGCATTCTTGTGTTTTATTATATACTAGAAGACAGTTTATCAATATCCAAAAGATACTACATTGAGTGGACATATGGACCATTTTTCCTGGATAATGGAGACACATTTTATCATTGAAATATTTGTAATAGAATCTATTTCAGACTCCCACATGTTCATACATTCTCACTCAAAATGTTTCTAAAAGATTCTTTTTGTCAAACATATTTCATGCAACCCTATTTAAATTTAATCAGACAGGCCTGCCTGTGGGAATATGAATCTTCTACTTGTCAAAAGGTGCTTATGATGCATTGATACATGTTGCTTAATCTTCAATCCTCGTGTATGATTCAATTTACAATTTGTACCTTGTACAAGCATTTGGCTTCTTATAAGTATCATTTATTTTTAAGGTTTGAAGCTTGCATCTATGCTAAAATGGAGGTTTTATTTCATTTTCAGCTCCAACTACATTGTATAAGAAAAATTATGGTTCTGCTGCTGACACTGTCTCTGATATGAATTATTTTAAAATAATAATTATTAACAACTTCATTATGTTGCTGTTTTTTTATGAACATTATGTTGCTGTTAAATGTTTTAATTCGGTGAAATATTTTTCTTATCTAACAGATTTGTTAATCTGAAATTCTCGGATGTCCTTTATAACTTTAAAGAAAATGCATAAGGTTTGAAGTTAGTTTAGAGCTTCACAACAAGAACAAGCACTATCATCTCTAAAATCAGAACCTATAGATTCTGTGAACTTATCCTTATTGGACAGATGTTGTATTGATTCCTGTGAGGCCTGATGATGGAAATTTCCCACACTGCTTTAGATACCTAATCCTACTGGACTATGTGGGATTGTGGGAACTTAACGTTATTATTCAAATCAATAGATGGCAAGTTTGAAGAGTTTAATATGCAATCTTTGAATTCTAATTTGAGCATGTGTTGCATGTTCCTTACTAGCTAATAGCCTTTAACTGTTTCTGGGCGGTGCTGTTTTATCTAGTGATTTGACTATGTGTAGTTATGATCTGTTGCCCGTACTTTGATATGTATCTAATTGTATAATTATCTGTGAACTATATTAATGAGCCTATAACATTGTTCAAGACCTTTTTTAATTCCCTTTAGGATATTGATTTGTATAAACTACATCGTGTAACCAATTTAACAGAGTTTCGTGTATATCAGGGAGCAACAATAGTTGATCTGTCAGTTACAGTAACTCTGGATCCAGACTACAAGCTTCCACCTGCTGCACTTGCATCATCTGTAAGCCTTGCAAAGAACCTCTTTTATTGTACTAAACTAACTAGATTGCTTTTGGCCTAAGAACTGTGTAATGTTTTACAGACAACAGCCAACCAGACTCCTGCTGGTGCCGAATCTGCTTTACGGAAGGCCGAGGACGTGGTCACCAGCATGCTAGCCAAAGGCTTCATCTTAGGGAAAGATGCTGTCAACAAAGCAAAAACTTTTGATGAGAGGCACCAGCTATCTTCGACAGCCTCAGCAAAAGTTGCATCTTTTGACCAAAAAATTGGGCTTAGTGAGAAAATAAGTGTCGGCGCTACAGTTGTGAGTGATAGAGTTCGAGAAGTGGATCAAAAGTATCAGGTTTCAGAGAAAACCAAATCGGCATTCGCAGCCGCGGAGCAGAAAGTCAGTACTGCCGGTTCTGCTATAATGAAGAACCGTTATGTACTTACCGGGGCTTCCTGGGTAACAGGTGCTTTTAACAAGGTGGCTAAGGCAGCCAGCGAAGTGGGACAAAAGACAAAAGAGAAAGTGGAGAATGCTGAAGAGGAAGAGAAGCGAAAAGTAGAGGATCAGTATGCACAGGTTCTATCAGAGTCTCCAAAAGCAGCAGGAACAACAAGTGAGCAGCACCCTCCTTCTAAGCCTCCTCCTGCTCAGGGTTTGATCCTTTAATTTGTTCCTTGTACATACATTCTGCAAATTATTTCCATTGATCTGAGACCTGTTTTTCTTTCATTTTTTTTCCCATGGTTTGAGATTGAATTTAATTAGGTTCACTATACTTGGACAAGTTTGCAATTGCTTATTCTCTTCTGTAAGAAAGAAAAACTGGATTTCCTGGTGGTTATAATGACTCGCCTTTGCTATTTTTCCTGCTTTGGCCATTTACGAACCCTTCTAATGCCAAAACATCATCAGAAGAATAGAAAAATTATTTTATTTTCGGCCAATAGAAAAATCCAAATTCTTGATGGGAACTTTGCAACCAAAACAAAGAAATTTATTTTTCTTGCAGGTCATCTCCCTTCTGCAATTTTAATATGTTGAGACGTTTTAAATTTAAAGCATAAAAAAGACCCAATGAAAGTTATATGACATTATGGCTAATGTTGAAAAATGTAGCCTATAATTTATTGAGGCTTTTGTAGCCTTATCTTAGTTCGAACTTTATGATTTTTTTTTGGTTTCAAATTTGCATCCAATTGATCTAAAATTATGTTTGAGTTGTCATTTGTTTACAGTAGAAATTATTAATTTACACACAATTTTAAAATTTAATTCAACCAATTGTTAATTGAAATTTTTATAAAATAAAATAAAAACAAAATATGCATTTAAACCAAAAAATTCTTCATACTCCCGTGCTAATTGTTGTGAAGATGGGGACCAAAGTTTCATTTTTCCTTTATGTGGAGACCACTTCCCCAACTTGACGCACTATTTACTGTTTATCATTATCCGTTTATGTCTTCTAAGATATGAAGTTAATTATAACGCTACGAAAACAATTGGAGATTAGGAGAGTATCTTTAATAGTATCGTAGTATCAAATTGAGAATGAATAAGTGTTTGGCTCTTCTATACATTAGTATGTTAGGTCCATTTTTTTTTATAGTTCTCTTCATTTTTTTATTTAAATTTGAGAAATTATAAACTTTTTTTCTAAGGAATATATAAAGTATGAAAGATATAGATGCAAAAAAAATTAAAAACTCTACATAAATCGAGATTTACTATGAGTGGATTAAGGACTAACTTTTTAGTCCCTAATAAAGGTGGTCCCTAAACCATTCACGGAAGGCCTTTATTTGTATGAAATTTTTTATTTTTTTGTGTCTATAACTCTTATTCTTTAAAAAAAATACAATTTTCAAGTTTAAATAAAATAAAGTAAAAAAAACTATGAAAAAAAAGTCGGCTTAGCATACTAATACATAGAAGAGTCAAGCACTGGATCCATTCTCTATTAAATTTTAGTATATTTTTTTAATTTATTTAAAATAACTCTTTATTAATATGAGTTTCTATTAATTTTAATAAATGACAGTATATAATTAGAGAGATATACCGAAACTCTTATTGTTTGATGATAAGATGACATGACTACAGGTGGAAGTGGAGAACGCTTTCTTGTTATCTCTTTTTGTGTTTATTACTTTCTTATTTTTAGTCACTTTAAATAGAAAGATTCTAGAGAAACTCTAAATACATTTTTTTAAAAATTAATCACTCAACCTTCTATTCCTTTTCTTTTCCTTCTCATTGCATCCTCATTTCCAAACACACAATTTGTTGTCTCTAATTGTTCTTGGGAAAAAAAAAAGATTGTACATCAATTATTAAACAAAATACGGTATATATGATTATACATCAATTAATGTCAAGTAATAAAAAATGAAGATTGGATGATGCAAATGATTTGTAATTGTACCTACTAAGAGACGAAAATGATTAAAAAAAGCCTTAATCATACACAGAATTATGAATTCATTAATTGGAAAATAGTAAAGAATTGTAGACTTGGTGGGTACGTAAGTTTGCCATCAACGAATAACGCCCCAACTCAATCCATTAGCAACGAAAAAGTAAGAGAAATAAAGTGTCAACTTCGTATTCAATCATCATCTGCCACTTTCTATTTTTACAATTAAATTTGAAATGAATGTGTCAAGATATTATTATGTTGCTTTTGAAGTTCATTGGTTACCATAACGATATTCATTATCTTAGTGAAGCATCTATTTCTTATTAATATGATATTCATTGGTTTACCGTGTCCAAGTAATACAACGACTTGAATCTATATTTTAGTCTATTTATTATAAGTTTAAATTGAATTTTTAATAAATTTGGAGTAGTTCATCAATTGAGTCCCTAAAAAATTAGATATTTAATCCTGACTAATATAATTCTGAATTATTTTCATTCTTCTGACTGATGGAAGAATAAAAATGTTTAGAACTCTTTGTTGTAAAACAATGTTCTAAAACAAAAATTTAGGAGCAACAAGAACATAAGAGAAATAGCTTAGAAAAACAAGAAGAACATAAGAGAGATGCACCAAATTCATTCATCCATTCACTTGTTTACAATAGTCTCTATTTATAGGACTTTAGCCATAAGGTAGCATTAAGAATACAATAATGTATATTTAAGCACACTAATTGGAAGGTTACACAATTCTCTTAAAGGGGCTTTCATGGAGAAGTTACTAAGGATACAAAGAGACAAGATCATATGGAGGGTTTAGGAAGAATCCAATGTTAAAAATGTGGTCATCCACATATAAATAGATATATTTATAATACTCTTTCAATTTTTTACTATCAAATTACAAAAATTTAGACCAAATTTATAATTCACTCATAATTTTATTTAATTATTATTTATTGCCTAATAAACCCATATGTAATTCAAATCACATACGCGTACATGAATTTATTATGATGTTAACAAATTTTAAAGTTCAAAGTTTCAAACTTTACAGAAATAAAAATAAAACGTTATTTATTAAGAGAGTCGCTTTCAATAATAAATCTCGCAATATTCGATTAATTATCAAACTCATTCTGTTGATATTCGATTATAGACAAAAAAAATTGATATTTATGCACAGCAATATTAATAAAACTATAAAAGAGAATATTGTACAAAAATTAAAAAAATACCTGTAAAGTAAAAGTTTATTTAACAAATATCGACATTTTTACGACATCTTTTTAATTGATTAAGAGAAAAATTATTGTCTTCAAATTACTCAAAATAGTCAACAAAAATATTTTTAAAAAGGTTAATTTTTTCCAACATTTATTAATTTTTTTTAGTTGAAAAAAAATTTATGAACTTATTTATTGGTTAAAATAAATTATTAAAAAAAATATGATAAGAACACTGAAAACCTGAAATGAATTAGAAAGCTTATTAGCTAATAATTGCATAGATTTGAATTTCAACCTCTCTTTTTTTTTTTTTTTGTTGCCATTAACCCTTTTTTGTTTTTATATTTGAGTCATTATAACATTGGTGTGAGCCACGCGTCACGATAGGCGTGTAGCATCGTCTATCTAAGTGACCGTAATGATGAAACGCCTTCTCCAATCCTGCTGCATCACCAACAAACGACAGCAAAGTAACTGTTGTTTTGTGTCGTTTGTGTGGGGACCTCTTTAATCAATACTTTCGCTCATCACACCCTCCCTTACCTTCCACGTATCACACACACATTTCCGTATAGGCCTACCCTAATAATCCCATGCCATGAAGAGAAAGAAAATGAAGGCCACCGACACTTGAATCACGACACGTGTAAGCCACCACCACATTTTCGAAATCTTCTCGGCTACCTTTCACGTACAGTCCGTGTATCCACCGGTAATGCAAGTGGTATTGCCGTTTTCTGTTCTTTTTTCTCACACAGTACAGCACTGCCATTTCCAGCTGGCACACTAACCGCAATTCGAGGTCAAGTAACGGTCCAAAATTCCAGCTGTATTCCAACATCAACATTCCGCGCTACACATCGTGCCCACTGCTATCTTACGCCTCGCCGGAGACTCAATTTTATCCTACACTACACTTACCCTTCTTTAGCTTACCCAACACCAATGAATAGGAGACACAACTCTAGGATTCATATTATTTATTCAGTCATAATTACCTCCGAATTCGAAAATCGAAATGCCTGTACAAAAATTAAAACGGGAAAAAAAAAATATTTTGACAAGCAATTCGGATATACACGAACAAGAATATTGAACTCAAGACCACCATACGATACAATACGAAACACGTGTGAGACCCGAGAGAAGAAACATATCTGTTTAAAAATCGCCGAATTTCCTGTGCACCCGAGATTTTGGAATCTCCCGCAAATTACGCAGCCTTCCTATCGCCAAAATATCGCCTTTCTCTGCCTCCATGTATTGCTGAATGCCGTTCATCTCCGCCGCTGAATCTATACCATAAACTTGTTAAATAAATAAATAAATAAAACCTAAAAAAAAAACGTTTCTGGGAATGCATTATACCGAAATGTGGGGAGTAGCGCTTCTTGAATCCATTGAATTGAGCCAAGTCTGAAACAGAGGGTGAGGATTGAAATCAAAAGAGGGGAATGGAAGATTGAGTGCTTCAATTTAAGGATTGGTAGTATGAGTACGAGTACCTGATTGAGAGGGATTGTGAGAGAAGACGTAGAGGACGAGGAAGCAGAGGAGTGTGAAAATGGGGATGAGGTGGATGAATTTCTGTGTTGTGGGAGAAGGAGACAGAGATAGGCGATGGGTCTTGAGTGCTTTGATGTTGTTATTGTCGTCATCGTCTTCGAAGTTGATGTGGCGCTTGGGTTCATGGGTGTCGTCGTCGTTGGCGCCTCCATGGATGTGGAGCTTGGAGGCAGGAGAGCCTAGAGACTGTCGGTGCATAGTGATAGATACTGAGAGAGAGGCGGAGAAGGGCTAAGGAAGAACAAGAGTCACAGAGAAGAGAAGAGAAGAAGAGCGAGTGAAGTGAGAGAGTCAACTTGTGAATTATTTGTGAAGCTTAATTAATACAAGTTCCGTGCTTTTCCATTTTTTTTTAACACTGCTAGTGCTCCACATTGGACTTCATCCGCATCCTATGCTTTCTAGTTCTTTCCTGCTTTTGTCTTTGCATTTCTTTTCTTCTTAACATAAAAATACTTTTTAACAAAAATTTTGATAAATACCTATTACATTTTTTTTATTTTATAAATTATATTTAGGTGTCATGGCAGATGGCAGACAATAAATAGACACCAAATTAATCCAATAATATATTTTATAAGCTCTCAGTTATATTTACGTGTTTATCTTTTTTATCAATTATCACATTACATCATTATGTTATTAAGAGGATTATGGTCCATAATTAATCAAATAAATTTTTGGTATTCAATTTTGAATAAAAATAAAATGTACATCATATTTTTTACATACCAACCACATTTCTCATAATATTTTTTACATTTTCAACAGACTTTTCTTTACAGTACTTTTCTTTACTCTACAGTACTTTATATCCCTTCCCTTCTCACTCGTGCATTTCTAACTAATATTGCATGTTGTGCTTTATATAAATTGATTTTCATTATATAATACTTTTCAATAAAATTTAATTTAATAAAACTTGATTCACAACGCATGATCAATCAATTTAATTTCATAAAACATGCTTCGGCCAAAAATATTTCTTGAACTTTTTTTTGGTCTGTAAAACATGCATCCCTCATATTTAACTCGACCAACAAAAGGCCACCGTGTGTTTGGGCCCAAGTTCATCATATGGGCCTTCTTCAGCCCATGTCAACTCTACTTGCGCAGTACAGTACACACTAGTTACTACACACCTTAGGACCAAAAAAAAAAGTTACTACACACCCTCTTGTGCTTCTGCTAGTCTCGTTTTTTCATTTTCTGTTTGCTGGATCTAATTTTGACATGATCGACGACGACGCCTTGAGCTGAAACATCAACGTTGCCGATTTCATCCCAGGTATACCCCTCTCTCTCTCTCTCTCTCTCTCTCTCTATATATATATATATATATATATATATATATATATATATATATTTATTCATTGCAAGGATCTCATCGATGCAATTATTGAAATTCCCGTAATCGAGCTCCTGCTCAGACACATTAGGGATATAATGGAACTAGAGAAATTCGATTATGAATCTAAGAACGTATTTGGGTTAATACTGTGAATTGCTTGAGCAGACAGTGCTATGTGAAAGATTAGAGAAGGTGTCGAGAATTATTGAGTTTATGCTCTCTTTTTTTCCTTCCAGGTGAAATAGTTAGAATCTGAATCCTGGTTGCTGTTTCTTCCTTCCTTTCTTCAGTTGAATGACTACCCAACTTCCTTCCTTTCTATAGACATCCTTCTTTTGTAAATCTAATTGCAGTTGTAATAGAATATCTTCTGAAACTTGTAATGCTTCCTAATAATGTTTGAAATTGCTGTAAGCTGTAATCGCTTTCAAATTAATGTTAATGTTAATTGGAGTGAGTTTGTTATGAAAATCTAGGTAGGGGGAAGAAATAGTGAGAGAGGAATTTGAATATTTGTTGTTCCTGATTATTTTTCAAACCAATTACATTGCTAATATGTGTACACCATAACTGAAAGCTAATATATAGTATTATATACAAACGGCAGATAGAAAAAACTCAATGGGTCTCTAATTGCAAGTTGCAACAAACTTGTTACCTTATGGGTTATATTTTTTTCCCATATCCAATATTACCTTGTATTTGTTATCCAATATACTATTCTTTTTGATATTTTGGGTGGTTTGATATAGAATATTTTCAGATTCACAGGTTTTTTTTTTGTGGGGTTTGGTTAGGATTCAGTGAATGTTTGCTCCAGATTTGGATTGTAAAAAAACAACAATCAAAGCCTTTTCCCACTATGTGGGTCGGCTATATGTATTTAATATATATATATATCCACCCATTACCATTCCTAACAAAGCGGCATAGCCCCCTTAGTCAGTTACTGCTGAGTCTGGTACCATTCCACCCATTACCATTAGGGACATTACCATTCCTAAAAAAAATCAAATGTTCGGAAAAAAATGTATGCATTCTTAAACTATATGCAGAAAATTAAAGTTTATGATAACCCATCTTATCATTGAACAGCTTGGTGTTGATCAATGTGTCAAGGTATTAAATCTTCATTATGGTGTCAACAGGAAGTGAGAACATAGTCATCAACATGGAATTAGCTGACAGAGCAGTTGGGTTTATATTATCTATTATCAGCTTAACAATATTCACTTATTATACTTTCTGGGTCATCATACTGGTAAGTACCTTGCCAATTATTTTTTGAAAGACGAGAAGTTTTTATCTATTTGATCATGTAAGGGTGTTGTTATTATTATTTGAGAATTTGGGTTTTAAATTTAATTTTGGACAATTGAGATAACTTAGGATTTATCTAGGGATTTGGACAATTGTTTCCCTTATTGTGGATAATTTTGTGGCAATAGTGATTAACCATGAAGCTGAACACCCTACTAGTTCATAGCTAGGAAAATCCAACATAAAGTAGAAATATTTGACAAATGATATCAGAAACAGTAACTTAAAGGCACCGAATGACAAAAAATGACCTTAAAATCAATCTTAGGATGTATAACAACTACCAATATGTCATGTTAGCTTGTGGTGTCAGATGGGTCTGGAAACTTCCAACTACCAAATCAGCAAATCCTTGTTCCAGTGGAGGTGTAGCAATCAGGGTCAAAAATTACAACTTTCGAGAGGCATCGTGACCTTAACAGGCCTTCACAGGCGATAAAGAATGGGGGGTGCGTGGAGAGTCCCCTCGGCAAAATTCCTCCCTTTAGGCTTTGGCACTTTTTGAAGATGGTGGGTTTGAGAATCAGAAATAGGGGTTCTGAAACAGATGGATTATGTGGTGTTTTTGGATAAAGAAGGCAAATCTAGATAAATTTGAACAGGATAGTAAGTTTGGTTGATTAAAATTGGCAGTTCTGAAACATAGGAAAAGATATACTTAAACTTTAAATTTCAATTCAATATTCAAATCCTTAATTAAACGTTCAGAAACTCTTTTCATGCTACTTTACTTCTCCATTTTAAGTTGGTTATAATTTCTTTATTGTTCTTTTGGATTTCAGCCATTTGTAGATAGCAATCACTTCATCCACAAGTATTTCCTGCCCCAGGAGTATGCCATACTAATACCCGTTTCTGCTGGTGTGGCGCTTCTTTGCTTCTTAAGCATATTCATTGGTTTTGTGATGCTCAAATCCAACAAGAAGAAGAAGAAGAAGGCATAATCTTTTCTATCATCTTGTTCAGTTACTCTTGCATTTTTGCTATTCTAATATTAACATTTTGATTAGAACATTTTTCAAATTTTGTAACTGACACAGTCTTCCCAGTTTTAGCTGCGGGCATTGGTATCATGCTTGTAAGTTCACATCATAAAATATACTATTTATTTGTTTGCATACAATACCTAACACAATACAAAATAGCAAAGCAAATCATCATTAAACATTAACTAATATTTGATTTACCACCTAACATTACCTAGGGCTAATTCGTATCCAAAAGGTAAATCAATACTATCAAATACCCAACCTAATCCAATAAACAAACCACCCTTTAATATGAAGTCACAATAATCTATCTAACCATGCCTTTTTTCTAGCAATAGGTACACACATAAACATTTCCCTCCAAGTTGCATCAATAAATTTATTCATAGCCTTCACATAAATGTCATCAGAGACATCATCAATCTCATTAAGTGCAAATATACATTTTGCAATGGAATAATCAGAAGACGTATCTTTAGCAATACTAGCCTCCATCCTCTTTGCCTTGTACCTCTCAGCTTTTTCAAGTTGAACCTCTGCTATTGCTTTAGATGCTTTAGCCCATGTTTGAAGTGCATCTCTCATTTGATGAGTCATAGATTCTCTCTTTCTCTTTGGCTTGGGAATTTCGGAAGTGCACTTTCCACTATGTGTGATGCGCTCAATTATCTCTGGCACAACATCTTCATGGTGGTTGTCCTTATCAACATCTACATTAACTCCACCATTTAGATGCTCATTTTCAAGATCATGCACTTCTTGAGAATTTGATGGGTCTTGGGTGGATGCATCATGAAGTAAACTAGTAGATGTAGTATTTCTATTAAAGATGATACTTAATAAGTTATAATGTTCCATTCCATGCTTCTTAAATCGTGCAGCCTCAGGATGTGCCTAAAAAAATGTATAATGAATTATCTATAATATATACACTTTATAGTAAATTAATTTAAATCCTAAAGTGGTTATATACCAAGATATAGCTCGTCCAAGCCTCCTCATCAGCAGTAACTATGTTGGTTTCAGCATCCCACCGAAACCTGGTGTGCTGTAAGAGTAGAGAAAATTCTCGATACTTTCCTCGCAACCTATTGAATTTTTGCTTTATTTGTTTCAAATTAAAAGATCGTCCGCTCTTAGAATTTATTTTTTGTAACATGCTTCTCCACACTTTAGGTGAAAACATACCATTGCTCATATTCCCTTTGCTAACTTCTTCAACCATAATATCTATATAATATTTAACTATATGCTTGGGCCAAAGCGAATTCTCTTGTAGTTCTGTGATTCCACTAGTTGCCATCTATAAATACAACAATTTGTCAATTTGGTAAGCATTAAATAGATATACACAAAACACCAAATTAAAATGCAAATCTTATTGGGCTTCATTTATAATGAAATGTGGTGTGAGATGGTTCCAAAGAACAAAAAGAAACGCATGTTGAGAGAATGAGAAGCCCACCAATGCTTTGGAAAATGGTAGCTTAAAGTGTAGATTAGATATGAAAAATGAAAGTCTCACTGCAATTTTTGCACAATTGAGTTAAGAAGTAGAGCGTTTTCTCATTGTATCATTGTCTTTTGAAAGACTAATATTTATGAAAGAAAGAAGAGTGACTTTGGACATTGTTTAAAGATTGGATGTTTTCAGAATTCTTAGAAAAATAGCTATCAGCTAACAAAGCTCAAACAAAAATTGCAAAGCAAGAAAACAATGTATTCAAACATTAACTCAATATCCATAATTGTTCTCCAAAAGAACAAAAAATGCTCAGAAAAATCTGGTACAATTAAAAAACATAAGGAAACTATATTTGGGCCCAAGAATAAAGATTAAGAAAATTCTATATATCAAAATAAAAAGATAACGAACCAAATAGAGAGAAAAGAAATATGCATACATTGCCTTACCTCGCCTTGTGTTTCGTAGACGAAGGAAGATGAAGGAGGTTTGGGCATATGAAAATGAAAGGTTTTGAAGGTTCTGGATCCAACTCTATAATGAGGTTTAGGCTTGCCTTAACAGGCTCTAGAAATTTAGAGAATTTGTCAAAATTACACAAATCTCATTAATGAAAACTGTTTTCATATTTTTTTTTGTTTCTCAATAATTTAAGAAACAATACATCAAAACATCATTTTATTTTTCAGTTTTCTGAAACAATTAATAAAAATAATGTTCCAAACAAATTTTTTTGTTCTTTTGCTTTTAAGAGTTGAAAACTGTTTTTCTGAAAACTGCAATGAAATAGGCCTATACTTAGATTTCCTTTGGTTGTTCTATTTCTTGTTTTCATGTTTACTGAAAATAGACACTATATTTTTTATAAAAAAAATTAAAAGAGGTTGAAAACAGAAAACATCTCAGTTATAGGAAACTATAACGCTTTAATCATATATATAAATATTATCGTTTAATAGTCAAACTCAAAAATCAAGTATGTTAATTTGTTGTTTGTTAGAGTTAATTAGTTACGTGGTATTGTAGAAGATTATAATAGTTGTTTTATCTATCCAACACCTTATACATTTATATAATTATCTGATTCTTCTTCATCTTTGGGTGAAACCATACGAACAAGAGATAGCACTGAACAAACTCACAGGTAGCATCTCTCTCTTGTATAAAAAAAAAACACCAATTTACATCAAAGTATAGATTTGACGTGCTATCAAAATTCAAAAATTTCAAACGCCCACGAAGTCATCATCAAGATTGGAAGAGGACACAAAACAAAATAACATAGAAATGAAAACTTCCCATTCAATCGCACAGGCTAGCCTGTATCATCACCTCTAGCTCTATATATAAATCTTGACAAAAATGACTCATGTAGGAACATAAATTGTGGTCCTTTTGTACTAAATGGTTGGGCCTTCAATTTCGTCTGAGTTGGGTTTGCGTATTCTGCAAGGAAACAAAATCACAGGACCAACAATAGCACAGATCTTAATTAACATGAAATCGACACCAACGTTCTACTATATATTACAATCAAATAAATGAAACTCAAAGCTAATCTAGGTACAATACAAATATGTTTGACCTATAGCATTAAGATGTTGTTGCTTAAATTGTCAAGACACATATCCACATTAAGTGTCTGTTTTGGCTTTTAACATTGGAGGTATACAATTATGCTACCTGAACACGAAATATGAGTTGTATTACACAGTATTTTAAAAACCAAATCAAATTTTATTTAACTGAATTTTTTTAAAAAAATAACGTGATAGTGCATTTTATTAAATTTACAAATTACAAATTACAAATAAAAAATATAAATATGACATTTTAATAGTGTTAAATTTGTAAATTTTATATATTTTTAAGTGTTGGATAGAAATTAGAATTTAATTTTTTAGTTGCATAAAAATTGATATTTAAAGGATTAAATTGAGATATTTTATTTTTTAAGTAAAATTGAGAGATGATTCATGTTTTAGGTATGAAATCATTAAGTTATATTTAATAGAATTGGAGAAGGGAAAAATACCAGAAATTGAAATTGTGTGTCTAAGGCTCTAAGCCCAGGAATTATCAAAGGCAGCAGAAGAAATGGCCTGCGAAAACTCCTGGAAACTGATCCTTCCATCTCCATCACTATCAGCTTCCTTGATCATCCCTGTCAGCTCTTCTGCTGTTAGAGCATGCCCTAGTTTCGCCATCGAGTGCGCCAACTCAGCCGCCGTGATGAATCCGTTCCCGTCTCTGTCGAACATTCTGAACAGCTGCTTCAGCTGTTCTTCCGTGTACGGCGACTTCGCCGGCACAAGATCCGGCGCCACCAGCGCCACGAACTCCGAGAACTCCACCAGGCCGTTGTTGTTTGTGTCCGCCTTCTGTATGAATGCCTCCAGCTGTTCGGGGCTCGGTTTCAGACCTAGCGATCGGAGCAGAGAGCTGAGCTCTAGCTGCGTCAGGCTTCCGTCGTTATTCCGATCGAACGACCGGAAAATCTCCCGCAACTCCGCGATTTGCTCGTCGTCCAGATTCACCGCTTGCTTGTTGCTCATATTACTAACTCCAACCTCTATCTTCTTCGGTACTATCCAGATCCCAATTCTCTCTTCAATTCAGCTAATTCGCAATCCTGGAAGTGAAACTCGAAATCCGAAGAAAATTATCAATTCAAAATTGAACGAAGGAACCTGTTTTCTGAAATTTTGCAGAAATTTCAGTCAATTTCTGTATTCAAATTCAATAGTATTGCTAATGTCAACAAAGCTTATAAGTGGAGAAGACATAGAGGGAGAAAAAAAACGATGAGACCAATTTCAGTATTAAATTGAATTAGTAAAGTCTTGTAACTAGAATTATTGAAGAATGGATCGTCAACGCAAAATGAGTGAAAAAACAAACATGAATATTAATTAGAATTAAGTTGGCGATAAAATAAAATAAATCAAATTGGAATAATACTAATAATAATGATGAAGGCGTTACAATAATTTAATTTTCATTCGGCTGAGGCATATACTAAAAGATAGGTGGGAAATGGGAATTTCATGACGAGTTTCCACGATGTCTCTGCTGGCCGCAGTCACCGTTACAATTAGATTTGGTCAATACAATTGAATTGATGATAGGCCCACATTAGACTTTGAATATGATTATAAGCTTTTTAATATTTACTGGGCCGGAATTATGACTATTATTTCTTGAAGCCAGGCCCAGCCCAAAACACTTTAACATCTCATGTTCAAATTGGCCCCCTTTTTTAATAACGTCAAGAGCTTCGGCCCAAAAATTATAATGAAATTTTGTTTGTGGGCCCATGGTCAAATCTGATCACTATTTTATTGCAATAAAAATTACTTAGTTTACACCAATGCCTAGTGCATGTGTAAATCAATATTCCAAAACAACTATAAACTCTTTCTAAATTGGAGATTAGCTTATTGAAAAACATGGATGCTCTTCATGGTGTTCTTGTTGTATACAAACTAAAGAAACTGCTGGCTATGAATTTTAAATTATACTTTGTTGATATTAAAATAAGTTTACATTCTTGGTATTTATGAGCCAGTTTTGTTTGTGTTTTTGAATTTAGTATATCAAATAAAAAAAACACACACACACATTTGGGAATGCTGATTTCAAATACAATATTTCAAGTATATTTTTGTTAAGATTTTAATGGAACAAAAATTGTGTACTTAGATTGATTGGTATAAAATATATGCGTTGTATTAAATTATTTTTTAAACCATATTATTTTCAATTTTGTCTACTCACAAAAGAACCTATAAAAAAGTGTTATAAACCATAATTGCCCTTTATTTTTTTTACATAAAAAATATACCTTCTGTTAACATATGTCCTAATGACATGCTTTTTTGAGATTTTCTCCCAACAAATGAAATACTTTTTTTTTTGTTCTCAGAGAAAAAAATTAAATGAGATACAATTTTAGACATTAAAAATTATTATTCTAATTATTTTAAATTTCACTAAGCTCAAGTCAATATGTTTTTTCTATATCAATTATAATATACCTTTAAAAGTGTAATTACAGCACTCATTAGCATTATTCTAAAAATAATTAAGGGTTTATTTAATAAATATCTTGTAATTTTATTTAATTTGTTGTGAGAGAATTTATTATTTTAAACCTAAGAAAAAATCAACAATTTTATACTTTTTTCATTGATTGAATTGAAAATAGATATGGAGAGCTCAATTTTTTGAGAGGTTAAACATTTTGTGTTTATCTCTCTCTTATTTTTTTTTTTCGTTTGTTTGAATTTTTTTAATAAAGTAAAAAAGAAAAGATAGATAAAAAATTTAAATTGAGCTCTTAAAAAAGTCCGATTAAATTTAGGACATTTTATATATAAAAAAAAAGTTAGGGATGAGTAAAACTGAAAGATTTATTAATTGAATAAATGAAACATGGTTGTGTGGATGTTGTTGATGGGGCAACAGAGAAGATGAAATTAAATGTGTGGACAGACGTCACATCGTGGAATGCAAATAAAATGGCCAAAAGCATTTAAAAGGAAGTAATTATGAATGAATGATTCAGTTCAGAATTTGGGATAAAGATAAAGTTGTCACACTCTCATTCTGTCACCCACACTACTCTTTCTGACAACTTTCTTCACCACTTTCACTACAAGTTTTCATTTTTTTTTTCACGTCAACCTCTTTTTTCTTTATTCTATTGCTTCTATTTTTTTATTTTTTTATTACTAGTCCTATGTAATGTCAATTAATTAGCCAAATATTAAGGCAGTAAAACAAATTTAAATTATGCATAATCTATTTAAGTGAACAATCAATTTTGTTTGGGGTCAAATAAGGTAGAAAATGGGACTTTTTTTTTGTACTGCGAAAATGGGACTCTCACTCACTGAACAGGAGAGCAAATATATAAATTGGGCCACGCTACGGCCCAATAAAGTCACACATAGAGGTCCTCTCACCTCTGACCTCTATAGTAGTTTAATATTTTTTTAAAAAAATATATACTTTTTTTAATTGTTTGTTCCACCTTCAAAATTTTGTATTAACTAATATAAACTCGACTCGTATTGCACACTCGGTTATGATAAAAAAATCTCTTAACAAAAATAATTGTATTCACAAGATTTTGAACCTAAAACATTACTTAACCGATACCAGATTGTTTATCACTTTTTTTTAATTTAAAAAATGTACACTTACTTTTATTTAAATTGATTTTCTATTAATCAACACAACATTTGGTATGGTACACAGTAAAATTTTGTTTTTTTTTTAATATGACAATAAATATAGTCAAATGTATATAGTTAATATAAAAAAGGAGATCAGACAGTTAATTGATTTTTGTTATTTTAAAATAAATATATATTATTTTAAAATATGAATTCCATTGATAGAAGAATGAAGTAAGTTTGTGTGTAGTAAATAAATAATAAGTTGAATGTTATGGAATTTAGGAAAAGAAAGAGTAAAATTGATTGTAAAGATGTTGGGTTAAAAAAGTCAAAATTGTTGTGGTGTGTTTCATTGATAGTAGAGTAGAGAGTAGAGAGGAGGAAGGAATTAGGAATTGGGAATTGGGAATAGGGAAGGAATGGTCGCAATCAGGAAATTCTCTCTCATACCCGAGAAGAGCTGCCCGAAGTGCCCGGAACATGTGAAAGGACAAAGCTGCATCTTCTCTCTGATGCTAAAATGACAGTGCCTTCACAGAGAAGAGAGAGAGAGAGAGAGAGAGGCGTCAATCATAAAGCAATGGATTGCTATATCATTTTGCCTCGTCCCTTGTGTCTTTCTTTCTTTTCCATTCTCCTGACACTTACCTCCTATTCCTCTCTTTGACCCCTCCTTCTTTCTTCAATTACTCTCCTCTCCTTTTTTTTTCTTTTTTTTTTTTACATTTTCCTAACAAATATTCTAACAATATTTTAGTTCACAAAGACTCAGTTTATTATAATTACTAAAACTCAGGGAAAAAAATTATTTGTCTTTTTTATCCCTAAATTTAAAAACTCCATATGACATCATTTTCAGAAAAAGTGTAAATTACTCATTTAATTTCAAAGAGAAATGCACTAGCTATGATTATATGAATGAGGTACATAAATTGCTGGCAAAAAAAAAAAAATGGTACGTAAAATTTTCAAGTCTTATATGAAGATGATGTGAAGGACAGACATAAAATTAAAGTTGCAGGAGCTGCAGAGGTTATTTTAGTCTTTTAAATGTGCAGAATTACAGTGATACCATCAGCTGCTTGGTTAGTGTATATGATGGATAATTGGATGTGGCGTAGATTGTTCATTGTTGACCTAGGATACATACATCTTTTGTGTGATGAGCTATTATTTAACAATTATATTTATAATAATACATTTAACCAAAAAATACATTATGACATGGGCAATTGCGGATGTCATCTATAACATTATTGTTTTTTCTTTTTTTTTTGGTAACAAAGTATGGTAATAAAGGAAAGACACTTATAAATATTATTAGATAGAATTTCAATGACATGTTAGGGAGACCAACAAAGGTCAATCTACTTATTTTTCTATTATTTTTATTTTTAACATTTTTTGATTAATTTCTAAAACTATATATATTAATTATACGTAGAAAAGAAACTATAAATTTAATCAATCAATGAAAAAATTTGTAGGTGTTAAATTTTATTTTTTTTCTTGACTATTGCATTCATCAAAACGAGTTTAATGTCTAGTTTGTTGGATATTATCATATCTATTATTGTGGGCGAGGGCAACCCTCTCAATAAATAAAATTGTCTTAAAATATTTATTAACAGAATCCATAAAAAAAAAAGTTATTATTATTTTGGTGAATATGGTTGACACGTGCAAAGGATGGGAAGGCACACGCTCACGGTCACGCTGCGCTACTGCGTGGTAGTGGTAGATAATAGATATTATGCTGTTTGTTGTATTATGAAATTGATGAGTAAGGGTAAAGTAGTGAAATTCCACTATATATATATATATATATATATATGTGTGTGTGTTGTTATTTTTCTTTATCAATGTTTCCAAATCTTTATCACAACACAACACAACCACTCTAATATCAATATGAATAATATTCATGTGTCTTCCAGCACCCGCGAGAATCTCGCCTTCTTATGCGTCGTCTTGTTACTCTTGTATTCATTTTTCTAACTACTCTAGCTAGGATCTCCACTTTTGTCTTTTCTTTTACTTTTTCCCCCCTCAAACACAACTTATTTCCACATTACCCCCAACCCAACTTACTTCCATAACATTTCTTTTTATATATATATATATATTAGAGCCAAATCAATTTCATATATATATATATACTGGAGGTAGGTGTGAAAATTTTCCTTTTTTTATTATGCAATGCAATCTGGTTAAGATATCTCATTGTGCTATCACATTTATATATGTCATATCATGAATATGCAACTCCATCCATAGTCCATACAACATGCATATAAAATCTATAACCGTCTTTGGAAGCATCAATCAAAATACCACCAAATGTGACAACAACTTGTTAAATGAAGCATGTCAAATTAAAACATCAAAATCTTCGTCACAAATTTCAATTAAATCAACCATTAATCATGCTTTCACAGTCCAGCTACTTCACTATTCACTGTATAACAATGTGTTATAATTCCCAGCTCACTGTCTCTCTGAATCTGTGACCAATATATATATATATATATATATATGTGGATATATTTAATTTAGCAAGTAAAAAGTAAAAAAAGATAAAAAAGAGTTTTTGAGAAAAATGTATGTGGAGGGTGTGAGATCAGAAGTGTCAGTGATAAAAAAGAATTGATAGCATGAAAATTGGATGCAACCTAGGGGAGGTAAGCAGTGCAAGTTTTTCATGCAAAACGTCTCGAGCTACTCAAATAGTAAAGACACATACATAGCTTGTGTTGTGAGTGAAAACAAGGGTGTCACCTCAGTCGTCGTTTTCCTCTGAAAACGGCAGATCTGACGGCATCGATGCATGGAATGATGAGAGGAGATTGCGACACGTGGAGGTGGGATCGTGCACCGAGGATGAATCATAGCGTAATGATGAATAAATAATTACAACTAGCCTGTGTGTGCCTGTGTGGTGTGTCATATGTGAAATTAACAGTAGACTCGCTCTTGCCTTCCTCTATCATACAACGTTCACTACCTCAACCCCCCTTTTCAACCTCTCTCTGCCTCTCTTCTTTTGGACTACACTACTACTATTCTTATTTTTCTGCCATTATTATCAATACAATTTTACTTTATCATTTATGTATTCATTATTGCCCGGGATTCATCTTATTCTTTTATTTTTTTAATTATAATATCCACTATCCATCTTTTACAAAAAAAAATAATGAGGTAAAATATTATTTAGTCCCTGAATTGTTGGTCAAATTACTATTTAGTCCCTGAATTTATTAAAAATACTATTTAGTCCCAAAATGTTTAGCTATGTCAACTATTTAGTCCCCAAATTTGACAAAATACTATTTAGTCCCCGAATGTGTAATTATGTCAATTATTTAATCTCTAAACTTAGCAAAAATACTATTTAATCATCGAATTTGCAACTCTGTCAACTATTTAGTCTCCTGACTGTTACCCGTTATAGTTGACAGAGTTACAAATTCGATGATTAAATAGTATTTTTGCCAAGTTTGGGGATTAAATAGTTGACATAGTTACAAATTCGGGAACTAAATAGTATTTTGACAAATTCAGGGACTAAATAGTTGACATAGTTAAACATTTTAGGGACTAAATAGTATTTTTGATAAATTCAGGGACTAAATAATAATTTGAACAACAATTCACAGACTAAATAGTATTTTGCCTAAAAAAAATATAGAATAATATCCACGTTTTAAATGAAAATAATACTAATAGAGTATACGTACATAATTTCTTTTGTTAATAGAGTATTTAATTTAATGATTTAAAATTTAAAAAAATCATAATTTTATGTTTGTTTTTTTTTTACTAATTATGTACTTAGCATTTGGGTGTGCACGTTAATTAGAAAAGTTCTTATTCCTATTATTGTTTTCTGATTTCGCTATGCCTATACCTATTTTTTTTACGTGTGCCTATACATTCATGTGTGGTTCCTGCTTTTTGTACCCATTTTTTTTCAAACCCCACAACTTTATTAATTAATGAGCTTCGTAAGGATGTGCATGCATGAATAATTAATTAATGGGGATTTCTTTTTATTGTTAACATGGATGGATGATAGAGAGATTTAATTTAAAAGTTTCGCTAACCAATGTCTTGAGGACATTATGTTTAAAGTTTCTTTTTAATCAATTAAAAAATCTAAAAAACTATTTTTGTTGATTTTTTATTAGTTTTTAAAAAGTAAATTCCCCCTTAACCAATCACAAAAAAATTTAACAAGTGCTCTAGATAAATCCTTAATTTAATTGTACTGGTTCTGGATGTGATAGTGTCAATGGTTTTGAGAGTGGATCATTTGTATTTAGATGATAGAGTTAGCTAGTAGTGAAATTAAGAAAGAGATGGAGAATTGGTAAAAAAAGAGATAGAGAACAAAATTAGGATAAAAATTTTAAAGAAAGACAATCTTTAAAGTATGAATCATATTTTTGTTTATTTATTTCTCTCCTAATTCCACCATTAGCTCCATCATTTAATTAATACAATTAGTTTCACTTTTGCATGCATGGCAAGTTTTTCAAAAAGTTAAAAAGTGGGCTGAATCATCGTGAAAGAATACAAGAGAAAGTCAAAAAGATAAACGAGCAAAGGACCAAATGTTTCTGCCTTTTCTTTTTCTTTTTTCAATTTGTTGCTTTTCTTGTTCAGGATGAGCATTAATTTATTCGTTACTTACAAAATATTTGGACCGGGGTATAATTTTAAAATAATTCTCACCAAATTTTGTAATACAAAATATAGTAATATATTGTTTGAGTCCTTAAAAGGTATATATTTTCTAATTTAGCTGGCTATTGAAATATCAAAATTATCAACTTCATCTTCCAATTATTTACATGCATGGACATCCCATATATTAATGATAAAATTATTAAAGTAGCTTATTTACACATTATATATAATTCTATTGTCAATTTGATAATAAACAATTTTATTTAAATTTAATTATGCGTAGCTTTAATTTTGATTTATATTTCATTAATTTAATCTGAATTAATGATCAATGCATGTGACTTTCCTTTTATGCTAAAGGGACTTAGAAGAGGGTATATACTTAAAAAATATCGATAATATATATATATATATATATATATATATATATATATATATATATATATATATATATATATATATATATATATATATATATAAACCAAATTGGGGTGATAAGGTGGCTTTGTTGTAAAGAAGAGGCGAAAGCAGCAAAGAAAAGCAAATATTTTAATTTTGTGCAATTAATTAAGGAGATTATTAATTAATAATCTTTCCTCGGTTTAGCTTTAATTTCCTTTTTTAATAAAATAAATAAATGCAACACCTATATATATTTAATTAATTTAATACTTGGAACTTGGAAGATATATATGTAAGAAAAGAGAGGCTTCAATTCATGAGACGTGGGACTTGCATCTATAGCAAATAATAACTTTGGCATCCATATTAAATAATTAAGGATCGAAAATAATCAAAGTGATCCATCATGGATCTTGGTAAGTATTCTAAATATTTTTTTTTATAGAAGTACTGAAACCAGGATAAAAGTTCAATGGTACTGTACCACTGAATTTCAGTGCATCCCTCCAATTATGTAGTGTTATTTGTTAATATTAATAAAAACTCACATTAATTAGGGTCCACCTTGAATGGTTTAGGGACCAACTGATTGGAGGGATGTATTGAAGTTCAGTACTACCGTACCACTGAACATCTACTCCTGAAACCAAATTAAATAATAACAAATAATAAAAAAAAAACAGGAGGTTGCGTTGCGTATGTAAGGAATTGATCTTTATCAATATCTGCCTTTTGTCAAATATATTGAAACAAGCATCCGCTTTTAAATTTTGCAATAGAATTTAGTGTAATTCGTTTTTGTGTAATTTTGGTGTAATTCTTTCAAAATGTACATTTTTACTTCATTTTATAAGTACGAATACGGACTCACATTGACAGTAACTCATCATGAATGGATTATGGACAAAATTATTTTCAATTTTGGCAAATATTATCACTAAATAGCCTTGTGAGACTATTTTTCAATATTAATAATAATTTGGTCCCTAATCCATTTAAAATGATGATATTTGCCAATATTGATAATAATTTGGTCTATAACCCATTCATGGTGGGTTATTGTTAGTGTGAGTATGTATTCATACTTAAAAAATGAAGTAAAAATGTGCATTTTGAAATAATTGCACCGAATCCAATTTCAATTTTCTATTAACTTAATTAATAAGCAATGTGTTTTTGAGAAAATATGTAGGTTAATCTATAGTCAATGGTTCAATTCTTTAACGGTGTATGGAGAGGATTTTGTTGTCAATGCTAAAATTCTTTAAAAAGTCTCGAGTGCGAGAAGATTACTCATTGCTGTTGATAATAAATATTCTAAGCTCACAACAAAAAACAGCCCCCCGATAAGGTTTACAAGTAAGATTAATCCTTTTCTAACACAAGGGGCATAGTAAAAAAATGTTACAACAGAGAATTTATTGTCATAGCTGTGAAATTGCAGTTTATCTTTTGCATTTATTGTCATATTAAAAATAAAACACAGTATCAATTTATATATGTGTACAATTAAATCCTTTGACAAACGCTAAGTTAGACGCGCGATAAGTAATTTTACCTAGCTAGGAGCCTAGGAGTTAATTATAATTTTTCAAACAAAAAAAAAAGTATTTATTGTAATTAGACAAAATCCCCAAGCTGCAGTGATACTAGTGTAACGTACTTCATTTTTTCCTAAAAAAATGTTTATTTATTAGTTTATATATAAAAGCATATAGATTAACCTAATATTAAGATATTATAACTTTATTTAATCTGAGCTTTGAAGTTTAAAATTAATTAATTCATTAAATTGAAAACATGTTGAAATGGACTCCTATAATTTATTCTGTCTTGCACATTATATTCCAAAGTTAATGAGTCAATATATATAATTTGACTTTGTAAATAGAATTAAACGCTTAAAATACTTCTATAAAAAAGCTAAAATACTAATTTAACTTAACTAAAACTATATTTTGGTTACTTACACATATGTTTGCTTTCTCAATTGGGTTCATGCTCTCAATTTGATCCATCACAAAACATTTCCTTGTCAATTTGATCCCTTTATTTGACTATCGTTTATATAATTAACAGGTGTGGACCGTTAGTTTGGTGTTGATTGTGCAACATATACAATTTACTAAAATATTGTTGTTCTTGGTTTTTGTTATGAACGCTATACAATTTTGTTAATTTGTTAAATTTTGTTAATTGAGTGTAATAGACTTATTAAATAAATAGGATAGCCCAGCACCAAATGATTATTGATTCATCTCATTAAATCTGGTTAATTATTTAAATAGCATCCAGAGATGAAAAAACTTGATAACATTTTGTTTTGTGAGGGATCAACTTGAGAATTTAAATTTGTGATAGACCAAATTGAAAAATCAAATTTTATGAAGGATTGAAATTAAAAAAAGATAAGCATGTGAGGGACCAAAATGAAATTATGTTCAATTTAACTTGAGTAAAACTTAAAAAAGGAGGAGTGCAGTAATGAATAATAATGATGACAGCAATAATTGGTAGTTAGAATTGAGAACAGAGTAATTAACTTTAACGTTGCACAAATCCTTCTTTGATAGTTATATTAACGACAGCTTAATACCTAATAACTCTTGTTTTGATTCGTTCTGTCTGCACTTGCACCTCCTCGATTTTCACTTGATAGTCTGTGTGAATCACGCGTCATATCAGAGAGGTCGGTGGCCGTTGGATAGAATCGTGTATGACACGCGTAAAGGATGAGAGCGTGGGAATTTTGTTTACCTTATCGGTGTATGTTGGGCCCTGGCCCAATACGGATCCAAGTGGTCACACACACTTGACTTGACCCGCCAGGCTTAGGGACATGTTTGATTTGATTTGCTCTGTCTATAAACTGCCTTGGGATTTGTGCTTTTGGCATTAGGGTTGTGTGTGTGTGTGTGTGTGTGTGTGTTTGGTTTCACCAACTCAATTCTTTGTTGTGTGGTACAAGTTTTGTGACTTCCTCAATATTCCATTTATGACGCTTCATATGTGGAATAAAGGTTTGTTTATAAACTAATTTGCATTTTCATTGTTTCATCTTCTCAATTTGGACTTATTGATTCATTCTGTTAAACCACTTAATTAGTTTGAAGATGCATTCTTTTAAGATTGAATAAATTAATTTGAATCAAAAGAGTGTTGTGTGAAGAAGCAAATTAATAAAAGTAGATAAAGATGCATTCTTTTAAGATTGAATAAATTAATTTGAATGGTAATATAGGTACAATACAATGAGATCTCTTTTTGTTTGTTATTGCTGGAAAAATGTACATGTTGTGTCCCACTGGGTTAGCTATATACAGAGTGATGACTCCACAGTCCATGCATTCGTGCAAAACAAAGAAAGAAAGAAAGAAAGCAAATTAAAAAAAGAAGAGAAAAGAAAAGCTAAAGCACTCTCATAAGTACTTTTTCTTTGTTCCTCCTCAATTTTAACACCACTTCGCCTTTTGTTTCTTTTGAACAAACCCCTCTTTTTCATATATATATATATATATATACCCACATGCTCATCAAATTCTCACCTAATAGCTAGCTAAACCCTGCAACAACCACATCTTTTAATTTATTTCTTTTTTCCTGGAAAAAATATTATAATTAATTAGATTTTCTCTCCCTTTTGTGTTTGAATTACAAAGTTGGTTTTGGTTTCTTTTTTGTGGGGAGCGAGGTTCTCATCAATTGCCTCCTAAAAGGAAAATGTCTCTGAGTTTCTTAAAAGAGTGAGCAATTGAAAGATCCTTACCACTTCGTCTAACAATGAAATCACAATTCACAAGGACCAACCCTAACAATTTAATATGTCACATTGTCACTATCTTTTCTGAGGGTCAAGTGCTATTGCTACATATACAAATTATTTTACACTAGTCTTTCTTAATTCTTTATTTTTCTTTTTTCAAAATGCATGTTTGTTTAGGTTTTTTTCCCATAGAAAATGATAATAAGGGGAGACCCTCCCAAGTACTACCGAGTAGGGCGCTAGATGCTAGTAGCATGTTGAGGAGACTAACAGAGGCTCAACTCAAAAGATTACATCACAGGACTAAATTAAACTACAAACAGTTTTATTCAATTATAGTTACAGCCTACAATATATTAATTTAAAGTACATTCGTGGTAAAAGTAGTTAGAGCCTAATGAGCTTTAATTAAATATCGATGGTTTAACCACAAAAAAAAATATCAGTGATTTCAACAACAAAGACTTTCCTATATATTAATTATATGATCATCAAATACATTAATTAAAGATATAAATATGTAATTGATTAAAGTGATAAATACTTCGTTTTGATTTTGAGTTTCATATTGAACAACTAGATAGAGTCTAATAGACTTTTGGAGAGTACAAATGATTCGACTATATATATAATGTTGAGTCAAAAGTTACGTTATATATGCTGCAAAATTTTGGGTAAGTTCATCAACATTTGCCTTAATTTAAGGAAAATTAATATATATATATATATATGCAATAATTTTTACTGTCAAGTCGATGAAAGTAACTTGTACCAAAGAAAGGTGGAGAAAGAAAATGAAAACTTGACAATAAGATAAGAAACTGTCTGTAGGACTTTGACTGTACTAAAAAGTTAAGTTCCATGGCTTCACCCCCAATTATTGATCATGACTTCTCTTTATTAATTATTTATAAATAATCAATCATTTACATTAATCATTTGGATCGAATTTTCCCCATTAAGTTCACACTCTATACCACCAAATCACACAACAACCCTTGTTAATATATGTATGCGCTGAATTGATTTAATTTCCATATTATATTCTTTAATTTGTTAGAGTATTGATTTTTTTTTGAGTATATAGACAATTTGGTCCCTGAAAGATTCGGAATTTGACAATTTGGTCCCTGAAAGATCATAAGTGTACAATTTGGTCCCTGAAAGATTGCACTGTTACACAAATTGGTCCTTCTGTCATCTTCAGTTAGATTCTCTTAACGGACTTGCTGACGTGGCACGTTAATTACACACGGGGGTCATTAGTTGCTCCGTAGGACATGCTTACATGGTACAAGCTAAAATCCACCTCCAAATCAGCACAAAACGCAGCGTTTTGAAGCTTCAGTTTACATACTTACACTAAGTTTGAGGTGTATTTTAGCTTGTGCTGAAAAACGCAGCACAAGCTAAAATCCACCTCTAACTTAGTGTAAGTATGCAAAGTGAAGCTTCAAAACGCTGCGTTTTGTGCTGAGTTGGAGGTGGATTTTAGCTTGTGCCATGTAAGCATCTCATACTGAGCAACTAATGGCCTCCGTCTACAATTAACGTGCCACGTCAGCAAGTACGTTAAGAGAATATAACTTAAGATGACAGAAGGACCAATTTGTGTAAAGGTGCAATCTTTCAGAGACCAAATTGTACACTTATGATCTTTCAAGGACCAAATTGTCAAATTCCGAATCTTTGAGGGACCAAATTGTCTATATACTTTTTTTTTCTTAAAAAAAGTTGTAAAAGCTTCCTGATTTAATGCTGTTAGTTGTAACATTTAATATATATATAACAATCTGAGTGATTGATATGAACAAAAACTGGCATATTTTGCCGCCACATAATTATACATTCCTACTGTTTATAATAAATACAAGGCATTATTATGACCTTTTGGGATTTGTTTTTTTTTTGTTTTATCAAACAAATAAATATCACTGTACTACTAGTTCTGTGTATTATCATTTCACGAAATAGCTTAAAGTAGTGAAAATACATTCACTTAGCTTGTTCGGTTGTTCCAAATGGGGCAATTTAATTATTTGCCATGTAGCTTCAATTTCTAAGAAGTTTTCTTGAGCAAAATTTATATAAGATGAATTTTTGGATAAATTTATACCTAAATAATTATCCACTTAAATTTTTATTTGTAACAAAATTTTCAAACTGGAGAATACGGACAGTGCGGAACAAACAAAAAAGTCATTTTTACCCTTCCAAATTAATTACTATATCGGTTACTGTATATTTTAGATCAGAGTATCTACTGTTAAGCATAATGATTAATTTTTTCGTTGAATTGTAAGCATCTTGAAGGGTGAGACAACTAGTACCAAGATTTAAATTAAAGCTGCTGCTAATTAAGTTAATTATTACTGTTAACAACAAGTATAAATTACTTTTATAGTATGCGTTATAGTACTACTATTAAGTTCAATTTCACACGCAAATGTTTTAGTATTAGAAAAATGGAAAGAGAAAATATGATAAGAGGATGATTTCAGGTATAGATATCGAAGAGGAGAATTGATTATTTTCGTATGGGTTTGTAATTTCCTCGATCGGAAACCCAAAATCTCGCAAGGCATGAGGAATAATATAATATAATTCCAATATTTTCTTTTCTAATTTTAAGTTTTCCCTTTTGATTTTTGTTCTCCTCCCACTTTATTTTGTATCTTGACTATGTTGCAATTTTTTTTGTGACTTTATTCTAATTTTTCATTCTTTTCCCTGAGTCCATATTCTCATCTCCTTTCTTTTCTTCCTAAAGTGTAAAGCATGTGACACTGCCTAGGATTGAATATAAGAATTAGGAACCCAAGAAATATATATTAAAAAAAAGGAATTATTTCATAAATGTAAAGTGTTCTTACAATTACCAAGGATCACTTCATACTTTAAGATAGCTAAAGCTCTCCCTCTCTTTCTTTTTTCTTCTGTTTGTTTCTTTCTCAGATTGGACAACATACAAATCAAATTAGAGATTTCATATATTTACCAAGAAATATATATATAATATTTTGATTTGGATCTCACAAGAGTTTTTTTTTTTTTTTCTTCTCTTGCTCTCCTACCCCTCTTCTCCTTTTGTTGCTTTCTGTCTTTCTTGTCTCCTTGTCTTTCTTTAGCTCCTTTTGCTTTTCTTTTTTGGTTCACTTTTGTATTCTTTTAGCTTGCTTTCTTTTTCTCTCGTTTTCTCAGCTGCAGGGCACCTGATTCTCTCATAAGCTAGCTAACTAGATCTTTCACACAGATCATATATATAATATATATATATATTTATATGATGATTTTTTTCAAAATGAATATATATTATATATATTAATACTCTCAGAAGAAGAAAGAAAATATATAATTAATTAATTAAGGAGAGATATCTCAAAGTGGCTGTCCCAATGTGAATTCCAAATCCAAATTAGGCTTCTTCTTGGGGCTTGATCCTGAGAGATTTGAAGATGAGCTTCTATCTGATATTCTCTCGTAGCTTAGGCTCTTTGGATCCATTTCCTTCTGGAGATTAAAGTTTTTAAACAAATATTAGAGAAATTCTAGTGCAAGATCATGATTAATTAAAAAGAAACATAATCAGTTTTGAGCATGGTTCACCAAAAAGCCTGCCAAATTTTGCATGTTCATGTGCTATGCCTATATATATAATGTAGCTAGCTTCTATAGTTCCAATTATTTTTGCGTATGTATAGCATATCATTCATAATCATATATATATATAACCATGCTAATATTTGACCTAATTAATTAACTAGCTAGCTAGTACATATAATATATCAATTAACTCTACCAATGCATGGGACAATCAACACTCACTAAAATCGATGTTTTTAGATGAAGTTCACTAAGAATCTCTATTAATCTTCAGCATTATTGAGTCAAAATGGGTTGGTATATATAGGGATGTAGCTATATATCTAGCTAGCTAGGGTAAAAAATTTTGATTAATATGGTGAAGAATAATTAATTAGAGGGAGGGAGTTTCTTTTGAATTAGTGTAAAATTCATGTTTTACCCTTGTAATATTGTGAAAATGACAGGTCTACCCACAAACTTAAAAATGGGAAGGACAAAGCAGCTTTTGAAAAGTCATTTCCTTTTCTCATCTCTATAATAACAACAATAATAATGTAATGTGCATGGCTAGATGGAAAAAAGATCAACCTATTCCCTCTTTCCATTCTCTCTCTCATCTCACCTCACCACCCTTTTCTTGCATTAATTCCAAACACACCTAAAGATGTTGGTTTTAAAAAATACAAACTTAATGGAAAGAAAAGGCCAGGTTGGGAAATATATATATATTAATTAAGTAAGTATATATACCTCAAGACAAGTGACGTTATTATTTCCAAGAGAATCAATCACCTTTGGCTTGCCATGCGACCAAACTTCTCTGTTACAAAAATGAGAGAGAATATTTAGCATTAAAAATACTGATGAGAGGAGATGAAGCCATGCATGCAGATCAGAGAGGAAAAAGCAAAGTGAGAGAAGAGAAAAGAAAGCCATCTTTTATTACTGTCTTATTTATATGTATGTGTATAGTATGGTATAGTTAGTGCATGCCCTTTTACATATATTCTTCTGATTGATGAAATATAATAAAAAGTTGAAGCAATCCCATTCCCTTCTTGCTTTCCTTCAATTCCCATCCCATGTGATGAGATATATATATATATATATATATATATATATATAATTAATGAATTTAATTTTCTTGCCCACATTCAAGGAAGTTTCAAGCTTCAAGCTTTGAAAGGGCATCTAACTTTGCTTTGGTACCAACACATATTTCCAATAATGGGTCTACTTCTAACCAAAGAAAGTGCTTAGCTTTGACGCTAAGTTTTCAGGAGGGGCCCCATTGTAAATAGCCTTACGTATGAGCCCCACAAAATCCTAAGGAAAGAGATATCTCTATTTTTGAGGTGGATTTTGGCAATATCAAGCTCCAATGTCTTGTAATATATATATATGGCATAATAGTAAGCAAGAAACTAGTATATATATATATAATATATGCGGATTTGCTTTCTTAACTTTCTTTTTTACTCCCTTTTCATATCACTCCCCACTATTACTCAGATTATTAATTATTACCCCATCATGAAGTTTTGGACAGACAGAACAAACCAAGAAACTGAAATGATTTATTCTTTTTGTGATTTTTTGCACCTAACTATGTTTCTATGTGGGTTGGGGTAGAGAGAGAGATGGTCATGCATGTGTGAGTGAATATGACACATGCATGACTATATATAATATATCTTGGTCTGATTATGTATTAGTACTTCTAAATCACATACATAAAGTTCACAACATGACTGGCTAAACATAGTATATGGAGTATGAAAACTTTATATTCAATTAAAAAAAAGTTCAAAAAGCAAATTGTGCATTGAATTAACAATGGACACACACACCACATGCAAAATTATACTCTTTATCATCATCATTCGCCAACAACAAGAATTTTCAAGTTTAATTCAATACACATTCTCCTTCATCATTAGAGCCTTTGAACAAAATGATTACCCATTGAATTGAAGGGAGAGTTAATTAGAAGTTATAAATTATTATTACCTGGAAGAGTTGCTCCAAAGCCCATGATGATATTCGTTTTCTGCATTATTAACACTTTGTCTTCCTTGCTTAGTAGATAGATCGCACTTTGTTGAATTGTTCATGTCAAACATTAATTCGTCAGAAGTATCCCCAGATGACCCGTTATCGTATACATCAGATTGCCCTTCATGATTAAAAAAAAAAAAGGGAAAATCAAATTAGAGAAAAAAAAACAAAAGAAAGAAATAGCTAGCTAGCTAGCCAAGCCAACATCTAAAATTATAAACACTAGCTAACCTGGAGAAGCAGCTGCTCTATCTGTGGTTTTCACCGTCCGATACATCTGCAATATTTAAATTTTATAAATTATCAATATATATAAGAGATATATAGTAGCAGAAAGCCAAGAAGTTCGCAATAGTTTTTTTTTTTTTTTTAAAAAAAAAAAGAGGAATCCCATTAAAAATAATAAAAAAGAGAAAAAGAGCAGTGAGGTTTAAATTGATAGACAGTGCAGTACAAGGTGTAATATAATAATATTGCAGAAGCATTTATGGGTATGGTAAGTAAGTAGGGTAAATGGTAATGTATGCATTAAAGCAAGTATGTATGTAGATGAATGGAAGGTAGTGAGTTAACCATGGTTAAGTTATAAGTATGGTTAGGGAAACCCATCTGAGGAAGGGATGATTGAGAAATGATGGTGTTGTGTACTTTGTTTGGATCATTTTTTAAATTTCATTTCTTTTTGAATACAGAATCGAGATTTCTATATATATTATTATATAAATTAAGGGGTATTTGTGGGGTGCGACTAGCTCATTTTGAAATTTCTAGGGTCTTTGTCTTACTTGTTTTCAGAAATCGATGAGTACAGAGAGAGAGAGAGAGAGAGAGAGAGAGAGAGTATTGAATTTTGGTTGAAGTGAAGATAGAGAGGGAGAGGAGAAGGGGTTCATTGTTCCAAGCAAAAAGCTGTTTATTAGCTTGCAGAAACAGAAGCAGAGGCATCAGATCTAATATATATGATGATCATATGAGAATAATGAAATTCAGAACAACAAAATTTAATAATTATTACACACAGACACTACAGATCCAAAAAAGTAAAAAAAAAAAAAAATCTAATTAATAATTACCTGCAAATGAGATTTAACGTGTGCCAAAGTAAGATCCTTGACATCCATTAGCTCGAGAACGGATTTTGGTGTAGCCCCTAAACCCCCAAACACAAAATAAAATTAAATAGAAAAGAGAGAAATTAGATTTAGGAAGAATAGGAATATATATAAAATTATACTTTCATGGCCGCCCAAGAGCTCAACGGCATGAACAAAGCGGGCGTGAAGCGTGGTAGTCCAACGCATCCGAGGAGCCCTCATGCTGCGTTTGGCAGGAAAACGATGAGACAAGAACCTCGACCTCATCAAACCTTGGCTGCTGTTACTATGATGATGATGATGATGATGGAAAGTGGTGAAGGGGCTGGAATTATGATTATTATTATTGCTAGTGGTGGTTGCAGATGCAGATGCAGTAGTGTTGGATGATACGGAAGAAGGTTCCAGAAGAGGAGGGAAGGGCATGGGCATGGGCATGGGGATGGGCGTAGAAGAAGGAAGGTGGTGGTAGAGAGGGATTCCTCTGATGGGCCTCAGAAAGCCCAGTTCCTGAGTTAAACTCTGTGGCGGCAAGTATTGCGTTTGCGTGTGTGAGTGGTTGTGGTGGTGAAAGGGGGCGTTTTGGAAGTGGTGATAATTAGAATTAATTGAAGAAGGTGTGGTTGGGTTAGAGTTAGAGTTGGAGTTAGAGAGTGAGAGATGGAACAAGTTAGTACTATTATTATTAGTAGTAGTAGTAGTAGAAGAAGAAGAAGGAGTTTTAGGGAATAAGGAGTTTCTATTGTCTAAAGCTCTCTTCCAGAACCCCAAATCCAACGCCTCTTCTGTACTAGTACTAGAATCTCCACCACCATCGCTAACACTCCTCCTTCTCCACTCCGATGTGGGCTTAGTACTTGGAGGACTAATTTGCAACGACAAATCTGGCTGTGCTGGAAATAGCTCCATACACACACACACACACACACACACAATATAATTAAGACTAGTGAATTGGAAGATAAGAGTTTAATTTAGATATTGAAGGAGGAGGAGGAGCTAGTTGTTGCAGAGATTATTGGGAGGAGAAGAGAAGGAGGGTATGAAGTGAATGGTTGTTTCTTTTGTGTGAAGTATATGTGAGAAAATGACACTTGAGTGAGAGAGAGAGAGAGAGAGAAGGTTGTTTGTTTTGTGGACGTCGGAGGGTAGGGTACTATAGTATAGTATAGTAGGCTGGGAAAGGGAGTAATAATAATAAAGGAGGATGTGTCTAAAGATAAGAGAGAGATAGGCCCAAAAACATACTATCCTCAAAACCAGAATATAAAAGTAATTATGTTTTTCCAACTTTTATTCCTTTTTCCATATACACATACCTCTCTTTTTAGCTGTTTTTCTTTTTCTATTCAATAAATAAAGTTCATCCTATTCAAATCCACAAACTCACTATATTACCTTTAACGTGTGTGTGTGTGTGCGCGCTTTCTCCCCTCTGCAACTCCTACTTAACTTTCTTTCTAACCCCCCCAACACACACACGCACACACGTACACATTCACCTCTTTCACTCAACTCCAACCTTACCTACGGATTCTCTCTCTCTCTCTCTCTCTCTCTCTCTCTCCTCCTCCTCCTTTTTCCTTCACATAATAATAATAACAATTTTGTATATATAAGTGCAATTTTTAATTAATTATTTAATTAATACTGTATATAATTAAGCAGTAACCAGTAACCACTGATTGGGCTAATGATGAAACCCTAATTTCATGCTCTCTTCAAATCACATCATATCCTCAATATTCCCTCTCCCTCCCTCTAATTCTAACTTTGGATTTGGACCTATCATCATCCTTCATGTTCTTGTCATTTTCTCTCTTTATAATCAAACCAACAAATTCAAACCTCTATATATTTCTCTATGTGTGCTTATCTACATCTATATATACATATTACATACGCTCCTCCTAAACTCTCCCATTTTTTCAACAATTCTCACTTTTACCCCTTAGCTTTCTTCTCCATCTCCATGTACTACTACATACTATTCACAGTTTCACATGTGTCTCCCCCAGGGTCAAATTTGTCTTCCCCCAAAATATATATATATGGGCCTCAGCTCAGAACTCATCCTATAGCTAGGGACACATGCACAGCAAGTCACTACTGTATACATATATTTTCCATCGGTCCCAACATATATACAGATATATAAAATGTCCTATTAAATTTATTCACAAATTATACATTTTTATTTCCTCCATTCAAAATAAAACAAATAGACATTTACTAATTTGGTCCCTAAAATGTACAAATTGTTTTATTTTAGTTCTTGAAATATGAAGATGTATATATATTAATTTTAGTCCCTCAAAGATTTTTTTTTTGTCTCAATATGATCTTTTAGTTTTTTTTTTCGTCAGTGCATGCATGTGTGACTTCTTTGAGGGACTAAAAAGATTAAATTAGGACCAAAAAAATTCTTTAAGAATTAAATTAAGTATTTTTATCTTTCAAAGAATAAATTGGAATATTCTAAAATAAAAGAAGTAGATCCTTTTAACTTAATTTTTAACATACAAATAAATTAAATTATTGGAAAAAATAATTAATTCTATGGTCACGAAAAAAATATTGGATGGTCCTAATACAGTGTATAGACGAATTTTCTATGCATGACAAATCGCTATCTACCAATAAATGTGATTGTCAATTTAATTAATTAGACAATCTCATTTAGATGTACTATAAATTAAATATATCCCAATGGATATATATATATATATATATATATATATATATATATATATATATATATAAATTAAGCGTAAATGTGTATAATGGCATAAGGAATGAGAAATCAGTCTCAATTTTTATTTAATTTAATAATGGTCTTGTTTTTTGGCCGAAAAGAATAATGGTAATTTTGTTTTACTAGTATACCGTTAATCAAACTACTATTGCTTCACCGACCAAGGTTGAGCTTAAAATTAAAGAAGGGATAAATCACTTAAATATAATAGATTAATTGGTTGAAATTCCTATGAGAAATATACATTGAAGAAGATTATTACCTAATAAAAAGTCGTGAAAAACTAAATGGTACCATTGGGCTTCTCCACTTTGAGATGAGTTAAGACTAGGTAGCTTTTAAAACTAATTAGTTCTTAATTATGCATAAATTAAATGTACAATTTTTGTGAATTAAATTAAATATATATATAATTTTTGAATGTCACATCCTTAGATCAAGCAGTACGTCATGACAGAGGTGAAGCGTCAAAAGGCACATTCTACTTTCAGGGAATATTGTTTTGAAAATCCATGTCTTAATAATATACATTAATGATACTGATGTTTAATTAATTAATTTCTTTTTTTTTAATTTATTTAATCTCAAACGATGAATGCTGGTGAATTTCAACTCCCTCATGCACAATTAAGAATATATGTTTAGTTTTATCAAAAAAAATATATATGTTTAGTAATTTGATCGAAAAATATGATCAGCAGGAATAAAATTTTACAGATCATTCATATTATATTTATTGGTCTTGTTTCTGTAACTAACTTTTTCAGATATCTTATATGCCATATATAGTATTTTTTTAAGAAATAGTTTAAATCTAAAATTTCTATTTGCAGTAGGAAAAAAATAATTGAGGTTTATTTCCTTATTTTTTGTTAGGAAAATTGATCGATTATGGAACAAACTTGGTGTAATTTTTATATTTTTACTATTTATCACATTAGAAAATCGACATATGTACTGCATATAGATCTAGTCTATTAATTATTGTTTAATATTAATGGGAAGCTTAATTAACTTGGATCTATATATAATTACAACGTGTAGGTTGTTGGATCATTAATGAAGAAAGAAATTAATGGTAATATATTGGTCAGTGAATAATGCATGAAAGTAAATGGGTAATAAATAATTAACAAATTACTGAGAATGGAGTTACGTGTTGATTTGATTTTATAATTAAATGAAAGATCAAAGATGAAGGTAACCTATAGAAGGTCCTAAATATAGGCTTGACTACTTTTTGTTGGGTAAATAATTGGTAAATAATGTTGTAGTCTTAAATCCTTATTCTAATTGCTTTACTAACCAACGTGCTTCCCAAAGTAAGTGAAAGTTAAATTCACTTTTTGACCTTTAAATTTCATAATTGATGGATACACAGTTCAATATATAATTAACTATTAAAATCTTTTTTGTGTTCTCTCTTGCAAATCACTTTCATTTGAGTAGTAATGAGCCTCCCAATTTGGTTAAAGAATAAAAAGTAAGATTCAATGTTCATCCTGTCGAGTTTGGTCATGGTTACGAAAGCATAAGATGCAAATATATGTATGTCATACATCAGATTTAACAATAATTTAATTGTTATTATTTGACGTAAAAGTAATTATTTTTACCAAAATGTTTTTAGTGATAATATGAAAATTAATTTGGTCAAAATAAATGAAATTGCAATATTTTGTTATTTCTCACACGAAGGGAGAATAATATTTTGACATATTTCAAGCAAAGGTTTAATATAATTTATGTACCCTATCATTTACTGTGAGAAAAAATGAAAAAAAAAAATCTCTTTTATAAAAACTTTTTTCTAATTAAAGTTAAATAAAGTTTGTAATATATATTCGCGTTATACCCTTTTTTCTATCTAAATCCCCATTTATTTAATTAGCTTATAATTTCCCTTATATTCACCAGGGAAAAAAAAACCCCTAATCAGCTAGACAGCATTTATCTTTATTCCATAAAAAAAGAAATATTTATCTTTATTATTATTATTATTTAACTTTATTTTCCCTATTGAAATCAAAAGAGGACAATACTACAAATACAAAAATAATATGATCATTATATTAATTATTCTCTATTAAATATATAACATGAATTAATTAATATATAACTATATAAAAGAAATGAAATGAAGAAGTATAGGGAATTTACTGGGAACAGTAAAGTTGATGATAACTTTATCTATAATTGATTTTGCAAGGTAAGGGAAGGGAGGAGGCATTTGTGCTAAGAATTGATCCTAAAAACCAAAAGAGCTAAATATTCTTAGAGAAAAGTGAAGAAAGCAAATTAAAGGGGTGAAACAAAAGATTTTAGTTATATAGGATTGATATGAGAGGAACAAAGGTTTCATTTTCTTCTTTTTCTTCGCCTTTTTTACATGAAAAAAAGTAGAATCACTTGTATGTTAATTTTGAGGGCATATATATATATATAAAAGAAAAAAAAAAAAGATGATGCAAAGGCTTTAATAAATACCTTTAACCCCTCCCTCCCTCCCTATAGCATTGGTATGCGTTACCCTTTACTACGTTACTTTGCTTTTGGTGTCCCTTCCTTCACTCACACCCTTCTATATAACTTGTTCTCTCTTTTTGGATATAAAGCCATGGTCCCCCACCAATTAATAAACACCTTTCAAACTAAATAAATAACAAATCTTTCAAAAACACACACTTACTTTTGCTTCTACATTATAATTTATTACCATTATAATAATCTTTTTTGACCCATGCAATGCAAAAGCCCAAATGGGTTTATAGCTTGGGCTACACATTTTTACGCTGGGTTCTGTCTTGCGGACAAAATTTCCCTCTTTTTATTTTTTATTTAGAAAAAATATTCATTGGACTCATCACGCTTGGTATAAATGCACAGATGTAAAATACTGTAGAGTAAAGTAATATAGAATAAAGGAAAGTACTGTAGAAAAAACTAAAAAGTAAGGAGAGAGATAGAGAGAAAAATTATGATAAAAAGTATGTTTGGTATGTATAAAATATGATGTAAAGTTCTTTTAAAAATCGTAAGATCACATGTAATGTACTGTTTGGTATTCATACCAAACATGCCCTAATTTTGTTCGAACTAATCGAAATCTCATAATAATAATAATAATAATAATAGAGTTCAAATTTTTCATACCAACAAGACAGGGAATTGGATATATAGTTGCTTTGCTTCTATTATATATTTCAACTAACCATCTGTGTAGCTCCTGGCCTTAAGTATAGTTTTGGGATCCAATTAGTCGAACCAATGAATAACTACCTATAATCAAATAAGTTCGAGTCTTTAATTAGATTACTTATAAAGTCAAATTGAATTAAATTGTTTTGGTATGATAGTTTGAATCATCCACCTAAGATTCCAGAGTAATTAATCAAGTATCGGATTAATATTGGAGTTTTTAAATAAATAATAATGATTTTTTAATAATTTTAATAAAATTAAAAGAGAGATAAAAAACTTTTTTTTTTGGCAATCCTGTTCGAGTTAGGTAGGGAGTAGAGCTCCCCAGCTATATATATAGATATACATAACAAGTATTTTAAAAGAGTAACCATAATATAATATTAATGATCGGGTGTTTAATTCTGTGTATTACTATCAAAATTTTAAATATGTTGTATTATATTCAAATCCATTATTTTTCTCTCCCATATTCAAGTAATTATAATATTTAGAGTGATCACATTTAATTATTTATCTTGTAGCAATTTTCACATTGATCAAATCACTTCGTTATCGATCTTATAGCTAGTCATAGAGATGGATCACAAATTTCCTTCAACAATATAATTAATGTCTCGGATTCTATATTTTGTGTATGAAAACACTCCAAATTAATCATAATTCAATGGGTTTCTACGTAATAATGATTTCAACAAAAAAAATCAAATTTACTTTTTTTTTTCTTCATAATAGGAGCTTGCAAAAGTGTGCCCTTAATCATTCCTTTTGTTACTGTTGTAATTATATATAAGAACAAATTTTTCAAGTAAATATATATTAGAGTTCACCATCATATATGATCGGGGTATATATCTACTAGTGTGGATTTGATGATTAATTCTTTAAGTACTGTGGAGTCTATTTCTGAGAACAACTATTAATTTAAGCGAAATTTTGTTCATATTAAGAAAGTATATAATTAAGCAAATACCGAAGCCTAATTAATTGCTGTCCTATATATATAGAGAAAACTAGGCGTAGTTGTTTGTTCGAGTATATATGATTATACAAGTCATAGTAACTGATATAAGATATAGTGGTCAAAGGGCATTAATTACCTTAGAAAGCCCCAAGCTCATACCTATGGAAGAATATAGCTATATATATAGGCTACCTAAAAGTCCAAACACACTCATCTTCACCTTCTTTCTTTGTTCAAAATTTAAATTATTATTAAGGCTACCCTCTATATATAGTTCATTTAAAACCCTTTTAGAAATCAAGGACAGTAGTACCCACAACCCTATATATATTTCTTGCAAAAGCCCTTTAAACCCTCTACCTTGAGATCAACAATTTTTTTCTTCTAAACAAAATCCAATTAATTAAAGTAATCTCATCCCCATGGGAAAATTAATTAATCACATTTTTTAACTTTACCCAAAGAGATAAGAAATTAATGTAGCCAAATGTGTCATGGAGTTCCACAAGGATCCAATTATATTTTAATAAGATTTTCAAGTCAAACAAAATGAGTCCAAAATCGTCTCACTCTTCTCCATCTAATTAATTAATTAATTGGCATATATATAATATAATATAATAATGGAATTGAAAGGGTAGTAGCTAGTGATGATTAAAATTAAATTATATTGTGTAATTATTCGACCTAGGGTTCCCGACAGCATCGGAAACAATGTTCAAAATCTCACACACAAATTTGCAAATTGGTTTGTGTCTGGGTTTTAATGTCGATCCATGTTTTTAGTACAAAATTGTAAGAAAACTTAATTAACGGCTATGAATAATGGGCATAGAAATTCTCACTTCTTTGTTTTGTTTTGTCAAGAATCGTGCATGGTCTATATATCTTCACTGATTCAATTAAAGGCTAGATTGCTAATTAGCGATTTAATTAAGTAACCAGATCAATTAATGTCAACCATATTCCTTGAAAACTAAAACTTGTTTTATTCGGGTTTCAAAGATTGATGAGTCTCGTGCAGATTAAATTCATAATTAATTTCTGCATTAATTAGTATAGAGATTTGTGCCTTAGAAGCATCTAAATTTTGTCTCTTCATGTGTTTAATTCCCATGATTAAATAATCCATGGTTGATACTTGATATCATCTCATGAGTCTTCCCATGCTCAAGAAGAAATCTTATAATAATTATATTATATATAGTTTATATATATATATATATATATATATATATATATATATATATATATATATATATATATATATATATATTTATTTCCTTTTCCCTAATTGTTAATTGCGTACTAAAGAATTGATCATATAATTAATTATTTATTTAAATAGATAAGTTTCCTGCAATTAATTAATGTAATTAGCAATATTGATCTTGTCTGGGGCTAGGAAGAGATGCTCTATATTATGTGTATTTTGAATCAGGGAGTCAAATTTATTCAAGATTATATGTATTTTGATTGAATAAGAGAGTTTTTTTTTTCTTTTAGAACTTGAATAAGAGAGTAAAATCTATTCGAGATACTATAAAATATTAATTACAGATACCTCTCCATGAAGGTTTAAAATTTGGTTCACCATGCCCACTGCGTGGATTCCACACTGTGGAATTAAACTACCAGGTTAGTAGTTTGGTATCGCTTAAACAATGTTTTAGGTTCTTGTAAATACAATTATTCTTATTAAGAAACTCTTCTATTATAGTTAGGTGCGCAATGTATGGTAGTCGAGTTTAGATTAATCGATGGAGTGCTTCGAATACTGGGTAGGCAACAAAAAAAATGACTTTAAAAACATCATATATGAAAATGTTTTACTGAGCGTAGTTATATTAATCCTTAACTATTTCAAAGAAAATTTTCACTTCAAAATTTAAAAACTAATTAATATCAAATCTAAAAAAAAAAGTACGTTGTTAATTTAATTATCTAATATAAAAATAAGGAAGTTGTCCACAACGGCGGAGGGAGGGGTGTCATGCCTTCTTAAGATGATACCAATATGCACATTCATTAAACAAAAATATAAATGAAAATAAAAAATGGAATGCATTTGATGTGTTTAGTAGTAAAAGTTTGGTAATGGAAATTGAAAGGGAATATATTAAAATGACAATTTTACCCCTTATATTAAAATAATAAAAAAAAAAGAAGGTTATAATTGTATCAAATCATGTCAAATCAGAGGGGTATAATAGATATTTTGTATTTTTTTTTTCTTTTTTTTAAAATTGATGAAAATGAAAAAGTGAAAAAAGTAAGTGGGGCCAGTAGGCCCCACCATTTCCATTTCCACTTCCTTGGGCATTTCTTACAAAAGAACTTGCCCGTAGTATATGGTAAAAAAATTGCATTGGCCCCCTTGGATAAAAAATTATGATCCCTTTATAAAAAAATTAATAAAGAAACACAAAAGTAAAAAATCATGCTCTACTACTTTTGAAGATGTGATAGACTTTGAAGCTATTCCACATCGAGAACATAGAAAGTTAAGAGATAAATTTTTAAATCTTACTCTTTTCAACTTATTCAAGTGTTATTTTAACTTATATATAAAATTTTAAGTAAGACAAATTACTTTTATTTATCATTATTATCAAACTGCCAATCAATTTTTTTCTTCAATTTATCATTTGCAATTAATTTAAAAATCAATGCATTGTATTTTAAAATAATACTATGATAATATTTAAAATTTTATGTAACATTATATAAACAAAAATAAAGGTGCGTGCCCGTTTAATTGAATTTATATAATATTACATAAATAAAAATAATGGTGCGTTATGTAACATTACATAAATAAAAATAACGGTGTGTTATGTAAACATTACATAAATAAAAATAATGGTGCGTGCCTTACAATGCTATTAATTTATTTAATTTTAATATAATATATTATAAAATAAATTATTTTTTAAAAAAATTATCTTATATTATAATTTATTTTATGTCGGTCCTTTCTAAGAAGAATATTTTGGCTCTTGTCTAGGACTCTAAGAGCATATTCACTTACAAGATACCAATTCCATGGAAATCAAAAAGTAAGTGGGACTTATTTTTTTACTTTTTTAATTCCATCAACTTAAAAAAAAGAAAAAAGAAAAAGAAAAAATAAAGTATCTATTGTACCCCTTTGATTTGACATAATTTGATACAATTATAACCTTCTTTTCTTTTTATTATTTTAATATAAGGGATAAAATGGTCATTTTAATACATTCCCATTCCATTTTCATTACCAAACTTTTACTACTAAACACATCAAATGCATTCCATTTCTATTTCCGTTTCTATTTCCATTTTTATTTCTACCTAATGAACGTGTCTTAAGGCATTGTTCTTTAACAAGAAATGAGGATGGAAATGAGGAAGGAATGTACTTATTTTTTACTTTTTCATTTCCATCAACTTAAAAAAAAATACAAAATATCTATTATATCCTTTAATTTGACACAATCACAACTTCATTTTCTTTTTATTATTTTCCTATAAGGACAAAGTGGTAATTTTAATATATTTCCATTCCCAAATTTTTACTAATAAATACAATAAATTCATTCCATTTCTATTTTTTATTTTCATTTCTATTTTTGTATAAAGAAGATACTCTAACTGCTTATGAAAATGTACTCTCTACTTTGACATCCAATATAGGGGTGCCTTAGTTTGAAGTTAATCGTCTGATAAATATATATATATATATATACTGCGACCTACAAGTTGCACAATAATAAATAACATTGGTACAACCAAAAAAAAAACCCAGAAGTAATTAAATATAATATTTATGCAAGATTAATTTCTTGAGATGGGAATTTCATTTTATTAATCAAACCAAAGAATCATGTTTAATTTAAGTACGCTAGTGCGCTCTTGCATGATTGCAAAGTGATGCTATACAAGTAATTAAATTCAAAGTGTAATCAACGATGAGCTAATCTAATATAAGCGGTTTGTTATCTTTTAAATAAGATTTTAAATTCGAAATATTATCAATGCAACTATATATCTTATTAAGAGACTCTCATATTATAACTAACCAATAATTTGATTGGAATGAAACATGTTTAAATCTTCGGACCATTTCTATCAAAATTTTTTTTTTCAAACCATTAAGTTATCTTTGTGTTTTAAGATGTCTTTAAACCAGCAAAATAATTTAGTATCATCGTAATCAATGATGAATATCATAAAAAAAAAATATACCTTATTTAAAAATAATAATTTATATATAATCAATTTGACTAGGGAATTTGACATTGAGGAAAATTACTTTTGGGAGTGACGGCTCTATATAATTAAGGATTTAACACTCTTACCGACATCCCCTTTTGATTGAAATTATTGGAGATAGATATATTTTTTATTTTATTTTCCAATGACAAAATTAAATGCAAAAATGGGTCAAATCAAATCCCTATATATTATATTATATTATATTATCATGCATATATAGTAATATTCCAACCACACAAAATTTTCACACCAAAGGAACAATCAAAGTGAAACAATAAGATATATATCTCATTGAAGGTATGCATGCATGGTCATGGACAGTTGTACTGTATAATTCTTCTCAAGTTGGGATCAAAATAGAACAATTTTTTTTTAATGATTGAACTTTTTTTTTTGTTGCTCACTCGATCTTTGAAACTTTATTCTAATTAATTTAAACTTGACTCGTGTACGCACCTAACATCCTAACTATGATGGAGAGTCTCCAAACAGAGATCCATATTTAGAAGATTTTAAATTCAAAATTTTACTTAAATGATATCAAATTATTTACTACTTAAAAGTTAGACCAACCTCGCAGAGTCGCGGTTATGATTGAACATTTGAACGTGATCATTTTGCAGGGTTTTACCAGACATATGCAATTTCCCAAAAAATTTAAATGAAAACTGTAAAGTTCTGCTTTAGATTCAAACTTTGGAAGGTCCTTCTTTTAGGCAAGATACAATGTCTCACCACTCTAATAAAGTACTGAGTTTAAGCATAGATTTTTTTTTACGCGTTATAATTATTGTCAAATGGTAGTCATATAATAACAAATTCGCTTTTGAACATAAATATACTAAATAAAAAATATATACACAAATTCAGCCACCTTTAAAAACTATCTACAGATATATACTACTTTTAATTACTGTGCACATTGAAAAATGCACTCACTCGTAATTTTTAATAAGAAAAACGCCCTCAGTGAGAGTGTTTATAGGGTCAAATAGTACCATAAATACCCTCAGTGAGGGCGTTTTTACAATTTTATCACACTTGCTTTCATGTAAATATTAGTGTAAAAAATGCCCTCAGTGAGGGCGTTTATAGGGTTGACCATTTGACCATATAAACGCCCTCATTGAGGACGTTTTTCTTGTCAAAAATTACGAAAAACACTCTCGGTGAGGACGTTTTTAAATGTGCACAGTAAAAATGGTATATATCTGTAGATAATTTTTAAAGTTGGCTGAATTTGTGTATATATTTTTTATTTGGTATATTTATGTTCAAAAGCATAACAAATTTTTATAAAAATATTATATTTTAATTAAAAAAATAGCAATAATTAATTTGTCCATTTATTTTCTTTGGTACGTACCCATTAATTAAGCATAGTGGAAATTAATTTATTATAGTTTTTTTTTTAAATAGATGGGGGGTAAAATTATGGAAAATGAGAGGGGAATATAATGATAAAGAAATAATTAATTAATGATTAGTTGAAAGATGACCCTACACGGTTTATGTCTAAGTCTTTAGTCGACATGATTGTTACAGCTCTGATTCTGATTACTTTGGGAGATAAAGGAATCTTTAAGAGTTGGGATCATTTGGTAGAAAATTTGTCTCACCCATATCATCTCTCTTTAATTTGATTACTATTTATATAATTCCCTCTACTTTTTCTTTTTAATTTTTAATTTGCAGATATAGTGGAATATTACTTAAAATTATTATCACGAAAAGACGATTATTACCATATATATAGAAATTAATGTTAAGATAATAATGTTATGCCATTAACCTCAAATAGACTGGCCCTAGATAGTGTTTAATTGTTTGAGTATAAAGAGAGGATTTGTTTTAAGCAGCATATATTTTAAAATTATCATTGGACAACCGTTTCAGACACTTGGGATAAAATCTGAATCAAATATATTTTATTCCTCAACGTAAATCAAAAGTATAAATACATATATATAGATATAGATAATGGGAATATGAGTTCAATGATATTCTCTTCCATATTCCTTTTTTTGCCAATTTCTTCAGTTCAATCCCACACATTGAAGAATTCAAAAGTAGAAAAAGCATTCTAGCTATTTCATATTTTAATTTAGGAAAAATTGCACATTCAATTCCCATCCTGAACTTTTCATCTAATTCTAATGTTTCCCTAATTAAAAAATAAATAGCAATATGCAATTCCTAATTTGTTAATCTCATAGCAATATTCCTAGACTATTTATTAATCCCTTTTCTCAACTATTTATAAAATGAGAACATTGCAATTAAGTGCATAGTAAAGTTCAGAATAAAAACTGTGTAATTTCTCCTTTATTTTATGTTTTCATTTTCATCATAGCTTATACAATATAGGATATATTTGATACGAGTCCTATATTGGAGAGGTTGTCTTAAGGAAGGACTTTGTAAGACTTTAAGCTCTCCAACTTCAATAGTAAATTTTTGAGGTGTGATTTTTTCAAGGACCTATACTCATACCAATTATTACTTTCATTGAGAGTTGGCCAACACGGAGGGGGCAACTTATAGGCAGGACTAAAGCATGGGCTCTATAGGCTGGATTAAGGTGCAGTGCAATATGCCAAATATTAGGCTGCCAAAGGTAAAAAGGACTATCAATAACCAATGTCGATAGAGTGGATCATGCTGAATAATGAAAGTTGTATAGAGTCACAAAAAAGTGAAAATGATTATCAATGGACCAGTGTCGATAGAGTAAATCGTCGTGAATGTTGACTTTCAAATGGGTGGTAATGATACGAGTCTCACATTAGGGAGATTGTCTTTTAAGGTAGGTCTTATAAAATATTTTACTTTCCATCTTCAACAAGCTAGCTTTTGGAATAGTTCTTCAAGGACTTGTGCTCGTAACAATATCCCTTTTTCTTTTTAAAATTCCTAATACTCGAGAAGAAAACTAGTGAACAAAAATAAAAAATAAAAACGGAACAATTTGTTGAATATTGAGGAGGAAAAATGGATGAAGGAGGTGCGCCCACAGATGTATATAGTAAGATATATGTGATTAAAAGAGATGATATGAAAGATTTTGAAAAGAACCCATTAACATAAATTATGGCTTTGTTCCCTTTCTCAATCTTTACATGTATTTAAATTTTCTTCTTCTTTTTTCTGGCTTCACTTTCCACAAATCTACACATTTATTCTCTTTAAGAAAAGGTAGAAATTATTGAAAGGAGACAGATGGATGGTCCTACAAAGCCTTATATAGGCATTCAATCAAACTGGAAAATTGGTGGCTTTCTCAAACAAGTCAAGGTATAAAATTAAAGCACCAAGCTTCCCACTTTAATTTGATTAATTCAAAACTAAAATTTTCCTCCTTGGATTTAGTGATATTCAATTCCTTATGCAAAAGGTTGGGCTACCAACTTGGGGGGAGGTTAGGTATCTAAAAGACCCTAGCTTCACATTTGAATTTAACGTGCTATATATATATTTACAAATTCTTAAACGCACGTATGTTTAGCATATAAAAAGATCTTTTTTAAGACTAGATTATTGTTATTGTTTTTAAATGATTAATTTTGTCTTAATTTAGTCTATCCAAATAAAGAAGTAGCCCCATTTAATTTAGTCCTTAAGTTAATTACTATAAATATAAATGTAATGATAAGTGATTTGTTTACATGACAATAAAAATGTGATTAGCTGTTAAATGATGCCAAATTCTCTAATTGTGTTGTGCCAGAATAGACTATTGCAACCTCAAAATGCAAGAAGGAGATGATTCATGAAATTTGGATGTTGCACGTAAAGGCAAAATGGAATATTTAGTCATAAAGACAAATTAAAGGGGGCAGAAGCAGAGGATTTTATTAAAGTTGCTTAAATCATATTTTTCTAAGCTGATCACTAGACATCACAATTGGTATTTAACTGCCACGTCATCAATGTTTAAGGTTAGATTTGATTTTATTAAAGATTGGATTCGCTAAGAGCATAATGGTGTTGAGATTATCACAATAGGTTGTATGGGAGGTTGTGATATAATTAGTTTATGAATGTATTGACAAACTTAATTACACTATTTATAGCACAATTATGGCATTGTAATTGTTGTGTATTGCAAGGAAGCTATTGTGGATGGATTTTCAAATTCTACAGATCCTAAGCTTGTAATTTAACCACCATCAATCTTTAGTTCTTCTGATCGACCTCAATTACGCCAAAATTAGTGAAGTGTTGAGATTTGAAATCAACTTAGCAATGATAGCATAGGATTACCCCAATGATCATAAACAAGAAAGATGAACACTTAATTAGAGGTTGAAAACCTAATTGAGGAAAAGTGGATGTGATCTTATAAAATCAAGCTCGTGGAGATTGTTTGAGGCCATAAAGAGCCTATTGTTCAACTAGCACATAGTCTCTAGTTTTTATATTGTCGAGAATAGGGTTTAACCATACAAACTTTTTTAGAGGATAATTTGATATGCGTTGTTCATATTTGACGGAGAGAGAAAAGTATAAGGGTGTGACCCACATCAAGTAAGACTTACTTACTGTAAGTCCCACGTGTGTATCTCTATCCCCCAAGAATAGACAACGTTCAACATTGGATCTAGGTTCAAACTTCTTCATGCACCTTACCATTAAGCTTTTGCTTGATTGCACTAATTTTTCTTCTTTTCTTTCATGTAGAATGTGTAATCCACTTAGCATTAGGACTAATTTCTCTTTACTTACAATCACATTTAGCCCACTCTCCCCTAGGCCCTAAGGCTAGAGTTTTTAAACACATTGGCTTTGGGCTGGATCATAAGTGCTTCTTCGGCTAAACTTAGGCAGAATTTTATTTTTTTTAAAATTTATTTTATGAGGTGTGCATCCTATTTTTAGATAAACTAAATTAACCATATATTTGTTTGGTCTTTGAATAGGTTATAGGTATCTCCATTGTATATGACTGATCTTTTCTTTTTATTTGGTGAAATAACAAGATCAAAACCCGTAGGACTAACCTTTCTGATACTGTTGCAAATTGCAACTGGTAACTAACCCCAACAATGGCTTTCTCCAGGGTTTGTGGACTTTTGTATATTATTACAATTTTTGTTGTGAAAGCAAGAAATTAAAGCATGTCTTTTAAGGCAAAAATACAAGTAGAAAATATATTTTTGTAAGCCAAATATCAAATTTAAAATAATTAATTACCATATTAAACTAAACCATTTTAAGGGGAAAGGGGAAATTATACAACCCCCCCCCCCCCCCCCCTCTTCCCTCTCTAACAGATGCAAAAAATACAATTTATCTCATTTTGTTCGAAAACATTACACCTTTTTTTTTATCTGGAATCATGAGATATGTTATATCAACCACTCCCGGAAACTAAAAATAACTAAATACTCAAATAATATTACACTTATTAAGTATAACTAAAAATAACTAAATACTCCCGGAAACATTACACCTTTTTTTTTATCTGGAATCATGAGATACTTATCTTTTAAATTCTAAAATAAATTGAAATTCTCATTTTTAATCACGCTCCAAATATACACGCATGGACGTGAGTGTTCCCTGAGGTTCTCCAAATGCTGCTCTTATCATAATAGCAAAGTTTGAACAAGAGAGAAAAATAAGGAAAAAAAAAAAAAAAAAGAGGCCCCACTGTTGCTTCTTTCTGCATTGTATAGCAACACTTGGTCTACTTTATCACCTTTAACTATACATGTATCAGAATCATACCCTCACTTTCTGTGCAGCTTCCTTGATCTGATCAATTGTCAAAATGCCAAATTCATCATCATCAGTGATAGCATTGACAACTGCAAATGCAACATCATCAACACTAACAGGTGGAGCTAACAGTAGATCAGATGCGGGAAGTGAGCTTAAAGGTTTGGTGAAGTTCTCTACTGCTTTTAGAATTCTCTCTGCTGGCTCCCCCACTAGATCTAAGGGAAGCTCAAAACCATCCACTCTCCTTTTCCCGTATATGAAAGCAGGTCTTAATACCACACCTGAAGAATGCAAGTCAATGAAAAGCGATTCGAACACACAGACCACAACTGTATTAAATCAACCAAATCAAGCTAACCCTCCTCAAGTGCTTAACACTTGATACTCAATACAAAGAATAATTGGTTAATTCAACTGATAAGAGGTTAACTATCCATGTCCATCTAGTTAGCTTTACATAAAAAACAAAATGCATCTTCCATGAATGTAACAGGTTGACATGCATATTCAGCCTTCAAACCTCTTCAATGAGTCTGTAACTCTTTTAGTTTAAAACTGATCAACTCTCCAACAGATTGTCAAATAATAATAATAAAGAAATAAAATACTTCTCAAAATCAAGAAAATTCCAAATAGATTTCAAGAAATCCAGTACCAAATTTCATTTTGCTTTTACATTATAGGTAAATTTGACATAGTCCAAAATTATAAAAAGGCATAGATTAATTACCTGAATTGGGGTATTTGGAGAGAACCTCAGATTCTGCCTTCCTCTTTCCTGTGAAGTACCCAGACGAAAGTAAAAATGGCGGTAAGTTGTAATCATGAACTGAGATCAAGATGAATTTGGGAATCCCTGCAAGAATAAACAAAATAATAGAGAGAAGAATCAGTATGCATTGATTTCTACATTATAGGATGCATATTATAGACATTCATAACAGTTGGTCTTAATTCGTCTCCAGGAAAATGTGCTTCACCAAAATTTGAAAATCTGTGTTAAGATTTTATGCCCCACTGTATTAACTAGACCATTATTAATTGATAGAAGAACACCATATTGAGAAGAGAATTAAGCCACTAATTTTGGAATTCACACTTAAACTTCTAATATTTATAGAGACGAAATGTGTGAATTGTGAAATGCATTTCATACAAAGAAATATGCACTAAACCAAGATTTGTTGAGACTTAACTAGATAGTTCTAACATGGCATCGTTTAATTTGGTGAAAAAGAATAGATTGCAAACATGAACTTCTCATGCAATCATTTTCATTCGAAACAGCCAGCTGATATACAAAGAAACACTACTTAAACAGCCTTCAAACTTCTGTGCAAGGGTCACCGCTTTGACACTACTTAAACCAAAATAAGTTACTCCATATCAGTGCATCAAACGAATTTATTTCTTCTGTTAGTTCATTACTCAAAAAAGCAAGAGCTCAAAGAAAAGCATGTTATGAAGATTGCTCTAAAAATGATGAGACTGTATAGTATAATAAGAATATATACAATTAAAACTAAATACTTCTCATAGGGGATTTTAACCGCAAAATAATAGCGAATGATTCCTCACCATATTCCTTTGCAGCATTTACAGCCACAACATTAGCCTCGCCATTTATCCTTTTCATCTGTTCCTCACTACCAAAACCTCCCAGAGTTGAAACCACTGCAGTGGCTCCAACAAGTACTTCATCCCAGTTTACATAAAAGACATCTCCTGTACATTAAGCGTATTACTCAAAATTTCCCAGCAAAGAATTGAAAAAATTGTATAGATGTCAAACAAGCAGATCATAGTATTTTGATATTTGATATTATACATTTCATACTTCCTGTGCAGTTTAAACAGTATACACTCAAAAACAAGCCCAACTATCTTGTCAAAGAAGATCATAAGACCTTTTCGAAATTAACTATTTCTTTCTTACTCGATCAGATCATACCAGGCATATCTATCCTCTGGGTGATTTACTTCATCGGTTGCTAAGTTACCATAAATAGGAAAAGAACATCTATTACTTATTTTAACAATTAAAAGAATAACACATGAACAGAGAGATGAAAGAGAAAAATATCCAAATATGAACACATAAGTAGAAGATGCAGAAAGGAAAATTTGAATGCATCACTGTTTGATAATAAGGAGGGAAAAAAATAACTCTCTAAATTGCTGTGTAGAAATTTTTACAATATTTGTTCACTCCCCACCCGCATCCCTTTGGTCCCACTTTTCGTAGTATTCTTGCTAGATTTTTAATTCAATTACAAACAAATCAAAAGTGATCAAATTAAAAAGAACCAGTTGTTATCTTAAAGTTACTGTTCACATGCCTGAAATCCAGGTAACCTGGTCCACCCAGGGGTCTGTGTAAGTGGGACGTCCTGACCTATAAAATAAAAAACCTGTTATAAGTTTTGGTTTTTTCAAAGGGAAAAAAAGGTACAGTGAAAATTTGTGAACAGAAAAAACCAAGCACATGACTTATTGGATTTCTGCATATGTATTATTAGCTGAAGAGGCAAAAATGATCCATTTGGAGCTTCAGTTGTGGCTTGCAGGAAAGGTGAAGCCGTGAAGGGGCTATTATGATACTTGGATGTAAGTTCCTTTGTGTCAATGGCGTTTATATTGGAGGATGAAATGTAGGTTCCTTTGGGTTAATAGGGTTCATATAATAAAAGGATGAAGCAGTTATAGTACTATTCTCATGGTACAGACAGGTAGTCCATTTCTAAGTGTAAGAATATTGGCATGTGTTTGACATTTCATATTTTAAAGATACATTCACTCTTTCACCCTGTTATTTTTTCTGTTTTACTCAGAATGAGCTTTATATTTCCCATTTACTACAGTAACTAGACTTTAATTCTATCTACATCCAATGCATAAACAAAGACAAAAGGTAGACCTATACAAAGAGGAAGAGACTAAAGAGAAAGGGAGGGAGAGAAACAATGCAGCAAATTAGTTAAATAACTCACGTACCTGCTTAGGCTAATGACCTCTATGCCTTTGGATATAGCTGCCTTGCATATGGCTGAACCAACAAATCCACTTCCTCCTAAGACTACAACCTATTAAGAAAAGCACTTCAGCAAGAATGTATCTGCAAAAATATTCAGAAATGCATATTTTATGAAAGGAAAAAACTAGATGCAGTTTTTATATCTTTGTTATTAGGTTTTCTCATCAGAAACCAACAAGTGTATAGTTTATACAATTCATCTATTTTTTTTTATAGAAATACAATTCATCTCTTCCACGACTGATTTTTTTTAAAAGTTTTTTGTACATGTTTTATTTTAATTGGAGAACATGATAGCTAAGATATAAGAAATTGTATCTAAGTCTAGTCCTTTATAGAATGAGGACTCTCATTTTTCTTCAAAACAGTTGGATTTGCCCACATACCCTTTCACTTTTAACATCCGCCACAACATCTATAGTCGCAGATCTATAATCATCCCTGGCACCTGCTTCTGCATAACTGCTCCTAACTGCAAACCTGCAGAAGATAAACATCGACTGATGGAGGGGAAAGCAAAGATAAGGAAATCAAGTCTCAGATCACGCCACAAGCAAGATCTGGAAAGTGAGAGAAAAACTAACTTGGTTGGCGCTTAATTAAATAGCTTACAATTTACTGCGTAGATCAGTATCCTGATGCTGAGGGCACCTGATTTCAATGCAAGTGATGTAATAAGCTAAATGAAGGAGTTCAAGAACAAAGAAAATCCTATTGGAACAATGGAACTATGGAAGTCTGCAGGATAATCAGGAAATAAAAAGACTGCACATGCACACTAATATATGTATTGAGCAAGAAAGTTATTGCAGTTTTAACACCGGTGCTTCTCTTAATTATGACCAATTGTCACCTTCTGGACCAAAAATAATATTATATAGGATAATGTTACGAGAGCTTAATCTCTTAGAAGGCTAAACTCTCTATAAATGAATTTTCTCAAGATTTGTGAAGAAAAATATTTTATTACCCGTGATATCAGCTGAAGCCTGAGGGCCTAAGACTCTCAAAGTGCCAACCAAACTAAGAAATTTAGCAATTGGACTGTGTCATTAACACATAATCTCTAGAAATCCACAAAATCTAACATTTATTGTACGAGCCCTTGCTTCAGTTTCACACTAACTATATGTATCATCTCATCCTCGACTGGCACAACCGCACAACCTCCACCATCAACCCACATAGGATTAGTTTTTGCATTTCGCAAAAGGTAAACCAAATTACTCTTCAAAATTATGTGAAACAAGCACTTCAAATAATGCCTAGAACTAGCACGGCTATCATTTAAACAATAATTAATTAATTAATTAATAATATTATTAAGCTGAATTCAGGAATAACTATATATTGAAGACTGATAATAGTAACATAACAGTAAACCAAAGCCGAATGAAACAAACATTCATCAAATCTTCAGTCCGAAACCAACAAAATAGACAAAAAGAGAGAGATTGCCCACCGGTTCTTCAAATTCAAGGCCGGTCGAGTTGGAAAGAAAGCTCTGTTGAGAGAGGCGGGAGAAGCAGCAGAAATGGCCGGCAAAAGCGAAAACGACGCCATTTTTGAGAGAGCTGAGATTGGATACTGCTCTTGTAAGAAGACGCCGAGGCCGAGAGTCACCTCACCGCCTATTATGCGACTAGTATCTCATAATTAATAGCGAGCACAAAAATAGAAGCACCGGACCACGTTAGTTTACGGGGCCATATGCTGTGACCAAAAATATGCCTCTTATCAAAAGTTAAAATTCATTATCGGTTAGTACTTGTATTTATGTTAAGACATTTTTTTAAAATATAAAATAGCACATATTTTAAAATAAATTCAACGACTTATAATTAATGAGTTTGAGTTTTTAATATCTTAAAATATTTACTCACTTTTCTATATTAGCAGTTACATAAATATAAGTAATTTAATTTTTCATAACTATTAGTTTTAAATATAAGTATATTTTCTTTTTACTATAATCTTAATAAATAATAGATCCATCCAAGTAAAGTAAAATAGCTTGCAGTTGTATGGTGTAGTATATATGATAAGAGTATGTATTTTTTTAATTATTGTTCTCGGGTTCCCTTCATGTAAGAATAAGAATAAAGGACTATTTGTTAAAAAATTACCAAAAGATTAATCATAAGATTGAGAGCCACTCTAATAAATGATAGAGTAAAAACGTAGCTTGGAGTCTTTAACTTGGTTGTTGCTTGTCTTTCCGTTTTCGTCTTTTTCTTTTTATTTATTATTTTCCTTGCTTATATTGGGCCACAGGCCCAATAAGTGCGGGCTGATGTTGGCCACATTTGGGCTGGATCCGAACTTCCAATTTTAACATTTTCTGTGAAAAGACGACATTACCCCGAAGCTCAAGACGACGAGACGACTTCGCAAATGCTAGCTCCCTAGTTCAACCCAGACCAGAGGGTTCCGTTTACTCTGTCCTGCAATTTGCATCTATTGCGGTTCTATAGTATACGAAGTAGAAAGCAGCGAGGTCGACAATGGCGAGGTCAACTAGCAAGGATGCTCAAGACCTTTTTCGCGCTCTTTGGTCTGCTTATTCCGCCACTCCCACAAATCTCAAGGTTCTGTCTTTTCTCTCTATTTCTCTGTCTTCCATTCCGCTCGCAAAATCTATAATTTGTAACCCACTTCGCCCCTTTCTGCAGATCATTGATCTGTACGTGATGTTCGCAGTGTTCACAGCTCTGATCCAGGTACTTTACTAATTACTATCTCATTGACCGCATGGCAATTCGTCCACTTCGCATTTTCTTAGATCTGTTTCTGTTTTATGTCTTTTATGTGTTTCAAAAAGAAATTATGAATTAAATGACGGTAATGTGCTCATTCTGATGTGGATTGTGGCTATAGTTGTTGCGCAGCTGAGAGTGACTGAGATTTCACCTTGGTTTTGAGCCAATGAATTATAAGCGCCTATTTTGATTTACGCCGTTTAGGATTTAAAGAGGTTATTTATGCTAGTTTCTAGTGAGAATTTTACGGAGCCGTCCAAATTCCAATATCATATATGCAATTTGGGACCGTGTTTATGTGGTCGTGGTTTGATGACTTTGATTAACTAGCAGCAGCTTGCATAATATCTGGTGAAATGAACTGACCAATGGGATCATCCCACCAATGCCTTACCATTAAATCTTGTATGGACTTAGTGAAATCTGAGAGAGAAATCTGTTTCAAAACATGGTGAGCCTTAATTGATTGTTGAGATGAGTATTACACATGATTTCTCTCTGTTTGGAACCTTTACCATAATAACATTCACCATTTTATTTTATTTTTTTACCAAAAGAAAAGGTTGGAATTTTTAATGTCAGAGCTGTGGTTTCTCATGTGATTCCTACCTCTTGAATATCTATTTTCTTTTCATGAGATGAAAATTAAGAATTTAGTACCCTTCTTTTTGAAATATTGTAAGAATGTAGGATTTCAGTTTCTTTGCAAATTTTTCATAGTTTCTTCAGTTTGTATTCATTGCATTTTATATGTCATTCTTCATTCTTGGTGATGTTGGCCCTTGAGAGGATTGTTGGATTAAATTTTCATTTTATTCATGTTGAGAAGCAAGCTAAAATTTAGTGGTATTGTTGAATCACTGAAAAAGATGAAATTGAATGTTTCTAGGGACCATGACACATAATTGTTGGGATTGATTTTAACTTGGTGTGTGTCTTGGTTTGGCATTGTGTTTTCCTCCTAAGCTTGGGACTTGATTTTTATAGTTTTTACCCTCCTAAATTGCTTATTTTATAATGTATACAAGATTAATTTATTGCTGATAGCTTGGCAAGTCGATTTGCGTCAGAGTTAACTCTGCTGAAAGTTATTTTCTGACTTTGCTGTACCAACAGGTAGTTTACATGGCTTTGGTGGGATCGTTTCCATTTAATTCCTTCCTTTCAGGAGTACTCTCTTGCGTTGGGACGGCTGTTCTGGCTGGTAAGTGGCAGATGTCTAGTAACAATTTGCATACCAGCAGATCAAGTCTATTGAATATACACATATGTTTATGTGCATAAGACTAGATTTGGACTTGTTTGTTTCTGTCTTTCTTATCATCATGTCTTCCTTTTTGTGTGGTGACCAGTTTGTCTCCGGATCCAAGTGAATAAAGAGAATAAGGAATTCAAGGTAAAATTTCTTTTCTTTTATAAATCTTTTTAACTTCATGTTGTGAGTCCATTTGAAACCTGCTATTGCCCTTGCATCACATTCCACAACCTTGCTTAAGTATGTTAGCTTTCAAATAACTTCCTTTACCGAGGTAATAAATGATGCAGAAGGAAAATGATAAAGTAATATATTTGCTCAGTCTCCATATTAGTTTCTTCATATGGTATGTACTTACGAGTATTTGGTCATGCATCCCTGCAGGATCTCGCACCTGAGCGTGCATTTGCAGATTTTGTTCTGTGCAATTTGGTACTCCATTTGGTGATCATGAACTTCCTTGGTTAAATCATGACTTTCTGGCTTTTGTTATATGAATAGGTACTTTGGATTATATAAATGAAAAGTAGCATACATGGATTTTGTTTATGTATTTGCTCTTTTTTTTTTAATAGACATTGTCATTTAACTATACACTTTAGTTTTGTGTTGAACATTTTTGGGGCATTTTTTAAGTCATGCTAGAAGTTTAGTTTGTTTTGTTTCCCCGCAAAAATAAACTATGAGAGCAACACCTAATTATGCGGAAAGTTTGATCATGCACAAGAAATTAGGATGATCACAATTCACAGGTACTTATAGACTTAATAGTCCTTATTTTCAAACCTGGATAAAGACATGTTTATCGCTAGATTCTAATCTGAGTTGGTGTAAAAACTAATTCTCATCTTGTTGAATTTCTACTCCACGAGAAAATGCTTTGATTATTTGGATGGAGAAAAATGACATCCAGCACAGTTTACGATGGACCTACACGTCTTTATTGTTGCTACAGTACAAATCTTCACATGTCTTTATTGTCTCATTTTATTTAGAAAAAAACTTAGGTGCATTTCCTTATGTCTATTACATCAAGTTCTATCAATCATAAATTGTATTTAAACTCTCTCTCTTCTATGATTGGTTATATAAAAGGTGGTCGTCTATATTCTCTCTCTACTGTGATTGGTCATTTAAACACTTTTTGCCACGTGTCATATTTATATTGGAGAACTTGATGTAATAGACATAAGGAAATGGACCTAAGTATTTTCCTTTTATTTATACATTAAATAATATGTAACCAAATTTTCTCATCATAAACCAAAATTATAAAACACATGCAATGAAACAACAAGGGCAACTAAAAATCTCCAATAAAACATCAACAAAAATTATGAAATTTTATTTAATAAAACATATTCCTGAACTATTATTTACAATTATCAAATATTGTTTGGGTATAAAGCATATGAAATTCTTACAATTGTACCAATACCAAATGAATGTTTACTTTTTTACTTTATACACCCTATTCAATTTAGAGCATGCTTGTTTTTTATTTTTCAGGAGTATAGAAGTGATTATTTTTTCTAACAACTTATCTTGAAACAAACGAGAAGGAAGATATCTTAATTCCCTCATCTTCTCTTTCTAATTTCTAATTCAAACACATCCTTCAAAACTGAAACAAATCAGCTATATATCCTAGTTCAATACTTACAGTTACAGATACAAAAGTTCATGTATGTTATAAGTACTTAAGAAAATCGCACCTTAAAAGTAAAAGCAGTTAACAAAGCTGGAGAGTCCTAGATGTTAATTATAAAGCCTTTTGTCATAAATAACCTCCTCCATGTTAGACTAATAACAACTTGGAGCTAATCCACGTGAATCTAATAGGACCATCAAATGTAATTTCTTTTATAAATGAATATCAATGAGTATTTAATTATAATGAAGTTGTAATGCAAGATTAGTTTCAACTTTCTTTTCGTAAAATATGCAAATTAAATTAAACAAAGCCAACAATACAAAGTTCACTGTAATGATACAAAATATGGTAATGGCACCACTACAATGTCACAGAAATACAATGTCAAAATAGAGTCCAAGATGTTAATTATAAAGTTCATCCAAGGTATTGGTATTGGAGGAGGATCTGCAACAGTTTACGGGGAAAGAGATGATGAGAACTAGTGAAGTTGGAATCATTTTATTGTAGCACAACGCTCAATTTCTCAAATTGATCCCAAAAATATGGAATTAATGTACGTGATTAATATAAAACAAATGAAACATTTAAGATCAATTTTAAGGCATTTTCAGAGGATGTATTATGGCCCATAATTGTGCAGTTAAGGAATTGGCACATCCAAGGTAGGTAGCAAAATTTAGAGAATGGATCCTATGCTGTCCAGTATAGAAAAGTAAGGAGAGAGAGTGACACATAAGTAGGTCTCACACATAGTGAAATTCACATGTGAGACCCACTTATATGTCACTCTATCTCTTTATTTTTTTATACTGGACAGCATAGGATCTCATCTCCAAAATTTGTTTGTGTGAAGGATGTGGTTGAATTGAAGTAGCTGTCACAATAATTATTTTGTTAGGAGGCTGTTATGTTATGTCAAGTCAAGCACACTCTATCTCTGCTGGGAATATGTGGGTTTTACTTTTGCCTATAATATTAGCCTTTTTGTAGGCAGAAAACAGTTTCCTTTTATGAATGCATAAATTAATTATTAAACACGGAATAGACCACAGACCAAACCCTCTGCCCAAAATAATACAACAATAGACCAAACCCTCGTAAACTTTTCTTCTTTTTTTTTAAAAAAAAAAACGAAATAGTTTAATGATGAGGAAAAGAAACAGAACTAAAAATGACTCACTTTGGGAGGCACAACTTGCACATAAATTATTTGGAACCCCAAGACACTGTTCTGAATGCAAAGGAAGATCGTAGAGAGCACTTCTCTTTCTCTGTTTCTTGCGTTTTTTTGCGTTCGTTTTTTAATACCCTGCAATAAGATTCCTTTTTTTTGTTTTTGCGTTCGTTTTTCACTGTTTTAGTCATTAAAAACATTTAGTTAACTTTTTTTTCCTCAAATTATAGGGTCAAGTTTAGGTATCGTTCTTTTACAAAAATGTAAGAGTATTTTCTTCTTCTTCTTTTTTATTAAACAAATCTTATTTTTTATAATGTAATGAAATAATCTTCCGATTATTTTTCTAAACATTGTATCAAACGCACTCTTGGGGGTTATGTTTGGTAGCAATGATGATGGAAAAAGCGAGGGAGAAGCCTTCTCCCTCCTCTTTTTTCTTACCAAACAAACCTCATTTTTTACAATGTAATGAAATTATATTTTTGTCCTTATTTTTTTATCTACTTTTATTTCATCTCCACTTTTAATGTAAGGGCAAAATGATCATTTTATCCACTTTTAATGAAAGGGCAAAATGGTCATTTTATCCATTTTTATTCCCTTCACATCACATCACATTGACATGACATTCTCATTCTCTTCAACATTTCCATTACCATTTACATTCCCTCACTCATTCTACATCACATCACATTGTAATGAAGGAATTGAAATGTTGAAGGGAATGGAAATGTGATGTGAATGGAATAAAAATATGTAAAATGACCATTTTATCATTACATTAAAAGTGAGAATGGAATAAAAGTGGATAAAAAAATAAAGGCAAAAACATAATTTCATAACATTACAAAAAGTAAGGTATGTTTGGTAGAAATAATGTTGAATGTAATATGTTCGATTATATCCAACATTACATCTTCCACCCCACTAACCAAACACACCCTTAGTCTTTAAATTTTGGGTTTTTGCTAACAAGTAGTTTTAGAGTTTGTTTGGGAAATAAGAGGGGAAAGAGAAAGAAAGTAATTAAAGGAAAAGGGAGGGAATGGAAATATTAACCTTCCATATGTCCTCCACTTGTTTGGTGTTGGGTGTTGATACCTCCACCTCAATACTCTGATTTGTGGTATATTGAATTTGTGAAAGGGAAGGATAAAGGAGAATTAAATATTGGTCTTCCATTATCTTTCCTTCCAATTTTTATCTTCACAAACAAGTAGAAAATATCTTGAAAGTCTCCACTTCTCATCCTTAATCCCAAATCCAACCATACCTTAGGGCATTATTTAAGTATTCATTTCAACCAATGAAAAAGCTTAAAAAATTATTCTTATTCATTTTTTACCGAATTCAAAACAATGCATTTCCTCTTAACCAATAAAAAAAAACGTAACTTTAACAAGTGTCCTTAAATTTTAGGGAAAAGTAACTTTCCTAACCCCAACGTTTGGAGGTCCTGTCAGTTTCGCCCCTAACGTTTTTCGTTGTCAATTGTACCCCTAACGTTTTACGTTTCTGCCAATGTCACCCTTTTCACTAACACCGTCAAATATTTAACATTTTTTGCTGACGTGGCATCCTATGTGGCAAAACGTTTCTTTTTTCTGTCAATTGTAACCCTAACGTTTTACATTTCTGTCAATGTCACCCTTTTCACTAACACCATCAAATATTTAATAATTTTTACTTACGTGGCATCCTATGTGACAAAAATATCTGACTTGACATATTTTTTCCACACCAGATTTGTTACTCATCTTTTCCCATCAAAATCGTGTCGTTTTAGCCTCATCATATTCCTTTTAAAATATAACTCAAACGTACATGCCATTTTGCAGACAAAAACATTGGAGACGTTATCCATTCTCTACTTTGTTGGAGACGTTACCCATTCTCTACTTTGTCGGAGACGTTACCCTAAAATAGAGAATGGATAACATCTCCGTTGTTTTTATGAGCAAAATAGCGCGTGCGTTTGAGTTATATTTTAGACGGAATATGCCGAGGTCAAAACGACACAACTTTGATGGGGAAAAGATGAGTAGGAAATCTGATGTGAAAAAAAATATACCAAGTCAGATATTTTTGCCACATAGGATGCCACGTAAGCAAAAATTATTAAATATTTGATGGTGTTAGTGAAAAGGGTGACATTGGCAGAAATGTAAAACGTTAGGGTTACAATTGACAGAAAAAATAAACGTTTTGTCACATAGGATGCCACGTCAGCAAAAAATGTTAAATATTTGACGGTGTTAGTGAAAAGGGTGACATTGGCAGAAACGTAAAACGTTAGGGGTACAATTGACAGAAAAAAACGTTAGGGGCGAAACTGACAGGACCCTCAAAGGTACTTTTGCTTAAATTTTATTTGTTATTAATTATCTTTTTAATTATTCCTTTGACATTCAAAATGAAATGACGTTAAATTATATATTTAATTATAATGGTTTGTCAATTTAACTCTGGGTATGCTCTTTGTTTTGTAATGTCTCAATGATAACCGATAATAAAAACTAAATTAATATATAAAATAGTATATCACTATAGGTAAATATAAGACTTCATACCATGGTCAACATTGAAAGATACATGTACAACAAATTTCTATATGTCAAATTTCTTACATATTATAAGTTTATGGATACAATTAACAACAAGTAGAATTTAGAGACAAATTTGACAGAAATACCATAATTTGAAAACCAAAAATGTACTTTTACTTAAATTTTATTTTTCTAAATTTAGTTAATGAATAAACAAAGTCAAACTCAATTCATACAATATTTTATTTGTTTCAATTTAATTTTTTTAATCAGAAAAATTTCAAAGTTATCCCTAAAAGATATATTATATTACAATTTTATCTACATATTTTTTTTTTCTCTCTTTAAGATAGAGATAAAATTGTGATATAAAGTATTTTCCGAGGTTAAATTTATTTGAGTGGAATATTTGAAAAATTAAAACAGTATTTTACTTAATTTCATACTCTCTATCGTCTAATACGAGATTAATAAAAAAGTAAAAATAAGCATAACTTTAACTCTAGTCCCCCGTACAAGTTTAGTGCTTGATACTTGAAAACACTGCTTATGGTAATTAAGTATTGGGTTATCTAATTTAAATAATACAAACAAATTAATTTAATGTTGCCTCCACGAGATTCCCGAATAATGTCACATTCTTTTTTTTTCGTAATATAAAGTTTAGGTGGGGTAAGCACCGGTATTCCACCAGGGTCAAGGAAGACCTCCCAACCTCTTTGAGAATTTATGAAAGGATTTACATATCACCCACCAATAAGGCCCTCACATCAGTCATAGGGTTCGAACCCTCGCCTTTGTGGGGTAAGAACTCGAACCTTAACCAACTGCCTCTCCTCATTGGCAATAATGTCACATTCTCAAGCATTGCAAAAACAGTTTTTTTTTTTCAAATTCTTTTATTACTTCCGATGACCGACCAAAGTCATCAAATCTTACTGAGGATTGTGCCTTAGCTTCTGTTCTGTTCTTATTATATTTAATTAAGGTAAATGATACTTTTTTTTATTAAAAATGTAAAGAATATATATTTTTTAAATAAAATGGTAGTGAGGAAAGACATTCTCTAGTACTACAAAACAAAGCGCCAGTAACATGTTGGAGAGACTAAAATATTGTAAATCTTCTTTAATGTTAGGATTTCAATGTTTTAAAGAAATAAACTGATGATATTTTCATTTGACTATTTTCTATTAACTTCATTTTGCAATTTTCCATATAACAAGTTTATTCAAACTATTTTGTGTATATGAAAAATGGATATTTGTAATAGAAAATAGTGGTGAAGGAAGTTGGTAAATTATAGATCCAAACGAGTAATTATTAATTTAAAGATGTAATTTGTTTCAATATATTTTTTAAAAAAGTTAAAAATATTAAATTTAATATTTAAAAGATACAATTTAATCATTAAAAAATATAATTTATCTAATTTTAATCTCCATTAACATAATAAACAAAAATATTGAATTATTAAATTAAGATAAATTATATATTTTATAAATAAAATATGATATTTTTATCTTTTATAAGTTAAGTTAAAATAAATGACGACATATTTCTAAAAGTATAAATGAGACAAAATTAAATTTTTAAATACTAAAATAATAATTGAGTCCATAAAAATTGATATTGCACAGTGGTGAGCAAAGTTGAATTGGAGTAGTTGTTCAATGATATGGTAATACTGAACTTCAATACATTTTTTAATAAGTTGATTTTTAAACTATTCAAAGTGAATCTTTATTAATGTGAATTTATATTAATATTAATAAATAACTCTACATGATTAGAGCGAACTTCAATACCACCTAAATTTTATTTGTTGAGTTGAAGGTAATATCCGAAGAATACACGTGTAAGACGACGAAAGAGAGACAGGTGGGGCCGTTCTGAAGCGTAGATCTGCGATATCTCAGGGATTTTGGATGCTATCTGATGAATGATGAGTCATTCACATATCACATGACATGAGTTTATTAATTTATTTTACCATCTATCCTACATGCATCTATTTCTAGGTTTTTTTTAATCTACATTAATTATATATTTTGAAACATGTATTATATGAATTTTAACTTTTATTTAATGATTTATATCGTATACTTTATATATTTATATTTTAATGAATCTAAATCTATTTATTTCTTCCACAAAAATTTTAAGACAGAAATTTATTCAAATGCGTTTTTTAAGCACTGATTTATTAAATATCATAAATCAATTCAAATTCTTACTTTGCATACCTTTTTAAAAATTCTTTTAGTTAGATTGTCTAAAGTTTATTTTTCGTTAAGTTATGTAAAATTTACTCAAAAAACATTATTACAAGACGTGTACTTTATTTATATACAAAATAATAATTTCAATGAATTTCGCATGATTTTATTTAAAACTTAAAAAATTTAATTTGAGGTTCTTTTAATTTTCTTGTTTATATATAATTAAAATAAAATACCATTAAAGCATTGATTTATTTTGAGAACTTGATTTTAATTGTCTCTTAATCTCTTATTACTACTTTCATTTTGTAGCGGCGCTTTCTCTTTGTCGTGGCCATTTTGGTAAAACAAAATGAAAATAGCGAATCCACTGAAAATGACTTGCATACATATTATGTGACTCGAAAAATAGGCAAAACCATTAAAAAGGCGAAACAAAGAGAGAAAAAAGAACGTCCCAAGTTTTCAACGAATGATCACTCCTAACCCAATTTCGCCTTCTTCATCATGAAATTATTGCTTTTTCTACCCTCAAAATGCATTATCTGCATTGCCTTTTTCCCTTTTCATCAAGAATATTTCTTTACAGCATGATTATGTCCGATCTTAAATGATAATTAATCATAGGCAGCCACTAATATTGAATTTGATGGCATCTTATAAATGAAGTCTTGTCTTGTCTGTCTCAAATCTCATTTTATCTCTCACTACAAACAACTCTTAGAAATAATTAGAATATGGAGAAAAATTCCACATTTTTATCTTCATACGCATCCTTCATCCTCCTCAAACCAAAAGTATAAAACCCCATTTTCAAATTGGCTTTAGAATAAAAGGACTTGTACAAATGTCATCTACCACAATTCATAATTAGTTGAATTTCTTAAACTCATAGTTAGCAGTTTGATCTCCGATAATGTATGAGAATAAATAATATAAATGCTTTAATTATTATTACTTAAACTTTTTATTTTTTATATTATAGTTAAATTACATAAATTATTCATTATATTAAAAATTTATGAATAAAAAGGATATTTTTTATAATATAAAATATGTTATTGATATTAATATTATTAAATTATTATAATATCTATGATAATACCGTATTAAATTGACTGAACCAACTAACTGATAACCGGACAAATTTATTGATTCAATGAACAGTAGAGTTTTTAAAACATTATTAAAAACATAATAACAAACATATAAAATAGGTTAAAGTATTATTTTGGTCCTCAATGTTTGCATGAAGTTTAATGTTAGTTTTCAATGTTTCAAAAGTTTATTTTTTGGTCGATTTTTGTCCTCGAGCGTAACACCGTTAACTTTTTGTCGTTAAATGATGACATAGCATGCTTATGTGGCACACCCTCTCCCCTACGTGTTATATTTTAATGACGTGACATGACACATCACTGCCACGTCACCCCACATTGCCACATTATCATCTTCTCTCCTTTATCATCATCATTATTATCATCATCTGGGGTGACGTGGCAGTGATATATCATGTCACATCATTAAAATATGACACATAGAAGAGAGAGTGTGCCACGTAAACATGCTACGTCATCATTTAATGGCAAAAAGTTAACGGTGTTACACTTGAGGACCAAAATCGACCAAAAAATAAAACATTGAGGACCAACATTAAACTTCATGCAAACATTGAGGACCAAAATAATACTTTAGCCTATAAAATATAAGTCTAGAGTCTAGACTGATTTTATTTTTAATAAGATATACCAAACAATATGGCCAGCTTATTTTTTTTATTGGGCCAACTATTTTGTATAGAACTGAGCTGACGACAAAACAATGAAGTCATACACATGAATTAACCAAGTTTTGAAACTAAAACAAAACTGTGTCCTTACTCTTTCTCTCTCTCTCTCTCTTGCCACTTCTACACTTCACCAATCACCTCCACCACAATACCTGCAATAAAACTCTCCATTCCCTAGAACCAAAATTTTGTGGTTGCCGAAAAAATTTAATCTCTTGCACTATTCTAGCTGTACAACCTCGTCAACCCAATACCCTTCATCAATGCCTCTCTCTATTCTCTAATATTCATATGTACTTGTCTTCTTTTTTCCCCACTTCACACAAAAACATCCTCTGCTTCATACATAGTTGATACCCACAATCTCCAAACAAAAAAAAGTTTAATCTTTTGCAACCCAAATCTGTTCTTGTGTTGTTTCTCACAAACCCAGAAAACTCAGAGTGAAGCATAAGCTTTTTCAGAGACCCATTTGATTTCGATAGTTGATACTCTTCAATGCGCTCAAAATCTGTTTCTTGAGCATCAAATGAGTATTTGGGTCTCTCTAATCTGTTTTTTCTTTTGTGGGGTTGTGAGTGTGAGTGAATGGGGTGTATGGTGTCTCAGCTAGCGGCGAAATTCGCCTTCTTTCCGCCGTGTCCTCCGACGTACCAGCTCAAGAAGAGAGATGACGGCAGGCTCACGGTGGTGTCTCCGGCGGCGCCGGCGGTGGTGGGAGATGAGAACTCGTTGGACGTGTTGTTGGTTGATACCAAAAATGGGAACAAAATCGTAGCTTTCTATCTGAGAAACCCTTACGCTCGCCTCACTCTGCTTTACTCTCATGGCAATGCTGCTGATTTGGGTCAGCTCTATGACCTCTTCGTGCAACTCAAGGTCAATCTTAGAGTTAATCTCATGGGGTTAGTGGTTTTTCTGTTACTTCATCAAATAAATACCCATAACATAAAAAGAAGCAAAAAGAAAATTTTAAGATTGTTCCATGTTCGAACTTGTTCATTTTCATATTTTTGGTTATGGGTTCAGAGACTTTTTCTCATCCATAGTTTGTATTATTTACTATGGCACTCTATGCCAATAAAAAAATGCTTTTTTTCTTTCTAATGGTTATGGTGGGTTTTGTGGAGATTGGATTTGAAATCACTGAAATCAACGATGAAGTGTATGTATCTATGAGTACTAGTGAGTAGTGACGACTTGTCCTGGAGTTATTAGATCTGGTGAAGGACTGTGTAAGGAATGCAAATGTCAATGTCTTTTACCACTTTTCAATTAAAGGGGAAAGTAAATGAAGTGCGTTTTGGCCAAACAAAGGAAAAGAAAAAGCCAAGTTAAACAAAAAAAAAAAAGTTGGGTTGTTTTGAAGCAACTTGTTAGTCCGTAAAGAGTCTTTTTTTTCTTTCTTTTCTACTATGTATATAAAGTAATAGAGTTTTTAGAGCTGCTTAGATAGGGACGTTTCCTAGCATTGTCCTTGGTGTTTTGCGTCTGTTTCGTTCACTTTCATTTCTCCATGTTTTTTTTATATATTTTCTATATATATATATATATATATTATGAATAGATTGGACTAGATTATCATTATCTTGGATCTTTTTCATCTCTTTTTCCTTATATTCATTCAAGCATATTTAATTGCTAGTTTCATATTCACTTGAAAAACTCTAATCTATATATGATGCGTACAATACAATGTAATCCGATTTGCTTCTAAATTTTAGTTGAAGAATGAGGTTGATTACTTTGCAGTAGCACTGCCTCTTTCGGAATCAAAACTTGGAAGTTGATATTTTCTTTCTGATTTTTTTTATTCATGCAGATATGACTACTCTGGATACGGAGCCTCTACCGGCAAGGTAAGCTTTTTTTTTTGCCGGCAAATGTTACATTAGTTTGTTGATCAATCAGAGAGAGATAAAGAGGATAGTTCACTTCTGATCTGTTTTGCCATAAGTGAAGGAATGTGACTTCATAATCTTTTGTTTTCTTTGTTATCTGGTTGGCACTGACGAGTCTATTTGAATTTGAAATCGAAAGATGCATAGTGGAATGCATCTTAATCATTGATTGGATGTTTGAAAATCCTAACCATTACAAATCAATAATAATTCCTATAATCCTATTTGGATGATGTATTGTCTTGTGTCTGACTGGAAATAAGCGAGAGTTGTATCTGGTCTTGTTTCTAAATCAGAAATCCAATGAATGACTTGTATTGATTTGTAATACTAATGCTTTCAAAATATACAGCCTAGTGAATCCAACACATATGCTGACATAGAAGCAATCTATGAATGCCTTGAGACCCAATATGGAGTAAGCCAAGAAGACTTAATCTTGTATGGACAATCCGTGGGAAGCGGGCCGACTCTGCACTTGGCAGCTAAATTGCCGAGGTTGAGAGGCGTAGTTCTGCACAGTGGCATTCTTTCTGGTCTCCGAGTGCTCTGTCATGTGAAGTTCACACTTTGCTTTGACATATACAAGGTAATATATAATCTTGCTTGCTTGGAAACATTTAACTCTACTTGTCCATTTTCCTGTTGATAGAGTTTTCAGGTTGGATTCCACTTATTACCTGATACAGTCTTGCTTGCTTGGGAACAACACAAGGATAGTTAATTTAAGAAAGTAAAATTTCAGTAGATGGAAGTTGAAACTGGAATTCAGATTGAGGAGTATGGATTTTTCTAACAAATAAATTAATTGTCCCCAAGTTTTCAAGACAACAGGATTGTATGCTAAGTCATACATGGAGTCTGACAATGAAAACTCGGTTAATTCAAAAGTGAGCAAGTGGATTTAAATGCAAATACATGAAAGTGCAGGGTGGTATTTGCCTTCATAGTTCTGGTATTTTTTTTGGCTTCTGCATTTTCTGTTGTGATCTATGTGTAATCATTTTCTGATTGTACAGAACATCAACAAAATAAAGAAGGTGAAGTGCCCGGTACTAGTGATACATGTGAGTATATGATGCTCTCTAATCATAATGCCTAGTCTCTTTGCATTTGTTTCCAAATATATGCTGACATTTTAGACTATTTTATTTACATTTATCCATACAAAGGAATGAAATAATCAACTTTTTCGTTTCATGATTACTGATTAGGTTAGCATGATGCCCATGTGACCTCATGGTAATTTTGACATCTTATAATCCCTCTCTCAATTCTCGTCACAACTGATACTATATTAGGATAAAAAATATCCTTTAATGAACTGCAAAAGTTTAGAATATAGTGGCAAAGTAGTTTTTTTCCATGCAAAGAGATTGAAAGTAAAAATATTGTTTGCCTTAGCCTCAATTCTGTTATTACTGGATTAGAGTGAGAATGATCATGCAAATTGTTATGATGCTCTAATTTTGGAGCTTCTCATGCAATTTCATGGAAACTCTTACTGAACATATATAATCATATGCTAAAATAAGGATTGACTCTGAAGGACTTGAACAGTTTTATTCTTCCAAATAATTTGATATTTATTTGGTGTGTTCCATACTGCACATGTATGAATTCTTGAGCTTTTGAATTTTCGCCTAATTCGTTGAATGAATTGTGTGTGGACTGAATATTGAGATGGGCTCAAACTATTACACAGGGTACTGAAGATGATGTCGTCAGTTGGTTACATGGCAATAGACTGTGGAAAATGGCAAAGGAACCATATGATCCATTATGGATTAAAGGAGGTGGACATTGCAATTTGGAACTTTACCCGGATTACATTCGCCATCTCTGCAGATTTGTCCTAGAAATGGAGAATATGACAACCGAAAAGCGCCTCAAAAGAATCCGGCAAAGTGTGAATCTGCAACCAAAGTCTAACAAGGGTTCCATTTGTAGATGTTGTAGACCGCATTGCTGTCGATTGAAATGTCCCGAATGCTCAGATTGCAGCTGCATAAAATGTTCATGGTCTTTTAGATGTTTTGAATGCTGCTGGAAACCTAGTTGCTTCAAGTGTTGTTGCCAGTTTTGCAAAATCCCAAGTTTGGGACCGAAATGCTGCTATAAAAAATGTTTGACGCCGGGTTGCTTTCCGTGCTGCTCAAGACCAAGCTGCAGCATCAAGTGTTTCTGTTGGCAGTGTTGTGTTGGGAAACATGGTGGAAAACAAAATGGCTAATGGTGGTTTCATGGATGTATAGAGGGCCAGCCTTGCTTGCTAACACACCCTTCAATATTGTGCAGCAATGTACAAACAAGAGGAAGTCATGGATGGCGATTGTAGGAAAATGATATGATCCAGTGTCCTCTACTTTTTATTTTTTATTTTTGGGGTTTACCTGTTGTAGTTTCATAAGCTTTATTGGAATTTTTCACTTTTCACAAATATGGTGTTTCAATTGGTATTCTAGGCTGCTGATGTAATGAATGACATAGTTGTGTCTTCCAATTTGTAGCTTTCATAGGGTCTTGCAGAAGCCATCCTCTCTTCACGTGCATTTTATGCTGCCGTATACTCCACTATTTTGGATTGTGGTAAATGAAGAATAAAAGAAATGAGAATTTTTGGTTAAATTCCATTAATATTACTTGTTCACGTCGGCCAATTTGAGATATTTTGCATAATTGAGTTTGAAGGTTCTTTGTTTGTCAACATTTCAAAGCGAAAGGAGTAAATTACATGATTTGAACGAAATATCTCGATAAAGAAAGAAGTTAATTGATGGATCTCAAGTCATTTGGGAAAATTTTCTTCATGAGTTAATTGTTGAAGGTGAAGAATCAAGATATTGATGTACTCAATCATTGTCCCCAAAAAACAAAAAAAATGTACTCCATCAAGTCTCATTTTACTTGTCTCATTTTAAATTTTCAAGGCATCGCGCTATATATAATTGCGTTCAACTGTTCAATAATTACAGAAAATTACAAGCAACGATTTGCAATGCAGAGTGGGTACAAAATTCTATTCATTTCTTAGAGCCAATGTCGATCCTTTTATTGGCTCACTATCACATATTTATGTCATGCAAAACTTGACAATGGTTATTCCTATTTTCTTTTGACCAAATCTGAAGTGCTGTTGTATTTGTTATCTCAGTCTAACGCCTTGGAAGCTGCTTCAATAGCTTGATTAGCTCATATGTCCTGATGTCTTGACCAGAATAAAGACAAAGGTCTAGTGGAGTTAAACCATCCTGAGAACCCCCAAAAAAAATTCATTTTAAAATCAACACCAAAGAAAGGAGCATTTAGAAGCTTACACAGTGAAAAATCCTTAAGATTCAATTACTGACGGCAAGATTCTTAAGGGGAAAAAAAAGAAAAAGACAATTGAACTTTCCATTCAAGGGTGAATCATTAGGCATTTACCTTGTTCTTCAATGTCTTATCAGCACCTTTAATAAGCAGAAGTCTCACTAAATCTGTCCTTCGGGCTTGAACAGCAACATGTAATGGTGACCAGCCATCCTGAGAGAGGGAAGATTATATATGTTCTCAAGCAGCTCATCACAAATGAACAAGAGAGATACAGAAGCTACACTTTAAAAACAATTAACCATACATTGTCCTGAAGATTTATATCAACATTATATAACAGGAGGATTTTAATCGTCTGACTGGAAGCTGTCTGTACAGCATAGTGCATCAAGGTGGCCCCCTCCTGTTTCCAGTGCACAAACAACAAAGCTGGTGCATAAGATATCAGCGAATGCTAAATAGGCATTTCGTGACTAAATAGTAAATATATTATCTCCTTAAATCAATCCAGATAACTAGAGGTTATGTAATACCACCATTACTATGGTTCCTTCTTTCTTAAACAGAGATAACTTGACAAAACAAAAATGAAGCTAGCCGATAACAGAACTTTAACAGTCAGCGTTTGCATAGTTAAGATTACAAAAGTATAACAGAAACTTACAAAAGATAATTATAACATATCCTGTAAGTTACAATTTGATTACATATGGAACAATGAACATTTTCTTTTTGTACAGGGGTTTGAATATAGGCTCTCATGGAAACTATCTAAAGTGCTCACTAGTACTAGCCCACTCCTAGTAGCTTAGCAGATAGCACAAAATGAACTATGCAAGTGATGTTATGTTCATATCCGGTCAGTAGATGTGTAAAAAGAGTAAGTATAAAGTAAATTACTCACTTTATCAAGTAGAAATGGATTAGCTGAATTTCTAAGAAGGTAGTTGGTTATAGCCTGCTTTTTACCAATTATTGCTTTGTGAAGAGCCGTCAAACCATCCTGAAAAACAAAGTAAAGCACAGATGCTTGAATATAGCATTCCATACACTTGATTCTTCTATTTAGAAAGTCACAATTATATACCTTATCCACAGCATTGATATTAACATTATGTTTCAGCAAAGAATCTAGAAGGTAAAATTCTCCGGATGCAGCCAGAGTGTGCAGAGGAAGCCATTTATCCTGAAAATGATTTTATCAAGGAACAATAAAACCACCGGGATCACAGACAAAAAGAATTAAATGTAGGTGAAAGTTTCTTTTCCCCGCTCCTTTATTAAGATACCAACCATAAATACTTGCACTTAGGTTCTTACTCTTAAGGAATCCTCTCCAGTGAGACTTACACTTATGGCATCAGAAACTTCTCAGTTCTCAGATAATTCAAAATACAATGTCAAAATGAAGGGTGGCTTAAGCTGAATATTCTATCAATATAATAATAAACAAATGACAATAACATAGTAAGAAGAAGAAGAAACAACAGCCAGTGTTCATTAGACACGGAAAACTTACAGAAGTAGCAGCTGCCAAATCTGGTATCCTCTTATTCAACAAAACCTTCTCCTCCTTTGTAAACAACTTACGACGGCCTATTTGTTCAAGCATTAAATAATAAGGACGACATTCCCAACATGTAAAAGCCATAGATGCAAGAGGAGTTTAAAAGGCCATTATAAGCCCAATTTAACAAATCAATGGATAAATGCTCTTGAGGAGAAAGTACAAAACAATTTCACTACTCTGCTTATATTGGCGCAGACTATGACTCCACCTAGGGGAAAGTAGTGAAAAACCATTTAACTTTCATTTGATTAGCCCATGAAGTAACAAAGTACGTAAAAGTTAATTAGTCGGGGAAACTGCATATAACCTCCAGAATTATAACTTAATTACAACTTTTTTACACAAACTTTAAAATATAACACTTTGTTCCCTCTCTAAAAGTCGCATTACATATTGTGCAAGGAGGAAAATTGGAAAAGATGAAGAAAACATTAGGTTGACAATTACATGGCTTTAAGATTTTTCCTCTTAACTATACATAAAGTTTTTATTTTTAGTGGTAGTTTAAGAAATCAGGCTTTAAATGTAGACCAAAGTTGTAATTAAGTCTTCAAGGGGTTATATGTGATTTGCTTAATGAGTATGCAGCATCCGATTAATGCGATATTTAACTCACAGCAGCATGCCAACTTCAGAGTCCAAACTCAACTATTATGGTTATACTTGTGTTTGCAATCAAACTGACCGCCAACATGCACATACAAGTACACAACCCATTAAGCAGCTAAGAAAAAGTGAAGAAGTGATAGATACCTTCAGTACTCTTTATACTGGGATCGTAGTTCGGACTACTGAAAAACTCCGTAACGTCGTCCAAACCCCTTCCGTAAACTGCCCACCTAGGATTCTTAGGCTCTACACGCTCACTAGCAGACTCATTACTCACTTGGACTTCTCTCCCCAACGGAACCTCCTGTTTCAACGTAAAACTCGAAGGATTATCGAGAACCAATGGCTTCAGCTGTGCCAATTTGGCCTCCTTGTATGCCGTGTACTCTTCCAGATTCATATTCCGCAGTGGAACCAACCCTCTCTTCTTCTTCTCGACCTTGCTATTGAATTCCAATTCCTGAGCAATCTTACGCCTCTCCTTCTTGGTGATGTTAATCTCCGCCTGAGCCTCTCTCCAGCGGTCGGGGACCAAATTCTGGGGCACAATTTCTGCAACTTTTTTCTTCCTGGACTTGGGTTTAGGGTTTAGGCTTGAATTGTCGATGACAGTGAGGTCTTCCTGAAGAGCTGGATCTTCGAATATGCCGTCTTCGAAGACGACACAATCGCCAACGACATGTTCTTCCAAGTCGTCACCATTTACTTGGTTGGAGGAGTGTAAAGCTAGAGGCAGAGAACGAAGGTTGGTGTGAAATTTGAGAGGTGGCGAAAAGTGGAGATTGCGTGGAGAGGTAGAAGAAGGGAAAATTAGAGGAAGAGGATAGAAGATTTTGTGAGCTTGAGGATTTAGCAGAGACGAGGAATGCGACATGGCCTTCTTCCTCGAGCTTGGAGTGCCACTACCACTATCTGTTTCGAACTTGTACTTTTCTAGGCCCAAATACAAATTTTCTTTGTTTCGGTTGCCAACGACGTCGTTTCTTCGCGGTGGAAGTGGAAGTGGAGTCAACCAACCCAAAACATACAAACAACTTTCTGAGTTTGGATTCTATGTTGTCCAGTGAGGAAATAGAGTGATGATACATGAATGGGTTCCACACACAGTGAGTTAACATGTAAGATTCATTTATGTGTCACTCTCTCTCTTTACTTTTCTATGTTGGACAGGATTCATTTTCCAACTTTCCCTCACTATTTTATTTTCTCAGCTAACAAACAGTTTTGAGAATTTGATTCATAAGCTAAGCTAAGGCTTCTCCATTTTGATATAATATGTTTCTCTTGCGATGTATTGTTGAAATCCTTGGCATTGCTAACATGCTATTACTATTATTGTTTCTCGTTAGAAATATGCGCATTAGCTCACACCACTACACAATGAGACAGTGCGATTATGAACATTCACAAAATAAAGATTCAGGCTTGCTTTCTTGTTGCTAAGAACCACATAGAATATTCACATCAATACAGGATAAATTGAAAAAACTTATTTTTTGGCCTTCAAATATTGGTTTAGTTCTTAAAATAATAGAAATAGACAATTATTTTATTATGTGAACTTCCTTTAAATATTAATTTGACATCGTTAAAAATTCAACTCCGATGATAGTGTATTCTTGTTAAAAATTCTTGACGAAATTTCAGTGAAGGAACCCCTTAATTAAGAATTCTTTGTGGGCCAAGACATCCATACGATATGCTGTGCCATGAATTTGGGCCTTTTTCGGCCTGCATTTAATTGGAATAAATGGATCGATTGGTGTTAAAATAGTGAATGTTTCTAATTTTAAATCTCATGTTTAGTTGTGTACAATTAAAATCCACCGAGCTAACTGCTAAGGCATCTTCGCTACAAGCTCACATAACTAAAAATAATATTTAATTAAGCGTAAAAAATATATATGATATATTAATAATTTATGTTAACAAATATAAAAAAAATTAATATGGATGAAATTGGTAAAGTACAAATGTACAATAATATTTTTAGCACTTTTAAGTATCATGTGATAATATTGTGTTATCTTATATGACACTGTGCTATCATATAACACTATAATAAACGAGGTCATTCAACAATATCATCTAAAATAACATATTATGTTGAATAACGCCATCATAATGACACCATTTCAAACACCCAATAATGATAAATTGATAATCTCACATACTCACATTCTGCTCCCATAAACCAAGCCGGCCCTTAATTGCTCCAAACAATGATGATTGTGAATCCACAAAAGAATGATGGTAGACAAGACTCATGCATTTTCATTCATTTTGTGATAATCAAGAGTTTGATTGCCTTTTTGTAGAATGAGGTATATAGCAGCCATGGATTTGATCATTATGTTTATGTATGTTTTGACTATTTGAGAGTGATACATGGTGGCTTGGAATGGTGGGTGTGATGTGAATCAAGAGTGGTGGGAGTGTGGGACCTAACCATCCATCAATGTAATAATGCAAGGTCTTTTGGTGTTCACATTCGGTAACCAAATAGAGCTGTTTCATTCGTTTAATTCTATAAATAAAATATATAGGATTGATTTTAATTAAAAATAAATCAGCTTATTTTTTAAAAGAATATGACTAGACTGAGTTTTTGGGTTGGACTAACCTTTTGTTTTATTTTAATATATATACACATTAAATTAATTTTATGATTTTTATATTAATTTAAATTATATTATTTCTTTTAAAATTTTAATTAATTAATCAATTTATTACTTTAATTCATATTTAATTATTATTTTAAAAAACTTTATAAAGATAATATAAAATATTTTATAATTATTTAATAATTTAAAATATTATTTAAACAAATAAAATGAATCAATTCAACTAGCCTGTTTTAATTTCAGGCCAAACAAAAAAACCTAGCCTATTTTAATAACTCTGATCTGGTTACAAATATTATAATTAATGCCCAAAAAAAACAGAAACATATTTGGCCATGCTTTAATCATCAAAACCCAAATTTCTGTGGAACAATAAAATTTAATTTGTAATTATATTCAGGCAAAAAAAATTGTAATTATATTCTTGTGCAGTTGTGAATTGAAATCAAAGCTCATGTAATAAATTGGATTTATGTTTTTTTTAAATCAACGTGTGAACAGAATAATATTAACGTCGCTATTTCTACTGCATAATTATAAGTAAGATTATAATAAAATGTTTAAATATCAATTGATGTGATTTTTTTTTTGATGGAAATTGATGTGATTTAAAATACTAAAAAAACTTTCTCAAATTAATATTAATCTATCAAATGATTTTTTTTTTTTTTGCCGGAATCTATCAAATAAAACTGCTTGAGATTTTTAAGTCTTTTTTTTTTGCCTGATTAAGTCATTTATTATATCTTTAATTTGTTAGCTTATTTTGTCAAACTCCTTCATAAAAAATATATATAATACTTGAAGAATGTTAGACCAAGCTAGCTTGTTTTAAACTAATAATACTTAATTCTAAATTATAACAAGTTTTTTTTTCTTTGAAAAAATGATCTTATTCTTTAGAAATAAAAACATATAAGAAAACCGTCACACAAAAAAACATATAAGAAAAATGTTAAAAAATTTTGCTTTAACTATATTTTTAGTATTCTCTTTTTTTTAAGGAATTTTTAGTATTCTCTTAATTACATGTCTTTTTTTTTGTATTAAACGATTAAAGTTAATTATTTTGTAGGTATTTTCAAACATAATTTTTTTCTTAAATATTGATAAAATTGTTTGTTAAATGATTTATCAAAAACAATTAAACAAAGTTATTTTGAAATTTTTTTTAAAAAAACTTATTTTAAAACACCAAAAAAAAAATTATGGCCAAACGGCCATTGTTTAATATGAAACATCTACCTAGTTAATCTGTGTCACATTGACATTAACATTTTTCTGCCCCCATCCAGATGTTCATAATCGAACAAAATTGATGCATTTGAACCAAATCAAATTGAATTGAGTATAAATTAAACAAAATCGATCAATGTTCGATTTGATATTTTAAAAATTAAACTAAATCGCATATACTTATATGTGTATATATGTTATATGTATATGCATATTATGTTAAAACCTTTAAATACCAAAGTTTAAAATTTATTTTTAGAATATTATATTAAATTTAATTTATCTACAAATTTAATTTTATATTATTAATAAATAAAATATTACTATATTTTTTTTAATTATATATATTGAATATAATTTTATTTTATTAATAAATTTAAATATGTAAATTTGACAATTTTAAAATCTTAAACTGTCAAATTAAACCTCTCAAAATTGATCAGATTGATTTAATTTAATATTATGCTATAAATTCAAATCAATAAATACATTATTTTTTTATAAAAAGATCGTCCAAATAACCGGTGGAACACCCTTACCTCCAAGTGAGACAAAGCAAATGTATGTATCATGGTCATATTCACATCAAGAGGAATGTTTGTTTCATGGAATTATGGATATTTGAATGCTAGCTAGCATTTCATATTTTAATGTATACATTTTTTAACAAATATCTATATTGTAATAATTTGGTGTGTTGTGTTTTTTTAATCTCTCAAATTTTACTACCCATGTCCGGGTAAACTCTTATCACTTCAAATTGTAACTTTTGGCTAATAATTAAATATTGTATTATTATTATTATTATTATTATTATTTATATATATATATATATATATATATTGTGAATGGTGTCTAAAATTATATAATATAAAATATAAAATAAAATAAATTTTTATTATTTAATTTATGATTTTAAAATATAATTATGATTTCATATTATAATAAGATAATTTTCATATCTTAAGCAAAATCTTGCATCACACATATATGGGCATGGAATTGGAAGCTGGCGTGTGATATAGAATGATGTCGTTTGGTGAAGGAATGCACAGTACTAGAGTCGTTTCGTTAAGGACACGTCACTTTAAAAGCAACAAAATTATTTATAGATGGGTTTGCATATAATTTATAATTTTCTTACATATTAACTTAATAATCAATATTGAAGAAAATAGTAAGGTGTGACTTTTATGTTTTTTTTTTTTGGTAGAAGTGACTTTTATGTTTTAGTTTTAAAGTTCATCATTATTTTTTTAATTTCACATATTTTATTTAATAACTTAATTTTTTTGTGAAATATTTAATAATTTAATAACTTAATAATAGTATAATAGGGAAAGAAAAAGCAGAGGAGGAAGATGAGAGAAGTTGGGTGTGTTTGAGGCAATAATTACGGCGACGCAGAAGCAGCTCTTCACGCTTTCACGCCAACAAAAAACGAAAGAGAGAATGGAAAGGGAAGAAAGAATGAATGCATTATGCATGTGATCATGTGAATGTGATGGAAGTGGAACCCACACGCTATGCCAAGTGGGCCCCACCCCCATTGCCACGACATCCGCCCATCAACACTCCGCTTTTCTTTTCTTTTCACCACCACAAATTACTACATTAAAGGGCCCTTTGTGGCAGTTTCAAATTTTGAAATAGTTTATGTTTGTTAAAATGAGTTATAAAATATGTTAAAAAAATAATTTATATTTAATAAATTTGTATAATAAGTAATTTTGATTATAAAATTATAAAAAAATATTAATAAATTTATAGTGTTATTAATAGATAAAAATTTTTTATTTTTACTTTTTATTAAAAAAATAAATATAAAATTTTAATTATTAATTTAATAAAATGTTAACAAAATAAATAAATAATTTTAATTAATAAATATTTTTTTATTGTTATTCTTTTTACTAATTAAACATTATTAATTTTATTTAAATAAGAAATGATTACAACTATTTATTGTTAATATTATTAAATAAATAAATATAACTTAGACTTATGAGAGTAAAAGATAAAATGAGAAATACAAAAATTTAGTAAGGATAGTTTTTTAAAAAATATTTAAATTAGAGCTTATGCTTTTAGCCAAAAGCAGAAGCTAAAATTTAAGTTATGCTTTTGGCTAAAAACAGAAGCTCTAATTTTTAAGTTCTGCTTAAAACTAAAAAATTGTTTATGCTACAACTCAAAAGCGCTTTTCAGATTTTATCAAACACCTTAAAATACAAAATAAGCACTTTGGGGCAACAAATAAGCTGCCACAAACATGCTCTAAGGAGTTATGTCGAAAAATTGCGATCAAATATCAAACGTTCACGAAGTACGAGTCAAATGTGTTGTTGCATAATTGAGTTAAATCGATCGATTGGCGTTGTATTTGGGAATCCGAGTGAATTTAATGTTGTAATTGGAGTCATGATGGCATGGAAGGAGTGTGAAATCGTGTCTAAACATATTTCGGGCGAAATATCGCAATCGGATCTCAAAAACGTTCACGAAATACGAATCAAAGTATTTGTTGTACAAGTGAGTCAAACCGATTAGTTCGTATTGTATTTGAGAACCCGATGAGTTATGTCACTTAATTATATTAAGTGCTAATCAATATTCTAAAGATATTCTGTAACGGTTCCTTTTAATTAATAATAAAAGGGTTTTAAAAACTGTGTTTGTTATTTTTTATCAATTTAAAGAAATAAATTCTTTTTTAATCAATAAAAAAATCTTAATAAGTGTCTTATGGTACAAGGTTTAAAAAAATAATTTCGGGATTCTTTCTCCGGCTTATTATAATCTCGTATTTGGTACAAGATTTAAAAAATTAATCCTGAAAATCTTAAATTCTCGATATTATCCTTATCCCATGTTTCTTCGTGTTTTTAATTCTACCGAAAGGGGGTGGGATTATGATAATCCCATGGGATGAGATTATTTTGTAATACCTATTTTTTACTAAATTACCCCTACCATATTTATTAACCATTAACTTTCAATACATATTTTTACTAAATTAGCCCTGCCCTCTTTGTCATACCTTCTTCTTCATTTCTTACTTTTAAGTGTATTTGGATTTGTTTTTAAATTTCTTTTATTTAATCTATTGTTTGAATCTTTGAAATGTATTTGTAATTTCTCAAATGGCTTACACCAATTGAATTCATTATATATAATATAATAAATTTAAAACTTGAAATATTTTTTAAATTTATAAAATATAAGTATTATATAAGAATATAATTTTTAATGTTAATCGATATAAGTTGAAATAATTTTACATAGTATTTTTTGAATAATAAGTAATTATTTAGAAGATAAGTTAAGGGCATAGTTGAAAATTTATCAAACATTCCCGGGATTATGAAAATTGAACCAAACAGCTAATTTAACATTCATAAGAATCTTGTAAAATAATCTCGAATTTTGAAAGTTGAACCAAACAATTATTCTAATATTTCTGGGAATCCTAATCCCGGGAATGTGATTCTTGGGATTAAGATTCTCGGGATTAAAAATCTAACTCTTGTACCAAACGCAAAGGTGCTTTGGTACAAGGATTGGTTTTTTAATCCTTGGACTAGGATTCTCGGGAATATCATAAATGATGTTTGGTTCAAATTTTACATTCCTTGAACTGTTTGACAAGATTCCCAAGAATGTTAGAAACTTGTGTTTGGTTCAATTTTCATAATCCTAAAAATGTTAAGTAATTTTTCAAATATGCCCTTGATTGATTTTTTAAATAATAATTTATCATTCAATAAATAATTTATAAAACTATTTTAACTTATATCAATTAACATTAAAAACTATATTCTTATATCATACATATAATCTTAATTTTAAAAAAATATTTTAATTAAAAAATGAATAACTTACAAAATTCATAACAATTTATGAAACATCTCTTACAAAATTCATATTTGTTCACTTGATTTTCCTTAAATTTATCTCATTTGATCAAGTTATCGTATTATATTATACATATATACACATGTAATATATATATATATATATATAGAATAAAAAATATATAATTAATTAAAAGTGTTATTAAAAAATAAAAAAGATGCCTAATAAAGAAGAGAGAATGGTTTGAATGATGAGTATTGATTAGCTTAGGGGTAATTTAGTAAATTGGATAGCTAAAAATGATCTCATCCATAGGATTACAAGATCTTTTCGGGAATGTAAGATTTTTAGGCTTATTTTTTTTAACTCTTATACCAAATACATGATTACAAGATGCTAGAAAAATAACTCAAGATTATTTTTCTAATTCTTGTACCAAACAACTTTTGAAAATAATAAAATTTTATTGACAAGTGCCCTTAAGCATTATTTAAAGATTTATTTTAATCAATAAACTAACTTAATAAAATTTGTTATTAAATTTAAGATAATACACTCTATTTCTTTCTCCAACAATAAAAAAATTTTAATAAGTAAAGATAAACTTAAAATAATAAGTTATGCATGAAGTTTAAATTTGTGTTATTGTGGGACCCAAGCTGACACACGGAGGAGGCAGTCCCAGATTTTGGTCCATGCGGTTTAGCGGACATTCCCAACATTCTTCCTTCCCCTCCACCTGTCTTCCACAGAGCATAGCCGTCTTATATGAACACCTGGCATTCTGCTTTTTCCACTTCAATCTATTGCTATACCTAACATTAAATTTGTTTATAACTTATTCAAACTAATTTTGATCAATAAAAAATATATAATGACATTCATCTAAGTAGTTTAATATTATTTAAATAAAATTTTAAATAAAAGGCTAACAAAAAATAAAATCTTTAACATGTTGAATCTCCAATTAATACTATAATCAAATACGTGATACGTGATATAAGTTGAGTTTGATTTTTTATTTTTTGAGAATAGGTTGAGTGTTAATTGATTTGGACAAAATTTAAAATAATCTACTATATACTATAAAACAAAAACCACCCTTGCCACATGTCACATTCTCAAATTTTTTTATTTTAATAAATAAACTTTTATGTTTCATTTATATATTATTAAATTTAACAATATATAATTATTTTTTTTGAAATACGTGTTATTATTTATTTTTATATTACCCATACTTGTCCAATTTTTCATTCTTACCAGGAACAAAAAAAAAAAATCTATGCAATTTACATTTTTTTCATTCATTGTATATTATAATGGAAAAAAAATATTTTTGTTTATCATTGGTATTTAGTCAAAATTTAGCCTTTGCTTGGTTGAGTGAGAAATAGCAAAATGATACTGAATGAGAGAAGTTGAAATTGAACCAAATGATTAAATATATTTTGTAAGATAGAATGACAAAGCAAGTTTAAAGGTTTTTATTTTTTAATGACTTAGTGTTGGTTAGTATTAAAATATATTTTTACATTTTTATTATTATTTATGATAAATCATGTAATCATAGGGAAAAAATCAAAATAGTTAAAAATTTTGATTAATTGAAGAAAAATATATTAATACAAAATTTAGAATGGTATTTCACATTTCTATTTTGTTTATAATTTGTAAGAATATTTTTATAAAAATGCATTCTTAGCGCTTATAATTATGTAGTCTACAAAACATTTCAAATTTAGTAAATCAACTTTGTGTATTAATGTTGAGTGGATGACTTGACAAAAAAAAAATTGATTACTTAAGTTGAATCTTATTCAGTTAGGTTGTATTGTAAAAATTATCACAGTACAACATATTAGATTGTTTGCTTTCACTTGAACGCAAACCATTATTTCGAAATCCGGGCTAGACCGAAAACCGGCAAAGTGTCCAATTCGGACAATACTTTTTTTAATTAGATAAGACCTAAAATTTGATAAAAATATTGTTTATAATCTTTTTTTTGTATTCATATAATTAAATATTAAATATAATTATTAATTGATAAAATTTATAAGCTTTTAAAACAATTTGAATAGAAGCATCCCGTGCAAAGCACGGGTCACAATCTAGTTAATCTATAAATGATAAGCTATTACAATTGATTTTCTTGTTTAAGAAATAATCTAAAAATATTGAAAATTTTATCACATATTATGAAATTATTACTATTTATTAACATATAAACCTATTAATTTGTCTATATTAAGGATCTTTAAAATCCCTTAAATTAATAGAATATATTCTCATTAATTTTAAATTTGTCAAGGAAAAAAAAGGTTTCACCACAATTATTTTTTATAATATTTTCCTTATTTTCTCACAAACCGAAGATGAATGATTTAATTGTGTGGTTATTTAATTTAAAAAATTATATTAATTATGCTAAGAGTGAATTGACATAAATAATTTAGAATTGGGTCAACTCTAACCACCTTGGAATAAATCTAGTGGTAGGGTGGACAAACTTATAATAAGTACTGTAAAAGTTCGAACCCATTAATATTTTTAAGATATAAGTTTTTCTTCATATCAAAATATATCAAAATATAAGCTACAACCTCTTTTGTTTCACCAAAATATTATATTCTTATATATACAATTATTTGTCAATAAATCATATTACCTAATAAAAAATTAAAATCAATCTTAAGAATATTTGAAATATATAATTTCAACTTGTGTTTAATGAATTTATGTAAATAGTTGTTAGGAGTTGATTTAAATAACAAGTGACTTAATATTATTTAAGTAAAATTTTTTATTCGAAACTTTATAAATGTATGTAATTATCTTTGTTAAAATTTTTTTTATTATAGTCAATATGTAATATAGGTCGAATTTAAAACAATAAAGACAAAACCTATTCACCACTTCTAATTATATTACTACAACTTTGAGTATGTTGCATATGGACGTTACGTACGCATATTGCTGTATAGTGTATACAATGGTATTTTAAACAAGACGTGACGTGAGGAAGTTTTTTATAAATAACGTGAGTGAAAATGACACAATAAAGTTATTCCATTTTAATAGTATAGTTTTAAGAATTTAGACAGGAAATATTTTATATATTATCGCTACCTCAATATAGTTACTACTAATTAAGTAGTCTCAGATCAATTTTTTTTTTGGTTTTGGACATTTTTATTGAAAATAATTTTTTCAAGTATATTAAATATAACATAATTTTATTAATTTTTTTTAGTTGTTCGTTTCGTTTCTGAAATTTTGATATAATACTTTATTTGTATCGTATAATTGATCTATTATAAAAGAATTGTTTAATATAAATAATTATATTTACAAAATGTTAAACTCAAAATTTTTACTAAATTATTTACCATACACTTAAATTAATTTCTCATTAGTAATTTCACCTTTGTATTTTATATCTTATATATTATTCATAAAATATAATCATATATTATATTATATTATATTATATTAATTTTGGCCGTTCAATTTTGAACAAAAAGGTTATTTAATTCTTTACACTTCGTGTTTGGCCTACTTAACTCGCTGATGCCAGCTATCCATTTATCCACAAACTTTCAATTCTAAAACATATATATACTAGCTTTTGACCCGTGCACATGCACGGAAAATCTAAAAATATTCAACAATAGTAATATTAAAAAGTTAACTCCATTTACACTTGAAAATTTTCATATACTAATTATAATTCATTCAAATGGTTTATTAAAAAAAGAAATTAAGAGTACGTTTAAAAGAGATTATTGTTTAAAAAATGTTTTTTAAAAAATTATTATTTTTGTATTTTAAAAATAAAATAAAATAATAAATCTATTTAAATTCAAAAACAATTATTATTTAAACTTCAATATAAAAAGAAGTAATTATATGTTAAATACCTGTGCACGGGAAATGTCTTAATTTGGTGTTAGTAATGTTTAATAGTGTAAACGATTATATGACACATGTCCTATTAAATAGTATAGAGAGTTAATAATAGCATTGTCAAAACGGATCGGAGCTCGCCCGCTAAATGAGCGGGCTTGGATAAGCAAAAATAGGCCCGTTTAAAAACGGGCCTAAACAGGCTAGCCCGCGGGCCGGCCGCCAAAAAAAAAAGGAAATAAAAAATTAATATATATTTGTTTAAAATATGTATAAATATATATATTTTAGATAATTTTATGTGTTAAATAATAATTTTATTCTAATAAAGTATATAAATAATTTAAATAATAATTAAAAATAATAAAATATTAATTTAAAATTACAAAATTACTAATTTTTAAGTAAATATATAATTTTATAATTAATTTTTTTAAAAAAAATATATTTTATAAAAATAAAAAAAATTGGCCCGCGGGCCATTACGGACGAGCTTGGGCATTACTTCCCAAGCCCGTCAAATAAACGGGCCGGCCCGGATCGGCCCGTTTAACGCCGGGACGGGCCGGCCCGTTTTAACAGTGCTAGTTAATAATAATCTACTTTAATTTTAAGATGTTCTTACGAATTAATGCATGCCATTCAGTTTAGGATTTGTGAACACCATATTATAATGTAAAAAACTAATAATATTACTTACAAATATTTGGAAATACAATTATTATACTCTACTATACAATTAAATTAACCAATGTTAACTAATTATATTTGGAGCACACAGGACAATATGGTAAATTTATTTTCACAGCAAAAATGCCAACAGATGATGAAAATCATTTATAAATGTAGAACAAAGTATTATGTATGATACATATTACTTAACATTCTGAAAAACCTCCTTGTATATAACATTCGATGTCTTATTTGGTGGACGACCATCCTTATTACATACCAGCAGTACTTTCAATCTAGATCTTTTACGTACGTGTGTAATGGCTACATAAAGTTGCCCATAAGTAAACATAGAACGTGGTAGTTATAACCCTACATTAGATAATGTTTTCCCTGAACTCTTATTTATAGTCATAGAAAAGGGTAATAAGACAACTGGAAATTGGCGTCGTTGAAATCTAAATGGCAGCTTGGAATCTGATGGAGAGATGACCATATGTGCAATGATAACCCTTTCACCAGCAAATGAAGATGGGAAAATGTCAACTCAACATGTTTAGGTGTACATATCACTAAATACTTAACTGTCTACGTCAACAATCCGTTAATTATTTAACACTAAGATAATTTTTAGACCAAATTGACTCTAATTATACACGTAAATGACCAAATTGAGACTAACCAAACGTTTAGGACCAAATTGAAACGGATGGTAAACGTAAAGAACAAAAATAATGTTTTTCTCGTTTTTAAAATCGTACCGTTTATTGAACCGTTGAGGCACTAATTCACGGTTCATTAGTCCAACTGCGTTTGAATCACGATCGAACTGGTCTTAATATATATGTAGTAATTTTTTAATTATGAATACAAAATAATTACATATAAATTAAAATAGATATATAATTTATCTTTATTTTAAAAAAATTAATATTTCACTTATACTTCCTTTAAAAATTTAAAATATATAAAATATAACATTCATTATTCTTACATACTCATAATTTTTTTTAAGAAATTGCATTTTCGATATTTTTTTTCTTATTTTTTCTATCCACTATTTATTTATTTACTTAATTTTTATTCTTCCCATACCTATCTCTATTTATCTACTTTTTGTTTTCCATACATAATTATTTATATATTTCTTATATTTCCCATACCTAAATCTATTTATTAACTTTTTGATTTTTCCAATTCCTTTCTCCATCCAATTTATTTTTTCTATGTTCATCTTCTTCTCACCCTTTCTTTTTCTCTCACTCACATTTCATTATCTTCCTCCTCTTCTTCTTCTTCTTCTTCTTCTTCTTCTTCTTCTTCTTCTTCTTTCAATCATTTCTTTCTCTCCCTCCTTTTCACATAATTATGTATTTTTCTTTCTCTTTCTCATCTTTTCTTCACACATCATGTTTAATTTCCTTATTATTTCTTCTTATTCTTCTTCTTCTTCTTTCAATCATCTCCATCTTCTTTTGTGAACCGCCAAAACCAGCCTAATTATAGCCTTTACTGGTTCGATCAATTCTCGAAGGGTCTTATTAAGGACACGTTTAAATGAATTTTTTAAAAAATTATTTAAAAAAATTAAAAGGTGAATTTAAATTTACGACCAATTTAATCTACAACTTTAAAAAAATATAAAATTTGGCCTTGAATTGTTAATTAAGTATATGCTTTTCATTGTTTTCTAGTAATTGTTTAGTTATTTCAAAAGTAAACTTGTTTAGGGCAAAAAAAAAAAGTTAAAAATTTTGCTTTCTTTTTAAAATAGAGAAAATTCTACATAGTAGTAATATTCATCAATTGATTATAGTTAATAACTCAATCATTTGTAAATTATTAATATATTTTGTCATTTTATATGCAAAAAAAGTAAAGCTAGAGTATGATCTATTTTCATGTCTATAACAAACCAATTTTTCAGTAAAATAGAAAATAAATATTAATAACAACCTTTTCAGCTTTTTTTTTTTTTTATAAATAGCTTATGTTTATCCGCAATTCATATTTTAACTCTAAATTAATATCAAATTTTGATTTAAAAATTTAAGATTAACATATAGAATGGCCAAAATTTTCTATTGATATATACTTGTTTTGATTCAAATTTATTGTATAACCGGTGCATTGAATCAAAATACAATAAATAGTTTTGGGACCTAAAAGAAACATAATCTGAAACCACCAAGTTCTGAATGCTTGGGATACTTTCAATGGCACTTATTTGATTCTGCATGAAGAGTTTCTTTATTTACAGCCTACTTTTTTCTTCTCTTTCGCTTTCCCAGGTTACCAATATGGTTACTTTGGTAGAGCTTTAAACCACACATGTATATTGAATCACTGTCAGTTTGACCATGAATTATATTTTATAAAGTATAACAGTATATTATTTAAAACCTGATCAACTTGCCATAATTTCTATCTATAAGACTATAACTATACCTCTAGAAAGTATAAACTACATATCAACAAAACATGGTGTAATTTTCAAGGGCCTAAAGAGCCTAAACACCTCAAATACATATTGCTAATCAAGAACATTTCTAATTAAAACCCAAATGTCTCATCTTCTCCCAGTACATAATTTGTGCTATCTACTATCTAGATTTATAACTCCCCTAAAAATAATGTTAAATCCAAATAAGAAGAGTCATATAGTATTTTGGTTTGGTCATTAATGTATGTCATCAATTCTTCTGTATTTACTTATAACCTGCAAATACGACAAGATAAAGAAGGCCCAGATAGGACATCACAGAAATAGAGCTGTAGCATTAAGGTTACAAAAGTCTTATGAATCAACAAATATATATATATATATGTATATATATATATATATAATTGCAAATAAAATTCTATTTCCTGTGAATTTCAAATAGACACATTAATATAATTTGCATAAGAAGATGAGACTATAATGAATGTTTCAATATATGTGGAAAAGATCGTATGAGGATTATGGTTAGAAGAATTCAAATATAATTTATATGAACTAAAATCAATAAAAATTAGTGCCCAACATTGAATTCACAACCTCAAACCTTTTTGAAGTCACCTCACTGAAAGGGAATGAAAGTAGCGTTGAACTGAACCCACTTTTTTCAAAACAAAGTTAGTTAATGTGATTGTGAGCTATTCAAAGTCAACAGAAATATTTCAACTAAACCAGTTTTGAATTACAAAAGATCAAAAGATAAGCATAAAGTTATACTCCCAAAAAATGCAGAATACACGCACGAAAGGAGGACTTTCCCATAGCCGAGTGATGCAAATTTTGATAGTACAGCTACTCCGCAATCGATTGATGTCACTGACAGCATCAAACTTTTGTTCTATCCTCAGTCGCAGGAATTCTTGCTGTGTACTGCAACAACCAAGAAGAATGTTATTGAAGCAATGCGATGCAATCACGAGATATTTAAATAGGAAAAAAAATGCAGTGCGGCACCTTCAGTTAGGTGTGTAGTAATGCTTGAATATTGGGATGCAGGAGGCGGGTGGGTATACATCTGTTCATCTGCATATATAATGCTTACAATGGCAGGTATTTCTCACATCGCAATGAAGCCCAGAATTTACGTTGACAGGCGCGAAGGAGGAATTTTCAAATTGCAATCACTGCAATAATACGTTTTAATGTGTTTTTAATGTACATCAATATAGATAGTCAACTGCGTGGATTACGCAGATGTCGACGACGTTATCAATATATATAACGCACGGTGTAGAGGGGCAAAAGATGTGCAATCTATATGATAGATTGGCCAAAAAAATCAGACGTGGCATGGAGTGCAGAAGTAGTTTATTGTTCATGTGGTACACGTAGGCAATAGCGTGACAGCAAGGAGGATCATTTTCTTTATGTTAAAATGTGGGAACCAAGCTGATGTGTCAGCTAATGCCTTAATCTCCCTTCAATTGTAATATATATAGATGCGTTACAACTTACAATAGTCAATAGAAACATTATTTTATTTTAAATTATAAAAATGTAATGAAAAATATCCCTGAGTGGAAACCAATAAATAATATTTAGTAGAATGTTTGACAACTTAGTCTCATACAAACAGCACCTATTTTGGATATAGATTTTAAGACTTTTTCATACATAATTACAATTAAACATATAATGAGCAAAACTATTATATATTTGGTAGATTATTGTATAGGAATACGATATAAATTTTTCAAAATGATTAAAGTGTTGAAAATGTTACATAAAAATAAGGAAAAAACTTATATCCATTTCCTCCAATTCTCCAATATAATTATGACACGTGGCAAAAAGTGTTTAAATGACCAATCACAGTAGAGAGAGAATATAGAAGACCACCTTTTATATGACCAATCATAGAAGAAAGAGAGTGTAAATACAATATATGATTGGTGGAATTGAAGAAATGGACATAAGGAAATTGACATAAATTTTTTCCTAAAAATAATAGAAAAAGGCAAAATGAAGTGCTGGGAGATAAAGATACACCCATCCACACACAACAATTTCTCCATCGCCGCGTAGGAGCCGCTTGAAACTGAATCCACCATGGTATCAGACTATCACGTATGTAGGATTTTCCAAAATTTCCGAATTAATGTCTTTTCCTTTTTTTATAAAAATAAAATCTTTTTAAAAATTAAAGTTTACATCCCGAGAATCTCTTCCAATTCCATCACTATATTTGCTGTTTGTCTTCTCTTCTTCATTTCTCTCTGCATAAAACCAGAGTCCCTCTGTTTCCTTTCCTTATTCTACGTCTATATTTCCACACATTGTCTCTTACCCTTCTTACCCCAAGTCGGTGCTTCACCGAACTTCCTAGCTTGCGACTTTCGAACAAAAGCTAGACGCTTTAGCGACGCCGGCGTTGAATTTTTAGTACAACCATTATTTTAGTGTGGTTATATAGTCTCTGTTGGAATCGTTAAACGGTGTTTGGTGGGAAGTTTTCGATTTAGGAGTTTGTGAAATTTTTTTCGATCTGAGGTTGGACCTGGTCGGAGGGTGTGAGAGAGTGGTGAGACGGCGAAATTTGACAGCTTTTGTTAGTCAGACACGCGCTTGCTCCCACTTGCTTGAGGACAAATTTCAAAATTGTTTGGTTGTCTTTGAGTTGGTAAGATCTTAAAGAAACTTTCTTTGCGTTTCCATTATTTTTTTATTATTCATGTACTAAATTGTTGTGAGGTTTGAATTATTCTATTAGTTTTCCTCCCTTAAATAACGTGCTTGCTGATAAAAGAAGCGGTGGGTTGTGTTGGATAATGAAATCCCAGGTGTTGTAGTGGTGTATCGATACGATGATGGCTTCTTCAAAACCTCAGTCCTTGCGGGGCTCATCAACTGTTCGAAGAATTACCCAAATGAACAATGATGCTGATGGAGAGAGTGAGAATGGGGGTAGTGTTGGCCTAGCTACTTACACAGTTCACATACCTCCAACTCCTGATAACCAGCCCATGGAAATCTCTATGGAAAGATCCACTTCTCGGAGAGTGGAAGACCAATATGCATCAAGTTCTATGTTCACTGGTGGTTTCAATCAGGTCACACGAGCCCACTTGAAGGAGAAAGTGATTGAATCCGATTCAAGCCATCCCCAGATGGCTGGTGCTGCAAAAGGGTCACCTTGTGCTGTGCCTGGCTGTGATGGAAGGGTCATGCCTGATGAGAGAGGATTGGATATTGTGCCTTGTGAGTGTGACTACAAGATTTGTAGGGATTGTTATAGAGATGCTTTGAGAACTGGTGATGGGATTTGCCCAGGATGTAAAGAGCCTTACAAGGAGCTGCCAGATTCTTCATCTGATGCTGCTTTACCATTGCCATCTTCTTCTCCTACGATGTCAAAGATGGAGAGGAAGTTGTCATCGATGAAATCGAAATCAGGGGCATTGGTAAGCAGCCAAACCAATGATTTTGATCATAATCAGTGGTTGTATGAAACTAAGGGGAGCTATGGATATGGGAATGCTATGTGGCCAAAAGATTCAGAAAATGATTCTGGTTCTGAGTGGATGGCTGGCGATCCTAAAGTTTTCAAAGAGAAGCAGTGGAAGCCACTGACTCGGAAGTTGAATATCTCTGCTGCAATTCTGAGTCCATATAGGTACAAACCGGACCCCTTCTATATCTCTTTATTTGTTCAGATTAAACCTCTGCAAATAGATGATAGAGGTTGATTGCGTTCAACTTCTGAACATTTTTGTTGCTTGTCTGAGTCATAATTTTTCACCTTTTCACTCATTTTATTGTTGTTTATCTTGTTGGAATTCAACACTCTGTGATATTAAAAAATTGACATAACAACTTTTGAGTTAATTCTCTTGTTTTGTTGTTTTAATCTTTCAGGCTCCTAATTTTTGTTCGTATGGTGGTTCTTGCATTTTTTTTAAAGTGGAGGGTAGAAAACCCAAATGATGATGCAATCTGGTTATGGGCCATGTCTGTGGTTTGTGAAATATGGTTTGCCTTTTCTTGGCTGCTTGATCTACTTCCCAAGCTTTGCCCCATAAATCGTTTTGTTGATCTTGATGTTCTAAAAGAGAAGTTCGAAACTCCTAATCCTAGCAATCCTACCGGCAAGTCCGATCTTCCAGGAATAGATATTTTTGTGTCAACAGCAGACCCTGAAAAAGAACCACCACTTGTTACTGCGAACACTATTCTCTCTATTTTGGCTGCTGACTATCCTGTTGAAAAGCTTTCATGTTATGTCTCTGATGATGGCGGTGCACTTCTGACCTTTGAGGCCATGGCTGAGGCTGCCAGTTTTGCCAACTTGTGGGTTCCTTTTTGTCGAAAGCACGACATTGAGCCGAGGAACCCAGAATCTTATTTTAATATGAAGAGAGATCCTTATAAGAACAAGGTGCGCTCTGACTTTGTTAGAGACCGCAGGCGGGTTAAGCGGGAGTATGACGAGTTCAAAGTTCGGGTTAATAGTCTCTCTGATTCAATCCGGCGACGTTCTGATGCTTATAATGCTAGAGAAGAGATCAAAGCCATGAAACTTTGGAGAGAGAATGGAAATGATGAACCCATGGGGAATTTGAAAATTCCTAAAGCAACTTGGATGGCTGATGGTACTCATTGGCCAGGCACTTGGACAGCTTCCACACTAGAGCACTCTAGGGGAGACCATGCCAGTATCATACAGGTCATTTTCAGTCTTTCTGCCTTCAGGGTTTGATTATCATTTTTTTTTTTTGGGTTTTGAAATGGTTGAATATTCTTAACGTTTAGTTTTTTATTGTCAAACTCAAAGAGAAGCATGTTTTATTTTATACTTTTTTTTTTATAACATGAATTTTCAGCAATGCTATCATACTTTAATAGAAGGCTTGAATTGCTTCTAATGTATTTGGCTTTTTTTCAAAATGCAGGTAATGTTAAAACCCCCGAGTGATGAACCACTTACAGGCACAACATCGGAGTCAAATGCCATCGATTTCACAGAAGTTGATATTCGTCTTCCCATGCTAGTTTATGTTTCTCGTGAAAAAAGACCTGGCTATGATCACAACAAGAAGGCTGGGGCTATGAATGCCCTGGTTCGAGCTTCAGCAATTTTGTCTAATGGCCCTTTCATCCTTAACCTTGATTGTGACCATTACATCTATAATTCCCTGGCACTGAGAGAAGGTATGTGCTTCATGATGGACCGTGGTGGGGAGGAGATCTGTTATGTTCAGTTTCCTCAGAGGTTTGAAGGAATTGATCCTTCTGATCGCTATGCCAATCATAATACTGTCTTCTTTGATGTTAACATGAGAGCACTCGATGGGCTTCAAGGTCCTGTATATGTCGGCACAGGATGCTTGTTTCGAAGGACTGCACTTTATGGCTTTGATCCACCCCGAACGAAAGAAGAGGTTGGATGGTTTGGTCGTAAGAAATCCTCATCAGTTGCCTCTGTGCCTGAAGTTAGTTCTATTGAGGATCAGTCACTATACAATGATGACGAAGAAATGAGCATTGCTCTCATTCCTAAGAGATTTGGCAACTCAAACCTACTTGTTGACTCAATTAGGGTGGCAGAGTTCCAAGGGCGGCCCCTTGCTGATAACCCGGCCATAAAGAATGGACGTCCACCCGGTGCTTTAACCCTTCCTCGAGATCTTCTTGATGCATCTACTGTTGCAGAGGCTATCAATGTCATTTCATGTTGGTATGAGGATAAGACTGAATGGGGCCATAGAATTGGGTGGATTTATGGATCTGTAACTGAGGATGTTGTGACTGGTTATAGAATGCACAATAGGGGATGGCGATCTGTTTATTGTGTGACTAAGAGGGATGCCTTCCGTGGGACTGCTCCAATAAATCTGACCGATCGGCTACACCAAGTCCTCCGATGGGCGACTGGCTCAGTTGAAATATTCTTTTCTCGTAATAATGCTATCCTGAGTAGCTCTAGGATGAATTTTCTGCAGAGGATTGCTTACCTCAATGTTGGAATCTATCCATTCACTTCAATCTTCCTCATAGTTTATTGCTTCCTTCCTGCCCTTTCCCTTATTTCTAACCAGTTCATTGTCCAGTCCCTTGATGTAAACTTCCTAGTTTACCTCTTAGGCATCACCGTGACCCTTGTTTTTCTTGCTGCTCTTGAGGTCAAGTGGTCTGGTATTGATTTAGAAGAGTGGTGGAGGAATGAACAGTTCTGGTTGATTGGAGGCACAAGTGCTCATCTCGCGGCGGTGCTTCAAGGTCTCCTTAAAGTGTTAGCTGGAATCGAGATATCATTCACGTTGACTTCAAAGTCTGCCGGTGACGATGAAGATGACGAGTATGCGGATTTATATATAATCAAGTGGTCATCTCTTATGATACCGCCTGTGACAATCATGATGATGAACTTGATAGGAATTTCTGTTGCAGTGATTAGAACTATATATAGTGATAATCCTGATTGGAGCAGTCTGCTTGGAGGTGTGTTTTTCAGCTTCTGGGTTTTGGCTCATTTGTACCCTTTTGCTAAAGGGCTTATGGGAAGAAGGGGAAGAACACCAACCATTGTGTTTGTGTGGTCAGGCCTAATAGCTATCACAATTTCCCTCCTTTGGGTTGCTATTGACCCTCCTGGAAGCAGCAGTCAAATTGGTGGGTCATTCCAATTCCCTTGAACTTGAACTGGAATTTTAGTATCTTGTGCTTGTGCGCTTGCTCACTTTTGTGGTAGCACTTGTAATTAGTTCAAGCAGGCTCTTGTGCTTATAGTGATATTTTTGTTATTTTTTAACTTTCATTCATTGTTGACCAAGATACTGCTTAGATTTTGTTGATCATACAGTGATTATACATTCTTTTTTATGTAAATGGTGAATTTAGCATTTTGAAGCTCTGGTGTTCTCTCTCTCTTTCTTAACAATGGAATTATACAGAACTCCTAGCTTATAAGGAAGTTGTTGGCAAACTCACTGGCTTCCTCCTTCCTTGAGATAAATCAGATTTTCTTAGATCTATTGAACAAAGAAATTTATACTAATTTGCCTTCAATGGTCAATCTTTATGGCCTTATTGTAAGAAGTTGAAGTGGGCTAATCAACACTTTTCCCCCCCTTTTTGGGTCTGAGTCTGATGATCACATCTAAATGGGTCAAATCCTGTTGTTCATACCTATAGCCACAAGTTTATTGATTACCTTGTTTTTTTAGGAGTATCCTTATTAACTTATTATTAGGTCAAATCCACAAGCTAGTTGGGTGGTGAAATTTTCTAAGTTGAACTTTGTTGGAATTTGAAGATATCCCTGGTCTTGATTTTCTCATGAGAAATTAGAAAAAAAATATTAGGGGTGTGTATCAGGTTAAGTTAATTCACTAATCCAGTTAACTCAATTTATTATGTTATATTGGTTTGGATTGGTTCAAAATAAGTATTATGTTTAAAATTTAGAAGATGATAATATTTTAATTTTTGAAAAAATAAAAGTGTAATTTACTTCAAAACATTTAATATCCATGCCACATGGGGTTTGGCGTGGCAGCTCATCTACAGCCATCTGATTTCAACAACTAAACCTTTCACAATTAAACTAGTGTTTGTGTCTCACATTTATACTTGCTTGGAAATAACAGGTTTGACATTACACATAATCTTTTCACACACTTAGAAATTTACAAAAAAATTTATGATTTGATGAATGAATATAATAATAGCACTCCTAACCACGACAATAAGTAGAGTCTTTGCCCATTAAAGACTTGACTCGTTTAAAATTTAGAATTCACGTACGTGATTTCAAAGATCTACACGTGGCCTTTAATTGTGACTTAAATTTATAAATTTGTCCCCACCACTTCGTACTCAAGTACTCTTACAACGCGTATTGTGAAACTTAAGCACTCTCTTGCATTCTAAGCAATCTTTGCTCTCTCTGAGCCCTCATGGTTCTAAACTTTTCTTGCACCTATTTAAGTATGGTTTTGCACCTTCCATAGCTTCTCTTGGACATTCTTTTTCTTAAACAACACAAACTTTAATTTCTCTTCAAATACATATACACTTCTAAATTTTTACCTAGATGGAGTCCCTATTAGAATCTATTAGGTAAATAGTATTCCAGAAGGTGACTAAGTCTAACCCAAGTGCTCACTACACCGATCAAGTTCAAACAGATTAAAAAGTCTATTTGTATACTTGAGTACTAAATCGTACGTAAGACATAAAAAACTATCTTCAAATGAGTAAGTTTTGACCTGCCATAAAAGTCCTTATGATAATATACATATAATTAAAATGGTGTTTCGAGTATGGCAAAAACTATATCGTCAACAACAAGAAAATGAGTGAACTTGCCTACATGAGGTGAAAGAAAAAGAACCTTCACCTACTTTTGTAGAAACTTCTAACGAAGAAAAACAAATTAATTAATATTTAATAAATGGCTATTCACTGTTTTGGAAGAAGACAATTATTTACAGATTGACTGAGATATAATATTCTACAGAAAAACAAAAAGTTTAATTAGTTTAATTAGATCTTTTAAAGTAATCTTTAATATTTTTTGTGGACTTACGAATTACGAGAGATATAGAGATAAAGAAAATTCACAGAAAAAAGAATTAAGAAAACAAAATTTTTTCTTTATCTCTCTCATAACTCCATAAAAAATATATAGAAGATTACTTTAAAAGATCTGTATATCATTCTATCGTGTCTCTTTCCGATAAACTATGTGGGGACACACTTTAATTTTGTTACGGAAAAAACATTAAATATCACAGTTTGAAATTGAAATGTTCTGAAGTCTAGTAAGAATTATTTTTCTTTTCTTTTATTTTCGCTATATGATTTTTTATAAGTAAATTTAAAACTTCACTATCCAACAAATTAATTATTGGTTTCGTATTATGGAAGTAATTGTTATAAATATCATTATCACGAGAGTGGATCCTCTAAATTAAAGTAATCCTCTACATTTTTTGGTGGATTTATGAGAGAGATAGAGAGAAGAAAAATTGGGAGAGAAAAAAATTAAAAAAGAAAATATTTTTCTTATCTCTATCTCTCTCATAACTCCACCAAAAAATGTAGAGAATTACTTTAGAGGATTCTATCTCCATTATCATATACACCTCTATATGTATTAATGTATAGATTAGACTAATATATGAAAATTCTCATTATCTCATCATAGATCTTTACTACTATTATGATTTTTTAATTAGAATAATTAAGTATATGAAAATTTCTTTAAATTGAAATTGAACCAATCATGATAGTAGAAATTAGTTATATAATAAATTATGAGCATGTTAATTCTTAATTAGAGAACTTGTTAATAAATATATAAAAATTAATTAAGATTTTTTTTTTTTTTGCTTCGGTATATATTGCAACGAAATGAAGGTTCCATTTTGTCCTTTCTACTATTGCATATATACATATACAAAAGTCATCTTATATGAAAAGAGAGAGGGAAGAAATAATCAATGTTAAATCATAAGTTAATAATTGAGATTATATGCAAAATGCCAACAGAGTCATACTAATAATTTGGTTTTTTGGCGGAGTCAAATGTTCCAATAAAAGAGTTAGCAAGGCAATACTGAATCGTCCCATCCAATTAACATTTAATACTTGTTCACGCATATATATAACATATTATTAATTATGTAAATTAATTTAATCCAGCGAAGGACAAATATTATTACATATAGGTAGGTTGTAGGTCATTTTAAACAAACCATAATAATTTATTATTGCTTCAATCAATTGGATTGCTTATTTGTTTCTATTTATTTATATGCTTCAGATAACATGCGGTACTAAATAAGAAGATAACGTTCATTTTCATTGATTTTTTTTGTTGCATCATGCAATATAATTTCAGCCAATAAAATTGTAACACTTATTATTTTGTTACATCATGCAATGCTGTTAACTTTGTATTCTCTTTTAACTGTTAAAAAAAATTTACTATTATATATATATATATATATATATATATATATATGTACCACCTCGATCATTGAACACGTATATCCACCGAACATTTCTTGATATTTTCACGCTTAATATATACAAAAATAGACCAGTAACTAATCAAAATGTTAATTATTTCTATTAGAAAGCATGACATATTTATATATATAAAAAAGGAACAAATTAATATAATAAAATGCCACACACTATTATATACACATCCTCATCAATCATCCTGATCACCATCCTCCACCGGAGTATACTCACGGCCTCTCTTCCTAGAATGCCGGTGGTGGCCGCCACCGAACCTCACTCTCCCGGTTTCCCCAAACTTCTGTTTCTCCGCCGGATCGATCAAACACTCGGGTGGGGGCACAGGGTACCTCAAAGTGTCATAGCAATAAGAGTAGTACATGTAACGCTGCCGGAACCTACGCATGGCGAGGCGGCGCTTCGGGGTGACCATGGCGTAGTCTTGGGCCTCTAGGTCGGCCCGTTTGTCGGAACAAAGGTCGGCGCCGGGGAGTTGTTGAAGGGGCTCAACGGAGCAGCCATGAAGGACTAGGTCCTTAAATTCAGAGACAAAAGGTGCATATTTGTAGTTGACTTTGTATTTTCCACCTGATGTGGCCCAATTTGATGCGTCCCATATGGTGGCGTATAGTGACATTGGCTTTGATGGGTAATCTGCTCCCATTTCTTCATTACGTACCACTTCTCTTATTGGAACTTCATCAATGTAGAATCTGTGATTTTTCAAACATATTTATTAATTACTTGTTAAATTTTTAAAGAAATGTTCAATTTACTCCAATGTTAAGGGATGCAAAAAGGGGCCAAACCGTAAAATTAAGAAAACTTTGAGGTTAAATGGAAAATTAAGAGTTTTGCTGTGTAGAGTAGTAATAAGGTATAAGTCACCCCAAGAAGTAAAAATAAAAGGAGTACAAGTCATCTAAATAATAACAATTTATAGGAATATATGAGGTAGCTTAATTCGGTAATCTAACAAATTAAAGGTATTGCCACTAACTATAAAAAATGATTAAAGAATGAACTTCACATGCTTCTTCATATATAGTGCATGAACCACTTCTTTTCCAAAACCATTTTGACCTGCTTCTTTGTTTATGAATTCTCTTTAGTATTTAGAGTGGTTTGAAGAAATTTGTAGACTTAGTCAAATTAATTAATTAGAAGCACAATAATATTAGTTAAATTTGTATTATTCAATTAATATTATCAAATATTATGCATTTCATCCCGCACCTCACAAGTCACAATCTATCCAATTCAAATGATTAAGAGAAAGACCGTATTATGGATATGTATTTAATTATATATAAGGATAATCACAATTTTATGTGATCGAGAAAAACAATTTGAATATATTTGAATTGCAATGATGAAAAGGAATAAAAATGAAAATCATTATATTGCAGAAATTTATTAAAAAAAAAATAAAGTTGGGCATAATGTGGGCCTATATATAATAATAACATAAACGTCTAAAACTAGCAATTAATAATATTTTTTTAAAAAAATGAATTGAATCATAATTCATAAAGCCCGACTAAGAGCTAATTAGCTAAACCAAACCACCCTTTCACTTTCAGTATTAAAAAGCCAGATGCCACCTTTGCTACTTCACAAGTCGTAGAAATAAAGTAGAAGCATCCCACACGCAATCTCAAACTCTTTCCTCCCTCACCATACAACTTTTTTTTTTGTATTATTTAGTTTCATGAAAAAACTGTCAATATTAATTAAAACATAGTAGTGGAGTAGTTTTGATTTCTGAACAAACATCCTCTCTAAAAGGAATCTATATATCACAAGAGATTCAGCTAGTTTGAGTTAAATATAACCATAAATGAGAGGTGAGATAAAATAAATTTAAAAAAGTGAATTAATTTGGGGCATTAATTATGATTTAAGAAATCCAAAATAATAATGAATAAAAGCACTCACATGATGTTACTGGGGGTCCAAAGAATACTGTATCGGTGAAACTGCTTGGTAGGGTCAAACCAAAGGCGATAACGCTCTTCGCGGCCGCGGTTAGTACTACCGTTGCCATATAAATTAGTCTGAAACCTCCACGCCTTTCCTCTCACGTTTCCTAGAAATTCAAAGTCCAACTCGTCATGCGTCTTCTCGAATACGTCGCCGTTTGATGTCTGTATGTATTTGTTACATAAATTCAGTATAAATTAATTTGAATTGAAAATTGAATATAAATATATAATGATAGTAATTAAAAAGTAGTTTACTTACATAAAATGCAACGCAAATACCAGCAGTATAATCTGAAGGCAGCTTGATATTGGCGCTGAAGAATCCATACTCGTACATATTAGAAGAAATGAAGCCCGAACCTGCAGTTTCGTTTCAAATTAAAAAAAAAATATATATATATATATATGTTATTAGTTATTAACACAAACAAAACAAAACAAAACGCACTATATATTAATTAGTTACCTGTGAAACGATCGAGAAGGAGACGGACGGCGTAGCCATCGGGGGAGCGAACGACGTTGCCGTTTCCGAAGAGGGGAGAATAGGCGTCGTTGAAGGGTATGGTGGTCAGGTTATTAAACGCTGCGTTCGCCAAGCTCAAGAGAGAGAGATGAGATAGTAATAATAATGGAAAACGACGATTAGTTTTGGGTATTCTCCTCTCACAACAACAACGTAAGCCACCTATTTCCATAGTAGTAATGTCTTTTTTGTCTCTCTATCTATGTTTCTCTCAACACTTTGCTTTAATTTGTCTCCAACTTTATAATTGTATATCCACACTTACACATCGGTGTATGAGAAATAGGGATTTTGTACTTTCATTTATATATATGCAAACGGGCTCACAGGAAAAGTCTTGAGAATTCTTCTTCGGTCTTTTTTGATTGCTCAGTTTTTATTTTAAACAAAAATGCTTTTTCGGTGCTCCATAATGCCCCTGCCCGGGTAACAGTATTACAAGATATGCCACTCAGTGTATTATATATATTTTTTGTTTGGAAAAAACTTATGTCCATTTCCTCCAATTCCACCAATCATATATTGTATTTACACCCTCTTTCTTTTATGATTGGTCATCTAAAAGGTGGTCTTCTATATTCTCTCTCTACTGTGATTGGTCATTTAAACACTTTTTGCCACGTGTCATAATTATATTGGAGAATTGGATGAAATGGACATAAGTTTTGTCCTTTTTGTTTCCCATGTGTAACTTTCTATTGAAAGTAATCCTCTTTGAACTAACGGAAGTTTTATAACGAGAATAGAACCCTCTCAATAAATATTTTTTCATATGCAAATCTCAAACTCAAAATAAAAAATTAAATACTTACTACTCCAATTAACCATACTGTTACACGCTAGGTTTGGTATTGGTTTCATTCTTCATTGCTCTGTCCTTCTATAAGTAAACACTTTATTCCTTCGCTTAAATAAAAAATAAAATTTTATTTCAAACTGAATAGTATTCATTAAAAATTTGTCCAAAAATTGACCAAATTAAATAATTTCTAACAATTAAAATTAATAAATTAGCATTTCCTAGCACAGCCAAACAAACTCTTATAATTAAGAATTAGCACACTAGAGACAAAGAATTTTTGTTAATTTTTTCAATTAATAAATATTCATCATTAATTGAGTTATTGAACCATATTTTCCATTTATTTTTTATTTAAAAAAAATGAAAATTGTATATGTATGATGGGCCGGGTGTGATTATAAACTTGTGAATATTTATTTTAAAGGGATTAAAGAATATGTTCTTATCGTTAGGTTGACACAATTATATAAAAGAATTATCATTATGGGATTGGATTATAAATATAATGTTATCTTTTTCTAAAGAGAGAGGATAAACTATGTGAGAGAGACAACGAATATGATAAGGATCCATAATTGAGATTGTTCGATACAACACTAATGAAGGCTTCACATACAAGCATTACATAAATTATAAATTAATGCATCACCAATACGAACCCCTCAAATAAATAATATAATACTTGTTTGTTTTCCCCCCTCTTATTCTAATCCAATGCTCTCATGCATGAGGTGTATTATTGGCCATATATATATAGTCCATGACTATATATGTGGGCATTGGAAAATAATATGAGAAAATATATAATTGAGAAGACTAGAAGAAAAAATAAGAGAGAGAATGGGAATTAGAGAAGAACTAGATTACAATATTTCTTTCTACGTTTTTAAATGAAAATAAAATAATTAAGAAAGAATCCGATGAACAAATCACCTTATGGTCGAGGCTTATAATTAGAATATTCTGTCAGTGAGAAGTGTAAAAAAACATAAAAGAGACTCTGAGTTTAATATAAAGTCAATATATATGGATCGTCCGGATGCAATATGCATGCTCATGGAAGGAAGATTATATATATACATATTATATTTTGTTTTAAAAAAGTAATAACAAACACAAAAATTCAAATGCAAGTTTCATTTATTTTCTTCGTTAGGAAAAAGGAAGAAATAATGGATAATAATATATGCTTCTGCATCCAACACGTTTATTACAAAATGGCAAAACGTCTTATCTATATATTATTAATTATTAAGATGGCACACATTTTCCACCTAAACATTAAATCATGCATCAAAGTCTTTACTTTTCATGATCAAGAAATGAATGAGTTGTTTTCAAGGCCTCTTCATTGTTCACACACACACATATATAGTGTAAGTTTGGTACAGAGAGATGAGGATTGGAATGAATCAGTTGCATATTTCCATTAACAGATTGCTATATATACAGAGTATTTACAAAGGAAGAGTACGAGCACGTGAACATCACATGCCACTCAACTACTAACTAACTTGGCTAACTAATCAGGCTAAGTTAAATTACCAAACTATCCTTCTACATAATTAAACTAACCAACTAAGTACATATATTCACATCCCCCCTTCAAGTTGGATATGTTTGACACATATTCAACTTGCCCCTAAACAAATCAAACTGGGGATAAGGCAAGGACTTAGTGAACAAATCCGCTATCTGCTGCTTCGTGGGAATGTACGAGGGACGAACAAAACCAAGCTTGAACTTCTCCCGAACAAGATGACAATCGATCTCAATGTGCTTCGTACGCTCGTGAAAGACCGGATTGGCAGAGATGTGTAAGGCAGATTGACTATCACACCAAAGAGGGATTGGTGTTTGAAACAGTATCTGGAAATCCTTAAGCACGTAAGAAATCCATAACAATTCACATACGGTAGAACACATACTCCGATATTCGGCTTCGCACGATGATCGACTTACTGTAACCTGTTTTTTTGTTTTCCAAGATATTGGAGTAGCACCTAGAAAAATGCAGAAACCAGACACCGATCGTCTAGTAGTAGGACAAACGGCCCAGTCACTGTCACAATACGCCTGAATCAGAGAGCAATCCGAATCCTTCTGATAGAGAATCCCAAAATTCTGAGTTCCTTTAAGATATCTGACCAAATATAAGGCTGCATTTAAGTGAGATTCACAAGGATGAGCCATAAACTGGCTAAGTTGCTGCACAGCCTGTGTGATGTCAGGCCTAGTCATCCCAAGATACAAGAATCTTCCCACTAACCTCCGAAACTGATCTGCATCCTTGAGAGGAGGAGAATCACCATCAGCAAATTTTTGTCCCTTCAACATAGGAACAGAAGTGTCCTTAGCCTCAATAAGTCCTGTAGCTTCAACAAGATCCCCCACATATTTTCTTTGTGATAAGAAAATACCATCTTTGGTATGCTCAACCTCTATACCCAGAAAATAACGTGCAACACCAAGATCCTTGATGGTAAAAAGATCATGAAGATACTTCTTAACATCAACTATATCAGACTCATTGGATCCTGCAATGAGAACATCGTCAACATACACCACTAAAGCCATGAACTTGCCATTAGAATGATAAATGAATAAGCAATTATCATTTAATGATTGAGTAAAACCATATTGAAGTAATTTCTGGGTAAACTCAGTGTTCCACTGACGCGAAGCTTGTTTAAGCCCGTAAAGAGAGCGCTTAAGCTTGCATACCTGCCCCTTAGACGCTCGAGAATAACCTTCAGGAGGTACCATATACACCTCTTCATCCAAGTAACCATGCAAAAAAGCATTATTGATGTCTAATTGATGAAGACACCATCCTTTACTAGCTGCCAAAGCAAAAAGGATCCGCACAGTGACCAGTTTAGCTACCGGAGAAAAACTATCAAAGTAGTCAATGCCTAAGGTTTGATTATAACCCTTAGCCACCAATATAACTTTATACCGATCCACACTACCATCGGCCTTAAATTTCACTTTATAGACCCACTTAGAGCCTATTGCCTTTTTACCTTTAGGAAGATTAGTAATCTCCCAAGTAGAATTGCCTTCTAAAGCTGCCAATTCAGCATCCATAGCTTGAATCCATTCGGGTGACTTAACTGCCTCTTTATAAGTATGTGGCTCAATGACCTTAGAAACATTAGCCATAAATGCTAATGAATCAGAGCTCTGGCAAACATAATCCCTCAACCACTCAGGTTGTTTGCGAGTTCTGGTACTATTTCTGAACTGCATTTGAGGTTGGATAACAGCAACCTCTTGATCCACTTCTAAGTTCTGTATAACCTCTCTTCCTTCATCCTGTTCAACCTCTTGATCCGCTTCTAAGTTTTGTACAATCTCTCTTCCTTCATCCTGTTCAACCTCTTGATGATCATGAATTGACTCGTCCAGAGAACTTTCTTCAAAAACCACAGGATCAAGTGAACTTGAAGAACCTGTGACTCCACCATTTTGTTTAGAAACTATGTCAAGAAATGGAAAATTATTTTCATAGAAAATAATATCCCTAGAAACAATCACTTTATGAGTAGACATATCATAAAGCTTATACCCCTTCTGGCCACTGCCATAGCCCAAAAATATACATTTTGTAGCTCGAGCATCAAATTTATCCTTATGTGGCAAAGTATTAGCAGCAAAACATAAGCAACCAAAAACCCTTAACCGATCATAACTAGGTTTCTTCCCATATAAAGTCTCAAACGGTGTCTTCCAAGCCAGCACTGGTGTTGGAAGCTTATTAATCACATGCACTGCTGCCATTATAGCCTCTGCCCAGAATTTTTTTGGTAAACCACTTTGGAACATAAATGCTCTAGCAACTTCAAGAATGTGCTTGTGCTTTCTCTCCACGATGCCATTTTGTTGTGGAGTATGACTACAACTTTTTTGATGAATAATACCTCGTTTCTGAAAAATAGCCTCACAATGAGTATTAACAAACTCAGTACCGTTATCAGATCTGACCACTTTCACTTGCTTAGCAAACTGAGTAGCAACCATAACACAGAATGAATCCAAAATTTCCCATACACTCTCCTTATTCTGAAGCAAATATACCTAAGTGGCTCGACTGAAATCATCAACAATGGTCAAGAAGTATCTAGCTCTGCCACACAAGCTAGGTTGTTTATATGGACCCCACAGGTCGACATGAACAATTTGAAAGATACATTCTGTGTTAGATACACTCCGAGGAAAAGAAATCCTATGTTGTTTAGCCTTGTGACAAATTTCACACAAAGAAGGAAATTCAACTTCTCTTATTTCAGTAATATGTTCTAATACATTTTTAGATGCATGGCCCAAACGTTGGTGCCAAGGTACAGTTAGATGTGATTGCAAACAACCACTAGTAGTACTATTACAAGTAAGCAAACTACATTCTGCAAAATTAGAAGATCTTAAAACATATAAGTTCTCTCTAACTTCGCCTTTAGCAAGTATCCTCTTACTCCTCAGGTCCTGTATCAAGCAGTTTCCATGATAAAAAATCACAGAAACTTGATTAGTCTTGGATAGCTTGTTAACCGAGAGCAAATTGTATCTAAATGTAGGAATATACAACACCCTTTGAAGACTCAATTCCTCATTTATTTTAACTGTACCATACATTTTAACTGCAATCTGTCCTCCATTGGGTAAATGTACCAATATTGGTTCATCAAGCATCTTAAAATCTTTGATAAGGGATTTATTAAAACACATATGACTACTTGCACCCGTATCAATAATCCAGGTACTATCATCAAACAGGTTATAGATAGTATTACCTGCAAATTCAGCACTTGTTCCTGCAAGATGTGCAAAATTCACACGTTCCTCCACCTTGCCTTTCACTGCCTTGGTCATTTTTTCCAGCATAGAAAGCATGGATGGCCAATCATTCATCCTATCTCCCTGTTCATCAAAAGGAGTGTCAGTCACAACATTTGCCGCTACAGTTATTGGTTTCTTGCTACCTGGAAAGGGTTGTTGCTGCTTCTTCTTCTCCCTCAGCTCCATGTACCATTCAGGATAACCATTCAATCGAAAACAAGTCTCCCTGAGATGTCCATTCATTTGACAATGACTACACTTCTCTAACTTCTTATCTTCCTTTCGTTTGTAATTTCTTGAATCATAATCTGTCTTGCCTCCTCTCAGCACAGCAGAAGCGCTTTCAACAGGAGTCACACTGTAAGAAGTCAAAACTTCTTGTTGTTGTTCAACAGTTGTGATCATGGCCAATGCCTTATTCACCGTAGGCAATGGATCAAGATTGAGGATATATCCTCTAATATTCTCATAGCATTTACTAAGTCCCATAAGAAACTGAGAAAGCTTATTCGCAGTTTCAACATCTGTTAACCTCTTGTTGATGTCACATTTACAACATCCACAAGTACATCTAGGCATAGGTAACAATCTTCCTAGTTCATCCCAAAATTTCTTCAACTTACCATAATAGGTAGTTACAGTATCTGATCCTTGATCAATCGCGGCTAAATCTCGTTGAATCTGATAAATCAACGGTCCACAACTCGATCCGAACCGTTCTTCAAGTTCCTGCCACAATATCTTCGTAGTACTGCAATACACCAGCTGCTCCTTCAGCTCTTCTGTGAGTGAATTCGTCACCCACGCCTTCACCATTGAATCCGCCTTCTTCCAACGCCAGAGATCCTCTGAGTTGGTTGGCATCATCGATCCATCAAGGAAATTCAACTTTCCTTTAGCTTCAAGTCCATTCTTGATCGCCGTCGACCAAGCAAGATAGTTCTTCCTGGTGAGCTGAAACGAAATCAAATTCATTCCAGGTTGATCGGAACTGTAGAGAATCCACGACTTATCTTCGTCGTTCCTCTTTGATCCAGTTCGAGTGGAACCATTTCCACCATTTCCACCATTCTGCTGTTCATTCACCGAGCGATCGCCGTCCATTTCTCGTGTAGGCTCTGATACCATGTAAGTTTGGTACAGAGAGATGAGGATTGGAATGAATCAGTTGCATATTTCCATTAACAGATTGCTATATATACAGAGTATTTACAAAGGAAGAGTACGAGCACGTGAACATCACATGCCACTCAACTACTAACTAACTTGGCTAACTAATCAGGCTAAGTTAAATTACCAAACTATCCTTCTACATAATTAAACTAACCAACTAAGTACATATATTCACATATAGCTAGTCAATTTTTACAGAGAAAAAATAAATTGTAACACCACCTATATAATTATTTACGTAATATTAAAAAGGAAGTCAACAATATGTATAAATTTAGGGAATCATTCATATTTACATATATATATATGCCTTATAGTTCTGTCAAGAAAATTTGAAATGATTAAGCATTAAATTAAAATACGATTCACACACAACCAAGACAATATATATATATATATATATATATATATATATATATATATATATATAAAAGCATGCAATTTATTATTTTAACAAGTTGTTAATCTAACAAACATTTAATCGTATCATGTGATCATCCACCACTTGATATTTATTTTATCATAGAATAAATTTTTTCACATTCTACTTGTTTGGTTTAATGTTTCATAAAACAAATTCTCTTCAATTTAAAATTGTATGCACATATTGAAACTTTTAAAAATATATACACAGGTTTTAATCCCGACAAAACAATAATTCCTTTTATTATAATTTGAGTAAGTTGTTGTTTACATTCTTAAAACATAATTTATCTTTGAGTCCTCTGGGAACTTGTTGAGATTTTCTTTGATTCGTTAAGAAATTTTTTTTTAAAATTAGTAAAAAGTCAATAAACACAATTTTTTAAACCCTTTAGTTGGTTGAACATCCTTAAATAGTACTCTTAGAGTATTGGTTAGCAAAACTCTTTATCTTTTAGTTTAATTTTTACTTTTTTTAATCATTTTATCCATTTATATATTAAGAAATTAAATTGGGAAGCTATTTTTGTAATTGTAATACAAGTAGAGAGAGAAAAAAAAAAGAGTTACAATAGTTATGGGTGAAAACAATTTTATTTTTTACACTTTTCCTATTAAAATAATGATGAGTTGTGTAAATTACTTAATTTATTTAATATGTTATAACAAAGGGTAGCTCGAGCTCACTTTTGTTTAATTAATTTATGTAAATGGTTCAATAATCAATATCATAAAAATAGTTGAGATACCAAGCTTGAAGGTTGTGACTTGTGAGAAATATACTACATAACCAGCTCATTGTCATAATCATAGGTGTGACCACACCAACCATATTGGTTAAAATAAAATAATTAGAATTATTTGGAATTTATTGAAATAAAAAAGGGCAGTGATTAAAATAAGGTTAAGTGGGGTAATACATGTGGCAGTAGTTGGGCATTATTGTCCACTAAAAAGTGTAGTTCATCACATCACACAAATCACAATTAGTTAGGGCTAATGACTAATGACTAATGAGGAGGCGTGTGGGAACACGTAATAAGGTAATTTGCTTAGAAAGAGAAGGGTATACTTGGAATTGTGTCTCTTCATTTTTTCATAACGGAAGTCGGAAACGGTCTAAACTCAGGAATTCCAAAACAGTGGAATGCTTTATGCCAGCTTGCTTCTTTATTAACTAACGGCTAAAGTACTATTTTGGTCCTCAATGTTTGCATGAAGTTTAATGTTGGTCCTTAATGTTTCAAAAGTTTAATGTTGGTCCTCAAAGTTTTTGTTTTTGGTCGATTTTGGTCCTCGAGCGTAACACCGTTAACTTTTTGCCGTTAAATGATGACGTGGCATGCTTATATGGTAGACCCTCTCTCCTAAAAGTCATATTTTAATGACATGGCATGACACATCACTGCCACGTCACCCCAGATGATGATGATAATGATGCTGATGAAGGAGAGAAGATGATGATGTGGCAATATGGGGTGACGTGGCAGTGATGTGTCATGCCACGTCATTAAAATATGACATGTAGGAGAGAGGGTCTACCATATAAGCATGCCACGTCATCATTTAACGGCAAAAAGTTAACGGTATTACGCTCGAGGACCAAAATCGACCAAAAACAAAAACTTTGAGGACCAACATTAAACTTTTGAAACATTGAGGACCAACATTAAACTTCATACAAACATTGAGGACCAAAATAGACCTTTAGCCTTAACTAACGGTCAAACGGAGGCGTTATTACAAATGTTAATTTAATAATTTAGTAGTTTTCTCAATTTGACTTTTTTGAAAAATAAAAAAAAAATTAATTCATTTTTGAAAGATAAATATCTAATTTGGTTGAATGAAAAATTAAATGTATAATAATGTGATTATATTTTTTTTCCCGATATACTGCTGTGGTATTAAGAGACATTCACTTGAATGTTAAATAATAGAGTAAATTATTATTTTACTCATAAAAGATACATTTTATTTTATTTTAATTTTTAAAAAATATAATTTATCTTAATTTAATTCTTAATTTTTAATTTTTTTATTTTTTGACAAGTTTAATTTTTTTATTAAAAGAAACAATTTGTCTTAGTTTATCTTAATTTAGTCCTTAAATATTTGAGCTATAAAAAAAATCTTATCATACTTGGGATATAATATTGTTAAGTGAGAGAGGAGGAAATTTGGGGAATGATTTAGGAGATAATGCTTAGTAAATGAAGTATATAATAAATAAAGGGAGCTAAAAGGTGAAAAGAACCGAAAGAACGGGAGAATATGTGATGCTCATTATCTAAGTAAACAAAAAAAAAAAAAGTAGGAGTATAGCGTGGTTTTGAAGTGGATTGTATTGTATTGGAGCAAAAAGATTGAAAGAATATATATATATATATATATATATACACGGATCAAATGTCTAATTTGACCATTTATATTTCACTCAAGTTTTAAATTAGTCATTAATCTTTTAAAAATTTTATATTAATCCTTTATGTTTCCTATAAATTTTATATTTGTCCTTAAGATTTCATTAAAATTTTATATTGGTCATTTATGTTTCATTCAAGTTCTATATTGGTCCTTTATGTTTAAGTGAAGTTCTATATTGATTTCATTAAAGTGTTATATTAGTCTTTTATGTTTCATTAGAGTTTCATATTGGTCCTTTCAGCATGGTTTATTTTTGGCTGAAACGACGACGTTTGAATGTTTTTGGTGTATCTAAAGCCACGTCAACTATCTAATATGCGTAGAAGAGATTATGTGTCCAACTCAGCATACCACGACAGTATTAAGTTAAGAAATTGACGAACTTAGACGAAATGACTAATTTAGAACTTCTAGAAAAGATAAATGACCAATTTAAAACTTTTGAAACATAACTAATTTAAAATTTGGATAAAACATAAAAACCAAAATAAACTTTTAATATATATCTATATTAATATGGCTGTGGGATCTTCCCGTCAACGGTCTCCTAAAATAGTCAATTAGTTAATTAAAAAAAAATAAAAATATGATGTGAAAGATCATGGGTGAGAGAAAATAAGAATATGATAACTTCCCAAGATTCTATTTATCAAAATTCTTTTTATTAATTTAAAATATAATAATCATAATTTTATAATATATTTTTAAAAAAATTAAAAAAATAAATTACATGTACAGTACGTGCATACAAAGCCTCTAATATATATATATAGACACATACTTTTCTAATATACAAACCCCTTTTCATCCCATTCAAACCTATAAAAACCGCCACATGGCGCATCCCGATTGGTCCACTTGTGGCTTTTTTTTGGAGGATGAAGGAGCAGAGGACAGCTTTCATTTATGTAATTGTTGAAGAAAGAAAAAATGGTTTTAAGGCTTTTTGTTCACAACCAACTCAATATAATATGGTATCATCCTTGCAAGAAGCTATCCCATGACCCATTTTTGAATTATATATGAGCTCAATTTCTGTCGTTAAATGAATAGTTAAATTTAGTGTTACATTCTGTAAGAATTTTTTTTTGAGAACCTTCTGTAAGAAAATTATATGCAGACAGTGCAAGTTGATAACTATAAATAGCTGTATATCAAATATAAATAATTAAATATTGTTTTAGTTGATAACCAAAATTTTAAATTTAGCAAATTGTAAAATTATTTGATCTAGAAAAATAACTGATTATTAAAGTTATCCAAAAAAAATTTCAAACTAACCAATTAAAAGATAATAAATAATGGTATTTAATTTCATCAATAACATTTTAAATATAAATTGTATTAAATATTTTATCAATAATAAGATTTTTTAAGGATTTTGCTAATTAGTATCCTTAGAACACTGCTTAAAAATTTATTGAATTTTAACCAATAAGAGAGTCTAAAAAATTATTCTAGTTGACTTTTTATCAAGATCAAAATAATAATTCTCTTTCAACCAGTTAAAAAAAATCTCAATAAGTGCCTCATTGATAAATAAATACTTTTTTAATTAAGTGCTTTAGGACAAAGAAAAACTTTCAAATTAAGTTGCCAAAACTAAATAATACAAAAGGATGACTGACAGCTAGTAATTCCTCCATGCAAAAGCAAGAAAGTTCGAGAAAAAGCAATCCAATTGGAAAACAGCCCAAACTATAATCAAATCATTGGTCAAATGAGAATGCATGAACTGATAAAGAGCATCCTCATACCTAAAAGGTAACAAGAAAGCTTCCCCTCCACAATTCATTAAATGCATGAGAATGAGATGAACAGTTTTTAATAGCCAAAGCTTCAAAGGTTAGGTTCTGAACCACACCAAACTAACCTTGTCATCTTGTTGGAGACAGGAAGTCATCATATAAATTTACAATATAATTTCAGGAAACTTTATTTGGATTAATACTCTCACAGGGAATACAATGGATTGAATAGAACATGGAGAAAATCATTTCATGATCTCATCGTCCTAATTTATGAAGACAGGAGTTATATATAATTATTTGATCACGGGTGTAAACAAACATATTTTATAATTTTGTATTCAAATCAAGTTGCATACCTTTTTTCTTTTCTTTGTTAAATATCTTTATGTTCTTTTGAGTTATACAACATGAAACCTCCCATTAGTTTCACATATTGTGTTAGCAAGAATTAAACTGCGGAAATTTTGAATGAGAAAGAACTTCTATCTACTTTAAATATACTTTTTATCAAGGTCAAAACAATAATTCTCTATACCTTTCAGAATTATCTCACTCCTGCAGCATAATTTCTTTAGGTCCTTCTTTCCCTCTCAAATGAACAATGAGAACCACACCTGTATGGCATGGTAGGGAATATGATTAAATTTATCTTTAAACTTCAGAAATAGTTCAAAATCACAGACACTGAGGTAATTTTAAATCTGAAACTGCCGTTCTATGGGAAAGTTGTACCCATGTCTTGTACGTTCTTCAGGAAGTTGTTTCCAATAATCTACAATTGTTTTCATGTATCCCTGGCATGTGAGCTGAAACTGAAGAATGAATTATCAATGATACTCTAAATCAAAGATAATTAATTGGTTTACGTAGGACACTAGGACCTACTATAACAAACAAAAATCATCATCCATATTACGGTGGAAGCATGAAAAAACCCAAGTAATCGAGAAACCTGAAAAGCTGGTCTTATTGCAATACTTCTATGACAAAATCAATATTCCTGTATGAATAATAGAGTTGAACTGATTGACTATCTTAGCACGTTGATAAAAATCAACAATCTTAACCTTAGAACTGTATATATTTCTTGCTAATATCAGCAGGTTATGTTTGAGAATATCGATTATTGTTAATCAGCCATAAAAATTTAGTATGAATTCATAGCTATCCCAGCAGTATACTGCCTATGAGTGACATATAATATGCAAGTAAAAGTCGGGCCAAAATAAAAATATGCAAGTAAAAGTAAAATGTAATGGAATCTAGTCCAGAGCTAAATTAATCCAATTAAATAAAAAAGTATAAAGTATTATTTGGCTTTGAACAGTCACGTGAAGTTAAAAAATGCTTACACTCCTCAAGCAACGACCAAAAGCTCAATCAAGAAAATTATAGATCAAGTCGACCAGACTCAAGCCTTTGTGCCACAAAATGGAAGGAGACATTATCTAAAATAAATTATGAACACAATACGCATTGGAAACAATTCAGCCAGGTAGTAGAAACAAAGAATTTGATTTTGCAACTAAAAGAAAATAGCAAAATGGTCATACAGAAACACGTCATTCTTAGTCTACACTAACATTACAGTATCTCAAAGGCAACCAAATTCCCTTTAAGGATCTGAAAAGGGAAATGTCAAAGAGGACCTTCTCCTTCCACCTAAGAACACATTTGTGTAGCAAACCATAAAATATAGCGAAGTCACCCTTCTTAACAGGGTAATTCTGATAGATTTGAGAAGTAACACCCTGCCAGAAGAAGCAGCAATTTCAATTGGTAGATTCAATTGGCCATGACCAGGGTCAAAGAATTCAAGCATTCCTTTCTCAAGAATCAGCAACATATTAGTAAGTTCACATAACAGGGTTGACTATGGAGACTCATTTGTAATTTCATTAAGCATTTCAGAGCTCAATTAACCATGACTTGAATAAACATTAGCATTCTTTATAACTAGATTATAGATGGGAAAATATTGAATAATGCACTGTTAATTAAGAAGAACAAGTAATTGATGTACATCTCTGAATCAGCAAATATAACAAAGTCAAGCTATACAAAGCAGTCAGTTTCCTAACAAAAAAAATTTCAGGCCTCCCAATAGCTAGTAAGTAGTAAATCTAAAGGAAATGAAGCCAGATCAAAGTCGCATACAAACTTTCAAAGGAAGTTTGACAATCTCATTGCCTGAAAAGTTTCCTAACACCAATTATACAAGCCTAAGATAAATCTGCAGGAAGCGAAGCAAGATCAAGGTCCCAAGAGTATCTCAAAAGTTCAGGACTATCATTACCAGAAAGTTTTTGTGCAGGAATTTGATGTGAAACTAACAAGAAATCATCTCTTTCAAGCAATCTAATAGCATTACTCCCCACCTCTTGTCTCTTAAATACTGTCTTGTAACCTTTAACTTTCTCAAGATATGCCATGCTTAATCCAATCATCTCACTGTAATTTGTCAAGAATACAACAATATCATAGCACCTCCTGCCCTCAATTGCAAGATTCCTTCCCTCTGCACCAGGAGCTGCCTCATTATACAGTGCCCACACAGAACCCTTCTTGGGATAAATTCTGTAAACCTCACGAGCTGCCCGTTCACAATCTACAACATGTGAAAAGATATTTATAGAATTTATGGAAGTCTTCCTGGAAACTTTAAATTTCCCACAAGATATATGAAACCCCATTTTATCCCAATTAACTGTCTTATCATCCCCATTGTTTTGTAGATCTAGCCAACTTATTGTTACTTCAAAAGGATTTATTGAAACAACTTCATCAATCAAGACATAATTCCTTGGCATTCCATCATCATCATCATAAACCGCCCACACCTGGCCCTTCTTAAAGCTTCTCTCAACTCTATCTTTGTCAAAATCATGAAAATCTGAATCCTCCAGAGCCATATTTTCCACGCCCCCTCCACTTGAATTACAGTGCTTCTCGATTTTCTCTTCTTTACTCTTCTTAGAAGACGCTTGGTTCTCCTCAATTACTAGCTTTACACTCCTCAACCTTTTTGGTTTAATAGCCACAGAACCCCTAGAACTTCTTGAAGCCTCTTGTATTTTCTCCTGCTTGCTCCTCTTCTCTATTTTTTCCTTCTCCTTTTCCTTTAGCTTGGATGTCATCTCCAGTTGCTTTGCCTTTCTCTTCATTTCAGACTGCATTTCGGCTAATGTCATCATTTCCTCCCCCGTTTCAATTTTCTTTTGCTTAGACCTTTCCAACACATCCCCAACAGTACTGGTTTTCCTCCTTAAACCCCCACTTTTCAATCTTCCCCCAATCCATTCACCTATAGGCTTTTCTGTCTCCAAATCCCCATTTCTTACTCCAACACCTCCGACTTTACCCTTTGATCTTCCACTCCTGGTGATCATACGTTCAACTTCTTCAGTACCCTTTTCCATTCCTTTACCCATTTTCCTCTTCAATCTCCCACTTCTGTTCCTAACCCTCACCACGCCTTCCACCTCTTCTTCCTCGTCCACCTCCTCAGATTCATTATTATTCTCAACTTCCATAGCCTTGAAACTCTTCTTGCAACTAGGACATATCAAATTATGACCTACATACCTTCTCTGAAATTGATGCAGCAGCCGGCAAGTGGAGCACGCCGTCCAGAAAGTCCCCCCCTGCTTCGCACCCTCAGTCGCCTCCTCCTGAATCCGAATCCTCAACTTCATATCATACTCCTTCCTCCGAATTTTATCAGAGAGAAATCGGAATGCCTCGCTAACGAGCTTGAAAGCCTCCTCGGAAGCCATATGAGGATTCTTGTCCGGGTGAAGAATCAAAGCTAGCTTCTTGTACTGCTTGCGGATGGCGTTGATGTGAGCGAATGGCTCCACCTGGAGAATCTTGTACCAGTCGGGAGTGGGGGAGTTGGTGGCCAAAGAGAGGATGTCTAAGGATGTGACCATTTGGGAGATAGCATCGAGGTGTGGAGCTAGGCGTTGGGCTCGCTTCGCGTATTTCAAAGCTGATTTGAGATTGGAGGCTTTGTATTTGGTTTCTGCGATGGCTTTGAGGTCGAGAGCTTCGTGTTCTTGCTCTGATTCTCCCTCCATCGATTGTGATCACAAATCAATCAGAACGAAGCTTGCACAATGGAGATCCAAGCAAGAGGGCTTTTGTGGGGTTTTACATAGTTAAACAATAATGTTCAAAACTACAAATTATTCCTTTATGTTTGTACGAAGTTTCATATTGGTCTTTTATCTTTCAAAAAATTTAGGCTAAAATGCACTAAGACCCCCTGAGTTTTGGATCAGGGGTACATACACCCCCTGAGTTTTAAAACCTTGCACATAAACCCCCTAAGTTTTCACTTTTGGGCAGAGAGTACCCTTCTATTAGAGTTCCATCCAAATTTTGCTGTTAAGTGCCATGTCAGCACATTTTGGTTTGAGTGATCAAGGGTACTTCGGTAATTGCATAAAAATCTTAATCTGACCCACCCATCATGCATTTCACCCTAGAACCCGATCCATTTTCCCCTTACTCAAATGCCATGAGACCCACCGAAACACCATTTTCATTCCCCCAAAACCATCCATCTCAGAAGCACCCTCACGAAGGTCCACCTTCAAGGCCGAGAAAAGAGACCGAGTCCATTGTCGAAGCCGAGTCCACCGTGCCGCCCGCCGTTGAAGAAGAGTTTTTGAGCACCGTCGAAGCTTCATCGAACCTTCGATTCTTGTCGCAAATCCTCAGATTCATCCATGCTATTTTTTCTGTAGCTTCGAGGCATTCATCCATAATATTATAGTGAATCAATATATTCAGATTTCTCTGTTATATTTGTACTGTAACTTCGAGGTATTCCTCTGTTTTTGACAAGCTATAATCATTCTAAAATAACCCTTTTTGTTTCTTTATCTGTAAACTATGCTATTATAATTTGTTAACATAAATGCCCTCTGTTTTTGACATAAAACTTGTGTTTTTGACAAGCTATAATCATTCTAAAATAACCCTTTTTGTTTCTTTATCTGTAAAGTATGCTATTATAATTTGTTAACATAAATGCCCTCTGTTTTTGACATAAAACTTGTGCAATGTTTTGATAATCAAATGAATAAGCAAATCCCAGAAAAGCAAAACAGTGTTATGTGTGTGTTATGGATCAGAGAAGCAACATATATTCTCTAATTAAGAATCTCAAATTCGAGAATGTAAGAAAAGAGTAGGGTGTGACTGAAAACTAACCTCCACTTACTTAAAGACAATGAACAGAGCAGCTCATGGTGGTAAGAGACGTTTCTCGACTTCACGGTGGTTCACGAATTCGATGATAGGAGGTCGACGGTGCGATTGAAATGGGGTTCGACAATGTGAATGAAATGGGGTTCGACGATGATAAGAGGTCGACGGTGATAAGTGACGGTGGTCGACGGTGGTTCACGGTGGCCTTCAACTATGGTTCACAAGGTAGCTCATAGTTCTCGGCACTTTTGGGTATCAATGGTTTACGATTATTTTGGTTCTCAGATTTAGGGATTTTCATGGTATTTCCTTATTTTGACTTGGGTGGGTATGAAATGGGTGGTATGACTATGAGAAAATGGGTGGGTTTTGAGGCTTATGTGAAAATGACACAAATATCCTTAAAAAAAGTTGATGACGTAGCACTTAACTCTAAAATTTGACGGATGGTTAACGGAAGGGTACTTTCTGCCCGAAAGTGAAAACTTAGGGGGTTTATGTGCAAAGTTTTAAAACTCAGGGGGTCTATGTGCCCCTAACCCAAAACTCAGGGGGTCTTAGTGCATTTTAGCCAAAAATTTAGATTGGTCCTTCCGTCAATTTCTTAAGTTAAGTGCTGAAGTGACCATCTAAGCTGACATGTTATGCCACGTCATTGCTACATCAGCGCCACGTCAGCTTAAATTGACACGTAAGACGATAAGAGATATGGCATGTCCACCTCAGCATGCCATGTCAGCACTTAACGGAAGAAATAAACAGACTTGGACGAAATGACCAATTTGGAACTTCTTGCAAACATAAAGGACCAATTTAAACTTTTTAAAACATAAATGACCAATATAAAACTTCGTGTAAACATAAGGGATCAAATTTAGGGTTTTGACCAAAAATAATTATTATCATTTTTATGAAAAAATAAAAAAGTTAAATAGACAAAGTGGTTTGATTTAAAATCAGTTTGCCTCTATATGATTTAGAGTATAATACTTTATCATCATGTAGTTTAGTTTAAAAGACAAAAGTAATGTGCCAATTTAGGGTTAAAAGTGTGACACTTGGGGCCCTGTAGTTTGTTATGTTACCAATTAACTATCCTATAATAATTTAAAATTTTATAAAATTTGTTTGTATTTATGAAATTTTAAAATAAGTAGATATCAATTTGGTCCTTTTTATATGCTATATTTTTCAATTTTATCCTTCTTAGATGTATCTTCTCAATTTACTCCTTCTTAGATTATATCGTTACCAATTCGGTCTTTACTATCAAAATAGTTAACGAATTTTATAAAATTGAAAAGATACATCTACGAAGGATCAAATTGAGGAAGACAACATCCAAGAAAGACCAAAATAATATTTTACTTATTTTAAAATTTCATAAATACAAACTAATTTTATAAAATTTTAAATTATTGACTCATTCGACTAAATTTTAGATAAAAAATAACTTAGGAAAATTAATTGGTAACATAACAAATTACAAGGGGCCAATGTCACATTTTTAACCACAGAGGCACATTGCTTTTAAGTCAAACCACATGGTGGTAAAATGTCACATTCTAAACCACAGGGAGAAAAACTTATTTAAAGCCAAACCACAATGGGATAAACTATAGTTTACTCTAAATTATGAGTTTTGTCACTTTGTAATTCTGTGTTTGATATATTAATTAAAAAAAAGTTAATTTTACAATTGTAATTTTATAGGAATGTTCATCATCACATCTATGTAAGGGAGAAATCGTCAATTTTTAACTGCGTTTTTATTCTCGTAGTCAGTTGTTGTATGCGTGAGATCTACTTTTTGCTTGGCCCATCTATATCTCCTATATCACAAATTATTATATATACACTTGAGTCTTCATTATTTTAGGCAATGTGTGACTTTGTTTGACACTCGCATGCAATATATTTACAACAATTTGATGTAAATAATTTGCGGTTTATGCAAATGTGACTCTCCTTGTAATTTGTAATATTAATTGTGATGTCAAATAATATATTTAGTAACGTTCTTTCGTTAATTTGGCCACGATTGTCATCGCCACTATAAAATAAAGTGTGTTACTATGACTAAATTGACGAAAAATTATAGCTAAATATATAATTTGATATCAAAGTTAGCATTATGGACCACGAGAATATTCATATTTACATTGTTTTTAATTATTTACATGAGGTGAAGGGCAAAGTTAGATACAATTTGAAATTTTAGCTCTACAATTGACAGGAAATACAATTTGAGGATGTGATTCAAAGAGACCTTGAAGTTTATGAGCCTATAATATTAAAACAATAAATGTTTTAATAAATTATCACAATTTTTTTAACTATTCGCATCTGAATCCGTCCAAGACATCCAATAATCATACCCTAATTGAATTAGAAAAAAAATATTATTTTCAATATCCATATCCGAAATACTCGAAACACCCGGAAACTTGAAAATAGTATTGAATATTGAATATCCTATAATCAAATAAACTACCTGATATTCACTACACAATACACCCAATAAATAAATATTTATAGAAATAATATTTTAATTACACAATAGTTATCAATAAAAATTAAAAACAACAATTCTAATAATCTTAAAAACATAAAATTATATTTAATAATACATATTATATTTTGATGGGACATGTCCAGAATGACCGACCCAGACTACACTCGGCCGGACAGTCGGGTCCTTTCCACCCATCGCTTGTCCAAACATCATCCCGTCGAATCATCGGAGTACGGACACGCCACTGCTTAACACTGTTCATTCCTCGATGACACTGGACACTTTCTAATAACATCTAACCCCCATACGTCAATCACCAACCACCACTTTGTCCTCTGAAGACCATATATATACCCCCAACCCCTCAAAAGTTGATTTTTACTATGAAGTTCTCTGATTGCCTTCTAAATCTCCGTTAGGCTTAAGAACTGTAACCCGAGATTCCCTCCATTGTAATGGAATCACCATATTTAATATTATATTTTGAAATATATATTATTCGGATATCAGGTACCATATCCACCTATTCATTTTAGACGAATATATGATATCTGAAGCCAATATTTATACCCCGTCTAATACTCAATGAATAATTATATTTTATTATTTGTACTCTATCCGATATTCATCAGATATCAGATAATTTTTTTAGACGGTACCATCGAATACTCATTTTTTGAGTACCCATTGGCCATTGCCATCCCTAATTATAATTTTTTTAAAAAAATAATACCATTATAATATTTTAGTCAAAATACATAAAATTGTAATTTTTTTAATAAAAAAGTATAAATTTTAAAAATAGAAAATTAGTAGAAAACAATTTTCACGTGAGGAGGCCTAGGCTATGTTCTTTCCATAACACGGGCAAAGGGAGAAAACGGGGATTTCACTTGGTGTGCAAAATGGGAAGGAAACTCTCTGGACAGCGACACCGTACGACGACGCCTGGTTCCTCACCGTGAACATCCGAACAAACTTCAACCCAAACCGAACAAACCCTAATTCTTGATCTGACGCAATTCTTGTTACCTTAGCATCTAATTTTGCATACAAAAGGAAGATTATCTTCTTTCTATATTTCCCCAAATAAAGCTGATTGGCGAATTTGATTGTCTTGCAATTTATTTTCAAGTATAAATTTCCGCTTCTTTTTGCTTAGTTTCATTACCCCAGCAGATCAGATTCTGTTTCTGCTTCACGAATCCTAATCTCTGAGCGGTAATTGCAGTTATTTTCTTCCTTAGAATAGAACTGTTTATAGTGCTATTTTTATTTATATGAATTTCTTTGACTGGTTCAGTGGAGGGTCTGATTGTTGCTGCCTAGTCAGTTCTGATACAGATTAGTGCACTAGTCTTATTGTAGTGGTGAACTGAACTTGTCAGTAATATGCCAGGTTCAGAGGTAACATAGGATAGCTAGAGTAATTGGATCTTGGGTAATTTGCGTCATTCGGAAGGAAAAGGGAGTACTGCATTTGTTCATTTTCTGTCAATGCAACCTTCATGCAATATCAAGATTATAACACTTTTGTAGAGTAATTCAGCATAAAAGCATGTGCTTGAAGAGCCTTGTCTAATGGCCCTAACTTCTCGATGGTGGAACTTTATTTTCTGTTTTATAGGAGATCAATGTCTCTTAAGCTACCTTGTTACATAAGCCAAGTTTATGGTGCAGGATGATTTAGTGCAAATTTTTGAGAGGTAGTATTGATATTCAAGCATGGGTAGCAGTGAGACGGATAAAACTCCAAAAGAAAAAGAGCCTAAGACACCTCCTGCTACGTCACAGGTCTAACAAGGTTTCTTTTATTTTATCTATAATATCACCGACCATTTACTGTTTCGTTCTCTGTGACACCAAACAATTTTATTTGTCCAGGAGCCGCCTTCCACCACCAGCACTGGAACAATAAATCCTGACTGGTCTAGCTTTCAGGTTAATAGTTAAATGCCCTTGCTGGCATATCTGGTCTTGATTATGGTTGAATTTTAATTCTCCTCTCACCTTCATTGTTCAGGCATATTCTCCTATCCCTCCACATGGGTATTTGGCGTCAAGTCCACAAGCCCACCCGTATATGTGGGGTGTCCAGGTAACTATCACACAGATTATGATTGAGTAGTTTCATCCATATGATAATGTATTATGTTATAGGTCAACTTTAAGTGCATTGTACACTTCCAGAGAAATTGTACTAAGTTGGAATATTATTATTAATGTATTTATTCTGCTCGTATAATTGTTAGTGTTGTTAAGAAGGGGCATCATCTTTATTTGTAGCTAGAAATTGGCCATTTCATGGAGTCTTCCTTTTGCTTCTGTAAAGGATTGGATGCTAATATAATATTTCTGAAGTTTGAACCTTGAACATGGAATTACAATAACTAGTATTATAGTACTTCTGATGTACATTTTCCCAATATATTTAATTAAAGTGAACATGGTTATTAACATCTTACATCAGAATTTCTTGTTTGTTAAATTTTGTATTGTACCCTTTTTTGCTGTGTCTTTGGGTACAAAAATGCTTGACCATTACATATACATAGTGAATTTCCTTGTACGTCTTAGGGAAAAAAAAGCTGATTCAACATCAGGGCAAGAGTGTAACTAGAATTATCCATGCCTATTCAAAATGAATAATTTAGATTTTGGTCTTCTATTGTTGAAAGTTCTTCTTAGTTCTTTATATTGTTCTTTTCTGTGTCATGAATTAGTGTATACCTCTCCTTATTATTACTTCAAAATATCCAATATGAATTCTCCATCATTTTCATTTGGTTCATTGATCAAGTTCTTACTTGCAGCATATTATGCCTCCCTATGGTACCCCACCACATCCATATGTTGCAATGTATCCCCCGGGTGGCATATATGCTCATCCATCCATACCTCCGGTATTATCTTTTAAAATTATGCTTCCTTGAAGTTATCTTTCAAGAATTATTATCACTAATTATTATTTGACAATTGCGATGAACTTGTACAGGGATCTTATCCTTTTAGTCCTTTTCCCATGCCTGCTTCAAATGGTATTGCTGAGGCTTCAGTGAGTTTTTTTCTTCTGCATTTTTGTGTTCTCTATTTGTGTCTCTGGTTTCCTCTTCTGTATAAGACCTTTTGTTATAAGTAAGGAAAATATAATCTATGAGTTCAAATGCAGGGAAATACACATGGAAGCTTGGAAGGCGATGCTAGGCCTCTAGAGGTGAAGGAAAAATTGCCGATCAAAAGATCAAAAGGAAGTTTGGGCAGTTTGAATTTGATTACAGGGAAGAATAATGAACATGGTAAAACAACGGGAACACCTGCTAATGGAATGCATTCGAAAAGGTGATTTGTGTTTTGATCAATCCAGTTGTTGAATTATGCTTCTTTTATCTTTCTTCTCTCTACGATTTAAGTATTTCAATAAGTTCAAAACAAGAAAGAAAAGCAAAAACCTAAAAAGTAGAAAGGGGGATGAACATGTTGATCAGGAAGGGAGGCAGAACCACGAAGAATTTGAAAAGAAAGGTGGAGTTATGTGTGATTGTGTGTGTTATCACTTATTAGCAGTTATGTGTAACAGTTATGTTTATGTCTGTTGTGTTTTTGTTAACATCAGTCATGGGTAGCAGTTATTTTTGTTTGTCTGTTATGTGTGTGTGTTTCTATATAAATCAGATTTAAAGGGGTCCTAGAAAGGGGTCGGATAAGAAATCAGTTTATTACTCTATATTTAGAGGTTGATCCTCTCCATAAGGACTACTTCTATTGTAATTTCAGTTCTGTAATTCTATGTGAGTAATTTTTTCTCATCTTTAATTATCTTTCTATTTTCTTCTTCTTTCCCTAGTCCTAACACAAACCATTCTTTGATAGAGAAGTCCTAGCACAAACCATAGTGCTACCATCTCTTTCTTACAGTTACCTTACGAGGTATTTTATGTTTTGGACCTCTTTTTCTAACAAGTCAACCTATTAACCCCCATCCTTGATGCTGCATAAGCAAACTTAGACAGTAAACATACTTACACCTGAATACTGTAGCCATACAACTCTGAAATAATGAGTCCTCTCTTATGAAACAGTAGAATTTTACTATTATATTTCACCTCCATCAGCTCCTTTACTGATTTACACTATCATTTCTCGTTTACATGTATAGTTCTCTAAGAGATAAGATGGGGGAATAATATCTGACTGAAACTATAATATAGAGCTTATCATGGTTTGACATCCACACTTGAATTCCTAGTGTATGAACTGGATCAGTAACCGTTAGTATGCTGTTTGTATTATTGTGTGAACTGTGATGTCACTTGGCATTCTGACTAGTGTCTGCTCTATCTATTATATCATTGTTTATAGTTACTCCTGGTGAGGTTTCTGGATGTAAGATAATTGGAAATAACACTAGTAGTAACTTCCAGAAGTTGTTTCGGTCAATTCTTCTGCACTTAACAATTTTATTTAATTGTGTTTGTTTTCTGCTGTATGTTACCAAATGTTGGACGATAAAAAAGTCAACATGAGAAAAAATTCGATGTTGCAGAAATAAGAATGTTGCGTTGGATGAGTGAGCACACTAGAAAGGATAGGATTAGGAATGATTGCATTAGAGAAAAAGTTGGGGTAGCACCTATCATAGAAAAGTTGGTAGAAATACGCCTTAGGTAGTTTGGTCATATACAAAGGAGAGTAATAGAAGCTCCTGTTTGAAGTGTAGATCATATGGAAGATAACCCAATATCTTGAGGTAGAGAGAGACCAAAGAAAACAACAAGAAACTATCAAGAATCCAACTTTAGAAATGAGTTAAAATAGAACACGTTGGCGTTGCTTGATCCATATAGTTAACCCCATCTAGTGAAAAAAGGCTGCATTTGTTTTTGTTGTTAGTTTTATGTGTTATGAAAAAGTACGAAATCTTTTTTTTTTTAGAATTTGACTTTTTATACAATTTTTATTGTGAGTATAATTTACCTTCATATGCCTGATATTCCTAGTTTTCTTTTATGTTCTTTTTTATCAATCTTGTGGATATATTTTCCGGACAACAATTGGTAATATATTAGTAAGGTAGTTGGTGGTTTATTTTCTAAGCTTGCTGAGTGCATTGGATTTGCAGTGGTGAGAGTGCAAGTGAAGATACTAGTGAAGGAAGTGGTGCAAATTCTCAGGATGTAAGTGTGGTGCAACTTGTCTATTTGCTGCCATATGGTCTACTTATATCCATAAAGACTCATTTTTCAGTAATCATATACTTGAAGAAGTATGTGATATGTAAATATGGTGAAAAAAAAACTCGAGGAAATTTTTTATTGTGTTCTTATCTAGAAATATTTCAGTTATATAAAGATAAAAACTTCAATGAACAGTCTAACTCTTTATATAATGCCAAAATCCACTAGTTAGGAACTATCTAGTTCTAAAAGGAATTGTAGTAATGTAGTTTACTTAATGTATATAATGTCTTAAAGGCACAAGGGCCCAACACCGAAAAATTATATGTTCATGTGTGACACGATTAATGCTTGAACTTTGAAGCATTCTGGGTTTTCATGGTGTTCTTGATATAAAAGGGAGCATTTTATATTTTTCACATCATTATATGCTCTTCTAGATGATGCTGTAAAATATTTATTTGTGTGTCTTACCCTAAACTGCTAGGAAATTATCATAGATAATTTTTTCTCTGGTTTATGTAGGACTCTGAATTCAGATCAGGGGGCAGGCAGGGTTCTTTGGAAGGTCTGTCGTGTTCATGCTTTGCTTTTTTGAAATAGTTTCTATATATGTACTATAACTGTGAATTCAAAAGTATGTTTGTTTCAACTGAAATACACCTTTCTTGTGAATTACAGCTGAACCATCTCAAAATGGAAATTTAGTACGTGCTCCTCAAAATGGGGGACTTAATACGCATCATAGAGTGGTTAATCAAACTATGCCTATCATGCCTATCTCTGCTGCTGGTCCTCCTGGAGCAGTTCCTGGTCCCACAACAAACTTAAATATAGGAATGGAATATTGGGGTGCACCAACTTCATCCACCATACCTGCACTACACGGAAAGGTACCTTCTACTGCAGTTGCTGGGGGGATGGTTACAGCCGGATCACGGGATAGTGTTCAGTCACAACCTTGGCTACAGGTTATTTTGGCAACAGACATGTTGACTATTTCCTTGTTGAAGTTTTCATGGCTGTTCACTAAACCAAATCATGTTTAGAAAGTCTAATGGTTTACCTTTTTAATAAGAAAACATATATTCAATATTAGGATCTGTTGACTCCAGCTTAAGAATTGTCACACTTAGACCATCTAATGACTCTTTATATCGAGCAGTCTTCAAGACAAATTTTAGGTAAATTAAATAATTATAAGCATGCAATCAATTGGTCATTATTTTATGTTTTGAAAAGTATATTAGCATTCATTTTAAGTTATGTTGATGGAGTGTATAACATCCTTTGATTGGTACAAAATTTTATGAGCCTAGTATCCATGATAAAAACTTCCACATAAAAGGTATTTGTTGGTTTGAGATTGATTTGATTCTGCTTTACATTGGTGTCAAGTGTCAACAGGTCATCATCCAGACCCCACACAAATACATTTAGTTTAACTAATTTATTACTATCATTTTAAATGAATTTAATGAAGGGGAAATCAGTGAAAATGAAAGAGAATCATAAGTTTCAGGTTCACTCAAAAACAAGAACAACCTTCGATTCCTAAACCAGCTATACATGGTACATCAAGCTTGATATGATGAGATTGTGTGAAATTACAGAGGCCTAATAGTTGTGGTTGACCACAAAAAGAATGTCATAAGCTTGAAAAGATTGGTCCTAATTTTTAAATGGTCAGAGCACTGATATAATTGTTATCCATAGAAAATATTAAATCCTAAGTCTGGACGTATTGTTCAGCTATCCAAAGGATGGCATACTTGTCTGGACGTAATGGAATTCAGAGCATTGTCATGAAGCTTGTTTGCTTTCGTTTACTTTAATACTTTAATATATTGTGACACTTGTTGAAAAGCATGATTTGCATTTATTATTTATAAGCTAATGGCATACTTGTCTGGACGTAATGGAATTCAGAGCATTGTCATGAAGCTTGTTTGCTTTTGTTTACTTGAATACTTTAATATATTGTGACACTTGTTGAAAAGCATGATTTGCATTTATTATTTATAAGCTAAACCATTTTATCTAGCACGTTGGGTTATTTATCCTCTGTAGGATCTGGATACTGAGACTTCATTAGTTGTGAGCTTTGCTACATGATTCTTGTCTGTAGTTCTTTTGTCATTGTAACCCATGTTCAAAGCATCAATGCATGGCAGTATTATTAGTTGATTTACTTGCTAGATTCCATGCAAAAATATTTTGCTTTTAGCATGTTGGATTAAGATGGTATTGAAAGAAGTCACAGGTGGAATGGTGATTGATATTGTCCAGCTGTGAAATAGCAGTATTATATATTGGAAAACTAAGGTAAATACCCCTAAAAAATGGATGATAATTCCTTAAGATGATTTCTACAGCAACAAAACCAAAGAAAATAGAAGAAATACAGCAGCAAATGCAGAATGGAAGTGCAAAAGATTTCTAGCATTTGAGAGGCTAGTACTTCTCCAAAGCTTTCTATAACCCTTCACCATCCCCTTTCTCCACCTTAAACCTTCACGGGAATTCCTTGGACCCCACCCTGCTCTGCCAACTTAGTTAGGATCCCCTTCTCTCTACTTCCACCTCTCCTCCTTTCTTCCTTCTAGAATATACCTTCATTGGGCCTCACCTTAGCTTTTTCTCCATGAGTTCCTTTCTTTTGGCACTGCTTATATGTCTTGGACCTATCATTGATATACTGTGGTGGTATGGCCCTTTTAGACTTAGTAGTATAAGGTGTAATAGAAGCTGTAAGATCCTTGAGGAAGACTTTGGACAGACGTTTATGAGATCTTTGTTACTTGGAAGTTGGAATCTTATTTCTCCTTGAGCAAGGTTGTTGTGTTAGTGTAGCACTTGTGACTGATTGGCGTCTTCTATGGGGTATTTAGGGAAAATAAGATTATCTTTTTTCTTCTTGTAGTTTGGCTCCTTTTTTCTTATTCTTCTGTCCTTCACATTGTTCATGTTCACCATATTGTTCTAGATTGGAATAAATAATTTCGTTCAGTGTCATTTCAATTTTTAAGTTGCTTTTCTATTTTGTTTTCTTTTTCATTTAGAGTATTAATTAATAATGCAGAGTTTTAGGCTCAACTGGTCGTTGTCCTTTTCCAGGATTTCATTTTGGGACATAACTTATTTGAGTTATAACTCGCAATATTGCTTTCAATATTGTGACTGACCTAATTTATAATATTTAAATATTATTACTTTCTACACCCCCTTTATATCTTTATTTTTTCCTGCTTAACTTGTAGGATGAAAGAGAGCTTAAAAGACAAAGGCGAAAGCAGTCTAATAGGGAATCTGCTCGCAGATCCAGGTTACGCAAGCAGGTTATTCCAGAGTACCCTAGAAGCTGTTCCTATTTCCGGTTACAATGTTACATGGTTATACTTATCCTATGTCTAAAACCTATCTGCGTGCTGTTCCCAGGCTGAATGTGATGAACTAGCTCAGCGAGCTGAGGGTTTGAAAGAAGAAAATGCCACTCTCCGAGCAGAAGTGATTCGAATCAAGAATGAGTATGAGAAATTGCTCTCAGAGAATGCTGCCCTCAAGGTGATGTTGAAATCTTGATATGGTTTGATATTTGGTTTTGGTCTCTTCCAATTTGATAAGCACTCTGCCTGCATTTAGTGATACTAGGACAGGTTTGTAGATTATTTTAGTATTTGGACATTGACTCTGTGAAGAAAAAACGTCTAGGGTTGACTGATTCCATTTTAACTTGACCACCTCCCCTACTCACCTGAATTCTGTTCTTATGATCTGAACACAATTTTTTTCAATCTGAATATTCTGAATATGCTGCCTCACATAATATATAATGTAATGGTTCCACAGGGGAGACTGGGGGAACCACCTGGGAATGAAGATCTTAGGTCCGGCCAGGATGATGAAAATGTGGGTGATGAAGCTCAAGAGACTGTGAAGGACGAGGCTGTGCAGGGTGGTCATTAGGATCTAGCTACATGGTCAGTGCTGTTTTTCAGGAATATAACCTAACCTAATAGCAATGGCAAGTTCTTGTTTGAATAGCTTGTAGTGGAAATTGTGTTAGAGCTGACAATCAATAGTCTTAGGATCTGTTGTAACATTTCTCATTTGTGTTTTGGCTTGTCTACCTGTCAAACCAAGCTATATTGTATTGTTGTATGTAGAGTGTGAATTATGCCGAACCTTGTCCACATCAACAGTTCAGTGTTCACGGTATGAATTATGGTTACTGAATCAAAGTAGTCCATTTTATGAATGCTTGAGGTTGTAGTCCCCAAGCAGCTAATTCACCACAAGTTGAGAGTCACTAAATACCTTGCTGCGAGTCGTGCTCATGCCTAGGGCTAACTTTAGCCTAGCTATGATAGTTTCATGCTTTACTTGATTGCTTGATGCTATGAAAATGAGTTGGATTATTACTTGTCCTATAGTTATGCCGCAATTAATAATCTAACTATAGAAATAAAAAAAGACAGAATATGTTGAAGGTGTTTGATTTATATAACCGATTTTACCTAATAAAAAAAAGACTTTGATAATTATTATTATTGTTATCTATGAATATCCCGTTGGGGGGGTTTCAACGATCATCCCTGCCCTGTAACATTAAATGAACTGATTTCAAGGGAGTAATATTAGTTTGTAGTGGTGATGCAGAATTATTAAAAAACTAATAAAATGTACCAATTTTTTAATTCGCAATTTATTATATATGGAGAAATTAGATATAAAATATTTTATGTAAAAAATTTATGTATTTTATTTAGATAAAAATACTATAAAAATTTCGATAAAAATACTAAATTTATACACACATTCTTATACTAAACTAACACATACTTAATTTTTTGAATTTTTCAAAATATTTTTTAGTTTTTGGCGAGCAAACTTATCCTAATTTGTTTAGGTCAATTTTTAAATAGATTACTCTCTCTTGAAACCAGTCCATTAGGTAATTATGTGCGAAAATCACTGTAACCGGAAAACACTATACATGAACACCTCAGAGATTAAAACTTAAGTTCATATTATGAAAGACTAATATCTTTTATTAAACCCGTTAGTAATCATGGCCCATTTTAATAGTGGTATCCTTGGGTTAATAATCTCCACGACGGGACAGCACATTTTTTCAAGTAGGTCTCCTCGATAATGTACTGATTTGCCTGTATAAGTTTATTTTATGTAAAAAGTTCATTTATGTAAAAATGATAAATTCAAACACAAATGCGAGAAAATTTCCCCATCTAGCAAGGATCAATTTCAAAAGAAATAATGTCAATTGTTACTTCTGGCAATAACCAATGAAAATTTCATATTCATGATTCGATGGCAAAATTAAGCTATTATTCAACAGGAAATGCAGAGACAAACAAGCGTTTACAGTGTTCACTATAGTTTTAAGTTAAATGTACTTGTACAGTTTATGAAATAAAGCTAATGCAATAAAGAGACATTATTTCACCACATCCCCAACAACTTTACGATGTTGACAATTCACAATTCTCCCAATAGGTCATCATAGAAGCTGCACGGATTCTTTTTCAGAATGTGATCAGCATTTACATATATTTGAGCATACCCCGACCTTCCACGCTCAACTTTGTGGCTTGAAGCTGCCTCTTTTTTGGAGCCCTCAATTGCTGTAGCTTCTTATTCATCTGCAAACAACAATTCACACTGCTCAAACTATTCAACCTATACAGAGAATTGCAGAAAAAGAACATAGCTAAAGTCCCATACTTGTAACCATATACATGTTAATGCCAACGCATGTGTAAAGAACATATGGTGCCAAACTAATCACGCTTACAAGCACAGTTCCATACCAACAGACATCACTGGGACCAGTAAATACAGGGTATTCCGTCCTCCCCAAAGCTATTTTCCCACTGGGAGATCATATAATTCATAACCATCGCCCAGACAACAGTGAACAGTTCAAACAGCTAAAGGTAAAGATTAGTTGACCTTGCAAAAAATGATGTTTTAGAAACAAATCAAATCCACCAACAAACTGCTAACTTGACTGTCCTGATACAAAATTTTAGAGACACAGGATTGAATAATCACCTCAATCTGCACAGGTCTGACACCAAGACTATCAAAGCTGACTAATTACAGGACTCAGCCTTTAAAATGTCCTCAGTATACTAAACAAGGACAACTAAATGGTATGTCTAGAACATATAGTTATTTCTCAAGTAATAAGGACTCCCAAGAATTATGACTTGCAAAAAGAAAATAGAGGGAAAACAGAGAATATATCAAAGTGTGAAGCAATTCAAAACAGTTGAAAAGAAGATATCCAAACAATATTCAAAGGGAACAAGAGAATATAACATGAAAAGCACAAACCTTCATACGGTGTTGATCTTGTGCAGCCTGTTTTGCACGGGCTCTAACTTCTTCAGGGTCAACTTTAGATGGGGGACGCACCACAAAATCCAAGGGTGTTGCTTCTGGCCTTGTTGTGAGCTGCCTGGAAGAGGATTGTCCAGACTTGCGCCTGCATCACAATTCAAAACATCCAAAAGATGCATTAGTGATTACTCACTCCACCGTCCACACTGATCTACCAGATGTGCATACAAAAGCCACTTAAGCCTTACTGTGAAAATTCCAAATCGAGATCACCATCTCTAGATTCCATCCCTGAAGCTTTATTTGCTGGCCTACATGAGATTAACAAAATTATACTACCTCATATTGTATTAAATCCAAATGATACAGCCTGTGATGAAGCAATATAAGAAAAGGTAGAAAAGAGTACTTTTTAACTGAAGGCCTTCTAAAAGGAACCCTGTCATCATCCATATTTCTCATGTCTTCAAATCTTGTACTCTTATTAAATATAGGTCGGCTCTGCAATCAGAATGCAACAATGGCACATACATCAACATCAATCATTAATTCTGGTTTAAAATGATCTCTTATCCTTATAAGTTAGGAGCTTAGTATTATTCAGGAGTCTTTTAGTTATCCCATCTCATTATCATTAGGAGTTGTCATCCTCTTGAAGAAAGATATTTTTGTATTCAAATTTATCCAATTTAGTAAAAATAACAAGCAGGAGGGGGCATGCCTTTCAATTCTGTATATCTTTAATAAAAAAACTTCAACAGTTCTAAAGAAGGAAACACTAATGAATACAATTTTAAAACTCAGCATTTTTCAGTAACAGACCCAAAAGGCCAAAACTACAACAAAATATAGCAAATATCACAATTACTTTGATCACGGTACATATGATTTCAATGTCAGGTAAAAAAGCATGCACACACTAGCATGAGAGAAGCATTTCAAGAAGCTAATTGCTACATATCTTCATGAACAAGAACATCCAATAGCTGGGAAGAAAAGGCAAATAATAAATACATATGGCAAGCATCAATTGAGCAAGTACTACTTACCCATTTATCAACCAGTTCTTTAGCTAGTCTCCGGTTCACACTGATTTCTTCGTCAGATTTTGATAAAAACATAATTACCTGTTAAAAGTGCAAATAAACCCAAAATGATTATTTCCATTTAAAAGAAAGGGTTTATTTAGCTAGTGCCCTAGCCCTATGGCACTTGTTAAGGATTTTTGTGATTGTTTGAGAGAGAACTTATTTTTTTGAAATCAGTGAAAAGTCAACAAGAATAATTTTCTAGGTTTTCTAATTGGTTGAAAAGAAACCTTTTAGGGCACTGGTTAGCAAAACCCTAAAAGATATAAATGATGGCTAGCCATTTTCAATTTATGAAAATTGGAAGGGGGTGGGGAAGGGTTTGGTTTAAAGTAACTTAGGATGTTAGGCACATGTAGCCTAACCTTTCCAAGACCACTCTTCTTCAGCTGTTCTCTTCTATCATACTGCTCAAGGTCAATGGGAAACTGCACAATAACCAATATATCAGATACCAGATATCATAATGTTTCAGGTGATAGATATTCTCGGTCAACTATTACAACAACAACAATCAAAGCCTTTTCCCACTAGGTGGGGTCGGCTTTAACTATTATTGCATCTTAAATATTATAATGAGGAAAACTTGCATCATTCAAAATATTCAAAATTGCTGTGCGGATGTTTATGTTTGGTAAGCTTCCATCTGGGAGGGGTTCAAGCCAATTCTTCAATAAGGTTAGCACTCCATGATCTAAAAACTCCTGTTGAAGTTGTTTCCTGAAAGAAAAAAAATCATTTAAAGGAAAATTGAACAATAAAAGGAAAAAAAAAAAAAGAATTGAAGAGAAGAGGAGAGATAGGACGACAAGAAACACAAAAGAGAACACCAACGTGAGACATAATTAGACAGACAAACAGTTGCTTACTTTGAGAGGACTTCTGTTAAAAGAGGCAACTTCTTAAGTTTATTGATGGCAGGCTTTCCCTGTCTATTAAGATCAGCATCCTCTTCAGCTGTAACCTCAAGTTCAGCCATGACATTCTCAACTAGCAAGGCTATCTCTGCAGGACTTCTTTCGTTCTTCTTCTTCTTCTTACCCATCTTGAAAAGCTCCTTAATTTCATCATCCTCCTCACCTTCCTCTGCCTAGGAGATCCACATAAAGATGGACAAGGGCACCAGAAAACTTAATAAATAATGAATTTGAAAAAAGGGCATAAGAAGATCACAAAGCCTACAAATTTTTGAACACAACTGAGACATCTAAGGTTGCAGTATACAAAAATTGCAAATAGTTGCTTAAATAACGAAAACAAACAAAGTGGAAAAGAATTCTGGTATATGCAAAAAAAGAAAAAAAGAAAAGGTTAAAGGGATTAAATCTTTAACCTGTGCATATTCACCAGGGGAACGGGCTTCATTGTCACTACCATATAAAGCAGGTTCCACTCCAGTGTCATCTATGAAGTTATCATCATCAACTGTCCTGACACCCTCCTGATCTTCCTATATAATGGAATATAAAAAAATTAGCACAATTAAGAGACAGCAGGTCAATGTACCAATGCGGAGACAAAATTAGTGGATTCAATCTGCAAGAAAACAAAAACTTCCCGAGAGATGAAAATAAAAAGGGCACTATGCTCACTCTTAATCCCAATCTTCCAACTCAGGCAAAATTAAGAATTAACAGTTATAGAACATATTAAACAAATGAATCTCTCTGTAATCATAGACTGCATTCCAAAAACTGAAGTTAGATTATTAGATAAGGGAAAAATGAATTAAGAATCATTATTCAATTATTAAAGAAATTCATCTTGGAAAATCATGTTGCAGTACCTCTGAGTCCCCACCAGCAATTGTATCCCACATTTCCTTCACTTCACCATCGTGATCCTTCCCACCCTTACCAGCAAAGCCTTTTTTTGATAACCCAAATTTAGAGCCGCCCTTACTACTACTCCCAAACTTCTTCTCCCCTTTATGCCTCTTCTCCTTCTTCCCACTGCCAACATCCTTCCCCTTCCTCTTTCTTCCTTCCCCCTCATCAGAGCCGTCCCTCACAAAACTCGCCGGAATACTACCCTCCTCTTCCTCCTCCTCATCAACGAGTTCCGGGGCGACAGACTGCTTTCCAGTGTCACTTTTCTTGATAAGCCTCTTCCTTGGCTTCGACTTTGACATTGACGGATCGTTATCGTAGACTGGAGTCTGTGATCGATCTCGCCCACGCCAATCGTCAACGTCTTCCTCCAAATCGTCGAGCAGTTCTTGTTGATGAGGTTCGGGAGATAGCTCGCGGTCGGATTGTACATCATCGTAGTCCATCAACGGCTCACCATCCTCATCCCGATACCTAAAAGAGTGAAATATTCAAAGGAAAAATCAAATCACAGAAACCAAACCCTAGAGGGAATTTTCTCAAAAAAAAAAAAGAAAGAAGAAGATTGACGTACGGGTCGTTTTCGTAACCCATCGTTCTAGATGACGAGGATGGCGGTGATATAACGATTACGCAGTGCTAGGGAATGAAGAGAAATCAATCGAAAGTTCCGATTCCAGAAAAGGCGGCTGAAATTACAGGAAACTGCGCACAGGTTGAGATAGTCGGGGCGAATTTCGAAGAATTCGATGAATGAAAAAAGCGACGGGAGATGAGTCGGTTAGGATCTTTAACGCCAAGGAAAAGGTGGCGATTCAGCACACTGCCCGTTGGTTCCGATATCGATAGAGCAATGTATAGACTACAGTCCCAACGTATGTTCAAGTGGTGTTCTATATAACACCGCAAACGTATGTTTGCTTTATTTAAACCAGTTTAAAGAGCGGCTTCTTTTAACCTGCCTCCGGATATATATATATATATCTTTGTATGCATAGTAAATTTTTTTACATCTATTACATATTATAAAACAAGAACCACCCATTGCCACGTGTCGAATTGTGAGCATTTTTCTTTTGATGATTTTTTAACTCTTTTGCTTGATATATCTATATATACAGATTTTGTACAAAAAGTCACTGAGCAATAGTTGTTGTCCCGTCCAACTAAAAAAATTATTTCATTTTTTAAATTAAAAGTTACTGTGCTTTATTGTCACACACTCACACCTTATATCTTATTTTGTTTTAAATTAAAATAAATATTTTATAAAAAAAATTCTAATCACAAATTCAACATGATATTTAAATAAAATTAGTTTAAATTTTAAATATTTTCATTTATAATTCAATATTATTTATTTATTGAATTATTTTATAATTTAAAATAATACATTTTATACAAAAATTATTTTTTGAATATTTTAATTGTACTTTTTATAAAAAATTTATTACTTAAGTTATAATTAATTTTTGATCAATTCCTTTAATTCTTATTTTCTTTAAAGCATTTTATCTTTTCTTAAGGATCTATATGGTCAAGTTTTTAAAAATTATTTATTTTAAAATGACTTTATTTTTAAACGTAATTTAATAAAAAATACTGTGAGAGAGAATTAAGTAGATCAAAAATCATTTATTTTGAAAAGCATTGTGAGAGAAAGAGTCGTGACATGCACGATGAACAAGATTAAGAAATTTTGAATGATATGATTTACAATTGCTAAAAAGAAAGATGATTTGAATGATATGATTTACAATTGCCAAGTGTCACTTTGTGGTTAAATTATTTTTATAATTTAACTTTTATCTTTTATTTATTAAAATTGGCATTTAATTGGTAAGTTGCACTTTTTGATATCCGTGCAATTACTTCAAAAAAAAAATCTCTACTTTACTATTTACCTCTTACAAAAAACAACTTTTTGTTAAGGAAAAAACTTAGGTCCATTTTCTTATGTTCATTTCATCTTTCATCAAGTTCTTCAATATAAATATGATATGTGGTAAAAAGTGTTCAAGTGACCAATATAAATATGAACTTGATGAAATGGACATAAGAAAATTGACCTAAGTTTTTTCATTTTGTTAACCCATTTTACAACTTTGTCATTTATTATGTACTATAATTAATTCAAACTAATATGCAATGACATTTATGATAATTTTGATAAAGATGGAAGAAAATATATCATAACATATATATAAACTTATTCAAATATTTTATCATGTGTTAGTGCCACACTACATAAGTCACAATTTTTATCTATTATCACGTTGTTTAGTGAAAAGGGTAAAGATTGCTCAAAAAATAAAACATTAGATACATAATTAACCGCGCAATGAAATGTTACAGACATATTTGACCAAAACATCAAATATGTTGGGGGATACCAAAGACACTTTACCCTTTGTTATCATAAGTTATATTTACATGGAAAAAAAACATTTTTGTGTTTATTATTTGCATTTAGTGAAAATTAAGTTTAGTAAAGTGAAAAATGACAAGTTTATTGTGAAGGAAAAAATAATGAAGTCGAACCAAATGATTAAATATATTTTGTATGAAGAAATGAGTCAATTTATGAACTTTAGCATTTTTAAATGTTTTTATTTTGCAATATGTCTAAGTCTTAGTAAGTATTTGAATATATCTTTAAATTTTTATGATTGTTTATAATTAATTATGTAATTACACACAAAAAATTCACAACTGTTAAAAATTTTGATTAGCAAAGGAAAAATATATTAATAAAAAATTTAGAAGAGTGTTTCACATTTATGTTTTATTTATAATTTTTAACAATATTCTAATGAAAAAAAAGTTATTTTAGAGATTATTTATAGTCTATAAAATACTTCAAGTTTATAAATCAATTGTGTGTGTTAGTGCTGATTGGATGACTTAACCAAAAATGTTGATGAAACAATTATTCAAGTTGTTGAACCTTATTCATTTAAATTTTCGGATGAAAACTACTACAATATCATTTATTAGACCGTTCGCTTTCACTTAAGAGCAAACCATCAAAATTAATTGTCTCATAATACATATATGACATAAAAAATGAAATTAAGAATAAAGTATATCTTTTATTCAAGTTTGTTTTCTTATGCTTTTATTTTATTCTTTTTTTTTATTCAGAACCATATAATTACACTTTTTATTAATAAATTATTTTTATTTTTTAAATTAAATTAGATCATATCAAAGAAAATAAAAATTTAATCAAGATATTATTTATAATTTAAAAATTATTATTTTTTGTATCAATATATTAAAAATTAAATATAATTATTAATTGATAGATACCGTACTAAGTACGGGTAGCAATCTAGTATAATATATTTTTTTTACTTGTATATATAATATAAATTAAATAACAAGTCAAAATACTATTTAGTCCCTGAATTATTGGTCAAATTATTATTTAGTCCCTGAATTTATCAAAAATACTATTTAAATTTAACTATGTCAACTATTTAGTTCTCAAATTTGACAAAATACTATTTAATCCCCAAATTTGTAACTATGTCAACTATTTAATCCCCAAACTTGACAAAAATATTATTTAATCATCGAATTTGCAACTCTGTCAACTATTTAATCTCCTGACTGTTACCCATTATAGTTGACAGAGTTTGCAAATTCGATGATTAAATAGTATTTTTGCCAAGTTTGGGGATTAAATAATTGACATAGTTACAAATTCGGGGACTAAATAGTTGACATAGTTAAACATTTCGGGGAGTAAATAGTATTTTTGATAAATTCGGGAATTAAATAATAGTTTGACCAATAATTCAAAGACTAAATAGTATTTTGCCTCTTAAATAACTAATTATCATTTCTATTTTTTTTACCTTTTTGTCTATTATCCGTTACTTTTATATTTTCTCATATCTCTCTTCTAATTTCGTATTTTATTTTATATCTTAGTAATTATTAAATAATTATTTTAAAAATTAAATAATTTTATAAACTCCCTAAGTAATCTTTGACAAGTTCTTATTTTAAAAGTAAAAGTATTTTTGATACTCCTAAACTTTAGTATCAATTGTATTCTTAAACTTTAAAATGGTGAAGTTCGTCCTTAACTCAATTTTTTTTGTAAATAATTAATAGTAAATGTATACGTGACTACTTTTGTACTATTTAATACTGACTATGATATCAAATCATATATTAAGTTATAATTTTTTATCAATTTAACTAAGATAATACCTTTTTTTTTTTAAAAAAAAGATAATACTATTTATTTTGTAATAACACTAATAATTGTAGTTAAATTAACGAAACATTACTAAATATATAATTTAACATTATAATTAATATTATAAGTCAGGAAGAGAGTTACAATTATTTATGCGGTTCTGTTCACATGAAATCTGGGTGGAGAAAAAAATAATTTGCAAATTAAAAGTTTAAATAGACGATAAAGACATAATTTTTTTTTAAAAAAAATTAAGGACTTTAAAGATACTTTTCCCTTATTTTAAATTTGGGTTGCAACTAAAACTTTCCATGGAATATCTAAGCCTATTTGCCCTTCCAAGCATTTCGGTTTTCTCGAGTTCAGAAGTACTGCAAATGACTCCTGTTTAGATATAGCAAACAATTCTTCCACGACCAGAGAGCTAACAGTACTATTTGACAATGCTCCGTATGTATATTACATATTCATCATTCTTTACAGTCTACAAAATATCTACATGACAGTATGCTAGTTATTGACAAAATGGTACTTGGATTCAACATAGTTTTCTGCATCCCACAGAAATGATCCAAAGGCAACAGCCTCCAAAACCAGCATGGTCAATCCGGAAAAAGTGATAGAAAGCACTTCATCATTGGAAGCATCAATAGAACCATCCTCAGAGACTCGAATGTCAGGCCTTCCAAATAGAGCCTGAGTCTGCTTTTCAATCAAGGATATTGCTTCTTTGGATCGTATGGTAGCATATCTCTGCAGCGTCTCTGCGTCCAAGTACATCACATAGGATCTCAGTCTGTAAGATTTGCCTTCACCGGTGTCCATGTAATAATCTCCCTCAGTGATACTATCACCGTCTTCATATGCAGGGACCCTAATCAATGAATCAGGATCCCAGAGCTGGTTTCGTGGTGATGGTTCTTCAAAGCTTATATCTGCTTTACCAAAATCCTCAGGAAGGGTTTTCATTGTTCTCTCAAGTTGAAACCGTTCATCAACTCGTTTCAGAAAGTATCCATACATTATTGAAGCAGCATACAGCTTTCCTAGTTTTATTTTACTGATCTGAGCAGTAGTCTGAAGAGGACCCACAAGCCGTTCTCCTAGTACAAGAGATAAGTGACTCTGTATCATCTCAAATGCCTCTGCAGAGTGAACAGCTTCTAGTTTCTGCTCTTGGTTTGGCCAGAAATCTACTCGACCAGTCGGATCGGAGGTTGATGATATTTTTGGGATCATTGATATGCCGTTTTCAACAAATTTCTGTACAATAAAGCAGTATATTATCTCTTCCAATGTTGTACGCTTTTCTTTCTCTTTAATTTCAGCTATCCTCCTGAAATTCACATTTAACAGAAGAATCACCGTTCAACAATGTGTTCATGTCTGGAAGGTACACTTTTGTTAGCAACTTCTATTTGGAAACAGTAAAAAAGGGGGAGAGGTTAGAGAACATAGAAAAATGTCTATAAACCAGGGAGACAGGTTGTGCCAACATGCAGAAGGGGAAGCCCGAACAATGTACCACTTGATAATAAATATGACGCAATATGAGCAGGCTTCTTTTCGTCAAGTTCAAAGACATAGTATGTTTATCCAATTTACTATGATGCATTTCATCATTCTGTTTTTCTGGTGTGTTTGTGAGGGTGTATATAAATATTCTGTTGCTATATCATTGATCTATATATCAGATATTCTATATAAGCAATTAGTAATAGTCTCATAGATAATCAGACAGATGGTCTCATATCCCTTTAAAAAACATCACAGCACTCTCTTATAAAACATATGAACTGAAAAATTGTCAGATGAAGTCAGATCCAAGTTATGTCTCGGCATTCTTGCATGTTACAGACTCATCGTGTCTGCCATAAAAATTATAGGTTTTCTGAGACCAAAAAAAAAAAAAGTGCCATGTTTTAACTTTCAAATGTGACTTATTGAGAAACCCATAGCCTGTAGTTTTTTTGTAAAAGGCCTACAAATTTCATCATCCTGCTTTTTTCCTTTTTCCCAACAAAAAGGTAAAGGATCATAGCAAGAAACAATTTATAACATTAAAACAATGTGAAGGAAACCTTTAAAGGAAACATGTACCAATTTTAAACATTTGTCATCATAGCAACAACTTGGAGGGAGGAAAAAAGAAAATAAAAGAATGATACGACTTACTTGTAAAGGATGCCTTGAGATAAAGCAGAAGATTCTTCTTTCTGCGCATCTTTATCAGTCTGAAGGTTCTCAAGTTGTTGGTCAATGGCTGCTGGCAGTAAATGAGGATGAGTTTGCAAAATTTGTGCCAAAAGCTGACCAACTGGTGACTCAAATTGAAGGGGAGCAACAGGCACCAAATTATCACTTGAATCTGCTGATGCTCTCATGACAAAGCCTCTAGATCGGCAGTTGTATAGTCTATAAAGCTTTGCATTGCCAATTGAAGGGCAGCTCTACAATAGAAATGAAAGAATTCTTTAAAAGTGCTTAATTCAGAGTAGCAAACAGAGTATACTAAATACCAAACTTTCTGTTCAACTTTCCTGCTTACAAGAGTCAACAAGCAATACAATAGAGATACAACAAGCTGATGTTCAACTAGAAAGACAATATTGTCTTTGGATGACTTCATGGTATATTTAATAATTAATACAAATGCAATATTTACTTGAATTTCTTGCCTAAGTGGTGCTTTAATTGACCTTCAGATTGATGTAAAACAGTCTGGGTCTAATCCTCAAGTTGTCATTTATATGCAAAATGATAATCTCATGTTGCCAGATTTCCCGAAAAAGATAAAATTAACAGACTCGAAAGTTCACCCAGGGAAGGGAGACATGGTATGCAATTTTTTTCTAATGCACAAACTAGTCAAAAGATGGGAATACTGGAGAAAGGAATAAGTCATGAATCAGGGACTGGGAGTGCAACTAGAAATCAAGATGCGAACTCTATTCACGCCTCATGAAAGTCAAAGGTCATAAATTACTGGTTAAGAGAATTTCAATGATCAGCAAACTAGCTCAATGAGTTTTTCTCAAATTTAAGGTCGAATAAGTTAATAAAACACGAAAAATTAATAAAAAAATTCTGTTAGTTGTATCAATGGAATTAAAATATTCATGATGAAGCTTAACCTAGTGATTTCACGATCTGTGCATGTACTAACCAAACCAGAACGGCAGAACCAGTTTTATTTCACAATCCAGGACCAGAGGAAGTATCATTTGACCAAATAGGTCACTAAAAGGAAATTAGTGCAGGAAGGAATAAAGCATATTTAACCAAATCAACATTCTAACAATAAGCATAGAAGTCTACTACTCTACTGTCTATTTGCACTTATTTTAACCTGAGCTTCCTTTACCTAGAACGTTATTTGGTACTTATAGGTGAGGAACCATTGTGTCCATTATTCGTCTAATCGTCTTTCATATACTTATAGACATCCAAATGAAGATAAAAAAGGGTTGAGGTGTACTCTTAGTAGGAAGTATATATATAAAAGTCATAAAAAAGATTAGAAATATTTACTTTAGTGCTATTTATTTTCAGTTTCATTATGAAATCTAAAAATTTATTAATCAAAACGCAAGTTACCCAACGAGGTACTTTAGTTCCAAACATTACGTGGCTAGTTTCGCAATTATCAGCTCCCAGAAAAACCAGACTTTCTAGTTACCAAAATTTCAGGGTACTTTCCATAGTTAAATCAACCAAAACATAGCCAGAGAGCGAGTTTAGCTTCGCTGAAGTCATAGTTAGCCTTCTGCATGGAAAATTTTCAACTGACCGTCCTTTTTAAGAAACAGTTTTCTTGACGATGAAGAACACGTTCCAAACTAAATTCCCATCAATTTCCAGCACGGCCTGTGCTACCGACATCCGTAGAAGCACAGAAAGCTGAGAAATGCAGAAAGCAAAGAACAGTATGAAGTATGAAGATGAAATGATTGAAAGCTTACTTTGAGAAATCCACCGGAAAGAAAATTCTTGGCGTCGGAAAAAGATTGCATGTGGCGAAATTCCGGCAGCCTGAGACCTCCTGACGGTGGGAGTGCCACCAATACGTCGCTGATAGCACCTGCCACCTGCATTTACGCTTCAATTTCTCACTTGCACGCTCCGAGATTTAGGGTTCCCGACTCTTCGACACGGAGGATAGAAAGGGAGCGAAGGAACAGGTTGTTAAAACAGTTTTGGTTGTCCAAGCAATCAAAGCCTTAAAATTGTCCAAATATATTTGGGAACCTTGCAATCAAATTCTTTTTTCCATAAAAAAAAAAAAAATTCTTTTTAGGAATTTTCTTTTCTTACGTTACGTGCCAAAAAAATGGTTTTTTTATAAAACTTTAATTCAGTTTGGCACAATTTTAAGCTATCCTTAATTTGGTAGGGTGAGAATTGGGTCTAGAAAAAAAACTAACGATTTATAATATGATGAATACATGTTTATATTTTTTTTTGAAGAGATATCTATATGCTCTATCGTATTTAAAATAAAATTACTTTCAATAAAAAAAATATTCATAAAAAAATAATCGCACATACTTAAAATTCATTATTCAAAACATTTTGAACTTGTGTTCTAGTTTCAATTCTATCTCATTTGTTTGGTCAGTAGGGAAGCCAATAAAGTTACTCTTATTTTAGAGCACGATTTTGTCGATTTTACTAGCAATAACTCAAGCTCCAAAGTTTAGCTTGAAAATTATCTTGAACTTATTTGTAATGCTCTAGGGAGGGAACTTTTGCTTTAATGAAATTTCAAGTATTTTCATTAAAAAAAAATTGATAGTTTTTTTTTCTTTTGCATTTTAAACAATATTATATAACCCTAACTAGTTTTTCTTCTGTACTTTGGCGCATTAATGTATATCATTTTCAACTAGTGACCCGAGATCAACCCCATCGGGATTGACTTGATCCTCTTTTTTCAGGGAGCTCTTTTACTTTTTATAAGTTTTGATATTATATTTGTTCCTAATATATATTGAATTTAGGTGTCAATTTTCTCAAACAAATATATTAAATTAATTGATCAAGATATTAAAACATGGGAACATATATTCATTACTTGTAGTGGTTAATTACTATTTTTTGTATGATGACGTGATTTGTGATTTTTTGGTGCGTCGTGATTAATTTTTGTACATGATAAGTAATAGCTAAATAACTTTAACACTTATTGAACACTTAATTAAAAATACTTATTCAATATTTAATTTTAAATAACTTTAACTTTAACACCTACCATTAAATTTGCTTTTCTTTTTTTCAAATTGGTACAAAAACTACCATTGTTATTTGTTAATATTTTTTAACCCAAAAATATCCTCACTCATCTCCGCCTCAAAACGCATATTCTAGACTCTCAGTGTTCAGTCATTAAGATCGGCATTAGTCTAACAATAAGAGCTCCTCACTTCCGAAATTTCATTACGCGTTGGAGTTTTCCTTTCAAGTTTGCAGAAAATTTTGAAGCTTTGGTCTTAGCTGTTCTTGGGATGTGTAGTGAGAGAACAATGGCTGTGTAAGTTCTTTCCCTCAAGAAATCTATCGGAGCTGGTATAAAATTGAATTGGGATTTTAGCTATAAACAAGTAAATGCTAGATGAAATTTAGCTTCGATTGTTAATTTGTTATTGTTGGTAGAGCAGTCAATACAGTGTGATCTGTAATTTGATTTCCCCATTCCTTATCCTGTTAATGAAAGAAAAATAGTATATGTATTCTAACTGGTTATTGTTGACTTCTTCTTGCTCAGGGTTGCTTCTGCTCCTGGGAAGGTGCTGATTACAGGGGGTTATCTCATATTGGAGAGACCGAATTCAGGGCTTGTACTCAGCACAAATGCTCGGTTCTATGCAATCGTGAAACCACTTTATGATGAAATAAAACCAGATAGTTGGGCATGGGTGGGTTATTATTCTAATATTGTTCTCTGTGAGATGATCTGCATTTGGCAGATGTTTTGCTGCTTCCTGGATCTGTAGTAGTATACCAGTATTGCAGTTTTGTTATAGGTGGAAAACTGGAAATTAAGTCACGAGTCATGACAATTGCCCTGTAACGTAACTTACCTAGTGGAAAATAGGCTTTGTTTGTTATTGTTGTAACCAATTTCCTTGTTTTAGTATAATCATAACCAAGGTGATTAATTATATGTTAGTCTTGCTTGTTTCATTACTTTTAGGCATGGACAGATGTGAAATTAACATCTCCTCAGCTCTCCAGAGAAGGCATGTACAAACTAGCACTCAAAAATCTTACAATTCAATGTGTTTCTTCAAGGCAAGTTTTATCTATAACATTTGTCTTTGTTCTATCTTCGGACCTCATTATTTGAAAGTAATGTATTTATTGTAGTATAAAAGTTGTGAATAGTTTGACTTCAATAAGTCGGTGTTCTTTTTTTCCTCCCCTTCTTGTCCTGCTATTATTGGCTCGATTACAGAGTACTTACTGTGGTCAGGCTTACGATAATTGGTTTATTATTTCAGTGAAACAAGAAATCCTTTTGTGGAATATGCACTGCAATATTCTTTGGCTGCTGCACATGCAACATTTGACAAGAATCAGAATGAGTTGTTGCACAAACTGCTTTTGCAAGGTATTATATGTTTTATGTTCTTTTTGTAAAATAAAAAATTGCTTCAAACTTCTAATTTTCTAACTGGTTTAGTCTTGCAGGTCTTAGTATCACAATTTTGGGCTGCAACGACTTTTATTCGTACAGGAACCAGGTAATGTACCCTCATTGCATCTTATTATACATTCTGTGCATCTACTTCTGGGAGCACCTCTTGCCTGTCTCTAGAGTAACTCACATAACATTATCTTAAATTTTAATTGATGTCTTTTACGGTCACTTCAATAAGAATAGCCAACTGCTGTAGTTTTGTATGTAACTAATATCTTTATTCATGTTAAAACTTTTAAACATTGACTCCCTCTTTTCTCCCCATTCGTAAGTGTTTCTATTTGACTTTCCATAGCTTGAAAAGAGATGATAACAAAAAGGTTAAACCAAGAAAATAATTTTCTAATAAATTCTTTTGCAGATTGAAGGACGTGGGCTCCCTTTGACACCAGAATCATTGGCCACCATTCCACCTTTTTCTTCCATAACCCTCAATACTGAGGATGCCAATGGAGCAAATTGCATGCCTGAAGTAGCTAAAACTGGATTGGGCTCATCTGCAGCAATGACAACTGCTGTAGTAGCTGCATTACTTCATTACTTTGGAGTTGTAAGGCTTTCCTCATCCAAAGATACTCAGGACAGAAAGGATACTGAAGATCTTGATATGGTGCATAAAATAGCTCAAACTGCTCACTGTATTGCACAAGGAAAAGTAGGCAGTGGTTTTGATGTTAGTTCAGCTGTTTATGGTAGCCAACGCTATGTGCGATTTTCACCAGAAGTGATTTCTTCTGCTCAGGTCTTTACCTCTCCTTTTCCCCTGTATTTCTTTTTTGATTGCATTTTAAGTTGTGCTGTATGTTGAGCAGCAATACTATGATACTTAGATTTGTCTAGTTCCTCATTTATACAGATAGAATAATGTATCTGGACTTTCTTTGCAGATATTATGAATGAATGAATCTGTTACAAATGAACATGGAACTTCCATAATGTACCCTCCTGGGTTTGTCTGACCAACATTTGGGTTCCATCTTCAGCATATCTATTATTATTCTCTAAATTCTTTCAGAATAAAATAAGAAATTTAATTAGATGGAAAGAAAGATGACATAGAGGAAATGGAATAAGATATCCTCCGAAAACCAAGTGGCAAAAGAAATTAAGAAGTTCCCCAGTCCCTCTGTGGTCTGCATATCTACCAAGGAAAGCCCTAAAAGAATCCATGCGCTGAACACCAAAGAGAAGCCATTAAAACAACTTTATTCAAATGCTCTGTGAATTCTTGTAATACTCATGACAAACATGTTGCCACAAAAATGTACTGCCACAACTATGTTTTCTAGATTTCTCGTCAGCATTTGATTTATGGAACTTGTAATTCTTTCTGTAGGGTTTATCTCTTGAGGTTAAATAAACCCCATATGAAACCAGTTGTTTTCCAAAATTTATTCACTTTTCAATTACTCATTCTTGGTGAAAACTTGTTAGGAGTTAGGATGCTTGTGTTAGTTATTTCTATATACATGAACTAAATATTGTTTTGGAACGAGTATTTCCAGAACTGATTCTCGCCATTAGCTCCATAATTTAGACTACTCATTATTAGGATGCTTGTGTTGATTTTCTCTATTTACTGACCTAATGACTTTTTTTGGTCTAAAAAAAATCAAACATTCTTTTGAAATTAGTATATTTGTTCCTCAAACATAGTTAACTTCATTGTCTTAATTTTATTGACATTGCAGGTTGCAGCAAAAGTAGGGCTTCTATCAGAGGTTATCACAGATGTTTTAAAAGGAAGATGGGACCATGAGAGGACTGAGTTTTCTTTACCACCCTTGATGACTCTTGTAAGCAACTTCAATTCACATATGCTAGTAATAGGATATGTTTGTGTTTTAATTCTTATATTTTTGGGCACTTATTCTGTTCCTCCCCAACCCTCAGTCTCCTAACAAAACAAAAAGTGCCCGAAAATATAAGAATTAAAACTTCCTAATATGAGATATGGAACTGAATAAGTGCCCGTTCCCTTAAAAAAAAAATATTGGCAGAACCCAGCTATTCACATGAAAAGCTGTTATCTAATCCGTGAAGTGTTCAATAAAAAAAATAAAAACCTAAAACACATTTTGGCAGCCAAAAGTCTAAAATCCAGATTATGGAGAGGAAGATGTGAAGATGTAAACAAAACAGAATGTTTGAAAAAGTCAAGAGGAACTTTGGAAACTGAAAAAATCCATATCTGATAAGCATAGTATCTTTGTCTTTTTTATTGATAGGAAGTTTTGGTTATATTAGGGACAAGAATTAAGGGCACTAGACATATCTTGCCTCCTTTTCTTTTCTTGATTGACTTGTTTGTCTGAAGCATTAGACATATCTTGTGCTAAATATTTTTCTCTTCAGTTACTAGGAGAACCAGGAATTGGAGGTTCTTCCACGCCATCAATGGTAGGTGCTGTAAAAAAATGGCAAAAGTCAGACCCTCATAAATCTCAGGACATATGGAGAAGGTTGTCGGAGGCAAATTCAGCACTTGAAACGCAACTGAATTTGTTAAGCAAATTAGCAAAGGAACAGTGGGATGCATATAAATGTGTAATTAACAGCTGCAGCATGCTCAGACCTGACAAGGTATTTCTTGAACCCAATTATGACATTGGAGTAAGTTAAAATTCAAAATATAATTTCTTGTTCAACTTATTGATTGACATTTCACTCTGCTTTTTCTTACCCTAGCTTATTTATAGGCAGTGGTCATACTCAATATAGGGTAATAGAATAAAAATCTTGATTTGAATCGAGAAGGAAAATTTGTGCTTTAGAGGTCCTCTTGGTTTCCTTCACACGTGATATCAACTTGATATCTAAGAATTGTAAACCTCATGGCTCAAAGTAAACATAAATCTGGTGATATCTTTTATTAATTTCAGAATTTCTGTCTCCGCCTATAGATCAGGTTTCATTGATTCTTGGCTTTTGCTTCTTCTTTTTTTTCACTGCTGATGTTTTATTGCAAATCAGTGGATTGAACAAGCTTCCGAACCTAGCAAAGAAGCAATTATTAAGGCACTGCTAGGAGCAAAAGATGCTATGCTTGGAATTAGATATCATATGCGCACAATGGGTGAGGCCGCAGGTGTTCCAGTAAGTTTATTTTACTGAATGAATGCTCATCCTTATTGTTCTCAGTTAGTATGATGCCAATTTTCCTTATAAAAATGTATATCCAGATTGAATAAGTCAATAGTCTCATAAGTTGTAAAATATACAGATTGAACCAGAATCACAGACAAGACTTCTAGATGCTACTATGAACTTGGAAGGAGTTTTGTTGGCTGGTGTTCCAGGAGCAGGAGGATTTGATGCAGTCTTTGCTGTTACGTTGGGAAGTTCAAGTACGAACGTGACAAAAGTTTGGAGTTCACTCAATGTTCTTGCGTTGCTTGTTACAGAAGATCCTTGTGGTGTTTCTTTAGAAAATGCTGACCCACTAACCAATGAAATCACATCAGCAGTGTCTGCAATTCATATTCAATAAGCTTATTATTATGAATTAAATATTGCAAATGACCACATATATTTACTAGGGTATGTGTGTTGTAGACTAGGTGAATTAGTTTCTTTTGCATCTGAAGAGAAAGATGAATGGATAATAAGCTTGATTTCTGTCATAGTATCTTTGAAAAATGTACAATAATAAAGGAACTCTGCTGTCTGAAAATTGTCTAAATGCCTCTGCTCTGCCTGGCAAGTTCTCTGCTGCTGATTGCTGAATGTTCCAATTTGTAGTGTAAGATCATTGAATGTTCTGATGTTCCAAGTTCCAACCATTTGTATTACTTGTAAAAGAATTGTGTTGAATAGATCTGTCGAAACCATGATCTGACTTTATCTTCTTCCTGCTCTTCTGTTTGACCTTCCTGGATGTTGTGTAATTGCAACATCATTAACAAACAATATGCTCATATCATGTGAACTGGTTGATGTGTGGAGAATACAACATTGGGGCAGCGAAACAACCTGTGACGAATCTTAATACTCCTTGAATGTGAAAATAATGAGATTCACCAATAATCTCTACAAGAGCAAGTTCCATCTTTAAAATGGTGGAACCTATGACGGTCTCTTACAGTAATTTCTCGCTCATAGATCATCGAAATGAATTTAGTGTAGGTATGACAGTCACTGCACATCCTAAGATTTCTTGAAATTCTTACAAGAGCTCCTTCAGATGTATGTATTAATGCAAAAGCAATTGCTAGCTTCTGACTATGATATTTCAGTCTCTGCCTCTTTTCCTCTTCATCTACATCAAGCAACACTTGTGATGTGTCTGGTATATAGCCTTCGAACTTCAATTGCCATTCCATTTGGTGAATCATGTCATAGATGCTATCACAGTGGGGTTGAGACTTGTCCTGTGAGACAAACTTGTAGACCCATCTCTTCACTTCAACCAAGCTAAACCCAGGTGTTTGAATCAAACCTTTTTCAGCCATTGCTCTTCTGATCCTGGCCATGTCATCCCACCTTTGAGCTCGTGCATACATATTTGATAGCACCAAATAGTCACTGGGATTGCTAGAGTTCATCTGTAAGAGATTTTCAGCTGCGATCTCCCCTAGCTCTATGTTTAGGTGAACTTTACAAGCACTAAGAAGGCTCCTCCATACCACATGATTCGGTTTTATCGGCATGCTCTTTATGAGGTCGTAGGCTTCCCTGAGCATCCCCCCTCGCCCCAAGAGATCCACCATGCAGCTATAGTGTTGAACTGTTGGTTCAATCCCATGCTCAGATTGCATCAGATTGAAATACTTTAGACCCTCATTAACAAGACCAGCATGACTGCAAGCACTTAATACACCCACATAGACAACATCATCTGGTGCCAAACCTTGTTCCAGCATTTCACAGAGAAGTCTAAGAGCTTCCCTGCCATGGCCATGAAAAGCAAGACCAGATATCATCACCGCATAAGCGAACCGATTCTTGTTGGCCATGTTTTGGAACAGACATAGCCCTTTCTCTAGCCACCCACACTTGACATACATGTCAACTAATGAAGTTTCCACAATAACATTAAGTTCACTAATGTTCCTCAGAAGAGTCCCATGTATGGACCTTCCAAGATCAAGAGCACCCATATGAGTACAAGCAGAGAGGGCACTCACTAATGTGCTTTCTTCAGCCCTCCAGCATCCCTCACTGCTCATGTTCCCAAAGAGGCTTAAGCATTCCTCCCACATTTCTGAACTAGCATGAGCTCCAATTATAGCACTCCATGAAGCTATACTTTTCTCACCCATTTTCTCAAACACATCGCGAGCATGTTGAATTTCCCCACACTTCCCATACATGCTGATCAAGCTGTTCTGCACAAATACATCACCTTCAAGACCCACCTTAAGAACATGTCCATGAATTTGCTTACCTTCTTCCAGAGCTCCCAGAAGAGAACATGCTTTGAGAAGTGGTGGGTGAGTGAAATTATCAGGTTCAACATCTCTTTCAAGCATCTCTATATAAAGAAGCAAAGCCTCTTCCAGATGTATATCACGGACATAACCTCTGATCATTGTGTTGAATTCAAAACTACCAGGTTCCTCAATTTGACGGAAGATTGAGCAAGCATACTCCATACTGCCCCAATTTGTTAGAGCACATGTAGCTACAAGATTGCTGGCGCAGAAAGAATCCCAGAAGAAGCCCAATTTTAGGATTTGGGCATGAACTTGCTTAAATTCTTCCATATTCTTGCATTTCTTCAGCAGAGACAAGCATCCCTGCTCGTTGAACCTGAAGTTCAATTCTGTGTTCTGAGGTGGATTCTTGGGTGGTGATAAGAGGTGGGTTTGAGAAAGGACAGATGTCCCAGTCATCCTTTCATCCACACCATGATAAACCAGAAAGCGCAGTTAAAACTAGAATACAAGGAACCCATTATTTATTCCGGCAAGTTTAAATGACCCATCATTCCAATGGCAGTCAGAATCAACTTAAAATTGAAGATAAACAGATTAAAAAAAAAAGGAGATTGTTTGATTCATAGTGATCAAGGGCAGAGTATTTTACAAGTGTGAAGCAGCGAGTGAACTGATCCCACTTCATGGAAGACAATTGGAAGAAGTGTAGGAGGCATAGGATGGTGTGTGTGATTCTGAGGGTTGAAGCAAAGAAGCCTGAATTGGGTTGGTTTGAGAGGATTTGAATGTGATCCATGAGATTTTCAAGAGCAATTTTAGCCAGAAAAACTGAGGCAAGGGATTTCTGGATAGGATAATGTTTGGGAAAGGATTGGTCCCACCAGATTCTGATTGCAAGTTAGAACACCACTCATGGGTCGCCATGTGGGAAATGAGGCCATTACATGAAAGAGTGACTTTCTAGACCACAAATTCACGGGGGAAAATAATCAAAGCGATGTAAATTAGGCGAAAAAAAAAGTACATTCATATATCCTGAGTTGAAATTTATTTTTTTATTTATTTTTGATAAGCTGAGTTGAAATTTATTGAATAAAAAGATATATGAACTTTTTTTTATTGATAAAAGATATATGGACTTAAAAACTCTTTTTATTTAATCTAATAAAGAACATACACTCTTCTTTTCTCTTGAGAAAAAATAAATATAATTTTATTTATTTTGATCAAAATAAATAATGTCTAAATTTGAGAAAAAGAATCACCAACAAATGGGTTGTCACTCACAAAACAACATTGGTAATGTTTGTTTATTAGAATATCGAAGAAAATGGGAATGAGAATGAGAATGTTAGAGTGGATGAGAATGTAATGTGAATGGAATAAAAATGGGTAAAATGACCATTTTATTTTTATATTAAAAGTGGGTAAAAAAGTAGGAACAAAAACATAATTTCATTGTATTACAAAAAGTAATATTTGTTTAGTATGCAGAATGTTAGAGAGAATGTTGGATTACCTCTAACATTACATTGCAAATTCTTGCTAACAAACACCCATAAATTTAGATGGCATCGGTCATATTTTTTTAGCTTTTTTTAATTTATTTTCATGAACTTATGTTTAATTGAAATCTAAGAGCTTGTTTAGGTACGTGAATATTGGATATAATGAGAATACAAGAGGGAATGATAATAGCATTGTTTTGAAAATCGGACCGGAAAACCGGTAAACCGCCAGCCAGTCCGGTCCGGAATAACCAATGAACCGGTCAGATATAAAATCGGTCAAGAACCGGTGGTTTAGACGGTTCGACCGGTTGTTCTTTTTTTAAAAAAAAATTTGTGTTGTTTATGATTTAATATTTATTGAAAATTTGTTGTGACTTGTAGTTGTAAGGATTGTTCTATTTTAGTATTTATTGTTGGGTTTGTGATAAGATTTGAGACTTAAATATGTTGATCCTTGAACTTATTTGAAGAGTTTAATATGATATTGTGGTAATTTGCAACTTGTTCTATTTCTTATCATGTTTAGATCGAGATGGAAACATATAATTATGAAATATATAATTTTTTTATAATATATTTTAGTATATTTAATTAAAAATATATATTTTAAATGCCACCGGTTCAACCACGGTTCGACCATTGAATCGTGAACCAGTGCCTCGACTGGTTCAATGACCGGTCCGGTTTTAAAAACATTGGATAATAGTGATGTAAAAGTGATGTGATATAAATAGAATAAAAGTAAATAAAATGATCATTTTACAATGAAATAAAAATAGGTAAAAAAATAGAGACTAGAACATAATTTCATCACATTGTAAAAAATAAAGTATGTTATTTAGTAAGAAAAATGTTAAAGAGAATGTTAGATTACAAGATGAATTATGTTAATTTTCGCAAGCTACCATACGTGCCTGTCCTAATAGTTTAAATAATCTCTTATCATTTAGGGTACGTTTAGTAACACTTATAAATAGTACATTACATGTATTCTCACGATTTTCAAAAAATTTTATATCATATTTTTTTCGTATCAAACACACTTTTTATTATACTTTTTTCTCTCCTAATTCTCTTCCCTTACTTTTTTTACAATACTTTCCTTTAATCTCGTACATTTATAAAAATTGTATTATTTTTCAATGTAAGCATATATTGCATAAAAAAATTCAAATTTAAAATTAGCGACCGGAGAAAACGAATGCTTGGCACCTACACAATGTACTTCGTTAAGTGGGTAAATATGGATGTATCTTTTTTTTTTTTTTGAAAAAACTTCCAGATACATAATTTATAATCAGTAACGCATAAAAACAGCCCGTTTCCAAGTTGTTCACCATATGTCTATGCTACAACCACAGAACCAACAATTCCTAAGAGAAGTACAAGAGGCTGCCCTTTCCAGACAAGTGTGATTTAAAAGCAGCAGGCAACACCAAACAAAGAACATAACTAGGCTCTACTGCACCTCTGCCTGCAAAACTTTTGCTGCCGCCTTAAGATGTGTTCCCTTTTACTTGAGAAATTGTTACAACGGACAGAAAACACTTCTTTGAAAATTTTCATGAACCAATTAGATCAGGTGTTTCCGCCTCGATGGATAACAATGCAGTTCTTACTTTACCCGTCCAACTGTCCAGTCGGTCCCGCAAGGATTTAATCTGTGATATTCCCAGAACTCTCGGCTGCACCCAGGAAACATGCACCGTGCCCTCAACTTGATCAATTATACCCTCAATCAGATGAACCTGCAAGTCCATTGTTCCAGTATCATTAACATTTGAATTGATGAGCTTCAAACAAGAAATGGACAAATAAAGGTGCTAAGTTGAAGAAAGCATGGACCAATTGAGAATTTTTTTGAAGCAAGTAATGCAGGAAAGAGAATGACGTTTGCCAATTGCTTTATGTGCTGAGTTATAAACATCGGCAAACAAGAGCAAGATTTTTCTCCAAATCAATAATAATTTCAAACAAATCATCAAGTCACCAGCTAAACACAAATTGAAGCTACACTAAAAATATTATAATAATTGTTTAAAGAAAAACCACATATAATACAGAAGTAAATAAAGGGTGAGCCCTTCGGATATGTTTAAGAAGGGAAACTAACATCAAAAGCTCTTCCGAACAAGTTTGAACTGCAGTACAATATCATTTTGAGCGACATCTACCACAAGATGGGAGAGATCATTTTCAGCATAAAACAAAACATGATCAAGTGTGCTGCTCTGCAACTCAAAAGTTATGGGATTTCAAGAAAAACAACAGAAAACATGCCTAAAAAAATAATTGACTGCAATCAAAGATTGAACCTCACCTTTCTAGAAAAGATCAAAGAAAATTTGACTTGTATGAAGCAGATGAATCAAGAACAGAAATAAGCATAATCATGAAAATATTTTTAAGTCAAGTTATTGGCACACAGAAGTTTAAGTTTTTTAATTCAGATGTAATTACTAACTGGGAAACAACTCCCTTTACAAGCATGAACAGACGGTTCAAATAAACCAAAACAAAAACAAACAAAAATGGTAGCACTTAAAATGCTTCATACACAAGTCCTAAACAATACTTACAGAAAGGCTCTTCATGAGAAGATGCTCTACATCCTCTATAGAAAGTTTTGTACGCTCTGCAATGACACTCAAAGGAATCGTTCGATCCTCAGAAGGCCGACTGCAAGTAACCACAATCAGTCCATTTCAGGAATAAAATAAACATACAATAAATCATATTCATCTCTACATTTGGCAAATACAGGTATCTACTTAATGCATATATACCTGAATATAATCTCCATCAAGCAGAGAATGTTGATCTTTTCCAACAACCTCTGCTCATTCTGAACCAGTGCTGGTTGGGCCCTTAAAGCAGTATTGTGTACCCGGCATAGTTCTTGATATCGAACTAAATCACCAGAATTGAATGCTTGGAGAATATAGTAAAGCCATTCCACTTTTGTCCCCAAAAGACTAGTAATCTATGAAAGACATATCAGATCAATCAATATAGTAACATAAATGGGATTAGAGTTAAAAAAAATCCCAAACATAATTCCAAAAAAATTGTTGAAAATACTTACTATAGGATGGGCGAGTAGCTCTCCAAAGTTGTAGATGTTATCTCCCAGCAGAGCAGAAAGGGACAAATCAAATGCCAAATCCTAACAAATGATAAACAGTGAAAAATTTGTTGAATGATATCATGGATAAAAAGAATATGAACTATGAATGAGCTAAGCTACAATGAACTCTCCAGCTTTTCTTAAAGACCAAGAAGATGCCAGTACACCCAACAAATTAATAAATCACAAGACTAATTAAGAGTAAAATTTATCAAAACACAGAATATAAACTTTTCTTTAAACTCCTCCAAATTTTACCTGAAGGAACAGGAACGTCATTATAATTTATCTATGAAATGAACAAAAAGTGAGTCTTAAAAAAATTATATTAAAATTGTTTATTATATTATATAATAGAGAAGAAAAGTTAGAAACAGTAAAGTCGTCATGATGTTAATAAACTATTTTCTCATCCTCTTTTTGCAACCAAAATTATTTTACAAGTCAGGAACAACCACAAGCAGATGTAAGTTCAAAAGAGTTTAAAAAAATGAGCCAGCTATTAAAACATTTGTGACAGCTCAAATGACATACCAGCTTGAACGACTCTGAGAGAGACTCCACTGATGTGTATGCCAGATAGAGAAGTGCACTTTTATAGAACTCAGCAAATTCCTGGCGGAATTTATGATACTGAGATGATATCCAGTAATAGCTAGCATAAACAGATGGATCAATATCTGTCATGCTGTCAAGTGTACTCTTTCCATCTTCCAGAAGTTTTTTGCATTCCTTTTGGTCACCTTGCTCAAGCTTAAATAATGCTATTTGCATCTTAATGTAAAGAATAGGTTCTTCTATTCTCTGCTCTTTAGTAGCTTGGAGCTTCTCGATGACTCCATCAAGATAACCAATGGCAGCCTCTTTCTCAGAATACTGCCGAGAAACTATCACAGCAAAATGGGCAAGCTTGAGAAGATTGATTTTAGTCTCAAAATCTGTGATGAAATTGTGATATAACTGTATCAAAGCGTCACCAGCCTGAAATTTAATAATAAGCATGACTTGTCAGAAAAATTAATTATAGATCATTACAAGAATGTGCTCCAACAAACTAAAAATTTTATCACATTTAACTAGTAAAAATACAAGTAAAAGAGCAGAAAAAACAATTGTGCAAAATAATGGATGAGACATCTGCCATGGCGCCATTATGATATTTTTGGTTTCCCAATTCCCACTATTTACTGCAGTATTCTATTGACAGCACTGGTTTGCAGCAAGGATCCGCTACAGCTCTACTCATAACAACCCATCTAGCAAAGCTGCAAAATACACCCTTACTAGAAGTGCATAATCAAGATCAAATTGTGTTACAATTAAAGCTTTCACGAGTTTCCTTATATAATGGATATAATCAGTCTTCTATTCCCATAAAAAGGCAGTCAGAAGAGCAAGGAGACAATCAAATTTATGATGATGACTTGATATTCCTAATAGTCGATAGCCAGCGTAAGACTTCGTTGAATCTTTATGAATATGTTCTTGATGTTCCTAAACTCTTATGTTGCTTTGACATGGGCTGCTGTTTCTTAAATGTAATATTACACTGTCATTAAAGGTTTCCTTATATAATGGATATAATCAGTCTTCTATTCCCATAAAAAGGCAGTCAGAAGAGCAAGGAGACACAATCAAATTTATGATGATGACTTGATATTCCTAATAGTCGATAGCCAGCGTAAGACTTCGTTGAATCTTTATGAATATGTTCTTGATGTTCCTAAACTCTTATGTTGCTTTGACATGGGCTGCTGTTTCTTACATGTAATATTACACTGTCATTAAAGGTTTCTGACTTATCAAACAAATACGAAACCAATTCCCATACCACAGACAACTGAGAGGGAAAATTTTTCACTGAAGTAATTTTATTCTACAGAATAGAACCACAAAAAACACAAAAATGGTGGTAAAATGATTGAGGTTCCATTCAGAGGAACTAATACTAAGAAATTTTTTTTTTTCTACAAAAAACCTAATTTTTCATAATCCTATAGCATGAGATTCAACATTCCAAGTAGGTTTATGATGCACCTCAATCCTAAGAATATGAGATCAGATGCAAGTTGAACCTCAAAGAAATACATTCTTAGTGAATATCCCAGCTTGGAAATGTTAGATTGATGCAAAGACTCAACTTTAATTCTTCTAACCATTCTAAAGTCCATTCTCAATTTCTCAGTAATAGCAATAACTTGAAACCGTGAATAAAAAAACCTTTTAGTTGGCTGATTGTTTTTGTTTGTTGTAGTTATACAATTGTTAGCTAGCAACTTGGGCACACTAACTTCTCAATAGAGAAACGTAAAGGGTGAAAGATAATTATAGCAACGACCCGGAATTCAAAAACCCTAATCCTCATAATCAAACCAAGAAAACGCGTATACTTGCGCGACAATTGCCACCGAGTATACAAACAAGTAACAACCACAAGATACCTGGAAAACAGCAAGAGCCACGAACTGCTCGAGCTTGAGAGTGAGCTGGTGCCAGAGCTTCTTCTGGTACAGATCTGCAAGCGAATTGTACCAATCAGAGAGCTCCGGGTGAGCGTTGCGCAGCGATTCCAAGTATTGCAGAGCAGCCATGGCGATTCAACGAGAAGGAGAACAACTCTGAACGGAGGTCTTAGGTTTCAATTTATACGAATTTATGAGAAAATGGTGAAAAACCTTGCTACCTGCTTCTTTCAAATTTTCTTGAACTCAAAGAAAAGAATACTATTTCAGACGATATGAAGATTTTGACAGCTTTGTATGTAATCGGATTCGAGCCCCCATGAATTGGACTCCATCTATATCTTCTCTCCTTTCGCCTTTGGGCTTTAACTAGGCCTAGGATAGTGTGATGGCCCAATATCAAGAGTAAGCTCAACGAAAAAAAATTAGGAAAACCTTAATTTTTTGAGGCAAAGTACTTTTTAATCTCTAAATAGTTCTAACAAAAAAGAAAGTCTTTAAATAGTTGGTCAAACTGTTGTTTAGTTCCAAAATTTTAAAAAAAATACTATTTCGTCCTCAAATTTACAACTCTGTCAACTATTTCAGTGACATGATCGTTAATTGCTAACGTGGTCAAACTCTTTTCCTCGCTCCTCCTCCTGCGTTCGAAAACTGAGTCAATAACCCCTTGTCCAGAGAACTAAATAGTTGACAGTTGCAAATTCGAAGACTAAATAGTATTTTTTTTAATTTAAGAACTAAATAATAGCTTGATCAATAATTTAAAAACTAAAAACTAACTTGCCTCTAATTTTATTTTCAAAAAGTGGCTTTTTTAAATAGAAAAATAAAAAATTGTTTGAAGGCTAAATCAGTTTATAGCTTGTACATAAATACAAGAAAATAATTTAACATTCCAATTATCCACTAATTTTATATTAGTCCTTATCAAAAGTTAGAAATCACTCTTTTATCTTTATAACTTATTTTAAATTGATCCTTTAATATAACACCGTTAACTTAAACTGTTAAAGGTTGACTTGTCATGATTGAAACTTATTGGAAATTATATTTTTACCCCATTTTCAACCTAAAAAACTCTTTTTTTTTCTTCTTTTTTTTTGGTTTCCTTAGTCCCTACACTCTCTCATTTTTTTCCCCCCAATTTTCTCCTCCTCCTCCTCCTCCTTCTTGAGGATCATTGAACACAAAAAGTTAAACATCGATTCAGAAGTAAAAAACCAATATGATACATATAAATACAAATTATCATCCCATTAAGAAAATAATAATATCAAATTACTTTTGTTTTCTTCTTTCCTTATGAAAGAATGAATCGAATTTCACCTATCCTATTCCCTACAAAAAATAAACCGAAAGTCATCTGGCATTCAATCTTCATCAGAGTTGTCAAACGTGATTTTTTGCGACTTGGGAGCATCGGCAGAAATCTCCTTGAAGTGAGCCCCATAAAGCTTGGACTCCTATAATACACCACAAAATGATATATTTACATTCAAGCCAACAACCCAATGTGACAGGCAAAAAATGGAGAAGAGTACACACCTTTTTCTTTACATGCGTGCCAAATTTCAATAGTGCATCTGGCACAACTTGCCCTGCTTCTCTTAAAACATTTACTAGCTCCCCAGCAAGTCCCTAAAATATTACCATTCATAACAAAACAATATATATCAAATTTAATTGAAAGGAAGAAAATACCAATGTTAGAAACAAGAAGGTGAATAAGTAGGGACAAATATCTAGAAGGAATTCAAATATTACCTTGTTCTGTTGTGTGAAGAATGTATGGGAAACACCTTTCTTCCCAGCTCGTCCTGTTCGCCCAATTCTATGAACATAATCTTCTGTAGTTAGAGGAAAACTATAGTTGATTACTACTTCAACGTCTGGAATATCCAATCCCCGGGCAGCGACATCAGTTGCAATCTGCTCATTGAATTATGACATCAAATAAATGCCTAAATAAAGCAATACATAAGGTGGAAGACATAATTCTGATTAATGGACATATGGAGCAAGTTCCTTTAGAAATGTGGATTTCATACTTGATCCGCTACAGACAGTGGAGACAAATTTAAAGTACAGTACTACAGTCAAATTCTGAAGTTTATCTAGCTAACCTGGATTGACTTAGGGCATGTTTGGATTAAGAAAAATGGAGAGAAGGGAAAGGAAAGGAAAATTAAATTCTGGTTTTTGATCTTTTAATTTAGACATACATCTAACATTTTTTTCCCCCTTTTAAAATGTTTAGATTCAAATATAAATGAAAAAATTCAAATTTTAATTATCGACCCGACCCTTCCCTTCCACTCTCCACAATCCAAACATACTCTTAGGATTTAGGCCAAGGGTTGATGGCTTAGAGTTCACTCAGAAGTCATATCCTTTAAATTAGGGTTTAAATTGTTAGAATTACTATGCAATGACTAGGATATGACTGTGTATTTATGCCTCTCAGTGATCAATTTCTCTACTAGAGTCTTCAGAGTTATCTCTACTCTTAATGTATGCTGCAAGAGAAAGCAATTCTAGTTTGTCCAGTATAATATATATATATTTCTTTTACTACATTCCAACAAGTAACAATTAAAACATTAACAAAACCTACACATGGACTCTAATCACAACATCCACTAGAGCTTTAAAAGCAAGAAAAACAAGTTGGATGAAAACTGACTTGTGTAGAGACAGCAAGCACAAAAAACATGCAGAAGATAATGAGATGATAAGAAAAAAAGTCTACACTTCAGATCAATTTAGAAAATCTACAAGAACTAATGTTGGGATTCATAATACTAGGTCTGATCATAAATCCCATTTAACTTTTGCGGCACTGAACAGATAAAGTTAAGAATAATGATAAAGATATCAGCATACCATCAAAGGACAGCTTCCGTTCTTAAATAATGCTAGTGCCTTAGTACGTTCATATTGTGCCTTGTCCCCATGTATTGAGACAGCCTTCCAACCCCTAGGATGGCATTTAATAAATCATGAGTAACTTCTGTAGTTTCCATCTGCAACAGCTTACCTCCAATGCCAGAAGTTTTAACCTAGCCAAAATTATATTGGGGGGAAAGAGATAAGGCAGTGATAATAGAAATTTACCCTTCATTGAGCATCTTTTCAACTCGTGAGGCTTCCAATTTGTATAAAACAAAAACCAGTACTCGATTCCTGATAAAAGATACAAGTTGTCAGAAACAAAAGGCAGAACAAAACATATAGAAAAAAAAAATGTATCAAAAACTGATCATATCATTTTTTATGTTACAGAAACACAATTCAGCAGAACTCTTAGAAAATCAAATGGACAACCCAACAGAAGACTCTCCTCTCTCCTTTATTCTTCCCTTATTTATTTGATAGAGATTCATACCACCGCCAAAAATAAACACACACAAGTGGCTTCTGACTGAACCAATGACCTCTTTCTCCTGACCATCAATTTAGGAGAATATGATCTAGGCCAGCCAAAAACACCATTCCCATTCAGTGTCAACAGCAGCACTTGATGACTTCATCTGATGGTCGAGTTAATTACATTGTTTGGAGATCTTTCACCAACCCCATCCTCTTCCAAAGTTCACCACTCTATCACGTTAACATACTACAATGCATTGTTTATTTGTTGCTTTCTGGTTGTGATCCATAGGATTTCAATTATTCATATTTGTATCCATATACATTGGCTGCAATGAATTTTGAGCAAGCAGAAATACTGTCATTCCATGCACACTCAGCTTATAACAGTCCATATAAACTTCAATTTGGTACAATTTATTGGCATTCTAAATCCAAAATTCTTCAGTAGTTGAGAGATCCCTCATTTCAACTCTTAATCAGTTCAAAGCTAATTTGCTTGACTCTGAATCTTATTAATTCAGATAAAGTGAAAGTAACATAACGAGGCAGTTTTTCATTTTAAAAAATATTGAGTTAAAGCGATTACTTTTGAGATTTGTGGTACTTTTCTAGCAGAGCAACCAGGCGCTTATCTCGTGCACGATCATCTAAGACCTATTTATGTAAAAAAGAAATATATATTAAGAATCAAACAAATACTAGAGCGCACACACATAGGAAATATAAGTTATGGAGATTAAATAAATTTCCACCTCAACTATCTGCATCACATCATGATTGGCAGCTAAATCCTCTGATCCGACAACAACCTGTCAAAAGTTGTTCACTATCTCATCCTTCAACAATTTATATAAAAAAAGAAAATTCAAATGCCACTGAGAATGAAGATACATACTTTGACAGGATTAGGGTCCATAAATTCTTGAGCTAAATTGTGGACTGGTAGAGGCCATGTAGCACTGAACATAACCATTTGACGAACTGCATAAAATTATAATCATGTCTTCAATGAAACTAAAATACTATGAGAAAACCGAAAAAAATAAATAAAATCATGCAAAAATTCATTGGAGGATCAGAACAAAAGAATTCAGAGAAATTTCATCAGAAGAAAAGTTGGATGATCATTTAAAACCAAAAAGAAAAAATAGTAAATTTACAAATTTAATTTTTCTTTTTAAAAAAAACTCCAAATTTTTTCTACATTTCTCCAATCTTAATTTTAACACTAGTGCATGATGCTGTTCTAGTTCAGTAATGTCTAATATGATACCAATAGGATACAAAACTAACACGCTAAAAGTCAAACACACAAGAGCAGCTACATAAGAAGAAAAAGCATCAAGAACCCGAAGTTGTATTGTAATTTGAAATGACATCCCAACTAATAGGAACCCTTGAAGAATGAATATCTTGCATCCCATGCTATTAAAATATAAAATATAAAATCTACTACATCATAATATTATTTCCATTCTCAGCATCCATAGAAATAGTCTCTGGAAGTTTCAAGACAAAATCAGTGCACAATACATTAAAAAAATCAGTTTTGATAAGCAAGTATCAGCCACCAAAAGACAGACAAAAAATAATATGTTACACAGGGATTTATCATTAGAATGCAGGCAAAGCAAAAACAGGAAACAGTGACATGTTACAAACAGAATAATAATTTGCATTGAAGGAACACAAGAAAATTTGAAAATGAAGGTATAAACAAGAGATACAACACTAGTATAAAAGAGGAGCTAAAAAAAGAAATTGGAACGAATAACTCATGGGTGGAAAAGAAGCAGCGCTTAATAAAATATCTCATACCGGAACATGTCTGACCCAGTATAGAGCGAACTGCTTGCTCAAATCCCATGTCAAGCATCCGATCCGCTTCATCAAGGACCTACGAAAAGTAAATTATATTTTCAAGAGGCTAAATACATATAACACGTTTTCAGAGCATGTAGTTCATCTCATTATAAAAACAAGACACAGATACACATGGCAATTGAAGAAGATATAGAACCTTTTAAACAAAGAAAAGAAGGAACCACAATAGTAGCCACACCTGACTTCCACCAATTAACAAGGATAGTAAAGGTCATACTCAGAATCCCCATCTTCCCGGCAACATCAGCCCCTCCAAAGAGGGAAGAGAGAGAGAGAAGGGGGTGGGGGTGACAGGGTGGGTGTAAAACAGATACACATGTGATTTACCCAAAACTGGACTCATAATCCAAACTTCAACTTCACAATTCAAAATACAATGTTATGTCCACCAAGCTAATGATTTTTATTTTGGATAAATAAAATATGTTGATGATAAGAGAGAAAATACAAAAAGAATATAAAAACAGAGGACCAGAGATCATCTACCAAGGAAACAAAAAACCAGAGAAAAGCTAGCTTCACAAGGCCTTCCAATCCCTTTATATCCATAAGGGAAACTCCTCAAAAGAAATTAAGAAACCATAAGAAGAAACTCTAAAGGACAGAAAATTAATCCTCTCCTGAATAAGACGAGACAGGAGGAACTTATTATTAAAAACTCTAGGCTATTTTGGTCAAAAAGGATAAATTTTTGTTTTAATGCTTATTGATTTTTTCTCAGCTTTTGCATGGGCTTCTCCAAGAAGGCAGAAAATCTGGTATATAAAAAAAAGCTCAATTTTGGCTTTTTGTACTTCTTTTTTTATAGAAAAAGAAGTATTATTAAGAGAGAAAGAAAGTACAAAAGGGGAGGACAAGAAGTCCTCGAATCAACATGGCAAGAAAACAAAACTTAGCTCAGTAGAGCATTCCAATCCCTTTGTAAATCGTAATAGAAACCCCTCTAAACATTCCATTCGCTAAGACCCATAGTGACGACAAGAAGGTGATTCTATCCCATAAAAGATGAGGAGAGAAGCCAATCCAAACACACTTCTATCTTTAGTCAGAACTCAGAAGTACTTTTTCAACCAAAAAAAATTTGAAAAAAGAAAATTAAACCACTCTCAGTACCACTGTCCAAACAAAAGCCTTACCTTAGATGGTGCTCTTAAGTATTTGAATTTTACGTATGAGGCCACTAATTTTATCTTACAAAAGAATGCCCGATAACACTAATGAAATAGTTAAATCAGATGGTCCAAACCAACCCCCAATCAGTGTTTATCCAAAGCCACTGAAATTTCACATGAGATGTATATAACAAGTAAAATCCAAAATCCAGTATGTTCCAACGTGGCATTTAGCAAGCAAGAGACAGAATAGAATAATAACTTTTATAATGAAAGAAATCTTTAAAAAAAGAGAGAGAGAGAGAACTGAAAACCAACATTTTAAGAAGGTTTACTGCTTACCACAAATGAAACTTCTTTCAGGCTACAAACACCCATTTCAATCAGATCCTTTATACGGCCAGGGGTTCCAATGACAATGTCCTGTAAGGAGTTTTAATAAAGAATAAAATTTAAAGGGAGGAAGAAGCTTTGGTAAACAGATTTTAACAACATAGGTGTAATGTCAAGATCAATTCGGTAAACTTTTGTCTTCATCTTGTCAAGATCAACCAGAATTACTCTAAAAAATAATTAATTTATTGGGTCAAAAAATCTTTTTGGATTTATAATTTTTTAAATCCCTGTAAGGAACAAATAACTGAAAATCATGTTTGTGTTATACCATACGAGGCATCTTCCACAGATGGACAATTAATTAAGATCAAAGTTATCTTCATTGAAAAAAAAATCTGGTGATATACTCTATAAGATATGAAAATATGGCAGTATTAATATTTAGATAACAGAAACAACCATGTGACTACAAGTAGTATCTGCATACAAACCATTTGAAGAAAAAGTAAGACCTTAACAACTTACAATGCCAGATTTTAAGGAAGATATTTGTGGCCCTTTGGAGGTTCCACCATACAAACAAATAGATTCCACACCACAAGACCTCCCAGCATCACACATAACATCTGAAATCTGTAAATTGAAGGAAACTGTTAGCTACATTTTTCTTTAGTGAATCCACTCTGGAGATATCAAAGATCCAAGGAAGTCGGAAATGTAAAATAATTCACCAAAATTTATTGAGAAAAATTTAGAGACAGTTGGGTAGCACAAGTCCATCAACCGCTAACACCTCTTAAACAAAGAAATACTAAGCCATAATGTAACAGCTAACAGAAGTTCATAACCGTTAACTCTTACAAATCTGAACTAACCTTTTTTATCATAAAATGAGTTGAAGCAAAATTACACAATCCGGTCATCGTTTTCAGCATAGTGCACAATCATTAAGGATTTCATGCACACAGGTTGATTTTTCTACCAAAGTCAACACTCAAAAGTATGCTTGGTAGGAGTGAAAATGGAGAAATGGAAAAAGGGGGAAAGAAAGCAAAAAAAGGAAAGTATATAAACACATACTGAGCCTTAAAACATTGTCAATCTCCACTCTAAAATCAAAACAAAATTTTTTTTAAAAAAAAAAGGCATTTTCATCATGCGCCTGACAAGTGCAAGTTCCCCGTGAAGAGATTAAAGAAGAGGGTCTAAAAATACCCTGGTAATTAAAAGATACATACTTGTTGAGCCAGCTCCCTCGTAGGAGAAAGCACAAGACATAGAGGATTCCGACCCTTTGACACTTTACTCTTGCGCTTGCTCATAACATGCATAATAGCCGGTATTCCAAAAGCCAATGTCTTCCCTAATATCACAAATCAAAGTTAGAAGCAAATTTAAGTTGTTGCAAGTAACACACCAAACTCCCAATACAGAAAACTAACTATGATATTACCTGACCCAGTTGCCGCAATGCCAATTAAATCACGACCGTCCAACAAGAAAGGCCACGCTCGGGACTGAATTGGAGAAGGCTTTTCAAAACTCTTGCAGCATTCCAAGACTTTCTCTGGAAGCCCTGATGCGGCAAAAGTTTTCGTGGGCACATATTTTTCATCTTTAATATTCTTCCCAGTAACCACCACATGCTCATCTCTCACCGACTCATCATCTACACCGTTCTCTGCGTCATTTCGTTCAACGGATTCGGTTTCCACTCCGTTCTCTTTCGACTTCTTATCCTTCTTATTCTTCTTCCTTTCCGGTTCAGAACTATCCCGAACCTCAACTTCCTCGATCTTTCTTTTAGGACTAGCTTCTTCGTTTCGCTTGTCTTTCTTCTTCTTTTTCTTCTTCTCTGTTTTGATTTCGGAGTAGTGGGGGGCTTCTTCGGCTACTGGCTCGCTGATTGTGGCGGTTTTGTCTTGCTTCTTACCCATGCTTGGTTCTGGAACTGCCGAACTGAGCTTAACCCCCACAATCTGCAAATCAGCGCGAACCTGTGGCAAAGTCCCGATAGTGAAAGCGGGGGGTTTTTGTACTACGTAGGAATTTAGGGTTTTAAGTTCTTTTTCATTTTTTTGGGGACAAAATGAATAAATTAAACCTATAATTATAGTTTAATCTCTATATTTATCATTGATTAATTTAATTCATATAACTGTAAATTATTTGTTTTATTTAAAAAAAACTGTAAATTATTTGTAAGGTAAGCCATCTTATTTGTAAGTTAAATCTTTCTTATTTTTCTAATGACGTATAATCCATTTTTCATTAACATAATAATTAGAAGAGTAAATTAACCATTTGATCACTAAAATAATCTTAATCAATTCTTAATCAGGTTTTTTATTTGAGTAATATAAATATAATCAATAGTAGTACTATATTAATGGAGGTTATCTAATTATTAATGATAAGTTAAATTTTATTAAATAATTATAAAATAAAATACATCGTATCAACAAATTAAACACTATTAAAATGCTTGCATTCTTTATGTGCATTTTGTAAATTTAATGTATCTTATTTTATAAATTATATATTGTCAAATACATTGTTCATATTTTTTTAGTATAATATATCTCTATTCAATTAAACACTTAAAAAACTTTTGTTAACCAACGAAGTTGGTTTAGCGAAAGAGACTAGTATCTCACAACTTATATGATAGTTTATTCTCATGGAAAGTTACTTCATTTATTTTTTCTTCATCGAGACTTTCTTCCATTCACAGGAGAGTTCACTAATGATGGGTTAGTCCAAGTAGTAAGCATTTTAGTATCACTTATAGCTTTGTTGGGAGTTTTGGAGCCAGTGAGTTGGAGTACTTAGTAATTGAATGGTGTGGGGTGGGTTAGACAAATCATTCTATTGATTGAAAGTTAAAAAAAAAATAAAGAAGGTGATGGTGGTTAAAATTTCAATATTGCCCTTGTAATGAATACAAAATAAGGTTAAAAATAGAATTAAAGAATATATTATAGAGTAAAATATCAAGTTGGTTGTTTTTAGATGCCATTTTTTTCAATTTGGTCCTTATTAGATGTACCTTCTCAATTTAATCCTTTTTAGATCAATTTGTTATCAATTTAATCCGTACCGTTAAAATCATTAATTAAGTATGCTTAGGTGAATATTTTAGGTTAACTTTGTAATTTTTAAACATTAATAGAGTTTTTTAATTTAGATTAAGTTTGTAATTATCACAAAATAAAATTAAAATTTACTCTTGCCCTAATTTTAAACCAACTTCCAAGGTCTCTTCCACTCTTCTCTCTACCAAAGCGTCGTCTCCTCAAATATCCCAACAGTAACATGTCCTCTTGGCACCCAAATCCCTACAATATAATTTCATATTTACACTTGCAGTTTGCAGCAGGAGATGGCACATCATCATCACCTTATCAACATTCAACAACATTAAAACAAGGCTCATTTGTGGCGTTCTTTCTTCCTCCGACGCAAATCACGCTGCAAAACAGAGCATCATATTCCAATTCCAACTCGTTAGATTCTAATCTAATCACAAGAACCACTCTCAAATCTCCATCATACACACACTCCATTTTCGATGCTCCAAAAATTAAGGTTTTGGACAATGGTATCAACATTGCCTCCTATACCTATGCTTCCATCTCCTTTCGCGATGAATACTCAAAATTGTAGTAATAATGCCAGCTTCTACTCCTCCTTTCAAGTTTTGAATCCGAGGAAACAGATGGTCTTGGGCGTTCTGTGTGGTGCAAGGCGGCGAGCTAGGTATGGAGAAGATGATGAAGAAGACGAAGATGGAGATAATGAGGAAATTGATATTTTATTTTGTGAAAGTTATAAAATTAGTCTAAATAATCACCATAAAAACACTTTAAAAATTACAAAGTTGACCTAAAATGTCTACTAATAACGATAAGGACTAAATTGATAATAAAATTATCTAAAAAAACTAAACTGAGAAATGTGTCATCTAAAAAGGACCAACTTAATATTTTACTCATACATTATATGCAAACCATCTCAAACCCTCCGATCTCGAGGGATTTGGAATTTGGGATGTTGAGTGGTACTATTTCACATTATTTGCTCATTAAACTCTCAAGCAAGTGTTAAGAGTTCTAAACCACCTTATTCTATACCATTCTCAAACCATCCTCTTAACCAAACCCTTAAACAATATTCCAAAATTGAGACCTTACAAATACAGAAAAGACTTTTTTTTTACCATAACTCAATGTGCAATACAGTTAAATCTAAATTATTCCAAACAAAATGTCAGATATTAGAGGAACAAATAACAAGGGAACTCATTCCATTAAAAAAGAAGTCAGATAATGTGATATCTTCGTAGGGAACTAGCATTTCGGAACAAAATGCCCCCTCATAAAGACAAAACTAGCCCAAAAATACTCCATATTCCACAAAAGGTTTTGATGGGGGATATTTTGTCTTAATACCTCTTATTTTTAGTATTTTTTTACCAATAAGAAATTGCAATGAATTATTTATGCTTTCTTTTACAAGGCTAATTAAACGTGATTATAACACTTTTCATGACACTTCATTTAAATTTTTATTTTCATTCCTTTAAATTTGTTTTTTACAACCAAACGGCCTTAAATCTCATTTTATGTTTGTTTCTCATAGGTACAAGGATAAGGGAGGCAATCCTTCCCAATGTACTATTAAGCAACATAAGTGGATACAACTTTCAATTTGAATTATGATTCTAAACGATTAGTTCATTTTATAAGGACTAAATTCATGTGTAATTCTTTATATATTTGTTATTAAATTCTTTATATGAGATTAAGGATGGTAATTGGCGAGTACCCAATCATTTGTTTCACTAGTCATGTCCAAATCCATCCATTATATCTAATACCTGAACCATAACTAAATTTGTAAAAAAAAAAATGTAATTTTTAATATTCGTATTCAAAACAATCCGATTTATGAATAGGTATAGAGTACTCGAAACAAATATCGGCATTCGTCCAAAATTTAATTTCCCAACACTGCCTCGACTAATTCGTACTCGACCTGCATCGCGCACTTAACTATAATGTGAGAATCTCTCAACAAAAATAATTGAATTTGCAATGTCTCAAAAATATAAACCATTTTAAAATAAGTAAAAAGGGAATCTCTCAACAAAAATAACTGAATTCGCAATGTCTCGAAAATATAATAAGCCATTTTAAAATAAGTAAAAAGGGCTATTTCACCACACATGCTCTTCCATTGGCCTAAATTAACCGAATCTATTAAGAAAGATTAGATGTAATCTCAGGGAAAATCTATTCTCATTCCTAGTAAGTAGTCCAAGCTACAGCTGCCACTTACACGGGATAGATACCAACACCGATACAACAACATTAATTTTTTTGTTTTTTGCGCGGAAAAAAGTTTAGTTATTTAATTGGCGCCGTTTGAAATTTTTGAGGTTTCCACACTCAAAAGCAAGTCCCAGAAAGTAACGCAGCATCCGCAAGGGGACGTGAAGTGCGTAAATTTCAAGAAAGTGGAAGGGCAAGTTCTAAAATTTAATTTCGATTTCTCTTTCTAAAACGGTATCCCGCGTTGCAAACAAGCGAGGTAGAACAAAAGCGAAGCTTGAAAGTGCCACACACCATACTCTCTCACACACTTCACACCTCACACCCATTAAAATCTAATCGGGTCGGTGATTTTGGCATTCTCTTCGCAGATTTTCTCGGCAGAATCTAGGGACAACCATGAATCGCCACCACGATCCCAATCCTTTCGAAGAAGAAGTGGTTGAGGTTAATCCCTTTTCGGTAATCTTCCTCTCCCCTTATTTCTCAGTTTTTTACTCACGTACTTATTTTTAGTAATTCTCCTCAGATCCAATATTCTCTTCACTCTTAGAAGTGAGTGGCTAAGTGTGTTTTTGGTGGTTATAGTAAGTTTTAAGCTACAAACAACGGCGGTGATTTGTTTTTTTAATTATATAGGTTATTGGGTAATGGATATTTTGGTCTCGATCTGTAAAACGTAGTTACCACTTCAGGTTCACAGCATCGCTTGCCTTGGGTTGAATAATTTTTTGTTTTTTGGGATTTGCTTGAGAAAGAGTGCGCGCAGGTTTTGGGGCAATTCATGGAGGTATGATTTCAGTAATGGATTTTTGCTGAGCAGTGGATGGACAGATGGTGGTGTTTCTGCTTCAGTTCATTAATCATTATTGATTATATGAAGAGAGGGACGTAACGTTCCAGGCAATATTTTTGGACTGCTAATAGGCTGAGGAAAGGGTACTAAAATTTTCCAGGGTATGCTGGATACTGGAAAGTGAAGGGAGTTTTATGGAAACTTACCTTTGTAACCCATTTCCATCTAAGTCTCAACTTTAATGCTTAAATATGGAAATTTATAAACAAGCATATAAAATCTTCCCTTGTGAAACTTACCTTCAAAATGAATGTAACATAGGACTCAATGAGAATTTAAGACGATTTTGACAGTATCTTCACTCTTTCAATTAGCCTGCTTTATTTAAAGAATAAAGTAAGAAACAGGCTAGACCGGAGAGAGTGTGTAGATACTATTAGCACAGACGTTGAGACTCGACCTCAATAATGGATCACAGAAAATAGTGTCTGCTGCATATTGTAAAATTAAATTAACACTGAGAAAATGTATAGAAGACAGAATGATGTCATTCACATGGGTATTGTGGGTGATGAAATTTGTGCACAGTTTAGCTTAGTAGCTTGGTCATCAGATCTGCTGGCTTTTGAGAAACGTTGAGGAACAACTGATTTACATGACTATGATGTGATTGTTTGTTATGATTTTCATCTGATTTGCTCGTTGCTTTTTTCTTTTTGTTGAGATTTTAGTAAGGTTCTTTTCCAATGGTTAAAAAGGTTTGCTTTTGGTATTGAGCAGCCGCCCTATCTTTTGAAATTCTTGGTATTGAATGATTTATTTGGTTTTGTAGTCAATACTCACTGTATGGAGTTTATGTTTTATTTTATTGGGGAAATATTGCAGAATGGTGCTGCTGTTCCTGGATCAAAATCACTAAATCCACCATTGTCGTCTGAGCCCCTGGGATTTGGTCAAAGACACGATGCTACAGTTGATATTCCGTTAGATAACATGAATGTAATGATATGGCTAATTTAAATAATATTTTAAAATACTTTTTAGGATTTTTTCCTCTGGGAGGCTTAGTCTTTTTCCATATGGTGCATGCATAGGACACGAAGAAAAGGGAGCAAGAGCTAGCAGCTTGGGAATCAGATCTAAAAAGGAAAGAAAAGGCTAGTTTTACTTTCTAATCACTTTATTTTAGTTGGCTTGTTTTTGGTTTTTAAATGTATCATTCTTATTATTAATTTTGTTTCAACATTAACGGTATGCATTCTTTTTCTTAACTGCCAAACTTTGTAAGTTCTTGCTTATGTCCACTGTGTTTTTGTTGGTATCATTTCAATATGACCTTTTCATTATATTTCAAAATTTGTTTGCAGGAGATAAAAAGAAGAGAAGATGCTGTTTCTAAAGGTGACTGATGAGATTATGATGCACAGCCATTTCAATTAACTCTCCTCTTGTTGCTTCTCAAAACTGCACTGACTACTAAGTTAATAACTTAAAATTTTCTGTTTCTTCCAAAATATGCTTATCAGCTGGTGTTCCTGTTGATGATAAAAATTGGCCTCCATTTTTCCCAATCATTCACCATGATATTGCCAATGAGATACCAGTTCATGCTCAGAGGCTGCAATACCTGGCCTTTGCAAGTTGGTTAGGTATGGGCACTTAATTAAGTTGTCTTTTGTTTGTTTTCTTGTTTTGTTATGTATCCCTTAATTTTTCAACTTGATTGAAACATGACAGATTTTTCCTAGGGTAACTATGAATTTGTGTTGCAGCATTTATATAAATAGCACTACAATTCTTGTTCCTTTCCCTCTTCAATCTTTAACTAGTTCTCTTGTCACCTATGTATCATTATCATTTCTGATGTGCCTTTCTGTTTCTGATCAATTGTCCAAGATATTCTCCATTTTCCTTTAATCATTTGTGTCATTTTATCAGCGTAGAATGATACAATAACCTCCAATTTGAAACTTCCATCATCATTTTCTTTCCTTCTTTCTGATCCCTTTGTCTGATTATGCTCATTTTGATCCCACCTAGTAGGAAAAGACATTGTTTTGTTGTTGTTTGATTATACTCATTATATTTGAGTTCTTATTTTAACAATACTATTCCATTAGTCAATATTCTTTCTCATGTTTTTTAATTTACTATATAATAATATCTTTCAGGAATTGTTCTCTGCCTGGTTTTTAATGTAGTTGCTGTGACTGTCTGTTGGATTAGAGGCGGTGGTGAGCTTACTTTTTCAGCAACTCTTTTACATTTTTGGATATAACTGGATATCTGGTTTATGATATTCTTTGGATTCTTATGTGAGTGGCTTATAATGTCCAGGTGTTAAAATTTTTTTCCTTGCGGTGATTTATGCTATACTTGGAGTTCCCCTTTCATACGTGCTTTGGTACAGGCCCCTCTATCGTGCTGTGAGGTAAACTCTATTGTTGCCTTCTTTATCACACCTCTTTTCCCTTTAGGGAAGGATTAATGGATTTATTACCTGCTGATTTCATATGGTGGAATTTATGAATAAAAAGGGAAAAATTGAAATGCAAAATATCAGAAGGGCTTGAGCAGGAGTCTTTGTTTATTCAGCCATAGATGCATGTAAAGCAGTTGTTTGAACTTAGAGAACAAGAATACTGCATTTTGATTGTATGATTCCTTCTGATATGCAGGACAGATAGTGCATTAAAGTTTGGTTGGTTTTTCCTGATCTACTTGGTATGTGAATCTATTACTTAATATGGCATACTAGTAAGCAAGTGGTTTATTAATCCTTCTGTTAATGGCTTTGGCATAATGCAGCTTCATATTGCGTTTTGTGTCTTTGCTGCTATTGCACCTCCAGTTGTTTTCAATGGAAAGTCATTAACGTATTCTACTAAGTGGCAAATCATATTTCAGAGTTTTCTCAACTGAAGTTCCAAGTTGTTGATCTCTTTATCTGTTTGATATTGAAATTTAAAGTAAAATTCAATGATATTTGATAACGTTTGATAAGAATTTGCAAAAGTTGCTGTGATATTAGGTATATGTTAGAACCTTTTTTTTTTCCAATATTTAAAAGTCTAATGAACTATCAAGTTATTAAATAACATAAATTAGTTGAAGTTAAATTGACTTATTTAAGAAATGTAGGAATGAACCATTAAGGACTCACCAAGCTAGCAGCTATAGAATTTCCAAGATACATAATTGGAAGAAAATATTTTCATGATGAGAATTTGAAGAAATGTCTGAGATATGTGTGTATGGTATTAGTGAAAAGATTGCAGCAATATGTGTTATGGTGAGAAACTAGTGAAGATATGGCCCAAAAAGGAATACAAATTTTTTTTTAAAAAAAGATATATATATAGGCAATATAAACTTAACAATAATAGGTTTCAATTAAGAATATATATGAATTTCGTTAAAATAGGAAGGCTCTTTTCTGCATTTTAAATTTTCGATCCTGGACTGCTTCTCTAAAGCTATTTTGGCTTTAAAACGCTCCAAAAGAAGCCCCGTCAAAAAAATAAAAATAAAAACACATTTATACCTTTTTCTGTCAAGAAAATCACTGGAAGCAAAAGCTACAGTAATTCCAAACGGCCCCCCTGAAAAGATATAGATGCCATTTCGTGCTATTATCTTATGGTCACCCATTATGTAATGTTATTTATTATAGAAGTGTATATTTCTTTTCAGCTCAAGGTTGATGTAAAATTTTTAAAATTTCAGGGGAATTCTTGCAGCAATTGATGTCTTCTCAGACCATGTATTTGTTGGGGTAAGCAGTATTTTATATGCATATTTATCTTGTTGGTTAAGTATTTCCAATGCATCATTCAAATAATTACTTTTTAATATTATGAGCTATGAAAATCTATTTTTTGGGGCCCAAACTGATCTTATCTACATGTTTATTGTTCATTACACAACTTAAAGAGAAGCTATTTCTACATGATTCATTATTATTGAAAGTCATAATGAGACATATTAGGTGTATTTACTAAGGCAAAGATCTACCAAAAACAACTATTATTTTTGTATGGTTAAAATGGGAAAAGTCAAGAAAGCTGTTGGTCTTCCTAAGGTGATTATCCTCTTCTTCCCTTAGAATTGATCTGTTGTGGATGCAATCAATGTTGATTAATATTTTTGCAGATATTCTATTTGGTTGGGTTCGGCTTGTTTTGCTTGGAGACTCTTCTAAGTTTCTGGGTTCTTCAGGTGAGGAATGAAACATTACATTCCCCTTCTTATATTGTATTAAAACAGTAAACGTTTTAGATGTCTATATGTTTGCCTTCTAGGATACTAATATGTTTATGCATTTTTTACTCCCAACACTGATAATAATATTGTTTCGTTTTTTTTTGTTCTTTATGTATGCAGAAAGTTTATATGTATTTCAGGGGGAATAAGTGAGATTTCATTCAATTCAAGGTTTCCAGTCGGTTTTAGATGACTCACTTCCCAACTCCCAAGGTGGGTTTGTATATTCTATTCTTTCTTCTTGTTCTACAATCTCATCCTCTGTATCTGTAGTGATGTACTGGAGATGAGGGTGTTTACTGAACTCTAGGATGCATAGTGTGTCTTCTTGCGAGTGTGAAATTCCCATCTCCCTTGGTCTCCTTGAGTTTTATTTTTTGGTAGGAATATTTAAGAGCATTAGCAAAGTGAAGGGTTAGATTAGTAAATACTAAATAGATAATATTGTTCCTGGAAAAGCCGAAGATGTGAGAATTTTATTAGTGATGATTTGGCATGTAAATGGGAGTTTTGGAACAAGTGGTTTTACAAGAAATTCGTGAATCATGATGCTAATTGACCATTGTATTTGTTAATAGAGACGATATGGCCAAACAGTAAACGCTTATTATTTATTCCTATTCTTTGTGCGCCGCTTTTCTTTCTTTTTTTTCACCCGCCGATTCTGCTTATTCTTCTAATACCAAAGCTGTAAAAGAAAATTATCAAAATAGTAAATAACAGTCTCCCCTCTCCTCTCCTCTAAAGAATTATTATTAGGATTATCTATACTAGAGATTTCATGTACGTCCATGTTAAATATACATTTTTTAATTTACAAAATATATAAAAAATTATTATTATTAATTGTAAAATAATAAATTAAGGATTAAAAAGTTATTTTTTTAATAACTATCACAATTATTATTTAAAAAAAAACAAAATATCACTATTATTATTCTCTTGTTTTCTCTCTTCCATGATCTTAATTCTCACATCATCTTTTATTTACTTTTAATTAATTAAATGATTATTTTGAAAGACTATTGACGGGAAGGGTTCACAACCATATAAATATAGATAGACTAGAGGTTCACATGCACGTGCGTGTCAATTTTTTTTAATTTACAAAATATAAAATAAATTATTATTAATTGTAAAATAATAAATTAATGATTAAAAAGTTAGTTTATTTGATAACTATCACAATCATTATTTTTTAAAACAAAATTACTATTACCACTATTTTCCTATTTTCTCTTTTCAATGATCTTCTCACATGATCTTTTTATTTTTTTTAATTAATTAAATGGTTATTTGAAAGACCATTAACGGGAAAGGTCTATAGCCATATAAATATAGATATTTTAACCATAATACATGAACTCATTATTTAAAGGGCAACTATTTGGAACTATACAGAGGAACTAATTTATTTAAAGGGTAAGTATTCTTATTTAAAATCTCTTGAAAAAGAATGTACTTTTTTTTTCCCTCAAAAGGTGGCGAATATCATTTATTTAAAAAAAGAACTAATTCAAGACCGATGTTGTTTGGCTTAGAAGAAATACACTTCAGCAATCAACATGTAAAGCATAATAAACTCGTAAACTACTATTTGGTCTTTAAGCTACATATCTTTTTAGACTTTTGATGACAAGTATATATATAGCAACTCAAATAAATAATAATAAATAACGAAATACTTTCTTTTTATGTTTTTATGTTGGCATATATGAATCTTCAAAGGGGAAAGATTCCAATTTTTTTAAAAAAAAAAAAAATGAAGAAGCAAAATGGTGTGCAGAGGCTGGATTCGAGTTAGTTGCACTAGCAGCAAGCCAAATTGACTTTGTTATTATGCTTTTATATATTCAATTAAATTGTTGGAACTTTGACTCCCAGTTTGATATTAATTGGTAGTTTTGGTTCCACTATCTTAGGCTTACTCAAAACCATTATTTATTCCTTCCACAATAAGATTGTCTTGAAAATTCCTATTTAATAATATACTTTACGAGCTTTGGTATTTCAAAACAGCGTCTTATATATATGTGTGTGCGAAACTATTTGTACTATTCTTCTTGTAATATTTATCATGATGTACTATAACAAAAAAGAATAGTAGTACCAGAATGGACTACGTATGAAAAGTTCATAGGCATATTCTGCTTTGAGAATTTACAATACTAGAACAATTTATTGGAAAGAGGAACAACAAATATTCTTTGAACTCAATTTACTGAAAAAACTTTGATTTAAATATCTATAAACTCTACTCCCAACTACGAACGAACATCAATTAATTTGTTTTTTAGTTGGTTATTTTAGTAATAGAGAATGGATAACATCTCCGATGTTTTTATGAGCAAAATAGCGCGTGCGTTTGAGTTATATTTTAGAAGGAATAGGCCGAGGTCAAAACGACACAACTTTGATTGAGAAAAGATGAGTAGGAAATCTGATGTGGAAAAAAATATACCAAGTCAGATATTTTTGCCATATAGGATGCCACGTAAGCAAAAATTATTAAATATTTGATGGTGTTAGTGAAAAGGGTGACATTGGCAGAAATGTAAAACGTTAGGGTTACAATTGACAGAAAAAAGAAACGTTTTGCCACATAGGATGCCACGTCAGTAAAAACTGTTAAATATTTGACGGTGTTAGTGAAAAGGGTGACATTGGCAAAAACGTAAAACGTTAGGGTTACAATTGACAGCGAAAAAACGTTAGGGGCGAAACTGACAGGACCCCCAAACGTTGGGGTTAGGAAAGGTACTTTTGCCATTAAAGAATTTGTGTTCTCTTAAATCATTGCCCCTTGAATTTGATCTTTAGAAGGATGAGAATGAAGTATTATTTATTGAGAGAGTTATTTTCAACAATTAATCCGGCAGTATTCAAGAAATTAGCCATTACACCTGCACCAGTGAATATCCTATTCAAAAAAATAAAAAAAAAATAAAAATGAAAACCGTTGTAAAAGACTAATTCTTCTCCTCATCTATTATGTTATTAATTTAACCCCTGTGTGTTAGGACATCAAGTTATTTAAAATGATGATACATTAATATTACTAATATACCTTCTGAAATAAATTCTAAATTGAAATCCTTCTATAGTGGTGTGATGACTGTGATGGCTAGTTTTGGAAGAAACCATATGCTTAAAATGTTGGGAGTAGATCTTTCATATTACCTGTGTTTACTGTTTAGTAGTATTTGACTAATTAGAAGACAAGCTTGACATTTGTGGTCATCATTCATGACTCATGAAGCATATTTTTTATGTACCACACCACTTCATTTCACCATTTTTCCTGATGTCATGTTTCAACCTTTTATGACTCTGTTTTTGGCAAAAAAAAAAAAAGTGGTCCTTAATTCCTCAACAACCCCTTCAAATGCTTACCTCAACCTCAATGGGAAGGAATTCATTTTTTTTTTATTATATGTAGTCAATTATAGTTTAATTTTTCATTGAAAAATATACTAATTGTATTTAGTATGCTAAACTTAACATTTTGTCTCTTAAATTTACATGGGGTTTCAATTCCATCCCATATCACAGAAAGAGGAAGAAATTTAAAAAAAAAAAATCCATAGTTTTTTTTTTACTTCATCTAAATTTTAAGTATAGTTTAACTAGAATAATTATACTTGAGTTTTAAATATGATTAACGACAAAAGAAAAAGAAATTGTACTAACTAGGAAAGATATGAGACAAAAATATTAAAATTTGAAAGAGATCAATGACGAAGTTGAAACTACTTAATACTAAATCAAGATTTCTTCTCTATATGTGTGAAAAAAAACAAAATTAAAAAGAACAAATGGAAGAGAAAAAAGGGACAATTTTATGCATATACATTGCATAGGCATAGAGATTGAATTGTATGGCATGAGCTTCATATTTGCTCCACTCCACTCCCTCAAAACCCTCATCTTCTAAGAGCCACTATCTTGGTGACACGTGGCAAATCAATATCATATATCCAAGCTGCATTCTACAAACCACCCACCCCTCAATGCCTGTTTTAATCACATATACCATCACCTCATCAACAATTCCATCTTTTTCTTTAATAATTAATATATAAATCAAGAGAAATATCTTGTACACTTTCTATTTTTCTTTATTTCTTCAGAAAAAATATATTGAAAAGACAAGTCTAGCCCTTGCATGTTGATTGATTATATTCCCCCTTAAAACTAATTCCCTATTTATCCAAAACAAGGGGTAGTCAAAGAAACCCATAAACTAAGAAAATGCATCAGCTTTCCATCACCAGTGTCCAGTACCAAACAAAATCTTCTTTTCTTTTCTGCCAAACAACAGCCTTTGGTTTTAATTCCACCTCTCATTTTATTTGTGTCCCAAACTCATTCTTCAAAAATGTGCCCTCCATAAACTCAAATCAAACTTGTCTTAGCTGCTGCTTCTTCTTCTTCTTCTCCTCTCTGTGAAGTAAAAAACAGAACAAGAAAAAAGAAGAATGGCATCCTGCACAGTGGTGTACACCACCACAACACAATCCCTCAACAAAAACTGCTCATTCTCATCAAAATCACATTTGGGATTTCATCATCAGAAACACCTAGTCTTTTACAAGAGGTCAAGCAGCAAAAGAGGCAGCCCATGTGTGATAACATGTGGTGCAGCAGCAGGTGATCAGACACTAGTGATTGGTCTAGCAGCAGATTCAGGATGTGGGAAGAGCACATTCATGAGGAGACTCACAAGTGTGTTTGGAGGAAGAGCAGAACCACCAAAAGGAGGAAACCCAGATTCCAACACTCTCATAAGTGACACAACCACTGTCATATGTTTAGATGATTACCATTCATTGGACAGAACAGGAAGAAAAGAGAAAGGTGTCACTGCACTTGATCCTAGAGCCAATGATTTTGATCTCATGTATGAACAAGTTAAGGCCATTAAGGATGGAATTGCTGTTCAGAAACCTATTTATAATCATGTCACTGGTCTCTTGGACCCCCCAGAACTCATCAAGCCTCCCAAAATCTTGGTCATTGAAGGCTTGCATCCAATGTAAGTATATATTTCAATAATATGTATCATGTCTATTATTTGTTCATTTCTAGACTCCCTTCTGTTAGAAATAAGATTACTTTTCTAAAAGTAAATTAACATTTTGGTCCCTGAAAGATTTAATTTATCTCAATTTAGTACCTTAAAGATAAAAATATCAACTTAAGTCCCTGAAATTAAGATGCAGTTTGTCTCGATTTAGTTCCTAAAAGGTGAAAATGTCAAATTTAATTATTGAAAGATGTAATTTGTCTCAATTTTAACGTAATTGAAAGAAAATTTCACAAAGACTAAATTGAGATAACTTTCATCTATCAAGGACTAAATTGAAATAAATTACATGTTTTAGAAATTAAATTTGATATTTTTTCTTTTAAGGACTAAATTGAGATAAATTACATCTTGTTGATACCAAAATGTTAATTTACTCGTCTTAACAATACATCCAGTAAGATTATATACAACAAAAGAGTACCTCTGAAAAAAAAATAAAATTATGCGACGTTTTCAAACGAGTCGTTAATTAAGCTAATATCTGATCCATCTTTGGTTATTTGTGTGGCTGATGATTTAAATACTGACTTTCCAACTTCCCTTGGTGGGACAGACTCATTGTCTGTCACTTGTCAGACCAAATCTTTCCAGCTTTAATATTTCCAAGTTATTTTCTTTTCTTAGTGTTTTTGTCAAGATATTTTCAAATTGGTCCTTATATTATTCACAATTTTGAAGAGTAACTACTTGTAAAATTAAGCTACTTTGTATTGAGCATATAGAATCTCTTGTGTTGTTGTAGGTTTGATTCTAGGGTCAGAGAACTATTGGACTTCAGCATCTACTTAGACATTAGCAATGAGGTCAAATTCGCTTGGAAAATTCAGGTAATAAAAAAAAGGCCATCATCATCATCATGACTTCAAAATTTTTCTACAAAATTTCAAAGGTTTCCAATCCTTCTTCTTCTTCTTCTTCTTCTGTGGTTGACAATTATTGCAGAGAGACATGGCAGAGCGTGGACACAGCCTTGAAAGCATCAAAGCTAGTATAGAAGCAAGGAAGCCTGATTTTGATGCTTTTATTGGTAATAATCAAACCTTCTTCAACTGCTCGCAGAGTGAAATAACCAAAATAAATAGAATTAAATATTTTTTTAACATCAATATAAAAAGTCATTATCAAAGATTTATAATAAATTAATTTTATCATTTTTAACTCAAAATAAATAATATTAAAATAATATTTTTTAAATAATACTTTGTTGTAGATTAATACGGTAAAAATGAGTACAATTTTTTATATTTCTTATTTCTTATCTCTTATGAGAGGTTAGTTTATTTTGTAAGAACTAGATTTATATGCAATTCTTTATATTTTTGTTTTTATATGTAAAAAAAGTTTGGGTAAAAAGTTTTAAAAAGAACAATCTTAAAAGAAATGAAATGTATAAATCATACACAGTTTCTGATTAAAAAACTTAATAATAAATATTTGAAAATTGCACTTAAATTAATTTCAAAAACATATAGGAGAAGAGTGTAATTTACCCAAAATTAAACAAAATAAATCATGAAATACATGTAAACCTGTCAAAAATAAGTTCTATAAAACAATATAAAAATAAGGTAATGGTGTAGAGATCCTTAAATGGATTTTGAGATTCTTGAACATTCTTATAAGTGTAAGGGTAAGTAATGATGCATTTAGTAATTAACTCATTCACTTGGTGTGTGTATATGCAGATCCACAAAAGCAATATGCAGATGCAGTAATAGAAGTGTTGCCAACCCAACTGATAGCAGATGATAATGAAGGGAAGGTATTAAGAGTGAGGTTGATACAGAAGGAAGGTGTTAAGCATTTTAGCCCAGTTTACTTGTTCGATGAAGGCTCAACCATTTCTTGGGTGCCATGTGGAAGGAAGCTTACATGTTCTTATCCAGGCATTAAATTCTCCTATGGACCAGAAACATACTATGGTCATGAGGTAACAACTATCTATTACATACACTCCACCTTTTTTTTTATTTTTTAAAATATAATATGCAACTCTAAGGTTAATGTTAGAGTAAATTATTAAATATACATATATACCTGTATAAAAGTCACAAATAAGTATAAAACTATTAAAATTATGTATAGAAATACTCAAACAATATTGTTCCTATCCGAATGCCCTTGGGCTAAGTAGGGCTTTGGGAAAAGTGTTGTTTTTTTTAGTTTTTGGGGTTCATGAAGGCTAAGTAGTGAGGTATTTATAATAATATAAGATCTACACTCACTTCACCCTAATAATAGAACTCTCTCATACTTTTCTTTGCTTTTATTCACATGAGACAGGTATCAGTAGTTGAGATGGATGGGCAATTTGACAGACTAGATGAACTGATATACATTGAGAGCCATCTAAGCAACCTCTCTAGCAAGTTCTATGGAGAGGTTACACAACAGATGTTAAAGCATTCTGATTTCCCAGGAAGCAACAATGGGACAGGTCTTTTCCAAACCATAATTGGTTTGAAGATAAGAGATTTATATGAGCAAATAGTAGCAAGCAGGGTTGAGGCTCCAGTAGGAGCAGCAAAAGCCTAGAAAATTACCTGGCATTATACATAATGGACAAGGCAGGCTTTGAATTCAATTCCCCAAAATCATTTCTTCTCTTGTGTTCTCCTTCCACTTCCTCTGTCTTTTCTGTTGATGTGTCAAGTTTTAGGATGTTCTTCATGAAATTAAGAAGATGATGCACTTATTTGATTATTGTAAGTCATGTAAAGTAAAGAAGAAGAAGCAGAATCAGGAATGAAATTTCATACAAGATTGAAAACATTTTGGCCTTATCTTATTTTTTAAATCTTTAATACAAACTGAATTACATCAGTACTATAAACAACAAAAGGAATAATCTTTAGAATGGTGGTGAGTGTGGATAAAATAATAAGAGAAGCTCTTGCCTATAGAACATGAAAAACCATCTTTCTCTCTTGCAACTGAAGAACTGATGACAATCTCATTCCATGTCCTCGCAATTCGCACCCTTTAAACAATCTCTTCAGACAATCAACTTAGAAACCAGACATCAAATTTTACCACATTGTGAGAAAAAACTTTACAAAATATGGTACTATTGGTAAGACTTGGGTGTACTGGTTTCAGTTGAAGAATTACTTTCACTTGTTGCGGCGAGCCTTTCTTTTGGAAAAGAACATTACAACCCGTGGAAATAATTGCTTCTTCTTCTTTTTGGTCTTTGTGTCTGGGACCTTTGTGTCTGAGGTCACTGGTTCTTGGACCTTTGTGTCTGAGGTCACTGGTTCTTGGACGTTTGTGTCTGAGGTCACTGGTTCTTGGACCTTTGTGACTGAGGTCACTATGTTTGAGACCTTTGTGTCTGGGATCACTGTTTCTGGGACCTTTGTTTCTGGGGTTGATTCAGTTATGGTGTTATTTGAAGGCATGCTAGTCTGTTCAGAGTTATTAGATTCTTTCTTCCCCTCCAAACTAGCATTCCTTTGTTGCTCATGGCTTTCTTTCCAAATTCTTAACTCCTGTTCTACACCTAATTTTCCTTCCTGTGCCTTCTCTGCTTTCTCAGTTGCCATCTTCAAAGATTCCCTTCTTGCAGCCAACTCTAGATTGACTTCCTCTAACTTATTTAAGCTATTTAACTCAGAGTCTTTGGCCATCTCAATTTGAGAATTAGCAGCTGCAACCTTCAAACTGACTTGCTTCTCTGCCTTATACTCTTGCTTTTTGAGCTCATAGTATTCTTCCACTCCAAATGTCACCACAGAATCCATGTCATTGTTGTTTCCAGCTGATTTACTCTCTCGCAATGCTTTAATTACTTCTATCGCCGACGTTTCAGAAGACTTGGCATCCTCTAGCTCTGTCTGTGCGGCCAGTAATCTACTTTCCATTGCATTTGATCTGGCCTTGGCTTGCTCAGCCTCTTCCTTTGCTTCATGTAGCTCTATTTGAGCTGCCTCAGCAAGTGATTTGGCCTGCTCAGCCTCTTTTTCTGCTTGCTCTACTTTCTTTGGAAGCTCAATCATCTTGTCCCTGACTTCTTTCTCTTTCATCTCAAATGAAGCTATTTGAGACCTAGTGTGATCGAGTTCAGCTTTGAGAGATGCAAATACAGAAAAGGCATTTTCCTCACTTTGCTTAATGTCTGCAAGAACTGAGTTAAGCTCAACAGTTGCTTTCTCTATGTTGACTTTCACTTCCTCAAGTACCTTTCTTTGGTCTTCAGTACCTTCCTGTTTTAATTTAGATTCCATATATAATGCTAATTCAGATTTCAATTCATGCAATAAAGAGGAGGAAGCATCCAGTTTAGATTTGAGATCTTTCACTGCTAAAACTTGTTGGTTAAGTTTTTGGAGCTTCTCATCTGCATCTTGAAGTTCCAACTTCCATTTAGAGCAAGCCTTATTTATTTCTCTTTGGTGTGCAATTTGAGCTATCTCCAATGACTCTAATTCAATATTCAAACATATCATTGACTTCTCAATTTTTTTGGATTCAGCAACAGCCTCTTCAGCCATTTTAACAGCTACATTCCTTTGAATCGCCATAGAAGAATACTGATTCTGCAATGTCTTCAGTTCATCTTTTATGGAATTTAACTCTGAAACTGCAGCTGCATACCTGGCTTCATTTTCAATATGCTGCTCCAACTCTTGAACTTCGAGCCTTGCAACTTCTGAGGCTTGTGTTGCTTCTTGCTCTTCTTTTTGTGCCTTCTCTAAGTTTTGTTTCAGTTCTTCTACAAGTTTGTTAGTGCTATACAAATCTTCAGGTAGATTGGATTTTTCTACATTGGGTTCCGCTTGTCTCCTCAGGTCTGCAATCTCGTCTGACATTTCAAGTTCTATTCCTGCACTCTTAGGTCTCTGTACATATTACCAGAAAAAAAAAAAAATTAACAGTATCCTTTATTATTCAAAGCCTCAATGTATGAAGTAACAGTGATTTGTCTAATGAATCTGCAGAGCAAGTACTACATAGTTCATACATTCCTTTTATCATTATGACTACCAGAATGAAGAAAGAAACTTCAGCTTTTCTCACAATTGAGAGTGGCGCTCTTACCTCGAAATCAGAATTCGCTGAGGAACACTTTGTTTCAATTACAACACTTTAAACAGAAAACAATTGATATCATAATTCGACCACCATAACCATCAGATTGATAAATATCTAACAATGTGACTGATACAGTGATTATCTCATAGGAGTTTGCATTATTATCTTAACAATGCAACCAAGAAAGTTAAAGGTTCCTTTCCACATGGTGCATTAAGATTCATAAAGCATTAAGCAAATGATGAAATGTGCGAAACCTAAAATGTGGGGAAAATAAAATTTAAGCGTAAATATGATAAATGAATACAAGTTAAATTATACCTGCTTAAAAGTCTGAGATCGACGGGCTTTCCAATCTATGCTTCCTCCAAACCTAGAAACAGCTTCTTTCACAGATTCAAAAGGCTGTGTTGTATCAATTGCTCCTTTTTTTACACTCATCCGATTAAAAGATCTAGAAGAGGTCATCTTTCCTCGGTCTTCTACATGAGCACTGACTGGCTTTGCTTTATACGCACTGATCAGATCTGCTACGTGAGCAGTTGTCCCTGTCTCTTCTTCTACACGGGCAGTCACCGGCTCTTCCACGTGAGCGATCACCGGCTCTTCTACAAGAGTAGGGACATCAGATTCCACTTTTCTACTTGAAAGGAGATTGCTTGAAGCTTTAATGTAAACATGATTATCTGGTAGCTCCATTGCTTCAGCAATTCCTTTAGGGGATACTGGAAGTGGTATCTTTTCAGCAGTTTCCATTGAGGATTCTGAATGTTGAACCTTTTTTCATGAAACCATTCCAAATCAGCAATAGAATGTTAGTAGGATCTCCAAAATCCAGGTAAGTAGAAATTATACAAGGAAACAATGAAATAGGTGCAATTCTTAGGTATTGATGATTCTATTGTATAATATGGATGAACTTTTTCAGAAAAATGTCAACAATGTGGTTCTAAAATATAACGAATACGTCCATATGCTATATTTTTGTGGGACAACATAATATCAAACACCTAAAGTACATTACCTAAATCTTATCCATAAACACAACATAATATATGATCTTGATCTTGAGTTAAATGAAAGCATCTGAAAGGGTAATCATAATTTGTTTAATAACAATGAATTGTTTTTAAAAAGGAGGTGGTTAATGATTAATGATTAATGAGTAATGATTATATATCCGTCTAATCGTAAAAATGAAATGAAGAAATACAAACCAAATACAAACCCTCAATGAAATGTATCACTAATGATCCCAAATGTAGATTCACAAAAAGAAAATGAAATTAAAAGAAATGCAAAACCTGGATCTCAATGGAGAAAGAGCCCAGGTTCAATGGGTAAGAATGATGGTGACTTGGAGAAAAAGAAAAAAGCGAGAAGATTAAATATGAGAGGGATGAGGGGAAAGAGGAGGCATAAGAGGAGATAGAAGAAGAAGAGAAAGGATGATGAAGGAGGAAAGAACAGCTCAAAACTGTTGCAATGCAAACCCCTCCTTCTGGAAATCCAACTCAGCCATGCATGCCAATAAATTGTAGAATGAAGGACAAGAAATTGTCATTCGAACACGTGTGGGATGACCAAGTCTCCTTCTTTTTTACCACAATTTCTACTCCTTGGACAGATGGATTTCCCAGCCTAAGCACTAACTTAATACGTATTAAGCTCATCTTAATTACCATCAAAACAACTTTTTTTTTTCTATAATTCTTGTCCTAATGAGATTTATCACATCCCTAATTAAAATTAATTACAATAAAGAATAAATTACACCTATGTCATTTGTCCTAATATTTTTAAAAACCTACTCTTTCTTAATGGTAAAATTAATTTTTTTAAAGTAATTATAATTTATTTAAAAATTTATTTTATGTTAAGTTTTAAAAAAATATTATTATGTTAGTCGAATACATATTTAATTACATAAATAATAAATATAAAAGCATTTTATTCAAAATGGATAAAATTGTCCATTTTTCTTAAAGATATAAATTCTCAAAACAAGGAGGGAACAAGAGTAATTTTAACATGAATGTAATTTAACCATATAATTAAGTGTTATTATAAATATTTAGTTAAAACTAAATCTAAATGTAAATAATTTATTACATAAAAAAATTCTCAAGTTATAGACATTTATTTAAAGAAAATATGTTGAGTCATAACAATTTTTTTTGAAAACGAGTAATAACAAATTAATTATTTAGAAAATAATCAAAATATAAACCTAATATTATATCTTCTAAGTCAATATAATATCTTAACAAAACCTTGCGCATTTATTTTTGTGATGCGATCTGGTTACTAAGATGACTTATTTATTTATTTTCATCATGGCTGGTGTTTTATGCCATGATATTTTGCATGTACGTTTGTTTTGCCTATCTTAATGCAAGTTTTCTTCAATTCTTTACCTCCTTTGCCAAATAACCATAATAGTAGCTTGGAAGTTGGAAATGAATGATAATGTATTTATCAAAATCATTGCCTATGAGACAATTTCACAGAGAAGCTTTCAAGGCCATGAACAAAACGAAAGTTGCACATCCTTAGCTTAAAGGAGACAATTTGAATTTACAAACATTTTTTTTAATATATCACTTCCAGAGTTTGTAAGTGCTCTACAAGTTAACTAGAATAGAAATTTTCACCTCGTGAAAATTACCACAATTTTAAAAGGAAAAAAATTGTTACAAACATTGATTTGGCTAGTTGAGGCCAAGCATACAGCGTAGGTAGGCACTTCAAACAATTTGGATATGCAACAAGCCATAGTTCAAACGCTTGGCTTGTAGATTCTCTTCCCTGACTTCAAAGCACATACATTTACAAGACTTCAGGTGCATCATTCCACACCATGCACCAACGGGGATTGGGACTAATGGAAAGACTAGTTTCTCATAAAGTGGCAAACCAAGGTTAGAGTCCCTATTAGGAGAGTATCCACATTTAGTGCCTAACAATACCTCGTGAAAGCTTGTTTTCAACAAGAGGATACTTGTGAGAAACCAAAAAAAAAAATCCACGCCATGCAAACTACATATTGAAGAGTTCGACAGGAGGCAGGGCAGGTGCCTCTAGATTGTTGCAGGGTCGTTGATCACACCCAAGAAATCATCTTTTATGGTACCAATGCAGAACTGTTAAAAAAAAAGGGTGACACATGATATTAGATAAGTTAGTTCCAGAGAACCTCAATGGAAGGTAAAACTGATAATTATCCCATAACTCAAGGCTAAAGTAATCCAAGAGCACTGCACTTGTCATTTAAACGACTGAAAATTTGCACCAATATAATTTATTTTGAGACTTTTAGACATGGTTTATACGATGAACACAGCAGAAGAGGCAAATCAGAATCAGATAACATAACAAAGTGGTGAAATATTATCACTTTATGAGCACATAGTAATTAGACAACTTACGAGAAATAGTATATTGTGTTCATAATTTTGAGACAAGGTTAAGAGTGCGTTTTCTGAATCTTACTACTAAAGTAACAGTGCAGCAGTCTAGGTTTAAGCCAGTGATTTGCACTTCAGAAATATAACAAAATTTGAAACAAATATCTGCTGTTAGAAGTTTTATTATCCAATGAATTAAACTTTCCAAATGGAGAATTTAACATATAGATATAGTAATCTGCTTAACTCAACATCTATCTTACAGAGACTATATAATATGCAAGAAAAAGGGCATACAATTTCGGTAGCATCCACTCGAGTCCCAATAATCTTAAGTCGCACTTCACTATCTTTCTGAATCTTAACCTGCATGACAGCAAATGATTAATACCAAAGCATACCACAACATCAAGTGAATGAAAAGAAAACTAGGTGCTTTTTTTTTTTCTTTCAAAGAGAATTTATGACGGACACATACTGATCCATCTGATGTAGTATAATTTGGCATGTCTCCAGACTGGAACTCCATATCATCTGGAATCAACTGAAAAGAAAGATGACAGAAATTTAACAGACACAATAATGGCTTTGAACTAGAATAATTTCCAGTAACAAACTCTACCTGCAATTTATTTCAACCAAAACCTAATACTGACATGATCCATAACTAGTATGGCATTGCAAAGGCATGAATAATATATGATTAGTTGATTATACATAATTTGAGCATTCAAAAGGGAAAACAAACAATTTGACATGCAGACGACAAAGACTATTTCTTGATGGAAGGTTATATGAATTATGAAATACATAAGCCTTACATGGTTTGAAACAAAAATTTGGACAGGTCCCGCTTCAGCGAAAAATCCCATCTGTACAGGTCCCAAAAACTCAACAGTCACTCAATCAACAATTAAGAAAACTACCTGCCAACTAAATTGTGTTTAATTAGTCTACAGACAAAGGAAAAAATGAATATCAACCTTGTTCACCATGGTAACAACAGCTTCTAAAATTTCCCCCTTGAATGGTCTGAAGACAACACATCGGTACTTTACAGGAAATGTCACAAATCCTGTTCCATCGCGAATTAATCCTTTCCCAATGTTTTCTATTCCTGTAACTGCCACTACAAATCCATGTCGACCACTGCATAAAAGTTGAAAATCCCAATATCATGTCTAGACATTTCCAAAAATAAAACTTTTCTCACATTCAGTTTTATATTGTCATCAATAGTAAAATGCACCTATTTCAATGGATCTGATTTTAGGAACATTAGGGACATTAAGATGAGACCCATATCATTAGACATTGAAGCAAAGTTCACAGTATAACACTGACAAAGTTTAATGTTATTGGGAAGAACATGTTCTTACTACTGTTACAAAAATGCCATAATTCATTAAGTGGAAACACTGAACATCTTTCAGATGTTTCCTATTTCCGATCTATTGAAAATATTTTCAAAAAATATTTCCTTGTCAATTCTACCAAATACATTTTCACTTATGTATTTTGGTTCCTGCCAAACATGAAACAAGAAAACTACAATCCTTAAAACTATATCTTTTCTTTTTCTTTTCAATTTTTCTACCACACCTATTTCTGGAAAAAGAATAAATAAAGGATCTAAAAGTAAAATAACCTGCAAGTTCCTTCCACATCTTTCATAAGCTTGGCAACAAGATTATCACGAAGGCTACGACCAAAGTAACGTGGGTGCAACTGCATGTTCCGCTCCAAAACTATATGAAAAAACATTTCCTTGTCTGTCTGTTTGTCTGTCCTTCTTCTCCCTTTTAGATCTAAGCAGGATAAATAGCTTGAGCCATGAAACAACATATAAACAAAATAAAAATTGCATAAAATAAACTGAGAAATTAAGTATCTGTATACAACAAACAAAGCCTTTAAAAATTATGTATCTATATATTTTTAACTAAAAATTTATAATTACCATTAACCACTAATAATAGGAAATAATAAAAGAAAAACTTCATAGAGATGGAAAAAAATTTGCATCACTATAATAAACCCACATTCTATCAAAATAATAATAATAAACCCACTTTCTCCCTGTACAATGGCATAATGAAGGGAAAAAATATGGCATTAGCTGAGTGCTTAAAAATAATCAAATGATCTAACATCACAATAAGGAAAATATGAAAATGAAAGGACTCAAACCCATCAGCAGTTTCTGCATTATACGAAGGAGGAGGTAATCAGATCTCAAAAGAGCAAATTAGTCACTCTGTATATCAGAGTACTACAATAGTTACTTATCATAAATTCATCTTAGCTTCCTTTACACAAAATAATACCTACCTAGTAATCTATTCAGGAAACTGGCCAAGCCATATGAGATGAACTAGAAAAGATCCTAGCATCCTAAAATAGTATATTAGTATCTTCAGATTATGATATAGTTGCAAAGGGAACATTTTCATCTTAACACTCATGCTTACAGTATTAGAACTTTTGACTTCTAGTACAAAAAATTAATGAATCTCAATATAGAGAAATAAAATTCAAGAAACTTGAAAGTTGAAAAATTATTATGATCGGAAATAAATACAAAATGCTTCAAGCAGGGGCAGAAGATATGTCAGATTCAACGCTCATTTGTTGAACATATTTACAGCCATAATGTGCTAACTCCAAAAATCACAATCACAGCCATAACTTTTTATTTCATAAAAAGCTGAAAGCCCTAAAATACCTGAGACAACGATATTTAAAGCCTAACTCAACGGCCTAAATCCTAACTACGTAGAACCAGATGGAACTTTGCAATCCCAAAGAACTGCATGAAATTCACAAAGAACAAAACTCTAGCAAATCCCTGAAGTTTGTCAAAATCGTGAGTTTAAGCAAACTAGTGAGAGGATGGCCTCGAAACATAAGCTCTAATGATAAACTCCAGAGTTTACCTAAGTTAACAAATAGCAATATGCAACACATTCACTAGGCGTTGCTATTATTCAATATCTATGATTTCGAAACAATAATTCACTAGGCAAACGAAAGGGGTAGCCTAAATCAGGAAATCAATAAAACCCATAACCCTAAATAAAATCTATATCTACTCATTCAGTCTCTTTACTTCATCCATGCTTAAACATAGCTCATCATCTAATCAATGGTTTGGGTGGTCTATAATGGCTAGCGATTGAGTAAGCAGGAGGAAAATTGATGTTAGTACTTTACCTTGTCGTTTGAGAAGCTGAGAAGATGTGCTGTTGTGCCTCGGCGACAAGAGAAACTAGCAGTTCACCACCAGTTGCGAAACAGTGCTGTATGAGAAGACACAAAAGATTTTTCTTCTTTTATCAAACCAAAGATTATTCCAATTGTTGCCTGCGTGTGTGAGTAGAGGTGTTTATGGGCCACTGGGCCCGGGTACTTCATGATACTAAGCCCGGTATATTGCCCAATAATATAAAGTTAAAAGTATATTTTTTGTCTTATTACGTTAATTTTAAATGTTGTCCTTAAATTATTCTTATGATTAATTTTATTTCAAAAGTTACAAATTGCAATACATTTTATCTCATACACTGACATCCAAACTCCAAATTACTAATTATGAATGATTTTTTTTTTTTTGGTAATGACTAATTATGAATGATGATGTAGAACTACACATTAATATTAATAACTCATTATCATCATTCATAATATCTTACATTTACTAAAATGATGTTATTTCTTTTTTTTTCCTTCTTAATATAAAAATTATCGTTACTTTAAATGATTTAACAATAATTTGTAAAATATCGTATCATCATTTATGGTCGTTAATTGGGATCATATGATAATGGATCATATGCTGTCCAGCATAGAAAAGTAAGGAGAGAGAGAGAGAGTGACACATAGAAAAGTAGGTCCCACACATAAGTTTAATGTGTCATTCCCTCTCTTTATTTTTTTTATGCTGAGCAGCATATAATCCATTCTTGTTAGATGATGATGATGGACCAAATTGACTATTGGGACAAAATTGAACTGACAGAAAAAGTTTAATGAAAAAATAAAAAATTAGTAAAATTTGGGTACCTTTTGGCCATAATGCAACGAGAGCTGTATCTACCGTCAATCTTCGGTGTGTGTTCCTTAGCTGAGTAAAAAGTGAAAGAAAAAAAAAATTTAGGCTCCATAGTTACTTTTTTTTTTTTCTTGAAAAGTATATAATTAAAAAATTAAAAAAAATATAAAATATTTATTATATCTTTTATTTGACAAAATCATATTTTTTTTATTATTTTAATATAAAAAATAAAATAATAATTTTAATACATTTCTATTTAATTACCCACCACCATAGCAAGAAGCACCGTAAAAGGTACAGGTTTTTCATCTTCGGCTTAATCGTTGTAGCTTCAATCTATATTTCTCATTCTTTCTTTTCCGTCTTCTTGTATCTAATGCTAGTGTGCTTTGATTTCCTTGGGAAGTAATGAGAACTAACTAGCTAGAAGCAAGCGTGTATATTATTGTGAACTTATGATTCATTGATTCAATGAGACAAACAATACGTAGTTTTCAAAGTGTTGGCTTTTTTTCTTTTCCTCTCTTCTTTCTGTTCATATATGGATGTGTTGCTTATGAGTTCACCCTGCATTAAAGAGGTTCTGGTTAACTTAAGCTTTAGTATATGAATTTGGTTATATATTGTGGATATATATATGGTGAGATTGTTGTCCTCAATCACTTTCTTACCCTCTTATAAGTGCCTTATTCATCTTAATTTATTTGTCTGCTTCTTTCTCTCTTTGGAGTTTTAATTTTCAGATCTGAAGTTTTAATCTGTAGTACTTCTTCTCTTGAAAATAATAATAATACTTTCTGTTGAGCCATGCACCAGACAAAAAGGAAAATGAAATTCCTATTAACAAAACAAAAGAATAACGACTAATAGATTAATTAAGGCCATTTAAAATAGTGAAGCCATTTAAATTGGAGGCCCTTCAAAACGGACATAGTCATACATAATTCCTTGGAAAGGTGTTTGGCCTTTTGATTGTCTCAGGTAGATGCTGTTCCTTCCTCTCACAAGTAGATTCCATGGTACTTCAATGCTGTACCTCCGATACAAACCATGGATGCCATGTCTTGCTATGGCGTTGTCATGCCCTATTAACCCGGTCTCGAAGCGGCCGAGACGACGAGCTAAAGGATAATTCACTCGAACCTAATCAAACCAAACCAAACCAAACCAAACCAAATCAAATCATATCAATGTTAATACCTACAAATCATACTATTTAAAAGATATTTGACCCCAATCCTTTTTTCCATGTATATATACTCATTGAACTTTAGGCTACTCTTTAATCTTTATGAACCTTTATTACAAACTACATGCTTACCGACAAGTGAGAAGAAGTGGCTGCTGCCAAGGCAATTTGTAGGGTGTAAGCTCCTGGCACAACATATGGGAGATCAAATGTTATCTGCCATGTGGTCGGAGTGTATTTGTCATTTCCAAGGTTTCTGTATGAATCAAATTGGTACAATGTTAATTATTTTAAAGACTAATATGAACTAGTCTAGATCCAACAGTCAATACTAATCAAGTCACCTGGTAACCTGAGCATAGAACCAGTCTTTGGTGTAATTATTCACACCAACATTATAAACGAGGTCATTCCTTGGATATAACTCAGTGTAGCGTTGCCACAACCCGTATTGCCTAAACCTATGTTGTGGTTTTCCTTTGTATAATTGGTTCATTAGATTTGGATAAGGGTCTGGTATATAGAACTCTGCGGCTGAGCGATCAGGAATACCAATCTCCCATAGAGTAGGACCATTTCTAGGAGGCCAATAAATAAGTCTACCCATTTCAATCACACCTCCTACAATATAGTTATAATTAAACAATTGAGACACTTGAGAGATTCAAATTAAAGCTACATGAAAGAGATTATTATATATATATATATATATACCTGGTATGATGGTAATAGAAAGGTTATATTTATAATCACCAAGAAAGCCAGGGACCCAAGCATAGAGGTCGTAGTCCCCTGGTATAACATTTGGTATAGTAAAGAAGCCATTTCTGTCAGCTTGAGTCCAAAATTGATAGCCCTGCAAATAGGTTTTAAATTCATATATTAAAGATTTGGTGCCTCATGAGTAGAGTTGAAGACATTAAATATGAAATACCTTGCTTTCTTTTTGCCATGATCCTGCTTCTCCAGGCAGAGCTAGACCAACATAAGCATCACGAGCATGAATGAATCTCCCTCCTTGAATATATGGGTCTTGGATTAGTAATTGTCCAGATACTCTTGCGCGTTGATTGGATGGAATGAAATCTTTTGATTGAGGGAAATCATAGGGCCAGCTTTTAACTTCCTTAGACGTCTAATTGAAAAGAAGAAATAAACTTAAAACCAAAATGTAGGACCATAGTCATAAGCAGAAGAGAGAAATAGTATATGAATTACCTGTTGTACAGCATCTGCCCAGAGAGTTTGAGGATCATGGTGGTTTAGAAGAGAGTTAAGGTAGTAAAAAACAGGGCCGAATACCTTTTTATAAGTCTCTCCTTCTTGGAATGCCATGGTTGTCTCCTCTCCAGCATAGTGGGAGCTAACGAATGACTGGGGATGACATGCATGATGAATGAAATTGAGAAATATAATAAGTAGGGTAAGTATCCTACTTCAAGACTTTACTGCAATATTCATTCATGTTTTCAAACTTTTTTTTGGTTCATGTCTACCCTCAAATTTTCAGTTTTGTTCATACCTGCCTTTTTTGCTAACACCCTTAACTTACTTGACGGAACTTGTTGACGTGGATGATGAATGTGTATTTTTTTGCCACGTCATTGTCCACCTCACATTTAACTTTTTACTTTTATTAAAAAAATTAACCTAATCTAAATAAAAAAAATATTTTAGGATAAAAATTTGGTTTTTTTTTAACTTGGATTAGGTTAATTTTTTTAAATAAAAGTAAAAAGTTAAATATGAGATGTAAAATGAGGTGGGCAATGAGGTGGCAAAAGAGATACACATTCATAGTCCACGTCAGCAAATTCCGTCAAGCAAGTTAACGGTGTTAACAAAAAGGGCAGGCATGAACAAAATTAAAAGTTTGGGGGTAGGCATGAACCAAAAAAAAAAATTTTGGGACAGAAATGAACATTGTAGGAAAGTTTGAGGGCGGAAAGGTAATTTACCCTAACAAGTAAATAAAGTGGGATTTGGGGATGCTTACGTTGAGAGAGACAGGGCCAACGTGGGAAGTGAGGCTTTGCTTAATGGGTCCACCATTGCGAAACTCATTGGTAGGGGTGATCATCCATAACCCAACACATGAATTGGTGCCAAAACTGATCCACCCATGCACGTAGTTGTCTTTGTTCTCCACTGAGTATTGGTATTTATCATCAACCTAACCCATCACAATTCACACACATACCAAGGCAATGCAGGAATTTGAGAAAAGTCCAAATCAAAAGAAACAATATTACATTATCATTTTGGTACCTTAAAATGTAATTTGTCTCAATTTAGTCTCTGAAAAACTTTTTGTGATTTATGTTAATGAAAATTCTCAAGGACTAAATTGAGACGAATGACATCTTTTATGGGTTAAATTTAATATTTATCATCTTTCAAAGATTAAATTAAGGAAAATTATATTTTTAAAGAGTAAAGTGATAATTTAGTGGAGAAAGAGAGAGAAATGAAAGCTATGAAGCACAGACACTGACACTGACACGGACACCTCGAAACGCCCATTCTTAAAATTACAGGACACGACACGGCATATATTTATATATAAATTATATATATATATACATATTTTAATTTCAAGAGGACATAAAATATTTATAAATATTGATAAAAGCTTCAAAAATTACAATATTCATGATGTCATAGATATTAACAGAGTGTGTATATATATATATATATATATATATATATATATATATACATCTTGAAGAGAAAAGTAAAGACAGAATGTCACAAGCGTATCGCACGTGTGTCAACATGTCGAACACACGGACACATGTCTGACACACCGACACGCCATAGAACAGGTGTGTCCGTGCTTCTTAGAATGAAAGTAGATACCTCATGTAGGAAGTGTGGGTCGGTTGGGTGGGTTAAGAGGACAGCTTCGTCATAACCAAGGCGTTGCCCCGTGGTTCTATCTCTAGCAGACGGCATATACCTCTGCCTGTCGTTTGATATGGCCATGAAGTGAAACCTGTGTCGTTTCATTCACCACTCATTTATTTAATTAATTCTTTGAATTTTGAAGTGGATAAAGCCATAAAGTGCTTTTTCTACTTACAGGTCTCGATGTGGCTTGAAAACGAGTCTGACGGTACTCAATTCCATGGCTGGGAAACCTTCTAAACGCTCAAATATGGCATATGAATATAATCCTGAACTACCTCTGACCAAAATATACCTGCATGCAAAATTGGACTTATTTCATAATTAACTATATATATATATATATATATATATATATATATATGCATGTGTGTGTGTTCTAATTAATTAAAATCAGATTATACATTAATAAAATAAAATACTCTTTTTTGTATAACTTCTGCTCCAATCTAATTTTAGTTTTTATGTGTTCCATATCATTAAATAATCCCCAAAAAAAAACTTGAAATCTGTATTCTTTGGTTAGCATTTTTTTAAAAAATAAAAATTAAATTTGGACAAATTGGGTTTATTTAGAACTAGACCCACCTTTTATCTATGTTCATTGGGATACCGAAAGAATTCCATGTAGTTGAGAAAGAAACTTCAACTTGATCTGTGTTCTCCATTATCACCGAAAACTTTGTCCCTCGGATTCTGCATATCACATACATAAATTATAACTCTTTTCAAATAATTGATTCTTTATTCAATTTGCTATTTTAATAAGTAACGATATATATATAATGGATGTCTCTTCATGCATAACATTTAATGTATATAATTTTTCTAAACTATAGGGTCATATATAAATAAAATATAGGCTAAGAATATTATAATAGGGGGAAAAATCTACCTGTAATAGTGACCACTCTTATTTCCAGGCTGGTTCCAAACAGTGTCCCAATACCTGCAAATATAACTTTCTGTCAATTAAACTTTTATTTATGGCTACAAAATTTGCCAAAAAAAAAAAAACAAGAAGTAGAAAATAACTGGATTCTGTGATATCGCTGAGTAATTGAGTTTTGAATTAATTATAAAACATCTCTAATAGTTAAGAGTGAAATTGTTAGTCAAGATGCATGTAATAGCAGTTGTGAATATAGTTTAATTTAAGGACTATTATGTTTGGTTGGATATAAATAATGGGTCTAATAATTTTGCCCCTAAAAAGATTTCCCTAGCCACCACAGTTGTGGATAAATTGGTTATTATATTTTTTTCATTCCTATTTCAGTCCCAATAATTTTAATTTTTTTCTATGATATACTAAATAAAATTATATCTAATTATATTTCATTGTATTTCTCAATTCTCAGGCCTTCAAAATTTAATCAATTAACCAAATATATTCTAAATTATTGTTTTTTTGTCTAAATTAGAGTATTATTCACTATCACAGCCATAACTAATTCCCTAACTACTTCAACTAATAGTAATTATGTCTAGTAAAAAAGGATTGGTAGTGGACAGTATTTTAAATAAAAATACTTTGAATAAAAAAACAAAATAAAAGAAGAAAAGAAAAAGTGATGAAGAAATAGGTAGGTACCCTCTATCATCATCATGATTTCGAGGTTCAAGCACATTACTTATTCCATTGTATGATAGTTGAAGGACGTTTCCATCTGGTCGTGACAATGAGACACTAACGATGCCATTATCCATCACCACCTGCACAATATTCATATCAAAACTTTCTTTTAATATTTTGATAACTCAACCAACATTTTTTTATAATAAATTATTTACATTAACCGCTCCTAAGATTTTGTAAGATTATAATAAATATTTACTAAATTGATTTTAAAAATATACTCTTTTAATTTTTCTACTTTATTTTCTGAGATATAAAAGAAAATTTTATTCTCTTTTTAAATAAAACAATAAATGTGATTAAATTTATATTAAGTTTTAGCATGAATTTCTTAATATAATTAAATAAAGACCATTAAATAACTTTACTATTGTAAAAAAGAGTACATACAAAATCTTACAGCCTATTAAAAAAAACCTTAGAGAGAATTATCAATTTGATCCCTAAAAGATATGAATTGTTTCAATTTAGTCTCTGAAAGATAAATATGTCTAATTTAGTTCCTGAAAAATACTTATTTGTTTCAATTTAATCCTTGAAAGAAGCTACACATACACTGACGAAAAAACTAAAAGGATAAAATTGGGATAAAAAAATCTTTCAGGAACTAAATTAAGCATTTCATCATTCAGGGATTAAATTGGAATACTCTGTATCTTTCAGGGACCAAATTGATAATTTTCTCAAAATCTTATAAAAGAAATTTATTTATCTCAGGAATACTAAATATAATTTTTGAAAAAAATTGCTAAGTATAAATTTTCATAAATCACAGAAAATCACCTGACGATGTTTTTGTTGCAGCCTGACTGAAGGAGGGCAGCAATCAATGCCACTCCTGCCACTATAACAATTAAATATCAAGAAAACAACACATTAATATTATGATCATATATTTTATAAAAAAAATATATCATATATAATATATAAACTTAATAAAACATCTATCCCTAAAAAATCTGGTTAAATAAATTTGTCAAATAATAAAAGTTAGTGACACACTAAATTATGTATATTTTTGTTATTAAGTTTTTTAATTCGAATAAGATGTATACAAAATTTGAAAAAATAATTATTAAAAATGAATTATATAAATTATATGCGTGAAAATTTTATTAAAAAATTAATAATAAAAATATAAAAATTATACGTATAAAAAAGCCAAAGATGAAAAAAGACCTAGATTTGATCATCTGAGAATTACAGGAAGCAAGCAAAAAGAAGAGTTGGAAAATGATTCCAAGGCAGCATATGAGACTTATTTTCTTCATCTTTTACGAATCTAAAATAAGCTTAATCTCTGTTTGGCCTCGCAAACCTCAGGATTATGAGGTATATATGGCTCTAAAAGCAGGTGAATGAGTGCATAATATATAGTTAGGAGGAAGGGGAGGGTACGTATAATGTTATTCAAATTGTAGTTGTTTTAGAATAATATTCCTTGTACGTTTGATTGTTTGAGGATTATATTCCTTAAATGATTACAGAATTTATAATTTTATCCATTTTAACTAAAATTCCTTTAATAATTAAAAATATATTATTTATAAGTTAAAAAAAAAGTTAATTTATGTAAACTGTTTTTGAAAAAAATTGTTTATCTTCGTTAAGTATATTTAATTATAAATATAATAATATTTTGATCAAAATAAATAAAGTTTTATATTTTTGTAGAAAAATAATTTTTTTAAAAAAAATAGATAAAAAAAGGAGTAATTTGTACTTGTAACTCCATAATATTCCTTTCTATGGACACGTGGCACTGAACTTTTAGAAGATTAACCGGACCACGGATCAGTGAAACTTGGTACCGCTCAACGGCCTCGTACGTGGCTTTCATCCATGCTTCCCCATATACTCTCTCGCATTATAGACGTGGGAGAAGCTCCAGGATCGTGGGTCGAGCACCATGCACAAGAACGTGGGTCGACCACATTCTCCTCTACTCCGAGTATAAATATCCCTCACCTGGGGGACTTAAACAGAACACGATCATTGTCACATGGAGTCTAACCAACAAACATAAGAACATATTCTCACTCTCTCATAACACAATGATTCTCTAGCTCTAAGCACCATTCAGATACCCTTGCTCTCTCATTACTCTATAGGAAACCTCCAACAGGTGACTCGCCCGTCTGGAGCAACACACACGTCCTAGTCACACACAACCACTACAGGTAACACTCTTGCCTAACGGCTCCTATGGATATTTTCTCTTCAAACTACGTGGACTTTAATCTCTTAACAAGGGTACGTAGGCACCTAGGTCATCACCTAAGGACAAGTCCCCAAGGTTACGACCTCTTATCCTTATTCGCTTGCACATACCGTTCATGTAATTTTTTTAAAAAAATATAATATAAAAATATTATTGTTATATTTTAAAATAATAAATTGAATCATATAAAGTTATTTGTTTCTCCATTTTGATAGTAACTACTCACCATGTCAACTTTCTCTCTCCCACTCCCACATCACCCATTTTTTTTGTATTTAATAAATTATTAATTATCTATTTTGATAAACTGTTGACGGAAAGGATTCAAAGCCATATAAATATAGACCAGAGCCATATAAATATAGATTTTATAAATTATTAATTATCTATTTTGGGAGACCGTTGATGAAAAGGGTTCAGAGCCATATAAATATAGATAGATTTAATAAATTATTAATTATCTATTTTGAAAAACCATTGACGGAAAGTATTCAGAGCCATATAAATATAGACCAGGGCCATATAAATATAGATTTTATAAATTATTAATTATCTATTTTGAGAGACAGTTGACGGAGAGAGTCCAGACCTATATAAATATATAAATATATATATATATATATATGAGTTATTCCCAATTTGCAGTCCGATTAGATATTCTACATCACAATTCACAAGAAACATCATCAAATATTTTGTAGTCCCTTGATCAAGTGAGATTCTCTCTACTTGCACCTAAACAAAGAACTCCTCATTTTTGTTTTTTTGTTTAGAAACATATTATTTACAATTAAGAAAAAAATAACAATTAGAAGGGATTAACATATCAAATACATAGCTAAGTAGCTAAGTAACTAACTGGTAATGATGAGTTAGGGTTCTTCTAATTAAGCAACTTGGTATGCTTCAAGGTTCAAGTTGATAATTATAGCCATAATGGGGAGGGGAAGCTGGACGATAATAATAATCTTGTGGTAGTGATGGTGGGTAGTCATTATAATGTGGAGGAGAGGATTGGTTGACATGTTGAGGGGAAGGAGAACTGAGCTCACTTAATGGAGGAGTGGCTACATGATGAGTTTGGTGTTTATCTACTCTCACTTGAACTACCTCTTCTTCTTCTACCTCAAATGACTGGAAGATTGGATGCAAGTATGCATCAGCAAGATATGCCTTTATGTTCAGCCCAGGTTCTGTTGTTTTCTCCAATATATCCTTTGCCATTGCTTCCTGAAAAAACAAGAGAAAACGGTTTTCAATACTACACAACAACCAAAAACAAAATCTTTTTTCACTAGGTAGGATTGGCTAGATAGATCATGCGATACCAACGTGTTCAATACTATAGAGATTCTCGAAAACTAATGGTGCTTGGCACACTTACACATCTCTTCTTAATTAGGTTGGACTACCTATAGTAGAATGGAAAACCGAACTAAGCCGTCTAAAAGATGTCTTTAACGTATTTATATATTTCTTCTAGGGAATGGGATTCCCTCCCATACTTCTCATACAGAGCAATGGAATAGAAAGAAATAAGAGGTGGAATCCACTTAAACATATCCCGCCACTCTATTTCTTTCTCTCTCCCTCCTACTGCGTCATGTATTGTACAAGAGAGAATCCATTTCCTCTTCTTGTTGATCTACTTATATTTTTTAGACTGCATCTACTAGAAAATGCGAAACCATAAGAAAGATCCATGTGAAAGTTCTTGTGCTAGTTGACCTTAAGCATAGTGCATATCTTACCTCAAGCGGGTACTTCCTAAATGCTGGTTCAAAACGATTCTTGCAATACTTGTGGAATACTAGTGTCAATACTGGTAAGACTACAAGCAAAGGTGTAGATTTGGCTGCTTTTTTTGTGCTAAGGAGACCCAACAATAGAAGCTGAGATATTAGTAAGCTTGCTATAATGCGGCTGTGAACATGTGGCCAAAATGCTGCAGCACTTTCATATTGTTGATTATAGACATTGATTATCTGCATAATTAAACCCCACATAAAATTTATATACATGAAGGGAAACTCAAACACTGATGATACATTTCTTTACATAGAGAAAATAATAATTCATACTGTTGTTATTTTCATCCGTGAATTCACAAATCAGTTGTTCGCAGCAATCTAATTTACAATCCTTTGTTATAACTTACAACTTATAAAACGTAGTCCAGGGGATACAGGTAAATCTCAAGTTCAAAGCTCTGAGCCTCTGACAGTTCAAATACAATTTCAGAGAGTTTTACTGAGTATTTACTCAAAGTTATGCAGTTCCGATACCTTTTCTTTTTTTTAATAGGAGATGTGTTCGAGTAAAGCCTAATTACTTAACAGAAAACAAAAACTTGCTATGAGTTCTTATTAGTTAGCAGAAAGAGACTTATATTATGAGATAGTACTATTAAAGAAACTGACCTGATGACGGTAAACTAAATATGCTAAAGCAAAGAAGACTAGTATGAAAGGAAGGAGGACTGGAGTCACCACAGCATACACAATTCCCAGAAGGAAGTATAGCTGTAGACTTGGAATAGTCTCCGGGAAGTCCACGCTCCCGGGGTTCATAGCCTTTTCTCTGTCTCTTTCTGTTTTAACTAGGAACATGTTCTTGAGATGAAATATAATCAACGGCTTCAATCTGAGAATCTCACCAGCAATTCCAGCCCACCCGTCAACCATTATGTAAGTCATAAAGAAGGTAGCCTTCATTGGAATGGAAACTCCAATAGTTCTAGGAATCCTATAATCAACAACAGGATTCACAATAATCAGTCACGGACTCCTTTTTTTTGGGGTTTAGTGTTTAACAAAAAGTATTAGATTCAAGATTGATCTTTCGAAATGTCCACAAGAAGAACAATAAAAAATAAGAAGACACCAATTTAAAAGTTTTAACATCAAGTAAAAAAGTTTTGAAAATAGCAAATCGCAGAGACTTGAGGAATAATGATAGAGAAGATTTACTGCGTGGGTGATTGGTGAAGGAAAGCATGCAATTGCTCAAATGCAGTTCCAGTCACTATACTTCCCAAGAATACATTCACAAGCATAAAATAATAATATTTTGCCGCAGCCCTCCGCTCCAGTGTTGACATTGCAATATGTCCCTCAATTTTTGACATGATCATCAGAACTGTGGGGAGAATATATAGAAATATTTTAAGGGCCAGACCAGGAAGGAAACCTTGTAGGAAGGACTTGATGAATTTCCTACCAAAAGCAACAAAAACTTGTGAGGTTGACTACAAGATAACTGTAGATGATGAAGAACCTAAAAGTAAAGAATGAGTGAACAAGAAGTCAATTCCATGCATGAGCACAACTTTATAAAGTCAATAACCTAATTGGATATTAAACTAAACCTTGTTTGATTGCCTTTATAATTGAATGTTAGATTCAGATGCCTATTTGTGAATCGGGGGGCTTACAGAAAAAGGGAATGCAAACTTTTCAATAATGGTTTTAGATGGATAGAGTTTAAAAACATGGAAAAAGTATTCCTATCATTTCTTGTTTATGGTTGCAAAGCAAAGTAACGTACCAGTTATATTCTGCAAATGAAATTTATAACAACATGAATGGAAACAGATATAAAGTCTTAGAAAGCAAACAAAAAAAATGAAGGCAATGGTATATACCAAAAATAAGGATTAATTAATAAATCAAAGTATACTATTGAGAAATCCTAACCAATTTTAAGTGCCAAATTTACATATCAAGATTGTGCATGAAAAGGTTATACTAACGGAAAAGTTAAGACAGTGAACAATGGAATTCAAGAATTATGTACACCACCGTGCAGTGTAATGAGCTTCTCGATCATATATTCAAAATAGACAAAATCTACTTACAATTCTATTACTGGTCTGAGGAAAGGAGCAACTCTCTCAAGACCCTCCAAATTTGCAAGAGATTGCACAAAAGCAATGGGAATCATGTAGAAGAATACCAACGCGAATACTGACATGGATATTATAAACTTTCTGATGGTTAGAGAGAAAAAGGGGATGGCCAAGTTTCGCCAATATATATCACGAGGCTCTGGAGCCCAATTCGTCAACCACAGTGTGGGATTTTTACTTTGTTGAGTCTGTGCACAAACTGCTGCTCCCCAACGAGAATTAAATGAAAGAAAAGCGACTGGTAAAATAGATTTTGGATCTTTTATAATTTTCTGGCGCTCCACTGTCATCTGCTCATGTCAAGAGTGTCAAAAGCAGCTATATCAAAGAAACTCAACAGAAATAAAAGTAAATGCAATAATCAGCAGGAATGGCACTGGAAATTTAACACATTGCTTATAGAAAAGCGGGTAAAAATTACAGTGAGTGAATCACAGAAGAACTGAACAAACATGACTTACTTTTTTATCAAAATCCTTAATCAGCTGTTTGTAGTACTCGATAGCATCAACTTTTCTACCCGAAAGCCCTAAGAATCCCGTCTAAAAAAGAACCATTAAAATTATCAGATATTGGGTCGTAATTGATTATTGTTATTGAGTGACTTAAATAACTGCTTGAGTGTTCACAGAAAACACTTACCTTCACAGTAGGTCTCTTATCAGAACTCCTTTCAAACTTAAGCTGGTAATAGTCCAGCCAATTTTGAAGCCTATCTCTTTTTCTAACAAGTTTAGCAAATTTGTTTGCATTGTAGACAGCCTGAACAATGAATGGACTAAATTATAATTTTATAATACGTAATGCAAAGAAAATTGGTCAAAACACCATTTTGGTCCTCTATGTTTCACCCAAATTTCGTTTTGGTCCTCTATATTTCAAAAGTTTAAAATCAGTCCTCTATGTTTTCAAATTGGTCCAAAATAGTCCTTTTGCCTCATACTTAGCCTTTTTCGTTAAATGCTGACGTGGACTTGGAATTCTGATGAGAGTTTTAGTCCATGTCAGCATTCCAGGTCAACATTTAACGAAAGAGGCTAACGGTGTGAGGCAAAAGGACTATTTTGGACCAACTTGAAAACATAGAGGACTGATTTTGAACTTTTGAAATATAGAGGGCCAAAACGAAACTTGGGTGAAACATAGAGGACCAAAATGGTGTTTTGACCAAAGAAAATTTCTGCTGAACTTGTAACATGAACACCATGTATAAAATATAATCAACTTATCATTCAAGTTCCATTTAAAAGGCAAAAATTGAACAGATTAATTACCTGGTGACCAATATAGTGATTTGGGTGGTTCGTTTGAAAAAAGTGATCCACAGTATCTGATACTGAATGACCAGAAATATGAGGGATATTCCTGACAACAACCTGCAACAAGCATATGAACCCTAAAAATTTCAAAAGATATGCCTCAATGTAATTGAGAAAATGATAAGGATCTCCAATAAGCTTGCTTGTAGTTGAAACTAGTAACATTCTTGATTTAAGTCTACCCATTTAAAAGTGAGTTAAAGCTTTCAACTCACTGTGAACTGCTCCACACGCCTGCGTTGTGACGCCAAGAATTGCAATCTCATTGATGCTACGCTATCATATTCTTTGTACAGCAGGAAACAAATCCATATTGTGAACAGGTATTCCAAAGCTATGTGAACAAAAAATCTGAAATGGACAATTGTAACATTTAGACAATTGATATAGCACTTGCACGTTATCATGAGAACAGATTATTACAAGTAATAATAATTGAAAATGCATATGATGGGAAAATTTAGTGGATTATCCACTACTAAATATTGAAGTGCATGAGTTATATTCAGAGGTAGTATCTTTTATTCAGGTACCATTACATCTTACCAGGTACCCAAAATATTTGATTTACATATTTTGTGTGAAAAGTTCATAATAACAGGTGAACTCTTTTCATACAGAAATAAAACATATTTGATATGCCTTACCTTCTTAGAGATAAATGTAAAATACTTCCCTAGATAAGTAATTGGACGACATAAATATGGACAATTATCTTCACACACTTGGTTTATCAGAATGACTTAAAATCATTATAACCCTTCAGCTCAAAGTCATCCCATTTATTCTTAGACAATTTAAGATATGCTTCAATCAGATTTTTCCTAAAATGTTTCTATGAATGACTTGAGAATTGAACTTCAAATGAGGCACCACTTTAAAACAGAATGTTCTGGTTTTTTCTTTAGAGGAAAATATAAATGATACCTTATAGATTCAGGTGGCACATTTGATATTGAGAGTTTATCAATGTCACTCACAACCAACTCTCTTCTTAAGAAGAATAATGTCCCACTTGATACATTGACAGGAATAAGAATGAGAAGTGCCACAATTGTCACTGGAACAAAAATCTTTAAGCTGCAAGATAAAAGAGAAAAATTAATCAGAATGTTTGTACCAAGATAGTAAAATAGTTTCAAACAGTAATATCAATTAGGGGCGTGGTCACTTCACGACTATGTCAACTTAATAGTATCAACCATTATTTTATAAAACTAAAGGGTACTCCCTGTAACCAAAAAGAAGGTTGCACTTGCACCCACTGATAAAAATCACAAAGAATGGAACATAGAGAGCTTGAAGGAATATGGACTGAACAAATCAAACCCAAAGTAGCTTGGTTTCTATGATGAACTTAAAGAGAGCTGGAAACAGCTAAAAATTAGAGAATGCTTAAAGACTATGTAATCGCCCACTGGTTTAGAATCGAATTGGGAACATTCCTGAATTATTTCCAAGCAAGGCCACAGCATAACAATGCATCTCTTCAAATTTCCCAATGAAAGAATTAAAAAGAAAATTACCAGAAACACAATTGGAAGTTAAAAGCCAACGCCTATAAAGCTAATTTGATCATCATTACAGATAAGAAACAACATATAACAATTCCCAATTCCTTTATAACCCATGATATGTATTGTTGCCTCAAAATTGGCAGATAAATTCAGGAAATGAACTAGAGACAGTGACAGCATCTAAATTTAAAATTGAAGAAAAAGGGTAAAAGAGAGTAACCCCAGAGTGTAAATTCTGAGAAAAGCAGCAGAGTCAAGGCCAGCATGGGAGATAATCTCGGCCTCGTTCATCCTCATAGCCTGAGGCATCCAGTTCAAGAACGTGAGGTAAGTCCTGAAGTTGAGATTTACAAATTTGCTCACGAAATTGCGAGTGCTCCTAGGGCTGGTTCTTTCCCCAGTGATGTACCACTTGGGAAAGTAGACCCTATCGTTAATAGGCTGAATCCTGAGCAGAGCAAAAGCCAGCAAGAAAGCGAAGGCAGTGAGAATATTGATGAAAGCAGAGACTCCAATGTCCGCCAGAGTAGCCATTGCAGAGAAAGAAGGAACAGGACGGAATTGGAGAGAAGATGTGGTGAGGAAGCAGAAGCGGAAGCAGAAATGGAAGAAGATAGAGAAGGCAAAGAATAATAAAATTTTCCAGTGACCCCCAATTTGGTATTAGTGGGAAAGCAAGGTGTTCGCTGGTTAGACTTGACAGTGAAAAAATGAATAAAAAATGAAGTTGGGGTTTGCGTGTGTGATGATGACTTGGAGGGCAATAGGAGGCGGGGTTTGCATGTGCAAGAGCCAAGAGTCAAGAATTTTTGGAGTATGGGAATGGGAGAGAAAAGGTGGCATTCCTGATGATATGTGTTGGGGACTGTTCTAGTGTTGGTTTTTTTGTCTTTTAGGTGCATCTACTTTATTATATTATTTGTATATTAATAATTAACCATATATTTATTTCATTTTTTATATAAAGATAAATATTATTATTTACCATATCAATAATGTACCATCAAGCAATATATTGCCTAAATCATAAATATTGAGGCAAAATACTATTTAGTCTTTGAATTGTTGGTTAAATTATTATTTAGTCCCTAAATTTATCAAAAATATTATTTAATCCCCAAAATGTTTAACTATGTCAACTATTTAGTCCCCGAATTTGTAACTATGTCGACTATTTAATCTCTAAACTTGGCAAAAGTACTATTTAATCATCAAATTTGCAACTCTGTCAACTATTTAGTCTCCTGACTGTTACCCGTTATAGTTGACAAAGTTGCAAATTCGGTGATTAAATAGTATTTTTGCCAAGTTTTGGGACTAAATAGTTGACATAGTTACAAATCCGGAGACTAAATAGTATTTTGTCAAGTTCGGGGACTAAATAATTGAGATAGTTAAACAATTCTGTAGGGATGATCATGGGTAGGATATGGGTAGGGTACTATAATCCCCAGACCCGGACCCGGACTTGAGCGGGTATCAAAATCAATTCCCCTCCCCGGACCCTATGGGTAGTTAAATCCCCATACCCAAACTCAGACCCATAAAAATTTAAAATTAATTTTAATCAATTTTTTTCATCTATAATCAAAAAGAAGAAAAAAATTAAATCATAAATATAAATGTACAATTAAATTACTTTAACATCTATAAGATATTTAACATTTTTTTCTTAGAATTATATATTTTCTCAATGTAAAAAAGTTTTAAAATAATACTTTATATATAAATAAATAAATAATTACTATTACGGGTAGGGTACCTCATTACCCGGACCCGGACCCGTTGACTTTATACTCAGGCCCATACCCAAACTCACAGGGTAAAATTTCAGGTTACCCATTGGGTATGGGTATTTTGATCATCCCTACAATTCGAGGACTAAATAATATTTTTGATAAATTCGGGGACTAAATAGTAGTTTGACCAACAACTTAGGGACTAAATAGTATTTTACCTCCATAAATATTTAATATTAAAAGTTGATTAATTTTTTTTCATTTAATATTATTTATTGGAGAAGATGTACACTAGTACAATAATACTAAATTTTGATACATTTCTCTAATCAGTTAGTTCATATCTATTCAAAATAAATCTTTATTAATGTAAATTTTTATTAATATTAACAAATGACGTTATATGATTTGAGGGATATATCGAAATTTAATACTATTATAATATTAAATTTTTATTCTATTTGTTAATATTAATAAAAGTTTATTTTATATAAATTAATTTTTTTAATTTTTATTTAATATTAACAAATAATAAATTGTGAAATATCTTATTTTTAATACTCCTCTACCAAACATCCTATAGAATATAGATGTCTAGGTCCCACGCTAAAAAGATGGACAAAAGGAAGGGGTTATCTTTTATGTCTGTTTCGGCACTTTTCTTTCCTTTTTCTTTTTTTCACGCGGCGGGAAAGGTGGGCGTAATAATGGAATGGCATAACATAATCGCTATATCAACGGCAATAAAGAGTAAAATTAAATTACATTAATTCCAAAGGCAGTCAGTATAAGCTAAGTCGTTTGTTTGACTTGAGAAAATGGAGGGCAAAAAAGTAAATATAACTAATTTTATTTTGGATTTTAACACAAAATTTTTAATATACAGTAATTATATTTAAATAATTTTATTATTTCAGAATAAATGTATATAGTATAAAATATAATTTTTTTTAATAATATCTTTCAAATTTCAGAAAGATATAAGTATAATTTTCAAAAGTAACAGTAAAGAAGTTGGTGTAATTTATTCTAAAAGGCTTTGTCAATAATGGTCACTTTAGGGTGTGTAGACTTAAGGATGTGCAAACAAATGTTTATGTGGTTTGTTTTTATTGATTCAATTGTAAAAATATAATTTTTTTTAGATTAATACAAACGTGTTACGTAGATGTTTGTATGCGTTTACACCCTAAGTCATTTACACCCTAAAAAAATCTTTAAAAGAATAGACCGCTTTGTTTCATTTCTCTCATTTTTTCTCTCAAACAAACTCTAATTGAGCAATTGGTTAAGTAGTAAGAGGCTTAATATTGTTTAAATAAGATTTTTTGAGTTCGAGATCTTATAAATACAAATATTTTTGTTGAAAGACACTCTTATCATAATCAAATATGCGATACGGGTCAAATTTAAATTAATCGAAATAGTACCTCAAAAATTCGACAGACAACTGAAAAAACATACCCTAAGAATTGGACAAGGCACTTGCTTTACTGAAACCCACACAAATTTATTCATATGAGTTATGAATATAAATAAAATTCATTAACCTTATAATTTAATTAAATTATGCGAATCATTTTTTATTTAAAAAGTTATATTTGGCTCTATTGACATTTAACGTATATTTAATTTGTTGTCCAAAGGGACATGAATTATATAATATATTTATCTCAATTTTGAAAGTTGACAAAAGATGACCTAAGACAAGATTTTATGTAACATATCTCATTTATTAACTATCTTTTTTTTATTAAAGTTGTGTAATTTATTCCCTTAAACTTGATAGCATGGACAATTTTTTATATAAAGATTTCGAATAGAGGGGATTATAGTATGAAGTTAGAAGTTTTGTGAATTATTTTTTGAACTTTGAAAGTTTGTATTTTTTTTGTATTTCTCTCTTAATTTTTTTTAATCTTTTCTATTTTAATTTTTCATTATTAAAAGAGAGAAAATAAAAAGAAAATTCAATCTCTGTCGTGCTATTTACAGAAAAATTCTTTTATTGGCAAAGTTCTTTTTCTCCTATTATTAGTTCCTTACCTTATAAAAAAAATAACGATCTTTTGAATGTATTGTCATAATTGGATCATATATATTAATAAGAATTTTATTAATTATTCTCCTTAAGACACTAATTAAAGTTAATTTACTTTTTTATTGATTAAGAGAGTATTTAAAAAAAATTTGTATGGAAAAGTATTTAAAATTTTATCTAATTCATTTTTTACAAATTTCAAGTCATGGAATATTCTCTTAGTTAATTAAATAAAAACTAATGTTACAAAGGCATTGGTTACCAAAATCATATAATAAAATGAATTTTACTAACAAATATTTTTAGGACATTAATTAAGAATTCATTTTAACTAATGAGATAATCAAACAAATTATTTTAATTGATTTTCTACTAAGCTTAAGACATAAAATGATCTTTCACCTTAATAGATATTCCACGATACTTATTAGATAAACGTAATAAAATATACTACACCTTTCCAAAGAAAAAAGTTATTATTTGTGGACATATCAATTCATCCTTTTAATTTTTTATATTTAAAAAGAGTATTATATGTGTTCACAAAAAATGAAAAGTTATTTAATTACTTGATCATATATTTCATATTATATAATAAAGAATGTAAAGACTAATAACTAAAATACTCTAAAGTCACTATTATACGTTGAACAAAGTTAGTTAAGTGGCAGACATTGTTGTCTCACTTCACTCCAAAAAGATGAAAAGAAGAGAAAATGTAGAAATTAGAATATACATCTATATATATATGGCTTTAGATTTTTTGGTGTCACACAAGCAAAGTGTGGCACCAAAAAAATAACTTCCCCCTCAACTTCTCAATAAATAACTAACTTCTCAATAAATCTATATTTTATAATTAAAAAATACAAAAAATAATATGATTGGAGGATGTGGGAGAGAGAAAACAAGTATGATAGATGGTTACTAAACAATGAAGAAGTGCATAACTTCTATTTTTTAATTTTTTTTATTTTAAATTATGATAAAAATTTTATTTAAAAATTTAAAAATATTTAATTTTTAATAATTTTAAAATATAATAATTATTTTATATTATATTTTAAAAAATTTTAATAACAAATTACATGTATGTCCACAAGAATACACGAAGCCTTTAGTATATATAATGATGGTGGTGGTGGTGGTGTGAGTGTGAGTTGTAACGAAAGAGACGCTACTTAACCCGTGACACCAACCTCATAGTTTCTCCTTCTTTTTTGTCTTATTCACACTTCAATTGAGCTATGACAAAACTAATAAAAAAACAAGGAAGGGACTAGCGAGCATTCTATTTCTATACCAATTTTTGCCCGTGACCAAGGGATTTTGTTTTTCTAATAAGGAAATCACACCAATTGTGCCTAAATTATTTTTAATTTAAAATTACATTTATCTTTCATTTAATTTGATTTCTAGGTCTAGCTTTAAAACGGCCAGTCCAATTATCATCCTCAACTGATCTGGTTGTTCTTTCAGTAAAGTATTAGAAGAATCTCAATTTAAAAAGTAGGTATTACTTTGCATCAATTCATTATGTTATGTATTGGGATCCATGTGACCAATGACTCGTATTAAATTAAGTTTATGTGTGAAGCTGAAGAGAAAGTGAGTTGATTGGGATTGGGATGAAGAAAATGCAAAAAAGCGTTGTTCCAAATTAATCAAGTTGGGAATGCAAACATGTTTCTCTTCTCCAGTTCAGCACGCATCTTGGAGTTCTTAGTCAATTGCTCTCCAAATTATACCTTATAATATTCTCTTTTCGGTTCACAATATCTGTTTCGTTGGTAGATATACAAAGAAATAATTAATTTACTTTAAACTTAAAAAATATAAGATAAAAAGATTAAATTATCCTTATTTATTCTTTCCTATTTTCAAAGGATATTTATTACTTGTTCATTAAATTTGGAGAGTCTAAGAGGGAATAGATAGAGATAAAATTGTAAAAAAATAATTAATGCTATCTTGATTTTATAAAATAACAGATATTTTAAAACTTTGAAATTTCCCCACTCATGTAGATATTGTGAACCAGAAAGAGTAATAATTAAATAAATGTGCTGCCAAATTTTGACTCCAATCTTTTCATCTTCACCATCCCCATCCTCATGACCTCATCCCCATCACAATCTCATCATATTAGTACTCAATATTGGTATATCAAATACAAAGAGTGCTAAAGTCTAGAAGCTTTGTGCTATTTTAAATTATTTTTAAAATAAAAAAAAATTTTAAGTCTACATTAAAGAATATAGTTGAATAACTTTTCACATGACATCTTGGGAGCGAAATTTAAACTTGCTTTCTTCCTTTATTTACTTACTTGAATGGACTATGGCGACGTTCTTTTTTTTTTAAAATCTTTTTCAATTTTCTTTCTGATTATTTTATGCTAATTCTTCACTATAATTTAGTGGTTATTCTTATATCCATCATTATCATACAAAACCTTGTGATCATTATCGCTATCAAGAAGTAAATGTAGTATTCTCATATGGTAAATGGGACCACAACCACGACCCAATTTTGTCATTTTCACATCACCCTCATTAGTAAGTCATTGCAATATGGAAGCAAATGTTTTGAAGTCATCAAATCTAGAAATAGTAATGAATGCTATGGGTGTAACTTCCATTATAATTAATAAATATATTTTCTGCATATAATTCCCAGTCTTTTTCACTACCTTCTTTGATGACTACTCTAAATTTATATAACTTTTATCAACATAGAAAAAATGACAAATTTATTACAGAAAAAAAGAAGAAGAAAAATATAGGAAAATAAAGACTCTTCGTAAATTGTAATGATAGAGAAAGATAATACATTTTTTTTAAATGAATTTTATCATTTATGAGAGGATTGAGGAGCATAGTATGATACATTAAAAGAGTCAAACACAATGGAATGGTTGATAGAAAATATTGGACGATTTGCCACGTTGAACTTGAATGTACATACCAAGGGTCAAATCCTAATTTTATGGCCTTGTTTTGTGTATTGAATATGGCTAAGTGGTATCTTAATTGAATTTCAGTGTTGTTCAATTAGTTGTTTTAGTTCGGTTAATTTGTGTGTTTTAGGTACAAAGATTTTATCGACTCATCTATATATTAACTAATAAAATTCATCAAATTTTAACTTAGAAGACCCACAGATATGTAAAATACAAATAATTTATTAGATTATTGATTAATATACAAATAAAATAATACAATAAATTTAAAAGTAAAATTGTCAATACGGGCCAGAAAGTCCCTTACCATCTCAGAGTGTCTATTTTTCTTTAGAAATCTTTTTATTATGATCTTCCTACTGCTTCTCGTCTTTTTAAAATCAATTGCATTCCCTCTTCTTATTCTCTTTGCAACTCTTCTTCTTAAGATATTATTCATATCTTCAGGGACTGCATGCATTCTAGAAATATTTGGTCTCTTTTACAAAAGAACTCCTTCCTTCTTTTCTCCTAATCTTCAATGATATAAGTCTCACTTTGGGAGGTGAAGAGCTTATAGGGGCCTTGGGCTCTCCTACTTAATAGTTAGCTTTTGGGGTGTGGTTCTTCCAAGGACTTCTGCTTGTATCAATTGGTGCTTTCATTGAGAGCCGGCCAACCGAAAAGGGCTACCTGCAGAGGGTTCTGACCGGTGGAGGGGCTGACTGTGATCGAGTGAAGTGTCGCAGTGTGCAGCCGTTGGGACGCCGACTTTCGAAGGGGGTGATAATGATATAAGTCCCACATTGGGAGGTTACCTTCAAGGAAGGGCCTTATAAGGCCTTGGACTCTCCCACTTCAATAGCTAGCTTTGGGGGTGTGGTTCTTCCAAGAACTTATGCTCGTATCAAGTGGTAATGATATAAATCCCACATTGGGGAGGTTACCTTCAAGGAAGGGCCTTATAAGGTCTTGGGCTCTCCCACTTCAATAGCTAGCTTTTGGGGTGTGATTCTCCTAAAGACTTGTGCACGTATCAATAAACGTAAAAAATGAATCATGGCTTGTGGCAGGAGATTGAGCACAAATTCAACGTGACAGAAATAAGAATGTTGCGTTGGATGAAGTGGTCATACTAGAATTGATAGGATTAGGAATGATTATATTAGAGAAAAAGTGGGGGTAGCACCTACTGTCAAAAAATTAGTTGAAATACGCCTTAGGTGGTTTGATCATGTACAAAGACGGCTATTAGAGGCTCCTGTACAGAGTTGACCAAATGGAAGATAGCTCAATAACTAGAGGTAGGGGAAGATCAAAGAAAATAATAGGAGAGAAACGATTAAGAGGGATCTAGTCATAAATAACCTAACAATATAAATGTGCAAAGACAGAACATGTTGGCGTCGCTTGATCTATATATAACCGACCCCACCTAATGGGAAAAGACTTTGATTGTTGATGTTGTTGATTAATTCTTCCACTTGTTCTCTATCTGTTCTAATGGAAGGTTGCCTGAATTGCATATATATGAGCTCATGATGATACTGAGACAAAAAAATAGAGGTTCTAATGGTTCTTTTCACATTCACTCTTCCTTCATTTCGCATAGATTACTGTAGGAGTTGCACTTTCTGGAGTATTTGGAATTGTGATAGCCCAAGGTCGACCATTGTCTCAATATATTCCTTGGAGTTGTGAGATAGATGCAAACTGATTCTAATTCATTCCATAAACAATGTACAGTTTGTTAATTTGTTTGTAAATGCTTTCTCTTATAGCTATTTTTTGCCTTTAAAAAAAAAAAGCTGTTCAGGCATTCGAATCAAGAGGAATCAAGTAAAAATGGAATGATTAAGACAATAAGAAACAAAAATAAAGAGAAAGAATAGAGAAAAAGAGGTATTATATATGAGACATACAATTGAGTAAATATTAGGTTTAGGTATAACTTATGGAAGCTAACTGTCATGGCCCATGAAGTTCACTGCATATTCTTTCTTGGTAAAAGTATTTTTCCTAACCCCAACGTTTGGGGTCCTGTCAGTTTCGCCCCTAACGTTTTTTTGCTGTCAATTGTACCCCTAACGTTTTACGTTTCTGCCAATATCACCCTTTTCACTAACACCGTCAAATATTTAACAGTTTTTGCTGACGTGGCATCCTATGTGGCAAAACGTTTCTTTTTTCTGTCAATTGTAACCCTAACGTTTTACATTTCTGACAATGTCACCCTTTTCACTAACACCATCAAATATTTAATAATTTTTGCTTACGTGACATCCTATGTGGCAAAAATATCTGACTTGGTATATTTTTTTCCACATCAGATTTCCTACTCATCTTTTCCCCATCAAAGTTGTGTCGTTTTGACCTCGGCCTATTCCTTCTAAAATATAACTCAAACGCACGCGCTATTTTGCTCATAAAAACATCAGAGACGTTATCCATTCTCTATTTTAGGGTAACGTCTCCGACAAAGTAGAAAATGGGTAACGTCTCCGACAAAGTAGAGAATGGATAACGTCTCCAATGTTTTTGTCTGCAAAATGGCATGTACGTTTGAGTTATATTTTAAAAGGAATATGATGAGGCTAAAACGACATGGTTTTGATGGGAAAAAGATGAGTAAAAAATCTGGTGTGGAAAAAAATATGTGAAGTCAGATATTTTTGTCACATAGGATGCCACGTAAGGAAAAACTATTAAATATTTGATGGTGCTAGTGAAAAGGGTGACATTGGCAGAAATGTAAAATGTTAGGGGTACAATTGACAGAAAAAAGAAACGTTTTGCCACCTAGGATGCCACGTCAGCAAAAACTGTTAAATATTTGACGATGTTAGTGAAAAGGGTGACATTGGCAGAAACGTAAAACGTTAGGGGTAAAATTGACAACAAAAAAACATTAGGAGCGAAACTGACAGGACCCCCAAACGTTGGGGTTAGGAAAGGTACTTTTGCCTTCTTTCTTTTTTGTTATAGAGGAGGTCTCATGATCAATGACCAAGTTCTTGCACTTTTTGTACACTTTCTCTCGGGATATATCTCTTTTACTCTAATATTTTTGCTGACTAAAATTTTTGCTTTCTAGCTATTAAACATATTGGAAGCAATCCGTTGACTTCGTTGACTAGTGCTCTGCTAGGGTTCCTGGCGGACGTCGACACAGGGTCAGCGCAGAACACGTTCCGGCGAAGGCCGAGTATCCCGTCGAAGGGGTTTAGCCTGCCTCCTTTGACCGGTGGGCACGGGGTTCCTGTAGAGGCGAGATGGCGAGACGCAAGAAAGACGATGAGCTGTTGGTGGTATATGACGAGGACGATGTGAAGAACGGAGTGGAAGCATGTCGACACACACTGATGGGGAAGCTACTTAAGGCGAAACCAGTAAACAAACAAGCGCTGGAGAATGCTTTTCGAAACATATGGAGCCAACCTAAAGGCTTCAAAGTAGAGGAAACAGAGCAGAACACCTTCCTGTTTCACTTTGCGGAGGAATATGAGATGACAAAGGTTCTGAATGGAGGTCCATGGACGTTCCGAAACAGGTGGTTGTTGATCGAACGATGGCGGAGAGGAATGAGTGGGTCGGACGCGGCGTTCACGAGAGTCAAATTCTGGCTCCAAATCTGGGGTGCTCCACCTCAATGTAGGTCCGAACGGGTGGCGAGGAAGATATGCGAATCGATGGGGGAGGTGGTTGATGTGGGTATGTTCGAAGAGCCGAGTTCAGGTGCGTTGTTTATGAAGGGTTTGATATGGTACGATGTAAAGAAGCCGTTGCGTTGCGGGGTGAATTTAGGCAATGCGAAAGATGGCATATACTGGGTAGATTTCCGATACGAAAAGATTCCAAAACACTGCTACACTTGCGGTATCTTTGGACATGATGAGGAAGAATGTGTAGATGGTAAAAGGGCGGATAGTGATCACGGAGAGTCGGATGACAATAATTTAGGGCCGTGGTTGAAAGCGCGAAGCGCGGGGATGAAAATAACATGGCCGGGGTTGAATAAATCCGGAGAACAACGACGTAGCGTTGAGGAAGGTAGGAAGGTGGGAATGGTAAGAAAGGTCGTTGCGGAGGACTTAATGGAGAAACTTGCACGCATGACAATGAGGGAGGAGGTTGCGGCTCCGAATGAAAACAGATGTGAGGATGTGCGGATGGAAGAAACACAAAATATGTTGGTGAACCCAAAGATGGGAGTGATGCAAGAGAAGGAGGAACAAATTAAAATCAAGGGAAAGAGTGATGATGTGGCAACAAAAGTCGTATCCTTAACTGAACAATGTAAGGAAGGTACAAAAAGTGAAATAAAAGGAAGTGAGAAAATGACGTCATGCACGAATAGAAGGGGGGAGGGGGTAGTGCTGAACGAAATCCAAAAGGTGGAGGTAGGTGAAGTAGTAGTAGCAAGAGAAGCGATAAAGGAGAATATAAACCCTTTAATGATACCGTCAGGGGGGAAACAATGGAAGCGACTTGCGCGAAATAGCGGATTGATACAGGAACAAAATTCGCTTGAACAACAGATGGGTAAGAGAAAGAATATGATGGATGGGACAGGGGAGGACGAGGAGAAGGAACCATCAAGTAACAAAAAGATGAAAAATATGGAGGAGATGAATGTTGATTCAAACAATATATCGGCCGGTCTGTCTTCACAGGCCTGCCGGACACAATGAAAATAATAGCGTGGAACTGCCGTGGTTTGGGAAGCCCACGGGCAGTTATATCCACAAAGCTTCTCGTCCGACAGGCGAATCCGGATATTCTATTTATGAGCGAAACGAAATTAACAGCTGGTGAAGCCGAAGGAAAGAAACAGGAACTGGGGTATGAGAACGGTGTCTGGCAACCGTGTGAAGGACGATGTGGAGGATTGATGTTACTTTGGAGGAATGAGATTGACGTAGAGTTACGTTCGATGTCAAAATACCACATCGACGTTAATATTGGTGAGAATGCTGAAAAGTGGAGATTTACTGGCTTTTATGGAGAACCCATTACGCATCTGAGACACCACAGGTGGAATATGTTAAGACGCCTAAAGGAAAGGAGCAATACCCCATGGCTAGTAATGGGGGATTTTAATGAGATACTTAATGGCGAAGAGCAGCAGGGAGAAAATGATAGACCAGAAAGACAGATGCAGCAATTCAGGGAGGCGGTGGATGTTTGTAACCTCACAGATATCGGTTATATCGGGTCTCCTTTTACATGGTGTGGAAATAGAAGCACCGGACTGGTGAAGGTAAGACTGGATCGGGGGTTGGCTAACGACAATTGGGTGTCAAGATTTAGATATGCCCAGTTATTTAATATGAAGAAATTCTCATCAGATCATCTTCCAATGTTGTGTAACCTGGAGTGGCATAAGGCGAGTAAGGATAGGGAGGGTCATAGAGACAAAGGTTTTCGATTCGAACAACTATGGTGTGGGTATACAGAATGTGGTGAAATTATCAAATCCAATTGGGACGAGTGTAGTGCAGATACGGATATGAATATGGTGTGTGGGAATTTGGAGGTGTTGCAGGAGAAGCTAAATCAGTGGAGTAGACGCAAGTTTGGGAATTTTAGCAGGAAAATCAAAACTCTACAGGGAGATATAAATGATGAGATCAGCGCCACTATCACTGATCTAAGCAAGGTGAGATCCCTTGAAAAAGAATTGAATTTACTGCTAAAAGAAGAAGAGACATACTGGCGGCAAAGATCAAGAGTGCAATGGCTAAGGGAGGGGGATAAAAATACAAGGTTCTTCCATAATCAAGCATCATACAGAAGGAAGAAAAATAGAATTAACAGATTGAAAAGAGAGGATGGAAGCTGGGCGGAAGACCAAAAGGAGATACAAGATATGGCCACCGATTATTTTGAAGAACTCTTTACCACATCCAACCCGGACGAAATCGATAGAGTGGTTGAAGCCACACCAAGGAAAGTGACGGACGGAATGAATGAGGTACTGAGGGCCGAGTTCACAAAAGAAGAAGTTAAAGAAGCGGTGTTTCAGATGGGTTCCACAAAAGCCCCGGGGTTAGACGGGTTCCCAGCTTTGTTCTACCAACGATATTGGGATGTGATCGGAGACAAAGTTACGAATGCGGTATTGGATTTCTTAAACAAAGGTATCTTTAATCCGGACATCAATATTACCAGAATAGTGTTGATCCCAAAAACGAAGGACCCCAGTGATATGACACAGTTCAGACCGATTAGCCTGTGCAACGTCATCTATAAAATCATTGCTAAGTCTCTAGCAAACAGAATGAAAAACTTACTTCCCGAGATTATCTCTGTGTATCAGAGTGCCTTTGTGCCTAATCGACAGATAACGGATAATGTCCTTCTTGCGTACGAGCTTGTTCATGCTCTAAGAGGCAATCGATTGGGGAGAAAGGGTTCAATGTCTGTCAAACTGGATATGAGTAAAGCCTATGATAGAGTAGAATGGCGTTTTCTGGAGAGGATGATGATAAAACTGGGCTTTAATGTGGCGTGGGTGGAGAAGATTATGATGTGTATAACAACGGTGAGTTTCTGTGTAAGGGTGAATGGATGTGACTCTGATGTTTTCAAACCACAAAGAGGGTTAAGACAGGGCGACCCACTATCACCATATTTATTTCTGCTATGTGCTGAAGGTCTTAGTTCCTTACTGGTAGAAGGAGAAGAACATGGTAAAATACATGGTGTACAGGTATCCAGGTATGCACCGAGCATCTCTCATCTGTTTTTCGCAGACGATAGTTTGATTTTCCTAAGGGCGAACGAAGAAGAATGTAACAATTTTAAAGAGATTTTACAAGCTTACGAAAGGGCGTCAGGGCAAAAAATCAACTACGATAAGTCAGCGATTTTTTTCAGTCCAAGTTGCACGGAGCAGAACATAATGAATATTCAGAATTCTTTGCAGATCACCAGAAGGGCAAATAACGAAAGATATTTGGGTCTACCGACAGTGGTTGGGAGAGATAGAGGTAACGCTTTCAAATCCATAAAGGAAAGGGTGTGGAAGAGACTGCAGGGGTGGAAAGAAAGACTCCTCTCCAATGCAGGAAAGGAGATTTTAATTAAGGCAGTAGCACAAGCAATTCCCACTTACTCTATGAGTTGTTTTTTATTACCAAAAGGGTTGTGTTATGATTTGACACAATTGATGGCACGGTTTTGGTGGGGAGAAAATCAAGAAGGTAGGAGTATCCATTGGTTGAATTGGAAAAAATTATCTATGCCTAAGAGCAGAGGAGGAATGGGGTTTAAGGATCTAGTAGCTTTTAACAAAGCTTTACTTGCAAAACAATGCTGGAGATTGTTGCAAAATGAAGAATCATTACTTTTTAAAGTACTCAAAGCAAGATATTTTCCGAGAGGAAACCTTATGGGTGCAACATGCGGTTATAGACCTTCGGCAACTTGGCGTAGTTTAATGGCGGGAAAAGAAGTATTGAATAAGGGGGTACGAAGATCAATTGGAAATGGAAGGTCAACAGGAGTATGGACGGATCCTTGGATACCGTCGAATGAACCAACAATCGCAATACAACCGAGCCACATAGAAATTGATGATGAGAAAGTGAGTGTCCTCCTTAACGAAGATGCCACGGAATGGATTGACGGGGAACTGAGGGCGAGATTTGAGGAAGACATATGCACAAGAATCAAAAGCATTCCTCCCAACCCGAGACAAGGAAATGATAGATGGACTTGGGAACATGACAGTAAAGGTGTGTACTCTGTAAAAACGGGGTATAGAAGCTTGATGATGGAAACTTGGAACCAATTCAATAATGGCCTCGACATAGATGAAGGCTCAACTATGAGACTTTGGAAGAGATTATGGAAGTTGCCAATAACTTCAAGGTACAAGGTTTTCCTTTGGAGGGCATGCCTGGGCATTATTCCTACGGTGGACTCACTTGAACGCAGAGGAATGGTCATTGATGAAGAGTGCGGAATGTGCAACAGTGCACCCGAAGACGTATTTCATGCACTCGTTGATTGCCCGAATCTACAACTACTCTGGGTAATGGCGAGTTTTGATTATAGCAGCAGGGTATATCATGCGAACATTCTTGAATGGCTTGTTGTGGAAGCGGCGGAATGGAGTGAAGAGAAGTTGGCGGCATTGGCAGTGGCTCTGTATCACGCATGGGAAAGGAGAAACAAAAAGAAATTTGCCAACGAGGTGATCCGAGCGGAAGAGCTATGGCCACGGGTGGAGAGAATCATGGACGAGTTGCAAACTGTAATGTTTAATGATGATTGGAACAGAGCGGAACCGGCAAATTTTGTATGGGAGAAGCCTGAGTACCCTTACACAAAATTAAATGTAGACGCAACGACATGTATGGACGGCGGGGGTTCGATGGGTGGGCTTCTGAGGGACGAAACAGGGGACTGTGTAGGCGTGTATGTGCACTCTGTTTCCTTTCCAAATGACCCTGCACTTTTGGAAGCAATATCCATTAGGAAAGGTTTGGAGATGGTTCAACAGATAGGCAAAACGCACGTGATTGTGGAGAGTGACGCCAAGCTAGTGATTGATATGTTAAAAACACCATGTAACCAAGCCTCCACTCTTAATGCTCTGTGCAGAGATATTTTGTCTTTTTGTAGTAGGTTTCAAGTTGTCATTTTTAATTGGGTTCCTAGAATGTGTAATTTAGCGGCAGATTTTATTTCGAGAAAAGCTAAGACAGATTGTAGAAATATTGTTTGGACTGACTCGGTCCCTTTGTTCCTCTCTGAGGTAATTATTGCAAATTAATAAAGTCTTCCAGGTACCGTCCTGGTTCTATCAAAAAAAAACATATTGGAAGCATCTAATGTCATTGTGCATAATAATTAGATAGAAATTAGATGTTTTCAGGAAAGACTATGGGGCGGATAAATCAAGGCTAGATGTTGCAGGATCATATACTAAGTTACAACTTACAAACATAATATTGCAATAGAGATAGCTATAAGAATTTTGTGATAGATAATATTTGATGTTTTTAACGTGGCAACCGAATATTTTGTAAATATGAGGTGTATCTTTTTAGTTATATTTACTTGTAATTCAAATTTAAATAGATATTCTCTTAGCAATATCTCTTAGAGAAATTATAGGCTAACCTTTCGTAACTTATAGCAGAACTCATTTGTATATATATTGTATTTTGAGGGGAGGGGAAGAGAAGGTTAACCTTTCATATGTCCTCCCCTTGTTTGGCTGTTGATATCTCCTCCAAAATACTTCAATTTGGGATATCTTGAATTTGTGAAGGAGAAGGATAATGGAGGATTAAGGCTTGATCCTCCATTATCTTCTCCTTCGATTTTCATCTTCCCAAACAAGGGAAAAATGTCTTGAAAGTCTCCCTTTCCCTTCCATTCTTCTCTTTAATCCCCAATCCAAACATAATTTCTCTTTTTGTCAAAGAGATGTGTTGACCATAGATTGTGTGATGGGCGAACTTTGGCTTTTACCTACCTAGAGTCATTCAAAAAGGACATATATGATGCTTTGTTGCTATGTGTTTTTAGTCGTTTAGATTATATTGTCACTCTTAATTATAACTTCCGAGTTTTTCAATTTATATTTCCAACATTATATTATTATTTCCATATGTGCGTACAAGTTTCAAGTCTTAACTGAAGACCGTTTGCTGCATTTTGGAATTTCTAGTTTCTGTATTATGATAATGACACGTTAGATAATGGCAGTAGTTCAATGAACTAATGCTTATAAGATAGTGGAAAATTGTATGATTGTGCTACTGGGGTTTGTTGATTCGTGACTTAAATTTTATTGAGTAAAAAAAAGATGTTTGAATAACCATTTAGGTTTTGTCCAAAGAAAATATCTATTAGTTATAGAATAACTGAATAAGAAAAGGAATAGACGACTTCTTTATGTTTGTTATTGGGTTCTTAATAGAAGAATTAATCATAAAATAGTTGTATAAATTATACGTGTATTATTAATTAAAAAAATTGATTACAAAGATATAAGTGCAAATAAGGATTCTAGAAATATTTACGAGTACAGTAAAGTTGAGTTGAATTTGATATCAAGTTTCTAAAAGTTGATTTTGAAAGATTGGACAGAAGATTTTGAATTATTTCTTTGATGGGTGGATTTATTATGCAAGTTACATTATGTAATGGGTATATTATACAATTAATATTATCGATGTCATATACTCAATAAGAATCGCATGAAGAACACCAATTGTATTACATATTCATTATATGGTGCAACAAATTAAATTGTAATAAATTCACTCTTCTTTAATTTCTAGTGAATACTTCTTGAAGGCTTAATAATAAAATGATAGTAGTAAAAATATTGATAATAATATTTGAAGAATTTCACTTCAAGGTCCATACGGTGTCATAAGTTCTTTTTGTTGTTAAATTATGGGAATTCATGTTAGTGCTCGCCCGATCTTTAAAGTTTTATTTTGATTAATTTGAATTTGATATTTGTCGTGCACTTGACGAGAGAATTTTTTAATAGGGACAACTGCATTATCAATGATTTGAACTCAAAACTTTGTTTAAATAAATATCAAATGATTTATCACTTAGATTCACATCACGTTAATATATCATTATTGTTTATATACATATCTTTGATAATGCTTAATTAAGGTTCCGAGTGATATTATACTCAACTGTTTTAAGTTATATAAATAGTTAGACGAAAAATGAATCCCGAAGGGTGGAAATTTTTGCCATCCGTACTCTTTGCATAACTTTGAGCAAAATGTAAGTTATATGAAACTAGACTTAACCTCGTAGATTTCCACGGGGGATTTTTAAGTTCAATATATATAAATATTAATATAGTAATTTATAAATTTTTAAAGTCATATATTTTTTTTAAAACGCTGAAAATTAGAGCTCTTTTCATAAAATTTTAAAAAAATTTAGTAAAAAAAGGAATTTTGTAAACCCAAAAATGATAATAAATACATAATAATTTGGATAAATAATATTTACAATAAATTGAAAATATAAATTATTTAATCATATAACATAGGAAGCATTAGGCATACAATTTTTTTTGTACTAACTTTATAAAATATAGAAAAAAATAAAAAAGTAATATAACTCATAATAATTATTTCATGAAAATAAATATGGATAAGTCTATGGAAACATAGTTACCACACTATGCTAATGTAGTTGTACATGAGTTATTTATGAAAACATAGTTTACCGCTCTAGGATGATAAGAGACAATACTCAAGAAACATTAAAGAATAGCGTAATTGAATAATTTTTATATTATCTCCAATATCAGAAAATAGATGATTTTATCGATTCCTTTTGTTATATAGTAAATATATACAACAATTTATTGTAAAGAATGGACAAAGTTTAGATTTAGGATGATAATTTATATGAATATTCTTACTGGATCAACAATATATATAAATGGTTATATGATTTTTTTTTGATGAACAGGTTATATGAAATATTTATTAGAAGTTATTTATTTTTTATTATTATATTATATTTTAATTATATTTCACTGAATTGTCACACACATAAGTACCTTAGGTGTCATTTGGATGTGGGTGTTTAGGATGGAAGGGGAGAGTCAAAATAAGTTGAAAGTATGTTTGGATGTTTTTTTTAGAATGAAATGGAATGGAAGGTAAAGGTCTCTCAAAACCCCTTTGTCCATTCAAAAGCCTCGTTTTCTTGACCCCAAGATACATATTTACCCTTCCTACTTTAATAAAATTTCAATTTATCCTACTTCTCTTCACTGCTATTGCTGTCGCCACCGCCACCACTACCACCCATCTCCACCCCCCACCGCTATCACTACCGCCTCCACCACTCACCTCCACCTCTGTCGCCGCCACCACCACCCACCTCCACCACTATCACCCACCACCCACCTCTACCGCCACTACGACAACCGCTGCCACCACTTATTTCATTGGAAAAAAAAGGAAGGGGTAATATCAGAAAAAAAATATTTAATTAACCATTCCATTCCATCCAAACATCTAAACAACATTTTACTCATTTCATTCCTTTCCATTCTACTCCTTTCCATTAATGACCACTTCCTTTCATCCTCCATAAAACTCTTAAACATAGCCTTAAAAACAAAAAGAATATGAGAGTTAAATTTTAACAGATCTCCATAAAACTCCTTTCCAATAATACATTGAGAATTTTAACAGATCTATTTAAATTCTTGTGAATTATTTTTATTTATAGAAAAGAGATACATTTTAAAAAATAGAATTATTTAATTTGAATATTCAATATTAATCTAAAATTAAATTATTTTGAGTTTAAAACTTATTAATTTCGAATAAAGACACAGAGATCTTGAGAAATAACTCCCATATTAAAATTTATCGTAGTATTATAAAGCTATAGCAATAACTCCTACATTAATTGCAAAGTACAGATTCCAATTTGTGAAGCATATATGTTTTGAAAAGATAACAAAGATATCCCTAGAAACTTTCAAATTAACAGAGTATCGTTTAATAAAATTCAGTAATTAATTAATAAAAGAAAATAAAAATACGTTGTGTAACTACACTGTATTACCAATAAAGATAGAAGATTTCACGGGCTAAAATATAGGAAAATAATATATTTATTGCAAACTAAAATAAAAATAAAAATAAAACATTAATATAAGACGTACATAAAATAAGAATTATATCAAGACATGCATAAAATTAAGGAAAAGACATTAATTAAGCACTATATATATATATATATATATTTATATTTATATTTATTTATTTATTTATTGCTATTGTCATGAAAACAAAATAACGATTATATGCTAAAATGCGTTCAAAAGTCTAATAAACTTTAGAAACTAAAATGAGAAAAATAATGAGCATCAACCAAAATAAAAATATGTAAGATATGAAATTATGTTTGTTAGGATTTCAAATTTTAATTGTTATGAATAAATTAAATAATTTATGGTTTTTTAATCTCAGCAAGTTTTATGTTTGTTAGGATTTTGAATTTGACAAATATGAAACTTAAAAACAAATATTTAATAATGAAAAACATTAAATGTTTAATAATGTTTTACATGACCATCAAAGAAACTATAGCTTCAAATTTAACACTTTAAAATGGATTGAAAATAGTACAGGTTGTGTTATAAACAAATATACTGCACTTTTTTTTTCTTTTTTTACTATATAAGATAATACATAAGTGGAAGTATTAAGTTTTCAAATGCTAGAGGAATTGTAAATTACACTGTTAATTATACAGATATACATGTACAAAGAAAAGAGATAAAATAAGATTACATATGTGGAAGTATTAAGTTTTCAATTTATTGAGGAATTATATATTACACTTTTATTATATAGACATACATCTACACTTCACGAAATTCTCATAAAATAAGATTACATATTATTCATGCTTCCAAAATGATGTGGCTTAGCTTCTCTTGTTATCATCAATCCAAACAAATCATTCATCATCTCCTGAGATTACAAAATTGATGAAGATTTGTTGAGTAATCCTAAAAAAGAAAATCAATAACAGGATTACAATTTGAGATATTATTACAATTTTTAAATGTAGCTAGAAATTTACAATGGTTAGATACTATTCTCTATCTTCTTCTCAAACTCATCAAAAGCTGTATTATTGTCCTTTAAAAATATATCACATTTTTTTTAAATAGAACAATAATCTACCCAACAAATATTATCCCAAAGAGATATAATTAAATTAAAGTTCGTGAAAAAATTTGCAAAATTAAATAAGAGAAAATCATCAGAAATAAAGATATAATACAATCAACATAGTATAATATGCTCAAAGTTCATTATGATCTCGCTCAAGCTTTTTTACCTTGTCAGAAATGGAAAATATATATATATAAAAGTATACAACACAACAAAGTATAAAGAAGCATGAAATAATGAAAAGGGTAAAACATGAGATAAATAAATAGAAGTCAATGATATGAATTGAGGAATCAAGTAAAGAGAAAAGGAGAAAATATACACCTAGAAAAAAGAATCATATTTTAGTACTTTATTTAAAGGTTGATAAAATTGAATGTGACCACATTGCTCACTTAAGGCTCTATTTTCTTAATAGTTGTTGTCTCAAACGAACTTTGATTATTCCACGTCATGATATCTAAACAACAAAAAGAAATAATAGATGTATATATAGATACCATATTGAGATGTACAACAAAAATAAAAAAAATAGAAGAAAAAATCGCGAATTTTAATAATCCCTTTTTGATTTTGAAGAATCAATTGATAAAAATATAGAAGAAAATAAATTAAGATTAACACACACAAAGGAATAATTCATAAAGATTAATAATCTATCTATTAGAAAACTCAAAAAGGGAAGGAGAGAATAAAAAGAATAAAAAAGTGAGAAATAAAAACTTTAACATTCATTCTGATTTTGAACACAAGCTAACAATGTATATATAGAGAAAGAGTACGGGAAAGAGAGATATATAGGGAGAGAAATTAAAGATGAGTTCATCTATTGGTCAATTTTAGCAGCAACATTAAAGCATGAGTTATCCAATGTTATATCTTAAATATTTAAAAATTTTAAAAGTCTAATCTATGAAGGTGTGAAATTAAAAAGTTGCCTTGGGAAATAGTGTAAATGGAAAAGAGTAGATAAGAATAATAAATGAAAATAGTTTAGGAGATAAGTATTTTTCAAAATCTGACCTAGAGAAGAGTGGTGAGTAATGATACCACACATATCAAAAAATGTTAAAATAAAAAATAATATAAAAAAATTACTATTGATGTAACTTTGATCCAGGAGAAGACACATGTCACTCTCCATAGAAAATAGCCAAATTATTTAAATCAAAAAGAAAATAAAGAGAAGTCAACTCTAAGAGCCAATGAGAAAAGACTATTGAATGGAATTGTTAAGTGACCAAAAAAAAAATAATGGAGCTCATCTAGGATGTCCACGTGTCAGCACCACAATTTTTAACTTCAGCTTTATATAGATATAGAAATAGACAGGTAAGTATAATATAAATTAAAGTTTAAAGTTTTTACATTTACTGTGACAAATACTGTTATCAAAGAAATGGTATATACATAATAAAAGATAAAAGAAATTGGATTCAGTGCAATTCCCTTCCGTGCAATCTGGTGTAATTTCTATAAAATACATATTTTTACTTCATTTTCTAAGTATTAATACGAACTCACACTAATAATAATCCGCTATGAATAGATTAGAGACCAAATTAATATCAATATTGACAAACATCATCACCTTAAATGGATTAGGGACCAAATTGTTATTAATATTAAAAAATAGTCTCACGAGGCTATTTAGTGATAATATTTATCAAAATAGATAATAATTTCATTCTTAATCCATTCATAGTGGGTTATTGTTAGAATAAATCCGTATTAATATACTTCAAAAATGATATAAAAATGTGTATTTTATAGGAATTGCACGGAAGGGAATTGCACTAGATCCAAACTCATATCATTATCATGCATTTCAAAAAGATTTCGGGATGCTAGCGTTATTATTCTACTTTCACGTACCAAAAATAAACATTTAATTTCAGGATTCGGATTTTCCATTAATTTATATATTTATATAAAAATAAGTCAATTATAGCTTTAATCTTCGAAAAATTTTATTTTGTCTCAATTTAATCTCTAAATTATAAAAATATCAAATTTAAATACTAAAAATACCTTAATTTACAATTTCTTACTTTTGCTTTTTATGGATATGACAATTCTAATATAAGATATTTTTTAAGAACTAAATATAATATTTTCTTGATTTATATAGACTAAATTAAAACAGGTAAAATCTTTCAGTTTAGCGACAAATAACATATTTTTCATTTATTTAAAAGATATGTTATTTCTCTCCCCTTCCCACCAATTCATAATATACTGTTCTTGAAAAGTTTCAGATCACGCTTTAAAATTCAACTTGAAGGCAGTGGCAGCCTTATATACATACATATATATATATATATATATAATCTTCTCTCTTATTAGGATAGGAACGAGGAAGGTGCACGCAAGAAACTTTACCCTCTAAAGCCAAAATCAAGTGCTTTTGCTACACCAAGTTTCATAATTTAGCTATTTATTTTGGATTGAAACATCTTCATTTCTCACCAGCTAATCCTTGACAGTTCACTTCCCTGGGCTTTCAGCCCAACCTACCTCTTGCTGGGCTTTTTGGACCCGGGTCGGCCCACCAAAATGAAAAACCCATGTGGGCCAAAGGTTAACACTTTTTGCCCCCTGTCTACGGCATGAACACTATTCTGCCCCAACGACCTCCAACATCAGCACTATCTACCGTTTCTTCTTCCTCATCCTCATTATTAGATCCATGAGGTGTTCCAGGTTCAAGTAAAACCTACAGATTTAGAGATAACATCAGATTGAAGATTGTAAAGGATCAAACAAAAGACAAATTCTTTAAATTCAACAGTGCTCTCATTTGCAAGCATTACGCCCTCCTGCTTCTTATCAAGTTATTGAATAAAAGAAGCCAGTGGGTTACACATGTACTAGAAAATCCTCACCACAATAAGGAAAAAAATTAAAATTGAGAGCATACCAGAACATCTTGCGTTAGATCCCAAAGTTGGCTGAACCATGGTAATTCGATCAGGTTTATTTGGGAATTAAATGGGAAAGAGAATGGCCAAAAAAAAATGGGAAAGAGAATGGGAGTAATTAGAGGAGAAGGGAGGGGGGTGGAAGGTTAATCTTCTATATGTCCTTCTATTATTTGGCTGTTAATACCTTTTTTAAAATACCCCAGTTTAAGTTATTTTGAATGTGTAAAAAGGAATGATAATAAAGGATTAAAGATTGATCGTCTATTATCTTTTCTTCTAATTTTTATCTTCCCAGACAAGTAAAAAGTATCTTTAAAGTTTTCCCTTCCCTTCTCCTCCTTAATTCCCAATCTAAGCTACGCCTCTCCTAACTTCCTCATCCTCACTTTTCAGAACAGATTCGTACTTCCCACTTATCAATCCCTAGTTTCTCTCTTTTCCTTCCCTTATATACTTCCCTCACGTCATCCATACGGGTGTGTAAATGAAATGAGCTTTTTGTGTAATTCGGGCTCAAAACGTATAAGAGCTCGTTCGCGTTCGTTCCTTTATTAAACGAGCTGAACCTAAACATAAAAATAAGCCCGTTTAGTTAAACGAGCCGAGCTTGAACATTTAAGGCTCGGCTCGTTTAGTTCATGAACGGTTCTTTTAAGAATAAAAATTTTTTTTCTTTATCTTACATGTACTATTATATTTAAATATATAATGAACATTCATTTTATACACACACACACATATATATATATATATATATATATATATATATATATATTGAATTTGTTATGTTATTGTGTACAAATATCTTTTAATTAATAAAAAAAATATAACAACAACAATCAAAACTTTTTGCTACTAAATAGAGTCGGCTATAATCATCAAAATATATAAAAGGATAAAATCCACAAATTAATATAAGATATAAGTTAATTTTCTTATGTATATGTATATTCTATAAAAGTTGATAATTACTTAGCTCAGCTCGTTATGCTCGTGAACAACTCAGTTAATTAAACGAGCCGAGCTTAATCACGATTTTTTGTTCATTTAAAACTTCGGGCTCAAGTTTGAGCTCGCTTTATTTTAAACGAGCTGATATTGAACATCTAAGGTTCGGCTCAACTCGTTTACAATCCTATTTGTGTCAAATCACTTCTTTCTTCTCACCATACCTCATCATCATAGCAAATACAATTTGTGTATTTCTTTTTTTCTTTACAAAATGCATCAACCACTATATATTCTAACGTTCACCCTTATCTATGTTACGAGATCATAGATCGAAGTGTAATTATGCATAAGTGAGGAACATGATTTTGTAGAGATCCGTATAAGTGACTTCAGTGAATTGCAAAATCTCAACCAAGATTAAGATCATGAATGAAAATCTACAATCTGATTGAGGTCACTTCAGCGGATCTGTCTCTAAGATGATTGATCTAGGTGTTTCTCACTATGATATTTATGTTGAAAGACATAAACATACATATTTATACATATAATATACTAGTGGTTTCCTGGTAACCAGAAAGTGCCGGTTCACCGATTTTTCGATTGAACCAGTTGGTCCGATTTTATAAAATTATGCTTATATCTATTTTTTATTTTCGCCGTACATATTAATTAATTTATTTCTTATAATTTTCATACCTATATGAGTTTATTAACTTTTTTTTCATACTTTTTTTTATTTACTTTTATTGTTTTTATATTTATCTTCTTCCCACTCTTTCTTTTAGTTTGTCACTCATATGTTTTCTTCTTCTTTTTTTCTTCTTTATAACACTATTATGTATTTTTTCCCTCTTTCTCGTTCTATTATGTATTTTTCTCCTCCACCATTTTATACTTTTTTTTTCTTTTTCATCTTTTTCTCATATCATATTTTTCCTTTTTTTTTTTTTCATTTTGCTTTTGCTTCTTCTTCTTCTTCCCCTCTTTACTTTTTTTTTTTTTTTACCATTTTGTCAACTCTAAGAAATAAGGATAGCATTGTAATTTCCTCTTTTATATTTTTCTATAAGAAGCAAATTGTTGGAGTAGAAATCAGAGTTTCATGTTTCAACTTATCTGTTGCCACAAGCTATACCTCTGGAAACTTCCTCATCCTCACTTTTCAGAACAAATCCGTACTTCTCGCCTATCAATCCCAATTTCTCTCTTTCCCTTCCCTTATATACTTCCCTCACGTCGTCCATATGCGTCAGATCACTTCTTTCTTCTCACCAAACCTCATCATCATAGCAAATACAGTTTCTGTAATTTTTTTTCTTTACAAAATGCATCAACCACTATGTATTTTAACGTTCACCCAGATTTGTATTATGAGATCACAGATTTGAGTGTAATTATGCACAAGTAAGAAACATGAATTTGTAGAGATCAATATAAGTGGCTTTAGTGGATTGCACAATCTCAACCGAGATTGAGTTCGTGACTGAAAATCTACGATTTAATTGAGGTCACTTCAACGGATCTGTCTCTAACATGATTGATATGGGTGTTTCTCACTATCTATCCTTGATATTTGTGTTGAAAGACATCAATAGAGGATTTCTGTGGGACCAAGTCACTTATAATATATTAACCAATGGAATGTGTAAAAGTGGTCATGCAATAGAAGCCACTGAATTGCTAGAACGGATGAAGAAAGGTGGTGTCAAGCCTAATGTGATTACGTACTCCACAGTCATAAATGGTCTGTGTAAGGATGGATTGGTAAATAAGGCATTTCATTTGTATGATGAAATGATTGAGGGGGGAATTCTCCCTAATATTGTCACTTACAACTCTCTAATCCATGGTTTATCCAACACGGATGAATGGCAATAAGCCATTCAACTTCTAAATGAAATTGTGTTGGAAGGCATCAATGCTAATTTTCATACTTTTAATATACTTGTTGATTCTTTTTCTAAAATAGGAAGGATGATGGAAGCACATAGTATAGTTACAATGATGATGAAGTGGGGCTTAAAACCTGTTGTTATTACTTTTAATTCTCTGATGAATGGATTTATTCTGATCAAGAAGGTTGATAGTTCCAAGGAAGTCTTCACCAAGATGGTCAAATGTGGTTTGAAACCGTGTGTTGTTAGTTATAATATTTTGATAAATGCATTATGTAAAATGAATATGGTTGGCAAAGCCAAGGATGTCTTCGAAGAGATGCGTTCCAAAAACTTGGTTCCGAACGTTGTTACATATAATCTGCTTATTGGCTCTTACAAATCAGGGACACTCACAACCTCTTATGTCAAAGGCCTTTTCAATGAAATGCTGAACAATGGTCATCCCCCTAATTTAGTCACTTACAATATCATTTTAGATATAATTTGCAAAAGAGATATTGACGAAGGGGTTACATTCTATAAGAAGATGGTCAAGCTTGGCATTAAACCCGATTTGTGCACTTACAATACACTTATTTATGGTTTGTGTAAAGGTGGAAGACTTTGTGAGGCACAAAAGATTTTTCAGCTTCTTTTGATCGAGGGCTTTCGTCTAGATGTTCTCACATATACCATCATGATCAACAGGCTTTGCTTAGAAGGCTTGGCTGATGAAGCATCAGACTTATTTTTAAAAATAAAAGAGAATGGCTGCCTCCTTGATGCAATAACATATGAAATACTTGTGCGAGCATTTGTAGAAAAAAGGTGATCATAAGACGGCAATGACACTTCTTTCTGAAATGGTTGACAAAGGTTTTCTAAAACGAGAAAACAAGGTTAGATTCTGTATTTAAAATAATTGTTAACCTTCTATTGTGTTAAGCTGCTGATATATGACTTTTCTTCTGCTAAGTTGTTGATGTATAAGTTTTAAGCCCTGATCTGCAGAAACATGAAAAGGAAAGAGAAAAGAGATGCAAGACTTGAAGAGGTAAATTTTCCAGACTTGGTAAGTGTGTTCTGAAATTTGTTCCCTCTTAATTTTTTATTCTTTCCCCCTCAATGAATATGAAGATTTCAGTTAGAGATGACATGAATATGTTCATACAATAATTGTGTATTTGTTTTAAGACAAAAAAAATACCAGTGTGTGATGCTAAAACTTGCTTGTATCAGGAGATACCATTACAAATTGCTCATAAATTTATCTCATAAAAAAGATTCAAACAAGACGTTAATGCATTAGGACCATTAACCAAGATGTTCAAATTGGGGGGGGGGGGGGGGGAATGCTTTGCTTTCTATGCATTCTATAAGTAACAGAGAGTGCCAAAACTGCTGTGTTTCATTTCCTTAAATTTGCTTTCTATACATTCTGTATCTTCTTCCCACTCTATCTTTTTGTTTGTCACTCATATTTTTTCTTCTTTCTAATACTATTATGTATTTTTTTTCCTCTTTCTCGTTCTATTATGTATTTTTCTCCTCCACCATTTTATACTTTTTTTTCTTTTTCATCTTTTTCTCATATCATATTTTCTTTTTTTTTTTTCATTTTGCTTTTGCTTCTTCTTCTTCTTCTTCTTCTTCTTCCCCTCTTTACTTTTTTTTTTTACCATTTTGTCAACTCCAAGAAATAAGGATAGCATTGTAATTTCCTCTTTTATATTTTTCTATAAGAAGCAAATTGTTGGAGTAGAAATCAGAGTTCATGTTTCAACTTATCTGTTGCCACAAGCTATACCTCTGTAAACTTCTTCATTCTCACTTTTCAGAACAAATCCGTACTTCTCGCCTATCAATCCCAGTTTCTCTCTTTCCCTTCCCTTATATACTTCCCTCACGTCGTCCATATGCGTCAGATCACTTCTTTCTTCTCACCAAACCTCATCATCATAGCAAATACAGTTTCTGTAATTCTTTTTTTCTTTACAAAATACATCAACCACTATATATTTTAACGTTCACCCATATTTGTATTATGAGATCACAGATTTGAGTGCAATTATGCACAAGTAAGAAACATGATTTTGTAGAGATCCGTACAAGTGACTTTAGTGGATTGCACAATCTCAACCGAGATTGAGTTCGTGACTGAAAATCTACGATTTAATTGAGATCACTTCAACGGATCTGTCTCTGACATGATTGATATGAGTGTTTCTCACTATCTATCCTTGATATTTGTGTTGAAAGTCATCAACATACATATTCATACATATAATATACTAGTGGTTGTCTGGTTGGTACATTTTGCAAAAAAGAATAGATCACATAAGTACAAGTTTTATTTGCCATGATGATAAGTGTGGTGAGAAACCTAATATTCAAATGATGTATCTTTTAACAGAATGAACAAGGGCGTGGTTTGAATCTGAAGGGTTTGTGCACAATTCTCTTTTTGATGGGTTTGTGCAACTCAACATATTATTTATGAGATGCATCAAAGTAAAGAATAACATCTTGATATGTTTATTTATTTTAACCGTGTTAATGCTATGGGTTGTTTATTTATTTTCTCGGGATATGGCTTTTTTTTCTCGTTAGTGTATTCATAATATCGCTTTAGGACATTTTTTTGTTCTTTGATTTGAATAGTTGATAGTACTGAGTCTTTCATATGTTATCATTCAAAATTAATCAATTTGTATAATACGGTTAAGGTAATTGTTCTATTAATTTTTGGATTGATAGAAATTGATTGTTGTATGTACAAAATGGCAATTTTACCCTTGAGAATGGCGAATTGGTATTGCTTTTTCAGTATACGGCCCCTACTCAGGGTGGCAATGGGTGGGTACCTGCTCATTTTTTCACTATTCGAATCCGAATCCGCCCATTACACCTAATATTCGAACCCTAACTGAATCCGAAAAAAATTACATTTTCAATATCCGTATCCGAAACTACCCGATATCCCAAATATCCGAAAAAAAAATAACGGATATAGAATACTGGCTATGCTATAGTCAACTAAATTATCCGATATCCATTACCCAATATCCATTCACTAAATAAATTACTATAAAAAAGTTAAATTTTCTAAAAAATAAAGATAATTTTTATAAATTAAAATTAATAATACTAATTTTATTAATTGAACCATAAAATTTTATTTAATAAAATATATTTTATTTAATATTTAATATTATAATTTATAATATATATATATATATATATATATATATATTATATTTAATTAATATATTATATAAAAACGGATATCGGATACCCTATCCGTCCATTCAATCAGACAGATATAAGGTATCCGAAACTAATATCCTAATCCGACCAATATTCGATGGGTATTTCAAATATTCGATATCCGATGGATATCAGATATTTTTTTCGGATGGGTACCCGCTGATACCCGAAATACCCGTATCCATTGCCACCCTAGCCTCTACCTCCCCTCTAAAATCAAACCAACATTCTTGAAATACCTGCATGTAAATTATATGGTATGAAGTACTGTAAATTATATTGTATGGGGCACTAATCACTCCTCATTTCTTTTCTAAAGACTTGTCAAAACGTCTTGCTTTTTCTAATGTCAATTGAGATCCCGATCTGACAAAAAATAGATTAAAAAATTTTTACAGAGTCCAATTCGCCGTTGGTAAGGGCGAATTGGACACGTCATGTAAGATCAATTTTTCCAAAAAATCCAATTTGCCGTTGACAACGACAAATTGGAGCGTGAACAATGCTTTTGACATAAATTAAAAAATAAAAGGCTAAAGGTCTATTTTAGTCCTCAATATTTGCATGAAGTTTAATGTTTGTCCTCAATGTTTCAAAAGTTTAATGTTTGTCCTCAAAATTTTTTGTTGTTGTCGATTTTGGTCCTCGAGCGTAACATTGTTAACTTTTTGCTGTTAAATGATGACATGGCATGTTTATATGGCACACCATCTCTCCTGCGTGTCATATTTTAATGACGTGGCATAACAGATCACTGCCACATCACCCCACATTGCCACATCATCATCTTCTCTCCTTCACCATCATCATTATCATTATCATCTGTGGTGACGTGGCAGTGATGTGTCATGCCACGTCATTAAAATATGACACGTAGGAGAGAGAGTGTGCCATATAAGCATGTCACGCCATCATTTAACGACAAAAAGTTAACGATGTTACGCTCGAGGACCAAAATCGACAAAAATAAAACTTTGAGGACCAACATTAAACTTTTGAAACATTGAGGACCAATATTAAACTTCATGCAAACATTGAGGACCAAAATAATACTCTAGCCAAAATAAAATTTAAAAAGTGATAATGATAAGAATAAAAAATAAAAAAAATGATAAAAGTGGACAAAAACCCACCGTATAGTTTCACTTTTGCCAATATTCTTTTAATGTGGCATTCAAAGAATTGTATAAATGAATGCGTCAATGGACAAATTTCAATATAAAAGAAAATCTAAAACCTGACTTGATATTGAGATGATTAATGTGTAAGGATAATGTATAAAGGGACAACAACTCTGACCTAACCAGTCACACAAGACAAGACCCAAAATCCTCAAAATACACAAAGCATTCATATGCATGCATGCATCATCACATTCACAATAGTTGCTGCCAAACTACTTATAATCTAAACACCTAAACTGAATCATTAAAACCAAACCTCAACATCATTTGCAAAGAATATACCACAATACTAATTTCTCCATTTTGATCCCTGGTTTATTCATCAATCATTCAAAGTTTCTTCAATCAAACCCGCATTCCTGATTCCTTCGAAACATGGGATTCTCTCTCACTATCTTCCACAACATTCCCCGCAGCCTCTGCTCCGCCAACATCACTAACATTTCCGAAAAGCAGAACCACAATCCCAGCCAACGCAGTACAAAACGAAGCTCCAAACGGAGGCCGGATCCGACCCGGAACTCCCGACCCGACTGCAAATCCAGCACACAACCCAATAGCTCTAATCCAAGCGAACCAGATCGAGAATGCACCTTCTTTCCCTGATGGTGCACAATCCAACACTAGGATTCTTCCAAATGCGTGTAGGACTCCATTTGATGTGCTTTGGATGGCTCCAAAAACCAGCAAGTGTCTCCATTTCCAGTGGGTATCCGAGAAATAGAATCCGAACCCGGAAGACAGGATGGACAAGAGGAATCCTAGGACTTGCATTTTCACAGAATTGGCTTTGACTAGTTGCTGAAGAGGTTGTAACAATGGGAGAGAGACAAGAGGGAAGCAGAAGTAAATCAGCCAGAAGAAGAGCAAGTGAAGTGGCTTAATACAGAGTTGACCCACAATGAAGATCACCCCTGAAACGAAGATGCACATGGAGGTGAATGATGAGAGGAAGACACAAACAATGGCTCCAATTGCATGAGGGTATTTGAAAATGGAAAAAGGATGGAACTTTGAAGAGAAGGAGATAGAAGCAGAGGTTCTAGTGCAGGCTGTGACACAATGGATTATACCCACAAGCCATTTTAGGCCACTGAAGATGGAGACTACCCAGAGGCTTATGAACTCGTGGTCTTTGGGTTCCCGGAGCATGTGGTAGGTGAAGGCGGAGATGATGGCGGAGCCGAAGGAGCCGGCGGCGGTGGCGTAAAGGGAGAGGCCACTGGAGATTCCTTGTCTCATGTGGAATTGGTTCTTCTTGAGGGTGGGTGCAGTGTAGGCACGGATCATGTGACCCAAATGGTGGGTGTGGGAGGCTGTGGATACGGTGCTTGCTGCTGCAATGAATGCAATGTAAGGGATGAAGATCTTGGTGACTTTGAATAAACCCGCCGGGAGACAGAAGAAAACGCCGACGCCGGTGGCGGCCGCCGTGATGAGTGTGGGAAAGTGGCCATCAAGATGGAAGGAGACAAAGCCAAGAATTGGAGCAGCCAAGGCTAAACCTGTGGCCCAACCAATTGATGTCCACTCCAGCGAGGAGAATCTTGAACCACTGGTCCTTATGGTTCGTTCAGTGAGCTTGCTGTACCTGCAATGCATTCAAAACACCATATATATATATATATATATAACACAATTGCAAACACTAAATTTTGGAAACATATTGCACAAGCTGGATATGATATTCTTATCATAGAGTGAGTACTTAGTTCAAGAACAAAAAATGATCCATGAAATACTTTGTACATGAGGATAAAGATAGAAATAAACTCATTCACTTTTTTTTTTATTCTTGGACAGATGACTAATACTGTGGAACCCATTGTTAGGGGCAACATTCCCATCGAATGATCCTCTATTCCCATCCTCTAAAGATTTAAGAGATGATAGTTAAGAAAACACATATTACTTATAATTAGTGCTACACTAGTTCTATCTCATTCACTTTTTTTTGTCTCAGATTCAGGGTAGCCACGAGACTAATAGACTAATATTGTGGGGCTCATTGTTAGGAGCAGCATCCCTACCAGATGACGCTCTATTCTCATCCTTCAAGGACCCAGGAGACTGTAATTAAAGAAAGACGTACGTTTTATCATTTTAGTGAAGTTTCTCTTTCTATCTCTCATCCACTTGTGTTAAGTACTTGAGAGGATCCTTTTCCTTTTAGAAACATGGAGCGACTATGGAGGACAGATGGGACCAATATGCTGGCTATAGTATAGAAATGAGTGGTTGAATCATGTACAAATGGATTAATCCAAATATTACTCAGGAAAACTTAGTATTAAATGCCATGCAACATAACTGCAATGCAGAAAGAGGTAAATGGAATTACATAGATATAGTTAAATATAAATTCAATGTCTTAGATGATTGAAGGGTGGTAATAAGGTAACTTTTGGGACCCATATTTTTACATTTGCTAGAAAGAGCAGTTTTTTTTTTCCTGTTGTTTTGGGTAAGGACACATGAGATTGCAGTGTTTCTGCTGGTTTGTAAGCACATCAAATGTAGACTCAGTTTCTATAAATGATCTGTAAACTCACAGTCTCAACTCACAATAATTGATATCTATAAACTGACTGTAAATTATTGAAATGAGTGGTTCAGTTCAACCATCTACGATGGATTAATCTGAATAATTCTCGCTAAAACAGGTAATTAAAGAGATAAATGGATCAAAGAAAAATGGACATACATAGTTAAATAAATCCAAATTTCAAATAATTGAAAGGTAGTGACTTTCGGCCACCGAACCCCACACACATTTTTGTAGTTCCTAGAAAGAGAGCATAGATTTGCTTTTGAAGGTAGTGAAATTACAAATTTTTTAATAGAAAAGCAGATTTTTAAATATAGGAGAAGAAAGCGTAATTTTGACATTTTTGACAGGGGAGAGTGTAATTTAATCAACTAAATAATATAAAAAATTGTATCTAATTAAATTTTTATTTTATTTTTGGTTTTCCTATGTTTTGGCTAAGGACAAATGAGATAGCGTAGTTTCTCTACGCTTGGAAGCACTTGAACGGTAGACAAGAGAGTGTGATTAATAAATGTGGTAGAAGTTCGATGCAAATGCGTGATTTACTGATTCTATCTTTGAAAATGGAATCTTTAACCGTTGAGTGGAGAGAGAGAGAGAGTAAAGTGTGAAAATGAGGTTGCAGCACTATCCCATGAAATAAAATTAAAAAAATTAAATTTTAATTTTAAATAAATAAAAGAAATTAAAAAAACACTGCTTTTCTTGGCCAAAAAAAAAACACTGCTTTTGATGATTGTGAACCATAATGGAACCCTATGCAAAAGTTCACCACGCCTCCCATCATTTCCCATCCCATCCCACACTTCAAATTCAAAAACTTTCCTAAAATCTTAACCTTTACAACTCTCACATCAAAAATCTCTGAGACATTTTCAATTTCTCAACCATAAAATTTCATAAACTAAAAAACATATAAAAAAGAAAAAAAGAGACTTACAGAGTAATTTCCTTGTCAGTACAGGACAATCCATGGTGATTCTTGGCCCAATCACGAGCTGGGTCTTGAGGAAGGACTTGAAGCTGACTGATAATGAGAGGAAAGACCACAGGAATGAGGAAAGTCTGAACAAAATAAGAGCAAAAGTCATACAAATACCATCCCAAAACCTCCATTTTAGAGGGCTTCTCTAGCTCTTCCTCATCATAACCACTCTTGTAAGCCTCTCTGGCACTTAAAATCTTGATGGCCCTATTGTGCATGTCGGAAGAAGCACCCATGTCCTCACCACCACCACCAACTACACTTGCTTTCTTGGAGTCCTTCGACCCTTCAGCTTCAATAGTGACAACTTCCTTCATGATCTAGCTAGCTAGCTGTGAGGTGAAATGGGGAGAGAGGAAGGGAAAGTTAAGAAATGTGTAAGTGAGAGGAGAGGAGAGGAGAGGAAAGTGATTTGAGAGTCAGTAGTAGAGGCTACAGCTGTGGTAACGAAAGTTTCAAGGGGGTGAAGAGGGGGCCTTTTCTTGTTGTGTGTTGTGGCTCAGGCCGTAGGGATATTGGTATTATTCTGCTCGCTTTTTTGTCTCTTTGGGGTTTAAATAATAAGTAGAACTAGGGCCTTCGCCTTATGACGACTATGCTCTATTGAGTATTTGACCAAACGGTGCATTTCTCTGCCACAAACAGGGAGTCTGTCCAAAACAAAAAGTAAGAGATAGGATAAAAAAATATAAGTAATTTTTTTTTTTTACCACAAAGATTTTTTATTTTATACTATTTTTTATAATGTTTCAGGCAATCTTGTAAGAACCGGACCGGACCGGACGGTCCGACCGGTTCAACCGCCAACCGAATACAAAGACGAGTCAGTTGGACAAAAAAATTGTTTTTGCAGTTGGACCGGATTTAATCGGAATTGGACCGGTCAACCGGTAGTCCAACCGGTCCAATTTTATTTTTAAAAAAAAAATAAAAAATAAAAAAATAAAAAGGAAAAATAATATAAAAAAAAGAAATTAGAGAAATCTTAAAAATTAAAATTAGAAAAGTCTTAAAAATTAAAATTTAAAAGTTATGATTATCAATAATTTAATATTTGGTTTGATTAAGTTCTTTCAAAGCTTGACAAGTCTTAAAAATTAAAACTTTGAGAAGTTATGTAATTTAAAACTTCAAAATTATGTATATTGAAACCTAAAATTTGAGTGATGTCATTTTATATATTAAGAATATTTATTATTTATTGCATCATCCGGTTCGATCGACGGTTCGACCGGTTAAACCGATCAAACCATGAACCGAACACTTGTCCGAATCTTTGTCCGGTTCGATTCTTACAACATTGGTTTCAGGTAAAAGGACGTTTTTTATATTATCTTTTTATCATAATTAATTAACCATATAAAAAAAATTTTATGCATCTTCTTTGTACTTAAAAATTTTATAACAAAAATACAAATAAACTTAATTTTAAGTGGCGTTTGGTAGGATGTAAGTATTTTAGTAGAAATGGAAGTAGAAGATAAAAAATGTGTTTGATATGAGGGAAATAGAAGTGGAATGTTAAAAGTAATATTATTTAGTACGGTAGGAAGAAGATAGAGAAAAATAAGATAAAATTATAAAAAGACAATTTTACCCTTGTTTATATTATTTTACACTCATTGATAACGTTATTTTAGTCTTTTTACATAAATTTCTATGAAACCAATATTATCTTTACTCTCTTTTAGCATGGATTCTAACTCACTCCCTATAAAAAAAGTGTGCACCATGAAATCTTTCTTACCTCATACCAAACACTATGAGAGATTGGTTCTAAGAGACCAATGCAATGGCAATTTGGTGATTAAAATAAAGGATTCATGTTTTCTATTTGTGTTTTTATATATATATATATATATATATATGTTATATATGCTTGCTGCCTTGGTTTTTTTGTTTGGCCTCATGCTTGCTGGCTGCTGCCTTGTTGTTGTAAACTAATGTAGTTAATTTACTCGGGTTTCGCTTTTTTTTTTTTTTTGAACTAATTATTGAGATACATTTGTACATATTGTACTTGTAAGCATTGGATGCTCAACCATTGGTTTGCTTTGCTGTAAAATATAACAACCTAAGGCAATAATAATACTTGTATGGTCACTTATCTAGTTTGTGAAACGTTGCAAGGTATAAGTCTTCAGACTTTGGATTATGGTCCGTTTGGAATTGTTTTTAAAAATGGCTTATTTTTAATTTTTTTAAAATAAAATTTTGAGAAAAAGTGTTGTAACAGAAAAACAGTTTGTATTTGACAAACTGAATTGAAAATTACTTTTTAAAAATTATTTGTGTTTGACAAATTAAAAAGCGCTTTTATATATAAAATTATCAAGAAGGGCATATATAGATTTAAATACAATTAATATTATTAAATACATAAATTGTATAAGAATTTGTTATTAAGTTTTATTACACAAATAAATATAAAATGTTAATTATTTTATTAATTTAATAAAATTTCAATTAATATAATCTTGTTATTTATGATTATATTATTTTTATTAAATATCTATTAATTTTATATAAGTAAAAATTAATTATAAATATATATTATTATTTTTATAAATTATTATTATTGTCCTGTTAGTAAGGATAATGGTTAAGTTTTAGGATGGGAAAAATAAGAATTTTTAAATGTTAGTAACGGTATTTTTGTCCTAAAATAATTAAACATTTGGTTAGTAGCTGAAGTTCTAAATTCTAGCTTTTGCTTAAAGTTAAAATGCTTTTTTCTACAACTCAAAAGCATTTTTAGATCATTTATCAAACACATCATTTTAAGAAAATAAACACTTTTTTAGATAAAATAAATTTGACCAAACAAGCCCTTAGTTTACGTGGGGTTACAAAATTTAAAATTCGCTTAATGTGATAGCTCATATGAAATTAAATTGAATTTCTTTGGTTGAGGTATATTTAATGTTTTATATTCTATTTTTATTAAAAAAAAATATGAAGTGGCATATTCAAAGTTGAATTAAGGGTGTAATGCAGGAGAGAGGGGTGCAAGGTATCTTAATTCTTAATTATCTGAAGGGCACGTTCTTTACGCATAAATGAAAATGGAAATAGAAAGAAAAAGGGGATGTGAATGAATTTGTTATGTATGGTAGTAAAAATTGAGAATGGAAATAGAATGGGAATGAATTAAAATTACTATTTTCTCCCTTATATTAAAATAATAAAAAGAAAAAAATTATAATTGTGTCAAATTAAAGGGTATAATAGATATTTTGTATTTTTTTTTTAAATTGATAAAAATAAAAAGATAAAAAAAGTAGGTGGGATCCAATGGATCCTCCCCATTCTTTCCTCTTTTCCTTTCTCATTTCATGCTAAAGAACATGACCGAAGTCTACTCTATATAGGTTTATATTTTGGACCGGGATGGATTTTGGGATTGGGTTAAAACTAATCTACATCAAATGGGCTTTCATGGAAAAAATATTCTGTTTGGGCTTTCTTTTCCAAAAACCAAACACATAAAAATATTAGTAATCAATGTTCAGGTGTTGCTTTGGAAGTTTTAATGTTTGACTGCATGATCATGTTGCATTACAAGTAAATCCTTACATTAAAGCTTTTTTTATAGTGGTGTTAAGGTTGTGTTCATAGTGAAATAGCTAGAGCCAATACTAGTGCTGCAATATGTGTTTATGTAAATGTTGAGGAAGTCTAGGAAGCTGAATTGTCCTTAAGAATTGTACACATCAGCTTGCATTTTGTAGTTTGTGTTATAAATATTTTTAATTACTTTATTACTCCCTATAGTTTCTCCTAAATTTATATTAACAAAAATACTAAAATTCTTAAACCCATTGAAATATATATATATATATGTATATATATAAACTTAGCACTATTGCCACTACAGTTTGTAAAAAATAATAAATGCTCTTCTTTGGTAACCTTAGCATTATAGTTTCTTTCTTCCTAATAAATGCTCTTTTTAATTATGCCTTGGGATGATTTTTTCTCTGCATTGATTACTAATATTTTTGGATTTTTTTTTTCAGGGCCTTGGAGATAGGCCAGGTAAGTTCTTCTCTGCATTGGTAAGCCTTTTTATTTGGAAGTATTAACTAGAGTAAATCCAAATTAAGGGAGTTCTCAACTTCATGTATGTATTTAAGTGTTTCTTACGTTTGGATATTAGTTTCCAAGTTCATGACTTGCCCCAAACAAAAGAATATGTTGATATTTATATTTTGTGTAGTAGTTATTTAATATTTATATTTTTTTACTTTCTTACAGCCACCTGATATGGAAAGCACAGAGTCATCATCTCCATCGTGTCGAAGATCATCAGAAGCTAGTCATAATTCATGAAGCTGGATATTTCTTTTATTTTCGTTATTGAACTTATATATATATATGAACTATGGTTGTTATATTGTAAAAGTTTTTTAGTATTATAGATACGTTTTAGATGTTAAATGTTGACTTGGTGATTATAGATATGTTTTGGATGTTAAATTTTAACTATATCTTGAATACAAATGAAATTATTTTGGTTGAATAAGTATTTATATATTTTTTTTAGGGAAAATAAAGTATCAATTAATTAAAAAAATGACTAAAAAAAAAGGTGATTTAGCGACGGTTTGAACCGTTGCCAAAATTCATATCCTAAACCGTCATTGTTTTACGGCGGTCAAAACCGTCGTTAGAACATTAAAAAAAAGGGTTTACTTAAAAGACCTCAAAACCGTCGCAAACTCTAGCGACGGTTCTGTCAAGCGTCGCTGGGTTTTGTTTCCGACGCTGACTTTAGCGACGGTTGACGTAACCGTCGTTATATCTTTAGCGACGGTTAAAACCGTCGCTAAATGAAGAAAAAACCGTCGCTAAAAATACTATTTTTGTAGTGAGTGGATTTTGGGATTGGGTTAAAACTAATCTACATCAAATGGGCTTTTATGGAAAAAAATTTAGTTTGGGCTTTCTTTTCCAAAAACCAAACACATAAAATTACAGCCCAACTCGTGAGTTTATCCAATTTCAGTGGATTTTGGGATTGGGTTAAAACTAATCTACATCCAATGGGCTCTCATGGAAAAATTATTCAGTTTGGGCTTTCTTTTTCAAAAACCAAACACATAAAATTAAAGCCCAACTCGTGAGTTTATCCAATTTCAGTGGATTTTGGGATTGGGTTAAAACTAATCTACATCAAATGGGCTTTCATGGAAAAATTTTCAGTCTGGGCTTTCTTTTCCAGAAACCAATCACATAAAATTGCAGGCCAACTCGTGAGTTTATCCAATTTCAGTGGATTTTGGGATTGGGTTAAAACTAATGTACATTAAATGGGCTTTCATGGAAAAAAATTCAATTTGAGCTTTCTTTTTCAAAAACATAAAATTGCAGCCCAACTCGCGAGTTTTATCCAATTTCAGTGGATTTTGGGATTGGGTTAAAACTAATCTACATCAAATGGGCTTTAATGGAAAAAAAATTCATTTTGGGCTTTCTTCCTCAAAAACCAAAAACATAAAATTGCAGCCCAACTCGTGAGTTTATCCAATTTCAGTGGATTTTGGGATTCGGTTAAAACTAATCTACATCAAATGGGTTTTCATGGAAAAAAATTTCATTTTGGGCTTTCTTCCTCAAAAACCAAACACATAAAATTGCAGCCCAACTCGTGAGTTTATCCAATTTCAGTGGATTTTATATGAGTTCACCAGATTTCAGCAAGTTTAGAGTTTGTTGTTTTTGGTAGGTGAACTCGTATGGTTTACGACCAAATATGAGGGGATCAAATAAGAGAAGTATATAACTTCTTTTATTTGTTTGAGAAATTTAAAAATTAATGGGGATATACTGAAAATTTAAAAATTAATCTTTTATTATTCCTTCTAATTTTAAAATACACCAATTTAAAATACTTTGACAAGGATCCTATCTACTCGTATTCCCTCTTTCACCCTCAAATTTTATGAGTCAAATATAGCCTAAGTTTGGTAGAAATAGAAAGTGAAAGTAAATAGAATTAGAATTTTTAAAAAGTGTGTTTGATATGCAATAAAATTAAATAATTAGATTGTAAGACTAATATTATTTAGTACAGTGAGAAAATAATAAAAAAATAAAAATATAAAATGTCATATTCACCTCTACTTTTTATAGTGTAATTACACACTTCTTTTAATAACATTTTGGTCTACAAAAATTTATTTCCTTCTCCCTTTTCTCATTTTCATACCCACTAAGTTAATATTCATTTCCCTTTCCCTGTCTTTTACACATATTAAACATGAACATTTCTCTCATTGTGAGAGGGAACCCCATTTCTCTTCCCTTCTCACTTATCTAATATTAAACAAGCCAATAACTTACTTAACATCTTATCAAACAAGCCTTAAGTCTTGTTAAGGTTTAAACTCTCTCTCAAGCGAAAAGAGTTGCATTCTTAAAAATGTTAAATATAGTAACCAAATATAAAAAACTCTCTCACATTCCTATTATGTGCCTCTTAATCCAGCAACCAAACACACCACGAGAAGGGGGATTATTTTTTTTCTTTTTTGAACCTTTTTAATCGTGTACAACTCAAATGGGATTGTACTTGGAGACCAATTACTATAGGCAAGGTTCTTAAAAGAAAATTTGAGGAAGAAGTCAGAAAGAAAGTAAAAGTAACAAAAAGGGAAAGATGTGAGTTGTTGTCTAATGGGTAGTTAGGAATTTAGGATCACCTATTTAGTTCGGGCGTGTTACCCATTTTATATAATTTTTTTTTTTTTTAAATTGCAAGCTGGATTGAGATATTAATGTTTTATTGCGCCTGCATTTGGTTATATATATTTTTAATGTAGTAGAGATATTAAGAGCTCAAACTCATTATTTATCAGTTGTTGAATTTATCTGGAGATCTAGAGGTGTCAAAGTGGGTCAACTCGGCCCACACGGGTTGACCAACCACGTGTTGGACCTGTGACGAGTTGGGAATCCCAACCCGACCCCACCAAGATGGTGGGTCGGACCAACCCACATAACCCACCTATTTATTTTTTTAAAAAGAAATTTATACTTTTTTTATACATTTTTTTTCATGAACTAAGAAATTCAATATATGATAAAATGAAAGAAAAGATTTATCATTTATCATGTTACTCACAAATAGTTAAAAATAAAATAATGAAAGTATGAAACATGGTCAAAATATCACAAAATTACTTATTTCTTTTCCTCCTGACTCCTGCAAATATGATGAAAAATGAAAATATCACAAAAAGAAAAAAACATGATTAGGAATTCTATTTTTTTTTTTAAGTTAGATGGGTTACGGGCCAACCCAGCTAACCCGCGAGGCAACCCCACATAAATCCGGTGGGTCGGGTTCCTCCAATCCATTTAATAAACGGGTTGGGTTTTTGCAATCCAACCCACCAAATTTGTGGATTAAACGAGCCAACACACCGGGTTGGACCCGTTTTGACATATCTATGGAGATTTGTGTCAAAATAATTTTTTTTTTTTAAATATAAGATAACACAGATCTCATGACAAATCCAATAAATTAGAATTGTAAATTTGAACTATTATTAACTCTAAATGCTCGTTTTTTTTAATTAGGCCGAATGCCTTTCATTTTGTTTGCAGAATCTTGTTTAATAAAAACAAATAGTGATGATTGTCGAAAATAGAAACAGAATGAGACCAAAAAAAAAAAAGAAATATTTTTATGAATGAAAAAAATATTGAATTACATGAAAAATGAAAAAAGGAGAAGAAGGATGGGAGTGAACATTGAGAATGGAAAAAAGAAAAGACATATGGGTAAGAGAAAAGGTTGATTATAACATAATATATTAATTCAATGTATCAAAATTTAAAATTAAATGAATATATTATACAATTATAATAATATTTATTTAAAAAAATGTCAACTTATGATATACTACTAGGGGATTATCAATATATATATATATATATATATATATATATATATACTGCTAGGGGTTTAATAAAAAAAAAAAAGTTACCAGGGGCTTGGTACAATGGTACATGTCAATTTTGTTTGAATAAAAAAATTAATATTATATATTAAAAGAATAAACTTAAATAATGTGAAATTTATATTTTCATTCTTTTATCTATTATTATATCTTTCTTTGTTTGGTACAAAATGGCTAAAGAAAACAAACCATTATTCTACTATTTCTATTTGCTCTCTCTATCTTTTTTTTTTTTGTTATATATCACATAGTTTATTTATGTAGTATACAAATTTTGCTAACTAGCTAGTGTCTTCAAGACACAGTTTAAAATTTTATTTAATTGGTTCATAAAACTTTTAAATATTAAAAAATATTATTTCTTTCAATTTTTATAAATATCACATTATTGAATACTAATAAACCCCAATAAAAAATAGTAATAATTAGTAAAAATAATATAATATATAATTTTAGATACTAATAATAAAAGTTCCAAAATTATTATAATATAAAATGAATTAAACTTGGGTAACATTTTTTATAGGGTTGCACAATAGTTTGGGTTGGCCTGTCAATATGCCAAATTCAATTCAACCAATTATATTAGGTTGGCGGTTTGGTTTGAGTTAAAAATAATCAATTTAAATTATAACGATTCGATTAACAATTTTGAGTTTGTGAGACTGTTCGGATCAACTCAAATTGCCAACTCGCTCATTTCATTATTAGTATCTAAAATTATGAACAATGTTCTTGTACTATCTGTCTTATTTCTTTCTATTTTTTTTTACTATTTCTTTTACAAACACTCTAAGTGTATTATATTTATGAATATGCATTCCTATATCTAAGCCATCATATACAACAATAATCTTCATTTTTTTTCTTATTTCTTGTTAATATTATTCTACATATTATATCAGTATTGATGCTACAAGTGAATTAAATTATTTCTTAAAACATATTAAACCTATAATTCAATCAAAATTTACTCATAAACTACATATCTTGTGTCAAGAATCAATTTTCTCATTCTATGATCTCGTTTGCACATAGAGTCTACTTCAACATATAAAATACCAAAAAAAAAAAAGAAGAGAAAGTTGGGCCGCCAACAAGAACCAAACCAAACCGCCGGTAGATGCAGTTTAAGTTGGGTTGGGTTAGTTGATTCATTTGTTATAAACCCGAACCAACCCAACCCAATGACTTTTTGTCAGCCCAAACTGTACCAAACCAAACAAACTCTGCCCCAACCTGAACCAAACCACTCCATGAGCAACCCTAATTCTTTATATTTTTTCCAATATAAAAAAGATACGAGACAAAAAAGTTTTTGTATGATCAAGTAAGAAAGAAAAATATAAAAAATCACTTTTTATCTCACCAATCATAAAACAAATATAAATAAAAGTTACTTGAGGCTCCGCATACACGTGCATGCATGCAAAATTTTGTTTAAATATAATATAATATAAAATAATAATTATATCTTAAGATAATATCAAATGATAATATTTGATAATTTTTTTAATTTTTAAATAAAATTATTATCATAATTTAAAATAATAAATGAAGTAATGGGAAGTTATGTACTTCTTCACTTTTTTAATAGCACTCATAATATATATTTTTTGTATCCCACATCTTCTAATAATATTTGTTTTTATATTTTTTTTATTTTAGCAGAAGAAAGTGGGGTTAGGGTAATTATTTTTGTGTGACACAAAAAAGTCTAAAGTCATATTAATATAGATAATTAAACAAATTTATAACAAAAATATAAAAAATTGTACCGATTTTTTTTATATAAACAACTTTAGCTAACTTTTTTTTTTCATATAAAAATTGTATCATACTGTTTGGTAAATAATCAAAACAGTAAAATCGTGGTGTTTCATGATTCTCAAAAAAATTTACATCATATTTTATACGTTTCAAACACATTTTTTATCATACTTTTTTCTCTCTTCTAATTTTTTTTTCTATCTTTCTCCTACTTTTTTCTATAATACTTTACTTTACAATATTTTCTTACAGGACTTTATATTAAATTAAAAAATCTTCTTATAAACCTTTTTTTTGACAGATCCGTTAATGCAATTTTGTTTGTACTTTGGCCATCTTAATTTTGAATTGGATTATACTTCTCGGTTTTCCACGCTTGGGAGTGCTTTTATTCACATTTAACTCAAGATTGCGTTTATTCACATTTTGCAACTTACATCACTCTGGAGAGAGAGAATGTGTGACGACTGACGATAGCTTCTCCGAGTCTCCGGCGTTTTCGACGTACTCGGAAAGGGTCAACATTTCAAAGCGCGCCTCTCTCTCCGGCTTCCGTCCATCTCGCTCTCTCTCTATTTGGTAAAAACAATGAGATCTCCGAGAAAATCTAACTCTCTGTCCAAATCCAAACCTGAATCTTCTTCCCTCTTTCTGGTCGAATTTTCAGGTCTGAATCCATACATTCCGTTGAAAATCGTAAGCTCGAAATGCTCTTCTCAGCTCCCATTAAGAAGGTCCCCTAGGTTCACTCAAAACTGCGACGAATCTATTAATTCTGCTGCCTCACAAAACTCCCCCGAGCTCCGATCAAGAAAGTCATCGAAGCAGCTGAGATTAGTGCATGCAAATGACTTGAGGAGATCTCCGAGGCTCAATCCAGCTAATGCAGGCGTTCGGAGAAGCATATCCGGGTCGGGTTTAGATACACCTGGTAAATCGGGCTCCACAAAGTTCCGGCACCGTCTGGGAAATTTCGATTCGATGAAGTCAGATGAGAAGTGTTTGAGACGTTCTCCAAGATTCTCAGCGCCGGCGGTTATAATTGGCACCGAAAGTCATTCACCAAATTACGACTTTGTTGAGGTGTGTCATCAAAATTTTGAATTTTTCGCTTTTCCGCCATGCCATTTCATTTTGGGTGTCGTTGTCAATATTTTATTTATAGATATATTTTACTGTTATTTTTCTTTTTTTTTTTCGGTTTTATTAATAGTTTTATTTTTTATTTTTAAAATTAAATGGAAAAAAAAAAGATAAAGTCTATACTCTATTTCATTCAAGGGCAGTACGAGTGGGACTTATTGGTTTATTTTTTTATTTTTTGAAATATTTATGTTCTTTAATTTTTTTCAAATAACTTGTTCTTAAAGTTTGGGCACATTTTCCGTATGTAATAAAGGAAAAAACATATTTCTCCTACTTTTATGCATGCATACCGTGTGACTATTTACCATAACCAAATAGGAGAGTTTGCTGCGTGATCCTTGTTGTGTTCTGTCTCCATGATTTCTGGTGAAGTTTCTTACTTTTTTCCCCTCCTCTCTATGACTTTTGTTTTACTTAACTTCCATGTTTCAATCAGGACCGCTTCTACGTTGTGTTTTGATAGCTTGGCCTCGTATCATATATTGTTTTTACTAGTACATTGTATTGTGATTATACAATTTACTACTCTTTCTTTAGTTCAACTTTCTACGTTGACAGACCTTCAGTTTTATTCACACTTCAGATTTTAAAATTCTGTGTATTGATTCTTGAGTTATGCAGTGGCAAAGATGTAGGGGTCAAGGTTTACAATTAAAGTGAGTGAAAACTGGAAAGCATGCTTGGTAGTTTACTTTTTCTGTTCTTATATGCTATTTGTTTTAATTCTAGGCCAATTAATGCTTCATGTCCTTGCAGTGATGACCTAGCAGACCTAAAAACAATTTCTAGTGGGGAAAATTGCTTGAGAAGATCTCCCAGATTGTCATCAACACCATCTGAATGCGAAAGATTACATCCAAATACGTTATCACTGAAGTTAAAGTCCCCAAAAAAGGGCTACCTTGGAGATGTATCAAGGAATGACAGCAGTCTGCATTTGGTTTCTTGTTGCCACAAGAACAGTAATAAAGGGACTCTGCCCCTCAAACATTGTCAAGTAGATTGCTTTGGTAAAAAGGACTTTAGAAAGTCCCCAACACTGAATCCAACAACAAGACAGCATAGTAGTGAGACATCTATGGAAAACCTTGAGGTGAAACTGTTGGATGGGTTAAAGTTTAGGAGATCTCCAAGACTTTCAAGACAACAAAGTAGTGAGACATCTATGGAAAACCTTGAGGTGAAACTGTTGGATGGGTTGGAGTTTAGGAGATCTCCAAGACTTTCAAGACAACAAAGTAGCGAGGCATCTATGAAAAACCTTGAGGTGAAACTGTTGGATGGGTTTAGGAGATCTCCACGACTTTCATCTCCAAGTGAGAAGAAAAACTTGAAAATAATTCTCCAAGAAAAGGAAACTTCAGAAGTAATTCACCAAAATAAGAAAAGTTCAAAATCAAATTGTACTTCTGTTAAATTGTCAAATTCATCAAATGAGCAGCATTCGAAAGTTGCAAGTGACTCAGGAAAGACTGGTCCAACTCATAATATTTTTGAAAAAAATTGCAAGAGAGGGTCTTCAGAGTTGATCACATCCCAATCTGATAATGGCAGAGCAAAATGTGATTCTTTTGTGTTGCCAAAGTCAGATGAAAATCCACCAAAAAAGAAATTTAAAACCTCTGTTTCTTTAACAAATGAAAGTAAAGATCAAGATAGCATTTCTTCCTTCATCGGTGATCCGATACCTGATAATGAAGCTCAGAAAATATGGGGATGGCGCTATGAATTAAAGGTTATTGACCTAGTTCTTCTAACATGATTTGCATATAATTAGAACTTGGAAACATACTGCTTTAGTTTCTGTTATAAATCAATTGTTATGGCTTGTCTGTGTCTCTTTTTGGCTTTGTTATTGGGACAAAAGTATTACACTTTAATTTCTTTGAAGATATCACAATGTATTGTTTTATATATATCTGTTCTGATTGTCTCACTTGCAGGACAAAAAATATAAAGGTAAAACTACCAAAATAAAGTGAGTATTTGACTACTTCGCTGAATCTTCTCTATAGTTCTTTTTTTTCTTTTTTCCTTTCTACGATGGCACATCTCTTAATTTATCTTCCGTGTATTTTCTTTTTGATGTTGCTGGTTTCATAGTGAGGATGAAGAAGACGAGACGATTGTAAACGTGGAATGCCATTATGCTCAAGCTAAAATCGGGAATTGTATTTTTAGTCTTGGCGATTGTGCATTTATAAAAGTAAGTGCAACATTATAAAAATCATGACTCTGTTTTTGTTGTCTTTCTCCTACTCATATGTGTTAAGACATAATGATTACTGGCTTAGACTATTTCCAGTCGTAGTTAATCTTTAAGAAGTCCATTTTTGACTTGTTGAATTGTGTTTGGTGATCTTTGCATTTAACAATAGGGTAAATTATACCTTACCTAGTTACCTTTACGTGGTTTGGCCCAAAATGGCCAAATCCTTATGCTTTTAAAGTGTATCACTTAACTATTGTGTTTGGTTAATGTTGCATTGGATGAATGGACACACAAAGGATAGGTTTAGGAATGATTGTATTAGACAGAAAGTTGGGGTAACCACCAACCATAGCATAGAAAAGTTGGTTGAAACACACTTTAGGTGATTTGGTCATGTACAGAGGAGGTCATTAGAGATGCCAATACCAAGACTAGATTAAATGGAGTCCAATAACTAGAAGTAGAGGGAGATTGAAGAAAAAATAGGAGAAAGTTTTAAGATAGATTTAACTATCAACAGCCTAAACTTATAAATGAGTAAGGATAGAACACGTTGGCTTTGTTTGATCTATGTAGCTGACCCCACTAAATGGAAAAGGCTTCGTTTTTGTAATGTTAAAAGTTTTTTTTTTTCACCTGTATCTTATCAGTTTTATAATGTTCTGAGGTTATTATTCAAATTACGATGATAATTTAAGTTTCCAAATATCATTTTACTCAATTCTCTTAGAAGACTATGAAACTATTCAAGGTATAAGTAAATACAATGATAGTTGAGTGGTAACTATCATGGTATTTGAAACATAGGATATTTGAATGACACACTTTGAACAATGGGGGACAAATTAATTTGTGGCCAAACCATTGTAATTTATCGTTAAAAGTATCATTAGGATATAGTATCATTGCAAATTATACTTATATTCTTTGTGAAACAGGGTGAAGGCGAACAGAATTGTGTCGGCAAGATTGTTGAATTTTTCCAAACAACTGATAAAGAAAATTTTTTCCGAGTCCAATGGTTTTACAGGATTGAAGACACTGTAAGTTTGTCTTGATATGGACTTGGCCTTTCCATAGGGTAATTGTAGTAATTGTCGGCTTTATTTGATTTTCAGGTTGTCCAAGACCAAGGCAATTTTCATGACAAGAGACGCTTATTCTATTCATCAATAATGAATGATAACTTGATAGACTGCATTATTGCAAAAGCCAATGTTACGCATATTAGAGCAAGTGTATGACAAATATTTGTTAGTTTTTTGTCCATTCATTCTTTATGATGTCATGACTCATCATATGATTGCTGCTTTCCTTTTGTAATCTCACAAGTTCATTATTATATTTTTTCTAGAGTACTAACATCTTTGATATGACTTTTGCAGGTTGGTATTAAGTTGACTTCTATTTTACCATCTGACTTCTATTATGATATGGAGTATTGTGTGGATTACTCTACGTTTCGATCCATACCAACAGGTGAGTCATGAGTCTGGATAAGATTGTATTAGTCATATTTAAGGTCTAATTACAATTTTTGTACATTAACCTTCAAATGTAACTAAACACATACTCTAAACTATGGCTTAATTGTTTTGGGGGTAAGTGATGGGCTTTTGATCGTCATTAATAGCTGCCTTAAACTATACTGTTGGAGATAAAGCACAGGCTTAGATAAATGCAATTTGAAATGTGCATGCCTTTTTTTACCCCATCAACGAATGTTTTCTACTTTGCAAAGCGTTATCTGAACAAGTGTCTTCATAATGCTTCAGATAGTCATGTAAAGAGTGGCAAGTTATCATCACCCATTGCTCTTGAGACTACCCCAACTGTCGCCTCTACTATTACTAAGAATAATATATCTAATTCTGAATCCAACAAGGTTGAATTAGCATTACTAGATCTCTACTCTGGTTGCGGTGGCATGTCAACTGGATTGTGCCTTGGTGCTAAAGTTTCTTCAGTTAACCTTGTGACGGTATGATATTTGAAATTTTTATTTCTAATGTATTTCTTTATATTCATTAATCACATAATATATAATCTATACCAAATTGATCTTTTGTCTCTTTTGCCAGAGATGGGCTGTTGATAGTGATGAGTCTGCATGTAAAAGCTTGAAACTAAATCATCCAGAAACACATGTCAGTAATGACTATGTTTTGATACAATAAAGGTATATATGGTAATTTTTTATGATAAGATTTATGATTTATCTTCCTTCATTGTATAGGTGAGAAATGAATCTACTGAGGATTTTCTAGATTTACTAAAGGAATGGGAAAAGCTATGCAAACGATTTGAGGTTAGTAATTCAGAAAGAAAAGTTTCATTGCGACCAAAGAGCTCAGAAGGAGAAAAGGAACAAGTGAAATCTCAAGTTGAGGATTTATCTCCAGACGAATTTGAGGTTTCTAGACTAGTTGATATATGTTATGGTGATCCAAGTGAAACGGGAAAGCGTGGTTTGTATTTTAAGGTAACTAATTTGTTTCCAATTTGATGAGAAATCCTTTTTTTTTTTCTTGAATTAAGTCTTTATGTGGCTGTGTGCTTCCAATTTTGTCAAGTCCCCATATATAAAAAAGAAAAAGGGCGGCCTAATGCATGACAACACGAGGCTCCCACCAGGTGGGGTTTGGGGAGGGTCATATGTACACAGCCTTACCATGTAATTATAGGGGTTATTTCTAAGATTTGAACCTATGACCTCCATGTCTTATGGCAAAAACCTTACCGTTGCTCCAAGTTCATATATATAAAAACAAGAAAATTTAAATTAAAAGAATTGAACTAAAAATAAATAAATTTATTGGGTGACAAAGGTGTGCATGATATAATAGTTTAATCTCTGTCTGTAATATTCTGTTTACATTCTTCATCTTCTTGACCACTCTGGCTCTGCCACTATTGATAAGGGATGCTTTCTGACCTCCATCAATGATAAGTGTAAGAAAATTAAAGTGAAGGAGATGAGGACTTAGAGGTGTAAGGTCACGATGAATGGAGGCCTAAGAAAAAAGTAAGGCACTGAGGCATTGGCTTTGTTTTGATTGAGTTGGGTGGGAAAACATGAAAGTGTAGTGGGAAAACAACCTAAACTATTGTTGTTTTTAAAGTAATGGATCGGAATGGGGTGGATTAGGATGGATCCCTAAATCTTAATTACCATTATCAATTCAATTACTGTTTTATCCTTACTATTTTAGTTACATGGATAGGAAGATACCAAGAGCTGAGAGACGGGAGGTTGTAATCATTGTTAAACAGAAGCCAAAAATTGATACTTGATTTGACCATATTGAAATAAACATGTATTTAAGAGGGCACTAGTTCATGAGCATATATACATGCATATGCCTTAATAATTCATATTATACATAAATATCACAGCAAAGTCCAGAGGTGGATGGTGTCTATGTAATATTGGTTTTGAATGGATGACTTGCTCCTATAATGATAGTCATAGAAACTTAATCTTAGTACAAACGAATTACTGTTTCTTTACCTATTGTATAATGCATGGTTTGTTCTATTACATTTTATTAAGACTCAGGTTCAACATTATTTGTGATTACATTTTCAAAATTATTTCATAGGTCCGTTGGAAGGGTTACAATGCAAGTGAAGATACGTGGGAACCTATTGAAGGCTTGACGTAATACTCTTTTCTATGATTATTAATTTTTATTCACTTACGTATCTCAACTTATTTATTTGTATTTCTAGAAATTGTCAGGAAAGAATACAGGATTTTGTGAGAGATGGAATGAAATCGAAAATCTTGCCTCTTCCTGTAAGTAGCATTATCTAGTGTGAATATGTGATATAAGCATGGGGTACTTTTGTCTTTCCAATAGAACTCTTAAAACTATTTCAGGGTGCCACTGATGTCATTTGTGGGGGTCCTCCTTGTCAAGGGATCAGTGGGTATAACCGCTTTAGAAATGCTACATCACCATTGGATGATGAAAGAAATCGTCAGATAGTCGTCTTCATGGACATAGTGAAATTCTTGAAGCCTAAGTATGTATTGATGGAAAATGTTGCGGACATATTGAGGTTTGACAAGGCTTCACTTGGAAGGTATGCATTAAGTCGTTTGGTTCATATGAAGTACCAAGCAAAACTTGGAACAGTTGCTGCTGGTTGTTATGGTCTTCCACAATTTCGGTTACGTGTTTTCTTGTGGGGTGCTCACCCTGACGAGGTTAGTTCTTTTTCTTTTTTCTTCTTTAGGGGGGGGGGGGGGGGGGAGGGAGTTAGTTCTTTCATTTTGATGTTTTGTTAAGCTGTTAAAACTTAAAACTAGGAGTAAATATGAACATCTTTTATATAAATAATATCCCATGGGTGTGTGCGTGTGCGGAAGCCTCCCTTTTCATATTTTTGTTTTAACTTGTCAACATGCATATTTGAGTCCTTTTTTTTTCGGTTAAAAAAAAGTTTAGGAAAGGGTAAACACCGGTATCCCACCAGGGCCAGGGAATACCTCCCAACCTCTTTGGAAGTGGGAAAAATAACTAATACAACACCAAAAGGGTTTTTTCCTAAGATGGAAACTCTAGAAAATACAGAATTGAGATTTCAATTTAAATCCACCTGATGAATGCCCAAAGAGGAAAATTGACATTCTTTTTTTGCCCCTATTCCTTTTTTAATTGGCTATTCAAATCTGAACAGCTGCCCAATAATTTTCAACCAGGGGCCAAAGAATCTGTTTTTCATCTTGGCAACATTTTGTAAAAATGCATCTTGTGTCTGTGAAGTCCCACATCAGTTGGAGGGGGGAACGAAGCATGCCTTATAAGGGTGTGGATACCCCTCCCTTGTGATGCGTTTTAAAATCGTAAGGGACGGAAGGGTGCCAAAGCGGACAATATCACAAGTGGGTGGTCCGGGATGTTACAGATGATATTAGAGCCGGTACCTGGTTCGATGTGCCAGCGAGGACGCTGGGCCCTAAGAGGGGTGGATTGTGAAGTCCCACATCGATTGGAGGGGGAACGAAGCATGCCTTATAAGGGTGTGGATACCCTTCCCTTATGATGCATTTTAAAACCGTGATGGCCAGAAGGGTGCCAAAGCGGACAATATCACTAGTGGGTGGTCCGGGATGTTATAGTCTTGTTCACTACCTTCAATTTCTTGTACAGGGAAGAAAATTGTTTCCCTTTCATGGGTGAAAATATATTGTTTTCTTATTTTCATAATTCTCTATCATTTAATAGGTTTTACCTCAATTTCCACTACCTACACATGAAGTTATAGTTAGATATTGGCCTCCACCGGAATTTGAGGTATTGAGTGTTAAACTTTTTTTTTTCTAATAAAAGATCAGAAGTGTATATTATTTATATATTTTTTGGGGGGTTTTATCTGCAGCGCAATACTGTTGCTTTGGATGAAGGCCAACCTCGTGAACTAGAGAAAGCTGTAGTTATTCAAGATGCCATCTCTGATCTGCCAGCTGTACTCTTCACCACTCAAATTCTTTTTCGATTTAATAATTTCAAAAAAATTTAACCTGTTAAATTTCATAGGTCACATACAGTGAAAATCGTGAAGAAATGCCATACCAAAATCCTCCAGCAACAGAATTTCAAAGATATATAAGGTCATCTAAATATGGTAATACTGTTTTCCTTTTTTTCTTACCAAAATCAAGAAACAGTATTTGCATTATGTAACTTAGGTTGCCTGTTCCATTGTAGTTTAGTGTTTCTAAGCTTTCTTTTAGTTGTTTCATCTACTTTTGTGCCTGTATATTCTATTCTTCTAATGGTCCTCTTGCGTACTCTGGCAATAAATCTTTGAAAATATCACATCCCCCTTCAATTTTTTTATTTTCTGATTTTTCTTTTTGAATAGAGATGACTGGGTCAACATCGAGTGGGATGTCAGAGAAAAGCCCTGTACTTTATGATCACAGATCCTACTTGTTGTCTGAAGATGACTATTTGCGTGTTTGCCAAATTCCAAAACGAAAGGTTGGACAATGTGGATGAACTTCATCTCTTAATTTTTTGACCCATTTCCTATTTACCCTTAATTTCTGTTTACTGTAGGGGGCAAATTTCCGTGATCTGCCTGGTGTAATTGTAGGAGCTAACAATGTGGTTAGGCGGGATCCAACTGATAAGCTAGTGCTATTACCATCTGGAAAGCCATTGGTGAGTCTTTTTGCCGCCCTGGAATGGAGCGGAATATATTCATATGATTATTGATTTAGTTGCCTTTGATTATAGACAAAAACCCTATTTTGGTTACTATTGTTTAGCACTTTTCCCAATTTGGTCCATAACTTTCGCTCAGTCTCAATTTGGTCTTTCACGTTTCCGATTGGTACCAATTTGATACTAAACATTTGCTCAGTTTCAATTTGGCCCTCATATTTGTGATGGGGATGTGGTAGTATGGGTTACCCAAATCCCACATCGAGTAGAATGGAATGCTCGATGGGGTACTTAAGTGGCTTGGCTCTTCCCCCTTAATAGCTAGCTTTTGAGGGAGGCTTCCACAAGTTACTAGGTTCCATCAAATTGGTACCAATTTAGTCCCTTCATTATCCAAGTGTTAAAATCATTTGACATAATGCTTACATGGACAATTTCTTGCTTGGCATGCATGCATGCTTATATAATGGAAGGGCTAAATTGGTACCAATTGTAAACGCGAGGGACCAAATTGAAACTAAGAAAACGTTAGGGACCAAATTGGTACCAATTGCAAACATGAAGGATCAAATTGAGACCAAGCAAATGTTAGGGACCAAATTGATAAAAGTGCTAAACGTTCGGGACCAAAATGGAGTTTTTGTCTTTGATTATATACATCTTTTAGTTGCTACACGTAAGAAATTCTCTTGAAATTTTGATTCCTCCGTCAATGCTGAAGCTGAACAAGGACTTAATTAGCCACTGAATTAGCTTGGATTTTCAGGAAAATTCAAATTATTGGATATTAAGAGGATAGAAAAGTTGATTGCAGATGATGTTATTAATGCTTTACAAAATGGTATTATCCATTTGCTAGTTATTTTTAACTACAATGGCATATTTAATGTATGCATCCATAAAGATTAAAAAAAGAAAAAGACATAACATGCAGTTTCTTAGGTGTTTATTATCAATTTTTTCAATTAAAATATGAAATGTGGAGGAGTTTCATTTGATAGAGTCAAAGATGTAATGCTTTGGAAAAAATGTACATGATGTTTTTATTGAAATTGATAGCAATTAGCAAACACTTAAAAAGTATGTTTTGTCTAGGTTGAAAGTTATTCTATCAGTTTCAAATTAGATGGAAAAACTGGCCAAATAGGGAGGCACATTGGCTGATAGATTGGAAGAAAGTGTATAGGAGAGATTTGTTTTAATTATTGCATGATTACATAATAGAAACCTGTCTGAGTTTAATAGATAAAAAATGTCTTAAACTTTTAAGGTCACGTAAGATGGTTGAAATTTGATTTTTTTTTTTGGGTTGCCCGCCCAGTTTTCACGGCTTTGCCCCGACTAATCCGGACTTGATCCGGGTCGCGCATCTGGCTATGGTGGGTGAGTCTTCCAATGGCCGGGGATAGTTGCATTCAGAAGGTCTCGAACTAGGGAGCTTGCTTAAGCAATACTAAGCCGTTTATCACTTGGACCAACCCCTCGTTGGTTGAAAATTGAAATTAAAGTGCTTAAAATGGGATAATTTGTGTTTTATGTTTCTGTTCATGCAATCTGCTATATATTTTTGGCTTTCAGGTCCCAGATTATGCCTTTACTTTTGATCAAGGGAAGTCAAAAAGGTGAGCTTTTTCTCATTTGGGTTATTTTTCTTGGCCTTGTTTAAAACTTTAACAATATTTAATCATACATAACATGCAGGCCATTTTCTCGACTATGGTGGGATGAGACAGTTCCCACTGTGCTGACCTTCCCAAGTTGTCATAACCAGGTCTTAGTCTTACCTCACTCTTTGATTTTAGTACTATTTACTTTGTTCGTTGGGGTCATAGGAATCTCTCTCAACCAAGGACTAGATTTGGATATATTGTCCAAATTGTTAATTCCGCGATAGACCGTTTCCATCCAAATTCAAATAATTCTGGGAATTGGTATGAATTTGTCACAAATGGAACTTTTTCAGCCAGTATAGTTTTATTGGGAATATTTATAGCATCTTTTTTCTATAAGCCCATTTATTCATCTTTCCAAAATTTCAACTTGATTTATTTTCAAAAAATGTTCCTAACAGAGCAGATAAAATAAGAAATGTCGATTGGTCATATAATCGTGGTTACATAGATGCTTTTTATCGCAAGTCATGCTGATTTCGTATAGCTTTTTCAAACTGTTGTAGACAATATTACATCCAGAGCAAGATCGAATTCTCACTATAAGAGAATGCGCAAGGTTGCAGGGCTTTCCTGATTATTATCAGTTCTGTGGGACTATTAAAGAGAGGTATGAAACTTTCTCTTTTTTGTTTTGCTGGGTTTTATTTCTCCAATGGCCAAAAAAAAAGGGAGAGAGGTATGAAACTAGAGTTGTCAACTTGTCATGACTCATGATTAGTTGATTACCATTAGTCATAGATGCATCTTTAAAATCAGTTAGTTTAAGACAACAACTACATTTTGGTCCCGGATGTTTAGCATTTTTCTCAATTAGGTGCCTCACATTTGCTCATTTCAATTTGGTCCCTGACGTTTGTTGAGTCTATAATACTCTAGTGAGTTTAGGTGTACAAATCAGACGCACTCCATGGGATGCATTCTGGACGAGAATGATATTAAAATATAGAAATGGGTTTGCAGGTACTGTCAAATTGGAAATGCAGTTGCTGTTTCTGTTGGAAGGGCATTAGGATATGCGGTAGGAATGGCATCTAGAAAGCTGGTGGGAGATGAACCACTTATGACCCTCCCACCCAAATTCTCTCATTCAAATTATCTTCACTTCACAAATGATAATCACACTGACTAGCATTCTTTTCCATTCATGTTGAAAATTTTTCTTGCGGAACCTTTCTCAACCATTTTTCTTGTAAACTCCTATTGTGGTATTGCTTCTTTGGTTGGCACGAACTAATGTAGTTATTTATTAAAATTTGTTTCATATCAAGAGTATAACGTTTTTCATCGCTAACCATAAAAGTGATTCTAATTTGATTATTTTAGACATCTCAATTCTCAAATATATGAATAAAGAAGACGGCGCATTATAAACGGGTCCAAATATGAAGATTTTTTTTAAGGGATTGAAAAGAGCAAGAACGTGAAAATATTTTTTGGGGAGTCGACTCTATTATTATTCATTATAATTTAAAATTATATTATATGTTTTCTGTTACAAAATAAATTAAATTATGTATTTGATATTATTGAGCTTTGTACTAAAATGGGATTAGATCTTCCAAAAATTGAGAAATAATACATTCTCTGAACTAAGAGAATTGAACGCCTCTGTAATGGACCAAGATTAGATGATGAACTTTCGCCTCTGCTTTGTGTATTTGTAAAGGTGCACGTCGTTAGGTGTTAGGACTGTTCTCTGTGAGTTGACATGATTTGCACGCAGGCTCCTCTGGTTTGTAAATGCATCTTTTTTTTTGTGGAGAAAAATTTAATAAGAGAAGGTACTCTAAATACTATCGAGCAGAGTGCCAAGTAATATATTGGGGAGACCAACAGAGGCCTTTCCTTCCGTGTACAACTTGTTTCTTGCAAACCAAATATTATATATGTAAGAATTCGGGCGTACCTGTGAGGAATCCGATTCGTCTGCAGGTACCCACGCGAAGACCCGGTCACGATGACGGACTCGGATCTACGTTCTTCACAGCAAATGCACAAACACCAAGAGGAAGAGCAAAGAGCAGAGAGAAAGGGTTGATGGTCTCTTTTCAGACTTGTGTATCAATGAAAGAAATGTACAACTTCTCAGATTCACGTTTTCCATTTTAACGTAACTGGCTTAGTTACAAATTAAATAAACTTAAGGAGTAAATTACACTCCATAACCCATATTTATGTCTTATTTACATATTTGCCCCAACATCAATTGGGCTTGGGTCCGATCCACCAAGGGTGGACTGGCCCATATTCTTACATCTCCCACTCACACTTGGTGGATTAGATGTCATGGGTTGAATCTCTCTGCCTCCTCTCAATTTCATACTTAGTGCTTTGCCGTGACCGCGTGGGCATGACGTCTTGATTTAGGTACTTGTACTAGAAATCCCTTTTATAGGACCAGCACAAGTTACCTTCTCCTTCGTGTAGCTAAAATATTAAAAATATGCCTCCGATGTCCTAGATTTAACTATATACACTTTCACATGGCAAAAACTAATCCCTCTCGAATCAATGTTTGATTCAGATTGCCTTCCTCACATATGTCTAGTATCTACACTTATGACAACAAGATGTCATAAGGGACATGTCACAGATGCTAGCATAGATGTGTATATTTCAGTTAATCTTCCTTTCGCCCATATAACACATTAATATGAATCAGTCGCTTTCCTAGCATAATACTTTAGATCGCATCAATCATGATCATAGAAAGAAATGCTAAAGTAGCAGTCACTGAAGCATATCTCCGTGATACTGTCAAAGTTCAAAGGACATCACTGGGAAGATTGTTCTTCCCTGGGACTCACACAGCAATGAAGCAGGGATCTTTCACTTGCTTCCCTCTTGCGGTTCTCTCAGTACATGTGGTATGAAACACATGCTACGGTGTTACTCTTTTATTATAAGAGCATATGTCGTTTTATTCTTATCTTAACACCGTACAGACTTAAGTCTAGATACACCCAGTATCTAGGCCCAAATTCTTCAACTCTACTTCCATTTACGACGTCGACGTTGAAGAGTTTGTTATCTGACTACAGGTATTTTGGAAGTGGGATTCCAAACTTCGATCCAACTTTAATTTTTTTTGATCTCATCTTGACTTGCTACACGTTACTCAAGGCGACATATAGTTTGTGTTTCTTCTCTACCATATCAGCACTTTTGGCTGCTTTACTGGTGAACACAAATGTCTCATCTTTGCACACTCCACTTGAGTGTCAAAGGCGGTTGCCCGTGTGAGAGAGCCAACCTTTCAACCTGTACGACATACTAGACATTGTATACTACTAAACAAACACATAAAGTGATGACAGATAATTATAAAACACATTTTATAATGTCTGTATATTACACTTTATGCATGCCAATGGCTTGCATATGTTCTTCAAAAAAAAAAAAAACTTTTAGCCTATTGGCTTTATCAGGGGGTCTGTTATCATACATTTGTTGAAGTGTATTGTACAACAACAACCTTTTTTTTTGTTATATAATTTCTTAACAAAATTATATTTGATGCCAACATGCTTGGTCTTGTTGTGATACTTAGGATCTTTGGTATGGGCTATGGCTACAATATTGTCACAGGATAAAAACACCATATTGGTACTTTCATTTCCAATTTCATGATGTTCTATAAGTCTCTCTAGCCATAAAGCCTCTTGTACCTCTTCAGTGCATGCCACAAACTCAACTATATTGCATGTAAGGCAATGCACATTTTCTTCATGCTGCTTCAGCATATGATACTATTGTTGAGTAAGAAGGTATGACCTTCTTCCTTCTTCATCTCCGCTACGCCAGTATCGGAGTACTCAACAAGGCATGAGTCACTTCCTCCGTAGTACAATGCATAATTGGAAGTGCCCTTTAAGTATCTCAAGATCCTCTTCACAACTTTCTAATGTTCTCTCTAGGGTTAGACTGGAATATACCTATCAGTCTCATTATATTACAGATATCTGGTCTTCTACACATCATTGTGTACATCAGACTGCCAACTGCACTGGCATATGGAACTCTTTCCATTTTCCTCTTGTCTGATTCGATTTTGGGACACATGTCAAGACTCAAGGCTAATCCAGTAGCTACAGGAGTGCTCATAGGTTTGCAATTCTTCATGTTAAATCGCTCAAGAATCTTGTTGATGTAATTCTCTTGTGAAAGAGACAAGATTCTTTTCGAACGATTTCTTTGAATTTTAACTCCAAGTATGTACTCTGCTTCACCCATGTCTTTCATCTCAAAGTTCGATGAAAGCCATTCTTTTATGGTTGTTACAGAACCTAGACTATTACCGGCCAATAGTATATCGTCTACATATAAGGATAAAATAACAAAATTACCCTCAATCCGCTTGATGTAGACGCAGTGGTCTTCCTCTATCATTTGGAAGTCATATGAGGTTACTGCTTTGTGAAACCTCAAATACCACTGTCTGGATGATTGTTTTAATCCATAAATGGATCTTTTAAGTTTACAAACTTTTGACTCTTTTCCTTTTTCAATGAAACCTAATGGTTGTTCCATATAGATTTCTTCATCCAGATCACCATTCAAAAATGCGGTTTTTTACATCCATCTGATGTAATTCTAGGTTTAAACTATTTACTATTGCCAGAATAAGTCTAATGGAGTTAAAACACACAACAGGCGAGAACGTGTCATCGTAATCTATGCCTTCATGTTGTGTGTAACCTTTTGCTACTAACCTAGCCTTATATTTGTCAATTGATCCATAAACTTTTCTTTTAATTTTGAGAACCCATTTGTTCCCAATGGCTTTACGCCCTTTTGGTAGATCAACTAACACCCAAACTTTGCTCTTTTTCCATTGAGTCCATTTCTTATTCCATCGCTTTCTTCCATTCTTCTTTGGTAGGACTTAACAAGGATTCTCGTATAGAATTAGGCTCATATTCTCATCTGGAACAACTAAGAAAGATTTACTTTCTATTTGAAAGCGTCTTCTGGGAACACTTTCCCTATCACTCCTTCTGACTAGAGTAATTTGCTTATCTTTCTTTCTTTGTTCAAGGTCTCAATGTTGACCTTTCTTCGCTCCCACTCAGATTGACACACCTAGACGATTCTGGTTTGTCAATTTGTTCTGCACTGTCTTGTTCTGGTGTTTCATAAAGGGAAACAGTGCGGTCAACATCTCCTCGATTAGGAAATTCAGTTTCAAAGACGTTGCATCTTTTCTATCTCAGTCACCGTTCTATCTTTGTTTTCACCTATGCAAAACATGTCCCTCTGTTGATCTGAGTACCTTAGAAAGATACATTTCTTTCCTCTAGGACCCAGTTTCTCTTACTTATGAGAATTGTCATGGATATACGCAGCCGATCCCCAGGTCTTAAGATACTTAGATATGGTTTGCGTTTCTTCCATAACTCAAGAGGGTGCGAAAGTGACTGATTTTGAGGGTACATGGTTAAGTATGAAGGTTTCTGTCAATAAAGCATCACCTCAATAGAAAATTAACAGGCTTGCTTGAGTTATCATAGACTTAACCATGTCTAGAAGAGTTCTATTTCTTCTTTCGGCAACTCTATTAATTGTGGAGTGCCAGGGATTGTTAGTTGTCTAATTATCCCTTTTCTTCGCAGAGCAGTTTAAAATGCTTAGACAAATATGCACGACCTCGATCAACGCATAATTTCAATCTTATTGTCTATTTGATTTTGTACCTCTTTTAGGTATCATCTGAAGCCAAAACTTCAAAAATATACGAGTTCAAATAGACATGACCTTATCGTAAATAATCATTTATAAAGGTAATAAAATACCATGCTCTGTGTTTTTCCCTCATATTCATTAGACCGCGTATATCGGAATAGAATAATTGCAATGGATCTCCAATTATAGGCTTTCGCATGGCCTTAATCAGCTAGACAATTTTCTCATAGTGACATTTCCATTTTTGGAATGACACCAAACAACCGTTCGTTGGTTTATTGGATCATTTCATTAATGTGTCCTAGTCTAGCATGCTAGGAGTTTGTTTCAACATTTCTCGAAGAAATAGCAAGGCATTCACCAATAATTATCAAAAAACAAAGAACCTTTGTAAATAGGAAAGCGGAACTATAAAGGACAAAGTTGCTAAAATTGTTTGTAACTTTATGAAGGTTCACATCAAACCCAAATTTTAAAAGACATATGACAGAAAATAAGTCTCATCGGATGTCAAGAGCATAAAGCACGTAATGGAGTATGAAGTTCTTTTCACCACGTAGAGTAATTTACAAGTGCTTAAAACCTTTTACCTCGATTGTCGTGTTGTTTCCAACGTAAAACCATATGCTTTGATATGACAATCGATGGTACTCAATAAAGGATCCTCGACCCTAAGTTACGTGGTCTATGGATTCTGAGTTAATAATCCAAGAAGAAGAAACAAAGTCGTAAAAAAATAGTACGAGAAACATGTGAATTCACATAATTCACTAATACCGTTTCGCCCTCAGTCTGTTTTGAACAGTCATATGCGAAATGGTCTAAATTCTGGCAGGCGAAGCATTTGACCCCCTTCAGGTCTAGCTTCTTCTTCTAGCCTTTGTTTCTTTTCCTTTTGAATTGTTTATTTCCCTATTTGGGTTTAGGAACGCCCTTCTTCCCTTTAGCATGAAACTTTTTGCCCTTTTATATAACAAGCATCGAACGGGAAGTGCTAGCATTCACAGTGTAATAAACTTGTCCAAAAGTCTTGTAAGCCTCCAAGCGTTCACCTCCAACTTTAAGTGCTCAGCTACATTGTTAAAAGTAACAATGTTTTTTTTTATTATGGGTTAGATTCACCTTCATATGCTCCCAACTTCTAGGGAGCTATCTGATGACAACCTACACTTGTTGTTCATCAAACAAAAGAAATTGTCCAGTTTCCTTTAGTTCCCTGATCTTATTGGCCATCTCTCTTGGATAATGCTTTATAAGAGTGCTTAGCTTAAGCTTTTCGGAGTCAAACTTAATCGTCAACCTCATAAGTTTGGTGGTAGAAGTACCTCAAACTTATTCCTTAAAGCTATTAACACAGCTTGTGGAGTTGTGTGCATCTCAAATTTGCACAATAAGTTATTAGCTAGGACACTCAGAAGCATTATCCTTGCTATGCTATTTTTATTGTTCCAAGTTTGGTAGGTCTTGTGGTCTCTCTGATGTTGGCCCATGTTTTCAGTTTCATGTTCGACCAAACATTTGTGAGAGGCCCAATAACATCTTGTTCCTTCAAGATGTATTGTATTTTACAATGTCAGATATCACAATTATCCCCATTAAGTTATTCCCCCTTGTTATGGTTTCTTAATAATGTTCTTGGTTTCACTTTTCAGTTCTGTGACAAACTGATCCCACATTATTTTACGTTCTCTCTACCAGAGATACGTACCATAGAACATTTATAATGTATATAGGACTGATAAGTATACAATGTCATGCACTTATATTATTCTTGATCAGAAAATGATGACATTGCAAGATCCATGATCAAGAGCATACGTTTGTATCTCCCATCACACAGATACAAGCAATGAGCATGATATTCTATCGAGAATTCTATATAAGTGCCTTAAATTGAATTATGACTCTTAGAAGTCTCGTCTTCTAAAAGCTCCCACTTATAACAAGTATATATATATATATATATATATATATATATATATATTCATACATTTAATCATAGAACAAGTAATTTTAAAAAACGCCATTAAATAAAATTAAAATGTTCACCATAAAATTTATAATGCATGAATCATGTTCAATAATGATATAAAAATAAAATGAAACATTTTATCTTTACAAATGAGAACACAAATACTTAAATGCCTCAAGCATTAAGCTTCTCTGATTGCTGTTAACCAGTGAAATCTGCTTGGGATGCGGCAACCTAGTTTCTTTCTAAGTGTTGTCGCTCTAATGTATTCTATTATGACTCTAAGGTAAAATATAGTGTTTTCCTCATCGGTCATATTTTGGACGTAGCTGACGAATACACTATTAATGTCTTTTACGTCCGTTAGCCTTGTTGCATCCCTTTCAGCTATATTCATAGCTAATTCAGGGGTTAGAGGTTGATTGACTTCTTCGCCTTCTTCTACTATTGTTTCTGCTACCCGGATTTGATTAAGTGGGTCGTTAAAAATTAATTGAGAATCTACATGGAGGGGTTCGATAGGAAATAGTGTTTTCGAATTTGGTCCGGAACTCATCAACTCCTCCGGTTCTGGTTGAGGATCCTCTATAGGTTCCTCATCTGGATCTTCCTCCGGATCCGCTTCAGGATCCTCCTCGGGATCTTCCTCCGGATCCTCCTCGGGATCTTCATCCATAGGTACGTATTCAGGAACTACCTCATATAGGTATGAGTATTCCAACGCACTATAATCGGTGTTTTCAGTGCTATTAGAAGCCATTTGCCTCAATTTACCTAAAACAAAATAATTAAAAAATTATTTTGAATTTTCTGGAATTTTTTTTTTACATAAAAAAAATATACCAGAAAAGCACTTAAAAACATAAAATAAGATCCCAAATAACCTCAAATGTAGTTACATTATATATCAAATTAAAGATCTCAATTTTACGGATTTTTAGAAAGAAACCACGCCTCAATCGGATCTAAAACGAATCCATTATGACCTCGAGAAGCTTTAAATAATTAAAAATAGACCCTAAAAAAAACGGCCCATTTTATTTATTAATTTTTTTTTTTAAGCCCAAAAAAAAAACTTTTTTTTTCGGGTCAGGCCCAAAATTTTCCGGGTCAGGTCCGAATTTTTTTTTTTGAATTTTGAATTTTCAAAATATGATTTTAGGCGGCGGTTTTTTAAACTGCCGCGCCAGGAAAAAACGGTTTTAGTGACGGTTTTTTAGCAGCAGTTTCCAAACTGTCGCTAACTGTCATCTTCAACCTTCAACCTCCGTTTTCCAGAATCCGGCGACCGGAAACGGTGGAGCTCGCCGGAAAACTTCGGACGTCAATATCTCAGTCGTCCGAACTCCGTTTTCTATAAATTTTATGTCAATTTCGCACGATTTTTCGTGCTCTACGCAATGGGAGCAATTTCGAAGCCTAAATCTTTAAGTTTCGGTAACCTAAATTTCGAACCCGAAACTTCGATTCACAATTACTCTGTCATTCGAAGTCCGTTTTGCGTAAATTTTATATGTATGTTCTTGTTGTTTCATCCTCTATACAATGAAACAAATTGCGAAGCATAATTTGTCAATTTCAGAAAAAACGCAATATACTGTGTATTCATACATACATATATATGTTCATGGGGTATGACATACATGCAATGTGAGAATCATGTTATTGCAAACATATCATTTTCGCAGCGGAATGAACCATGCTCTGATGCCACTGTAAGAATTCGGGCGTACCTGTGAGGAATCCGATTCGTCTGCAGGTACCCACGCGAAGACCCGGTCACGATGACGGACTCGGACCTACGTTCTTCACAGCAAATGCACAAACACCAAGAGGAAGAGCAAAGAGCAGAGAGAAAGGGTTGATGGTCTCTTTTCAGACTTGTGTATCAATGAAAGAAATGTACAACTCCTTCTCAGATTCACGTTTTCCATTTTAACGTAACTGGCTCAGTTACAAATTAAATAAACTTAAGGAGTAAATTACACTCCATAACCCATATTTATGTCTTATTTACATATTTGCCCCAACATCAATTGGGCTTGGGTCCGATCCACCAAGGGTGGACTGGCCCATATTCTTACAATATAAACACACAATCTTGAATGCAAGCAAATCTTGATGCCGACCACCTTGCTGTTGTGCTTGAAGCATCCAATGAGATATACATTCCTGAACTGAAGAAGAAGAAGAAGAAGAAGGGAACAAATGCGGAAGAAAGGAAAAATGAGTCCCAAACCAAACTGTACGAAATCTCTTCTTGTTTGATATGGTTAGTGTTTTCCGTTAAATGATGACGTGAATAGTTGATGTGGACAAAATCTTTCTTCCTACATGACCTCTGTTTTAGTTTATTTTGGGTTCTTGTGTATTTGGCCTTTTTTTTTGTAAATGTATGTATACGTTTGGCTTCTATTTTGGTTTTTTTTTGTCTATTTTATACGTAACTCAATATCATCTACATCTATTAAAAAGAACACGTAGAAGAAGGATTTTATCCACATTAGTTGTCTACGTCATCATTTAACGAAAAAACTAACATTGTAAGAAAAAATGACTTATTTGAAAAAAATTGCAAACACGGAGAATTGATTTAAAACTTTTGAATATAAATGACTGATTTAAAATTTAGATAAAATATAAATAACAAAAAATAGAGTTGTAGACTAAAAAATGAAAATAAAACAAAAGAGTTGATTTTGTTTTTTTCCTTTTAGAATGCCGAGGCATCCCATTGCGAAGTTCGTTTCTGTTGGTGGGAAACTTTTGAAAAGATTGAAGCTCAAAACCCTCGTTTTAGGGTTTAACCATTTTCCAGTGAACTCGTTACTGTTCCTTCATTTCCAACAAAAGAAATGGCTACCAAGTATTTGATCTTAAGAACTTCACCCAAAACCCTCTTCCAATTTCTTCAACATTCTCGCCCTGTTTCTCAATTCCTGAGAAGCATGCATTCATTAGCTTCTCGAGATTTTGATACTCGTAGTTTTCACAAGTCTTATTATCCCGGAGGCTTCCGGGGAATGGTCTGTGCCCCGAATTACAACGTCGGCGAAGCTGGTGCTGCTGCGCTTGCCCCTGATAGTCGTGTTCCAGCTACTGTGATCACCGGCTTTCTAGGTTCTGGAAAGGTTTCTTGTTCACTCATATTCGATTCTTCTCGGTATATGTTTAGTTCAGGTTTTTATGTTTCTCCGTACGATTAACAAACATCAAATATGCAATGAGCGAAATTTTTTTTATTTATTTATTTTTGGCCTAGTCAAGATTTCCTTTAAGAAATATGCCATTAGTTATGTTTGGGAATGCATTCATTTTATAAGTTTATGTCGTCTGTCGAATCTCAAATTGGTTATTGATGTCTTTTGGAGACAATAAAGAGATTTGAGTTTATGTCATCAGTGGAATATCCTAAACATGATTTTCTGTTTTGCAGACGACTCTCCTAAATCATATTCTAACATCTCAACATGGAAAGCGGATAGCTGTAATAGAAAATGAGGTATTTTACTCTACCTGCTTCAGTAGGACTGTATGAGTAGCTTTTCTAATGATGTTGACTTGAGCTAGAATTAGTCATTGGCACTTCACATTTTAGGATACAATGCATAATGCAATATATCTTATTGACAAGATAAATCAACGATCAACATGCTATGCATATTGAGCAATTTGTGATGTAACTTCTATGTGAAAAATGAGGGCTTGAAATGTTTTGGTGAGCCTGCCCTAATTATGAAGAGACAGATTTTGTAAACTTGTTATGTTGTTGTCATAAATGCAGTTTGGTGAGGTGGATATTGATGGATCGTTGGTTGCTAGTCATTCTTCTGTGAGTGAAGATATTGTTATGGTTAATAATGGCTGCCTATGCTGCACTGTGCGAGGAGATCTAGTGAAAATGCTGCTGGAGTTGGCTAGAAAAAAACGAGACAAGTTTGATCATATTGTTATAGAAACCACAGGTATGTGAACTGCTCATGAAGTTCAAAGAACTTGTGCAGTGGGGATTGAAGTGTTCAAGGTTGGGTATTCACTTAAGTTTACAATAACTGAAGAGGTGATAAGCAATTTTCTAGTGGTTGTCACTTGTCAGGAATTTACCCTTTGTGGGTCGTAGGTTGAAGCAAAATGTGAATAGGTGATGTAAGGATAAGGGAACAATATGGAAAGACGAAGGTATAAGAAGGCCAATGAGTCCTCCTCTTGGCTCAATTTTTCATCTTGCCCTTAAAAATCTTAATCAATCATCAGATTCAACTTCCTTGTCCTTAAACTTCGTCCAGTCTCCAAAGGCTTTAGACTTGCCATATATTACCAAGTGCTTCTAGTTGAGCGTATGACAAAAATTTATGTGTTTTATGTTAAATCCATCTGTTTGGTGTATAAATAAAACAGTTGACTAGAACATATAATTTAATGTCCTTTTGCAGGCCTTGCCAAGCCAGCTCCTGTTATTGAAACATTTTGCAGTGATGAACTGGTTTCTCAATATGTGAAGCTGGATGGAGTTGTGACTTTGGTTGACTCCAAACATGCCATGCAGCATTTAAATGAAGTAAAACCAAGGTTTGTTGTTAATGAGGCAGTGGAACAAGTAGCATATGCTGACCGTATTATTTTAAACAAGGTGAACTTCTAGCTGCAAGTTGATGTGCTCTTTTAATTTTGACAGTCATTTAAGCTGGTTTAAGTTATCTCTTTATTATTTAATCTTCTTTATAATTGTTTTTGGCAGATAGATTTGGTGACCGAGTCTGAGCTAGAGGCATTGACTAAAAAAATTAGGGTATGCTTTATTGTATATGGATTTTGAAGAAGTTGTGTTTCTTTTATTGAACTTGGAAGATAGAGTAATTTCTTACAGAAAGAGGATAATCTGTACACATCACACTGGGTTCATAGACAAGTAATGCAGTTATCTCAAGGATGTATCTTTGTATATGCATTTACCTGGCTCCCCAATTAACAGTCTAACGGATATACGATTCTGTAATTGTTGCTGCCAGCATATCAATGGGATGGCACAGATTAAGCAAGCAAAATTTGGATCTGTCGACATGGACTTTGTTTTAGGTGTGGGAGGATATGATCTTGATAGGTATTCATGTACTTTATCTTTGAAGTCTTGCTGCTTCAGTCTACAATTCCCCCCTTCCCATATATTAATTTACATGGGTAATCTAGTACATTGATGCAATTGCAAATACATTTTCAAAATGATTTTGTTTCTCAGTCAAATGCCTTAATATTGTAGAATTGAATCTGAGGTACATGGAGACTGTTCGTCTTCTTCAAGCCATCAAAATGAATCTGGACATGGTACTCTCTCTGAACCTTTCCCCTTTTCAGCAACTTCCCATCCCTTTCTCTTTTTCTTTACCTTTTTAGTCCTGTACCCTTTTCCCCATTGGTTCTGCATCGTCTTTCTAATGTTTTGGCACTGATCGGGGCCTGTCCTTGAAAGTTGAAAGGATAATAAACTGTTTTACTTAATAAATAAAAATATTATGTGTTCAGTGTATCTCCATTTCTTTTCCTTGTTATTCTGAATCATTTCATCATTCTGAATGTATCTACAGAACACAAAGGGCATCATCATCACGATCATGTTCATGATTCCGCTGTCTCCAGTGTCAGTATTGTTGCAGAAGGATCTCTTGATCTTGATGAGGTACTTTTAATTATTTCTTCAACTCAAAAAAAATAAAAGTGGTCCTTTTGACTGTCAGTTCAAGGTCAGAGCTTGTAACAAAACGCACAATCACTGGTAATATGTGGATAGGGCTACTAGCTTGAAGGAAATAATCCTAAGTTGAAATATAAGAAAAACCAAAATAGAAATGAATTGATAGCATTACCTGGAATTCAATTCTGCAGATTTGACCTGCTTCCGCATTTGAATCTTCGGAGCTTTTGTTGGCAGCCTTGCTTCTTGTCCTGTTTTTCTGCCCTTATATTCCTGTGTTTGTGCACCCCTAATCAGCCTCTTTACTTTGGGACAAATAAAGTATAGATCCTAAATCATTCAAGACAGCAAAGAGGATTCTGTTTTATTTGAATTAGCGCTAAAAAGGGTTATGTTAATGCTTATTCAAGATTTGTGCACCATAAAACTCTCGTCTGCTTTTGGGAGGATATAGAAGTCAGTCATGCACGTTTTAGACATTCTTTTTGTGTATTAATTAATAAAAATGTCGTAGTGCCTGAGGCGAGGAGCAATAAAAAAACTCCTTTTAAGCCTCCACGAGGCTTCATGTTTTGATTGTTTAGTATGCCAAATGCTTTTGGTATGTGATTTCTGCTTTGAAGCCTGGTCAAAAGGTTACATGTAGATTGTTTACTTAGGTTGCGTTTGGTAGCTTTGCTGTAATCTCACACTTTCTGAAAAATTTTACATCATATTTTTTACGTACCAAACACATTTCTCATCATATTTTTTACATTTTGAACACACTTTTTTCTACGGTACTTTTCTTTACTCCACAGTACTTTACTCTATAGAACTTTACATCCCTTCCCTTGCCATCCATGCATTTCTACCAAACATAGCCTTAATCCTCCAACCTCAAAAGGTCATGATGTTATTTGACTAAGGATTTTCAATTTTCACAGATATTTATTGTCACGTCACAGTACTAACCATGTTATACCTTTACTTGGAATTGAATGTTACAGGTTGACGATTGGCTAGAGAGGTTGATTGAAGAAAAAGGAGAAGATCTATACAGAATGAAAGGTGTTTTATCAGTCAACGGTTCTGATCAAAGATATGTATTGCAGGTGCTCCTCTTCATCTCATCTGTTTCCGTTGCCTTTTTCTTTTTGCATTTTTTTTATTACTCTGACCTGAAATTTAAAAAGGAAAAAGAAATTAGCCTTCATTCTCTTAAACCATTTTCCTAATACCTTTTCTAGGGAGTTCATTCCATGCTAGACGGGTGCCCTGGAAAAACATGGGGACCTGAAGAGAAGAGGACAAACAAGCTTGTGTTCATAGGAAGGAATCTGGATGAAACTGCCCTAAGAAAAGGCTTCAAAGGTTGTCTTGTATAATATTAAAAAATTTTGAAGGGTCAACTTTCGTAGAAACATCATATGCGGTTTTCACGCGGTTTCAAATATTTGCTACCGTCGGTGTACCATCTTCAGACAGACAAGGTTGTTCAGACTTGAATTCAATTGCTAGACACATTTCGACTGTAGCATGTGCATTGATGGTGCACCCCCTATTAAACTCCCATGCTTTTGTCTTTTCTTGCTCTATTTTCAATTTGGGAGAAAAATACTGATCGCCGCACGAATTTTGAATTTTATTTAATATAGAAATTTGTCGTTCAATCCATAAGCAGGATTATCTTTTAACAGGAGACTCAATCGGAGTTTCTTTTTAATTTTGGTACAAGATAACTAGTTTCGTCCTTAAATTATATGTCAATTTAGTTAGCTTGATATTACATTTAGTATTAAGGTCAAATTGGTATTCATATTTATATTTGTCATTAATTATTTAAATAAAATTAAAATGATAACATAAAATTACCAAAAATATCTTTTGCCACTAAAATTTTTATTCTTATTATTATTTTTTTGGCTAGATTTCATATAAAATTTGGAACATGTGAAGTATAATATTAATACACAATTTGTAATAAAAAATCTGTGTTTGTCAAGAATCAAGTTTAAAAAAGTCTTTTATAAATAAATTAGTAATTTACTAAAAAAATTGAATAAAAACAAAAAATGTGGCGGTTACCTTATAAGCTGAAGGAATAGATGTCATGACGGAGGAGCGAACCTAATAATAACATGCAGCACCCACCGTAGCTCCAATTCTCCGTCGCAATATTCCGCTGTCACCTCCGACACTCCCTTCCTCCACGGACACACCGAAACGTGTCCTCTTCTTGGGCCCCACCAACCTTCACCTCGCACTCGCACCCTTTAGACTTTTGCATATATTTCATTATGCATTATGCCCCACTTTCCTTTGGGCCGCGCCACGTGACTCCTCGAATATTCCATTCCCCCTGTTCGGCGCCGAATATTCCACGCTGGCATCCACGTGGCACCTCCTTCCTTTTCCCATACAATCTCCTCTTTCATTATACTCTCTCTTCTCTTCTCTTGGATCCAACGGTGGTTGAGGAATTCATAAATGAAGTGCTGCCACGACGTTGCTTCAGATTCGTCGCCGAGCTTTGCTCTTCCATGTTTCCTTCTCTAAACAAACTAATTGAATCATTCTATAAATAAAACCCACATAATGCTCTCTGAATGCGTTTTCGATTTCCTCTGCTCTCAACTCTCGCTTCTGCGCAATTTGGATTCCCTGGGATTTTGATGGAATTGATTCGCTAAGTGAGATTGGAAGAAGAAGTGTCTAGTGTCTAGTCTAGTGAGTGAGTGAATGATGGAGAGGAGTTATGAAGAAGGGAATTATGGATACGAGAATGGGGTTGTGATGACCAGAGATCCCAAACCTAGGCTCAGATGGACGGCTGATCTTCACGATCGCTTTGTCGACGCCGTCACAAAGCTTGGTGGCCCCGACAGTACGTTCACTTTCTCTTTTTTTCCTTTTTCTATTCTTGTCTATTGCTTTTCACTAGTATCACTACCCTAAACCATCGAATCTGGAATTACTACATTATTTATATTCAAAGCTCATTTTCTACATAATCTCTCTTCTAATGCCTTAATGCATCAAAACTGCTCTCCTATCACTTATTATATGATGACAATGGTTTGCTCTTTTTTTCAGAAGCCACTCCCAAGTCCGTATTGAGGCTAATGGGCTTGAAAGGTTTGACATTATATCATTTGAAGAGCCATTTACAGGTAATCAGATTCTTCACTTTTTCTTCTTCTCTGCAGAAAATCGTTGAAGTAAGAGCTGATGAAGTTAGTTGAATTAAGGTTGCCTTGTAAAACAAAGTTCCAATTATAGACTTGGACAAAAAGAATTCCAATTATAATAAGCAAAAAGAAAAAGAAATTGATATGGTTATATGCTTGTTAATGTGCAGAAGTATAGACTTGGACAGCAGGCTCAAAAACAAAATACCAAAGAACAACACAAAGAGAGCAACAATAGTGAGTCCACTTTCGTTACAAATATTTCTTGACAAATTCTCAAGGAGCTTCATATAATAACATTTGAAGTTTCTCTCTTTTTCTTTTCAGGAGGTTCATATGTACATTTCAGTAATTGTTCTTCCGGGCCTAACACCAGTTACAGAGCTAATAACCAAACGGAGTAAGTTCCAGTTTAAAGTTTGAATCGTATTTATCTTCACTGCTTTCATTTTTTAAGTCAACTTGAATCGGTATCTAACAGGGGAAAGTGTCTTGGTATAAATTTATGAATTACAGTACCTACCAAATCTATCATGAATCATATCACAGCTAATTATAGCCTATGGGAATTTGTTACATATTTTAATAAGGTTTATTAGATAATCAGTCCATTTTGTAGCCACATTTTCCACATTGTAACAAACTCTGCCAATATAAAGAGGAGGGTTGCTTAAGTGTAAAACTATGCCGAATCTTTATGAGTAGGGAGAAGTAACATGAACATGCTAAGTCTAGATAAGACAAGTACGTTGGCATGGCTTGATTCATATTTTTGATTTTATCAAATAGAAAAAGACTTTGTTAGTTGTATTTTTCACTTTGGAACAAAATACTTCTTAATTAATTGGTAAAATTCTATCAGGGAAATTCCAATAGCGGAGGCGTTGAGGCGTCAAATTGAAGTTCAAACGCGATTGGAAGAGCAGCTCGAGGTGTTTACTACTTTCAAACTGACATAGTTTTACTCATTTTTCTAACAAAATTTTGTTATTCAAAATTTGAAATCAATTTTTCTTAAAAAAAAAAATAGGTACAGAAGAAATTGCAGATGAGAGTAGAGGCTCAAGGGAAGTACTTGCAAGCCATGTTGGAGAAAGCCCAAAAGAGCCTCTCTTTGGACATGAATGGACCAAGTAGCCTAGAAACAGCAAGAGTTCAATTGACAGACTTCAACTCTGCATTATCTAATTTCATGGAGAATATGAACAGAGACACCAAAGAAAACATAATGGGCATGAATGATTTCTACAAGAAGACACATGATAATTCAACGGCTTTTGGAATTTATGGAGGAGAGGAGGAAGATCATAAGGATGAAAAACCTAAGGTTGAAGAGAGCTCAATACAATTTGACTTAAACATAAAAGATAACTATGACTTTGTACCTGTAAGTGCTGCTGAAATGGATTCCAAGATGCTTTCATGCAGAGTGTAAATTGATTTTTTTGAGAAACAGTGTAAAAAATTTTGAACTATGTTGTGCCTACACTCTAAAATATTAGGAAAATATTTGCACAGATTAGAATCTGTCAATTTTTATATGAACCTGTCACATCATGTTAAAAAATAGTTCAATATAATTAAATTTTTTAAATAAATCGTGTTCATTATTGTACCTTCCCAAAGTATTTTCACAACCTAAAATTGTGAATAGTAACATAACATACACTAATCTATCCACATACAAGCTTTAATTTAGCTTAATATTAGTCATATTAGCACTCTGCTGTATTTAGTCTAACTTGCATATTAGATAATGTCTAGCATTATGAATTATATATGTTGTTCCTAGTTCAACGTCATACTATTATATATATTAAAGTTTTTTTTTTTGGTGAGGGAATTATATAAATGAAAGTTAGTTGAAAATGAAGCTAGACAAGTTTACAATAAAGGCAGACACAATGATAACAACCATTTAATTGAGAGTAAATTAGAAGGATCCAGATCAATTTTGAATTGAGCATTAAGTAAAGTGTGTGAAATGTGTTATTTCGAACTGTATTTTAACACACAAGCGAGTTCACGTATAATATAAATCATAGTTTTATACATTAACTTACAAGTGGGTTAATGTAAAAAAAGACGCACTTCACGAAAATAATATGTTTTGCCAACAAGTATATATATATATGGTCATCTTAGACCCTATAAATAGATCTTAAGGTATTCATCCATGCGAGTGTAGTTGACTTCTGGATAAAGCTGTGATGCTTCTTCTCCATCTTCCCCTATTTCAAAGTTTGTTAAACACCCTTCATAGAATATATGGTAGAAATGCCCAACACCCACTTGGCTAGCATAGTCCAAATCTGGAATTAATTTTATAACCAAAAAAAGACTCATCAATTTATTTTTCTTTTGACCAATTGTTTATATTATACATATATATGAGGTTTAGTAAGTTCATTATATTGATAATGATGAATGGTGTATTTTGGTTTTAGCTTTACCTTTCATGGAGGCAAGGAGGTCTTTGTCAGACAAGCTAGATTTCTCAAGCTGTGTTCCCGAAAGTTTCTCCCACTTGTCAATCAAGTCTCTTTGGGACAAGATGTTTTGTGGTGGCCTTAGGTACACAGTCTTGTTCAATGTTCGAGGATCATCTATTGTTTTGATTGTGTATGTCGCAATATCATCTTCGTCCATGTAAACAACTACACAAAACATTCAAAGTGTCAACATATAATAAAATGTTTTACCTATCTCATAACTCATATTTAAAACTATACTTACTTCTCCTCATCTGATCTTCGAGTTAATTAGTACTTAGTAGAGGACCTATAATCATAGGCTAAAATTCTCTTAGCAAAAGTTTTTTTTAAAAAAAAAAATTCAGCTATATGCATTGTACAGCACCAGAAAAATAGAGATGAGAGATAAATACGGGATGGGATTCACATCAAGTATGACCTACATGTGGGGCCTACGCCGTATATATCTCCCTCTTTACTTTTCAATATTTTACAACATCATACAAAATTTAAATTCGAGATTTTTGTTCAAGGAGAATGAAATACTTAAGATTTCAATCTACCACATATTGATCCTTATATTTATTTATTTATTTATTTCTTGGCTCCACATATCTTATAATAAATTTTTTTTAACATACTAAATATGAGTATTTCTCACAGGGAATTCAAACTTTATATTCATCACATTGCTAAAGACTAGCCTATTTCACTAAAGTATAAATCTCGCTTGGTTACGTACCTATAAACTAACAACTAATATAATATACATCTATTTTGACCAAAAAAAAATGGAAAGTACGTACTCTATATATATATATACTCCCATTTCCTATATATATATAATAAAAGGTGATAATTATTGATTGATGATACCTTTAACATTGCCATCTCCATAGAGGAGGACCTTGTCTTTAGGAGGGAGGAGAGTTCCCATTTGAGACAAGTTACCAACAAAGTAACCAGCAAAGCAGTTAGCGGAAATGTAAGTAAAAGGGATATTGGCTTCCTCTATCGCTTTTCTTACTTCCATCTTCTCATCAAATGTTACTCTTCCAGGTTCAAGCGCGTGCCCCATACGCGCTGGATCTATCCCAAATTCTGAAGGCAAGAAACGCTGCATTGCATTGCATGTTTAAAATATTACAAGATACATTAATTAATTCTAATATTTCAATTTCACTTCTCTCTTATCATTTCTTCATAATCATCAGTAAGCAATGAATTAATGAAACTTAGCTTGAAGGAGTAATCTAGGTGGTACAAATACGAAATCAAAGGGTATAATATTCATATCAAATATTATAATATATACCTTAACGTTGCCGGCATCTTTAATGGCCTGAACAAGCTTGAGCTGCACCAACAAGTTGTGAGTTCGGAAGTGAACGCCGGACATTGTGCAGATGACGACATCGACTTTCTTGACGGCGTCGACGAGGCTGCGGTGATCGGAAAAGGAGGCCTGAACAAGATGTGCACCTTGGTTCTTAAAGGACAATAGAATCTGAAGCTTCTCAATGTCAAGCCCTATTTCTGGACGCTGAACAACGTACGTCTCATGCCCCTCACCTAAGCTTGCCTTCACTATCCTCCTTCCCAAGTACCCTGTCCCTCCAACCACAAGAACCTTACTCTTTCCCATTTTCTTAATTATTAATTTCTCTCTACTCTCTACTCTCTACTACTCATCTCATCTCTTCCATCCATCTTAATGATATATATATATATATATATATATTAATGTGTGTGTGAAGACTACTTTTGATTCTTAAACTTTACCTTTCAAGTTTCTCAAGTAATATATATATATAAAGAATTTTAATAATGAATAGGGTGTAGTGTGAATGTGTGATAGATCCACATGCATGTTTGCAGTTTTCATCACTTGTATTCACTATTTCACCAACAAAAGTAAAGAGGGCCTTCCTAGCTGCTTCTAATTATTTGAAGTGCAAGTCACTCTTTCTGAACACAATAATATTGATGGGCAAAAATATATATTATAATAGATTATTGAATTAGTGCTTCCTTTTAGGTTTTCAAACTTCGATCATAATATTTTTTTTTCAAGTAATAATAGAAAAAGCATTATATATTAAAAAGGGGTTGGTAAATGACACTTTTATATATCCATTTTGATTATAACCACACTATACTTCATTAATGAAAAGTCACACTCTCATTGATTGAAATAGATTTTTAATCACTACAAGAATTTCTATTTCAAGAGAATTATCTCTCAAGTCTGATCAACCAATCAAACAAAATCTATATATAACAAATATAAATTATGTATTTGACTAAATGTTAAAATGGTTACTTTATTAAGTTTTAGAATAAATTAAATTTATAATGGTTTCATAAAAATGAATAAAATATATTAAACTAACAGTTTTAAATTTGTATAATTTATAGTTTTAGTAAAAATTAATATATTTCATTAAAATATATATTTTGATAATTTTAGCAAAAGAGAGAAGAAAAAATTAGGACCCGTTTGGTATAAAAAATGTTGGAGAGAATGAGAATAAAAATAGAAATGGAATTGTACGTGATGATGTGGATGGAATAAAACTGAATAAAATAACTATTTTACCCTTATATTAAATGTGGGAATGGATTAAAGTGAGTAAAAACGTAATGACAGAAATATAATTTTATCACATTGCAAAAAATAAGGTATATTTAATAAAAAAATGTTAAAAAAATATTGTATTACACCAAAGATTACAGCCTAACTCATTTCTAATAACCAAACTAGACTCTCCTTTTTAATTTATGTTATGTAATAAAAATACTTTCGATTAAACCAGTAAAGATAATTTAAAGGTAAGCTCTAGCATGTACATGATTCTTAATATATGTGACAGTTAAAATATTTAAGTAAATTCATTATTTTATAAAGGTATATATATATATAATTATACATAAATACATACTCCCCTACTCCTTAATTTAATTTTCACGGTCATTTCATTATTCACATCTATATGTTTTCTTCCTTGGAAAATTTCTCCAAAAATTGCCGGCTATATCATCCTGACGATTTAATGATAAATTGAAACCTAATGAGAATTGGATTTAGCATTAAAATTGAAAATTCAAATTTTGGTTAGAAGAGTCATATAAATTACCTTCAATGGAAAGATATTTTTGAATTAATTAACAATATTTATTAGCCAAAATTTTTTTCTTTTGTACAATGATAGAATTATTATCTTATAGTAATTATGAGGGTCACAATTGAAAAATCAGAACGACATCTTGGATTTAAGTTTTTGTGGTAAAAAAATTTTGTTAGGAGAACTCCATTTTTGTTATGAAATTTCTATTAATTAATTCGAACAAGATTCCTTCGATTAAAAACATCATAAACCAAAAAAGAAAACTTAAAACAAAATAAGCACCTTAATATTAATGAATATTATCCTGTAATAATGGAAAACTGATCATCAGATAGGTTTGAAAATGAAAAGAGAATGAGGTATATCCTGGCTCCAGATAAAAGTTCAGTGGTACCGTACTACTGAAGTTTAATACATCACTCTAATTATATAAAGCCACTTGTTAATATTAATATAAATTCACATTAATAAGGATTCGCCTTAAATAGTTTAGGGATCAACTGGTTGAAAGAATGTATTGAACTTCAATACTACCGTACTACTGAACATCTCCTCTCTTACCTAATAGTACTTTTTCAATAATAAATTAATTTACTAGTAGTGGAGTACAATGAGTTACACCAATAAATTCCAGCGTGTGTATATATATATATATATATATATATATTATTGGAACATATTTATCAAAAGCTAGCTACCATAATTATTAAATAGCTTAATTATGACAAATATATGTTAACCAAAGCATGCACATGGCCATATATATATATTTATATATTGGTAATTGACGGTGTGGTGCATGTTGTTTTGTTTGGTGGGTTGGTGGTCATTAAAAAAATCTATGTAACTTGTCACTTCGATAATTTGTTGAATCGTCAAATTAAACTTGAGTGGGTGTGGGTGTGGGTGATCACATTCTGAAAACTAAAATGTAAAAAAAAAAACCTTATTAATATAATATAATACAAGATAAATATTTTAAAATTAAGTTGGAAAGTTTTTAAAGAGATAATATTTCTGCTTATTCTCTCTAAAACTATTATTTTTCACATATATATATATTTATATATGTATTCATATAACATTTAAATAATTTTATAAAAAAAACATTTAAATAATTTATATATTCTCACCTATCAAATGGACTAAGTGGGTTTGTCCAAAAAAAAAAATGGACTAAGTGGGTACCAACTTGGACTTTTGGAAGCGTTGAAGGACAACGCAACGATGCTATCATGCTACCGTGGGATGGGTGGGCTACTTTTGGGAAATTGCAATAAATTTATTCTAGATATTTTACCTATTTTTATCATTTAAATTATATATATTATTTAATTATTTTACCTATATATATAATTCATGCATCCTAAAAATTCACCCATCAGCATCGTTACCCAAGTTGTTGTAATATGGCAGCTTCATTCCTAGGTCGGGATATGTAGGTTTTAGTAATTAATTTGGTTATATCTACAAATTCTTGATAGGACAACCTAAGCTGAGGTTGTTAATTATTACTTAATAGAAAACGCAACCAAATAAAGTACAATATTATATATCTTCAGTAAATTGGTGATGAAATTGGTGCTAATTCCTCCATTCATCAAGACTTTATTTACAGCTTCAATAATGCTTTGATTAGAAGGATAAATAAAATAAGAAACACATGTTCGTTAATTACTCCAATTTGTTAAGACCCCATGTTCCACTACTAATTATCTGTGTCGAAAGTCAAACTAACTTAGGCTTTGTTGGGTAAAAATGTGAGAAGGAAAGAGATGTAAAGATATTTATGTTTGATATGTAAAAATGTTATGTAAAATTTGTAAAGTATATTAGTGGAAAAGACTAAAATACTTATACTAATATTATATTATAAATATTTTTGGGGGTGTTATTTGTCACAGGGGTATTTTGGACATTTTAACAAAAAACAAAATCAATAAAAAATCAACCAGTAAACACTATTAAGATTTTTTTGGGATTTGTAAAAATACTTTCCTTCTCCTTTGATGAATCCTTACCAAACACAATCTTATTCATTTCACAATCCCCTCAAAGATAATCAAATTCCTTATTGATAAGATATTTTTCAGCGGGTTAAATTTGACACTTTTGAGATTTGTAGAATAAATTAAAACAAGTAAAATTTTTTAAAAACTCTATTTAGGGCATGTTTGGTATGAATACCAAACAGTACATTACACGTAATCTCACGATTCTCAAAAAAATTTTACATCATATTTTATACATACCAAACACACCTTTTATCATACTTTTTCTTTTTCATAATTGTTCTCTCTATCTCTCTCCTTACTTTTTTCTACAGTACTTTGCATCTATTCATTTATACCAAACGCGCCCTTAATAATTTTATTATTCATGGAGTAATATATATATATATTATATATATATATATATATATATATATATGCAGATTGTGCTTCTAACTCTCAAATATAAAGAGTTGTGAGTCATTAATATTGTTTCACTGGTTCTATATACACTTTTGAGAAATGAAAATTGTTAGTGTCTTTAGATTTGATATTTATCTTGAGTTTAGACTTAATGATGATATAGTTTGAATAATACACATCTTTTCCGGCATAGTTGGTGATTAGTTAGGGACTACTGGACTAGTATCTTTTGCATTTCAAAACCTTTATTAACGTGCAGAAAATATGACGGAACATTCCGTCTCAAAAAGATCCGAATAAGTGAAAATTCCATAGCTAATCCACTTGAATACAAATTTAGTGACGCGGTTATATCTCGAGACGGAATGTTATCTGTAGGTCTTTTAAGAAGGTAGAGACGGCATGTTCCGTCTCAACACCCGTCAATGTTAAAGACCCAAAAAACCGTCCCTAGACTGCGAACCCTGGCCTTTTTCTCAGTTATTCAGCGACAAATTTCATATTGGAGACGTAAAAAGATCCGTCCCTAAATCGTACGTTCCTTTCCTCGTAATGTTTAGCGACGGATTTTTTACGGCATTTATCCGTCTCTAATTTCAGTGTTTTGAAAATCGCAGCTGAAAATTTCCGTCTCAGAAGCACCGGCTATAATCAACTAACCAAGAATGCATTATCTCGATTAGGGGTAGAACTGGAGATGGAAAACGCCATCCCTCAATTTGTTTGTCTAAAGATATTAGTTTTAGAAAAAAAAAAAAAAAACTCCACAAACATCTTAATATTGAAATAAATATTATGTTTAAAATTGATTAAATTTATGGTGTAGTGCCTCTAGTTTTTTTTTTTATATCCAGAAATTATAGTTAAAGAAATATAAATTGCTTATTATCAGTGTTTTTTTTTCCAATCACTTATTATTGGTGTCACACTACTTTGATTACCTATATTGTTTCACTCAATTTATAAATTTTAATTAAGTTCCTAATTTTAAATTTTGCTAACTTGCTAATTATATATCATATTTACATTATGAATTGACATAATTTAATTTAGTCATCACATAGTACCTTAAATAAATTGTATTTTGTGAGTTTACATCATCACATAGTACCTTAAATTGTATTTTGTGAGTTTACATCATTATTTATTTTTTACTCATTTTTGTTGATATAAATCATATATATTCCAACTGTCACTTAATTGAAATGGTAGATGTTTTATTTTTTAAAAATTAAGTTTTAGATATAGAAAAATTTCTATTAAAATTTGAAAGAACTCTAACTTATTACATGACATTTGTTACTTTAAACAAAATTGATTCCAATAAAAAAATATATATAGAGTGTTAAAAAATGTGTTCAGAGAATCAATGTGGGGACTTTATGGCAAGAGTGGGTTCTAGAAACAGTGGATCATCCTCCTGTTGAGCTCTCCCTTCTTTTGCTTGCTGACAGAGTGATTACCCTCTTCATGAGATATTAGTTGCTTTGCTTTGATGTTTTTCTTTCTTTTTTTCCCTGTCAAACATTTTGGTTCTTTACTTTTTATTCAAGTTTTTAATTTATCATTTATCTTTCAAAACTTTTATATTGGTTCTTTATGTTTTTCCAAAGTTTTATATTTATCCTTCAGGTTTCATTAAGATTCTATATTGATCCTTTTTGTTTCATTAAAGTTCTATATTGATCATTTATGTTTCATTGAAATTCTATATTGGTCCTTTATGTTTTATTGAAAGTTCTATAATGGTCTTTTATGTTTCATTATAATTTCATATTGGTCCTCTCAGTATGATTTTATTTTTTGCTTAAACGACGTCGTTTAAATGTTTTTGGTGTGTCTAAGACCACGTTAGCTATTTGATACACGTATGAGAGATTATGTGTCAACTTCGGCACACCACGTCAGCAGTTAACTTAAGAAATTAACGGACATACAGAAGGACCAATTTAGAACTCCTGGGAAAGATAAAAGACTAATTTAAAACTTTTAAAATATAAAGAACTAATTTCAAACTTGAGTGAAACATAAAAGACCAAAATGAACCTTTTACCTTCTTTTTTCTTCTTTCTTTGTCTTTTTTCTTTTCTGCATGTTGTACACCAAAAAATAGAAATTGGATCCGGTGCAATTAGCGTTTATGCAATTACAGTACAATTACTTCAAAACACACATTTTTACTTTATTTTTGAAGTAATTTTTAGGACCTACACTAATAAGGATCTACCATGAATGGATCAGGGACAAAATTTTTATCAATATTGACAAATATCATCACTAAATAGCCTTGTGAGACTATTTATCAATATTAATAACAATTTAGTCCCTAATCCATTTAAGACGATGATATTTGCCAATATTGATAGAAATTTGGTCCCTAATTCATTCAAGGTAGATCCTTATTAGTGTGAGTCCCTATTAGTACTTCAAAAATAAAATAAAAATGTGTGTTTTAAAGTAATTACACCGTAATTGCACGAAAGCTAATTACACCAGATTCAATTTCCAAAAACCAATATTAGTTGCTTTGCTTTCTTCTTCTTCTTCTTCTTCTTTTTCTTGTTGCTAATTACACCAGATTCAATTTCCAAAAACCAATATTAGTTGCTTTGCTTTCTTCTTCTTCTTCTTCTTCTTTTCTTCTTCTTCTTTTCTTCTTCTTCTCTCTTCTTATTCTTCTTCTTCTCTTTTCTCCAAAAACCAATATTAGTTGCTTTGCTTTCTTCTTCTTCTTCTTCTTCTTCTTCTTCTTCTTCTTTTCCAAAAACCAATATTAGTTGCTTTGCTTTCTTCTTCTTCTTCTTCATCTTCTTCTTCTTCTTCTTCTTCTTCTTCTTCTTCTTCTTCTTGTTGCTAATTACACCAGATTCAATTTCCAAAAACCAATATTAGTTGCTTTGCTTTCTTCTTCTTCTTCTTCTTCTTCTTCTTCTTCTTCTTCTTCTTCTTCTTCTTCTTCTTCTTCTCCAAAAACCAATATTAGTTGCTTTGCTTTCTTCTTCTTCTTCTTCTTCTTCTTCTTCTTCTTGTTGCTAATTACACCAGATTCAATTTCCAAAAACCAATATTAGTTGCTTTTGCTTTCTTCTTCTTCTTCTTCTTCTTCTTCTTCTTCTTCTTCTTCTTCTTCTTCTTCTTCTTCTTCTTCTTTAAAATAAAAAGTTATTTCCTTTATCATTCTTTTAATAACCATCATATATTTTCTCTCTTATTGTCTTTTCTTATAAACATCTTTCATTATTTTCTAACATCGTATATTTATATATTTTTTTATTTAAAAATTATTGTACCTAAAAATTTTAACAATCATATTAATATAGATATGTCTAAAATTAACAAAATTTAAATAATCTTAAGAACAATTTAATTACAGAGAATAAGAGTTCATTTTGTATTGCGTGAACTTAGATATAGTATAATATGTATAAAATACAATGAAACTTAAAAAATTATTGTATTCATAATATTTAAGTTTGATATTTTAATTGGTCATATTTTATGTCATTACTATCTTTATTTTTTAAAATTTATTCTTATAAATTATCTATTATATTTATATTATGATTATTTAAAAATTGTATAAAATATTTGATATTTTTAATGTGATCACATTAACACTGTTTTTAGTGTGATGTGATGACAATTTTGATCTCAAATGTCTTCATGTAATCATATAAATCTAATTTAAAATTAAAATTAATAAGGAAGCCAAATTGTGATAAGAAATCAAAACAAAAAACAAGAGAAAGAAACCAAACACAAATAAGCGGTGAAAATAAGATAAAGATGGACTTCATCCGCGTAATCGCTGTGTGTCAAGTCTCACTCATTCACCGCTTTCTTTCATTCTGATTTCTGAGAATGAAATTATAAAACTAAGTGAATGAAATGAATTGAAGGGTGCATGTTCAAAATGGCGTTATCCACAACCATCGTTTCTTCTTCTTCTCCGATTCCTCTTTCTTCTCTTCCAATTTCAACTTCCAAGGTAACCAAATTCTTACTTCTTTCCACTCTCTCCCTTCACTCTTTGCTTCCTCACAATTTCAACAAAATTTACGGATAAAATTTTATCGTCGCGTAATGTACCCAAGTTTTTTGGATGCTTGTCAGTTTTACCTTTGAATGCTTGTTTAAATCTGTAGGTTGTCAATTTGGAAAATGATTCGCCCAAAAGTGATTGGTTTATTAGAGCACCAAGGGTTACTGCTTCTAGGATACCAAGAATTCGTAACTTAGCTACTTGGTCTGTGAGGGATGGTACTGCCTCTGTCGAGTACAATGATGTGCCTTTCCCTGAAGATTACTCTGAGCTTCTGGAACAAGTAAGTTTTTGATAAGTCCCTGAATTGTTTGAACCATTTAACTTTGGTCTCAGAGATGAAAGAAGGAATGTGCAATAATTTTGTTTTTTTTATGAACTTATCTGTGTAGTGGACTAAGAGTAATAAATGAGCCTAACAATGTAAGGATCAAATTGTTAGCACTCTTAAACTTTTTTTGAATGTCTATGAGTGCATTATGATGTTGAGAATAAAATTTGATGGGTCATTGTGAGGTGATTGTCGCATGTAAAAGGAAAATTAAATTTATGTTTGCTAAATAAAACACTAAACTAAGTCTTTGTTCATAAATCAAACCAACAGGCTAGAATAGCAGTTGAATTGGCTATGAAGGATAACAGACAGCTAATGGTGAGTCATATATTGTAATTTTCATTAACAATCAAGAATGAAAGGTGCACACACCGTTCGAGGAACTGTTGTAAAACCAGTAATGAACAACAATATTATACAGGAGATTGAATTTCCAACAGCTGGACTTGAATCTGTGCCAGGTTCTTCTCACCTATGATATTTCTTTTTCTCTTTGCTTATCAATCAAAATTTCATTTGAGTTTCATTTTTCCTCTGTTTCCATTTATTTGTTGATTAATCCTTCTGATTCTATAATATCAGGTGACGGTGAAGGTGGAATAGAAATGACTGAGAGTATGCAACTAATTCGTCAATTTTGTGACCGCTTCATTAGCCCAGAGAAGGCCGCTCGAACAAGAATAGTAATCCTCTTAATTTAGAGCAGCATTCTTCATTATGCCCTTTGACATTTCTTATGTTTTGTTCTCCGCTTAAAATTGTGTTCCTTGCATTTCAAAAATCTGTCTTGTTCTGTTGAAATGGTTTTATAAAGCTTCTTGTCCTACCTCAACGTCATACTTCCAGTGTGAAATTGATGAATACAACCATGTAAAAATCAGTTTTTTCCAGAGGCTAGTGAAGTTGAATTTGCCAGACAATCAGTCTTTGGTGGAGTTTCTTTTAAGCTGGACTATCTGACAAAGCCATCATTTTTTCAAGATTTTGGTTTATTTGAGAAAGTGAAAATGGCAGATAGAGTGAAGCCAGGAGATGAAATTTTCTTGGTAGCTTATCCATATTTTAATGTCAATGGTAAATCCTAACTTCCTTTATTCTTGTTGATACCCACAATGGAAGTTTCATGACTACTATTCCGTTATATATCAGAAATGCTTGTTGTGGAAGAACTTTACAAAGAGGCGGTCTTGAACACAGCAAGGAAACTAATCATTTTTAATGGAGAACTTGATCGAATAAGATCAGGGTGTATCCTTGCCAAATTGTACTGCCTTTTTATGTTTAAGCCGGTTTCACCTGCTTCTATCCACCTTTATTAAGAATGCTTTTCTGTTAAACATCTGCCTTTATTAGTATTTAAAAATGAGGCAGCACTAGAGAATAATACACAATTCCCTTTAGCTTTCTTAGTCGTTACTGCCAGCATCACCCAAAAATGACCAAAAAAGGATAACTGATGGCGGGGAGGAGGTACTTGCATTGATTGGTTTAGTTGAGTGTATGGTAATCTGTGACACAACATTTAAAGAGATTCGTTTGTCCTTGAATGGGTTAAGATTATCCACAATTCTTCTACCCAAAACTTGCTGCACTTAATAAGACTTTGCTGCCTGTGATGGAAACCGTGTATTACATTCATAATTTCAAGGGCCGCAGTGGAGGAACACTCTTCAGGTCTGATATCTACTTAACTGCAGTTGGTCTCCAATAGGATGCTTTGTGATGTTCCTGAGAATCTGCATATATCTTACTAGAAGATAAAGTGGAACTTCTGTATATTTATATAGATTTAGATGATATATAGATGTTGTCTTGTTTAATTGCTGCATATGTTACCTGTTCCTTTCGTTCTTTCTTTTTCTTGTTTCAATTTGTTGAATGGGTGTCACTAATTTGTTGTATGCTTATTACATTCTGCATAGGTGCTATCCAGGACCCTGGAAGGTCCTCAGAAGAGTGAAGAATAAATATATTTGTGTACATCAGCAGGATGATATGCCATCCCTCAAGGAAGTTGCCCTTGATATTCTTCCATCAGCTTGAGATGCCCACCAAGTCGTAATGGAGTAACGGTAAGTAACTCCACTTGTTTCATGAGATAGTGGTTCAACGAATCTACTTTGCCTTTATTCTATGCAGAATCTGATACTAACTGCAAATTTATAATACATAAAAAGGATATTATAGTCTCTCTCAATATATATTTAAAGTGGAAAAGGTTCCGTTAAGTTACTGTATTTGTCACTCCTAATTAATTTACAAAATGTTATGGTTGCAGGTAAAAAAGTGTTTTCTTTTAGCATTTACATAGACTCAGCTGTTAGCACATTGTTATTTGATGTTATTAGAGGTTTCTATGAAAAGCAGTGCACAACAACTTACAGTTGAGTGGGTATTATCAACTCTGTTTCACATATTTGACTCACATCTGCACATGTGCGTGTGTTCAATTTTATGCTTTAGTCTATAAATCTTAACGACTTTACACATAATGCAGTTTAGAATCCAGCTGAGTGATCAGTTTTTATGTCTTTTACACGCAACATATTAAATGCAGAACATAATCCAAGTGGAAAGACATAAAGTTTGAACACTTCTTTCTATTTTTTTAAGCTTTTTGGTGGTATTACTGAGGAAAATTTCCGCCAGTGACTGATATAGGACCACTGTTATGGGAGTTTATAAAAAGCTTACTTAACGAAGTTGAGAGATGGATGGAGATGTTCTTGTGACTCACTATATGCTGATAGATGATTTAGCTTGAAATATTCAACGGTTGTCATGATTTTTTTTTTTTTGGCCGGAAATTGTCATGAAAATTTAAATGTCATAGTATTTTCAGAATTTTCCCGTTGAATACTTCGCTATTCGTTTAGATGCTATGCATATGCAATTTTCTCGTTTGAGACTCTGGCTATCATCGATAAACAAGTACAACCAGGACAAAAATATTTGCGTAGCCCCAAAATAAAGCATATATCAAATTTGTTAATTGGGAAGTTAATTTTTTTAAGAATAAATTGTATGGAATTGTATTATCTACAGACGCTAAAAAATAGTGTAAGATATTTAGTTTAAACCATTATCATTCCATCCTTATATTTCATCTAATCACTAAAGGATAAATGATTTTCACACCTACTTTTCACGCAGATCAACCAGTTAGTCCCACAATCTTTGGTAATCAGAAACATTAGGCGATGAAGACCAGCGCATTATCCCACCAGCAGATTTGGATTTAAAATGAATAATGATATCTAACTCTTCAAAGTTGATACTTTCTAATAAAAAAAAATATGGCCTCATCATTGGAACAGAATATGATTATATTGACAAAAATTCAAGAGTAATTCCTATATCAACTTTGACACTTTAATTGAACTAAAATAGAGCTATAGGGAGCCTTTCGTAATATTATTTCATGGGAAAACCCAATTACAATACACCACATGTACATCCCAGTAAAAAAAATTGAATTAAAAATGGTACACATTCATATTGCAAACAAATAGTTGCGTAAAAGAACAAGTAGTCTTGGTCAGTCATGATGATTCTGAATCCAGTTTTGGGACTATGGCAGATGAGAGCTCTAAATGAGAAATGCGAACAGCACCAATAAGCCGCTCGGGCAGTTCATCTGTAGTATTTGCCTGTAAATAATAATTATAGAGATTGTGAAATCAATATCACTAAGCTTTTATAATGTGAACATGATAGTCAATTCTAAACTAAAATCAACAAGAAAAATAGGCATGGTCCTATCGCAACGATTTGAACCTTATTACTCATTTAGAAGAGCATTACCAGTACTTGACCAAAAAAAAAGGAAGAGCATTACCAGTACATAAAAGTTAAAGAAACTACCTGTACAAGAAAAGCCATATCAACCACCAATGTTGTAATCACACCAACAACAAGCCCCAAAACTCCATTGGCAACGGTAGAAGAACCAATATCAACATCAATCTACAAATTAAAACTACTGATTCATCAATCTATATTCATAGCAGACAAGGAACGCTCTCCAGTCATTATAAGGAAACTTCCTACGATGGAAAAGCAAAATACTTTATGAAGAGATTGAATGAAATTTTACTTCTAAATACTTGGGGCCGCGAATATAGTTGCAATCAACAGCCTTTCCCAGCAAACAAGGAGTGCTGCCAACACTCTGGCGCACAATCCATGAACCCTGCTTATTGAATCAGTTAACCAGTAAATGCTCTATTTTTTTGGGAGTGTAATTAATTTTTTTAATTCATCTTTAAGTTCAAATAGTTTTAAGTTGTAACAAGGTACAATAATAAGAAAAATGGGAGAATAAAATAAATTTAAAATACCATAAATAAACATCTATAAAAATTTAAAAGAACTCAGAAAAACGTCAAATTACCAAACAAAACAACAATAAAAGTCTTTTCCCACTAAATAGGGTCGGCTATATGGATCAAGCAATACGAAACAAAAACAGAAAAAAAAATAATAATGATGGAAAATCACACAAGACATAGAAGATATCCTCCCGAAAAGGAAAAACCACTTGGGGAATAATTGAAAAAGGATCAATAAATGATAAAATACAAACACAATACACACATAACTAATTAATAATAATAACATATACCATGAATTAAAAATAGACACTACAAAACAAGTCATACTTATGGACATCTGAATGCCTCTAAGTGCAAATGTGTTAGTAATGATTCTATTGGATGGCAGTGGTTAAGCTTAACAAAACTGCGACTCACAAGAGTAACTGAGCAGTGACAATGCTAGAGTTCTCAACCAGAATTTCCTTATATACCAATGAGTAATGACTACAAGTCTACAACAAACAATTTTTTTTCCCACTAGATGGGGTTGTCTACATGGTTCATGCGATGCTAGTTTTTTATTTTGGCTCACTGTATACCAATGAATAAAGTTGGTAAATACCTTTGGGACTGATGGAATGAGTTTCAACCTGCTATTTCGGAATTCATCATCACCATCAACAAAGCGTTGCATGAGGGATCCAGGAACTAATTCCTTTGTCACAAAATAGAATACCATACTATAGTGTGTTGATCCAGGCACCTGCAAGCAACTCACTTTAAAACTAAATCCTTGAAGTTTAAAGTTGACTCAAAAGAAGAAAAGCAACTCACTTGAAGATTAAAAATTATAGAGAAGAGTCCTTTTTCTGATGCCACCTACATAAATACCAAAATAGAAGAAATATAGAGAATAAAGCCTCTAAAGAAATAAACAACCAACTAAATAATTTATTAAATTAAGCACTGTTGAAAGTAATAATGCCCCGAGTACAAAATTTCAACGCTATAAACTAAGCGAATCACAGTGGTTACAAAATAAAACATTGCTTTAAAAGGCCATTTAGAAGCCAAGAATGAGGTGAAAAGTAGTTGGTCAACTAGTTTCCTCAATCCAGAGCTAAAAGGCATACAAAATAAGAGAGTTTCTAATACTCACTTGTGCTGCACATCCCTGGCGCTTAGCCACATGGTCCATTCTTTTGGTGTCCTTGAACCAATCAACGGCAACAAGATCCATCAAGTGCTTACCTGCAGGAATCTTTACAGTTTACCAAAAAGGAATAAGAACACATCAATACAGTGACGGATTTTTATTCAGACAGAGGACAAAACCAGGAAAGGACCTTTGACTTATCATAACAAAATTGCTTGCTTCGGACTCTGAAGTTATTTCCATCTGAAATTTTCCAGCAGTCACGAGCATTGTCACGATCATCATGGCGTAAATTGCCCGAAAAGCAGGACAAGTCAATTTCATGTGCTGGTTCTTCTTCCAAGGCTTCAGTTCAGAAAAATAATATAATTAAATTTCCTCCATTCTCTGCTATGTCTCAGCAGTCACATATGTTTACCACTAAAACAATTCCAACAGAAGAAAAAGTATAGTAAGCAGCCAAGCCACCTGTTCTTTTGACATCATTCTCAATCCCACTTGAATATGCCTGAAATGTTAATGAAAGAATTCATGAGAATTCATGACACCAGTGCCAAAATTATCGAGTTGAGATTTGCATGAATATAAATATGACCTCTTGTTCAGATTCTGCTAACTGAAAATCTTCATCTTCATCAGAGTATTCATCCATCATGAGAGAATTTCTACTGCCAGCATTCATTTGATCCATAGAGGTTGGATAAACAGAAGAATCATGGGGCTTGGTAGTCTTCTTTGAAGAAGTAGATGTTGAAGACATATTAACCATAACTGGGATTCGTGGAAGAGCATTCCTTTCATCTGTTTGGGAAAACCATTCGCGTAATCCTGTCCAAAAAACCAATCACTTTAATAGCATACTGCATACATAGTATTTGCATGCTGACAAATATATCATAAACTGGAAAGGCATGTAGAATCAACAGACACCAAAAGGCCCAAAGACACATAACAGATACCAGAAAAGAACATTTACATACCACAAAATCTAGGACAGCATTACCATGCAAACATAGGAAAATGAGAAATTAACTCAAAATCTTAAACATAAGCTATTACTATTGAGCCTAAAGATAAGAAAATCTTCAGATCCATGCATGAGATAAGGAATATAATGATGCGTTTGGTTTATGAAAACATTTTCAGTTTTATTTTCAATTTCTATTTCCTAAAATTAGTTTTTATTTTTGAGTTTTAAATATTTTGAAAACATGTTTATGGAATATGTGAAGTTTAAATTCTGTTCATATTTGTTTCAAAGTCAAATGACTATAAATTTTTATTAATTTCTTTGTTTGACTATTATTAAATTATAATATTTATATGGTAAAAGGGTTTACTTCATTAAAAGTCACACACCAAAAAAACAATGGGTATGTGAAAACACTGAAAACATCTTTTAGACATATCATGTTTTCAACCTATTTTTTAAAACACTTTCAAAAATGCTTTTGCTAAACTACAACAAACACATTTTTAATCATATTTTTTTATTTCAGTGCAAATGAAAACTGCAAATAGCAAAACCAAGCACACCCTAAGCTTTCATTAAACATAAGAACCATGATTAATCAAAACTAGATGTTCTTGTTATACAAGGTGTATTAAGTATGTTCAATAGTGACAATCTCCTATGAATAATTCTATTCTTCCCCAAACACCCTCCACCCCTAACGCCCACCTATAGAAAAAAATCCCCAAACAATAACAAAAGTGAGAGATTGAAGAAGGGGAAAAATAGTATACAAAAGAGAGCTCGATATGAAAACAGACACTATAATCAAGAAACAGATAGCATTAACCTTTTACAACAAAATTTTAAATTGCACATATATTTAGAGATAACTTACCAGCAACACTATTTAACATTTGAAGGAGACAATGCTGCTGAAATGACGACATGTAACCGACGCCCCATCCCTTCAGATCAATCTGCATAAGATGCTGAACTTGTGTCCTTGGCCTCCCATTTCGAGATTTTAAAGGGGAAATATTAAATCCTCCACCTGAAGTAAACAGTTCTTAAGCCTAAAAATCCAAAATGACAATTTCAACTAAATTTTACATGCTATAGATCTTTCAATACAACAAGTCAACAACAACAAACAAACAAAGCCTTTTACCACTGGAGGGTCAGCTATATGAATCAAGCAGCACCATGTTCTATCATGGCTCATTTCTATAGTTAGATTATTTATAGTTAAATGTATCCTCATAGTTTCTCCTTTTTTATCTCCCACTACCTCTAGTTATTGGATTATCTTCCACCTAGTTAACTCTTCATGTAAGACCCTCTAATGGTCTCCTTTGTACATGACAAAATCACTCATATTTCTACCAACTTTTCTATGTCATCCTAATCTTATCCTTTCTAGCGTGACCACTCATCCAACACAACATTCTCATTTCTGTGACGTTGAATTTTTACTCATGTTGACTTTTTGTCACCCAACATTCCATAACATACAACAATGCAGGTCTTATAATTGTGAGATAAACTTTTCCCTTAAGTTTTAGTAGTACTTTTCCGTTACAAATAACACCTAAAATTTTCCCGTAAGTTTGAGTAGTACTGTTCTATTTCATCCATCCAGCTTGGACATTATTTATGTCCCCCTCTATTTCTCCATTATTTTTTATTATAGTCCCCAAATACTTAAAACGTGCAACTTCTTGCATGGAATGATCTTCAAGTTTCATCTCCACCCAAGAATCAATGTACCTTCCACAAATTTACATTCTAATATTCAGTTTTACTTCGACTTATATAGAAACCACATGTCTCCAAAGTTTTTCTCCACTTCTCTAATTTTTCGTTTACTTCTTTGGAATCTCCAACAAGGACTATATCATCAACAAAAAGCATGCAAAGGTCGTTTAAGAGTTTAAGAATTCTTGAAAGCATTGTAAAGAGAGGTCATATTTATATTCCTCCAATATCTATATCAACTCTCTTGATCATTTGATAACAGAGTCAGATTCTTTATATATATATAATAAAAGGTATCTTACTCTCAATATTTGCCCGTACATATCCTGGTTGTGGACCACAGTTCTCATGCTCCCTAGAACGAAATAAAACAACTGCAAAAGGAACAAATATCAATGTGAATTTTCAGAATGTGAAAAAGATAGTGAAATTTTTTAAAAAGACACCTACCATAACTTCCATCATCATTTCGGCGCCAATAGCGTACATAACAAAGATCACGGGGCCACACAAACCTGCCATAAATAACAAACAGCTAATTGAATTGATACAGCAAGGATGCTACTTTGTGGATGAGTAACCATCCTATATCACATTTTTGTACATACAAAAGCTGATCACAGAGCCATGTATCTGCCAAGCCCAAATGTGCTCACCCCAAATGAAAAGAGAATCAGTTGGGCCCACATTGAATTCAGGCTTTCAGGTCAGATTTAAACTGTGTTTAATATGTATAAATTCCTTTTTAAAAAAATATAAAAACCCATCATCTCTTCTAAATACCCATATTTTTTGTCTCCAAATGTATATATAATATACTAAGATTCCATTTTGTATGTTTTAAGAAACCTTTGAAAAAGCATTCTGTTTCAGTCTTGGGAGAAATAAGATTCAGGCAATATTTAGTTTGTGCACAGAAGAAACATCAAATCACACAAAAATTTGAAGTTCATGTTTACTCTTCTGAAAACTACAGATTCAACATATTAAAAAGAAAAAAAATGTAGATTATAATTACATTGGGAACCAATCCAGCAAAAGTCTATGATAAAGGATTGCCGTGTGCCCATCCACCTCCTCAACTAAACTCCCATATTGGAAACTGCAATCCCACCTACAGGCATGCAAACATAATCAGACTACTAAAATTTCTCCACCAGTATACAATTTTTGCAGAACAAAGTGATGTAAAATATCTGGAACTAAATTAAAAGAAAAAAAGATCAAAAGAAAACTTTCATTAAGATAATCACATATACAACTTTTCCCAGAACACTAGTTATTTACAAATCAAATAAAAATCAGACTATTCAACCCCATAAACCACTAAATTATTCAGAATTTCATCAAAACATTGTCTTTGCCTCAACCAGCATCTCTCAATCTCTATATTAAATGACATGTAGAAAGTTTAAAAGCAGCATTAGATACTATTGCAATACCAAACTGCCAACACTAATTTCTCTTGCCTGTTAGACATGGCAATATTTCTCCAAAAACATCAAGGAAAAACAATCTGTCAAACTGAAGCAACCATAAATATAACCCAACATAAATATGCGGAACACATACTCAAACCGAGCTCCATCCATGCTCATCACAAGTCCAAAAATTTCTTCACATGTGGCCTCCACAACACCTACTGCCTTCATTGCTCTACTACAGCTCCTCGGCTGCATAGAAAAATAAATTGACAATGACTTTTTACCCCCAAAAAAATCCTATGAAACAATATAATTATAAAATAAAGCAACATAGAAACAATTCCATACAAGGTAATCAACTTCAAGAAGCTCTTCAAAGATACGAAGTCCTGCCAATGAAGAAAGCGAAGCCATCTATCAGTTTGTACATAACAATATAGCCAATAATTGAAATAAAATTGTAGATCTTTTGATAACTTTTCTGTTCTATTGCCCAGGCAATGAATTCCTCTATAGTATGGAGGAATGGAGCTAACCATTTTGGCATTGTAAAAGACGCCAATGCTTTCTAGAAAATGCTTGGTTATTGCTATTTTGATTTGATAAATCTGAGTCTATCTCTCGCGTCCAGTCAAAAACTGACTCTGGAGGACCTGCATCTCAGAGAATAAAAGGTTTAAGTATAGATTTTAAAAAGTTAGTGTAATTCAATAAGTTGGAGAGTAACAAATCTGACCATTTCCAATTGTTGTCCTCCTTAACAGATTTGGATGAGCTTCTTGATCATCTTCCTGGGCACTGAATCTGAGGAGATATCAAATATCGGAGACCATGAAAATGTAGCAGGATACACATAATATAAATTGGAAATAACTAGAATGGAAAAATTTTGCTTAGCAATGCAATAAAAAATTCTAAAGGCAAGTAAATCATATTCCACTGCATGTCAAATGTCAATGAATTATTACAGTTGCACCTCCCAAGAATAGATATTAGAATGAGAAAACAAAATCTGGAGGAAGATGAACAAAATTTAAATAATCACAACATATGGCACCAATATTTAAACTGTAGCTAAACTTTTTAACTTTGCTATCTTTCCCAATATGTAAATGAAAAGAGCAAACCTCAAAAATACTTACTGGCTTTCATGGTCTGAGAAAGAAGTTGTATTCCCATTATCAGTACCGGATTTGTACTCAAAAGAAACATATTTGTTACCATTTGCAGGTTGTCCTCCCTGATGCTGCACAAATTGAAACTTCAATAGCATCATTCTAAATTAAATAGAAAAGCATTTCCTAGCAAGATGAATTTCCAAAATACAAATTAAGATAATACGCATCATTTCAGCCTTGCATCAAGAAAATTTGTCTTTGTTAATATATCTAAGGGAGATATGGGGTCCAATCAGAATCTCCAAATATGAATATAGTTATTAAAATTTAGAGAGCCTAATAAAATTATAGAATCTAATGAAACAGACCTGATCAATTACGTACTCAATTTTTTCTTTCCAGGTTAGTGCCTCTTGAATGTTAAAAGCTGCCATCTGCATTTCTCATAGCACCAATGGCAACATAAGTTACTCAAAATCACCAAGATCCCACACAAACCAATGGCACAATAGTAGTACTGGCTAGAAAAGTATAAATATAATATGGTTAAATGAATGTTAAAAAATAAATAATCTACTCACCGTAATCCGATGGTACTTTTCTTTCTTGTTGTAAACCGACAATACATACACCATCTGCAAAAAAAGGAAAAAAAGAAATAATAGGTGAAAATTAAAGGGAACAATATTATATTCAATGCTCATTGTTTTACTGGGAAATAACCTACAGTGTATGAAAGCAATATCGGTAGACCCTGATGAAAATCAGAGTAACAAAATCAAATACAAGACAGGAATTTCATATGAAAATTTGATTTTGCGGAATGATAATTATATATGCATAATCAAGTTCATGGAAAGAAATGGGGTGGAGATGGCAGTGTCTACTTATGAGTCCTTTGCCATCTTTAATTGGAGAGGATTGCTTAGATTCTTCATGGAAAACTTCTTCCTTAACTTGATTTGCATAGGATCATTTTTAATTGACTTGTCTAATGGTGTTTAGAACACAGGTTCATTCAGGGAATTTTTCGGATAGATATGCAAAAAGCTTATGTATTAATAATTTAATGTCATTGTTTGTCTTTCCTGTTTTCGAAAAATTAGTTGAAACACGTCTTAAGTGGTTTGGTCATGTACAAAGACGGCCGTTAGAGGCTCCAGTAGTAAAGTTGACCAAATGGAAGATGGCCCAATAACTAGAGGTAGGAGAAGACTAAAGAAAACAATAAGAGAAACTATTAAGAGGAACTTAGCCGTAAATAACTGTAACTATAGAAATGTGTAAAGACAGAACATATTGGCGTCGTTTGATCCATATAGCCGACCCCACCTAGTGGGAAAAGGCTTTGATTGTTGTTGTTGTTTGTCTTTCCTGTTTTATTTTGCTGCTACATTTGAGGAGAATATCTCATCCTCCTTGTTTGCAGCCCTTTTTTTCATCTAATGGAGCTTCTTCTTTCTTTTATCTAAAAAGAAACAATAATTAGTCCGGGACAACAGGTCCTCCGAGTTGACCATGTCAAGGAAACCTCTTTACTCAATTTTTCGTTTTATGTTGAAGCTTATTTTTTTGGTTGCGTTCTGCAGTTGCATGCATCTTGCACCATATTAGTCCACATTATTCCCACAATGCTCTGATTGCCATTTGGCAAATTCGATTCCCTAAAAGCATTAAACATTATAGAAATAGAGTAACTGTAGTGCAAATACAAAAGCATCCAAAGCCAACAATTACTTTTTGGAGGTACACCGCCCTCCAACACTTAATAACTACAGTCTACAACAGTTCAATGTAATTTGATTATTTCAAGGCCATCAGAGCATCAAACTTCTACAGTATTCATCGGTACTAAAAATTCAATTATTAAAAACTAAAAAGTTCTGAGAACTCACATGTCCATGATGGGTCTTCAAGCCTCTATCTTCCACTCTACAGTTACCATCAATCAACAGTGTTTTGATTGGAACCTAATAAAGCATAGACAAATAATTCAGTCGCTAATATTGTGACCAGCTTCTCCAACACCCTCCCCGTCCAAAAAAATGTAAGGAAAAGAGAGCGTTTAGAAAGATTCATTACGAATGGTTGAAAGGCAAAACCGTCACTAAATTCTTTAAAAAAAAAAACAAATCCCATCCCTTGTCTATCTGCATACATGCAGAGATTCTAACAAGTTGTCATTCCTTTTCCGAAAACACCCAAAAAGGAGGGTGGAGGTAGCTCTGCAAAGTTGAAACTTTAGCATAAACCAAAACTTGAGCAAAATTAACAGAAGAGTGTTTTCCAAATTTCAAAAGATGGAATACCAGTAGAAGTGATAAAATTACCCGATTATCCTGAGGTTTCCTCTTATAGTACGCGAGGAGCCGTGACTCGAGCACGAAGTACCTCATGTGGATGAACGATCGGCCGATCTTTCTTCGGCCATACCGCACCATCCAGCCTTCATACACGACTTTCGCCGACATCGTTCCAACCGAAGACGAAGATGAAACTCACACTCGCAACAAAACGAAGAGCCCCAGAAATACCAAAAAAAACAACGCCACAAATCCCAACAAATATCTATCTGAAAATACAAAACCGAAAAAAGAAAAACAAAAAACTCCAACAGAATATCTTGTGAAACCGGAAGCTTAAGACGGAATCTCGGCTTCCGCGAGATCAATGACAGCTAAGTGACCTGATCGATCATAGTAAATATCAGAATCGCGGGATCACAGAACCGACAATTGGAAGCTCCATTTCAGCGGAATCAGGAGCTAGAGATTGAATCTCGAATTCGGCAATGCCGCAGCTAAATCTTGTTCCAGAATTCTCAATCTCTCTGGCTTTGACTTGGAAGAGGTGAAACACTGCGCGGGGATCGGGAACGGTAATAGCGAGAAGAGAGAGATCGAAGGAGTGGGGATTTGACGAAGAGATTCCAACTAGCACAAGTGGGAGATCCCACGTAGGTAGGAAAGGTTGTGCCCTTGGGAAGCGTTGGCCACGTGGAGGGATGTGATTGGCCGGTGTAAACTAGCGGCACGTTGGCGCCGTGACGCTTTCGTAATTTTTGAATTGATCTCTAGCGACACTTTGCCGGTACCCGTTTAGTTTCGGTCGGATCTCGACCTCTTTAATATAAGAGAAATTATTTTTATGGCCTCTATAGTTTCACTTAAATCTAAATTGGGTTCTGATGGTATGGTTCAAAATATGCAATTGAGTCCTTATAACTTTACAGATTTTTAAATTAGTGTCTAAGCTTAAATTTTAAATTTTTTAAAATTGCATTTCATTCCATATATTAAGTTGTTTATATTCTTTTAAAAAAAAGTTGTTTATATTATTATTATTTATTTTTTCTCTTGCATAAATTATATATACACATTTAGAGTACTAAATCACTATACATTGGTAATATCGACAAAATTCAATATAATTTGAATAAGATTTTGATAATAGGGACTAATTCGAAAATTTATTAAACTACAAGGAATCAATTTCACATTTTTAAATTATAAAAAAACTAATTAAAAATTGAGTACAAGTATAATTTGACCCTTTTATTTTATACAAACTTAGAGTTTGTGATTATGATTTGCCTTTCCTTTTATTGTATTATAGATTATACTATTATTCTCATCTTTTTATTTTAGTTTTTTACATGTATCTCTACAAAAGATAATATTATGTAAGAAATTCCAGGTATTAAATGTAAAACATCTTTCTCTAAAAGATTCTAGTTGATTCATTACATTAGGAGAGATTAATTCTTTTGATTAGACTCAATCTATGTTCATTTATTGGTATTCTGTTTGACTCTTGATATTGGAACATAAATAAGTCCATGCTATTTGGACATAGACTGTTGTTGTCTTAATTCTCAGCCAGGAAATCTAGGTGGACAGTTAATTATTGTACTGAGGATTGAATTGAGTATGCCATTTTTCTGATTGGCTTGAATTGTATTAATTAGTTTTAACTTGTATAACATATATGGACAGTTTTATTGCAAAAGATATATTTATGTACTTTTTATAATTACAAATTTACAATTGATTTGACATATTTACATTTGTCGTAAATTGAGGGTTGTTAGTGTAAAATGATGTAATTAATATTTTTTTTACACATTTATTATACCAAACATATTTTATTTTTTGTAATGTGATGAAATTATATTTTTGCGATTACTTTTTTATCCACTTTTATTTCATTCACATCACATAATTTTCATATTACTATTCTCGTTCCATTTCCAATCCTCATTCTCATTTCCATTCATAGTATCATTTACATTCAATATTCACTTAACCGACCATATTAAAATTTTATTCATCTTTTACTAGGGAGAAGTCAATGGTAGTTGTTGGAATATTAATGTGAGTTTAAAGTGATGACTCAAGCCATAAAGGGGGCGTTACTTACCACTCCATAAAAACAATGGAAACCAGTCAAACAAGACTACTAGAAGTAAATAGCTTCTTCAAGGATGCTACCCAATACCCATTTGGCCATTATGCCATAACGTTGGGAAGGCTCTCTCTCTCTCTCTTCAAAACTATTTTGGGATTTAAAAGTGGTAATAATTTGAAACTATGGTAAGTTTTGACTCACCAATTTTTAATTATTAAATTTTTTATGAGATATGTGTCATTTTAAGTTAAAAAAAATTAACACAAATATTAAAATAGATTCAATGACTAAGGACCGATGAGTTAGAAATCATTATAGCTCTAAAAATCATTACCCTTTAAAAGTTTATTGAGCTCTTATTTCAAATTAGTAGAAGTAGCATAATAGTATGCTTTTTAAGGTTGTTTTATTAGTTGAGAATGAATTTATTTTATTGAAATTAGTGAAAAATCAATAAATATAATTTTATAAATTCTCTAATTGATTTAAATGAATTCTTAAACAGTGCTCTGGACACTATTAATGGTTAGCAAAACACCGGTATATTTGCTTCACAATTTTGAGGGATGCGAATGGGTTAGGGAGTAAGATCCCTTAGTTTAGTACATTGATTCAAGTTGCCTTTGAACATAACTCTTATTATATAAGGGCTATCGTGAAGAAATTAGATCCAGTGCAATTTTTTTCCATGTAACTCCTTCAAAGTGTATATTTTTACTTCATTTTTGAAGCACTAATACGAACTTACTCTAACAATAACCCACTATGAATAGATTAGGGACGAAATTATTATCAATTTTGACAAATATCATCACTAAATAGCCTTGTGAGACTATTTTTCAATATCAATAACAATTTGGTCCCTAATTCATTTAAGGTGATGATATTTACCAATATTGATAATAATTTTGTCTCTAATCTATTCATGATGGATTATTGTTGGTATGAGCTCATATTAGTACTTCAAAAATGAAGTAAAAATGTACATTTTAAAGGAATTGCATCAAAATTACATGGAAGGAAATTACACTGGATCCAATCTCCTACAGTGAAACCTTCCTTCAACTGAGTTTTGCTATAATTCATTTGGAAATGGTAAAGCAAATGTCAAATTTAGCCCTCATTTTTGTACTATTCTGGACCCACTTCCCATCACTCTTGCTTTTTGTAGAGTGCAGACCCACGTGGACCTTCCTCTTTTTCCCTTCCGTGCATTTATTTTTAAAAAAATAATAATTTTTAAATAAAGAATAAAATTATTATTTTATTTCAATTTTATTTTTTTTATTATTCATTTTATCTTATACTAAATATAACAACATTATTTTTATTCTCTCAAAATAAATTCACCAACCAAACACGTTAACAGTGTAATAGGGTAAAGTTTTTTTAACAAGAGTTTTTTATATATAAAATTTATACTTGAGACCTTACTTAAAGAAGATTAAAATATCTCTCATTCTAGCTAACTAATTATTGATTGTGCGAAAATTAGTGATATTAATTAGCATTGCCCCATTAGCCATAATTGAATTTCTGATTTTGCGAAGGACCAACAATAACGAAATTAACACCACTTAGAATTAATATATTTCCTTATAGCTATTATTATTATTTGAACAATTCAGTGGAATACAAAAATATAAAGATCATGGGAGTTTCTCTTTTTTTTGGGGGGATATTTTTTCCCGCTCTTCTCTTTTGATTTCCTTGCGAATGAATTGGAATATGACTCAAGTGAGACAATGTTGGAATAATTCGATCACAAATGAGTGAGAGAGTTAGAAACAATTCACTTGCAAAAGAGGATCAAAAGTCCTAAAGAAACCTTCAACAATGAAGTTAGTCCTCCGAAGAATAATGAAACATTTACAAGAAATAGGTGGTATTTATTGGTAAGAGTGCGATGATTATTTTCAACGGAGTAACATTATAGAAAGAAACATCTGGCACAAGTGGGTAATACTTTTGTATGAAAGTGATTAGTGGAGTAAGAAGTTACTTAATGATAATGACTTTTGATCCACCAATAGGTAAGAATAACTCTCTTGATCGGATCAGTTGATCGACTATATTTATTGCTTAAAAATCTTTGCCACAATGGATTGCAAAATGCCAAATCAGTTTGCTCACTTATATTACTGATAAAAAAGGATAATATTATTGAGGACAAAAACTGATCCCTAATATTTAGCACATTTTTCAATTTGGTCATTCAGGTTTGCGATTAGTACCAATTTGGTCCCTAACATTTTCTTAATTTCAATTTGGTCCTTCATGTTTGTAATTAGTACTAATTTAGTCCCTCCATTATCCAGGTATTAAAATTACTTAACAAAATTGAGGGGTAATGAAGAAAATGTGAGGGACCAAATTGGTACCAATCACATACTTAAATGACCAACTTGAAACTAAGCATTTGCTTACTAAGCAAACATTAGGGACCAAATTGATACCAATCATAAATGTGAGGGACCAAATTGAGAAAAGTGTTAAATGTTAGGGACCAAAATAAGATTTTTGTCTTATGGAGAGTTCAACTTTGAGCGAGATCAAGTCTTTCAGCTATCCATAAATAAGATTATATTTATTCCGAAATAACTTTGACAATTGAGATATATATATACTAGAGGCTTTGCATGCACGTACCGTGCATGTAATTTATTTTTTAAAAATATAAAATTATTATTATATTTTAAAATATAAAATATTAAATATTTGATCATTTTTAAATTTGTAAACTAAAATAATTATTATTATATTTTAAAATAATAAATTGAATTATGGAAAGTTATTTGTTTTCACACTAACTACCCACCATGTTTATTTTCTCTCTCCCTCCCACTCCCACATCCTCCCATCATTTTTTTTTGTATTTAATAAATTAGTAAATATTTATTTTAGGAAACCGTTGACGGGAAGACCCCACAGCCATATTAAAATAGATATCTATATTTATATGGCTGTGGATCCTTCCTGGTCTCCGAAAATAAATATTTACTAATTTATTAAATACAAAAAAAATGATGGGAGGATGTGGGAGTGGGAGTGGGAGGGAGAGAGAAAGTAAACATAGTGAGTAGTTAGTGTGGAAACAAATAACTTCCCATAATTCAATTTATCTATATTTATATGGCTGTGGATCATTCCCAGTCTCCCAAAATAAATATTTACTAATTTATTAAATACAAAAAAAAGATGGGAGGATGTGGGAGTGTGAGTGGGAGGGAGAGAGAAAGTAAACATAGTGGGTTGTTAGTGTTGAAACAAATAACTTCCCATAATTCAATTTATTATTTTAAAATATAATAATAATTATTTTAGTTTACAAATTTAAAAATTATCAAATATTTAATATTTTAATATTTTAAAATATAATAATAATATTATATTATATTTTAAAAAAATAATTTACATGCACGTTCCCTAAACCCTAAACCTCTAGTATATCTATATATATATAACTTTGGAGTTTTTGGTGTCACACAGGCAAAGTGTGATACCAAAAAATAACCTCCCCACTAAAAATAACTTCCCCACTAAGAATAACTTCCCAAGATTTAATATATTATTTAAAATATAATTATTATATTATATTTTGAAGGTTAAAAAATTATCAAATATTTAATATTTTATTATTTTAAATTATAATAAATAACTTCTCAATAAATAACTTCCCCACTAAAAATAACTAATCAATAAATAACTTTTCATGAATAACTTCTTAATAAATAACTTTCCATGATTTAATACATTATTTAAAATATAATTATTATATTATATAAAAGATAAAATACTGTCAAATATTTAATATTTTATTATTTTAAATTATAATAATAATTTTATATTATATATTTTAAAAAAATAAAAATAAATTATATGCACGGTACGTGCATGCAAAGCCTCTAGTATATATCTATATATATATGGCTTTGGAGTTTTTGGTGTCACACAAGCAAAGTGTGACACCAAAAAAATAACTTCCCCCTCAACTTCTCAATAAATAACCAAGTATGATAGGTGGTTACTAAAAAAATGGAGAAGTGTATAACTTCTCATTTTTAATTTTTTTTATTTTAAATTATGATAAAAATTCTATTTTAAAATTATCAAATATTTGATTTTTAATAATTTTAAAATATAATAACTATTTTATATTATATTTTTAAAAAAAATTAAAAATAAATTACATGTATGCACGTAAGTGCATGCGAAGCCTCTAGTGTGTATATATATATATATATATATATATGATCGTACAACTATGCCATTTCTTCTCTTGGTAACAAAATTAGATTTAACAAAAATAATACACACTTGAACTTCTCCCACACAACATGGGGAGACGTACATACAAGAGAGAGATATGGTAAGGTAGCTCCTCAAGAACTGAAACATTAAGGACCTTTTGAACCAATCCATACTGGATGAAGGCTCTGTCAAACATGTAAATCTCGAATGGAAAAGCTACTAATATCTCAGTTTTGGAAGCTACACATCTTTCCCTGCAAGTAACACACGCAAATATCTCAGTTTACTTATCCCTGTCTCTCATATTTTCCACCCCTATTCTCCATATCAGGGGGAGAAAATCTTCCTCATTCTCATTCCCCCTGAGAATTTGGGGATCAACAAAATAAATAATACTATAAGTTTTCTAAATATACATATTGAATTCTAATACCTTCTCGGATAATTAATAGTTACTTACTTTCCTATTAAATTTTTTAATTAATAAATAATAGAAAGAAAAGTTACAAAAGAAGACATTTAAATAAATATATGTATATATAAATTAAAAAAATATCTATGTAAACTTTCGGGGATGTAGAACTGGGGCAGGATCCCCATATGTATCCGAAAACTTGCTTCGAAAAAATTGTACCCTTCATCCCAATCCCTGTAGGAATTAAATCCCTATATTTGTGTTTTGAAATGAGGCAATCCCCACAAGAATCTCCAAACATAGGAAGTTTTCCCATCCTTATATACAACACATTGTCTAGTAAGACATTGAAATTTGTTTAAGCTACTCTACGATGCAAATAGATGAATGGATGTAGTAACATCTCCAAAAGCCAGAGGAAAACATTGGACTATGAAACAAAGTTAATTATTCTTGTCCGACCTAAATGCTATAAATTCAATGAAAGAAAAGCCTTCCGAAGGAAAACTCAATGTCATTTGATCATTTAATATAGGACAGAATTGACTATAGATGATACCTCTAGCAGAGCTGAAAAACTGAGAAGAGAATACACGAAAACTTTCCGAAGCAGACACAGTAAGCAATGGTAGACTGTTTTTCATGTCAAAAAGATCAATGCCCTTGATTGATAAATGCTGTTTCCTAAAGCTAGAGAGTTTCTCACTGGTTTTTCTATGCAGTTCAGAAACATGAGGTTCAATTCTAGTCCAGCCTTCGCCTGCAAAATGTTTTATTGAGAGAAGACCACTTGACTGTGCCAACTCCAATGCTGAGCCTCTTGTTGCCATAATTGCTGGATCAAAAAAAGTAACTATAAAGACTTGGAATCATAAATTTGAAATGCAAAATATATTATTGAAGCCTTCAGTACATTATATCATCATTCTGGTATGTTGACAAGAAAGCTTGTGATTGGTACACTACACTAGTATCTAAAATGTTAATGTCATCCAGAATATGAAAAGGCACAAGACATTATTTTGGATAGTAGTTCAAACTAGCTAGCTCTGTTAACTTTTATAAAATCCCATAATTGTATCCTTTTTAAGACATTGATTAATTGTCATACCAACATGAGAATCTTGAATAAACAACAACAACAAACAAAGCCTTTTCCCAACTAGGTGGGGTCGGATATATGGATCAAGCAACGGCAACGTGATTCTATCTTGGCTCATTTCTATGGTTAGATTATTTATAGTAAATCCATCATAATAGTTTCTTATATTGTTTTCTTTTGTCTTCCTCTACCTCTAGTTATTGGTTTATCTTCTATCTGGTTAACTCTTTGTACAGGCCACTGATCTCCTCTGTACATGATCATACCACATATGGCACATTTATACCAATTTTTCTATGGTAGGTGCTACTGACTTTTTTCTAATGCAATCATTCTAATCCTATACCACTCATCTAATGCAACATTCTCATTTCTACAACGTTGAATTTTCGCTCATGTTGAGAATCTTAAATATTATGATATTTTATATCCTATAAGGTAACAATCCACCAATCAACTCCTTTGTATCTACATGGGAGAAATACAGGTTTTGATGAGCCTAGATGCTTGAACAAATATGAGTTAAAAAACATCATGAGAAGGCTTTAGGGGGTTTAAGAACATAGAAAGGATTACTTACCATTATAAGGAGCTTGAAAGATAAAGTTGACTGGAAAACCAACACCAAATCCAGCCACAGTGAAGCCTACACTGAATCCAATGCCACAACCAGCTCCAACATAGCCTATAGCTTCAGGGCCAAAACCAGGACCCCATCCAACTCCACAACCTATGCCCACACCCATCCCCCAAAAGGCACCATAAGTTGGATGCACTGGGTTCCATCTTTTATATCTTTTGACGAACCCTTTCATAATCAATAGAATTTATGACCTGCAAACAGAGGTAAGTAAGAAAATACTTCGCATTTCAAAACTAAATAGTCAAATATAAAAGAAGTTGATTCTGAATAAGAAAGAAACAATTCGTGTTTGGTAAAGACAAATCTGTAAAAGATAATAATTTTTATCGTCAAATGACTATAAGAAGTTTGTGTTTGAGAAGGTAAGTAAAAAAAGTAAGTAATCAATGATTTTGAGCGCTGATATTTTTGTAATTTTCTGGCTCTATTTTGCTTTTAAAAGAGAAATTCCAACTTTCTGCTTCCTTCTTCCAACAGAAATTACTTGGCCAAACTCAAGGAAGAGTTTTGAGTTTTCTTTATTTTGGTTCTCTCCTGAGTTCCTTGGAAAAAGCATATTGTTATGTTCTCTATCAAAAGGAGACCATATATATAATGTTAAAGTAGAATAGATTTTCCTATTAGAACAAAAATGAGAAAGAAGCAAATATGATTATTAGTTCTGCTTCTGGTTTTAATGATTGTTCCTCTAGTTCTAACTGGAAAACAAAAATGTTCTGAACATTAGCTTCCCACTCTAAGTAGCATTTAGAGAACTTTACTAACTCTATCTTCAAGCTTCATATACCTCTGAGCATGAAACATTGTCCTAAGTTGTAATGATGTTCAGTAATTTCAACCATAAAGAAATCACTCCAATCATAGCTGATACAAACATCAACATCACAAGTTCTAATTCGTTTACTGTAATATCGACCTCAAAGATTCGAAAAAACAAAAGCAGGATTAGGGTTTTACACCAACCACCATGCCAAACAAAAAAACACAAAGAAAGCTACATGAAAGAGCAGAAAGTAGAAAATGACGATAAAGCTAGAGCCATAATAATCAAGAACATCGCAATGCCATTACCTTGCTATAGAATGAAATCAGCTGCTGTAGCCTCTGCAATTTCTTCTTTTGTTTTGTGGGTTCTTCGTTTCAACTAGCAGTGAAATGATTTTCTTGGCCTTTCTAGCTTTTTTTTTTTCTTTGTGCTTTTTGATTCGTGGTGGCCTTTTGCTGAAAGAAACGGCCGTAGCCAGTAATTCGTCTGAAATGTATATTTGTCAGCACGTCGCCATCTAGAAGACAGCAATCACATACGGCCAAGCTTATTGGATTTGAGGAGTCCCAGCATACCGGTAAATATTAAGGGCGCGTTTGTTTAGGTGAAATTGAATCTAATGAAAATAGGAATAATAATGATAATGGGAATGGAAATGTTGGAGAAAATGGGAATAGAAATATGAATGTGATGTGAACGAAATAAAAGTAGATGACAATTTTATCCTTAGGTAAAAATTAAGGGCAAGGCTTAAGGGTTTGTTTATTTAGTAGAATGCTGGAGGGAATGAGAATGAAAATGAAAATGTTTGAAGGAATAGGAATGTCATGTCAATGTGATGTAAATGGAATAAAAGTGTCATTTTACCCTTATATTAAAAATAGAAATAAAATAAAAGTGAGTAAAATAGTAAAGGCAAAATCATAATTTCATCAGATTACAAAAATTAAAGTTTGTTTGGTATGAAGAATATTGAAAGAAACATTGAATTTTTTTTTTTTTGGTTTCTCAAGGTATCCCCCAGCCCGACAGGTCAATGACTAATCCTCCGCGGATCTAAACTCCATTTAAGGGTTTGTCACTGGCCAATTGGTTGAACGTTGAATTATTTTCAAGATTACCTAATTGATTCTTACATAAAACATGGCATAAAGCATATACACGAATCGAAATGTAATCTAGACCGTCGATTAATTACAACCAAATTATATCTTAACTCACTCAATAATTTAAATCAATTGTATAAAATAATTTTGCATGAAGATACACATGATCATCATCATCATCATCATCATTATTGTTATTATTAATGGACAATTATAGTTACCAAACCCAAACAAACTTTATAGGGATTTACTGCAAATAATATATATATGATATAAAACAAAAAATTTCTACTTATTTTATGAAAAAAAAAAATTATAATTTCAAATGATAAGTAATTTGATATCTTTTTAAGTAAGTTCTTACATTTAAAACCTTATAAATACATCTATCTTTATTAAAAGACTATCTCACTATAATCAAATACGTAACATAAATTGAGTTCAACTTAATCAAAACAAAATCACAAAATCATACAAACAACAAAAGAAATCTCACAAAATAATATAGTGAAGAATTTAACTTCTAGGTTTTAACAAAATAGAGAAAATTATATTTTACAAAATTATAATCTCCTCTTTTTTTGTTTGGCGTGACACTCTCCTCTCTTTAAAATTAAACAACTTTACATTTTTACTTATTTTGGCTAATATATTGATTCAAATAAATAAATTATAAGAACTTTTATCTCTTGAGAGAAGTGTAACTTTTAAAAATAGAAAGAGAAGGTAGTAATTTTAATATATTTGTAATTACTTAAATAAATATTACATTAATGATGAATCCATTCTATCAATTTTTTTTTTTGTCAATGAGGAGTGGTATTGTTGGTTAAGATTTATGTTCTTACTCTATAAAGATGAGTGTTCTAATCTTATGATTGATGTAAGGGTCTTGATGGGTGATATGTAATCTCATAAATCCTCAAAGAGATTGGGAGGTCTTCCCTAATTCTAGTGGGATACCAGTACTTATTCCCCTAAACTTTTCTAATATATTTTCATTTTTTGTTTTTGTTTTGCCCATGGTTAATTGGTTATATACTTATATTATCCAGTTCTTCATGGTTTTGTGGCTACAAATTGTCTGCTGATTCGGTCATTCCTCAAACTACATGGGCGATGACATGTCTTGGCATTTTCTGCACTATAAACCATTTTACCATTAAATTTGTTTAGACATTTACAAGTATTATAAACAAGTGTTTCTAATTTTTTTTAGTAATTTATCATATCTAATCATACTTAAACTTTGTTTAAAGTGACAAATGCAAATTCAGATACAATTATTTATATAGAGAAAGAAAGTTTATAACATTTTATACTACAACATCCATGATTGTGCATGACTTATGACTAACTAAGGTATCTGGGATATATTAAGAACAGTTTAAATCACGGGATTTAAAAAATTAGTGAGAATAAAATTTTATTTTTCAACATTTGCACGAAGTTTAATATTGGTCATCAACGTTTCAAAAAATTAGTTTAAGTCCTCAACATTTTTTTTGTCAAAATTGGTCCTCTAGCGTAACATTCGTTTGGTTTTGCCATTAAATGCCGACGTGGAAGGTTTATGTGGCACACCCTCTCTCCTACATGTCATATTTAAATGACATGGCACCCTCTCTTACCCAAACTCAGCAAAATGACGCCGTTTTAATTCATTTAAATATTTTGTAATGAATCAAAACGGCGTCATTTTGCTGAGTTTGGGTGAGAGATGATGCCATATCATTTAAATATGACACGTATGAGAGAGAGCGTGCCATATAAGCCTTCCACGTCAGAATTTTAATGGCAAAACCAGACAGATGTTACGTTAGAGGTCCAATTTTGACAAAAAAAACATTGAGGACCTAAAACAATTTTTTGAAACGTTGAGGACCAATATTAAACTTCGTGCAGATGCTGAGGAACAAATGAGTAATTTGGCCTTTTGTTTTTTAAAAAAACTTAGGTAGAATTTTATATATGAGGCAAAATACTATTTAATCCTCGAATCGTTGATCAAACTACTATTTAATCTCTAAATTTGGCAAAAATACTATTTAGTCCCCGAATTTGCAACTCTGTCAACTCTTTAGTTCCTGAATTTGGCAAAAATACTACTTAGTCCCTGTATTTGTAACTCTATTAATTATTTAGTCCCCAAATTTGACAAAAATATTATTTCTTCTCGAATTTGCAACTCTGTCAACGATTTAGTTTCTTGATCATTACCTGTTAGACAACCAGGCACCGGCTGATGTGGCCGTTAAATGCTGATGTGGCACCGTTAAGTGCCTGGGCACATGCCAAATCAACATTTAACGGCTACGTTAGCTGGTTATCTAATGGGTAACAGTCAGGGGACTAAATAACAAATTCGGGGACTAAATAGTATTTTTGTCAAATTCAGGACTAAAGAGTTGACGGAGTTACAAATTCAAGGACTAAATAATAATTTTATCAAATTCGAGGACTAACTAACAATTCAATGACTAAATAGTATTTTGAGTCTATATATATTTACCATAAACAAAAGTTTATAAATTAAAAAAATGTATAATTTATACTATTCATTAGCAGACGTCGACGTTTCAAGCTAGAAAATGCATTTTACTAGGGAACCAAAAACATTTCAAAACTCAAATCCAAACCTTATCCTTTGGTAATCTCTTCCTTCCTTCTTCTCCAGCTAACAACAGAAGAATCACAGAAGCGAATGGCTACAACTGCGACTACATTTTCCAATCCACAGTTTCTTCACAAGGTTTTCTCTCTATTCATGCTCATTATCTGTTTCAGAAATTGCATGCAGATAGAAATTTTAACTTCAATTTCCCTCTTATTCGCCAAATCTAAGAATTAGGTTTTGTAATTGGTGGATCATCTTTTCAATTTGTTCTAATTCCATTTGTTAATTTGTACCAGAAAGTTGCGAATCATACAGAAATCAACGTGAAATCCCAAATCCCTATTCACAAACCAGAATCGTCTCGATTCTCAGGCCTTACACCCATATGCGCGACCTTGAGAAGAGGCCCCAAAGGGTTTGGACCTTCTCCGAAGAGGAGGAAGAAGAACAATAAGCTGAGAAAAGAGTCGGAAGATGACGACGAAGAAGGTGAAGGTGAAGAGGAAGAGGAAGAAGAAGCGCGAGAGCAAGGTGTTATACCTGAAGTAGTGACGAACAGGATGATCAGCAGAATGGGATTCTCGGTAGGGATACCTCTGATTATTGGGCTTATGTTCTTCCCATTCTTTTACTATCTCAAGGTTGGGTTGAAGATTGATGTGCCCACATGGGTGCCCTTCATTGTGTCCTTCTTCTTCTTTGGGTCTGCTCTGTTGGGAGTGAGCTATGGGATTGTGTCCTCCAGTTGGGACCCTTTGAGGGAAGGGTCACTTCTGGGTTGGAATGAGGCCCAAAAGAATTGGCCTGTCTTTTGGCAATCCATTTGGGGTGGGTCTAACACTAATAGGAAGTAAAGTAACCATTTTCTCTTCTTCCCCTACTCTACTTTGGAATCACTTACTAAACATTCGTGTTATATGTATGAAAAAAATTTTATTAAAAAAACTCTATCAATGTTATATAGATTTCACTAGCTCGAATTAAATTAGTACATTTCTTATGTGTTGACAAGAGCCCTCTATGGATTAGTGCCCAAATTCGTCACATTGGCTAGAGTATGAGAGTGTAGTACCCTTCTGGTCTTGTAATTGAGTTTTATTTCATAGATTAGATATAATAAAAGTTAATCGTAGATTTTTGGTTAATAGAGTTTAAATGAGTTAATGTTTGGTAAATTATTTTTCATTCCTAGAGAGTAGTAATATAATCACACAAATCTCAAAAATTATTCAGCCCTTTCCTAAAAAAAGAAAAAAAAAGAAAAGAAAAGATAAGTAAACCTTTATTTGACTAAAAAATCCTCAAGTTTATAAAACAATACTTTTCTATACATAATTAAAATTTATAATCATTTAATTAAAATAATAAACACGTTAATAAATCAATAAAACATAAAGCTATACCTTGAGGGCTGAGGCAATTGGAGCAAGGAGTCCCTGGAATCATCACATTAGTTAGAGAACCATCCATGGGTGAATCTCAAGACTCAACAACAATAACCATCTTACCAATGTCCAAAAAAACTTCTTTGTGAGGTTTCCACAAAAGAGACCAATCTTAAGGAATAAATTGATGCTTTTGATGCTACATTTCTTCACTATGATGTCAACGAATAATGAATTCTTTAGGATGTGCCATATAGTTCCTTCTTGATGCCATTAGAATATTAGCATGGTGAACGCGAGCATTTAAAAACAATATACTTTATGCATATTTATTTATTGTTCCACTTCTAATAAAATTTAACCAAAATTTTTTTTAAAATTTCTACATTATGTAATTAAACCTCAAATTTTGTTTCTTTCTTACGGATATATCTTTCTATTGGAGATAATTATGTTTGAGATATTGTCAAACATTAAATGTGATCACCTTTCGCCCATGACAATTGCATGGCTTGGGTTCGACTCTTGGTGATGCCTCATTTGGTAGGTTATCTGTAAGAACCTCTGTAAGTGTTCTTTGGGCCCGGAAGCTTGCCCTGACCCTGAATTGGGGCGCCATCCCCTCACTTAAATTTTTCTGCACAAAAAAAAAGTGATCACCTCTTCCGATAAATATGAACCACAATCCATCCCGTTGTGTGCCATCTAATTTAACAATATGGTAAGGATTCCATGTAGCGACTTGTACGAAAACCTCGAGGGATACTTGTACAATTTAAGTCAGGATATTTAGATCATTTATTGACAAGTGCTTTGTAGGCATAAGAATTGTACAAAATTTAGTTAATCGGGGTAAGATAATAATTAACTGAAAATAACGTCTAGAACAGATGGATTGAGAAAACTGGTTCAATAAGTGATAATGTATCGTATCAAATTAATCCCTTGATAAGGTTCTTTGAAAGCATGGCGGAGAATAGAGAACACGTGCAATTTGGATACGTATAACTGAATAGGTTATGTCTTTATGTTGGGCATAGGCAGTGATGAATAATCATATAATGTCCCTTTCCTTTGGTGCATCAGTAAAAGTGAATACAAACATAAATAAATAATGAGCATCTCAGCGTTTCACTTTATAAATCAATCAAATTTGCTTTAATATACGAATTGCAGTGAACTCAGTTTCTTTTCTCTAAAGGGCTGAGTACATTGGAATGGACAGTTTAAATCTTGTCTCTACAAAAGAGAACCACCAAGAGCCAAAGAGGGGAAGAATAAAAAAGAAAGTGGCTTATTCTTCTTCCTTCAAAAAAAATAAAACTGTGTTCAGGTATTTATTTTTCTCTTTCTCTTTTCTTTTCTTTTTTTCCTCCTTTTTTCCTGACATTCCTATCCTGATCATGATGATCAAAACAAGCTGAATATTCATATTACGTACCCACATTTTATTTATTTTTCATTCGCCATTATTCAACCCTCACCCAAAACTTGAATAACCAAGGACACGTTTGGTTCAAGGATTTGGAGGGAGAGAATGAGAAAGTGGTAGCCAGGAATGGAAATTTGGAGGTTGAAAATTTGATTTACAAGGGAATAGAAATAAAAATGTTTAAGATCATGTTTAATATGATATTAAAAAAAATGAGAATGAAGTTGAGAATGGAAATATAAAAATGGTACAATGACACATTTGCTCATGTAATTAAATTTTAGTGGTAATAATTAGGGGCAAAATGAAAAAAAAAAAAAAACCCACAAAAACCATGGTAAAACCTCCATATATGACTATGAGTAAGTTTTGCCGTGGCTCTCCTTAGAAGGCTATGAAATTGTCACCCTTCAAAATTACAACTAAACATGGGTGTTAGTTAAATCCTCTTTCATTCTCATGGGAATCCAATGTCACACTTTGATGGAATCTCAATAGGGAGGAATTAGATGTTTCTCATTGGAATTTTGAGAAAATGTCACTTTTATTCTACTACCATCGATACCATCTATTATCATTGTCACCTAATTATAGTGAATTGATCACTATAACTCTTTTCCATTCTTATTTACAGCTATAAGATAATTTTTTTTTATATTATATCAAATATAATCATTTTTATTCACATTCTCATTTCATTGTCATTCACATCCCCACCTCTCTAAATCAATGTAACATCCTCTTATCCCATCTCATTCAGCCTCTCTACTTGATTCTAATGAGATTTAGGGCCGGCCCGTTTGGCCAAACTTATGAAAGCTGTTGATTTTTAAATAATTTTTTTTCAAATAGAGTTTGAGAAAAAGTGATGTGAGAGAAAAGTAGTTTGTGTTTGACAAACTGAGTTGAGAAAATACTTTTCAAAAATAATTTGTGTTTGACAAATTTTTTTTGAAAATTGCTTTTGAGTGTAAGATTAACAAAAAGGGTATATGTAGATTTAAGTGTTATATATATTAATATTATTATATAAATATTTATAATTATTATTAAGTTTTATTACCCAAATAAATTAAAATAATAATTAGTTTATAAATTTAATAAAGTATTAATAAAAAATTATTAATTTTAGTTTATATAATTTTTTTATTTATGATTCTTATTTATTTGTGAATGTCAAGGAGCGATATGTGAGGAGACGTGAAGGAAGGATGGGTGTAGGGTGTAAGAAGGAGTAAAATAGAAATTTTGGAATGTTAGTAAAGTATTTTTGTCTTAAAAAAAATTATATTTTAGCTTTTGCTTTTGATTAGTAGTAGAAGCTCCAATTTTAGACCTGTTTAAAACTGAAAAATTACTTCTACTACAACTCAGAAGTACTTCTGGGTAATTTGTCAAACACTTTATTTTAAGAAAATAAATGTTTTTATAAAAATAAGCGCTTCTTAAATGAAATTTAAGTTTGACTAAAGAGGCTCTTAAATCTAATACCATCTCTAATTAAAATTATTTAAGTTGTTAATCTTTTGAGTGTTCCCTTTAGGATAAGCAAATCCACCCAACTTGATCTTTGCTTTTGGGTTATTACAATGTTGAAGGCTAAAGGGACCACATACATAATTTAGACTTGAGCAAAACACCCACATTTCTTGCTTTGAATTTCCCAACATTCAGCTCAGCAAACACACTCCTTTTCCAGCTGCTTCTGGATACATAAATAAAAAATGTTAACAAAAGTTTCATTTTTCCAGATATAAAATTTTTATCACATAGATAACATATCAAAATATTTTTCTATTTATCAAAAAAAAATTCTATTATAATATATATAAATATTACATTTTTTCAATTTTTCACAAATATTTATTAAAAATAATTATATATGAAATACTGTTAATTCAAGATTGTAGACAGCTCTTTAAAAAAAATTAATTTTAATTCATTCTATTTTAATAAGTTAATTCTTTTAATAAATCAAACTCTTTTTTTATGGAATTAATAAATCAAACTCTTTTTTTATGGAATTAATAAATCAAACTCTTGGTAATTATAAAATCTTAGATGAGTAATAAAATCGTACATAAATAACAAGGAGTACGAAAGATATTGATTTTATAAAGAGTAAATGAACTCATTTTTTTATTTCAAAAATTACACTCTTTTTTAAAAAAAAAAAATTTACAAATTTACAATTTCACCCAAATACAAATAAGAATATTTCGGTTAAAAAAACTAGAATAATAGTTTTTTCTTTTCAGTTTACTATTTCAAAAAACTTTGATTAATGCACAGGATTTGCACATTGCATCCCACTTGTGTCTCTTCTTTTAACATTGGGGGTGGGTAATAGTTATGTTTTTATCTGAAACAGAAATCAGAAAGAGAGACACATAATAACCAAAGTAATCAAACCCTAAGCATTGGAAATAGAGAAAGAAAAGAAAAGACTTGAGCAAATTCTCAGAGATCTTGCTGCTTTGGGGAAGGATTGCGAATGTGAACCTTTATAATCACTTTTCAAAATAACATTATTATATACATATCATACTACTTCTGGTCTAATCTAATCACTTGAAAATCACCTAATATTAGAAGAGCAAAATGCCATTTGAAAATCATTATGTTGACCTCAATCTCTTAATAAATTGAATATATTTTTTATTTAAATTTTTTCTTAAAATAAAAGTGAGAGAAACACTCAAAACTCTTTAAAATTTTGAACTCTCTATACAAGAAGAGTCTAATATTTTTTTTAGGAGTCCAAAATATATATATATATATCTCAAATATTATAGGTTAATTATATTTTATTTTTATTATAAAAATAATACTTAACTTTATACTAAACTTAATGGTCAAAACCTCAAATTGGTCCTCTATGTTTCACCCAAGTTTTATATTGGTCCTTTATGTTTCAAAAAGTTTAAATTGGTCCTTTATGTTTGCAAGAAGTTCCAAATTGGTCCTTCTGTCCAATTCCGTCTATTTTTTCCGTTAAGTGATGACGTGGCCTGCTGAGGTGTTAGTCTCTCTCTCATACGTATACTGTTTGGCTGACGTGGCTTAAGTTATCCTAAAACCAAGGACTAAAATGAAACAAAGTAATTTTTTACAAATAAAAAATGTAATTTCCCCTTTGTCATCTTTTTCTTCCTCATAGCTCACCCAACGATTACGCCGATTGAACATGGTGAATTTGCAAAAATGCACTACTAAGATCGAAGACTGAAAGTCGTGCCGTTTGATTCGTAAGCCACCGAATGCTCCTCCACTCTCACTTCGCTCTGCGTCACCTCAACCCTACCTTCACACACCTTCTTTCTTCCTTCTCTTAGTTCCCTCTCTTTCTCCCCAACCATCAATTATGTGCATCATCTTCCCCACCACACTCATCGCCATCTTTAATCAAACAAAATCACAACACCCCATTAGATTTCGATTTGTCTTCTTTCGATTTTCGCGGCATCGCTCACTGACTCACTCTATATCATTGAACTGTAACTTTTATGAGAATCAAGCCAACGATTACGCCGACGCTTCTCTAAAAGACCCCATTGTAGGGGCCTGGAATTTCATTGGACGTTCATGGCTGCGAGCTATGAGGAAGATGAAGATGGAAAAGGGGAAATTATATTTTTCATTTGTAAAAAATCACTTTATTTCATTTTAGTCCCTAGTTTTAAGATAACTTAAGCCACGTCAGCCAAGCAGTACACATAGGAGAGAGAGGGTGACACCTCAGCAGGCCACGTCATCACTTAACGGAAAAAATAGACGGAAGGACCAATTTGGAACTTCTTGCAAACATAAAGGACCAATTTAAACTTTTTAAAACATAAAGGACCAATATGAAACTTGGGTGAAACATAGAGGACCAATTTGAGGTTTTGACCTAAACTTAATATACACAACAAACAAAATTAACTTTTAGCATCACATAACTAAAGTCATGTTTGGTTGGAGGGAGGTGTGAGAAGGAGAAGATTAGTTGTGTTTGATTGGACAAGAGAAGGGAGATAGAAAAGTTTTGTTGCTTATGGATAATAAAATTTTGTGGCTTGTGGTGAGAGATTAATGAAGGTTAAAGGTCTATTTTAGTCCTCAATGTTTGCATAAAGTTTAATGTTGGTCCTCAAAGTTTTTTTTTGTCGATTTTGGTCCTCGAGCATAACACCGTTAACTTTTTACCGTTAAATGATAACGTGGCATGCTTATATGGCACACCCTCTCTCCTACATGTCATATTTTAATGACGTGGCATGACACATCACTTCTACGTCACCTCATATTGCCACATCATCATCTTCTCTCCTTCATCAGCATCATTATCATCATCATCTGGGGTGATGTGGCAGTGATGTGTCATGCCACGTCATTAAAATATGACATGTAGGAGAGAGGGTGAGCCATATAAGTATGCCACGTCATCATTTTATGGCAAAAAGTTAACGGTGTTACATTCGATGATCAAAATCGACCCAAAAAAAAATATTGAGGACCAACATTAAACTTCATGCAAACATTAAGGACCAAAATAATACTTTAGCCGATCAATGAATGTGAATGGTAGAGAAGTCAAGATAAAATCTATTATTTTATCTTTGACAAATTATTAAAAGTAATATTTTTAAAGTGACATTTCTAATTTAATTTTTTTTTACATATCAAACATACTTTTTTTTTTTAAATCCTATTTTATTTCCTTCACATATACTTCCACTTTTCTTTCTTATCAAAACAATTTCCCAACAACCACACGCAAACTAATATCGTCTTTTGTTAATAATTAGCATTATAGTCGATAAAAGTATATATTTATTAATTTGTTTGTTATAATTGATAGTTTAAGTAAATATATTATATTTGATAATTTTCTAATGATAGATTTGTTAAGAACTTATATTAATTATATATTTGAACTTTGTATAATATAATTGATGTAACTAGTATATATGTATTTTTCATAAATTTATATATAGACTAGTCTTAAATTTAAAAAATAAAATAAAACCTTGTTCAAATTAAGTAAATAAACAAAAAGTAAATTTCGGCCACGTATATATTTTTTGAAATCTTCCAAAAGAAAGCTAAGCCACTTGTGGGAAGGAAGTGCCTTTGTACCTTTACGATGCTTTTCTTTCCTAAGAAGATCTGATATAAGAAACCTCTTTAAGTAAAGCGTAATTTTCTCAGATTTTGACACGTGGAATATCCATTTAATATTCTGATTTTTTTTAGAACAATATTCTGATATCGTTAGAGTAAGGAGATAATGAAATTGAATAGTTCGCTTTTCGTAAATATAAAATATTGTTATAATATATACCAAGAGAGATTAGATTAGTCCAAGTTAATCAATGATATTGGTTTTAAACATTGAGAATACATATGTGTTAACATTTAGTTAGGTGAGCTTTGTCACTTGTATAATTTTATCTGATTCAAATGAGATTATTTTTTTTATCTAAATTATAAAATTGATCAACGAATTAAATACCCACGTTTAATTTCTTATAAAAAAATATAATTCTTACGAAATAAGAATCACACTCATATTTTCTAAGATTAATAATAAGAAAATAATCCTTGTAACAAAAAAAATTATCAATTTTTGTTATAGTAAAGAATAATGTTATGGACGTTATTGAATTTTGAATCATTAACTTTTAGTCGTTGAATCTGTCTCAAAATTTATATTATTTTAAATATTAAAATATATATATTGAATTTACATTATCCTATAATAAATTGTTGGTGAATAGACCCTTGATGGGAAGCATTCTTTGCTTAAAGAGAGAGAGAGAGAGAAGTTAGGTTGGAGGAATAAAGGCGAAGGCTAAAAACAGTTGGAGTTAAAGTTAAAGCTCATTCATTCATGATTCATCACTTGCCCATAATGCCAAAGCATCACTTTTTTTAAAAAAAAAAAAATTTTGCAGCTATCGCTGACAACCGACCATACCCATATTACTCCTCTCCTCCCAAATGCCAATGTAAATATTTTCTCACCCGTCATAGCCGGTTTCCAGTGTCTTTTCTTAGGTATTATGTGGCGTTTGTTATCCGGTGAGTGTTTAGTAGGAAGTGGACGTGGAAGTGGAAGATTTATGTTGTTTGGTATGCAAGGAAAGTAAAATGGAAATAAGAATAAAATTGTTTGGTATGATAGGAATGAGATAGAAAAGTGGAAGTTAAAAAGTGTAAAAGACTATTTTATCCTTTAAGATTATGCCCTCACATGGGAAGGGAAGGGCAAAACTTTCAAGTCTACTTCCAAGCTACTTCCTTCCCTCAACTTCACCTTCCCTCTAAATTGATAGGGAAACAATCTTTCCTCTCCATACCAAACATATAACACATTCACTTTTCCACTCACTTAGATCATTTGCAAGTTCATAACAAGATGAGAATGACTATGATATATTCTTTTCATTTCATTGAAATGCTTTAATGGATTTCGAATTGATTAGAATGACGATAATTTTATGTGTGTTCAAATTATTCACACATCAAAACTATTATCTCTAACACAACAATAAGAGTATTATATATATATTGCAATTTTATTATTTTGGAATCGACATAAATTATATAAAATTTTCACTTAATCCACAAAAAAAAAATAGTTATATATATATATATATATATATATATATATATATATATATTATAGAAAGTGAGGATAATTTACTCCTTAATAGTATAGAAAGTTTTTAGAAAATATCCTTAGGAGTTTTAAACTATACTTTTAATTGATTGAGATATTTTAGTCGTCATTGTAATTTTATAAGAATTAATTTTATGAAAGTATTAATTTAAGAAAAACTTGGAAGCTAGGTTTGGTGTTCAAATAGTCAATGCTAACTTTTTGTTCTAAATATGAACTCCAGAATAAAAAACTATAATCTCTTACTCATATTAATCTCCTTTAAAAGTTTAAAAGAAAATTATAATATAAAGTTAGAACTAGAATCATATACACAAGTAAAAAAAAAAAAAAAATTGATAGAACATACTGAAGTGACTATCATTAGATTTCACTTTTCTCCTCTCTTCAACTTGTAAAGCATGTTGGAGAATCATTTTTTAAAAATTATGATTTATGACTTCCCAAGGTTTTGTATATCTTTATTTTATATTTTTTATTAAAAGTAATAATATTTAAAATATTATTGGATATCATGTAAAAAAAATTTACTGGATACTAGCTAAATTAGTTTTACCAAATCACGTTTGATATATATATAAGATAAATTACATTCTTATCCTCTTTTATTTTTAAAACTTACATTCTCATTCTTTGAAAAAAAAATACAATTTCAACTTTTTTATTATAATAATATTATTTAATTTCTAAAATAATTATTATATATATTTATATTATTTTAATATTATTTATTTTGAGTAAAAAAGTAATTATTGTGTTTTATTTTAAATTTAAAAATTATTTTTTATATGAGTTAAATACACATTTAATTGTATAAAACAATAAATATGAGAGTATTTTGGTTGAAATGGATAAATTTAAAAATAAATAAAAAGATAATAGTGAAGTTTTTACTTGTTTTATTTTTGATTGGGGCTATTAATATTCCCCTTCACTTATTTCAATGTGCATGTCCTTGAATTTTACGAGGAGAATTTGGTTTGGAATGCAGTGGATTGGGGATCCAAAGATGTTACATTTTAAATTGTTAGATGAGGTTGTTATAATGCAAACATAAATATTAATATTTATCTAATAATAATATAAATAGTATATTTTATACACTTATATCTCAATTCAAATAGAAGAAGCTTCGGTACGTAGAGTTGACCAAATGGAAGATAACCTAATAACTAGAGGTAGGGGAAGACCAAAGAAAACAACAGGAGAAACAATTAAGAGGGATCTAGCCATAAATAACTTAACCATAAAAATGTGCAAAGACAGAACATGTTGATGTCGCTTAATCCATATAACCGATCCTACTTAATAGAAAAAGCCTTTGATTGTTATTGTTGCATATCTCAATCCAAATCACGAGTAATTTAGGCGGCAAGAAAGAAAACAGAAAGAGAGCAGGCAAGTCTGAAAGATGAAGCAAAGAGACCAAGGGGCTTTTTGGTTTCTCTCTTTCTTTTATTGAAGTGTTCCAAATTGTAGTATCAATATTTGTTCTCTTGACAAGATTGAAGAAACTGCCTACAATTCCAATTTTGATTTTGATTCTCCATAACACCCAAACCTCGCTACTCTGTCTGATTGGACCATTCGCTTCAGGAATGTACTTTCTCATCAATCTATCCTTCTCTTTTCATTTCTCCTTCTTTTTTTGGGTTTCTTTTGGATTAAATTTAATTAAGTTTCTCTATATTTTCCTTATAAAGTTTTTTCTATATAAAGAAAGAATAAAAATTTATTACTACAGTATTATTAAAATTTGACATATTTTTTTAATAATATAATATTATTATTAATATTTATAGAAATTCATATTAATAAAAATTTATTTTAAATGAATTAAAGATTAGGAAAAAACTTAGGTCCATTTCCTTATGTCCATTTCATCCAATTCTCCAATATAAGTATGACACGTGGCAAAAAATGTTTAAATGACCAATCACAATTCACAGTAGAGAGAGAATATAGAAGACCACATTTTATATGACCAATCATAGAAGAAAGGACCACATTTTATACAATATATGATTGGTAGAATTGGATGAAATAAACATAAGGAAATGGACCTAAGTTTTTTCCTAAAGGTTAACTGATTAGAAGAATTTATTAAAGTTTAATACTATCGTATTGCTGAACATCTTCCCACAAAAAAGATATTTAACAAAATATTTTTATATGATCAATTATAGTAGATATAATATATATATATAATATCACAATTTTACATGATTAATTATAAAACAAAAGTATAAATAAAATTTATGATTAAAGAAATTAGGACAAAGATAAGAAAGAACTTTAGTTAAGTTTTTTCCTTTTCTTTTTTTCAATAAAGTTTTTTTCCTTCTTTTTTCTTTCTTAAAATTAATACCTTTTTATGGAAAATGAAGTCTTTGTTTTTATTATTTAATATTTGTTAATTTAAATTTAAACTTAATTTAACAATATATCAACGGGTTTGGATGCACTTATTAATGAATCAATATTCAAAATCCTATAGAAAAGGTATTTTTATTTAATATTAGACAAATCATCCAATATATTGTCTCTAGTCTCTAATAGTATGATAATATAGTAAGAAAAAATAAACTAGTTCAAATCTCATAATAAAAATTGAGCTCATCCTTCAAATGTTTTCATATACCACTTGAACCCAAGAGACCTTAGATTTTATTGCCTTTTCATGTTCCTCTAAGTTGATCAAGTAGAGTAATTTTATGTTAAATTACTTAGTGCAGTTAATTTAGATCGTTGATTAATTAAATAAAATTATATTGCAGTCGATCAGTAGTCTATATCGCAAAATTTAGATAAAGTAAATATTGCACTTTCTTGTAAAAGAATAGACTAATGTCTAATTTATTATTAATTTTATCCTACAATATATATATGCTACTTTTATATGTATGGCTTCAATATTGCCTTTGGGCTCGATTGGCAATTCTTTTCTTAAAGTGTTGTTTTTTAAATAATTCTTTTAAATGATATTTGAGAAAAAATTTATATGAAAGAAAAATCAATTTGTGTTTAGTAAATTTTGTTAGGAACTACTTTTATTAGTAGCTCAAAAACAATTTGTATTTTTTTTTTGCACCAACAATTTGTATTTGTTAAATTTGTATAAAAGACTACTTTTGAGTTTTAACCGTAAAATTATTAAGAAAGACATGTATAGATTTAAAATGTTATTAATGTTATTAAATAGAAAAATAAAGATAAATATTTTTTATTGTTAAATTTTAAACAAATAAATTTAATATTTTAATTATTTTATTAATGTAATAAAATGCTAGTTAAATAATTTATTAATTTCAATTAATGAGTTTTTTTTTTAGATTTTGTTATATATTTACTATATTTAAATAAAAATTTATTATTATTTATCTTTATTAATTAAATTTTTTATTAAAAATACAAAGAAGATCACAATGTTTAAGGGTAATTTTGTAAGGATACAAATGGTAGATATAAAATTTTAGTGAGGGTAGTTTTGTTTTAAAATATTTAAAGTTTTAGTTTATACTCTTGTCTAGAAGTAGAACCTCTAATTCCTAACTTCTACTTAAAAATGAAAAACTGCTTCTACTACAACTCAAAAATATTTTTTCTATTGTCAAATTAATCATTATTTAAAAATATATTTTTTTTAAATAAACACTTTTGGTCAAAATTTTGTAGAACCAAATAGGCTCGAGGTATTCATTTGTCCATATGAATAAAAAAAAAGGGTCAAAATCATTATCTAAGAAAAAAAAAGAGTTCTTACCACTCCAATATTAATCAACCGTAAATTGTAAATTAATAATTTAAATTTTTTACAATCAAATTAAGTTAGTTTTAGCCTTTTATGATTAAAAAAGTGTAAAATATAATTTTGAAAATAATAAATAAGCTTAACTTGGATATCAAATAATTTTCTTAAAACTATTATATATATATATTGGAGATCAAAATTAAAGTTAGGAAGCGAATTTTGACTTTAGCCTTTATTAATGTTTCTTGTGTTAGAAGTAGAATGGGCATGTAAAACTGGGCGAAGAAAGCAGTGAGTGGGGTACAAATTTGGTTCACCAAATGGGTAGACATAAGAGCATGTTTTGAATGAAATGTCATATTTTTAGCGCAGAATAATTCCAAAACTGCAGGAACTTTGTCTCTTTAAGATGCTTTTCTTTTTCTCCTTTTTTTTTTTTTTGGTTTTCTACTTTGGATAGTATATATAAATTCTGAAAAGTAAAGCGATCAATCTATCTAGGGTCTTATTCTTACATTGAGCATTCTAACTTACGATTATCTCATGTTTAAAATTGGATGGTTAAAGCCTAAAGGTGAACGCTAAAGAGATTGACATTTAATTATTTTTTGGTTTAGACCAAAGTATCCACCGTCGAGCACAATAACTAGTTAATTTTTTCGCTGAATTGTAAACACCTTAAAAGGTAGGACAGACAGCTAGCCCAAAAATTTAAAGCTGCTCCATACTCAAGGCAGAAATCGAACCCTAACAACATATAATTATTTAATATTTAGTATAAACTTCGCCACATATTGAGGATAACAACTTCAATTCAAAAATCAAATTATTAAAAACTCATAATTAAGTTTAGGGTTTTGCCGACCAGGTAAACAATAAAGATAAAAGCCTAGTATTATTATTTAATATTATTTGTTAAAATTAATATGGATTGGACCTGTACTAAAGATGACACATCATGAATGTATTAAAGATCAAAATTTTATTAATATTAATAAATAATAAATAATATTAACATTTTAGTACTCCATAATAACAAACATCTTTGAATTGGTTAATAAAATATTTAGGGTGTGTTTGATTGGTGGAATGAGTGAGGGAATGAGAATATAATGGTAATAGTAATAATATTAACCTCTTAATATATAAATTTAAGGTCAAAACACCATTTTGTCCTCTATGTTTCATTTAAGTTTTATTTTGGTCTTCTATGTTTCAAAAGTTCAAAATCAATAATTTATGTTAGTCCAAAATGGTCATTTTGCCTCACATCGTTAACTACTTCTGTTAAATGCGGACCTAAAATGCTAACGTGTACCAAAACTCTCATCAGCGTTCCAGGTCCACGTCAGCAATTAACGAAAGAGGCTAACGGTGTGAGGTAACATTAAAGGACTATTTTGGACCAACTTGAAAATATAGATGACTAATTTTAAACTTTTAAAACATAGAGGATCAAAACGGAACTTGGGCAAAACATATATGACACAAATAGCGTTTTTACCATAAATTTAAGATTCCTCTTGGTATCCAAAAGAATTTGATTACATACACTTACAAAAAATATGCTTAATGCTATCTTTTCTTAAATAATAATAATTGTAGAGCATACATAAGGTAACATCAATGGTACAAAGTTGAGAAGTATATGAAGAGTGGGACGGATCGGAAAAGAACTAGTAAGATAATTTTGAGAAGCGAATAAGCTTACATGCATGCATGTGTGGTTAATTTTTGTGTGGAAGAAAACTTGTGGCATAACCAAAGAAGACAAAGAGGGACTTTTGTGAAAAGGATATATAGTGATCAAAAGTTCACAACTCATCAAGTTTAGAATAATTCGATCATAAGGTAATCATAAACATGCATATGTGTAGTTAAAGTTATCCAGGAGATTGGTTAGTATGCTTAGCTTGATGCGCATGCAATCATCTTTAAAGCCTCTTAATTAACCCTTAACCTGCAAGTAATATCGTTTCTTTTGTTCTTAAACAAAATTCATTAGCATCTTCAAAGTTTTAGAAATTTCATTAATTATATTCCGTTTGAGCTATATTTGTAACCTCGTAATATAGTTCCATTCTGTTATGATTCCTATTGTGTGTATATATATTATATGCTGAGAGAGATAGCAAATTACACATTTATAGTTTACGTCTGTGAAATAATATTTTAGATTGTATCTTTGATGATTTTTTTAACATATCACTAATGCCTTATTAGATAATATTTAAGAATGTTTTTTTTTATTATTAATTTTGACTATAAAAAAAATAAATTACATAACCTTATCCGTGATGTAAGAAAAAGAAAAGCCAAAATTTACTTTTCTTGATCAACGTACCATTTCATATATTATTTATATAATTAAATAATTTAGTTTCTTAAGAGAAATAAAAAGTACGTAAATTAATTATAAGAAACAAAAATACACAAAATTTCTAAAATATTATATGCATCAATAACTTTTTTTTATAAGTATATGCATTAATAACTAGAATAAAGAAAACATGAAAAATACCAGGGTCATATTTGGTAGACGAACATAGGAAAGGGAAAGAGAATATGACCACTAGATGTTTGTTAGGGGATAGAAAAAGGGAAGAGCATGTGACACATAAAGGAGGTTAGGATATGTTTGGTAGATTGAAAACAATATGAAAAAAAGAGAGAGATTACTTCTTCCTTTTTTTTATTAAATAAATTTTATTTTTTATAATGTGATAAAATTATATTTTTTTTTTATATATTTTTTATCTATTTTTATTCTATTCTCACTTTTAATGTAAGGGTAAAATTGTCATTTTACTCACTTTTATTCCATTCATATCACATTTACATGATACTTTCATTCCCTCCTCTTTTCCCATTCCCATTCCTTACTCTCTCTTTTTTTCTTACCAAACACACCCTTAATTTTTTTATAAGGTGAAAGGAAAGGTAATTTAAAAAGAGAAAAGTAAATCATAAAAATTATATTTTGCTCTTAAATGAGAGAAATGAGTGAAGAGTGGAAGGGTCATGTGACAGATAAAATAAATAAAAATAAAATTATCGTTTATTTAATTTTATCTTTTATTTTTTAACTTCGTTCCATTACATTAAATAACATTACTTTTTAACATTTCCCGCGCCTATATAATCTATTTTCCTTCTACTTCCCCATCCAAATACACATATCTTATCGAAAGCTATCCAAGTTTTCAGAGTTTTTTTTTTTTTTTTTTTAATTTCATTAAATAACTTTCCCATTGAATTTAATAAATAATTAAATATCATTGATGCCACATGTGCATTTGAAGACTCAAAATTAATTTAGGATGTGAATTATGCGATAATCAAGCATAAACCTTGACTGCTTGACGGGATGGTTCCTAACGTGTTTAAAGTGTACCTGCAACTACATTGCAACCAATAATATTCGTCCACGTAGCCTTCTTTGTACGCAGTAAGAGATTTCGTCTCTTACATCAAACCTAGACATCACTGTAGTCTTAGACCCAACTGTCCTCACTTGAAAGAAGATCGAAGTGTAAAATATATAAAATATATTATTTAAATAATTAAGTTAAAATTTATTTTTTTATTATAATAATTTCATTCAAAAATTTATATTACACACTTTATATATTTTATTAGATTTATATTTTAACAAATCCAGATCCATTTTTCTGGCCCTCAGTATCACAATATATATACATATAAAATAATCATGATAATTTCATAAAAATAATAAATATTACTTTATTTCCCTTAAAAAAATAAATACTAATTTATTTAAACTTGCATAAATTTAATCCATAAAAAAATTACATAAATTTATTATTTATATAAAATCAATTAATAATTTTTAAATGCAAGAATAAATTAGACTCCCTCCAAGATACGAAATTACACTACATCTCTAAAAAAATTAATAAATATACAATTTTCAACTCTGAATGCTAATATTAATTTTGAAAGAAAATATATTTTAAAACATAATTACTTCATCTTTGAAATAACAAAGTTCATTTATATTAAACTTCTCCAATTGGCCAAAAAAGAAAAAAACTTCTCCAACAAATATGTTTTTACATGAACTAAATATATGTTTGATTATATAAGCAATATAAATAAACTTAACAAAAAATATAAATAAAGCATTTTTTTTTTTGTCAAGATCAATGTGAAATTGTAATTTTTTTTATATCTTTACTATATAATTTTTTAATACAAAAAAAATTCATGATACAAAATTTATACAAAATCAATTACGATAAAATAAAAATAAAAATAACACTTTCATAAAAAAATATAAATAAAATTTATGTAAATATATAAGAAACTTTATTTAAATTCTTTCTTAACAAAAGATCTTTAAATATTTTTTATTTCTAAAATTTTTAAAATTAAATAAAACTTATTAAAAAAAAAAATGATCACTGAATATTCTCATCTTCCCCCTCATTTTCCTTCTTAATGCTCATTGTAAACATAAGCTCACTGAAAATTTCTTCTTCTATTTGGTCTTCCTTCTCTGTTCTCTCTGGTGTGACTGCTCCTTCTTATTCTCTCAACATTTTTCTATCTCTCTCTCACCTGTCTCCGTCTTCTTTTCTCTTTTTGTCTTCATTTTAAAGGTCCGATCTCTCTCCTCTCCATCTTCTTATTTTTTTCCTTCTTCGGACAAATTGATGCTCCATTGAACCGGTCGGGTTCCTTAAATTTTCGGGGGGTTTAATTTGATTCGCCCAATCAGATTCGATTTCTAAAACAATATTTTTAACGGTTTTCTTTCTCATTGACGGACACGATTTATTTTTCGTCTATTAACAGCCCCGGCCTAACGCCGTTAACCCTTCCCTTCCCCTCTTCCATATAAATACCGTACATCCCTCGCCTGGTCTGTAATTTTCCCGTTTTTGGACTCCCACTAAGATCAAACCGCCACTCTAGTATCTGATACATTCCAATTTTTGCCGATTTTTTCTCGTCACTTGTACATTTTCTCACAGAATCCCTCCGTTTCTTCCAGATTTTCTTGGTAGAGTTTATTTCTCTGTACGTACTTTACCAGCTGAGCTTCTGCACGTGAAGTGTCTTCCATTTTTTTTTCTGCGCAGGAATTTACATCAGCGGCAATCAAGGGATTTGATCGTTAACGCATTTGTTAGGTCAGTGATATGTGATTGATTTTGGACGATTCTGCTCGGTTTGAAGCTGAAAAAGAAGGAGAGCAAGAAAGATACGCTAAAATCAGTAAAAAAATCACAAACCACCAGGCACCAGCTGTGAAGTTTCTTTAGAGCTGTTTATTGCAGTTTTAGCTCATAAAAGGTGAGTTTAACTTTTAAATCTAATTTGTTTTTTATTTTTTATCCCTTTTCTTTTAGCTTTGTCTCTACTGTTTGTTTGCATTATCATTAATTCGAATGCGTTTTAGATCCTAAACGAATTGATTACATTAAAGTGATTTCGCATTTACTGTGATTGATAAATGATAATAACGCTTGTTAGTTATCTCCTTTTTTATTTTTTTTCTTTCTAGTTTCTCCATTTTGAAATGATATAGAGCTCTTTCGCTGTTGGGTTTAAGGATGATAGCGATGGCGAAAGATGAACGTGTGCTGTAGATGGTGAGGTTGAAGCATCGTAGGGATTCGGAAGAAAAAGCAATCTGAAACCAGTAGACCGAAACATTTACTTGCCTGTGTGTGGCTGTGCTGAGTCTCAGAGAGACAAAGAACAAGAAGCAGTTGAGGTTTGCTTGGTAAGTCGTTTTCGAATAGTAATGGCAGTATTAAATTCCACTTTACAGTAAAGCAAATATCAGTGTGGAATTCCTTCCCTCTCCCACATTCTTATGTGCATGTTTCTTTGCCCCATCTCATACCGCTATCATTCTCCGACAAACATTGATTCCTATCCCAAACCGTTTTGTTTTTTCTCAATCCCCAAAACACAAACACATAACTAATTACTCTTAAGTATTATTTTCTCTTTAAATATAAATATATATTATTAACACGGAGTTTCTCTCACTAAGCGTCGATACTCATTACGCTACTACCTCTGTTTCTCTCTCAAGGTCAGTAAGTCACTTTTGGATATCTCGGAGATCGAGGATTGATGTGATTTACACAAAAGATAAAGAAAGATTCAAAGGTATAGATTAGTGTATTTTACTGGGTTTTTGGGTGAGCACAAGGGATGTGTCAGAAACTTCTGCTTGGACACACTTTTGTTTTTCTATTTCGATTTAAGTAAATTATTATTTGTACAAATTCTTTCTATTAAAAAAATTGTGATCTGAATAACATTTATCTACCATTTGTTACTCACTTATGCTAAACCAAGCGTAACTAGTATTCTTGGCCACTCTAAGAAGGACCGACTTGAAGAAACTTTGCCCCGTCATGTTTCTTTCTACTTTTGATGGTTGACCCATTTTCCTTCTTTTGGGTTTTGGACGTGGCTTTCGCTCTACTCTGATCCCGAGCTCATTGAAGATTGCTTTTCCTTTTTCTATCTTTCTAGGACCATTTTGTTTCCTCCCGTGAAGATGATAAACTAGAACTCAATTTTCTTCGTAGTTGCATTCCAATTTCTTGTATATGGGTCTTCTTTATTTCGCTGCTTTCTCTTACCAATCTAACTAGTGCTATTGCTTACTGCAAATGGGCATTCCCTGTCACTGTTTTATTCATTGAAAGTGACTGCCTCCACCTATCAGCTTTGTCCTGATGAATAGGATTGTACAAGTTGTTCTATTGCCCATTGAAAACCAATGCTACAGTACTGCAAAGTGAAAACTCCACAAAATTTAAACACAGAATAGAGAAATTTCCCATCTCTTTCTATTCGCTGAAATTGAACCCATAAATGCTTATTTGGTGCAGGAAGAAGAAAAAAGGTTGAAAAAGTAAAGATGTTTACATGCATAGCGTGTACGAAGCAATTGGCTGAGGAGAGGGATGTTGAAGGAGGAGCCCGTGAGAGTGGCACGCCGAGTACAAAAGAAGCCGTCAAAAGCCTGACCACGCAGGTTCTCAATCCTACCTTCTCCTTTTTTTCCTTCAGCTACAATCTTTGCTTTTGCAGCTTCTTTTTCCATCTTGGCGTAAACAAACAAAATCATAACCCCATTAGGGTCCTGATATGGTGGGGACCATCCTTGGAATCTTTTTCGTCCACGCATAACCTATATACGGCCTAGATTAATCTACCACACGGATACACTTATATTTAGGCTAACATTGTTTTCGTTTTGGAGGGATGACGCTATTCTATTTTGGCCCCATTTGCCGCTCTTGACGGATGGTCCACTCCTATAAATTAGTATTGATTTATTTAATTAGCATGTGGTGCCATGTAGCTGAACTGACTTGACCGTCATGAACCAATCAGCCTATTCTAGTGGCTTATTCTTTGTCAAGTAGACTCAGGCCACTTGTTGAGCTGAGGAGCAAATTTCACTGAATTAGACTTTAGAGACCGGTAAAATTAGATGACATTATATAATTGTTCTGCTAATGTCAAGTATTTCTTCCCACCAAACGTGCTTAATTTTAACCACTGGTAAACGACCTAAAAATTATTTAGGATTAGAGTGAGTAATTGTGTATATATCCTGGATGTATCTTTTCCCTTCTTTCTTATAAATGCATTTGAATAGAAACGCATTGGCTTGGTCAAATCTTGGCAATGCGATAAAACAGTAGGGGGAAGCATGTTCCACATTCAGCAGTTGGGTTGATGTTGAGAAACGATGCCTGGCACAGAAGGGTCTGCCATATGCGTATCCTCAGTATGGCCCATCCTGGAATTCTTGTCGGACCGCTGTTTTTCAAAAGTTTCCTATTATATTTTTATAGAAAACCGAAAATTTTCAGTGGAAGGCTTGGATTGTTTAGAGACATAAAAGTGTGTTGGACGTTTTTTATTTTTTTATTTTTTTGGGACATTAATCTTAGACTATACCTAAATAACATATTACCTGTTTAATTCTATATAAAAAACATATTATCCATTTATTTATTTATTTATTTTTGGTAACAAATCACCCGGTATAAAAGAATACGATCTTAAGTTATGGTTAATTTGAATGGACCTTAGTACTCAAATGCTAGAAACATAAGATTCATTAACTTTTCTTTCTCGAATCTCTCATAAAATTTAACATTGTAAGTATTGAGGTAAGTTAAAATAACCATAACTTAACAATTTTAACATTTTTATAGTTTAGTTGGGTAATATGTTATTTATGATTTAGGCGGGGAACATTTTTGTAGTTTAGGACTTTAGGCAGCTAATATGTTATTTAAGTATATACTAAGGGGGAAGTGTAATTTGCCCTTTATTCTTAGACCGTCTGACATCACTTATACAGTAGTTAGTGACATCTACTTGTTAATTACCTTCACAGCAATTCGTTCTTCCTTATTAATCTATGTTATACAATTATACAAAGGACAGCTTTTAGAAGATAAAGTACCTTATCTGAATTATCTGATCAGGAAGCTGGAGCCTGGGGTGCTTGAGCTTCTTGTATCATTTCCCTTATCAAAATAGAAACCTAGATACTTATTGATTCCTATCCTAACTATTTCATAGAAATTAGCAGAAAGTTCCACAAATAGGAAATGTTTTTTTTATTGGGGTGCATGGTTTGATATTATCATATTTAAGAGATCCTTTAAATGGACTTGACAATCCGGGATGTTGTCACTTGTCATCCACTTTCATTCTCTAGCCGAGTATACTCCAGCAGTCCAGCTGTAAAGATATTGCATGATGCTTTGAAAATGACCTAAGCCTGAAACCTTAGACTCCATCCTGTATCCTCCAGATTTACTTTCTAATACATTTCTGAGAACTTCCAAATTTGGTTTTCCCCTTACGCATTGTGTGCCTTTTAAGTTTTAACACGCACTTCTCGGCTGTTATGTTCTGTTGTTATTCGGAGTGGACATTTCTGAACAATTCTTTCAGCCCCAGTTTTCTTTTTTCTATTTCTTCGGTTAAATTTATCCTTTCTTTTGGTTCAATTCAAATCAATGTTGTGCTTATAAAAAGGGAGAATTTATTTGCATGACTTGTTTAATTTTATTGGAAAGTAAAAAAATAGTTTCACTACACCTATTTCATTTACTGGATCATTGGTTGAGAGAATTATACTCGATCAAAAGGGAAAGGAATTGGTAATTGGATCTATCTCGTTAGAATTGGGGCAATTACGCTCATGGCTCACAAAAAAACCAACTTAATAGATTCACAGCTCCAATAAACAAAAAGATTCTTAAATAGTCTCCACTAGAACAGTAATTACAGGAGTCAAGTGTTAAAATCTACTAACACAATCTATGTGACTATCCAATAATCCCAATCTCCAATGGAATGGAAAACTTTCAGTTAAAATTCAAAAGGCACCTTGGATATAAGTGTCATGGATCTTGATGAACTTGGGTTTATCTCTGCCTTCCTTCTCCTTTTTCTCACTCCCTGCCAAAGCCTTGTGTCTCCTCTGTAACCCAACAGAAAAGGGTTAATACAAGTATTCATGAAATTTGTTTACTGCACTTTTCCTGTTGCTGATATCTCACGAATAAATTTTTCTCGTGAAGCTTTCTGATAAAATAATGCTTGTTCTGTTTTTCAGTAATTTATATGTTGGACTGGAAGTGACTTATACCCCTTTATGCTTTCAGTTAACTATCTATCTTTTGTTCTGTTCTTTCAGATATGAGTAGAACTTATACGTAACTGTTAATATGGACTGAATTCTGTACGCGCAGATAAAGGATATGGCACTGAAGTTTTCAGGTGCCTATAAGCAATGCAAACCGTGCACTGGATCCGGTAGTTATAAGAAAGGGCAGAGACCTTATCCAGATTTTGATAACATCTCAGAAGGAGTTCCATACCCTTATATGGGAGGGGCTAGCTCAAATTCGACCCCGGCATGGGACTTTACCACCTCCAATTACCCATCTGGTAGATCCGACCCAAGATTTGCTGGGCCATTCGGTGGTGATCGAACCCCCCGAGGACATGAATCAGCATCAGTCTGTGATGTAGTGTTAGAGAACCAGGAAGAGCCCAAGGAGTGGATGGCACAGGTGGAACCAGGGGTTCACATTACATTTGTGTCTCTTCCCAATGGAGGAAATGATCTCAAAAGAATACGTTTCAGGTATTATTATACAAAAATTTGAATTGTGGATCTTAGTTTTCAATAATAAATTAAAACTCTTTTAAAGGTGGCTAGCTAAATTAAAGATTGTTTAGCTAAGCTGACATTAGTTGAATCTTTTATTGGATGAGCCTATTTTTTCGCATTGCAGATATAGGCCAGTGACAGTACCTTATTTATGATGTGAAAAGCTTCATGAATTATGATACTATCCAGAGGATAACTTGAAATATATATTTTCTTTAGTTCATCAATGAAAGAATGTGTCTACACCTTTGAAGCCTTGTTCAAAATATATCAGAATCTGGTTGTTAAAAGCATAAGAATGACCTTGAAGCAAAGACTGACAATAATTAGCATTCTAATTTGCAGCCGGGAGATGTTCAATAAATGGCAAGCTCAAAGATGGTGGGGTGAGAATTACGATCGAATCTTGGAGCTCTATAATGTCCAGAGATTCAATCGACAAGCTCTTACCACGCCTCCAAGATCTGAAGATGAGGTAAACTTTGCACCAGCACTATGTTTCATAACTTCACTCTGACTTAAGCTATAATCTGCAAGAAAAAAGTAGGAAGAGCTAAGTGGAAAATTATTCTCTGACGTAATGTTTTCTACAACAGTATGATATTTGCTTATTGGATAATTATTTTTCAGAGTTTCCCTATTAACATCTTCCAATTTAAACGTTTAGCAAAGAGATTCGTCTTACTCAAGACTAGGATCTGCAAGAGAGAGCCCCATGGCTTCATCGTTAAACAAGGAGTGGACACCCAGGAACTACCCTAAAACCACAGGAAATAAAGGGTATTACCCTTCTGAATCTTTGGATCAAGGTAGTGGCCCCCAATTCCATGGAGGGTCTTCGTTGGAAGCATCACGGACAACAACCTCTTCTAGAGATGAGCCTTCTATTAGTAATGCCAGTGACGTGGAGACAGAATGGGTAGAGCAAGATGAGCCTGGAGTGTACATTACAATCAGACAGTTAGCGGATGGCACTAGGGAGCTTCGACGTGTCAGATTCAGGTAGTTCATACATTTCATGTCTCGCATATTCCACCTATTTTATTTTTGGCCTTTGCTAATAAGTGTTCTCTTTAAGTTTCTTCTCATTGGTAGAGAAAGAATCTATTGTTTTGAATTCAGTGAAAAGTCAACAAAAATAATTTTTAATACTTGAAAACTATCTCACCAATTGAAAGACGTAAAACTTTTTTTTAATCACAAGAGGGTAATCCAAGGAACATGATTTTGATGAAATCATGTTGTTCTATTTAATTAAAATCTTGAACTTTAAAGGAAGAAAAGGATTGATTATAGATGATTTATGATTGTTTAACACTTGCATCAATTCGTGTGAAGCCGTGAAAGATTTGGGGAGGTACATGCCAAGAATTGGTGGGAGGAGAACCGAGAAAGAATACAAGCTCAATATCTTTGAAGCCTTTGTTCCTTCATTGGCTTCATTGCAGGATGATAACCAAAAACAAGTAAGAGGTGGATGACCTAAACAGGTGGAATCCTCAATTTTGTTTTCCAGATTGTAATGATAAGACTACAAATCCTGGGGCCTGTCATGCTTTCCTCCATGTGAACAATGTCGCCAGTTAATGCCAATGATGGGCTACTTCTTATGATGACTTTTTCCATAAGCATCAGTCAGTGGCCATGGATTGGGATTTGGGTGGGCGGTTTGATCTCCTTTCCTCAGAGTCGTTACATTAATAATATCCATTTGTTTATTTATTTTCCTCTACTAGAGACGTATTCTAGTCTCTCTTTAGCTGCTTTTCTTTGGTTAATTTAGCAATGGTCCATGTACCCCAAAAAAAAAAAAAAGCATTACTTTTGTGTGATGCACGTAAAAATGTTTAAAATCCTAAAATAATATATTTTTTTAAAAATTAATTATAAAGAAAACTCAATTTATACTATTAAATAATAATTTGAAATTTGCACATTTTATATTTGCATTTATTAAATTTTTTATTAGATTATCTTTTAATCTGGCAACAAAATCTAGGTTAGGTCATATCCTGCTTTCTCTCATTATTACCAAGTTGATTAATATGATTATGTCAACCGTGGATTTTGTAATTCAAATTCATGTAAAATTAACTATATTATTTTATCACCACTATTATAGAATTAGCTTTTAGAATTTAATTATGAAACTCTACCAAAAAAAATAATTATGAAGATAATATAAAATTAATTATGAGTTCATTAAAAAAAATTATAAGTAGATTTTTGGTGTCAATTATTATTAACCACCTGTACAAATTGGGTTGATCCGTGTTATTGCCTTAGTTGAATTAATATTTTCAAGTAACAAATTATAGTATAATTAGCTTTCTATGATTTGATATGTTGGAATTCATGAGAACATAACTGTAATGAATTTTGATTGAAAAGGGGAAATCTGTAAGCAACTAGGTTCATGGTCAAAGAAAAGAGAAGTTACAACATATGGCTTAAAATTCAAGAGGAATAATTCATGAGCGGCACTAGTAGAAAAGCAGTCAAGCACACGGTAACCATATGTCCCATCGGCATATGGTTTAAAACACACGGACGGTAACACGATAAGACAGATTCCAAAGGGCAGGAGTAGTTTGTAGGTTAGAGTTACACAACCCCAACCAACCATAATGCCCGCCTTTTTATAATCAAACGACATCAACCCGCAACTTTTCTTGAGTAAGCTCTTGCAGGTGGAATCTCTTGAGCAGGCCTCATCAGAAAGTTTCTAGATTCACTCATACAATGCCCTCCACCTCCAGCTTTCATTGGAGGTGGACGGGCTTGGCCCATTCCCATTGAATGTCTTCGACTACTTACTGTCATATTAGCCATCTTCTCTGCTGTCTCTGAAACGCCACGTGCATTAGTCCTTCCCTTGTTTATACAAGCTGTCAACCAACATAACTTTTCCTTGTTAACGTACACCAACCAAACTAAAACTACAAATCATTGAAGAAACTACCTTAAACATTCCTAAATTAAGAATAAAATAAATAGGTAGCAAGCTTACCTGGGCTGTCCTTTCCCGGTGGTCGATATTTTGTTTGTTTGGTAGTCTTCAAAGACTTATCAGTCTTATTTCCATCCTAGAGTAAAATTCAAAAGGAAATTGTCAGCACTCAACAAAGAGGTGCTGTTTATAGATTAAAAAGGAATTAACATCCCCTGCAGACATTGGCTACTCTACATGTGTTTCTAAAACTAATCAAAATGGTCGGATGGGACAAACAAGGGTTTAAAGTCGAGGGTTTAGTAAGTGGCGAGGAAAACAGAGAAATAATAGACCAAACTTCTCCTATGCTACATAAAGAGCCAGAAATGACTCACCTCATTTGCCATATCCAGCTTGCGATGTACACCTGTAACAACATTCAGAAGATGAATTCATTATACATTCAATGCATCCAAATATGTACACCAACAACAAGAGACCAACTCAACATAGCCCACACGGGAAAATGAACTCTCTCTATTTTTACTTGTATATCTGTCAGTTTCCATCCTCAAGAGATACAGGTAGGACTTCAAGCAAATAAAAACATCTCAGTCAAAATCAAACAGATGACCTGCAGATATTGGAGGATGTAACTTTGGGGAGGAATAATTATTGGTGAGCTTTGAATTAGGCAAAGCGCCAGAATATTTCTTAATCGCTTGCCGATCCAGCGATCCCCTTGTTCCTGCTGCAACAATTGAGACAATATAATTAAACCCTAGACTCACATTGTAAGAGTCCTCATCTAAGATACAAAATAGAGAAACAAACCAGATGGAGGAGTTCTAGCTACTGCTTTGGTGCGAAGGGATGGAGGAATGTAAAAGCAACTCTACAAACACAAAAATCTATGAATTAAACAAGCTTACAGAAAGAAGAACGTATTCACACAAGACTAAAAACGGAATCTAAAACAAAATAGTTCATGGAGGCACCTGGAAGAAAGGATGTTGGAGGGCCTCAGCAGCTGTAGGCCTCTTGCAAGGATCCCAAGAACAAAGTGACTAAATGGGTGGCATATGCAAAGCAAGAAAAAAAGGAACAAAAGTTTATTAGATGGAAAATAGAGGACAAGACAGAAACAGCAAAAAACCACTTACGGTAATAAGGCTAATCGCATCAGCGCTCACAGATGGGATCAGCACAGAAAGATGTACACCAGCAAGCTGAAAAATTTCAAGTTAAAGGCAGCATTTAGTGGAAGAAACTACCAATCCTAAGATATATAAAGGTAGTACAAGTATCCAACAACAACAAACAAAGCCTTTTCCCACTAGGTGGGATCGGATATATGGATCAAGCGACGCCAACATGTCATGTCTTTGCACATTTCTATGGTTAAGTTATTTATGGCTAGATCCCTCTTAATCGTTTCTCCTATTGTTTTCTTTGGTCTTTCCCTACCTCTAGTTATTTGATTATCTTCCATTTGGTCAACTCTACGTACCGGAGCCTCTTCCGGTCGCCTTTGTACATGACCAAACCACCTAAGGCGTGTTTCAACTAATTTCTCGACAATAGGTGCTACCCCCACTTTCTCTCTAATATACTCATTCCTAATCCTATCCATTCTAGTGTGACCACTCATCCAGCCCAACATTCTCATTTCCAACAACAAAATATTTAAAATATTTAGTAGCCTAGCTCACAACAAAAAAGGTCCACAAAATTATCCAACTCGCAAGTTCAGACAATCAATGTAATTTGTAAAATATCATTTAAAAATCAGTATCTTAAATTGAAATCCTAAATCATACAGATCAGGGGAAGCTAACCTGTGGAAACTGATAGTTAATATCCCTTGCAAGTTTAAGCCCATCAGACCATGATTCAATGTTTGGACTGCCTATCACACCACATATTTTGTAGATCTCATCTGCTTCACTGCATACCCAGTCATGAAGGAAAATGTTAATTTTCAACACCCAGTTGCTGAACAAATTGCTTCAAACACAAATTCACCTTAAATAGAATCTATGCCCATAAAGGTTGAGACCAGAGAAAATTCTTTTTCATCTAAAGAAGAAATAGGTTGTGACCTCCAACAAACAACAGGGAAAAATTAACTAAAGAAGTCAAATTAGACAGAATTTCACATTCAGTCTCATGCCCCTAGTGTCTCATATTTGAGAATTCCCTGATGAAGATACTAGTCCTTTCTTCATAAATAAAGATACATTTATAGATTATACAACTCATTTATTGGAGAGTTACAGAGGAGAGAAACAGAAGATACATACTTGACACCCGGAAAAAGAGGACGGAGTGTGAACAGTTCAGCCATTATAGCACCCATCGCCCACATGTCTAAAAGGAGAAAAAATAATAAACAAAATGGTTTTACAGTAGTTATTCAGCATCAATATAAGTAATAGATTAGTCAACATCACAAATAACATAATTCCACATCAGATACTCACCAACTTTGGAGCTATAAGAGTAAGATTGAAGCAATACTTCAGGTGCACGATACCTAACCAGAGGTTATCATACAAGTTATTATACAAATAATACATTCATACTGGTCAAAGATATATTGCTTGTATATTTATATACTTACCACCGTGTGGAGACATACTCAGTGTAGGGCGGTTGTGAACTGATCTCACGGGCAAGACCAAAATCGGCAATTTTTATGATATCCTTGGAGACCAACAAGTTTTCTGCAAGTAGCAGTGTACATGATCAAAAACAGAAACTACAGCACAATAATAGTGTCTATACATGCTATAGATCAAGAATCTATTCTACTTATGCTTAACAACGGTGTAAATTAGATGGATTAACAAGTCAAATATACAAAAGTCATCATTACTTTTAAAAGAAAAAAACAAAAGATGAGGGACAAATAAAAAGAAAACTAAATGTTGACATTGTTAATTTGTTAGCTAAACAATTGTTTATTACCATATTACTCTACCAAAACTGTTGGCTAATAGTTACCTGGTTTCAGGTCGCGATGGAAGTATCCACGCTGATGCATGTAAGCAAGACCTTGGAAAACTTGAAAACACCAATTTCTAACTTCACATTCAGAAAACAGCTTTACCCTGTCTTTCATGAGTTGGTACAGGTTGCATTCCTGCATCACCCCAAATGCCATATATCAATTATTATTATTAGCTTCACATCAACCTGACATAATCCCATAAAAATTACCACATACCATGTACTCAAAAACAAAGTACAGAATATCACTCTCACGAATAACTTCCTTCAGCTTGACAATATTGGGATGATTCATTTTCCGCAATGACTGCCAAAAGGGGATGTTATAAAATGAATTATATATAGATGAATATAACACTAAATTGTAAATAAGGCTTCAGAGATTAATAATATTCACCTTGACTTCTCTCAGGTTTACACACTCCTCCCAAGAGTAATATTTCTTTTTCATTTTCTTGATAGCAACCTGCATTTTACATAGGATATCAGGAAGAGGGTGGGACGGGGGAGCAATCCTAATTTGCATAAGGCAGCACACTTTCATCAAGATAGGTAAGTTACACTTACAACTTCACCAGTTTGCTTATTTAGAGCTCTCCAGACACTCCCAAATGTTCCATCACCAACTTCCTTGATTAACTTGTACCTGAGTTCAACAAACCAGAAAAGTTTTAAGCATGCACAAGATTCAAGAATGTACTAGGATAAAAAAAATATTCAATTTCTTGACAAATATTCACCTCTCCATTGTTCCCGTGGAACACGAGGCAGCTCTTCCCTTATTCGACAAAGGTAAATAGACACACAATAATAGATTGCATTTATCTCTAGCAGACGATAGTGACAAAATAGAAAACTAATAGATGCCTGCTGGTCCAGCAAAATCCACCATCAATTTTCTGCTGTGGCATAATATGGCACAAAAACAGAAACTATCTGATGGAAGAGCAGCACCGCCTTATTAAGTGGTATATCCACAGCTTTGTAATGGTAACAGGAGGCAAGCGGTAGAAAAGAACAAGAACTGGAGATCATACTGACACTTCCAGGGTCCAACTACAATGCTTGATCAAAGCAACAGCATAAATCTCCAGCTAAAGTCAACGATACCCAAGACTTCAAGACTAAAAATGGCTACTCATCTAAACTAGATAGAAAATGTTTCAGAACCTTCAGGTAGCTGATGTTTTGTCACCACCAATATCCCATTAGAAGTAACAGCAAAACAATTACTAATAACTATAGTCTGCACTGATTCAATGCAATTGCTTGTCCAATTCTCAAGATGCAGGCAGCATCTGATAACCAGTCACAAGTCTATATACTTCAGCCCTATAAAAGAAAGAAAAGTTTGAATTCAATTTTGGCAGATAAAAAAGATTACAGAAGATGTGAGTTAAGTTATAGATTATTCCACAGAAGACCACTTACTTGATGTTTCCACTCGATATTTGGTCAGCAATGCACTGTCAAAAGAACTATTGATAAGAAACAATTCACATTGATTTAAGCCAAAAAGATAAGTAGAATAAGTGCTTACTTGCAAAAGTGCACTAAAGATGCAGCACCAGTCTCAGAAGTAGCTAACATTACATACCATGTGCTGATCATTAAAAGGGAGCAGAACACTAGGTACAATTAACAAAGGACACAAGAAGAAAATCTCCAAGGATGAAGCACCGCCAATCAAGCACTTTTTGGAATGAAAACAACCGATACTGGTAGCATATTGGCCAAGAACAAACTCCCTCCATGTCTTGAAAATAGAAACAAGATACTTTAGATTCAAACCCAATGCACCCTGCAATTAAAGAAAACTAGCAAAGCTCAGATTAATATATATATATAATTTCTCTTTTAAACTACAAATACAACAACACTAGGTGAGGTCAACTACATAGATAAAGCGAGACTAACATGTTCTATCTTTGCTCATTTGATTAGTTCTATAGTTAGATTATTAATAGTTAAATCCATTTTAACAGTTCCTTTTAATGTTTTCTTTGGTCATCCTTACTCCTAGTTATTGAACAATCTTCCATTTGATCAACTCTTCTTACAGGAGCCTCTTAAATAAAATAAGAAAGTTCATCAACAACATGAAATTTACAAGGGAAGCCTTAAGTGGCAAGGAACTTGGTAATATTGTGAGTCTCTCTTACAGCATATGAAAAATTCTACAATCCATTAAATTGAGAGAAGATAAAACATTTGAATTTTTCTGAATATAAGATAGAAGAAAGAAAAACCTAACTGCTCACCAGCACAGGAGCAAAATTAAAACCATTCCAAATAAACATCCAAGGAACGATCTAACAACCGCTAATTACAACAACATTTATCTATGAAACAAACAGCCAATGGACTACCAAAACAACATGAGTTGAAAACCATTCACATAGGATGAAAGCTAAGCTTAGTTGCGAAATATTCGGAAGAATGGAAATTACAAAAGAAAATCCCTAACAACATAAAGGTCATAAAATCCAAAGAAAAATCACAAAACCGAATTCAAATAAGCCCTAAAGTAGGTACATCAATTCCTACAGACTTAAACGAAAGGCATTCCTCAAGTGTCACACATCAAATTCTCCGAAAACTTCCTTACACGTTGGACAACAGATTTTCCGAACAAAAAAAATTCAACCTCGACAAAGCCCTAAAGTAGCCGAATCAATTCTGCCGTTCAATTACAGATTTGCCGAAAAAAGAAAATTCAACAAATTCAAAGCGAATAAAACAAGAAATCCAGACGATCCGAAGGAGATCGGATCGGATCTGAAAGGCAGGCATAAAAGAAGCGCATGAAAGCAAAAGAGAATAGGAAGCATGAAAATGCGATGTGGAATAGAGATAGGACCTGAATAGGAAGCAGCACAACCACCGTCTCCGAGGACGGGAAGAGGTGGAATCCAGATCTTCCTCTATGCGCGAGCAAGCAATAGGCCTTTTTTGTTACCTAAATTCTCTCTCTTCTGCTCTCCGATCATTCGTGCGAACCAAGAAATAGCAAATACCCTTGCTTGCCCCTCTTTATGTACGATTTTACCATCACCGTGTGTTGCGGTTCCATTTTGTCACAACCTCGACACGTCTCGTCTTCAGCCTCTTTGACTCTTTTTATAATCTATACCTCTTTCCAATTCAGTTACGAACATGCGAGTTACAACTTACAACCTCTCAAGCAAATAAAAAACTCTCATCCAACGGTGGATCTGTCACTTCCTGATTTATCCATGCACCACTGTTATTTGTTTTCGTTTTTGACTTTAATGGTTTTCCAAATTAACTTCACCTAAATTAATATAATTAAAACTAAATTTTGTACGAATCTTGAATTTGAATTTTATTTTCATTTTCATTTTGTCACTTAAAAATTAAAAATATCAAATCTTATATAAGAAAATTGTGCGGAGAATAATTTAATAATTTATTTTAGTCTCATATTATATATGAGCTTTTTTTTGGTCAGGATATATTAGCTAATTGGAATACCGGTTGCTGCGTAATTAGATATTTAGCAACTATACCCGAGAGCCTTCTCACTTTCCTCACCTATATTAGGCCAACAATGCTTGGTTGAAAATGCTAATCCCCACCTACTATTGGTTTACATAAGTGAAGCCATATCCATTCGAATCCGCGAACTATCATTCTACAAATGGCTTGCAAGAAGATTAGAAAAATAAAAAGATAATTCTAAAAGTTAAGAAAACTAAGAAATATATGAGAAAAGATCCAATTTTCCATGTAATGCAAATTTTCTCAAATTTCATTTAGAAAAAAAATTGCATAATTAAAATCACACCCTTTATTTCTATTACACTGATATCATGGTCCTATAGCACTGTTATTAACAGTAATTTATACAAACATCTGCTAATAGATAAATAGTTGAAGTGATCCAATATCAATCAATAAACAGTACAAACTTGGGTTTCAGGCAAAAATAAGCTGCAGAAGTATATCATTAGCAGCGGGATCTTTACTGAACTGGCTTGTTTAAATCAATATTTAAATAGTTTTATGGAAAAATTGGAAGCCAAACAATCCAAGGAGATATTATGATATATATATTGGATACAACAATCAAAACTATTTTACCACTGATGGGGCATGGAGATATTCAAGATATAGATATATTAATTGTGCAAAATGCAAATAGTGTCTGATTCTATCATCAAGCATGTATATTCCTTGAGTTTGATATATTGTACAAATTATGGTCGCATTTTTGCTGTAAGGAGCAAAACACATTTTCAACTGGTACCAACCACAGCCAAATCATGAAATCCTTTTCTATTATATCTATAGACTGAGAACAGCTATAAGTTGTATAGGTAGAACGGATTATATAGCTGAATATTGGCCAAGAAGCTCGGGAATAACCCCTGCCTGAGTATTTCTCTTCACAGATTTGGGAATGATCCTTCCAGCACTGGAATCTTGACTGATGATTGGTAGAGATACTCCGAATGCAAATGAAGGACAATCCATGCTGCTCATCATAGAACAGTAGCATCCTATGAAGCAGTGCTTTTGGCTTTCAATTGCCTCATTAGCTTCACAATGAGTTCATTTTATGAAGGACCCAATATCTTAGCAAGAGTCTTCAAAATGAAGCACAAAGATTTCCACTCCATTGTGACCAATTATTCCATTTTTGAGGTTATGGCTCAACATCCTTCTTGCAGACTCATTGAAACAGGCTTTGACTTCACTTGGCAAAAAGCCATGTCATCCACTTAGACAAGCAATAACAATTAAGGTGCTCAGGTAAATCTACCTAGAAACGAAAGAACTCAACAAATCAGTACAGTAGAAGATATGTCAGTTTATTTACTATCTTAACCGAGAACCAAAATTTTCATATACAATATCTTCTATGAGATCTGAAGCCAAAAAAGAAGGATATGATATGATTCAAAACTAAAACTAGAAGCCAAACTTAAAGAACTAGATATCAACCAGAGAGAGACATATTTAGGGCTTGATTGGAAGTTTTAAATTGAGTATAATGCAATGGTCATTAATGGAGTGCAGTGAGAGAATAAAATAAATAAATGATATAACACTTCCCACTTCCATACAACAAGTCACAAATTTTAAAGTTTTTGGGGACTATCATACAAAATAATGGAGAAACAAAGGGAACGTAAACCACAGGATTTAAGCTAAGTGGATGAAATAGAAGGCTTCAAGAGTCATATGTGATAGTAAAGTACCACTCAAACTAGAGGTAAATTTTCATGTAGGATGACAAAATGTATATTGTATGGTATTGAATGTAGGACGACAAAAGGTCCACTTGAGCAAAAAATCAATGTCACATAATTGAGAATGTTGTTTTGAATAAGTGGACACACTAGAAAAGATAGGATAAGGAATGATTGCATTAGAGCGAAAGATTGGGTAGCACCTAGATAGGATAAGGATTGATTGGATATTACAATGTTATTAATAGAGAGATGGGTTTAAAGGGTGAAATTGTCAATTTTATCTTTATAAATTTTAGCCTTTTTAACAAAATAGGCAAGTACAGAAGGTCAAAAAGAATATGATAAATTATAAAGAACCCTAACCATCCAAAACCCAACAATTTGGAGGGGCTTGAAAATTGGAGCATTTGATGGGTTTTAAACCATTCTAATCCACCCTGCCCCTTAGAATTTGAACATCCAGTCAACAGTTAAAATGTTCAAACCCACCCCACTCCCAAATCATGTTCCCAAGCCCTTAGTCTAAAATGTAAATAACTGATTACCGGTATCCAATTCATAGATATATGCTGGATTAAGATCATCCAAACCAGTTACATCAAAAGGAACATCTGTTGTGAAATTTAATAAGTAGTCAGTACTCCTTCAAATTCAAGTAATCGGGGTGAATTTGTACAGTTTAAATGCAATTAAATAACACAGCTACAACAACAAAAAAAGGCAGAAATTGCACCAATGTGTACTGTCTTTGCTCATTTTAATTAAATAACACAGCTAAAGGCAGAAATTGCTATGTTTGGAAGAAAGATTGATTACTACAACCAAAACAGAGTTTCATTCAGGTGTTAGAAGCTTAATATATTATTCAAAAGATATGGCAATACAACTTACAATACTCCATGCTGCAGAATACCCATCTGTTGAAAGGAACCAACTTCCAGAATTTGATAGCAAATCCAACCTCTGACTAATAGCATCAGAATCCAGAAGCTCATCATCATAATCATCATCACGGGTCCTCCTCCTTTTTTTTCTAGCCTTTCGCTTCTTCTGACTTCTAACTTCAGTTGAAGCACTATGATCATAACCATAAAGATATTCTTCTGATGATCCATCATCATCTAACAATTCATATTTGTTGGACTTGTGGAAACCAATTTGATTATTCATAAAGACAGATTCCCAAGACTCGGGAGTAGGGCATTCTTGTGACATTCTATAATAAAGAACCCAACATTGAAGTCCCAGACACTTTACCACCTCTAAAGTTGTCATCTTATAGACATTCTTAAAGATTGGGGCCAAGCTATTGGGGATACTAGGAATTGCAGATATCCTTGACACAATTTCAGTGATTTTATCTCGTGAATTTTGGGCCTCTTCATCCCGTAAAAGGCGTAGAAGATGCTTTCCCTGAGTAATGACAGCATTTAATAGTAGTACCTGGTCAATGGATCCAGAAGCACCACACTTTAAAAGTACAATCTCAAACAAGTAAGCAATGCTATTGAAAGGTTTAGATTCCATTCTTGGGTTGAGAACTTTACGAAGCAAATCCAAAAAGTAACCGAAGTCTTGCTCTTCAAGAGTAATAAGAAGGTGGTGGCACAGAGAAGAGAAAGGCTGCTCTGAGAGGAATTCATCTATAACTTCCCACACATCCCTAGAATTCTCTTGATACATTAAATCAATAAAGTATTTGACAAAGAATTGTCTGTCAATGAAAAAAATATCACCATCTTTCACTGACTCAGAGAACTCATTGGATGACCAAAATTCAGGAACATTCTCTAGAAAATTTTCCACGGTTTGCTGGATGTCCAAGTCAAGAAAATAATGGGGCTTTGTAGCAACCATTGCTGGTGATTGCCCATGTTTTCCCTTCCACTCCAGCTCCTCCCAACAGATATCCCTATTTTTGAATGCAAACTGGGTCAATGCCTTGGCGCCTTTTCCCAGCTCCAATCTGCTGCCAGAGGGGTAATTGACAAACCACTGTAATACACGTTTTGGATTACCTGCATCCCCCACAATTGGCATAATCAGACTCATGATAATTTTTTCTTTAAAAAAATGTTAGATACACCATATGTAAGGTTGCCTCACAGTAGTTTTCGTGTCATCTTGTCTCATAATAAGTGACTTCTAAATCAACAACGTTACATAAACCACAAATGAATAAGTTTGACAAAGATATTTCAAAAACAAAAATTCAACACATGATATGCTATTTGACATGTTGGGCATCAAAATTCTGCTATGATCAGCCTAGTCCAGATAGAAACAAATAATATTGATAAAACTCACCTTCAAAAAATTTTTCAAGTATATGACTTCTCCTTGCTAAAATGGATCCTCCTTTGTGTGGCTTCTTCTCAAACATCATATGCAAAAGTTGAGAAGCTAAACCTTGCTTCTGTCCTCTAGATTTCAGTAAATGTACAAACAACTCACGCTGATGGCGAGGAGTGATGGAAGTCATCCCTGCAATGGTGTTACAAAGCCATAGTCGAGCTTCAGATCGACCTCCTGACATCATCAATGACCAAATAGTAGATTCCAACTCATTCAAAAGAGATATTCTCAATTTCATTGAGTCACCGCCATCTACATCATCATCATCACAGCTGGGCTCCGACAAAAACAAATCAATCATTTTTTCGCTTGAGGAAGATTGTACTCCTGCAAGAAATCAGCTACATAATTAGCATATATGAGTTCTGATTTCTTACAAACAAGTCAAGAAATCAAGTAACACATTAAGAAGGTTAGCCCTAGTGAATTCAAGTACACTTCAGCAAACCGTAGATACGTATTACAGGCGTATCAAAATCATTTTTGTTAAAGCCACTGATAAATGATACAGCTATATATACGGATATTCAGTAGAAAACAACGTTTTCAGTTGAACCAGAAGATTCAGACCAAATTTTTTTTTTTTTTTTTTAAAAAAAGTTGAACCAAAAGATTTCGAATAGAACGCTTACCGTATTAGGGATTCGATTAGACAAATTCTTGCTTAGCCTATGATCTCCATCGTGCTTTACCCGTCTCCATTGCTCATGGAGGGATGTTGCGAAGGTCGAATCCGATTTCTAGTGGCTCTGCCCAGCTCTTCGGAGTACAGTCTTCAGGCTAATTTCTTCCGGTGGTAACTAAATAGATAATAGTCAATAGAGTAAATTAATCATTTATTTCTATTGGTTGGAAAATGATCATAAGGCTAATTTCTTCCGGTGGTAAATACTAAATAGATATGGAAAAAACTTACATATTTTTTTTATATCTGATAAATATTTTATTTTAGTCGGAAAATGATAGGTAGGGCCGTAGGGGTATAGTCCATGGACAAGGTCACAAGGATACGAATACGGTCAATAAATTTTATGAATAGGGCGACAAATATTTTTCTTGTATCTGCATCCCATAATCCAAACCCATTAACTTGTATTTTTCTTTATGTATAAATGAATCATAATTTGAAGCGAAAAAACATTATTTTAGAAAAATTCAAGTTATATCAATGATATTATGTAAATTTCAAATATAATATAAAATATTAATTTATTCTAACAAAATTATTTAATATATTTTGTTTCTTTAATATAATAATTTATCTATATATTGGCATGACTGAAGCCTTTTTGTTGTTACACTTTTCTTTATGCCATACTTTTTTAGTGTCATAAAAGAGTTGTTTTATAATTTAAAAATACAAAATAAACTATATAATGAGAAAATGAGAGAGACAAAGAAAATAATAGGTGAGAAATTACCATAATAATTAAGAATTAAAAAAATTATTAAATATTTAATTTATTATTATTTTAAAATATAATAATAATTATTTTATATTATAATTTTTGAAAATTAAAAAATAAATTACATGTTTGCAAAGTCTCTAATAAATTAATATCAAAGTTAAAATTTGTTTCTATAATATCTAAACGATGGGTAAATTTTATAAATAATATGAGTATTTCTTCCAAAAAAAATAATAATATGAGTATTTTGATTATTCTTGGCGATATCCAAGTGTACTAATTGTAGTCGGCTGTAACCATATAAATATGTGGAAGGTATCATCAATATGTAATGTTTTTACTGATTTGCATTACCGTTACATTATCGTTATTGCATTAATTCACCGCAAGACATTATCAAAGGATTGCATTTGGAAATCTATTTTACATAAAAAAAAATATCAAATTTGATATCCATCAATAGGTTGGCATAAGCACAACCTCTACAAACTTCATTATGTGAGATGCGACTCCCTCAAAAAAAAAAAATTTATGTGAGATGCGACATTGTTAGTTTTTACAAGGATGAACCATTCATTGTTTGCTAACAAAAGAAGAAAATGCTGAACCATTCCACGGAAAAGAATTTCTATATCGATAACAATATTCTTTTCACAGGCACACAATTGGGAAACCACGTGGTTTTTGGGGTTTAAATCTTTCATTTCTTCACAAGAATTCACTTTTATGCTACACAAAACAACAAATGAAGGGAGAACAACAATATAGATAAATGGGAGCAATACTTGATACATAGAGAACATATAAAGAATCTATATATTAAAAGATATAAGAAAATTTCTCTCTATAAATTAACAAAGTAAGATTATTGTAAGGTACTAATTCTTCAGTGACCAATTTGAAGTTGTCTGATTCTTGGTGTCTTTTATAGAATAAATCAAATCTTTTCTGAGGGTGGCATCGAACTCGCTTCCCTTCACAACTTGGAATTACGAATCTAGCCAATCCCACTCATCACCACTGCCCCAGATCCAAAGTTAATCATCTTGAACCCCTGTTGGATGAATGCCATAGCTTTTTCTGGCATATCAATATCTTCTCCTTCTCAGCGCCATTCTCAGTGTTCTGTTTATGACATCCCCATCGCATATTCTTGGCAATGGTTGCAATAGCATCCACAAAATAGCTGGATTCTCGAATTATTGCGTAGCCGGTAGGTCGTAAAATTCGGTCCATTTCCAGCAATACATACTTCATTTCACATCTGCCAAGCAACAACCAATTTATATTGTCAGCGCATTCTAGGTATTATGTTGAAACAAGTCTTGATGTTAGTACAGTTTCCCCTCTCTATAGCAAAGAGTTTTCAAGATGTACATGTAATATGGAAAATTAATAAAATAACTCCACAAAGATCTATGCTGTTTTTGTTACATATGCAGCTATCTGTTTATGGGAGTTTTTGATGAATTGACAAATTCACCTGTGGCTTTCAGCAGTGAAGAGTCCATCAACATGAAGAAGGTCATATGTCCGGGGATATGTCGAAAAAGCTTCACACCTAACAAAAGACAAAAATCAAATCAAAAGCAGATTATGACCTGAGATAAATATACACTAACAAAATTCAAAGGATTTTGGTTCATAAGCTGAAGCACTTAAAAATTACCAGTCATGGAAGGTCCCAATAAGGCCTCGATCATAAACCACAGGAAGTGTATTGGTAGCATAAGATGAGACCACATTCATGACCCACACTGGATCATCAATCAAAGATGCAGCAAAGCCTCCATAAACCGTATTCATGTCCATCACATTTCTTATCTTGTCGGTCCCGAGGTCAGGAAGCAACTTCTTGTAGTGTGCAATACGCTTCTTCCACTTGCTGTCATCATGATTGAAAGAGCTAGAACTCCCACCATGAATGAGTGAAACCCGTTCAGGTGCAACATGCAACCGCTCTGGCCACTTAGAAATGGCTGTCAATCCTGAATTCTTGAGCTTTGGATCTGGCACTACAACACAAGCACGAAGTGGTGTGTACCATGCTGAATCTGGTTCAAGGCTATCATCACATTTTGGTGGATAGGTTTCTTTAGCCAGCTTATCGTAGCAACTATTATCTGGAGACTTCTGCCATACAGCAATGTCATCTTTTTTATTGTACAATTTAAAGCACAATGAAGTCAGCAAGTCCTGCAACTTCTCGTAATCTGATCTTTGCTCTTCCACAGTCGTGTTCCATCCACGCCACCTCCGCTCGTAGTTGACTGGTGGACCTGACAAGACCCAAAATCCACCAGGACGAAGGATACGGTGTATTTCAAGGAGATAAATTCCGCCTGAAAGCAGATATTTCTTCTTTCAAAACCAGGGAGACTAATTGAATAAACAATTACACACACAAAAAACAAAAACAAAAAAATGACAAAGAAATTGAAAAGGAAACTTCTTAGCTCTAAGCATGAAGAGACTGGCAAAAACCAGTTAACAATTCATTTCAGTAGTGAAAATATTAGGAATTTGAGAGCCTGAAATAAATATAGAACCTCTAAAGGATTTAGGATGTGCCATATATCTAATCATCAAATTTATCAGGCCCAGGAGAAAAAACTACTCATAAGAAATGCAGGTTTTGCATATAATTAGATACCAGAAGAGTTTAACTGCTGAAAGTTCAGAATCCATTGAGTAATTACCAAATTCTGTCCATGGGATGAGGCATCTTGAGCAATGAGCCATATCGAAGGAGTTTGATGGGAAAGGAAGTCGCTGTGTAGAAATGACACCAAGAATTGCAGGGATGCCACGTTCCAGAGCAAATTGAACCTGAGCTTCATGGTTATCTCTTGGGGCAAGAGACACTGTTAGAATTCCACGGTCCAACAAGTCGCCACCCCAGCTAGCAACCTAGAATAAATCAGAGCTATGCAGATTAATTTATATAACTGATGGCTTTTAAAATCTGAAAATGAAACTCGTAGGTTTTATAATACATACAATGCTGTCGAGAAAATATAAGAGAAGCACCAAGAGTTGAATATATTATTGTTTCATAAGGAATGTAAGGACTCACAATAGACATTTAATTTTTTAAAAAATAGAAGAACTGCCATTGAAACTCACCCCACAACCAGTATCAATGGCCGTTCGAACTGTCCCATCTTTCATTTCTGGAATCAGATCTTGCATTAAATCAACATATTCACCCACACCATTGGGGAACATAGTACCCCCACCAGGAAAGAGGAATTTCTCCCCTTCCTTTTGCAACCAATGCTGATTAGACTTCTGCTTGTTAATCCAATCATATGGCACATTCCTGAAATTAGAGGTAATGGAGAAGTTGAAAACAAGGCCAGCTTAGATTACATTATAGTCGATTTATAATAATCAATGTTAGAGATTACAAAAGCATTTATAGTACCTGTACCAACATTCATCCCTGCTCTTTGGCCACTTGATTGGAGGCTTATAACCATCCGGAGGAGGAACTAAACACTCTTTCCTCTCAAAAATAGGAGGGCAATGGCGTTCCAACAAAGTGAGTCGATAATAGCCATACTTCCTCCACCTCTGTAAAATAAAGCATGCTTAGTCAATAATGCAGCTTTCATCTACAAATCCTACATACCCACGAAAATAAACTAGTAATAATACCCTTGGATCTGTGCATGGTGTGTAATCTTGATAGTCAATGCTACATTCAGGGATGCTGTTGGATTTAACTTGCAGAGGAGCTACTGCTGATTCCTCCGAAGATTCAGCTGTCTTCTGAGTGTTGATAGCGACAAATTTGTCCTTTTCAGAACAAAAGATTCCACCTAGATAGAAGGAAAATCCACATAGCACGAAAAACATGATTGCCATAGGGATAACCCTCGAGTTCTTGTCTGGATGGTTGATCGGTTTTCCATCTTTATGCTTCATGTCTGAGTCTTAATCAACTAAGTATCTGCAGAAGAATGCTATATATTCAGCTCAACTGGAATGCACAGAGCCACATCCCCGCTCATAAATTCAACGACAACAAACAAAGCCTTTTCCCACAAGGTGGGGTCGCTCATAAATTCAATCTAGAAAAAGAGAAGGCAAAAGACAAAACAAGAGCAATTCGACATTTAAAACCTCAGGCTCACATCTCATTCAAAATGGTCAGTTGTTGACATTATTTACAATATGTAATCACTTACGAAGAAGGGCATTTAGAACTTACAAGAGCCACTCTAACCACACCCATTATAAGAATTCCAATTTCTTTTTGTTCTAACTTCTAAGTTTCACCAGAGATTAAAAAAGCACAGTAATTCAAAATATGCCAGATCAATACAAGAAGACCCAAATCATTACAAAGAAAACACAGAAAATGATCTCGATCGCTGTAAGAACTTACTATAATGAAAGCTTGCACCAACTAGATCAATACAAAAAGACAAAAATTTCGGTGAAGGATCTAGTTTTGGAATAACGATGAGAAAGATAAAAAGGAGATGATAAAACTCCAGCTGATCTGGATACTCAAGACCGACCAGTAAAACGACGTAGGCAAGTTGCTAATAAAGAATCTCACACTACCGAGTACCGACACTTGCTGCTTTTGCCTTTATAATTTTCACATGGCATAGGGCCCTTCTACCCCTTTGGAAAGTCGAAAGGTAGCGCTAGATCTCACAACATGCCATTACTATGAAAGGGAAAAAAAAGTAATAAACAGGTTAAAGAATGAAAGAGCATAAAGTAATTTAATCATTTCTTGACATACACGAAAAGCTTCCATTATTCATTTGTCAGTGCTTGACGATCAACTGTTTTTCCTACGAATCATCAATGGCAGCGTGATATTCAACCAAAGAACCCAACAAATCAAAAACAAAAACACAGCTCGACCATAAAAAATAATTTTATCCAAGAAATTTCAATAATCTCGAAAACCCAGTTTTAGCCTGTAGGATAACACATTATAACCACTCCACACACACCAGGATAGGAGTTAAAAGAGCCTAAAATAACATATTGAAACAAAAAAGGAAAAACAAAAGAAGGCACGAGGCCAAATCAGATCTGCGACGCAAGAGAAGGAAAAATAAGCAGCGTGAGTCTAAATCAGAGAGAAGGACAACGTAATCCAAAGAGATCTGGAGAGAAGATAATGAAAGGAAGAGATGAAAGAATCCAGGTACATACCAGTGTGTGTATGAAGGTTGCGTGTGTGTGTGTGGGTGAGTTTTGAAATGGTTGAAAGAGAGTGAAGCTGAAACGCTGCCCTGAGAGAGTGAGAGAAGAGGAACGCGTAGGAGAGGGAGGTGGAGGAGGAAGAGGAAGAGGATAGCAAGCAATATTAATGACAAAAGTCAGAAATCTGTGCTAAACTGAAGTAGCTGAACCCTTATATAACTATTCCACAGGCATGTGCCTCGCTGTCCTCGCTTCTGTAATTGTAGAACTTCCATGCTGCTTCATCTGTCAAGGGAAAATTGAATAAAGAAAGAAAGAGTGGGAGAGAAAAATAAACAATTAATTGATTAATTAAAGGGAAAAAAAGGGCATAAGAAGACAATTAATTAATTAATTAAGTAATTAATTAGATTTAATTACCCTTTCTTCTCTGTAGTTTTTATTTTCTTAATCTACCATTACCAATCTTGGCATTTAGGAATTCGGCTTTGCTTGCATCTGAATCTCTCTCTGAAATAGGCAAATAGAATCATCGGGTAAAAGACGAGGAAGCCCAATCCCAATCCCATATCATATGATCTCTCTTTCTTTCTACCACGGTCTACGACTTCACCACATCACGCGCTCACACCAAAACCGGCTTTCACACTTGCTTCTTTTGGACCCAAGAAAATTTAGGAAATTTTTTTTTTTATAGTTTATAATTATAGTTATACAACACAAATGCATCGTTTATTTATTTTTAGAAAATAAATTTTTTTTAAGTTTTAAGTCTTAAAACTATACAAGTCAATTTTTTAAAAGTTTTTTACTCCTTGTTATAAGGTTTTCTTAATAGGTTAATGTAATAAAAAATTAGATAGTTTTGACTCATTAATTTTTTGTCGTTAGATCTGTTTTAAGATCTGTACTAAAATTTTTAAAATTTTAGAATGATACGGATCTCGAGATAGATTCAATGACAAAAAATTAGTGATTCAAAATTATCTAATTCTCTATAGCATTACCCTTCTTAATATATGTAGTTTAAAATTTTAGAAATAAAATGCATGAAAAATAAATTATATATTAAAAGTTTGGCATATACTAAAATGTATGCTAATTTTCTGATATAAAATTTAAAAATTATTATTATATTTAAAATAATATAATTCAAATATAAAAAGATTTTTTCTCTCCCCATAACATATATTTTATTTTATATGGTATAATATATAGTTTAATTAGAGGGTGAGTCTATGATGCAATTTGTTGCATCATGCAATGTAATTTGATCACATCAATAACTATAATTGTGCCACATAACTCATTACATGATGCAACAAGTTACATCATAGATTCGCCCTTAATTAGAATCCAAATACTAGAAATTCCAAATTAAAACTATTAATTATAATCTAGATGTTTTTAAGATGAAGAAAAATAATTTTTTTTGTTATTTGTTTAACCACTTATTTGCCACCGGTGGCACTTCATAATGAATACTGTATTTGTGTTGAATTAATTTTTTAGAAATATATAAATAACATTAATTAAGTTTAAGGACATAAAGAAATTAATTAAATTGAGTTGGGGTCTCATTGACAGAAAGCAATTGAAAGAAGATGATAGATCCTCGTGACGCCATGCATCGTGGGTTACATTACCCATGGCTCATAGTTTTGTAGTAACTACGGACCAAATTGGTCTAGTTTGACCGCTTAAAAATTGTAAAAGAAAAAAAAAAAAATATATATATATATATATATATATATATATACCCTCTTCTTATTATTCCGTTACAAATACTCTTTCCACTATCGATTGTGATAACTACTCCTTTACACTTTTGCACACTTAAATTAACACCAATTTCTCACCATTAGTTGAGGATATTAAAATGTAATTTGAGATAATTGTAATTATCCACACTAAAATATAAAACATGACATTTACTCTCTAAATTATACCATGTAACTCTTTATAATTGTAATTACCCTCAGTTATAGAATTTAACAAATACCTCTTTATACTTTTTTATAATTAAATTTAACTCCAATTATATATTTATAAAATATAGTTAGACTTGATAATTTTTTTAAAAAAAAAATTCCTGAACCATTTTAAATTTTGAAAAGCTTCAAATATATCATAATTTTTATAAATTAAACTAAAATTTCATTTCAATTTTATCAACGTTACTTCACATGCTTTCAATTTTTTTCGACTTTGATTTAATCAATTTGAAATTGATTATTGGAATGAAATTAGAATTTATAAAAATTTTGATATATTTGGAGCTTTTCAAAATTTAAAATATTTTAGGGATTTTTTTAAAAAAAATAACAAGGCTAAGTAAAATTTATAAATATTATATTGGAGTTGCATTTAATTATGTCAAAGTATATTGGTATTTGTTAAATTCTAAAACTTAAGGGTATTTGTCACACTGTATAATGTAGGGGGTAATTGTTATGATTTATAGTTTTGGGAAGATAGTTACAATAATCTATAGTTACATTTTAACGTTGTTAAATAGATGGTGAGAAATTGGTGTTAAAAGTACACTTCCCTATTAATATTTATAAATGGATTTTGTTAATTAGTGCTCTAAAGTTTTTGTTTAAGGTTTCTTTTCAATCAATTAGATAACTTGAAAAATCATTATTTTAGTTCACTTTTCACTAATTTTAAAAAATAAAATTTTTACCAACATGTGGTTGGTTAGAGTGGTAGGTATTCCATTCTCATTAAGTAAGATTTCGGATTCGAGATTCGCGTATGAAAAAACCCATGTTAAAAAAAACTAAAAATAATTCTCTCCTACCATTATCATTTTGTTATAATAATAAATTGTATAGATAATAAATTCTTCGTCAATGACCATATCATTTTGTTATAATAATATGAAAGGTTATGTGATTTCATTTCTGCAATTGCAGTTCTATAGCGATGCCCCAAAGTCCAAACCAATGGAAGAACATTATTCTTTCACTTTAGAAAATGGGATTTAACTTTAATGTAAATTATATTTACTTGTTTGTGAATAAAAGTATTCAACTTGGAATTTACTCCATATGTTATAATTCGCGTTACAAAATAATACGAACAATTTTCTCCAAATAGGAGATTAGGAATACGTACTAAACAGTTGGTTCAATTACTAAAAGTCTTGATATTATTTAAATAAAATTTAGAGGTTTGAGATTTTGCAAACGTAATTATTTTTATTGGAACACAAAACGCTTCATTTTTAATGGATGACGCTCCATTCTTAATCCTATCTCTTTAGAAATCAAACTAGAGAGACTATAGTCAAGATAACATAAATCATTTATCATTTATGTGGCATCACGTTGCATTGGTGGGTGAAGACAGAATATAAAAGATTAAATTATGCATAATTAATTATTGAACAAATGAATATAAATAAAAAATATGATTGATAGAACTTTACAACAAATACCTAATTATTAATTTCACCTAAATTTAATCCTAAAGTTTTTCATAAAAACTACCATACATTCGGCCCTTTTTTCTGTCCTCTAAAATTAGCTAGCATTTGTTGGAGTAAAAGTGAAGTGATCTTTATCAGTGCATTTCTCCCACTTGGAATCTATATATGTAAAAAGTTCAGAGAAAATGTCAGTAATACTCAACACTGTCACATTGTTTAATTAAAATGATAATATTAAACTAATATATACACCATGCACTCTATATCATAGTGGTCTATGCTCAATAAATAAATATATATGCACTGCCTTTTGTATCAATGAATATTTGAGAGAGTTGAGTAATGCTAATTGCTAATTGGTAATAGGAGTGATGATTAAATTCTGAAAGATTAGAAGTAACGGAGAGCACAAGCAACGCTTACTTTATTACCTTTTCTTATACCATTCATTAAGCACTTCAACTAAGCTATCATAACAACCACCAATGAATAAACTCATACTACGAGAATAATGATTTTTTTTATTTAATGTCATTTATTAATATTAATAAATATATATATTTTAACACGAATGAATTAATAATTAAATTTTTATTAATATTAATAAATAATAAGTAATAAATTTAGGGAAAACTAAATTTTCAGTACTTCTGTACAATATATATATATATATATATATATATATATATATATATATATATATATATAAATAAGTTTTAATTTGTAATTAAGCCCGTATAACTTCACACGATTTTAAATTAGTTACTATTGTTACTTTTTTTTTTTTTGGAATTATATTAAATTTTGATAATGTTATCGTCAATATATAGTATCTTATAATTTATGTCTAAGAAGAAGAAAAGATATAAACAATAATGATGTTAAAAAAACTTACGAAATGAAATGTAATTTATGTTAGTTATTAAGTCATATGAATAAATTGAGCTGAATTAAGGAAATTCTTAATGTTAAGATGATATATAATTAGTATATCATTAAAATTGAACAAAATGAAAAGGTTGGATCCCTTAACCAAAATGTCGGGCACGTGATTAGGTGAAAATTATTCATTTATTATCAATTTAATGTCAAGGGTTTGATTTTTAAGTTAAAATAACTTTAAATTTGTAGGCTAAATGTTATATTTTTTGAAATACTTACAAATTAATAAAAAGATTAGTTAATTATCATACTCGACAATAGACATGTATCTTGAGTTTGAAAAAAATTAACAAAATATTGACAAATTTAAGCTGACTAAATTAATTTTATTGTTTGAATTATAAAACTCAATTATAAATTTGTAAACTATGAAAAGTTAATTTAAATAAAATGAGAGAAAGATCATAACAATATATAATTTAACTTTTATAATATACATATGTATTGGCCGGGTACGGTGGCGTAATATAATTAAGAACGAAGAGAAGAAGCTGAATCATGGTATCCCACGAGTGAATGTGTTGAATAATAGGATAATATTAAATTTTAGTAAACTTTTAAATCATTTGGTAAAATTTTGTATTAATATGAGTGTTTATAATATTATAAATTAATATAAATAATTAAAAAATATACTAAAAATTAATATTATTTTATAGTATTAAATTGTTATTCCCGTCCCACCCAAAAATTGAGCTATCCGTCTTGACGGTGCTGCTGCTTCCCTACTTGAACCTTGAAGTCCCTGTCTCAATAAACAATTCATTTTTAATTATATTTGTCTTTTTCTAATTTTTTTCGTCGTTTTAAAATATTGATTGAGTTATCTATTATGTTTTTATTATTGTTCAAACTATTCTTAATCTTCATTTATTTGTTTGTTGGATTACGCAAGTGTATAATTTTTTTGATGGACAATGCAAGTCTCTGCATTTTAAAATTTATTGTTTTAACAACTTTTTTGCCAATTATTATTTTAGAAATTACATCTTAAAATAACAATAAATTTGTTCTAAAAAATTATATTTAGTAATTTTTGAATTCTGACCAATAATTATTTTGTTTGATCTTGATCAGAAAATCTAGAGCACTTAAGTACCTCAAAATTAAAGACGAGATAACTAATTCAAGAATTTAAAACTGCTTCATACTCAAAACCAACAATCAAATCCCTACCACTTAATTTAAGATTAATATGAGTTAACAAAAATAATAAAATGAGTTGATGGTTACATTCTTATCCAATAGTTATTAATTATTATTAGTGAATGGACAAGAAATTATAAAAGTGAATGCCACCAAAAAGATACAGCTATACGTATTACGTAGAGTGTGTGGCTAAGTGGTGGGGTGCCAGTTGGAAAGAACTAAAGCTCGTTCGCTACATAATGAAGAAATAATAATTTTGTTTAAAAAAAATAAAAACAAAACACAAGTTCGAGTTTTCTGGACTAATTAATTCAAATTGTATATAGTGACTTTCATTCCCATTAATTTATTATGATATACATATATATATTCCTAAATAATGTAGACTATATAAGCTTAATTAATAGCATGCAGATATGAGCTAAGCAACCATTAATTTCTATTAACGTAAAGATTAAAAATATGAAAACGTCAAACACCTAACACAAAATTACAACACCGACGTAATATCATATATATAAATATCTGTTCCTCACTTTATTCTTTTCTTCAGATACTGTCAATTATTATGGCTGTAGTATCCTATATTTTCATATTCATATGCTTTTCTTGTTCTCTTCCATTTAAAGATTCAAGTGAATCAAATGGAAAAATTATGAGAGGCTGGTGCAACACTCTCATAGTGTACTTGTAGCATTAATTTGAAAAATAACAATAAAAAAACAGCTTTTCTCCTTCCATATATATTTTCCTTTTTTTTTAAAATAATTAGCTTTTTATTAGTTTTTTTGGTATTGGTTTAAATTAAAACTAATAATTAAATACTTGATCAGTATTAATATTGATATATATCTTTCCACATAATATAATTTTAATTTGTCAAATTACTATTTTCTGTCGAAAATAATAATTCAGATTAATATCTTTTTTTTTAAGATAAAAATAATTTTTTAAAAATACATTCAATCAAGTCCGATCCTATATATATATATATATATATATATATCCTGATTCCCAACTCCCACTTTTCTCCTCTTGTTTCTTGAGATCTTATCTAAGTATATTTCTAAATTATCGCTTCCTCCTTTTACTATTTTGATACCAATTCTTGAAGTGGAACAAGAACAATCTACCCAACAGAATTGTGTCTAATTTTATATATTATTAATTAGGTCTATATGAAGTAGCTTACAGTTTGGTTTCGGTACGTCTTTGAAAAATTAAAGACTAGAAAATAAAGTTGGGTAGTTAAAATATCTGACAAAGTACTCCCTTTTTTTGTTCCCCTTATGCATTACCAGGCAGCATTTTTGTCTACTATACTAATCCTGGAACTTTTTTCAAAAACAACAATTTCGTTATAATTATGGGAACTATTGTACATCTTTGCTTGGTTATATATATATATACACTACAATAAAACAGAAATTATTTTTCGTGGATAATCCGTGACAAAATAAAAATAAACAAAACTTTTTTCTTGAAAATTAGCCACGGAATAAATTCCGTGGCTAATTTCAAGACATTACCCACCGATTGTAAATCTGTGGCTAATCCGTGGGTAAATGGTCAATTTACCCACGGATTGTAAGTCCGTAGCTAAATCTATGGGTAATTTTATGAAATTAGCTACGGAATTTATTCCGTGGGTAATGTTTTAGAATTAGCCACGGACTTACAATCCGTGAGTAATAATCCGTGGGTAAGTGGTCAATTAGCCACGGATTTTCAATCCGTGGGTAAATGATTTATAATATTAATTTTAATTTTCAATTGAAAAAATATATATTTCTCTCTTCTAAAATAATACATAATATTACTATTGTTCAAAATTTATAATTTATTGGAATCTTAATTTATTATGATTTTATTTTATTAAAAGTAACAAAATTATTCTTTTAAAAAAATTATATTAATCATATTTATGCATAACATTTTATACATTTGCTGAAGTATATAATAAAACTAATGGATTTAACATATGCTAAATTTCATGTAATTTTAAAATTAAATTTTTAATTCATGTGAAAAACTAATTCTTTATATTATATGATTTTAGGGACTAAAATAACAAAAAAAAATATCTAATGCATATGTTAGATGTATATTTATTAAATATTTTACATTAACTAAACAAAAGATAACAATTGGTTTAGTGGTTAAGGCAATCACAACCATGCATTATTATGTTTCAGGTTCGAATCCTCCCAAAACCATTTTCCGTGGGCAATTCCCCGCGGATCTCCCACGAGATATTTTCGTGAGTAATTACGTGGATAAATTGATTTATCCACGAAATTTCCTTAATTTACCCACAGATTTATCCGTAAGTAAATCTGATTTTTATTGTAGTCATATATATGTATATATTTAATATTGTTAACTAATCGGCAATTTCTAAAGGATAACGTAGGAGACTTTTTGCATTATCATGTCAAGGGGTATCAAACCAAATATATGTATATATATATGTGGTTTGGTTTGATCAATTATTCCCTGACTTGTATGCTCATTAATTATATTTTTCATAATGTAGTTTTATTTTTATTATAAATGAAATTGACCAAGATAATTTAGTTTGACAGATTCAGCCAACCAACAGTACTAGAAACCATATTGTCAAACCTATATATGAAGAGGTGACGAAGGAGTGGAGACGGGCTGGAAATGAAATGATTGAAACTGTGTGTACTATATATATAAATCTATAATAAAATAACACAAAACAAAGGAAATGGTCAACTTAGTTTAATTTATACCATGAGTGCCTTGGTCATGTCATATATAGTTTTGATATTCATTTATAATATACTTTTTTTTTAATTATTAAATTATGGGAATGTCGCTTGCATGATGTGAACGGGAAAACACTGCACATTGTTATGGAACATTAGGCGTTGTATTTGGACTATGACCTTCCACCAATTCCCAAAGTCTTCAAGTACCTAACTAACCCAACCTCTCACATTATTATTATCTATAACGTACTATATTGGCCAAACAATTATTTCACCATTATTTTTTCAAAAATATTTAAGAGTCAATTACGGTAAACTCTCATAGGAAATTGTATTGGTATTTTTAGATTTAAAAAATATCATTAGATCTGATTATCCAAAATTTATAAATATTGCAAGAATATACTCTCGGATTTCCTAAAAACCACTATTCGGCAGTCGGCACGGTGATGTTGTAAGTTCTACTAACAATACTGACATATTCATTTACAAGATATTAATTTTATAAAAATTAAAAAATAAGTAGGCTCTATTAGTCCGACTTATTTTTTTTACTTTTTCAATTTCATCAATTAAAAAAAAAGAAAATACAAAATATCTATTATACCCTTTGATTTGACACAATTATAATATTTTATTATTATTATTTTAATATAAGGGTTAAAATGGTCATTTTAATACATTCTCATTCTATTTTCATTACCAAACTTTTACTACTAAACACATCAAATGCATTCCGTTTCGATTTCCATTTCCATTTCCATTTATATTTCTACCTAATGAATGTGCCCTACAACATGCTTAATTAGCATTTATCCCTTTTAAGAAAATTGTGTATAATAAGAAGTATTAATGATGGTTAAAAATACATATTTTTTTAGTGTGGATCGAGGCGATGATTAAAGAAATACAAACTTACTTGTATATATCACACCTGGTTGATAATTAGAGAAAAATAATTAAAGTGGTATATTAATTATAAATGATTTCACATGGGCATGTGAGTGTGACTGAAAATGTGATAGATGTGAAGAAGAAGAAGAGGGCGGAGGATGATTGAGAACGTGAAAAGCACGTGATAGAGAGAGATGTAACATTAACAAATAACAATGAGGCAAAATACTATTTAGTCCTCGAATTGTTGGTCAAACTACTATTTAGTCCCCGAATTGTTCAAAAACACTATTTAGTCCCCGAATTGTTCACTCTGTCAACTATTTAGTCCCTGAATTAGACAAAAATACTATTTAGTCCTCGAATTTGTAACTATGTCAACTATTTAATCCTCAAACTTGACAAAAATACTATTTAATTACCGAATTTACAACTCTGTCAGCTATAACGGGTAACAGTCAGTAAACTAAATAGTTGACAGAGTTGTAAATTCGATAATTAAATAGTATTTTTGCCAAGTTTGGGGACTAAATAGTTGGCATAGTTACAAATTCGAGGACTAAATAGTATTTTTGTCAAATTCGGGGACTAAATAGTTGACAGAGTGAACAATTCGAGGACTAAATAGTAATTTGATCAACAATTTGAAAACTAAATAGTATTTTGCTTCAATAACAATAGATGGGAACAAGATGAAGGTGGAGTGATGCAAGTTTTGATGAACGTAGACGCTATGTATTGCTTCACTATGTCCAAACTCTTAAACTAAACTCCCATATTTGTCTTTTTTTAAGGCAGAAAAAAAAAACCCCAAAGCGATCAACTTCAACAAAAAAATCGTTGGGGCATCCATACCACCTAATAGCATGTGCATCATCCAACTACTTGAAAGTGAGAGCAAAGAGAAGGACAATAATTGTTATTATAGTAAATTTATAAACTCTATTTTCTTAAAACCTATTGAAATTATATATAATCTCTTTATCAGTTTTAAAAACTATACTTATATTTTTTCATATAAATAAAATCATTTATAATTTTTTTTTTGGTCTAGACCAAGGTATCCACCGTCTAGCATAGTGACTAATTCCCTCGCTAAATTGTAGGCACCTCGAAAGGTGGGACAGTTGCTCCATACTTAAGGCAGGGATCGAACTCCTAACACTTAATTAAGGATAAATGAGTTCCTTCTACTCAAGTGGGTTCATTTATAATTTCAGTGAGAGTATTAATTTAATCAAAATAAGTGAAATTATTATAGCTTTACTTTTTTCAATCTTTCAAGTGATTGGGTGAATATAAATGTAAGTTTTCAAAAAATAATGGGAGGGAGGGAAGTGCGATTTCCTTTTTTACATCTATCAAAGAAGAAGAGTATGATTTAATATAATCTTTATATCATTTGATAAAAAAGTTTGGAGAGTTATGAGAAGCAAGGAGTGAAAAAATACTTAAATTTTCACTTATGTTCACACTAAATTTTCACTTATTAGATTAATTAACAGTAACTTCTGGCTATACAATTAGATAAAATTACTTGCAATTAGATTTGTGCAACAAATCATCAATCTAATTTAGACATATGGCACACTCTGCAACAAATTTGGATCCTCTTAATTTCTAAAAAAATTTCCTTCATTTTGACCATTCAACAATAAAAAGTGCTTTTTAATCATTCAATAAAAGTTAAGGTGAGAATGAGCGAAAGAAAAGAAAATTGAAAGGTCTAAAACATACCATTTTATTATTACGTATATGGTTATATTTTGGGATGAAATAAAAAAGTGACAATAATTGATTATTAGTTTTATTAAATATCTTTATTTTCTTACCTTAAAAATATATTTTAAACAATTTTTGTAAATCTTAGAATATAGATACTTAGGTATGTTCTTTATGCAAAAACGGAAAGGAAAAGAGAAATGGAATGCATTTATTGTGTTTGTTAGTAAAAGTCGAGAATTGAAATGGAATGAGAATATATTAAAATTATCAATTTATCCCTTATATTAAATTTTTTTTAAAAAAGTTATAATTGTGTCAAATCAAAAGATATCATAGACATTTTGTATTTTCTTTTTTTTAATTATATACACTTTTCAAGATGAAAATAAAAAAGTTTTTCTCCTTCCTTCTTTCCCTTGCCATTTCTTGTGTAAAGTACACCACCTTAATTTTGTCTTATAAGTTTTTCTCATTGTGCCAACTTACATTTTACTGGCGGTTCAACTTTGGAGTAGCTTAAAATACATATAGAGTAAATAACGGTTCTATAAATGTTTGTGTGTGTGAGTATGATAGTATGTACTTACTTACTACTTAGTAGATATCATAGAAGAAGCACTTTATGAATAGATAGTCCCAAATAAAAAAAAAACTACGTTTTCGGGGTGTCACATAAATAAAGTTGTTGAGTAGTGAGATATTCATCTGGACAAGCTCATCATCTATTACTTACATATATATATGCATCTTCAATAAATATGAAGGCCCCATCTACCTACGTTTGCCTACTCAGTATTAATTCCATGTCTAACTATAACAATTATTTATTGAAATCCTTGGGGTAAAACGTATCTACATACTTCTCTAAAAATTATAAGATTATCAAAATCATTTAAAGTTTTTTTTTTGGCCTTCCATTTAAATTTAATATTAATTATTTTTTAGTAAAAACAAATCTTAATATTTTCTTTTTAACTTTCCTTATCTCTTTTAAATTTTTTGAAATTAAAAAAAAGTTTTTTCCTATCTCAAAATATTTATTTTATAACATTTTATTGGAGAGTTAACTACTTTTTCATATTTAATTTATTAGTTTAAAATATAATGATGATTTTACACTATCTTTTAAAATTAAATATTTAAAAAAATAGCATGAATATATATATATGTTTTTTTCTGCAATATGATATTTAATTTGAAAAAAATCATTGAATCTTATTCTCAGTTCTCACATTTGGTGACTAACGGTTGGTTTGGTAAGAAAGTAAATAGTAAAATCATAGTATTTTATAATTTTTAAAAAATATTTATATTATATTTTATATATACTAAACACATTTTTTATTATAATTTTTTTTATATCTCTCTTTATTTTATTTTATAGTGTTTTTTTTATTTTACAGTTTTTTTATACCAAGCGTACACTAAAATTGATGATATCTTATACAATTAAATGCACCATACGGAAAGTTAAGTTTAGAATCAGACAATAATAAGAATAATAATGGTAACTATGTCATTTAAAATTATTTGATTAGCACGTGTAATTCACAATTTCACATGAGAACCTAAAATTTAGTGATAACGATAATTTTGAACACAAGATTATATATGAGGTAACTTGCAATTTTTTTAAACAAAAATATAGACAATTTTTGTTTGTGGACAAATAGAGAGACATTTTAACTGCAAACAAAGTTTAAGTACATGTGCATTTCTCCGATCTCTGTATTATAAATTTATACGGAAGGATTATATAATAAAATAAAAATTTCACCTTTATAATTATTTGAAAAAAAATTTGTTCCTACATAGGTTTATTTTATTTATTTATTTACATGTTTATTTATTTATGTATTTTCTTGTTTAAATCTCATGACCTTAACGACTATGTAAAGTGACTTCTTTCATGAATAGACATGTCATTCAAAGCATAGAAGGTGCCTCCACCTGTCATCCGTCCCTCGGACAGTAAATATAAGTAAGGTACTAAGTCCCAGTGATAAGTTTCGTTACTGAGCGAAGTGCTCCAAGGTGTCCAGTGAATCCGTCCCTTGGACAGTAAACATAAGTAAAGTACTAAGTCTCAGTGATAAGTTTCGTTACTGAGCGAAGTGCTCCAAGGTGCCCAGTGAATTCGTCCCTTGGACAGTAAACATAAGTAAAGTGCTAAGTCCCAGTGATAAGTTCCCCTGCTGAGCAAAGTGCTTCAGGGTGCCCAGTGAATCCGTCCCTTGGACAGTAAACTAAGATACCTCACTTTCTCTCTTTTAATAAGTATGAGGTACTGGAAGGTGTGATAGGGTCATCCCTCCCTCAGGGTCAACGCAGTGTTGACATGAGAAGAATCACGTCAAGGTCATTCCAACTTCGCGAGGAAGCAACGCTCTTGGAATGGGTTTGACGTAGGCCAAGTGCCACCCGCGACGCCCAATTTAGACAAGGTTGGGAATGTCGTGAAGGAGTGATTTTCATCCTCCTTTCCCAGGAACAGTCTTAGGGAGTGGCTTGGTAGGATTGAGGTGAAGGTTCTTCGTGCTTAGGCATGATCGCCCTGGTAAACTAGGTAAGGGTTTAATATTAGTAAATTTATTATTGTTCTTATTAAGCTCATAACCCCCTTCTCTTAGACACGTCATTAACAATTGACACATCATACATACGTAACCACATCCCACTCCTTCAACTTCATCCCACTACTTATCTCATGTGGCTCCATGTTCTCCCATTTCCTTAACCTTAGCCCATTATGTGACACCACTACCATGTCAAGAAACGTGCATGCACTACCCATGTTTTTAGGATGTGATTCATCAGCCCGTAACTAACTTATCTTACCCTCCACTATAAATAGACCCCGTGAGACATTCAAAAAGAGGACGGACTTTTGAGGGATAGAAAGAGACTCTTGCGAGATACAAAGAGAGAAACCTTCATCCAGAATTCCCAAATCCTTGAGCTCGGTAGGAACATAATTTATTTACTAACGTTAATCTCTCTTGTCTTACTTACAGTTTGCCCAGAGTGCTTCATTTCTCGCCTACTAAGTACTTCCCAGTGACTAACTCCCGGATTGCTCTGAACCTCCAAGTTCGAACCCCCCGTTCCCGAACAAAATTAAAATTTGCTAGTGTTTCTTATCTAAATATTAATTTTAATTAATTAAATTAATTATAACAGAAACATATTATTTTAATAACAATAAAAATTCTAAATTACATGGACTGAAGACAAAAAAAAATACTATTACACTAAATTCGGTATCTTTTAAGAAGAAAACGAAAAAGAAAAAAAAAAGTTCATATTCTGAGCCCAAAAGAACAGCGTTGAAAAGAACAAGAGCAAAGCGACAACAAAGAAACCCAAAACGCAATTTTCAAACTGTGGAGGCACCCAATCAGCGCCAGAAATTGCGATTCGAGATTAAGACTCACTGGTAATAGTAATAGTAATAGTAATAGAGACATAGAGTCCAAAACGCAAAAGCTTTTATCTTCCATTGAATCTACCTTCCCTTCCCATAATCACTTTTAGGAAAACCAAAGACCAAGCTTGTTGCTACAACTTGCAGGCAATAGATAATTGATATAAAAAAGCGATAATTGGTGAAGCCGAAAGCATCATACACACTCTAACAAAAGAAACATCAAAGAAAGTGGTAAAAAGTTAGAGGTCACGTTGTGTAACAATGGCATGGCAGCTTCGCTGAGGATTGAATCGAACCACAAACCCTCTCTCTCTCTCTAAAATAAGTGGTTTAACTTAAAACTCCTCCCGAATTCTCCGCCCCCACGAGAAAATTCTATAAATACAATTAATTAATTAAATAAATAAAATCGTAATCTTATTTCTTGTCTCGCAGAAAAATAGGCAAGTGCCATGGCAGATTCTTGTATTTTGAAGATACAAAATAAACCGACTAATTTGCGGGATGGGGAATGTGGGATAAGTTGAGAATGGATTTTTCTTTTTCTTTTTTTTAATTAAATGGCGTTAAAATCTGGAAACGCAAAACCAAGAACAAATTTCTTCAACTAACAATTGAAGGGTCCGAAGAAAGATTGCATTTAATTTAATTTAAGCGTCACTTCTAATTTGCATCTCTCACCCTTGTTCCGAGGCTACGCTGCTTCGGTAAGTCCTCTGATTTTGTCGTTTTCCGGATCTGCATCTATTCTTTGCATTATTTGTATTTACAAATTTCAAAATTTTTCTGCAAGTTTGATGTGATTGCCCATTAATAATGAAGGATTTCATCTCCAGATGTTGCTTTAGATCACCCACTTTTTTTATTTGTTGTTCAACATTTTACAAACAGATCAAGCTATATATATATATATATGAATAACTCGTGGGTATTGAGATTCATTTGAAGAAAGAATATAGTATGTCATTTTGGCGTGAAGGCAAGGGGGAAAAAGTTTCAAGTGTGTGTATGCAGGTGGTTTTGGGAGATGAATAATGGGGGTCGGTGAGAATGAAAGCACATCATCAGTTCGAGAGTTTTATGCAAATGGAATTCGGATGAGCACAGCTGAAGTTGAAGCAAAGCTTGACCAAGGAGATATTAAAGAGGCAGAATCTGCATTGCAAGAAGGCCTATCTATCACTTCTGAGGTTAGTTTAGGGCTCTAATTGCTGATTCCTTTATCAATTTTCCATATTAGGTATTATTATTTACACATGAAATGAAAAATGTATAATGTGTAATTTGATTTGAAATTAGACCTGAATCATTGCCACATTCTGTATTAGGAAGCAAGAACTCTTCTTGGGAAGTTGGAATATCAAAGAGGCAAGTTAGCAAGTGCTCTTCGTGTGCTTGATGGGATTGATATCCAAACTTCCATACAGCAATTGCAATCTCTAGTTTCTGAGAAATCATCAGCCAAGAAAGGACGCCCTCGTGCTGAATCGCCTACCTCCGTCTCTCGCCATGCTGCTAGCTTGATGCTTGAATCCATCTACTTCAAAGCAAAGACTCTACGAAAGCAGGGCAAATTAACTGGTATGAAATCATTTTAATCAACCCTTCAACACCTTTAATATTCTATTTCTCTCGTATATCAAATAAATTTAAAGCAAAAGTATCTTTGATGTCCATAAATTTTAGTGTTTCTATCAATTATGTCCCTAATCTTTGTTTAAACAGTCAATTTGGAAGCAATTTTATCCGTCACCCAAATTTTATGTAAAGAATTAACGGCAGATGCAAATGTGAGTCTTCTCATCACCTATAATGTTGATTGTGATATCCAATAATATATTTAGCAATGTTATTTCGTCAATTCAGTTACGATTATCACCGTGTCACTACAAAATAGAAGGTGTTATCAATGGCTAAATTGACGAAAACTGTAGCTAAATATATGATTTAATATCATAATCGACATTGGAAGCCACGTGGACAGAGTTACATTTGCATCTGCCACTAATTATTTACACGAAATTTGGAGGAAGGAAAAAATTGGTTGCAATTTGAGAGTTTAGGAATGAAATTGACAACAAACAAAATTTGGGAACATGGTTGACGGAGACTCTAAAGTTTAAGGACATGAAACGTACATTTGCCTAAATTTTAATGCTTGTCAAATGAATTGTGCAGAAGCTACAACTGAATGCAAAAGTGTACTTGAGGGTATTGAGAAGACATTTAGTCAGGGAGTATCTGATATTCAATTGGACAGTAAATTGCAAGAAGTAGTGAGTGACATTGTAGGGCTCCTTCCAGAGCTTACAAAACAAGGCAGTAGCTATCAGGAGGCATTGTCTGCTTATAGGCGTGCCCTTCAACTTTTAAGTCAATGGAACTTTGATACTGATGGCTGTGCAAGAATTCAGAAAGGACTTGCTGTGTTTTTGCTGTACAGTGGGTCAGAGTTTACCCCACCAAGTTCATCAGGGCAGGCTGAAGGGTCTTATGCACCGAAAAATAACCTAGAAGAGGCAATTCTGCTTCTAATGCTTGCAGTGAAGAAACTTTGTGTTGATAAGACCAAATGGGATCCTTCTGTGATGGAACACCTGAGTTTTGCCCTTTCCATATGTGGTCAAACTTGTGTTTTAGCCAAGCAACTGGAAGAGTTAATGCCGGGATTATATCATCGAATTGACCGTTGGAATTACTTAGCTTTGTGTCTGAGTGGAGCCGGACAAAACAAAGGTGCTTTGGATCTTCTTAGGAAATCTTTGCACAAACATGAAAGACCAGATGACCTTACATCGTTGTTATTGGCTGCCAGGATATGCAGTGAGGATCCTTATTTTGCTGGTGAGGGAGTGGGGTATGCAGAGAGGGCAGTCAAGAAATCCAAAGGCATAGATGAGCATTTAAGAGGTGTGAGTCTTAGGATGTTGGGACTTTGTCTTGGAAAGCAAGCTAAGGTTGCTCCCTCCGACTTTCAGAGGAGTAATCTTCAGTCCAAAGCTCTGAAATCATTGGAGGGGGCACTGGGATTAGAGCCAAACAATGCGGATCTAATTTTCGAGTTGGGTGTTCAATATGCGGAGCACCGGAATTTGACGACTTCTTTGCGCTATGCAAAGCAGTTCTTTGATGAAACAGGTGGCTCTATATTAAAAGGTTGGAGATTGCTTGCGCTAGTTTTGTCTGCTCAGAAACGATATGTGGAGGCTGAAGTGGTGATAAATGCTGCTTTAGATGAGACTGCAAAATGGGAGCAGGGGCCATTGCTTAGACTGAAAGCAAAGCTGAAGATTTCACAGTCAAAACCAATGGATGCTATTGAAACTTATAGGTACCTCCTTGCATTGATTCAAGCCCAGAGGAATTCCTTTGGGCCTTTGAAAATTAATACACAGGTAAGTTTCTGCCATTTTCAATCTATTCTTGTTTCAGGAATTGTGTCATTGAACATTAGGCAGACATGTCAGTTTGATGTGGGAGTGGTAGATTACATTAGATTTTTAATCCTGTTACCTGTTCTTAAATTATGCTTTAGAATTGTGTTAGCTTCTTCTGAGTGTAAGTGATGATTTACTTGGAGCTTATCTGCGCCTAAAGTTTCAATAAATTTTTGTTTTTACTGTCATCTTTATATTGAACATGTAATATTTGCTTCCTCTTTCTTTTAGTTTTGCTGAAAGAAAGTAATTATGATAGGAAGAAGAAAACAAGACTGGAGGTTTCAAATTCAATATTTACATTGTTAACTTTTTTATAGGTTAAGGATGATGTAAATGAATTTGATGTTTGGCATGGTCTGGCAAATTTATATGCAAGCCTTTCTCATTGGAAAGATGCTGAAGTTTGTTTGCAAAAGGCCGGAGAGTTGAAGGAGTACTCAGCAGAAATAGTGCACACTGAAGGCAAGAAAACAGAACCTTAATTTTGATCCAAGTATTATAATACTTTAGCATGTTGAACTTCTGTTTTCTTATGAGTAAGTATATATATATTGAGTTTGGATTGAGAATGAAGGGTGAAGGAAGAAAAGTAAAATTTTAATTTATACATTTCCTTTGTTTAAATTTAAATAAATGTATTTGTTTCCTTTCTCGTCTATTCTCCTCACTTCTTTTAGCTCTGTTGGATTCTTTTCAAACCAAATATATCTTGAGAGCATGTTTATATTGAGAAGAATGAAGGAGAAAAGAAGGATCAAAATGTTTATTTAAATATAAATCAAAGATGTCCAAATCAAAATATCTCTTTTCTTTCATTTATCTCAATCCAAACATATACCAAGGAATCATGGGAGAACGTGGAAGTATAGCAGAAAAGAGCAATGAGTTATTTTGCTTGTACATAGACATTTTATACTATCATGTACGATTCTACGTACCAGGTGTTATGTATGACGGACGTGGGGAACAGCCGGAAGCTATTGCTGCTACATTGAACGCTCTCCTACTTGAACCATACTATATTCCAAGCAAGATCTTGATGGGCACTTTGATGCTGAAAATGGATTCCAAGTCTAAGACTTTGCCTGTTGCAAGAAGCTTACTTTCTGATGCGCTTCGATTAGAACCCACTAATCGCAAGGCTTGGTATTACTTGGGAAAAGTTCACAAGGATGATGGCCGAATAGGTGATGCTGCTGACTGCTTCCAGGCAGCTTCCATGCTTGAAGAATCTGATCCTATTGAAGGTTTCAGCACTATTCTTTGACTCTCTTTTATCACTCTGCCCGCAGTATGATTATGATACATCTCTGGGTTCATTGGAGACAACAAAAATGTATTTTTTTTTTTTTTGGTTCAATTTTAAATTCTTGTCGTCATCACTAACTAGGCTCAAGAAAGGTATTAAACATTCTTTGGGGAAATGAGAAGAAAATAAAGGGATTGGTATTAATTTGTTTATAGGTTGGATTAATGTAAAGGGTTCTTTGTGGTTCAATCACTGCTCTGTTTTGTAAATGTATGTTGCTTAAACATTGGAAGAGAAAATCATTTTTCCCTCTGTATGTGCTTAGTTTACTACCCTCCTGTGATGTGGGCGGTAAAATATATGTTAAAAATCACTGACTTTTCTCTAAACAGAATTTGGTGAAGGCTCTATAATATGCTAGAGAATTTTGTGATTAAAATCACAAAGCTAGTGGCTGTGGAAATAATCCAGAAGCTACAAGAAGTAAAATCTAGAATTTGCTATATTGTGGCGGTAGAAACTTTTTAGAAAAAGCTAATAAAAGTAAAATATTATTTTAACAGTGGCGGTGGATATATTAGCCGACTTTGGACACCTATAAATATATGTGAAGATCGTGTAGTGTGTGTGTTGAGAAATAAGAGTGGATGTTAGTGTGTGTGAGGAAGTGAGTGAAGGTGTGTGCATGAGAAAGAGTGAAAAGAGTGAAGTGCGAGTGACGAGCAGAAAGTGAGTGGGAGTGTTGTAAGAAGTGAAAATTGTAAATCTTCTCAAATTCTACAATATATTGATTTTTTTATTGAATTTTTCGCATCCTTATATGTATTAAACATTCTGCAGAAGATCATCAGCTTAACAAAAAGAAAATGATAAAAAAGTGGAAATACAATGCGATTAAAGAAAAAGAAGAAAACAACAATTCTCTTACAAATCTTGCCTTGCTCGGGCTGGTTATTTCCTTCAGAGTCTAGGTTTTTATTTTGTTGCCCTATTTTGAGCACCAATTTTCTTATGTGGAAAGTGCTTGTTAATCGAATTTTATGTGAAACTGTTTATAAACAAAATAAACTGGAAGGCGGCGGAATCAAAATAGAAAGAATAACCATGAGATTAAATAAAAAATTAGGCATTATTACTTGATATATATAAATATTTCAGAAGTGCAAAAAGAAATTAACGTTATTTCTATTCTTACTTATATGTTAACTCATTAGTAGATTAATGTGCAAAATAAGTGTTTCAACAAACTTCACTTCCAGATGATCCAAAATATCCAATTCCCCAAATGCCGATGGATACTTGCACAGTTAAGTGAATGATCATGTTTTTATGAAAAAATTTCAGAATAAAAATAAAAAAAGCGACATTAGTGAAACATGATCACTGTTTATATGTATAATCATAAGTTTTAATACTCAGCTAAACTTCAATGTTAGATATACAAACAGTACCTGGGCATAACCCTATAAGCATGGAAGACATCAAGACACTTGCCTTGTAGCGCTGTCAGTGAGCATAATGAACTACTAATGGCTAAGTTGATGAAATCCCAAAACGGTTTCGAAGAGAGACAATAGACTTGTCGAACGATTGCGAAAGGTCGGCAATGGACGTTTTGCAGGCTGAAATTTTGTAATGAAAATCAGAAACTCCTTTTCTATAATGAATGTAATATATATATATATATATATATATATATATATATATATATATAACAGATTTGTTGAAAATGTGAAAATTGCATGACGTATGTGTGTATGGATCCGAGTTCTGTATAAGGGATGCCCTAAGTGAAAACGCGAAGTTCTGAATAATTCATAAGAGCACTAGTTCAACTATACATACCGCGAGATGCACTAGCCTGAGCATCTGCAATGAATTCTTCATATGAAGCCTGAAAAAGAACCATCGGATTCTTAAAATGTTTCCAAACGATTATTTAAAATTAAGGTGACAGAGGCAACACCTTCATTGCTTCTCGACTTTCAGTAATTCGTTCAGAAACCTTCTTGTGTTCTTTATCTGCTTCATCCATTATTTGCTGGCATGTTTGACTCTGCATCTATTAAAAAAAAAAAAACAGCTAAGGAATTAGGCGGATGATCCAAAAATTCAAGGCGCCGTAGTTAAATTGTTGATCAAATATGCCATAAAGAAACAGACTATAGATTTAATCCAAGGATGACGAGCATTTGGACTGGCATTCTTTTTCTTAGTTTTCTCGTTAAGTTGGATCCTAATGGCTAGCTAGACACTTAGCAACGACGAGACTTATCAACAATTGTACAATACTATAATGTGTTTAGTTCACAGCGAAATGTCGTTCTGGAAATTTAAATCACCAAAAGATCCATTGAGCCGAAAGTGCATTCGGTGTTTAATTTCGACTTCAAAGACAGGACAATGTCTACTTTAAGAATATGAAAATATCTGCTATATCTATTAGGCTCAACATTTTTTTTTTAATATCTTTTTCTCTTCTTCTGCTACTCAGGATCAGGCGAAATGATTTCAGTTTCTTCCACGATTTCATTTTTCCGATCAACCAAACAAAAATTGACGTTCTCAGAAACTTGGACGATTTGTTCGAGTAAATGTCATTTTATGGCTACTAAAAGACAAACAAATACGATCTCAATAACGCGATTAAACAACTTGTAAGATGCTGAGCGAAAAAAAGAGGGAATGAGTAGCACCTTAAAACGCTTGTGGAGACGTGATTGAGAAGCCTCGAGATCCTTGAGGATCTCTGAGTGAGAGCGATCAATCTGGCGCTTGAGTTCGTCAACACGCGAAGAAGCGAGGTCCTTCAACTCGGAGATATTGCTGAGAGCCTTGAGAGGTTGAGATTTAGTTCCCGCAGTTGCTCTCTTAACGTTCTTGGAGGTCGAAGCAGTTCTCGTGAAGATCGCCGTTTTCGGAGAATTGTCAGGAGGAGAAGATCTCGGTGACGGCGTTATCAGAAGTTCGGCCACTGTGACCTTACTCTTCCCCCTCTTCTTCATTCTTCGTCCTGACTTCAAACTTCAAAGTGTATGCTTAATAGGAATTAATACCAGTGTGAGTGAGCGAGTGTTTGTTACACGACGGCATTGGCGGGTTTTAAAGCGAATTTTGAAAATGTCAGTTTATTAGTTGGGCTTTTTGGCCCAAGCATGGCTGCTACAGTGTAAGTATTTTGGTAATTTAAGTATTTATTTAAATTTCTCCAGCATATTTTTTCTTATGTGTAAATGAGAATAATGAAATGGCATCATTTTTTGGCTTGGTTATTAATCAAAAGTATAGTTCAAGAATTAAGAGGTCATTTACATTTTATCCCTTTTTAAAAAATATTATATTCAAATTAAACTCTTGTAAATAAAATGTCCAAAAAACCATTGGGTTAAACCGTGCATTGATTGGATAAAAGTGAACTGTGATGGTGCTTGTGTGCAATTTGTCTAAAAAGGCTAGTTGTGGTGGTCTTTTAAGAGACTCTTATGGCAATTGGATAAGTGGGTATATGGCTAATTTAGGAGCTACTAATGTGCTAACAGGTGAGCTATGGGGGATTTACTATGGAATTAAGACAACTTGTGGATATAGGAAAGTGGTTGTTGAAAGCGACTCTACAATTAGGGGTGAGCATAACCCGATAGAACCGCATGAACCCGACCGAACCCAACAAAACTAGTGTCTTCGGTCGGTTCGGATTGAGCTTAATGGGTTGAAACGGGTCTGATTATTCTAAAAAAGTCGGTCTACTCGGGTCATCGGGTTCACCCGAATTTACCCGACTTCAACCTGACCCGACCGAAATTCAATATATATAATTTTTTTTAACTATTTCATTGGTTGAACTTGAAAGGAATCTTTATTCAGTATTTTTAAGAAACTAATTAATAAACCCTTTTTACTTAATGTGACTTTATCAATAAAATTTTATATACAAAATTTAAATTTAAGATTATATATACATATGTATGTATGTATGTTAATAACTTTTTTATAGAGATGTAAAACTCTAGTATATTTAATTATTTATGGTTTATGAGATCATCACTTTCTTAAAAGTTTGGGAATCATTTTTTTTGGTTGAGTTGTTGAATTGTTAAATTATTATTGTCTCTTTATTTTTATTATTATTATTATTATTATTATTATTATTATTATTATTATTATTATTATTATTATTATTATTATTATTATCGTCATCAAGATTCAATTATAATTTTTGCTTATCATGTTACTATTGTTAATTTGTTATGTAATGTGTGTGTAAATTATGTGAAAATTAAAGCATAGTTCACAATTCACATATTTGCCATTAGCCAAAGCACTAGCAAAAGATATAGATAGCACTTAGCAGTACGTTTCCAAATTTTAGTGTAAATTAAATGATAAGTAGCAGCAAAAAATATGTAATGTAAAATCTTCTCACTCTCAGCACTCATATTACATCCAAATTTCAAAGTTTTTTTAAAAAAATCAACGATTGAGTAGGAAAAATACAATTTTTTATGCATGTCCTCTTTCACCCGACTAAACCGATCCGACCCGTTATAACCTGACATAACCCGATGTGCGCGGGTTCATCGGTTACACGGTCGGTTTCGGTTTCAATTTTCCATGACCCGATGACATTCGGTCGAATCTTCAACCCGACCGAAACCGACCCAACCCGACCGCTGCTCACCCCTATCTACAATGACGGTCAAGCAAATTATTGGAAGCACTGCGTGTGATATCTCTGTCCATCCTGTCACTGCATTAGGAAGTGGCTCAATAAACGCTGGGATGTCCAAGTCAATTATATTCCCAGATCCGGAAGTATGTGTGCTGATCTCCATGCTAAAAAAGGCTTAACAATTCAAAAAGGCCTTTTACTCTTGAAAGACCCTCCTGAATTTATTCGTAACTAGATTGTGAGTGACTCCTGTATGGTCTCAGATGATAGAGACCTAAGTGGGTAGACTGTCTATTTTTTGTTTTTTCTGGCCTTCGGCTTTGGGTCCTTCGGGCCCGTCTTGTAAAAAAAAATGTCCAACCCATATATTTAGTCACCGAGTCCCCTGACCAAATCAATGTCTACTTTAGCTCCAAATATTACGCCAAGAATTAAAGAAATCTCGATCGTATGTTTTTTTTTTTTTTTCATTTTTCTCTTTTGGCAGGGAATGTTCTCATTATAAAAGCAGAGGTTATTGTCGCAATTCAATCGAAATCTGTAATCCCCATACCTGAAGAATGAAACTATCCAGGCAAAACAACAGTTATAGATGTTTCAGCACTAGCAAAATGAGTAATACTGGATGAGCTATATAAAATTTCCTGACAAATTTCAACTAAGTGATACAACTAGAAGCAGCAATAATCATAAAGAAGATAAATAACTTGATTTCCCAAGACATTTTAAAAACTAGCTTACAAATTGCTAAATTTCCATACCATCTATCATCAAATTAAAAACATAGACGATAAACAGCTAGAGTTCATTTTACCCCAGGCATGGTAGAGTAGAAAGTGGAAAGTGGAAACAAAGCTCCCCTTGTATGTTTCTTGTGTTTCAGGATGCTGAAACTGGAATATTATGCATAAGAACCTTATCGTGTTATTTTGGGCTGCATTTTTTCTTCACATCTCTCTTGAATCAGGAGAAATTATTCAACCAAAGAAACACTCTCCTCATTGTCAAGATCTGCGAGATCAGAGCTAATGGAGAACTTCATCCATCTCTTTTTCTCAACAAGTTTCAGACAAGGCTGCATCACAAAGCCAATGAACATAGCAATGAGGCTTATAACCATCACTTTGAGGGAGGAGAAAGCCAGTACAACACAGATCAATATTGTTGGAGGAACACACATAAGAATTGCTCCGGCTGTTCCCCCGGGTATCTTGTAAGGTCGAGATGCATTAGGGTTTTTGATCCTCAACAATATGAATGCACAAAACTCCAGTATCATTCCAAAACAGTACAAGAAATTTTCTGCAGCAACAATTTCTTCAAAGCTAAGCCATGACAGCAAAATTACACCTGAGGCTGAAAACAGTATTCCGATGAGAGGGGTTCCATAGCGGGACCTCTTTCTAAAGAACTCAGGTAGCATTCCCCTCTCAGCCATTCCTAGAAGCTGGAAAGAGTCACTACTCATTTCAGCCACAAACATCCCCATATTTGACATTGCAGCAGCCGCCTGAAGCCACCATCTCAACCACACTCCCCCAATAATCTTGGCAATATCTGAGAAGTACCCATCAGTCCACAAGTTGCGATTCGCGGGAACAGCACCAGTACCAATTAGAAGAGGAAAGAAGTACCCTAGAACTACCAGGATCAAGGCGTAAAACAGAGCTTTTGGAAGAGTTTTCTTTGGATTTTCCACTTCTCCAGCAAGAGTACTTATGGAATCCCAATAATTAAGATTCCAAAATAGAGTATTCAAATACAAATTCCAGTTCACATCATTTAAATTCATCTCAAACCATCTTGAAGGTTCCAAGTCTGGAATTGCCAAAACTCCCATAACCACAAAAGGGAGGAGTGAAAAAACCCCTAAAAGAACAGCAACCCAGCCCACAATAGTTAAACCCCTATAGTTCAAGTAAGTGAGAAGAATTGTCAAAATCCATGCTGCAAAAGCCCTTGGTATGCCGCCACCTAAAGCCGGGAATCCCGACTTGAGATAGTCAAGAAACAGTACTGGATACAGGGCATTATCAATTACCCCACTTAGCCATTTCATCCAACCTTGCTGAAATCCCCAATAGGGACCCAAAGCTGAAGAAACCCAAACCACATAACCACTGTTTTCTGGGAACATGGTACCCATCTCTGCAGTAATCAAAGCTTCCGGAATACTCCATATGAATGGGAAAATCAAGAACCCAAGCAAAGCTAACAGAGGACCCGCAGCCTTTACAGTATCCTCCACACCAAAAGGACCCCCAGAAACCTCATAGAAAATGAGAAAGACAAGTGGAAGAACTGAAACTTTTCTAGAGTTATTTGCCCTGGGGGAAGGTAATTCACCAACGACGTTGTAATCCCCCATTGCGGTAGAAGTTTGTCTATTAGCAGTGATACTCAATTCAATTTCTGCACCCACAAAAGGGTTTTCACTTTAAGAACTATGAAATCAAAACACAGTATATTTCCAGAGATCACCACTGAACGGAGAATTTGTTGTTTTAGCAATCTTAAATAAAAGTAAAAAATAGATACTCCATAATTTTAACAGCTAAAAACCACGAAATCAACAACTAGATTCCTCTACACAAATAGATGAAAGGGGAAAAAACTTGGGGTCACAGAGATGCGTCTTTCTGACCCATGCATATGGACATCAATTCAAACTAAAGAAGCATTCAAAATAAAATACATACAAAGCATGCAGATCTTGGACAGAGAACTGGTTAAACCGAAATTAAAAAGAAGAAATGCTGAAAATTAAATCAACAAAAAAAAAACGAAACAGGGAGTGAAGTGAGGAATGAGAGGCTAAAAAAATGGAGAACGAACAGACCATGAAAAAAACCCAAATCCTTTGAAGTTGAAATAGATGATACCCTCCATAGTGGAAAGCTTGGGTGTGTTGACGCCGGCAGCGAAGAGAAGGAAAGCCAAAGCGAAAACGAAAAGGGAAGAGGGTATTCTGAATCTCAGACTCAGTAGCTGAGTATTAATTGAGTCATGAGTATTGAGAAGTGAGAACCTGGGAAATTAATAAGAGAACAAGAATCTCTACTCCGGCAGGTGACGTGTAAAGGACCCATCTTGCGCCACGACCACTAAACATGCGTACATCCCAATATGGTATATATTTTTGTGGAAATATATTTAAAAAATACTGAATCACATTCTTTAGATTTAAATTATACCTTTTTAAAAAAAATTAGGTAAGGTATTTTATATTTTGATGAGTTTAATAACCAGTAACTTTATGATTTTATTATTTTTTAAGGTTTTTATTAATTAATGAGAATGTTAAAAAAATTGTATTTGTTGACTTTTTATTAACTTTAAAAAAATAAATTTTCTCTCAATTAATAAAAAAAAATCTTCACAAGTCCTCTAAAACACTTGTTAGATAAAATTATTTTTATTGTAAATTTGTTTAATTTTATACATCTTTATATTATCTCCCTTCTATAATTGATTGGTCATGCATAAACCTTTTGTTACGTATTATTTTTTTTATTAAGAAATCTCATAATAAAAATATAAAGAACCTCGCCTAAATTTAATTTTTTTTCTCCCTTCCTTTTGAAAATGTATACTTTTTGAAAATAAAATACAAAATAATTGTATCAATTTTAATTAAAACAAAATTTAAGTAAAACTTTTTATATATTTGTTTTAAAATTTATTCAATCATAAATTTTATTTATGAAAAATATTTGCACAAGCTCGAGTCCATGTAATTTTACATAAACTCACTGCATGTTAACAATTAAATAGATAAAACTAAAAATAATACAGTTTAAAAAATAGGTAAAGTTTTTTGTATTTTTATGGATTTTATTAATAAATATCCTGAGGCTAAGGGCATTTTTTAAGGTTTTTCTTCAATCAACGGGAGGGCTTCAAAATTTGTATTTGTTAACTTTTCACTAACTTCAAGAAAATAAATTTCTTCTCAACCAATAAAAAAAACTTAACAATTATCTTAAAACTCTTGTTAGATAAACCCTTTTTTATTATAAAGTTTAGGTTTTGCTAACTAATATCATAAGGACATTCTTTAAGGATTTCCTTCAACTAATGAGAGTGCCATAAAAAATGTATTGGTTGACTTTTTATCAACTTCAAAAAAATTATTTTCGTCTCCACCAATGAAAGGAAATCTTAACAAGTACTCTAGAGCACTTGTTAGACAAACCCATAAAGTTCTTTAATCTTTTACTTCATTATATTCTCTCCCTTTTATAATTTGTCATATAAAAGACATTTTTTATATTCTCTCTGTACCATGATTGGTTATGCATAAACTTTTTAATACGTATCATCTTTTTATTAAGGAATCTTATAGCAAAGATGTAAAAAACTGTTTTTAAATTTAATTTTTTTTTCTCTCTTCCTTTTGAAAATATATACTTTTTGAAAAAAATATATATTAATTTTATCAAGTTTAATTAAAAAAATTAAGTAACATTTTTTATATATTTGTTTTAAAATTTCTCCGATCATAAGCTTTATTTTCGAATAATATTCGCACAAGCTCGAGCCCATATAATTTTATATAAACTCATCACATGTTAACAATTAAATGGATAAAGCTAAAAATAATATGATTTAAAAAATAATTTAATATAAATTAAATTTTTTGTAAAACTTAATTATAACTACACAAATATTTTTCTCAGCTAAATCTTAACACATGGTGGATTCATGTAAGGTTTATATGGAGTTGAATTCATAAAAATGTCAATTTATACTTCGTCTTATATGATTGGTTCCGCAAAATATTATCTTCTATACTAATTCTTTATAATGATTCATGATTGGCTATATTAAGAATATTTTTTTGCCATGTATTAGAGAGCTTTTATAACAAATATATAAGGAATATTATATAAGTTTAGTTCCTTAATTTTATATCTTTAATCACAGTATTATCCTTTTAAAAAATTTTGTCTAAAAATATAAGTTTTAAAATTTATCTTTTCATTCATTTTTATTTTGAGTTAGTATAATAATGTTATTTTGTATTAAATTGTTTAAATTTAATTTTTATGTTAATCAAATATGTATTTAGTTATATAAAAAATATAATTGATAAAATTTTATTTTATTTTTCTCTTTAAAAATGTAACTTTTAAGGGTATGTTCTTTACACAGAAATAGAAAGGGAAAAGGAATGAGAATAAGATTATGGGAATGTATTTGCTGTGTTTGGTAGTAAAAATTAGAAATGGAAATAGAATGAGAATCTATTAAAATTATCACTTTGTCTCTTATATTGAAATAATAATAAAAAGTTATAATTATGTCAAATCAAAAGATATAATACATATATTATATTTTATATTTTTTTTTAAAAAAAACTGATAAAAATAAAAAAATAAAAAATAAATAAGACTCAATAAACCTAAGATATTCATTCCTTATTTCTTTTCTCGTTTCTTTGTAAAGAAGATAAGTAATTTTAACATTTCTCATCAAAGTTGAATCTAATTTAATCATTAAAAAAACCATACCATTCTTCAGTTGCTGACACGATTTCTGAGAAGGAATAAGACATAAATACGATCAGTTCATTCATGCATTCATATTTCTTGAAAAGGAACAATGCACATGAACAGGACCTGACTCTTTTTATCACGTGATTAAACCGACACAACAAATTTAACACAATAATATTTATAGTTATCAAAAGCTCAAATTCATCAGTTGTAAATTGTTGGATTTATTTTAAAATTAGTGCTATCTTATATTTTAAAAAAACGTATTTTGACATAGATCTTTAAACAGATTCAATAACTAATAGATGGTGAGCTTGAATTCTTGACAGCTCTATAACATTACTTTATTTAATAAAGAAACAAGTATATTTGGTATCTCCAACTTTCAATTTCTGATTAAATTTGTCTTTAAAGTTTAATTATATTGCAGTTAATTATGATCTTAAAATTTTATTTATTGAGCAATCTTATCATTTTCATTAACATCATTAAAATAAATAAAAGATAGACTTATGTGGGATGACATGTTGTAAGAGAATTTAAGTAAGTTTATATATTATTGATCTGCACTGAGGATAACAACTTATCTTGCTGGTGGAAAAGCTTTCAAAAGGCAGAAGAATTAGTGGTTTGCAACATACAACGATTTTTAGTAAAATCAAACCACTTATTAAGATGGCAGATGCTTTGAGATTGGTGCTTGTTTTGTGCAGTTGTCAATCTCATACAGCATAACCTAGGCTTCTTTAGAGCCATTTTTCTCAGTTCGGAGGCTTGGAGAAGTTACTTACTGTTACCTGTTGTGAGTAATGAAGCAAACCTGCTATTCTGGATCCAATCGCAGGATGAGTACTCCATAATTAATAGTGCTGTCAACATCATCCTTAAGAATACCAAGGTCCTTTTCAACATTTTGTGTAACTTGGTATGTGTTGATGTCGGTTAATACTTGGTATGATGATGTTGTACTATCGTACAAGTAGATGTAGGTTTGGTAGGTTAAGTAGATCTTGTTGTAATATTATGTTTTTGTGGTTGGTTGGATTGTATTGTAACTTGGTTTGTTTAATTGTATCATTTTTATAAAAAAAAAGTAAGTTTATGTATGTCGCATCATATTTTTCTATTATTCATGTCATTATTTTGTTTATTTTACATCTCATAAAACGTTTTGAGCATGATGGTCCAGTCAAATTTTCTTGTCACGTATCACGTCATATCAACTCCAACAATTATTTATTTTAACAGTGTTAGTGAAAAAAGATAAAAGTTTAATTTAACCTAATAATTTTTTCATTCAAATTTTATACTAAGTCTAAATTTAGTTATTTTAAAACAAGTACTATTTACATTATATATTTAAAATTTACACTACATATCATTATTACCTTTAATTATATTGCCTATCACAATAAATAAATAGTTAGCTTGAATATTATAAGTTTAATTAGAATAATAGATTTAAAATTCTATTTATAACATAAATAATATCACAAATGTTAGTGTACAGTCATTTTGTTAAGTACTATAATTTTGTAATAATATAAGTACTTTGATGTTTAATTTTAATGAAAAATAATAATGTTATAATACTTGTATAATGCTATTTTTTTGACAAATTGTATAATGCTAATATTAAACTCTACCACACCTAAACAATTACTACTCAGAATTTTTGTTTTTGGCCTTATACTCATAATTTATTGAAATCTTTCTTTTTCAATTATTCAAATTTGGAATTACAAGGGTGTGTTTGGATTAAAGAGAATGGAATGAAATGGAGAAAAAAATTAAAACATTTCCATTATTTGGATTTCTCAATTCTGAAGAAAAAGAATTAAGAGAATTTTGTACTAACCTTCATTAACCAATCTGTTTTATTAATATTAATTACTAAAAGGAGAAAAATTAATCATTAAAATTTTCTTTCCATCGTCCTTCTCAAACACACCTTAAAAGAGACTATGGCTATGTTTGGTCTGGTAAGGAATTGAATTATTTGAGAAGTTACACAAAAATCGATGAATTATTTTGTTTGGTTGGTGTTTGTGGAATTAGAATTGAATTCTATAAGAATTGGTCAATTCCTCATCCTTTGTTATTTTTGTAGAATTGGACTATCAATTATTTGTGAGGAATTGGTAGCAATTTTGAGGAATTGACTGTAATTTACAATAATACCCTCCACTTTTTTGAACTGATCCCCATCTATCATTCTGCCTTTCTGCATTGGTCCACACCTATTCTTATTTTTTTATTATTTATTGCATTTATATAAACAAATTATTTACTTATAATATATTTAATTGAGGGACAATCATGTCTTTTAATATTACATCTTTTTATCAACTTTTAATTACATCTTTTTAAACCAAACACATTTTTTAATTCAAATAATCTAATTCCAATTCTATCTCACCAATTCCAATTCCAATTCCAATTTTAACTTAATTTCAATTCCAATTCCACATTTTTCTCCAACCAAACATAGCCTACTATTCTTTAAATATTAAGAACCAAAAAATAAACATTTTTCTCTAAAAGATAGACCACATAAACCTCTGCCCGTCATCCATGAAACTTTTAGAGCGACTGATTGATTAATTAGAAGGACTGCAATTTTAATTCAATAAAAACAATAGAAGTTGACTTTTCATCACATAATGGAATCCTGGTCAAGGGGATCTTTAAACTATTTTATTGGAGAAAAGACTTTTCTTCATTTAAAAATAGTAAGTTGTACATTGTCAAGTGAAATTATGTACTATACACAAAATACCTATAAAATTGTCACACGCAACAATTGAACTAATTCGCTTTGAAAATTGTCACATTAAATATTTTTGGTCAAAAGAGAATATCTTTTACACAAATTGTCACTTAACTCGTGTTATTAAGAAATCCAAAACATTTTAATCTCTAGCCCATATTAATATTGCTAATGTCAAAAGAAATTAGGCGTACAAATTAAGGAAGCACTCGAAAACAGAATAACCCATAAAACTCAGTACACTAAAGCGACTAGAATAATAGTAGTTCACAAGAAAATATTAATGCCCAAGCCTTAAACAGAGTGAAACCTTAATAAAGTGTACAGAATCTGGAACAAAATGTCTGTCTGAGGATATAGAGTAATTTCCTAAGCTCATCACTTCTTTTCTTCCTTTTCTGCTTCAGCAGCCCTCTTCAGCCTGACACCAACATGGCGTTCGTTCGTGCGTTCAAGGCGAAGCTTGTTATAAGCCTTGAATGCCTTCATCTCATCAGTAACCTTAACAAGCTCCACAGATGGCTTCTCCCTCACAATGGGCAAGAATGGACCCTGAACTTGTGTAGCATTTGCAAGTTCCTCGGGTGAAGAATCACCAGCCTGCAACAGAAAGGTTAAAAAGAGATGAAAATCAGGAATTTTTTATGCCTTCTTCCATAGGAATTAAGTCATGAAACATAGTGTTTTCACAATTAACAACATAGAATTTCAAACTATATTTTGTATACCTTGACCTTGCGTGCACGTCTGGGGAACACAACCAACTTGGCCTTGTAAGTTTTCAGCCTCTGGACATTAGCTTGGAGACTTTCCAAAGAACGGTTCCTGCGACGGTGATCAACAGATACGCCGATGGTTGGAGCAAGCTTTTTGGGAATACCGGCAGCCTATAAAAATAGAAAACAAAATACATTTAATAAAAAATCACAAGGAAAGGGACTTCTTATTTTTTTTAAAAAAAAATCCACATACAATTATACAATTTTATACTCTACTATCTGCAGAAAAAGTCTCTAGTCTTTTCCAGACTGGTAGTTTCAGTCTCATATCATACCAAATTGAAATGAGCTAAAAAAAGAAGGCTACTGATAAGAACTCTTTTAGAAAATATAAATTTAATAGGGTTATGTTAACTCTATTACATGTTTATTAAAGCATGGCTAATGGTTAATTAATGATGAGGTAATGGAAAGGAAAAAAAAAACCAAGAAAATAACACATTGCTGGACTGGCATACTGCTTCCTCTGCATTACTTTATTCAGTGAAGTATATGGCTATAAGCAAGAAACAGCATATATTATTTCCCTCCCAGAGTAGACATGAACAGAAATAATGGACTTGACTACCTCCTCCATTAGGTATGACAACTAAGAATAAATCTCAACTCAAGTTCATGAATTGGTTCACAACATAATAGAGACTCTCGATTTAAGAATCTATCTTGACATAATACACAGTTGGGACTGGGGACAGGAGAAATAATAATCCACTTACCTTCAGTTCTTCAAGAGAAAATCCTCTTCCAGCTCTGACTTTCATGTTGTATTTCAAAGTTTGACCATGAACAATGGGTCTAAGAGGTCCAGCAGTAGGCCTAGGGAAAATCTTAACTGCTTTCTTTTGACGAGCTGATGATTATGTCATGCATGTGTCAAACAATGAACTATGAGTTGTAGTCCAAATAACTTTTGGCACCCAAATCAATTATCTCGAAAGAAAAGGGAAGATGAGGAACTAGGAAACTAACTATATATCAAGTACCTAAGCGTCTCCTAGTCTTTCTTGCTGGTTGATTGAACCAAGTTTTCACATAATTTTGCCAATGCTTCCTGAAGTGCGAACTGGGGATAACATTATTATGCTTCATGACTTACCTACAACACACAACCAAAGAAAAACAAAAGGATCAGCTTGGGAAGATAGAAACATGACCAGATGACAGAAGGTTCATCTGTTGGGTCATTGGTGGCAGAGAAAACTATGAGAAAATGAAATAGACTCTATCTAGCATTACCATTTCACATATTAAAAGTAGTGGACGAAGTAAAAATCCATTTTCACAACATTTTTCATAAAAATAAGTCAGGTTAAGTTCTGTTAAATGAGAATTAATTAATACTGGCTCAAAATTTTTTGAGACAAAAGCTAAGAAATAAGCAAAAAAATTTGAAATCAAAGCTAAACATATGAACTAAAGTTTTCTGAGACAAAGTCGAACATATCCATTAAATTTTTCTGAGACCATACATAATACATAACCATGACAACGGCACTTCTCTGAGACCAGAGAAGCATCCGAAATAGTTTTCACCGGATTAACTAAACAGTTAATTGTGTAGTCTACATCATTTTATATGAGTTTAAATTAGTCACTAACCAGAGTTTCATAATAGTTTGTAATCCATTTAGAAATGAGAATACAAATTCAGAAACAGCGAAGATCCAGCTCTAACTTATTCGCATATACTTTAAAAACTCCAACTATACCCTACCAACAAGTAGAAAACAGAAGGAAATATTATGAATCCTGAAAATCCATATTTACAGAAACAGAACAAAATCATGAGATTGATCCAATTGCTCAGTTTTGCTCAGAAATAGGTATAGCATGAATGACAAGTCAAATCCCATATCACCAATATCAATAATGTTTCAGAAATTTCTAAATATTTTCATTGAAATCATGCTAGGCTTTCGAAACCCCTGAGAACTCGGTAGACACAACAGAAGCTAATTCGTACAGATATGAAAGTTGGAAATGGAGAAGGAGTAAGGCTTGATCTACCTGAAGCTGCTTCAGACGCTGGAGCTGTTCGTTGCGGCTGGGGAAGGAGGGGATTGTGGAAGAGGCACGTAAGGTTTTAAAACAATGGCAAGTAATTTTTCTAGGGTTTTTCAAAATGGGCCTATTTTGAGCTACTATATGGGCTTGCTCCATTAATTTGTTTGGACTGATATACTTTCCAAATTTCGAAACCATCTCATTCCGGACCAAAAATGTCAGCTTATGTGGATAATTAAAGTTGCTAGTTGCTACATCCACTTGAGCACTCCCAGAAAAAAAAAATTGAACTATATATTTTTGGTAATGAATGTAATTAGTTTTTTTGACAAAACAAATAATTTAATTAGTTTCAATTCAGACTAAACTATCTTGAAAACGAAACATAGTTTAAATAGGCTTTCTCTACAATTTATAATTAATATAGAATTTTATTTTAAAAAATTGAACAAAAGGTACTCTTATGTCTAGTTATAATAAAAACAATTGACATTTTAATAGTTAAATGTATATTTCGTTTAAAATTTTCATATTTTTACACTATCTTGGGGCTTGATTAGGAGGATGGTTTGAGAGTGATCTGGGGTAGTGTGGAGTGGTTTAGGTTTATAAACCATTGGTTGGGAGATAAAGAAAGTAATGAAGTAATGGTTTGAAAAACTTTTCAAACTATCCAACACCTCAATTTTTAAACCTCTCCAAATTGGAGAGTTTATGATGGTTTGTGTTGTTTATAAAATTTATTCTTTAATATTCCCATTTATTGTTCCACAATGTGCACATTGGGGAGCAAGTAAGAAGCATGAAGTGATGGAGCCGTTGAAACAAGCTGTATGTTTATTCATATCTTGTATTTTAATTATTTAATTAATGTAATTTATTTAGTCATAGTTTTATGGATTAGTGGAACAACTCCAGCACGTTTCTTTTATAAGCCTTTATATAAGGCCATTTACTTGTATCAATTAATTAAGTGAATTCATTTAACAATTTCTCTCTACTTTCATTTTATATGTTATCTTCTTTATTTCTCATAAAAATCCAACAGTAATCCCGTTTTATTCTACTTTTGTTCATTTATTATAAGGATAATATTGTTAACCACTCATTTTATTTTTTTTTTTTAAATTCCCAAACAATAAAATAATTTGTTTGAACCATTCCATCCCAACTCATTTCGCACCAATCCATTACTAACCACCCAACTATCTTTAAACTCCCAACTAACCCTTAAAATTTTGTTTTAAGAGAAACAGTGCCAACACCCAACCAAATGAAACAAAATTACATGAGAGCATCAGAGGGTAGTTTTTTTTGAGATAATAAGTTAAAGAAATACTTAGGAGGAACAACCAGCTCAAAGACATCACAGCCTTTAAACAAATTAAATTCACTAACCAGTCCACACACATTAGCCTCCCGAGGAATATGGGACCGAATGATTTGTCAGATTGATACAAGTGTAATGAGTTATACAGACTTTCAGTATTGAAATCACTTGTTATTTTACATATCACATGAATAAGTTTATTAGAATTAAAATAAAAAATACTAACAAAGTAGAGTTAAAACAACAGACGTGCAAAATAAATCATATTTTACACAATATATAAATTATTGATAATGAATAATGATGAGTTAATTCCTATTTTTTGTTTGTCGAAAAGGTGATTTCAAAAGTTGAAGCCCAAAAGGTGTCAATGTTAAAACAATTTAAATAAGCAAGCCCATAGAAGAGCCCAAAGGAAGCCCAGACTAACCCTCGGAAAAAGAAATGTCAAATTTAAGATGATTTGCATGGTTTCTTTTAAAACCTAACGCTGAGCCTCTTTCATAGCTCCCGTCCTTCCCTAGCCGCAACCGAGCAACTACAGCGTCAGAAGAAGCTGCAGGTAGGTCAAGCCTTACTTCTTCTTCTACATTTCCAACTTTCACATCTGTACGAATTAGCCTCTGTTGTGTCTACAGAATTCGCATGGGTTTCGAAAGCCTAGCATGATTTCAACGAAAATATTTAGAAATTTCTGAAACATTATTGCTATTGGTGATATGGGATTTGACTTGTCATTCATGCTGTACCTATTTCTGAGCAAAACTGAACAGTTGGATCAATCTCATGATTTTGTTCGGTTTCTGTAAATATGGATTTTCAGGATTCATAATATTTTCTTCTGTTTTCTACTTTCTGGTAGGGTATAGTTGGAGTTTTTAAAGTATATGAGAGTAAGTTATAGCTGGATCTTCGCTGTTTCTGAATTTGTATTCTCATTTCTAAATGAATTACAAACTATTATGAAACTCTGGTTAGTGACTAATTTTAACTCATATAAAATGATGTAGACTACACAATTAACTGATTATAGATTTATAGTGCTGCATTGTGTTGCATTGCTGAAACCCTGCCTATTTAATTCGGTGAAAACTATTACAGATGCTTCTCTGGTCACTGAAAACTGCCGTTGTCATTGTTATGTATTATGTATGGTCTCAGAAAACTTTAATGGATATGTTCGACTTTGTCTCAGAAAACTTTAGTTCATATGATTAGCTTTGATTTCAGAAATTTTTTGCTTATTTCTTAGCTTTTGTCTCAAAAAATTTTGAGCCAGTATTATATTAATTCTTTTAACAGAACTTAACCTGATTTATTTTGATGAAAAATGTTGTGAAAATGGATTTTTACTTCGTCCACTACTTAATACGTGAAATGCTAATGCTAGATAGAGTCTATTTCATTTTCTCATAGTTTTCTCTGCCACCAATGGCCCAACAGATGAACCTTCTGTGGTCTGGTCATGTTTCTATCTTCCCAAGCTGATCCGTTTGTTTTCTTTTGGTTGGGTGTTGTAGGTAAGTCATGAAGCATAATAATGTTATCCCCAGTTCGCACTTCCGTAAGCATTGGCAAAATTATGTGAAAACTTGGTTCAATCAACCTGCAAGAAAGACTAGGAGACGCTTAGGTAATTGATATATAGTTTCTTAGTTACCCATCTTCCCTTATTCATTTTTGAAATAGTTGATTTGGGTCCCGAAAGTTATTTTGGACTAAAATTCATAGTTCCTTGTTTGACACATGCATGACATATCATCAGCTCGTCAAAAGAAAGCAGTTAAGATTTTCCCTAGGCCTACAGCTGGACCTCTTAGACCCATTGTTCATGGTCAAACTTTGAAATACAACATGAAAGTCAGAGCTGGTAGAGGATTTTCTCTTGAAGAACTGAAGGTAAATGACTTATTATATCTCCTGTTTCCACTCTATGTTTTGTTTAGTTGGATTCTTAATTGGTGAGCTTCTATTATATTTTAAAACTGTTCATGAACTTGAGTTGAGATTTATACTTAATTTTAGTTCTCGCTTGTCATACCAAAGTAACAGAGGAGGGAGTTCAGTCCATTATTTCTCTTCTTGTCTACTATGGGGGAGAACTCATGCTTTTTCTTGCTTATACTTTGCTGAATAAATTAATGTTGACGTAACAGCGTGTCAGTCCAGCAATTTGTTCATTTCCTGTGCAGTTTTTCCATTACCTTGTCAGTAATCAACCATTATCCATATTTAAATTTAAATATAGATGAAAAAGAGTCAATGTAACTCCGTCAAATTTATATCTTTTAAAAGAGTTCTTATTGATAACCTTCTTTTTTTCATCATTTAAATATGTATGATATGTGGCCGACACTACTAATCTGGAGAAGACAGAATCTTTAAAACTTTTTTTCTGCATAGTGGTAGAGTGCAGAACACTATGTAGTTTAAAGATTTTTTTAAAAAATAAATAGTCCCTTGAGTTATTCTTTGTTATTAAATGTATTTTGTTTTCTATTTATAGGCTGCTGGTATTCCTAAAAAGCTTGCACCAACCATCGGCATATCTGTTGATCACCGTCGCAGGAATTGTTCATTGGAAAGCCTCCAAGCTAATGTCCAGAGGCTGAAAACTTACAAGGCCAAGTTGGTTGTGTTCCCAAGACGTGCACGCAAGGTCAAGGTATACAACATATAGTTTGAATTTCTATATTCTTGATTGTGATAACACTTTGTTTTATGACCTTATTCCTGTGGAAGAAGGAACATAAATTCCTGATTGTCATCTCTCTGTAACCTTTCTGTTGCAGGCTGGTGATTCTGCACCTGAGGAACTTGCTAATGCTACACAAGTTCAAGGTTCATACTTGCCCATTGTGAGGGAGAAGCCATCTGTGGAACTTGTTAAGGTTACAGATGATATGAAGGCATTGAAGGCTTATAACAAGCTTCGCCTTGAACGCACAAACGAACGCCATGTTGGTGTGAGGCTGAAGAGGGCTGCTGAAGCAGAAAAGGAAGAAAAGAAGTGATGAGCATAGGAAATTACTCTATGTACTCAGCATGCACATTTTTGTTTGAGATTCAGATGCCTACTTTTTATTTAGACCACACACTGTTTAAAGCCCGGGTCCTCTTAAAGTATTTATCATGTTTACTGTTACTATTGTCGTTTCTGTGCACTGGTTTTTCTGAACTATGTTATTTATTTTCATTTGTTACCATTAATACACCCCTTAAATTTCTCATTTGTTCTTCTGAGCAACAGCTAGTGAGGCTGAAAGGTGATATTGGTTTTTGCGCGATCATTAAATGGCTTGTATTATAGCAGCTCTTCCCCTAATCTGGTTGAGCTTCTTTTGCGTAGTAAATGATATTTGACCAAACAAAGTCATGCTCAAGGCTCTTGTTGGCCAGCAACCAATAGCTTTTCTATGTCTAATAAAACCTTCCAATTTTAGCCTTGCAAGACCAATAGCTTATGCGAATTTTACCATATATGAGGGTTCCTTGTCCTCCACCAAGGCACGGGCAATGTAACCTGCTTTTGATAGTAAACGTGCATCTAGAAACATCGGTGGGAATGAGTAATAAATGAGATATTAAGAATTTAAAATAGAGTGAAATCAAATTCCTTTGCTTGGGCTCCAAGTGCCCTAAATAAAGCATTTCTGTAGTTTTTCACTATCCAGGTAATGAAGCAAATACTTCAAGGAATTCTATCTGATTGTATAGAATAGAAGGGATATTTGAATGTGCAACACCGTCGGGCGTCAGATTTGGGTTTTAAGACCTTATATATTCTTAAGATCAATGACCTCAAAAGCAAACCTCAAGCTCATAATAGTTTTTAAATCCAAAATTTAATCCAACCCTTCTTTTACCTTTCCAAAAATATCCAAGTTAAAGTTAACTTATTTCTTGCCACCTTTTTCATCCATTATTTCACATTTCAAACTTAGCAAAACATGTTCAAATTTGTGATCATTTATCATTAGTTTTCCAGATAGAAGCACCGAAGATGGAATAACCTTTAGGTGCCGTTTGGTAGCCAGTGAGTGTTGTAGAGGGAAGTGGAAGTGGATATGAAAGTGGAAGTGAAAGTGGAAGTATGTGATAAAAAGTATGTTTGGTATGCAGAGAAATGGAAGTGGAATGTAAAAGTAATATTGTTTGGTATGGTAGGAAGAAGATAGGAAAATAGAAGATAAAAGTATGAAAAATCTTTTTTGCCCTTACTTTTTTAAAAGCCATAAATTTTTTAAGGGCATTTTGGTCTTTAAACCAAACCTCACCTCACCTTCCCTCCACTTCCCTCCACATCATGAGGGAAGCTTCACCTCACCTTCCATGTACTGAAGGCATACCAAACATGCAGTAAGTTCACCTCACCTCACTTTCCCTGTGAAGAAGGCATACCAAACGGGATGCTATTCGCTCAATCTAAATCTCTAAAATTAGCAAGTTTTTTTTTTATTTGTTAAAAAAAAGATTAGGAAAAAATTATTAATTTTTTAAAGTTGAAAGACTAAAATAAAATTAATTAAATTTAAAGAAGGAAACTAAAACCTAAATTTAAGTTGAGGGAGCAAAAGTATTATTCTGCCTAAAATGTTGATCTGACCTTTATATATATTGATATATTCTCACCAGCAAAAGAGGCATTGAATGTAACGCTTACCATTGTGTAGAAGCAGGAAGCAGATCAAGATAAACATCTCAGAAAGGCAAATGGGTTTGAAGGTCAGGCTTTTTAATATTTGGTTTCAGATTTTTTCGACGTTATTTCATCAATCTCATATCTACTTTCCATCCATTAAAATTCCTTTTTCTTTCTTTTTATTCTTTTAAATATGGAAAATAATTAAGCTCAGATCTCTGCCTCGCCTTGTGCAATTGTACCCTTGTTTGTGTGTACTTTTGTTAAGTTTTTCATTGATGGATTACTCTCTTGAGTTCGGATCCTTTGCGGTCCGAAATTATGTTGTCTGATTTAGTCACGGTTAACCACGGGTTCCGTGGCTAAATCGGACAACAGAGGATCCACGCACTACCCTCTTCTAGAAAATGTGTCTCACATTAGGTTTCTTTTTGGGTGAAATCAGAAAGATCTTTCACCGATTAATTACTTATTGCGAAAAGTGTAATCCCCTTGTTGGAATTGTGGAACAAAAATACAATTCTATATACACAAATAGGAAGATGTAGTTTATTATATGGGTGAGTCTATGATGCAATAAGTTGCATCATACAATGCAATTTCAGCCAATAAGATTGTGACACTTGTTATTTTGTTTCATCATCTAATGTCGTTGAATCACATCAATAACTACAATTATGCCACATAACTCATTGCATGATGCAACAAATTGCATTATAGTGATACTTGAAAGAGGATTTTTTACTGCCGGTTCTGATATATTTTCTAGCACAAATTCCTTGATCTGTAACGTCTAATACTGACTTCAAATTAGGGATAATTATATTTTATGTGGTTGAATTATTGAGCACTATGGCATGTGTATAACCTTCAAGTTGATTCATCATCAAGCAAAATAGGTGAGCTTTCAATTAATCTTGTGATGTGAAAGACATTTATTTTTATACGTTGTAGGAGGAATTTGAGAAGTATGCTGAGAAAGCCAAGACTTTGCCTGAGAGTACATCAAATGAAAACAGACTCATTCTTTATGGATTGTATAAGCAAGCCACTGTTGGACCTGTCAACACCAGTGAGTATTGTTTAACATATACTATTCAGTATTTTTACTATTGAATTCTCTGGCAACATATGTAGATGAAGAATATTAAATCAAGGAATGAAGTTACTTCTATTCAATTTCTATTGTCTTGGAAATTTTCTTGTTTGGATTATAAATCATAACAAAGGAATGTGAACTTTTTTGTATTTTTCCCTTGCATTTATCTTATATATAGGTGTTTCTTGATGAAGTCTGAGTTTGAGATACATCAAATTAGGATTTATCTCTCTCGTATTGTAAAAAATCACTGAGGATTCAAATCCTATTATTTTTGGGTCGTCACTAAGATTTAAGTACGATTTTCAGGTCGCCCTGGAATGCTTAATATGAAGGACAGAGCGAAATGGGATGCATGGAAGGCTGTGGAAGGTAAAAGCCTATCACTTCAAAATTGAATTACCTATACCAATTTATGTTGTTTCTTGGTAATTTGGTGTATACTTAAAATAATATCTCTTTCTGGCAGGGAAATCTGCGGACGAAGCAATGGGTGATTATATCACTAAAGTGAAACAATTGATGGAAGAAGCAGGAATGGCTATTTAAGAATATTTTCATGATAAAATTTTGGTATAGTTTCAATTTTTTTTAATAAAAAAGAACAACATATGGATGCTCTTGTTCAGTTCAGTTATAATGTCTTTTCGAAAGTTTTGTTTGCATATTTTATTTTCATTGGGAAATTCGATGGAAAAAGCATAAGAAATTGTTCTCAATATATATTCATTTATCTTTTATGGGTGTGTTTGGTAAGCAGAGAGAGAAAGAGAATGGAAATGAGTTTACTGTGTTTGATAATAAAATTTGAAAATAAATTAAAATTATCATTTTACTCCTTATATTAAAATATTAAAAAAAAGGATTATAATTATATCAAATCAAAAGACATAATAAACATTTTACACTTTTCGATTGCACTTTTCCTGATAAAAAATATACAAACCCATCAGACGTGGAGCTACCTGACCTCCATCCATTCCATGCCTTTTTCCCTCAACAATATTGGCAACCAAACATAGCCTATATTTCTATCTCAAATTTTCAATCATTCTATGCTAGAATTTCTTAGGTGTTGAAAAGTAAGGACTTATTTTGTAGGTGGAATGAGTGAGAGAATGGAAATGGAAATGAGAATATTTGAGGGAACAAAAATGTCATGTTAACGTGATGTGAATGGAATAAAAGTGGATAAAATGATCATTTTATCCTTACATTAAAAGTGAATAAAAAAAAAGACAAAAACATAATTTTATCACATTACAAAAAATAAAATTTGTTTGATAAAAAAAATATAGGAGGGAATGTTGGATTAGTTAATTTTTTCCCTCACCAACCTAATAGTGTAAAACTGTTTCGTGGTGATTTTATGCAAAATTTTACCTTTTTATTATGAAATACACTTTGAGAATTGAGACATTAATGATTTAAGCATAAGGTACACTTTTGAGAAATAAAAAATTGTAAATCCAATGTCTATTGGTCGGATGTGGATTCAAGCTGGCATCACTTACTCTATATTCGTTTAATATCAAAGAGATAATTTTGTTATATTTTCTTATCAAAGATAATTTTATTTAAAATATTATTAGATAATAAATATAAATATTTTTCTTTATCGCAAGGTCATCATTGAAACAGATTTTGTGACGGCTATGAAGGTAGCCCAGGCCCCTAACACTGAGCCCTTTATGTGAAAGGCATTAGCTAACAGGATTCAAGAGCTGAGATGCAAAGATTGGTCAACAGTTTTCTCTCATATTCACAGAGATGGCAATCGAGTTGCTGATTCTCTCGCTAAGTCTGTGCTTAATATGCCACTTGGTGATAGGTTCCTTATGAGAGCCCCGAATATATGTAATTTTGTGCTTTCTAGAGATGTAGAAGGAATTGAGTCTATGTACTGCCCTTCAGCTAGTTCTACCTAGCTCTTTTTTAATAATTTTTTTAATACAAATTTAAACGTTGATTCATCATGTAGTGAGAGAATAATCTAATATATAAATATTAGTTTCAACTTCCTTTGATTTACTCACACATTTACAAATAACTTTTCTATAAAATTTTTAAGTATTTTGAATAACATTTAAAAGTTATATCGGTTATTGGATCAATAAAGTAACTTGTTCACAATTCACCAATATTGATTTAATAATTTTTTTTGTTATAAATAAATAACTAATTTTTTGTATGGGAAATAAATAACTAATTTAAAATGATATATATATATATAATTTTACATAATAAAATAAATATATAATATATTTTAAATTCCAAATTCTACGGTACCTTTACACATGAAATAATACCATCCCAAAATCGAAATGTCCAAATTTTGTTTACACCGACTTACCAAATGACCAGCGGAGACAGAAGTAGTAACTCATCTCCCAAGTTGATCTACAAAACAAGCTTAAAATAATTCATAGCCAAATCCACAAACTTTAGAGAAGAATTCAGGCAGAGTAGTAGATCAAGTAGCAAAAAAGTTGTCTTCACAATCACAGCAGCCGCATAGAAGAAAAATAAGAAAATAAACCCTGTGACTGTGAGATTGATCACATCAACTCCAAAATCCAAGAAACATGTAAGTAAATAAAGAACCTTAAATTCCTTATTGTTGTAATTATTAAAAAGTCATAAGAATACGAGTAATTCTACAACTTGCAAGGCAAATTATACGCATATGTTTATATAAAACAAGAATGTATAGTATACTACATATATTTTCTCATTCTTCCTTCTCCCTCCTTATTTCTCCTCTTTTCTTTTTCCCTCATCTTCTTATTCTTACCTCACTGGAAAATCGTCCATTTTTAGACCGTTGAGCCCATTTTCAGTTCTAATGGTTAATTAAACTGGCATCTTCGTCGAATCATCAATTTTTCAGTCCAACTGGTCCAGCCGATTGTCAATTTACCATTTTCTTTCTTCCATGTGCAGGTTTCCGGGTCCTTTTCTTTCTTTCTGTTTCGTGGCAAATGGGACCATACATTATTCTTCGTGGAAATTCACACCAAGACGTAGTATTCGGTTCACAAATTTCTTTGCCTACAACTTCCATCGTACTCATTGTTGTGGAATCACGTAATTTAAGACTCAAGCCAAGTCTTCTTTGGCCAAAAAAAAAAAAGTCAAGTCTTCTGCTCCAAGGTGTGTGTGTGTGTGTGTTTAACGGCACAAAAATGGGAAGCTTAGGAATCAAGTTCTTGATATACTACTAGCGCCTAGCTTGTATATTGTGTCTATCTATTTTATCTCCTTCTAGCACCTTCCCATATCCGATGGCTTTCATACCTTCTTTGTTCTTGCTGTTTGTACTACTTGCTAATGAAGTTACAGCTCAAAAAAACCATTCCCACATCATAAAACTGGGTTCTCGTCTCTCCCCAAAAGCAAACTCTACTTCATGGTTCTCAGCCTCTGGTCTTTTTGCCTTCGGCTTTTATCAACAAGGTAATGGCTTTGCTATTGGGATATGGCTCATTGGTAAACCAGATAACACAATTGTCTGGACAGCTAACCGTGACATGCCACCACTTTCCTCTGATTCCATTTTGGAATTAAATAAAACTGGTTTGCTCCTTCATTCTGAGAATGGGAATCAAGAACTCGTTACTGATTTCAGTGATTTGGCAGCTTCAGCATCTATGCTTGATTCTGGTAATTTTGTGCTTTATGGTAACAATTCTGATGTTCTCTGGCAAAGCTTTGATTACCCTACTGACACCATATTAGGAAATCAAAGTTTATTTTATGAACTGGTCTCTGGTATGTCCAAATCAGATCACTCAAGTGGACATTTTACTCTCAACATGCAGAATGATGGAAATCTTGTTGCTTACCCTGTAAACAGCTCAAAGTGGCCACAAGATGCTTATTGGGCCTCAGAGACCTCTGGTGCAATGTTTTCACAACTCCGTCTTAACCTTGAAGGCTTTCTTTGCCTATGGAAATATGGGAATTCCTTTTGTCTTGTTGTGGCCAATAGCACCTATCTTGGAAAGAATACAACCATAGTCTACCGTGCAACACTCGATGAAGATGGGATTTTTAGGTTGTACGAGCACCAAATCAGGAAGAATAATGGCTCAGTAAATCAAACTGTTGTGTGGAGTTCTTTGCCTAGCCAATGTGATGTCAAGGGTTTTTGTGGCCTCAACAGTTATTGCTCTACTCTCAATGGCCATGCTGTGTGTCAGTGTTATCCCGGATTCTTGCCACGCAAACAAAGTAACATGTTCCTAGACTGCAAACAGAATTACAGCAAAGATTTTTGTGAAACCAGTGCAGATAAAGTGGTGCCCTACAATGTTACTTACTTGCAAGGTATGTCATGGGGTGATTCTCCTTATTCTGTTACAACAATGGAGGTGGAGATGGAAGATTGTGTGAAGTCTTGCCAGGAAGATTGTAATTGTGGGGCAGTGTTGTATGATGGCAAATGCAGTACATATAAGCTTCCGCTTAGATATGGAAGAATTTACAATGGTTCAGCCACGGCCTTCTTCAAGTTGCCTAAAGAAAGTAGCAGTACTCCTCCAAACAACACAAACCCAATTCAAAAGAAAAAGCCAGAGGTCCTTGTTGATAACAAGAAACATCTGATTTTGATTATAGTCTTGACTTTGGGTTTGATTTCATTCCTTGGTCTGGTCTCTACCATGTTTCTTTTCTTCATCTACAGGCATCAAGTTCATATATACACAAAACTATCTGCTAGTGTAAATCTGGGATTTACTGAGGACTGTAGTGTACGAACATTTTCCTATCATGAACTTGTGAATTCAACGGGGAGCTTCACAGAAGAGATCGGTAGAGGATCTTCTGGAGCAGTTTATCGAGGGACAATATGTGGAACTAACAGAAGGGTTGCTGTCAAGAAAATAGATAAAGTTGTTGATGAAGGGGAGAGGGAATTTCAAGCTGAAATTATTGCAATTGCTCGAACTCATCATAGAAATTTGGTTCAATTAATTGGTTTTTGTATTGATGGCTCCAGAAAGCTTCTTGTTTATGAATACATGAGCAACGGGTCTCTTTCAGATCTTCTATTCAAGGCTGAGATGCGCCTGTCATGGAAACAAAGAGTCAAAATCGCGTTGGATGTGGCTAGAGGGATCCTATATCTACATGAAGAGTGTGAAGTCCGCATTGTCCATTGCAATATTAAGCCCCAGAATATACTTTTGGATGAAGCTTGGACTGCAAAAATATCTGATTTTGGGCTTGCAAGACTGCTAAACCCTGAACATTCAAGAACTACAACTGGAAATGAGGTAATAAGTGGCTACTTGGCACCCGAATGGCAAAAAGAAGCATCAATATCTGCAAAAGCTGACATCTACAGTTTTGGTGTGGTACTATTGGAGATCATCTGCTGCAGAAGCAATATAGATGTAAATGTTTCCTCACCAGATGAAATACTTCTTTCCAGTTGGGTATATACTTGCTTTGTAAGAGGGGAATTGAATATCCTAGTTGCAGACGAAGATGTAGAATGGAAGACATTGGAGAGAATGGTAAAGGTGGGCTTATGGTGTGTTCAAGACAACCCAACTTTGCGTCCTTCCATGAAGAATGTCATATTGATGTTGGAAGGGTTGAAAGATATTCCAATTCCTCCATCTCTAGTCCTTGTTTGATAATCTTCTATATTCTATGATGCTCTTAGTGCATAGGTACCTGTCCTTGTTGAGCATTGAGTTTCACATTCAACCCAACAACCCATAATGCTGTCATGTCAGTCTAACATCTTAAGTATGTCTGCTACTGTAATTTTAATTTCATTTTACCTGTATACGTGTATCCGCATCCACAAGCTAAGTTGTATCTTCCATGCTTGATAAGCATGGGAGCTAATTTATATAAAAGTGGGTTTCTTTTTGGTAAGAGAAGGATGAACTAAGACTACTCTCTGTCTAAAAAATAACAATGGAATTATCACTCAACATAATCTCTCTAGGAGGGTCTTCCCAGATCATAAGAGGAATCATGTTACTTGACTCGATAAATGTATTTGATGGTGTAACGATAATAGATCCTCCGTATTAGGAGAGAAATGTGAAGTTGGTGAAATAGGAGAGAAATAAGAAGAAAAAAAGTAAAGAATCGGAATCACCTTGACTAGATTAGGAATCAAATTTTTTTCCTTATTTCTCTCATATTCCACTAACTTCACCGATCTCTCCTAATATAGAGGATATATTCTAATGGTGTAACCTTTGTTTTAAGCCATAAGTTTTCTGTTGTCACTAATGAGTGTTAATACTGTCCTGAGAGATGTGATGAAAAGCCTCTAACGAATCTTTTTCAAATTCCATCTTATCAGGACCTAAGTTTTTAGACAAGAGCATACCTTGCCTAATTGTTTCCAGCTCTACGTGCAAACAGCATACTTGTGGGTGCAACCTGTATAACCATAGAAGCCAGCTATCCAATTGCTCCTCTCATCACGGCAAATACATCCGTGTGGAAAATGTTCTTTGGTCTTTGCATCCCTGTCTTCCCTAAGCCAGCTATCCAATTGGGATATTGCTTGAAAATTAGTCTCACATTACTTAGGTCGAGGTGGAGTGGGTCCCGACCCTATAAAAGGAGCCCAAGATCTTTGTTTCAACTTGCACCAAGTCCCACACTTTAAGCTTGTATTAGATTTTTTAAATTCTTCTATATTATCTTGTTCTTGAGTGGCGCGAAGTGTATTTATTATTTTCTTCTCTATTCTCTTGTTATTTAGTGGTGTGAGGTTTATTAAATATTTGCCTCTTTATTTTCATCTTAATTCTTGTGTGATGATTGTGTTTCTACTTTATCTTATTTCTCTGGTTATTATTCTCAAGAAAAAAAAAGTATTATTATTACATCCTTGTTAACTTTAAAAAAACCCAAAAGAAGGTTTGTGTTCTTCATTTTAAATGAGATGTCTCTTTCCAGTTGTGGAAAGTGTTCTATGATTATGATTGAATCTTGTGATATGCTTGCATTGATGGGAAAATGGGAAGAAGAAAACATAAAAAAGGAAAAGGTGATGAGAGAAGTCAAGGTAATTCAGACGTTGACGAAGACAATTCTTTGGTCTTCTATGGAAGCAAGTTCTACGGCATTGGCAATTTCGCTGCTCTTTCTTCTAAAGGCTATTAAAAGCTGAGACCAAAGCAAAGAGTACAGCAGTTATTGGCAGTTTTGCTTCAGTTATGGCTGCCATTTCATCAAATATCTATTTTCTTTTCTTCTTTTGTTTGATAAGTGCCCAAACAAAATTTGCAAAGCAGATACCTCTTAATACTTCACTTTTCCCCACTACCAACCCCACTTCATGGCCCTCCCCTTCTGGTCAATTTGCATTTGGCTTTTATCAGAAAACCAATGGTTTTGCAGTTGGAATTTTTCTAGTTACTGGGAATAATAATACAGTTGTATGGACTGTAAATCATGATCATCCTCTGTTCACTTCAGATGCAAGGCTAGAACTAACCACGGATGGCGTGCTTCTTCTGCAAAAAGAAAGAGGACCAGAGAAGCTTATTGCCGCTACAAACGCCTCCTTTGCCTCCATGCTTGATACTGGAAACTTTGTACTATACAATAAAAACTCCAGTATCATTTGGCAGAGTTTTGATCACCCAACTGATACCCTTTTAGGGGGTCAAATTCTATCAACTGGTCAATCGCTTTCTAGCTCGTCAGATACCAACCGGCGGTTCCATCTGGATATGCAGGACGATGGAAATCTTGTTTTGTATCCGATATATGCAAACTCATCACAGTATGCTTACTGGCAATCTCATACTCTTCAAAACGTTAATAACTGTCATGTCAAATTCCATCTTTTGCTCAACAAAACAGTTCCTCTGCTGTGTATTAAAAATAGCAGTAACTCGGACACGGTGAGGTGTTTGAATGATGCACCATCTTTGAACAACAAAAACAACAACTCCATTTACCGGGCATTCCTTGATTCTGATGGGTTTTTCCGGCTGTATGCTCATGTCCAGGATAACGAAGGCAAACAAAATATTTCAGAGTTGTGGTCAGTACCCGACAATGAGTGTTCGGTGAACGGTTTCTGTGGGATCAACAGCTACTGCACCTTCAATGATAACCAACCCTACTGCAATTGTCTTCCAGGTACTGACTTTATAGATTCTAGTAAAACAACTTTTGGCTGCAAAAGGAACTTCTCTGAAGCAGAATGTGGAGATGGCAAAGGGAATGCTGCTTTGTATAGCATGTCAAGGATGGAAAATATGGCCTGGGGTGATTGTTCTTATGTGATGGAAGAAATGTCAAATGAAGATTGTCGTGCTTCTTGTTTAGAGGATTGTAACTGTGGAGCTGCACTTTATGATTATGAAAATGGGGAATGTGGGAAACAAGGGCTTCCATTAAGATATCTCAGAAGACTTACATCAAAGTCCTCCACTTTATTCTTAAAGGTGGGAATGAGAAGCCTCAAAAGCTGGAATGATACAACTATACCTGAGCCTGACCAGCCCCCTCCCATCAAGACCACTAGTAATAAAGCAATCTTGCATATTATTATTGCTATCTTAGGATTTGCTTTTCTTTTGTGTTCAATTATTGCAATCTCTGCCCATTTACTTCACAAGATTAAACTTCTAAGGTACAAAAGACTGTTGGAGATTGGAGATTTGGGCTTGAACGAAGGGATCATTACTCTGAGGGTATTCTCATACAGTGAGCTTAAAAAAGCAACCAATGGTTTCAAAGAAGAATTGGGTAAGGGCTCTTTCGGAGCAGTTTACAAGGGAACTTTAAACAAAGGAAGAAGACTAATTGCAGTGAAGAGATTAGAGAAGTTGGTTGAAGAAGGTGAAAGGGAATTCCTAGCAGAAATGAGATCCATTGGAAAAGCCCACCACAGAAACTTGGTTCGCTTGTTGGGGTATTGTGCTGAGGGCTCTAAAAGGCTTCTGGTTTATGAATATATGAGCAATGGTTCACTTGGAAAGCTTATATTCAGTGACACTACACGTCCAGATTGGGATGAGAGAAGAAGAATTGCACTAGACGTTGCAAGAGGGATCCTGTATCTCCATGAAGAGTGTGAAGCCCCAATCATTCATTGTGACATAAAGCCTCAAAATATATTAATGGATGAGTGGTGCACAGCCAAAATATCAGACTTTGGTTTAGCAAAACTCCTAACACCAGATCAGACAAGAACCTTCACTGGAGTGAGAGGGACAAGAGGATACTTGGCTCCAGAATGGCAGAAGAACATCCCAATCTCAGTGAAGGCAGATGTATTCAGCTATGGAATAGTGATGTTGGAAATTCTGTTTTGCAGAAGAAACTTGGAGGTTCATGTCTCAGAACCTGAGCAGATTGTTCTATCCAATTGGGTCTATAAGTGCTTCCATGCTAGAGAGTTGAACAAGCTTGCTCCTGGGGACCAAGTGGATAAAATGTTGCTGGAGAATATGATTAAAGTGGCATTATGGTGTATCCAAGATGAACCCTTTCTTCGGCCAACAATGAAGAGTGTGGTGTTGATGTTGGAAGGAGTTACTGATGTATCTATCCCTCCTTGTCCATCTTCTATTTCTCTGTGAGTGGAAGAGAACACAGAAAAAATTATTGCAGTTTCATCTACTTTTTATCTGCTTTGCTTACGTTCTCTTCTCTTGTGATTTGCTTTTGTAAGCCTATAATATGGCAAGCATTGCATCCATTCATTTCCCTTGTCAATTACTGTTATTTTCCTTGAATTTTTTTTCATTTTGTTTAAAACTTTCTAATATTTACATACAGGATTACAACTTGATTTTGTCTTCAAAAAATTGTCATCTTTTTAATCTGGTCTTTTAAAATCAAATTATCTAGCTCATTGTAGACTGTACTACTGTAGTTCCTCAATATGATTTTAAATTAATTACTTTTGTTATTTATAAAAGATAACGAGTATAAAATATGTATACAAAATTCACTTTTAAAAATTTAAATTATTATTATTGTTACCAAAAGTAAATAATATTAAATAATTAAATATAAAGTATATTTTAAACAAGTTATATTTATAACTATAATTAATAATGAATTTAAAAGCATTTTAATCGAAATAGATAAAAGTGGTTGATTTTTTCTTTATCTATTAAATGCAAGTTTGATTTTTAATTTGATTCTTAGGAAGCGAAAAATAACAGAAATTCTAAAGAAATTAATTAAAAATATTATATCTTAAAAGAGTAATCAAATATAAAAAAATTAAAACAATAATTTACGCATTTCATATTAATTCATTTTAGGTAAATAAAACGAAAAAAAATTTATCTTTAAAAATATAAAGAAATACATTTGTTGATGACAACAATGGCTTGTCTTTTTAAAAAAAGACAAAAATACTATTTTAATCCATTATGTTTACTCCTTGTCTTAATTTGATTCTTTATGTTTGACTTGTCTCAATTTAGTTCTTTACGTTTATAATTTGAGTCAATTTGATCCTGTTATCTAGGTGTTAAATAGTTAACTAATGGCTGACATAGACATTTATATATACAGTATACACTTGAGCATATTGAGTTAGAATTACTGCATCTTCATATTTATAAATATTATTTTTTAAATCAATTAAAACCTAAACGTAATTAAAAAATAATTCAATCATAAATTTCAATTAACATTGTCATTACTGTAGCCTCCATCTCCACCAAGTCTCATCCTTTCAAATTTTCATTGTCAAACTCTTGTGTTTTTTAATCTCAATCTCAGTTTTGAACTTTGAAAGAAATCAAAGCCAAAGCTATGTCTCGTGAGAGAAAAAGTCATGAGAGAGATCTTCCTTTGGAACCCTCTCTCATGTTCTCTCTTTAGAACCCACAATCTCTGATCCATTCATTCACTTACCTCCACGTACTCTCATTGTAGCCCACCCCACAAATATCACATTATTTGCTATCATCAACACCTGGAGGTCCCGATTGCAAGGTTCTATTAATTGTTCGACGATGTTTTTGGTTCAATATATTTATACGGCCTGAAGCTTCACATAAAGAATGGACTCTAATTGAAGATGAGGATGGAGGCTAATGACAATGTTAAGTAGGGTTTATGTTTGAATTGATCTTTTAATTAAGGTTTAGGTTTCAATTAATTTTTATTTAAAAAATAATATCAATAAATACGGAGATTGGAGTAATTCCAACTCAACATGCATAAATGTACATATTTAACTGTCCATGTCAGTAATCTGTTAACTATTTAACACTTAGATAATAGAAAGATCAAATTGACTCAAATTAAAAACGTAAAGGACTAAATTGAGTCATGGCAAACATAAAGGACCAAATTGAAACAAAGGGTAAACGTAAAGGACCAAAATAGTGTTTTTGTCTTTAAAAAAAATTAAAACACATTTGATTTTTTTGTCTTAGGGTATGTGGCACATCCCGAGAAAAAGTTGAGAGTTGTCGTAAAAGGAAACCTCACATTCACTTTAGATAATCATAACAAAAGGAAAAGGGAAACTTGTCTTTAAAAATAGAAATGCGACGCCAACAATGGCTTGCTCCTTTTTTAAAAAAAAAAATTAAAACACAAAGAATTTTTTTTGTCTTTAAATCTGTTATTTGTGGCACATCCTGAAAAGAAGCTGAGAGTTGTCATAGAAGGAGGCTTCACATTCACTTTAGGTAATCAAAACAGAAGGAAAACGGAAACTTGTCTTTAAAAATAGGAATGCAATTGTTGACACTAACAATGGCTTGCATTTTTTTTAAATAAAACACAATATGTTTTTTGTCTTGGGTCTATTAAATGTGGCACATCACGAGAAAAAGCTGAGAGTTGTCATATAAGGAGGCTTCACCATTCACTTTAGGTAATCAAAACGGAAGGAAAAGGGAAACTTGTCTTTAAAAATAGTAATTTAATTGTTGACGCCAACAATGACTTGTCTTTTTTTTCTTTAAAGTATGAACATTGATGATCAACCGAAGTCTAAACGATGCCATTTTTTTAGGAACAAAAAAATATGAAGGTTTAACATTAACAGATAATGAAGATCGAAAGGAAATTGATTGTTTTAAAGAAAAGCAACTATTACTGCCAACAATCCCATTTCTTGTTTCTTTTATATAAAGGAGTAAGAACAGTGACCAAAGCCCTTTGTAGCACATCTAGAGAGACTTAGAATAATTTTAGATAGAGTGTTTAACTAGGGTTGGGGCACATCCTAAAAGACTTTGAGTAGTCTAACTTTGGGGAAACAAAAAATTATGTGAATATAGAGAACTCATTATCAAGGCCAATAATTGATTTTAAAAAAAAATTAAAACACAATAATTTTTTTGTCTTGGGGTCCGTTATATGTGGCACATCCCAAGAAGAAGCAAAGTTGTTGTAGAAGGAGGCCTAACATTCACTTTAGGTAAACAAAACAAAAGGGAAACTTATCTATAAAAATATATAGAGATGCGATAGTTGACGCTAACAATGGCTTGCCCTATTTTTTTTAAAAAATTAAAACACAATAGACTTCTTTTATCTTGGAGTCTGTTATATGTGACACATCACAAAAAAAAGCTGAGAGTTATCATAGAAGGAGGCCTCACATTCACTTTATGTAATCAAAATGGAAGGGGAAGGGAAACTTTCTTTAGAAATAGTGATCTCATTGTTGACGCTAACAATGACTTGCCCTTTTTTTTGTTAAGAAAAATTAAAACACAATGAATTTTTTCTTGATTTTTGGTTGTTATATGTGGTAAATCCCGAGAAGAAGTTTAGAGTTATCATAGAAGGATGTCTCACATTCACTTTAGGTAATCAAAATGAAAGGGAAAGGAATTATTGACCCCAACAATGACTTGTTTTGTTTTTTTTTTAAAAAAAAATTATGAACATCGACTAATGTCTGAAGGATGTCATTGTGTTTAGGAATTATTGTTAGATTTGAAGGCTTTATAGTGTAATCACTATCCTTAGGAAAATTAAGCCCCTACTATTTGTTGTTGTTGGGTTTGTTATGACAGATTTCCTCCAAAATTTTACAAAACCTGATATTATTGTTTGCAAATCTATATTATCTCAAAACACGATTTTCTGGGAATCAAAAGAGAAAGAATGTGATTTTTGAATTTTTCTATTGTGTTTCTGTTTGATGGAAGATGCCAATTTATAGACAAAATCGGAAAAGACATTTGAACGTTGCGCTCATTCGAATTAATTATTTAATTAATTTGATTTTTTTTAATAATTAATAAAAATTAATTATTCCGGCTACTAATTTTTAGCAAATATTTTATATATATTAAGATCACATTAGGATCTTGGATTTTTTTTATCCAATATCCCTTTATTTAATGTATTATAAATAATCCAATAATATTTTTTATATAAGGCTTGATTTGCCCTTGTGGTGTAGAATTTTGAGAAGATCTAGAGTGGGGACTTGACTGAAATAATTTTTATTACACACAAGACACAATTATAATTTCTTCTTTTATACACTGTCTCTCTCACCACTTTATGCCACACATCACGTCACTCTTCACTTCTTCACTTCTTCACAAGAGGGAAAGGGAATGTGTTTGATGTGTTTGGTAGGATAAATTTGGAATGGAAATGGAATGAGAATGTATTAAAATTACCACTTTGCCGCTTATATTAAAATAATAAAAAGAAAAGAAAGTTATGATTGTGTCAAATTAAATGGTATAATAGACATTTTGTATTTTTTTCTTTTTTCTTTTTTTTTTTTTTAAATTTTAGGTGGAGGAAAGAAAAAAGTACACTTTTTGTATTCCTTTCCCTCCCCAATTCTTACAAGCGAACGGGACCTTACTTCTCTCACTCTCTACGCACACACCTTACTTATCCTCTTTCTCTCACATTTTCTCACTTCTTCTTAACACTCACATTCACTCTTATGACTCGTTTGGTATTCACTAAGTGTTTAGTGGGAAGTGGAAGTAGAAATGGAAGTGAAAGTGGAAGTGGATGTGGAAGTGGAAGTGGAAGTGGAAGATTTATGTGTGTTTGGTATGTAGAGAAAATAAAATGAAAATAAGAATAATATTGTTTGGTATGATAGGAATGAGATAAGGAGGTGTAAGTTAAAAAGTGTAAAAGACTATTTTGTCCTCTAAGATTATGCCTTCATAGGGGTGTACACGGGCCGGGTCGGGCCGGGCTGGGTCAATCGGGTTTTTTTTTTTTTTGAAATTTGAATTTGAGTCATGAGAAATAGAAAATGGATATAGAAAATAAAGAGTTGGCATAGAAAATGGAGAGTGGGCATAGAAAATGTGAAGTAATTAATACATGTTGACATTTTGAATAGATTTTTTAAATTTTAAATTGATTTATTACCTAGTTTTTAGGAATAGATTAATAAGATATTAAATAATAGATATGATATCTTATTTTCAGCTATCAATTTTAATCTTTTTTACATATAAAAAATACTTAAATAATAAAAGTAACAAAAATTTAAAAGAAAAAAAAGAAAATGGGCCTACCCCGAGTCGGGCCGGGTTTTTCACAGCCCAACTCAGGGCCCGACCTGGTGACCCGGCCCGTTGGACCTGAAAGTGCCCGGCGGGCCCGGGTTGGCCGGGTCCCAGGTCATAGTGTACACCCCTATGCCTTCACATGAGAAGGGAAGGACAAAATAGTACTTTAAAGTCTACTTCCTTCCCTCAACCTCACATTCCCTCTAAATTTAGAGGGAACCAACCTTCCCTCTCCATACCAAACATACAACATATTCACTTTCCCTCTCACCTTCCCTCCTCAAATTATACCAAACCGCACCTTACTTCTCAGCATACACTACACGATCTACACATATATTTATAGTTGGTAGAGGTCGGTTCTTACTCCACCGCCACACACTATTTTATTTTTTACATTTCTCTAGTATATTCTAGTATTTGTTAATTTATTGCCACATTTACTGCCATCATGTTCTAGAATAATTATTTTGTCACACAATCAAGAATTTTATAGCACCTTCAAGAGAGAACAAGTCAGTGATTTATTTAACATGTGGGACTTCATTAATCACTAACCATTTTAACAAATATAAAGGCATAACAGTTAGGTAATCAAGACCGAAAGGAAAGTGATTGTTTAAAAAAAAGCGATTGTTGATGCCAACAATCCCATTTCTTGTTTCTTTTTCAAAGGAGTAAGAACAGTGACCAAAGTCCTTTGTGGCACATTCGGAGAGACTTAAAATAGTCGTAGATAGAATGTTTAGGGTCATGACGCATCCTAATAAACTTAGAGTAGTCCAACTTTGGAGAATCATAAAAGTTTGTGAATATAGAGAAATCATTATCGACGTCAATAATCAATTTTTTTTTTAAAATTAAAACACAATGGGGTTTTTTGTCTTAGAGTCTATTATGTGTGATACATCCTGAAAAGAAACTGAGTTGTCATAAAGAATGTTTAACATTACATGTTTAAATTATTTAAGTTCTCTAAATTCCTTGACATGTTGACTCACATAATCCAATCATCATCAAGACTTTCATTATCAATTCGTCAGCAATAAGTTGTCTAATTAAGTGGCCTAATCTCCAAGTCGTATTGTCATTTACATATTTGAGGGGAAGACCATAAAATTGAAACCAGAAACATCAACTTGAACGTGAAAATCATAGTGTAATATTATTATTACCTTTGGTCATTGGCATATATATATATATATTTTGATATGTCAAACTGGAAAATTCCAATACATAGAAGTTGTGCTTCATATACATGACCTCTAACCAACTAATTAGCGGTAACAATTTGCTGAATTGGGCAGAACCTTCCATGATCCAATCGTATAACGTTGATACAATTGCATAACGGAACAGAAATGGATCCTCTGTTGTAAATTGTAATAGCAGAGAAATACAAGAAGAAATTAAGAGTCACACATGGTAATATGAGTTCCACATGCATATCATTTTTTCTCTTTGCATTCATATGTTGTTATATTAGGGAGGCGTTTGTTTGATTGTAGGAAGATGTTTTGATGGAAAAGAAAGTGTGTAGAGAAGTAAAATTAGATTATAAGAGTGATTTTGTTTAGTATAATAGAATGAAGATAGGAAAATGAAGTTGAAAATTTGTTAAAAGACTAATTTACTCATATCTAAAATTTTGGCACCGGTGCCCCTAAAATCCATTTTCCTTTCCCAACCTATATCAAACATGATGAGAATTGCATCCATATCCCTGTGTTTCTGGTGTTTAGGGTTTACCTTTTTGTTCCTTTTATCTTTCATTTACTATAAAGAAGTAAACTTTTTTTTTTTAAAAAATTGCAGAGGATCTAAACCTAGTCTTAATTGGTAGAACTCCTTAGAATATATAGAGCAATGGGCATAGAGTATGTGCTGCAAATAGTTTTTATCAAATATCACTTAATTTTTTATTAAAAACATGTTAAATATAAATGTTATATTGTAATATATTATTAATTTATTTTGTATATATTCTTTAAATAAAGTTTTTTATTAGATTAATTTTTTTATTTCCCTCAAAAAAATTATTGAAATTATTAGATTAAATTTAGTTATGGTAATAATATTTTCATTATATACATAGAAGTCTCAAAGCAAAAAAAATTCATGACCTAAATTTGTTTACGTTGCAACATTTTAAAAAAAATAATTTAAGTAAAATTAATTTACAAAGATACATGATTGTCAAATTAATTCATTTTTATTAAAAAAGCACTTAAATGGTATTTTATAATTTAGAAGAAAGTTATACTTGTTCTCAAAAAAGGAAAAAAAGAAAGAAAGTGACACTTAAATAAAAACCACACGTAATAGAAGACTTTTGTTTACTAATTAGAAAAAAAAATGAGAATGGATCCTATGCTGAATATCATATAAAAGTAAGGAGAGAGAGTCACACATAGTAAGTCTTACATGTGAGTCTCACTTATTTATGAGACTCATTTATGTGTCACTCTCTCTCTTACTTTTTTATACTGTACAGCATATGATCCACTCTCAAAAAAATCACATTAAATGTAGTTAAATTTATATTCAAATGGTTATAAAAAAAATTCATATTCAAATGAATAAAGATAGTTAAACAATTGTATTAATTTAAAATAAATACATAATATATAAAATATTTATTTCATCGATTAAAAAATGGGAAGGAAAGAACCTTTTGCCAAATATTAGAAGAGAAAATTGTTTTTTTGGTTGGCCAATAAAGAGAGGCTTGTCATAAATGTAATTTCACGTTTGTGTAATTTACACAATTATTTATTTATTTTTATAAGAAAATATTTATTTATTTATTCCCTTCTCCCTTGCCTTCTCCCAGTCTTCTCCCTGCGAGGCATTATAAGAACCCACGAGCCACGATAACAGAGTACCATGATTTTGGCCACTGTCTGAAAAATCACTCGGAATCCCTCCCAACGGAGTATCTTGCTGTTTAAAGAATCCGTGGGAATCGACGAATGGCAGATTGATTCCTTATCTTCAACTCTTGTTGCCTCTCAGATCTAGAGAACCATTGGTTGCAAGCTTGTCGCAGCTGAATCACGACCTAATCGTGTATCGTAGGGGCAATTTGGAAGTTCTTGAGTTTTCCAATTGCAACGTCAAAGCTACTGCTATGCACGGTAAAGAAACGGTTTCTTTGGCTTTCTGGGGTTTGATAATTCTCCTGGGATGAAAGCCTGAAAGTGTACGAATTTTCCGGAGGGAGAAAAACAGGGGTTTGGGTTTTAAGAAGAAAGGTGGAATCGCATTGAAGGGTTCACTCTCTAAGCTTGGAAGACTAAGCAGAGGGACATATTCAGAAATTCAGAGCCCAAATTGTAAGAGTTCGCCGGCGGCGGCGAGGGCAAGCAATTTGCCGCCGACCCAGTTGGGGATTTTTTTACCTGAAAAATTAAAGAAAATTAAAAGTGAACAGCGCTAATTAAGTTAAAATTTGGGAGGTTTAACGTGGCAAATTACCATTGGGGTAGACAGCCACCGGCACAGGAAGCGTAGAAGGACGATATAAAAGGGGAAAAGAAGGAACCTGAAGTCCGGAGCTAATAGATCGGACTTAAAACATTGAAGGTGGGGTTTTGCGTCCTTCTCTGTCGAAAACAGAAGACTTTTACATTACACTTCGAATTATTTGTCTTCAGTCTGACCCTAATTTCTGTTCTTACCTTTTCATTCTCCTGATGTCCTGCTCTGTACCTGCGTTCTTACGAGCTATTGAGTCCTGTGTTGAATGGTGATGTAGGACTGTCCACACAACATGGGGTACGATTCAGATAGCCCCTCACAAGATGGGAGGGATGAAGGTGAGTTAATTGGACAAAAATTGTGAGAAAGGATATCAAGATATTAGTGCTTACTGTAAATTTATGCTATGTAGTATGAGTGGCTGCTGTTAATTTATTTATTTATTTATATTTTCTGTTGCTGGCATAGCAGATATAATACCTTTAAAGCCAACGAGTGAGAAACTCATTAGTATCTTGTAAAGCAAGAGGGTAAATAAAGATGAAACTACAAAACTGGTCTAGTTGTTAGTGCTGCAGGCACACATGTCTTAGCTAGTACTGTCTCTTAATCAAATTAATGAGTTCCCTTCTTTAGGCTTTATATAATTCTAGTTCTGCTATTTTTCACCTTTTAAAATTAATTTCAAATCCTTTTTGTGTGAGCTTACGGGGTTTTAATAGGATAAAATACCTCTAATGTTACTGAAATTTCCTTCAATTAGAATTTCCACCTGAAAGATATCTGAAAACTCTAGTTCCTAGTTAATTTTATTGGTTGTTGTTCTGTGTAGCTTAATTTCTTCTTTTTATAGTTCATTGACTCTTTTAATACATTTGAATTGATAGATGATGATGAGGAATATGAGGAAACTGGCAAGGGCAATCGGTTGCTGGGTTTCATGTTTGGAAATGTTGATAATTCTGGCGATCTTGATGTCGATTACCTTGACGAGGTAATTTTACACATCCCTTGATATGCCATATTTACTTGGTGTTTAATTATATGGAGAATCTTTATTGAGCTCATCCTTGTTCATGTTTAATTTGCCTGTCCTTAATAATATTTCTTTTCCCTTCCCCCCCCCCCCCCCCCCATAAATTTTCCCATGATTCTCTATGTAGCTGTACTGCTGAAAGTTATTTGTGAGCCCAAAACATTCAGGCTATGGTTGTCGTCATTCTGTTTGTATTACTTTTTCTTTTTTTTTTTGATAGAAAAAGAAATATTATTGAGGAAGAAAAAGAATACAAAAGAGGAGGACAAGAAGTCTCTATTGTGTAAAATTAGAATATGTTTGCATGGTTGTTTAATTCTTCATTGTTTAATTCTGTCATAAAGAGCTTTGCTAGGGTGATATCTGCTCTTGGAAAGTTCACAATGAATCTTAGTATCTTACTATCAGAAAAAATTCCTGAACTCAAATCCCTTTTGCTTTTCCTTGACGGCATCCATCTTTCTTCCACTTGAGACAAGAGGGTTTGGTTTATTGATTCTTCTTGTGTATCTTCTTCAAAGTGTTGCTTTTGGTCTTTACTCTTTATACTAGGGAAAATTCCACTCTTGAGAAACTTGTTCAGAAATCAAAAGCGCCTTTAAAGGTCAACTTTCTTGATAATGGTACTCAGTAGAATTAGTATCAATACTAATTACATGCCCCGAATTAGCAAGCTGATTTTGAACTTTTTCCCTAATACTTGTATTATGTTCATATCTGGTATTTAAATTGATGCTAAGACTATTTGGTTGTGGGCTTGTGGCTTCATATGGAACAAACATTTTAGGGTTCCTGGTGAGAATTGGGTTTTCCCTGACTCTTGCAAATTCTAACTTAAAGCAGAATTCAAAAGCTTTGGATGGAAAAAATGGCAATGCTTTATGTAAATACGATGTCTTTGTTTTGTTTGGCGCATTTAACTGGAGTAGAATCTCTTGATCTGATTCAGGGGTATGCTTTAAGGTATGTTATGGTATGGGATTGTGATTTTTGCTACATTTTTTAAGATTTGGAGTTTGTGTGTGTCTGTTTTTATTTAAACTTGTAATTTATGTTTTGAGGGTCTTTTTCTGTTGGATTGTCGTATGTTTGATTGCTTGAGATTCTTGTCCAGCTTGTATTATTTATCGAAATTTGTTCATGTTGAACACTGTAGACATGACATGTTGGCGTAATTTGATCTATATAGCCGATCCCACCTTGTGGGAAAAGGTTTTGATTGTTGTTGTTGTTCAAGTTGAACACTGTAAAGTTGGTGCTTAATAAGCATATTTCCTTTCTAGGATGCTAAGGAGCATCTTTCTGCACTTGCTGACAAGCTGGGTCCATCGCTGACTGATATAGATGTAAGTAAAACTGTCTATTACCATTTTTATCTGGCAGTTCTCATTCATTTAATAAATAAAATGACTGTCGCTTAATGAGGTTAACTGTCAACAAGTGTCTGCTTGTCAATTCATTGATGTAATATATCATTGCACCCGGGTCATCCTCTATTTTGATGCTAATGATTTTTGTTTTTTCCCCTTTTCCGGTTAGTTGTCAGGAAAATCACCACAAACACCACCTGAAGCTGTTGAACAAGGTGAACTTGTCTGTTGGGAAAAACTATATCTTGCACTTTCTGATTTTCTGTTGGTATCTCTTTTATTAATTTTTTTTGGGGAAGGGGGGGGGGGGGGGTAGATCAAGCCAGAGCACTTAGTCTCTTTTATTTCTACTTGAAGCCTTTGCATGGGAAATATGTTTAATGGATGTCATATGATGAACTAGCTATATTTAAATTTAACTCCTTATTTATGGAAGGAAATTCCTCTATGTAAACTTTCTTGCTTTGGTATTGGAGGAGAAAAGATGACAATGAATGATGCTATTCTTTATTTGAAAAATGATTTTCTTAGCAAGTTATCTCCTTTCAAAAACTGAAAGGTTTGGTAGTTGTGCCTGATGCTAGGAGGTAAAAGAGCAAGTTAACAGAAGTAGACAGGAACAACTACCTAATAAGAAGTTATAGGTGGAGTGCATTATTATTGAGACGAATTGACTTATAAACAGTCTTCATTGGGCTTTTAGGAGGAGGACACTAACCATTTCCCAGGTTAATGATGCAAAAAGGCCCCTTGAGGTTTGATTCACTTGAAATAGGTTCCTAAACTTTCACATTCTAGGAAATAGGGTTTGTTAAAGGGATGAGGCTAAGGTCTTGTGGAGTTGTGCTCGTTTTTCAGGCTTGTGGTGCATATGGTTACAACGAAATGCAAGAATCTTTATCTGTTTTTTCTTTTGCCTAAGAAATGCAGGCTTGTTGCTTTAGGGTAGTTGTTTATGTGCTCATTTTTTTAATGGCATCTTTGACAGATTTGCAAAGGGATTAGGAAATTCATTAGATTTTAGAACTCATTTTTTTTATCTGCTTATTTTTGGGTCATTTTATCTTTTGGTAGGAGGATTTCTGATCCTCCCGTTATTTTGATTTTATTTTTTATCATAAACAGAAGGAATTTATTTGGGAATGTTTTTGATGGATTCGACACAAGAAAATACTGTAAGCAGACATTGGGAAAATCTTTTTGGACATAACTAAAGATTCATTAATGAATTCTTTCTATTGCTTATTTTGCTGTATGCGTCTTTTTTTTTTTTTTAGAAATTTAAATATTTGAAATTTATTGAAGTGCAAAATAAACATTTTTCCCCAGTGCAAAATAAACGTTCTTACTATTGCTTATTTTCCTGTTTGTGTCTTCTTTTTTATGGGTCTTTCTCCTCTATTTCTTTTGCTTCTTTGTTCATTCCTCTCCCCTGGCCCAAATCACAGTTGCATTCTCGAGAGAATATATGAAATGTAGAAATGATTTCTTCTGCACAGAGAGAACCAAAACCCATGGAGTTCTGCACACGCCACCACTTTTGTTCCCTAGGTTTTCATTTTCCACATCAGTTGATGTTGGAAGAAGCAATTTGGAAGAAAAGGAGAAAGCATGTCCTGTTTTATTTTGATAACACGTGCTCTTCAAAGCAGGGGATTTTATTGTGCTAGAGGGATACATGTTTCTTTCATGAAAGAGGATAAATATATATCTAGAAAAATATTAATGATTTCTACTTGTTTTTAATATATATATATTACCCACCTTTGTTCAGTTAGCTTCTATTTAGTGAGGTAGATAAATGTGAATGTGAGTTTCATTTTGCATATTCTATGTTTCAATTTCTGTGTGACAAAAGGATAGTTTTTATTTTTTGTAAATAGATAACTAATGAGTCTCAAGATGAGACTTATTAACAACCTTAGTAACTGCCACAAAAATTACGAGACTAAAAGCTCTGTTGATAGCACTGACCTACTCTCATGCTACTGTAGCTCGTCTTGCTATGTCTGCTATCTGGTTTTCTTCCATTTCTTCTGTTTACTTATTGGGATTCTTTAATTGGTAGACTATGATGAGAAGGCTGAAGATGCAGTTGATTATGAAGATATTGATGAAGAGTATGATGGTCCAGAGATGGAAGCTGCAAATGAAGAGGACTATTTATTGCCAAAAAAAGAATTTTTTTCTGTTGAAGTTTCTCTTGAAGCTCTAAAATCCAGATCTTCTGTCTTTGATGATGAAAATTATGACGAAGAATCTGAAAAGGAGGAAGACTTTGTGAATAGCAATGCTGAAGTTGACAACATCTCTTTAACTGGTAGGTGTTTTTTATGAGATTTTGATCAATTTCATGTTTTTTATGATATGTTCAATGCTTTGTTATTGACGTTGTGTGTACTGTGTACCTCCATGTCTTTGCATTTACATGTTTTAGAAGTTTGCCTGGTGATTATAAAGGAAAGGAAGTTGATTCAGTTCAGTTATCTTAGACTTTTTTCTATCAAAAAAACTTATCTTAGACTTTTACTTTCAGGGGAGCAGGTAGAGAGTCTTGTTGATGGATCTAAACCAGAGAGAGCTGAAGAACATGATTCACATGCCTCACAGCAGTCTGAAGAATCGGACACTAATGTACAAAATCTACAGGAGGTCAGTCCCATTTGTACTTCTTTGCTAATACTTTGATGTTTGTTATTATTTTCTTTTCTAGCAATTTATGTTAATGATCATCGTGTTTAGTTTGTGTAAAGCTCCGCGGCTCCGCCTACATTGCTTCTCCAAGTCCTAATTTGTACCAATTAATCTTAGGTTACTTGTAGATGAAAGAATATAAACGAATGCAACCATGGTTGTCAAGATCAAGATCTTATGCAGTATTTCTATTAAAAAAAAAAGATCTTATGCAGAATAAGAAAGCACTTTTTGTTTTTTGAGCTTTTATGGTACTCAACATTTATGTTTTGGAAATGGCCTTACGAGGCCTATGCAGCTGTAGCAAATTATTAGAGTTAATCCTATATAATGCGAACTTTTTCTATAAAAAAAAAATCCTATATAATGCAAACTAAACAAAGGTTTAACTGTATACGGAGCTTCGGGATTCCAAAATGTAGTCAAAATGTCAAATCTGAATTCTGTGGTCCGTACTAATTAGAGACTGAAAGAAAAGTTTACAAGAAAATGATTAAGGTAGTCCAAGAATGAGCATTAGGAGTATTACATTAACAAAAGAATATCAATGAAGTTAAATGCAAAGTTTCCCACCAAAAAGAGTGTTTGAATTGTCCCACCAAAAAAAAATAGAGAGATATAGGGCCTGTTTGAAAGCTATTTTTAAAAACAGTTTTTGATTTTTAAACATAAAAAACAGAAAAACTGTTTGAATTGTTGTTTTTAACTGAAAAAAATAGAATAGTTATTTGAGAACAAAAAAACAGAACAATTAAAAGATGTTCTTGAATTCTTGTATTATAAATCAAAGAAAATATAGAAAACAAGCCTTTCGAATAATGACGTGTACATAAATACATGAAAACAATACTAACATTAAAGAATAGAAAAACAAAACAGAATCAAACAGACCGAAAGCCGTTATGAAAAGAAGAAAGGTGATAAAGTCTGGTTGTAGTTTCTTCTTTTTTTTTTTTTAAAAAAAATTTCTTTTCTTTCTTAATGAACAAAGAAGAACAAAATAAATCATGATGAACACACTTCTTGGAACTTCCACTTTTCTTGAAACCTTAATGATAGACTTGCAGAAGATGTTATTTTGTTATTAGATATTCTTGCTCCTTTTCGAGCCTCTTCTTTTCCTGATAGCAGGATTTGGAGTTTAGATTCTTCGGCCTCATATACTTGCTCTTCTTTTTTTAAATACTTGACTAAAACCCCAAATCCTAATCCTAATCTTCTTTCTAAATCTGTTTGGAAAATAAAAGCTCCTTATAAGGTAAAGGCTTTTGTATGGACAGCGGAACTTAATAGAATTAACACTAATGATTTGCTTCAAACCCGTCGTCCCAATAAGGCGTTATCACCGGATGTGTGTGTCATGTGTTTTAGAAGGTCTGAGACGAATAGCCATCTTTTTCTACATTGTGAAGTGGCAAGGTTTATGTGGAATGTGTTGTTTGGTCTCTTTGAAGAGAATTGGGTATGTCCGGCGGATCTGGGTATTTTTCTGGGTATCAAGTTTGTGGGCTTTGGAAGGAATAAAGAACATAAAGCTCTTTGGCAATGTGCAGTTTTGGCGACACTGTGGTGTCTTTGGCTGGAAAGGAATGCTAGGGTCTTTAATAATAGATTCCTCTTACCTCATCTGTTGTGGGATAGAATTACTTTTTTGTCTTCTTTATGGGCTTCGCGTCGAATGGTCTGTTTAAAGGAATGTCCATTATGGATATTCAAAGGGATTGGAAGGCCCTATTGAGATAATGTTTTAGTTTTCTTTTGTTTGTCTTCTTTTTTTATTTTCTTTCCTTGAGGACTACTTGTCCTCGTATTTGTAATCATCTTCTTTCTTTAATACAATTTCTTTTTCTTTAAAAAAAAAGGAACAAAATAAAGTACAAAGTAGTGAGTTACATTTACTACAGGGCAGTACGATGAACTTACGCTTTGTTCTGTTTGTAGACCTGATGACTTTCATGTTAGAGGGTGTATTAGTGTTATGAATACCTTTTGTGGGTTTTTAGTTGCTAAATTTGTAGGTCTATGTCAACTGTCAAGTGTTTCTTTGGCACATGTCCTTTCTTAGACTGTTCCACACTGTTTTAGAAGAATCTTGCCCTTGTTCTTGCTCTAGCTGTTAACTAGTTAATATGTGCATAATTTTTCCTTTTCATAGTCAGGCACTGAATTGTACATGCAAATTTTCTTGCTGCAGTTTCAAAATATGCAAAATTTTAAGATGCAGTTTTAACATGATGCTTATAGATGAATTTTTTGTTTTGTACAGGATTATAAACTATCATGGTTAACTTTCTATTCATCTGTTAATGTCTTAATTGATGATACCAACAGGAAGGGCCTGAAGTTTTGAAAGGTTCTACTCCATTGCCTATTTTATGTGTGGAAGATGGGATGGTCATTTTAAGGTTCTCTGATATTTTTGGTATTCATGAACCTTTGAGAAAGGGAGGGAGGAGAGAGCATCGACCTTCTATTCCTAGAGGTAATTACCAATAGATAGGGAATTCTTTTTCTGGATTTTGTTTACAAACCTCAGAGTCTGTTGACAGTAGTGGATTGATTGAAAAATTAACAGTGTAAATTTTGAACTTCTATGTGATTGCAATTCAGATCTAGTGGCAGTGAGATACAAATTATAAAAGTAGATGGCAACTATATTTGGTATCTGGTTTCTGTGCTAATTGGTTGGTTTTTTTTGTTTCTTCTGTTTTCCCAGATAGGTACAAGTCTTTAAATTTATCTGATATTGTAGAAGAGGATGAAGAGGCATTCCTCAGGGGCTCTTCTCAGAATGTCTTACTAAACAAGCAGGCATATGCAGTTCAAAATGGTGTATCAGAAAGTAATGATGCTGACTTGGATTTTTCCAAATTTGGATTTCTTCATGGGGATGTCTCAGTGGCTTTGGAAGGTGATCAACAACAAAAGGACTCTTGTCTCAGTGCTGAACCAATGAAAGAGAATTTTACAGGTCTTTCCTTGGAAGATAGTTCTCTTTTATGTGCCGACTTTTATCCTCTTGATCAGCAAGACTGGGAAGATGAAATCATTTGGGGAAATTCCCCTGCGGCAAGTGACCATAATATCGGGAGCTTTGAAATTTCTGGACCTGATTTGGGACCTTTAGGTTGTAGTGATGCAGAAATTGAAAGCGGGATACAAAATGTCCAGTTGGAGCTGCAGAAGGACTTGGAAGAGAAAGATCATAGTGTTTTCTTGTGCAGCTCTCCTGTTTCATTGGAGCCCTTTGGCTCGAGGAATTCTTTGGGAGATAAAACCAACTCATTGTCAAAGAATCTATTTCATCCTCAACTCTTGAGGTTAGAATCCAGACCTGAATTGGATATCTCTAGTCCTGCAGATGGCAGGAGGGAGAATATATCCGAGGAACAAAATCAAAGTGGTTTAGTTAAGCATTTTACCAAAGTTACATTACAAAACCAAGACATGATGGAAGGGTCTTGGATAGACAAGATTATATGGGAGGAAGTCAATAGACCTATAGTGAAACCAAAGCTAATCTTTGATCTCCAGGATGATCAAATGCACTTTGAAGTTTTGGATAGTAAGGATGGTAGACACCTTCGCCTACATGCAGGAGCAATGATCTTATCTCGATCCTTAAAATCGAGCCATGGAGACTCTTCTGAGCTACCTGGACATGGAGGGCAATATGGATGGCGATCCATTGCTAATGACAAACATTATTCTAACAGGAAAACTTCTCAGCAACTGAAATCAAATTCAAAAAAACGCTCAGCTCATGGCGTCAAAGTTTTTCACTCTCAACCTGCACTGAAGCTTCAGACAATGAAATTGAAGTTGAGCAAGTAAGGTTTTTATTTTATTCTATATTTTAAGTGAGATGGGGCTGTTGCCTTCGTAGCTTTGGTTCGTTGCTTGTTTAACCTATCATTTTTTGGGATTATTTATCTGTTATTGTCTAATTAGGATGTTATGTTCTCTAAATTGGAAAAAAATGTTCTAGTGAAATAGTCTTGCCAATTAGCAATCAGTATCTATCAAATGAAAACTTGTTCAATGTCTGTGTATCCATGAATATCTTTTGGTAAAAACCTAATTTTTTCCTTCCAATTGTTTTGGTAAAGGAGCAATTGGTGGGTTGTACTCCTATTGGTCAGTGGTCACCCCTAAACTATTGTTATATATTGTATAAACTTAGAGGGCGACCTGTGGACTTCATAAAAACTTATTTAAAGATCTAAATTTTGGGAATTAAACAACTAAATGTGTGATTAGGGCTAACACTGAAATGCTCTGATCTTATGAGTAGTGCTTTTTCTTAGTGTAGAACCTACCATCATGAGTAGAGTACTAAGAATTATAACAAGAAAAAATTCTGTTTTCTTTTTTTCTTCTTCTGTTTTTTCAATTGTCGTGTTGGAAAACCAGCCTTTTTTACTAATTATTCAGTATTCCCTTTTTAAAATCTGTTTTATATTCACCACCAAAGGCGTGTTTCATCTCATTTTTCTATAATAGGTGCTACCCCAACTTTCTCTCTAATGATTGCATTAGAGAGAAAGTTGGGGTAGCACCTATTGTAGAAAAAGTAGTTGAAACATGCCTTATGTGGTTTGGTCATGTATCAAGAAGGCAGTTAGAGGCTCCTGCTTATAGAGTTGACCAGATGGAAGATAGTCGAATAACTAGAGGTAGGGGGAGACCAAAGAAAACAATAGGAAAGAGAAACTATTAGGAGGGACTTAGCTATAAATACATGTTGGCGTCACTTGATTCATATAGCCGACCCCACCTAGTGGGAAAAGGCTTTGATTGTTGTTGTATTCACCTCTCTGGACTATATAAAAGGTCTTGATTGCATCCCTTACATTTTCCATAGTCCCCAAGATCATATTCCAATAGACTAGTCCATTTCACGATCTGTCATTTGCCAGTGAGATCTGCATTGCTCTGCATGTACATATCAAGCTCATGCGAGAAGCCTTTGCTGATTTGTGTTTTGAGTATGCATAGTAGGCCAATTTTAAACTTTCATCTTGTCCATTATGAACTATTGCCTTCACATGAATAGTAATTTTATGTTTGTATTGTTTTGGTCTTTACTATGTCTTACTAGCTCCTTTGCAGTAAAGATATTGCAAATTTTCACCGTCCAAGAGCGTTATGGTATCCTCATGACAATGAGGTGGCTGTCAAAGAACAAGGAAAACTGCCAACACAAGGACCCATGAAAATTATTATGAAGAGCTTGGGTGGAAAGGGGAGTAAATTGCATGTTGACGCCGAAGAAACACTCTCTTCTGTTAAAGCAAAAGCATCTAAAAAGCTAGGTTGTCAATTTTATTTTATGGGCCTACCTGCTATGATGGTTCTTAACATCATATGATCCTATTATACACACACACTATTATCAAAAAATTATACACACACACACACATATATATTGGTTACTATTGTTCATATTTTTCTTTGTATTATTCTAGTGTTTAGTTTACTATAACTTGTTCTTTATGTGGCTTAACTGGGGTCTTTTTCTTTGGTAGATTTCAAACCATTGGAAACAGTCAAAATATTTTATCTAGGGAAGGAGCTTGAAGAGCAGAAATCACTTTCTGCGCAAAATGTTCGACCAAACTCCTTGTTACATCTTGTTCGTACAAGGATAAATTTGTGGCCAAGGGCACAAAGGGTTCCTGGTGAGAACAAGTCTTTACGTCCTCCTGGGGCGTTCAAGAAAAAGTCTGATCTATCCGTGAAAGACGGACATGTTTTTCTAATGGAGTAAGTGATTTGAAGATTTTGTTGTGCTACTTTGTTTGTATTTGCAAGGATACAAACTTCATTTTATATTTATTTAGTTTCTTGTTTGTGCTTTCCTGAGTTTTTTCACAAGTTATAATGTTGTCTCTGCCTTTTAATAATATTTTCATTATGATTTTTCTCGGTACTTAATGTGCTCAGATAAATGAATGAGGAATGCCTTATTTGTAGGTATTGTGAGGAAAGACCTTTACTTGTAAGCAATGCTGGAATGGGTGCTAGACTTTGTACATACTATCAAAAATGTTCTCCAGATGATCAAGCTGGCTCTTTATTACGCAACACAAATAGTAGCTTGGGACATGTTATTTCCCTGGATCCTGCTGATAAATCTCCATTTCTTGGAGATTTAAAACCTGGTTGCAGTCAGTCATCACTTGAGACAAACATGTATAGAGCGCCTATATTCCCTCATAAAGTGCCATTAACCGACTACTTACTAGTTCGTTCATCAAAGGGAAAGCTATCATTAAGACGCATTGATAAAATTAATGTTGTTGGACAGCAGGTTTGTTATGCTGATATTGGGTGCTATTTGTCAATAGTTAATGTTGAATTCTTTTAATTCTCTCGAAACATTTACTAGGAAATGAAGGAATTTTTATTTAAATAATTGAAGTAAATATTTAGCCCAGCTCTCTCATTTTAAAATTCTGCTAAAAAAAATCTCTAAGTACTGGGATTGTATGATCTGCAATGTAGTGTTCTTTAAATTGTGATTAATTTTTTCTTTTCTTCTTGTTGGATGCTGCAATTTGGCTACCAAAATGACATCACTGGAAATCTATCACAAGAAAATAAGATATGCAGTTAATAGATAGTTGTGATATGAGGGGTTAGAGGGGTTTCCATTACGGATCTCCTAAGGGATTTGGAAGGCTCTAGTGAGTTAAAGTTTTGTTTTCTTTCTGCTGGTTTTCTTTTTCTTGTTTCTTAGAGGATTTCTTGTCCTCCTCCATTGTACTCTCTTTCTTCCTTAATAATATTTCTTTTTCGATAAAAAAAATAGATAGTTGTGATATGAGCTGATGGTGGTTTCTATTACTCCTTACAGGAGCCTCTTATGGAAGTATTATCGCCTGCAAGTAAGAATCTTCAGACATATATGATGAACAGGCTACTGGTGCACATGTGCCGTGAATTTCAAGCTGCAGAAAAGCGCCACTTGCCTCCGTACATTCGTGTTGATGAGCTTCTGTCGCAATTTCCTTACCTATCAGAAGCCTCTTTTCGCAAGAAAATTAAGGAATATGCTCATTTACAGGTATACTCTGCCTATGCAACGTCTTGTTTTTCATAGCCGGTCCCAAGTCTAGGAAAAGAGGAGGGCTCTGTTAGATAGCTGATAGCCAGCATAAAATTTTGTCAAATCTCTATAAGTATGGATCATCGACGTAAATGTGTTAATGCTGTGGTCGTTGCCTTAGGCAACGCACTATATGACTCAAGTACAATGTCAAATGAATAAGAGTTGCTACTTCAATGCTCAGATGTATTGAAAAATAAGCACAGGCTCTCACATTTTCGTGGACAAGTGTCAGTAAAGAAGCTAGTCCATAAGATCAGAATACATTCTAGGACCTGGAATATTGGCAGCTTAAAACTTACTAGTAAATCGATGGATAAACCGAATGTTGAGCCAAAAACGTCAAAATGAGCAGAAATTCATTGTTGCAGAAATAAAATTGTTGCGTTGGATGAATGGATACACTAGAAAGGATAGGATTTGAAATGATTGTATTAGAGAGAGAGTTGCGGTAGCACTTGCTATAGAAAAGTTGGTTGAAATGCGCCTTAGGTGGTTTGGTCATCAAAGGAGGCCATTATAAGCTCTTCTAGAAAGAGTAGATGGAAGATAGTCCAATAACCAGAGATAGAGGGAGACCAAAGAAACTATAAGAGAAACTATTAGGATGGATTTAACTATTAACAAACTAACCATAAAAATGAGCTAAAATAGAACACTTTAGTGTTGCTTGATTCATATAGCCTACCCCTTTGTTTGTTGTTTATGTATGCTCATTTACAGGTAATGGTGGCTCATAATGCTAGTGATCCAATTTTTGTATAGGCAACAAATTCTTAAAGAATTTTTTCCTTCACACCTGTGTGTTATTATTGGCCACATCTTTGTTTCTTTTTTTTTCCTCTCCTTTTTCTTTATTATGTTTTCTTTATGCTGGAAAGTTTCTCATTCATTTTCAAATATTGCAGAAGGGAACAAATGGACAGTCAATTTTGGCTAAAAAGCGAAATTTCCGCATGTGGTCGGAGGATGAATTGAGAAAAATGGTGACACCAGAGCTTGTGAGTTATACCTTATGCCAATTTGTTTCTTTGTTTTTTTGGTAGATCAATTTGTTTCTTTTTTTTTTTGGGTTGCCCGCCCAGTGTCCGAGGCACTGAAGAAAATCATCTCCCAGTTGAGCCAAATTGTAGTCATTAGTGAAGATGACAATTTTAAGTTGGGTAGTTTGGAATTTTGATGGTAAAATTTCTTCAAATAAAATAACTTAATGATTTGGAAGGTTTTCTTTACTGGTGAACACATGATGCTATACTTATGAGTTGTTGAAATATGAGCACTAATAAAATTGTTATCAGTAAGTGCGCTAATGCCTGGTCTCATCACACTATACCATTTTTATGGTTCCGTAACTTTCAGGCTCCAGTTATTTGGTTTCTTATTTTAATTGAAATTTCTTATATAGCAGATACTCCACATTCTTCTTAGCCTTTTTTTTTTTTTTTTTTCCATCCTTAAAAAATATTACTACGATGAAGTTTTATTATACTTTCTCTCTGGATGTGATTAATAGTTTCTTAGTAAAAGGAAGATCTCTTCCTTTAATTTGATTCCTTCAATTTTTTTTCTATTCAAAATTCTTTTAGGTTTGTGCCTATGAAAGCATGCAAGCTGGTCTGTACCGTCTAAAACATTTAGGAATAACTGAAACACATCCTACTAATATATCTTCTGCTATGAGTCGGCTTCCTGATGAGGCAATAGCATTGGCTGCTGCATCACACATTGAGAGGGAGCTGCAGATTACTCCATGGAACCTGAGTAGCAACTTTGTTGCCTGCACGAGTCAGGTAATTTATGTTTGATCTGATTTTGAGATAATATCTCATCTTACATGCGTCCTGCCTCCATTTCAAATTTTTGTTTCTTTTCCATTTATTAATATTATAAGAATTTCTCTGTGCCTAAATTTTTTTTGAAAAATAAAAATCTGAGAAAAAAGACGTGACAAATAAGAGGAAAATTGTAAATTAAGAAAAAGAAATGGCTGTCTATAAAATGATTCTATTGTAGGTTGTAGCCCACATGTATATATAACGTCATCTAGAAGAGTTCCTAACAATGTAGGTTCTTTATTTCAAAATTTGTTAATGGCTATATTCTTTTATTTATTTGTTTCTATAAAAGAAATATTCTCTTATTTATTTGTTTAGTCAAAGGGATTTTCTATCTTGTGGAATTGTGTTATGTATTTTATAAACAAAAAATTAAAGAGGTGGAGGCAAGCTTTGGAGACATACAATTTCCATATAAGTTGAAGTAAAATGGAATGTAAATTTAGTGAAAGGAACTTGATTATAGGGTGGAGGTGAAACTTGGAGATCCTTTTTTTTTTTCAAAATAAGAAAAGAACTTTATTAGAGAGAAAGAAGATACAAAAGAAATTTAAGACAAGATTTACATCAATAAAGTTTTCCAATCCCTTTGGATATCCATAAACAAATCCATAGAAGAAACCCATAATGACAACAATAAAGTAATCCTGTCCCAAAGAAGGTGAGGTGGGAGGTGTTTCCTCCCACCTCATTTGCTGTGGGATAGAATTACCTTTATGTCTTCTTTGTGGGTTTTGTCGAATGGCTTGTTTAAAGAATTATCCATAACGGATATCCAAAGGGATTGGAGGGCTTTGCTGAGCTAATATTTTAGTTTTTGTACTAGTCTTCATTTTTTCTTTTATTTTGAGGACTGCTGGTCCTCCATCTTTTGTAAACATTTTCTTTCTTCAATACAATTTCTTTTTCTATAAAAAAATTGTTTCAAGACCTCCCTCATTAATGATATATTCTGATTTCTGCATACTTTAAGGTTGTGTTTGGATGAGGTAAAGGAGGAAAATTAATATTTAGAGGTATTCAATTACCTCATTAAAAATCCCTTGTTTGGATTAAAAGGGAATGGAATTTGAAATTTTCATGGTCATTTAATCAATTTAGGAAGAATTTGAAATTCACCTAACTACGAGGAATTTCAAATTTTACTCGCTTATTTTTAGAATATTAGTTATTTGTATCATTTTTAATACATATATAGATATAAATATTAAATACTCACATACACACACGCAGTAACATGAAGATATGCATACATATATGTTATTTGATTACATACATATCTGTATGCCCTTGTACATATACGTTCACGAACACACACATATATAGATATACTTACATTTGCTTATGCACACACAGATACACACGTATATTGATATACTTACATTTGCTTGTGCACACACAAGGACACATACAAACACACATGTACGTGTACATATATATACACACATGTCTATGCACATATAAGTGAGATTGTGAGAATGTGTATGTACATGTAACTGCATGCACATATGTATACGTAATATTTATACACATTTTTTATATATAAATGCATGTATGTGTGCATATTACACACACACATATTTATATTTATATATGTTCATGTTCTTTAAATACACAAATATTCACATGCATGATATAAGGGGAGCATATCAAATGAGAACACTCATTTTATGTGAGAGATGAGAGTTGTTTTTAACCATTTAGATTAAATTAAACGGTTGAGATTAAAATATTATTTTAAACCAAACATGTGATAGCCATGCGGTTTAAAATAATGTTTTAATTTAGCAATGCGAGGTTTAAAATAATGTTTTAATTTCAACCGTTGAATTTAATTTGAACGGTTAAAAACAATTCCCTTCATCTCTCACATAAGATGATTCCTCTCACTTGATATGTTCCCTATATACTAATGGACATATAAATTCATTCAAACATATAAAAATACTAATAATATACATACACATCTATATAAATACATATATTTATTAGTTTCAATAAGGAATTTTATTAGTACTATGGTTATCCAAACACAACCTAAAGAATATTTCCTACACTATATCATGATTTAGTATTCTACTTACTCTGGCAAGTGATAGATTAATGACTCATTGAAAATTTGTATTTTTCCTCATTCAAGCAGGGAAAGGAAAATATTGAACGAATGGAAATTACTGGTGTTGGGGATCCATCTGGCCGTGGCTTGGGTTTTAGCTATGCTCGGGCTCCTCCAAAGGCACCGGTGTCAAGTGCAGTGGTGAAGAAGAAAGCAGCTGCTTCTAGGGCAGGTTCCACTGTTACTGGAACAGATGCTGATCTACGTAGATTAAGCATGGAGGCTGCACGAGAGGTGTGCCAATCTGATGAAAAATAAAATACTAGTTTCTGCATGTGTTTATGTGAACTGTAGAAAATAGTACATACATATACAACAACAATGGCAAGCGTCTTTTCCCACTAGGTGGGGATTGAATATATTTTATATATATATATATATTAAAAAAAGAAAGGATTCATCATCTTGTTGGTGATTGACCTCATTTGTACTTCTTGATATGTGGTGTTGTAACTAAAGCTCAGAGTACCAAGGAATGGACTGATTTACATGTTACAGTTAAAATTGGTGAAGCAAAATGCTTAGATATGAATATCTGTAAAAATGAATTGATATTTGAATTTCATAATTGATTTTGAAAGTATTTAATTAACATGATCACAACATTTGAGAAGTGAAATCGATTTTGTGAAATTTATTATTGGTTTGTTATATCGGTGCTTCCTTTCATTTCTTTTTTCAATCTTTTTCCTTTTCCGGACGACGTTAATTCAGAGCCTGTAACTTTTGTTTCCCACTCATTCATCCAATTTTGGGAAGTAAATTAATGCTTCACTTTCACGCTTGTATAATAAATGAAGAAACAAAATGATACATATGTATCGTCAGTTATCTGTCCAAAGCCTTCGTCTGACCCCTAGAATTGTGAGGATATTGAGTGCTTCTCCATATATGTTTGTAATCTCTTGTGTGCACTTAATTTCCAGGTTCTTCTTAAGTTCAATGTTCCAGAGGAAGTCATAGCGAAACAAACCAGGTGGCATCGCATTGCTATGATACGCAAACTTTCAAGTGAACAAGCTGCATCCGGGGTTAAGGTTGACCCAACAACTATCAGCAAATATGCTCGTGGACAGCGAATGTCGTTTCTTCAACTACAGCAGCAAACCCGGGAGAAGTGCCAAGAGATTTGGGATCGACAAGTTCAAAGTCTTTCAGCTGTAACTGGTGATGAAAATGATAGTGATTCTGAAGGAAATAGTGATCTAGATTCTTTTGCTGGTGATTTAGAAAATTTACTTGATGCTGAGGAGTGTGAAGAGGGAGAAGAGGGCACCAATGATTTCAAACGTGACAAGGGGGATGGTGTTAAGGGACTTAAAATGAGAAGACGTCCAACCTTAGCCCAGGCAGAAGAGGAAATAGAAGATGAAGCAGCTGAGGCTGCTGAATTATGCAGATTACTCATGGATGGTATGATTTCTTCTTGATCAATAAAGTAAAGTTCCCTAACTTTTGTTAGTACTGAATATAGTAACATTGATCTTGTTAGTATTTGCCCTGATACCATAACTGGAAGTTGGTAATTGCACCACTTTTATGTAAACTGAACCCAACTATTGTACTTGTCGTATTGACATGTAGTGTTTACCATGATTATTTTTTAATTCAGATGATGAAGATGACAGGAAGAAAAAGAAGAAGGCTAGAAATGTTGTTGAGGAAGCAGGATTGGTGCCAAAGCTACAACCAAGATTTATCTTTGACCACACAGATCAGGTTAAGCAAATAGCTAATGCTGTGCAACTGGATGGAACCAATATTTTGAAAGAAAATACAGTTACAAATCTAAGGGAGGTCAGAAACTTTACCTTAGCTACGTTGATTTGTCTTGTGTATCTTGTTTACTTATTTTCTAGTTTGCATAGAGGTTATATGCAAATAAGTTCTTACCAATGAGAATTAACTCTTTGTTATATATTTTCATTTTTGTTGGCAGGAAGAAGGTATTTCTGCTAAAAAAAGCAAATCAGTGAAGGTCAATAAAGCAAAGAAGAATGACCTTTCACCTATTAGTCTGCCAAATAAAAAAATAAAACTAAATATTGGGGATGGACCAAAGGTAAGTGATTGCTATTATATATTTCTTTTTCTATTAAAAAAAAATTCTTGTTGGTGAAGAGAGAAACAAGCCCATTCATGCCTGTCTTGTCCTTCATAATGTGATGAGCGCCCCATTTTTTATTGGATATTCCTTTATTGATGATAAATGAGCCTGTATTACCTCAAATTTAATAAATTATAGTTGTATAATATCATCATATTCTATTCAATATATAGTGCAGTATTTATTCTACCTCATATTTCTTTGTTTTTTTAATAATTATTCTACTTTTAGAATTATGAATTTAATTTTGAAGTCAGCATGGAATTTTTACCAAAGTTGTCACTCCTTCTCTCGTCTATTACAAGTGCATAAATTGCTTGCAAGTTAGCAAGTTCCTGACTTGTTCTTTTACTCGCCCCACTGGTGTTGCCTTGTGGGCTGTGGCTGGCAAGTATTGTAAACCATTTATTACCTGTTTTTATGGAAAATTTAATTGCAATTTTGAGACAATAAATCTTAGGAAGCACATAAGAAAAGTTGAATCATGAATGCTAGGTACCCCTAGTTCGTAGTAACTGTAATTTTCTCTATTGATGACCACATAAATAGTGGAAGAGTTGGGTCCATCCTAGTACTGTTGGGATTGCTGTAGATTTCTGCATTTATGAAACAGTTCTTTTAGTTTTTTCTTTTTCAATGGAGTTTCACAAGTAAGGCAAGAAAGTAGTTTGTGTTGGCAAAATCATTTGATAAGCGTTTTTGCCAATATTATTGTGCTTGGCAAATTACTAAACAAGGCATGTATTCAAGAGCACAAGTAAAGAAAACAACTTAGAGGTAATTATGGTTATTAATGATTTTAATTTAGGGTACAAAGGAATAATTTTATGCTTCTGCATCTACTTTCAAGAGCAGAAAAACTGCTACTACCATAAGAAACAGCTGATTTTTTTTGTTGAAACTTGGTCAAACACTATAATTTCTAAATATTAGTCCTTTTTTTGGAAAATAAGCAACTTTTATCCTTTTTGTATCTAGGCCAAATAGGAGGTTAGTCTAGATTAGTACTTTTTCAAATATCTGTGTGTAATTGTTTTGTATGGAACCTTTTGCATGGAATTAGTCTTGTGGATCTATTTCCGGAACATAATAGCAATATACTATCAGTTTTTCTGGATCTGCTAAAATCTTTAGAACTCGTATGTGTATGTGGAGTTTTGTGATTGCATGCTTTTAGGAAGATTGTCTTGGTGTTCTTATAGTTACTTTAGTTTTAAATTTTACTTCCAAAGCTTCATATAATTTATGTCTGAAAAACCAGGTATTCAAGGAGAAAAAACCATCAAGGGAAAGCTTTGTCTGTGGAGCATGTGGTCAGGTGTGTATATTCTTGAGTTGTTTAAAGCCTTTTAGGTTTTTTGATGTTTCAGAGAATGTAATTATGTTTTTGATTGACCAGCTTGGGCATATGAGAACAAACAAGAACTGTCCAAAATATGGTGAAGATCTTGAAGCACAACTTGAATCTGTAGACATTGAAAAAACGGGTGGAAAATCTAGCTCTTTGGATCCCTCTGGTCAGTCCCAGCAGAAAGCCCTGTCCAAGAAGCTAATATCAAAAAGCTCAACCAAAATTGCTCCAGTTGAAGCTCCTGAAGGAGAAAAATCTAGTTTGAAGACAAAAGTTCTTCCTGTTAAGTTCAAATGCAGCTCCACTGAAAAGCTTCCTGAAAAACAGGCAATTGAAGCCCCCCAGAGTTCAGATAAGCTAGTCACTTCTGACTCAGAAACTGCCAAGTCTGTCAAGCTCAATAGAATTTTCATTCCCAACAAAATGAAGCCAGATGATATGCATGCCGAATCTCGTAAGCATGCTATTGCTATTCGGCCTCCCGCAGATACAGGTAGAGGTCAAGTTGATTCACTTAAGCGGTCCATTATAATTCGACCACCTACAGAAACAGAGAGGGAGCAACCTCACAAGAAAGTTATTTTTAAACGCACGAAGGAGGTTATGGATGTGGACCCAATCAGTCCTGGTGAAAACTCAGGATTTGAACACAGAAAAACTAAGAGAATTGTTGAATTGTCAAATTTTGAGAAGCACAGAAAGCAGGAGACTACGTATTCAGCTGAAGCACTGGTAAAACGGAAAGCTAAAGAGGAAAGAAGATGGTGGGATGAGCAAGAGAAGAGGAGAAATGATGCAAGACTCAGAGAAGACAGGGCAAGGAGGCTTCTCGAAGATGAAATGAGGATGCGAAAAGAGCAAGAAACTGTAGCATACTTAAAAGAATATGAAGAAGATATTAGGAGAGAGACGGAGGAGGAAGAAGAACGGAAGAAAGAAAAGAAGAAAAAGAAGAAAAAGGCTGAATTTAGAGATGAGTATTTAGATGACCGTAGAACAAGGAGATTTGATAACAGTGTGGTAGAAAAAGATCGGAGTGGAAAAAGGAGATCTGTTGTTGAGTTTGGAAGGTATGCTGCAGAGTATACACAACCAACGAAACGGCGAAGAGGTGGAGGGGGAGAGGTACTTTTCTCTACTTGTTATTTTTCACCTGGTTAAAAATCTCTAAAGGAAAAATACAAATAATTACTAATTTTCCTATTATCTAACATGTAATAGTGCCTTTCTAGTTTCTTTCAAATATACCCATCAGTGTGTTAAGCCTGGGTACAATGAGAAGTTAACTTAAATTACAGTCTTGGCATCAAGTGTCTCTTCTCAAGAAAAAAAAGGAAAACCAAAAGGGGAAAAAGGGAACAGAGAAATGAAAAATAAAAGTAGAAAGGAAAAAAAAATGAAAATTCACATCAATACCAAGGAAAGGAAAAGGTAGAAAACTCAACTGCATGGGTATTGCCAGGGCTCTCAAAAGACTAACAAATTCTCATTGCGACCAATCATGAATTTTTGGGCCGTATAATCATTCTTTCTAAAAACATGTAGTAGTGCCTATGATGTGCGTATTTATTTTGGAATTATTAGTATAGGTTTGGAGGAGAAATCTTGGTTGTAGTTGTAGTACAGCTAGGTGGCTATTTGTTTTTGTTACTGAAAATTTTGCTGCAGGTTGGTTTGGCAAATATTTTGGAGCGCGTTGTGGAAAACCTGAAAGACAGGTATGACCTGTCCTTTCTTTTCTTGAAACCGGTGTCCAAGAAAGAGGCTCCTGACTACCTGGACATTATAGAAAGGCCTATGGATCTTTCAAGAATTAGGGAGAAGGTGAGGAATATGGAGTACAAGAGCCGTGAAGACTTTAGACATGATGTGTGGCAGATTACTTATAATGCCCATAAATATAACGATGGGAGAAACCCAGGAATCCCTCCCCTTGCAGATCAGCTTTTGGAGCTTTGTGATTATTTGTTGAATGAGAATGACGATAGCCTAACTGAAGCTGAAGCTGGTATTGAATCTAGGGATTTTTAGGATATCATATTATTGGTATTTAGATTATGATCTGAGGTTTGGTAGAGATGTTTAAGTAATTAGGCCGTGGGGGGGTTATCATGTAAAGTATAGAGGGAAATTTGCTCCAAAAGAAAATGCCGCATGTACTAATTTTTATGCAGTTATAGAGAGTTGGATGTTGTATAGAAGGAAGGAAGGCGTTATAGTACAGTATCACCATGTAATTTTTTAATGTTGTGCATCAGAGAAAGCAGAGTGCAGCCTAAAATGTCAATTGATAGTGTCTGTCAGTCTGTTTTTGCCTTTTCTTTAACCCTTTTAGTCCAAGACTTCGGATAAGAAAACTGCTTTGTTAAACGGGCTAAGCCCAATGGACTTATGATAAATGGGCCGAGTGCGTGACAGATATCATTGGTGAACTCTGCAGATTTTGAAAATGTTTAACTGTGATTACCTATTATTTTACATAAATTGGACTTCATGATATTGGAGAAAGGAGAAATGTTCTCCTCACAACACATAACATAACATATCTTCTTTTATATGATATATAATATATAATTTTGAAAGCCAATGACATTTTATTAAAAAAAGCAACATAACAAATTACTATTTTTTGAAAATTCAACCAATTAACAAAACAACATCATTAAAATAGAAATAAATATAAATATAAATAAATATATAACAAAGGAATATCACTAAAATAAACAACAAAATAACTAAATTTATATACATTTGATTTACAGAAAATCACTAAATATAACAATAATTTCAACTGAAAAAGAAAAATAAATCAACATAAAAAATAACAACAAAAATAAATTGAGAACACTCACTAATAAAGTATATAATAAATCAAAACAAAATAAATATTTATTTCAATAATATTATTAATACTACTTCTTAATGCATCTCCATACAAAACAAAGAAACTACACTTAGTATACTTATTTAAAATAACTACATCTTGAAATAAAATTAAAATGAACAAACGTTTTAACTTCAAGCAAGAAATAGACAAATTATGCTTTGACCCATGAGTAAGATAAAGGAAGGTGGAACCGTGGATGAAATGAAGGAGGAAGGTAGGAAAAAGAGAGAAGGGAATGATGCCCACAGATATATTATAAAACTATTTTAAGTTAGAAAAATATACATTTTAAAATATATACATATATATCCGTGTAAAACTAAAACCCGAGAAGCCCAATACCGTCAATGATGGAGCGATTTAACAAAAAATTTCCATTTCCTACCAAACATAACAAATCTAGGAAAAAAATCCCGATCATTTCAATTCAATTCAATGGTGTAGCAAAATCTGGCCATAATAATAATATACAGCCGCCATCTCATCTATTTTCTAACCGGTGGCCCTCACATCACTTGATCATCGTCTCCAACTTTTCAAATTTCAAATTGTTTTCTTTCTTCCCCAAAAGGTACTCATTATACACGAGGTGGGTTTGTCCTCTCCGAAGCTAATTCCAACTCTTCTGAACTCCAGTTTTTTAGCTCCATTTTCCCTCTACTTTGAGCTCGTTTACAGCAACCACGCGCATGTGATTTAGTGCACGAAACATGTCCCTTCTCAGCAGATTCTTTTATAGGAGACCCCCTGATGGTTTGCTCGAATTTGTCGATAGAGTATACGGTACATATCAAAACCCTTCATCTCTCCTTTGCAGTTTCTGCATTTCCATTTCGTAAATTATGAGATTTCATGGATATTTGTGTTATGCAGTTTTCGATTCCTGCTTTTCCACCGAGGCATTGCCTGATGCAATGTACCAAATATATTTACACGAAATCATTACTGAGTTACATGAAGAATTCCCGGACTCTTCCTTTTTCGCTTTCAATTTTCGTGAAGGTGAGAAACGTAGCCAATTTGCTGAAATTCTTTGTGAATATGATGTTACTGTGATGGATTATCCTCGGCAGTACGAGGGTTGCCCTATTCTTCCATTGTCGTTGGTTCAACATTTTCTTTGCGTTTGCGAGAGCTGGCTTTCCCTTGGGAACCAACAGAATGTTATCCTTCTCCACTGTGAGAGAGGAGGTTGGCCTCTTTTGGGTTTTCTTTTGGCTAGCTTTCTAATTTATAGAAGATTACACAGTGGTGAACGCAAGACCCTTGAAATGGTGCATAGAGAGGCACCCAAAGGTTTCTTACAGCTACTGTCGCCTTTAAACCCATTGCCATCTCAGCTTCGTTATGTTCAGTACGTAGCAAGAAGGAACATAGCTCCTGAGTGGCCCCCTCCTGAGCGAGCTCTTTCTCTAGATTGTGTCATTCTTAGAGCCATTCCTAGTTTTGATTCCCAGAATGGATGCAGACCCATTATCCGCATTTTTGGTAGGAATCTTCTCAGCAAGGGTGGGCTTTCTACCCAGATGCTCTACTCCATGCACAAGAAAAAGAAAACCTTAAGGCACTATCGGCAGGTGTGCTTTTATCTGATCTACAGTTCATGTTTTGTTAGGTGTTTTGTTTGACTACATACCTATTAATTGCTGCCAGAATTGGTTCTCTCTTATATCAGGCAGACTGTGATGTGATCAAGATTGACATTCAATGTTTAGTACAAGGAGATGTGGTGTTGGAGTGTGTCCATTTGGACTTGGATCCAGAAAGGGAAGTAATGATGTTTCGTATAATGTTCAACACAGCATTTATTCGATCCAACATATTGATGCTGAACACTGAAAACCTTGACATTCTCTGGGATTCAAAGGAGAGGTATCCAAAAGGCTTCCGGGCAGAGGTGAGTATTTACTTTTTTAGCATTGTGTTACAATCCTAAACATAGACTACGGGATGGGTCTAATTTTTTTACCTGGTAAACTTGCCAAGAATTCTAATAATTTCAAATCTTAAAATTTAGGTTTTGTTTGGTGAGGTTGAGAGTATATCTCCTCCAAAAGCTCCAACAACCATGTTAAATGGTGAGGAGAAAGGGGGATTGCCCATTGAAGCTTTTTCAAGGGTTCAAGAACTTTTTAGTGGTGTGGAGTGGCTTGACAGTGGCGAAGATGCTGCTGTCTGGTTGCTTAAACAGCTTTCTGTGTTAAACGATGTCAAAGAGCTTTCAAGGTTGCAAGGTAAAGCAAGTTGGTACTCATCACCTGCTGACTCTGAAGAAGAAAATAATGAATCAAGCACTGCCGATAGTTCAGATGAAGCCTTTGATGTTATTTCAAAGTCTTCTATTGATAACTCCAAATTATTGGCCCCGGATGATTCGGTACATTTAGCTGTTGAAAGTGATGGTAGAAACAGTATACATCTTCCTTCAAGACCCCCTGATCAATCATTGATTGAAAGTGTTCCACCATCTCATCATGCTCTTAGTAAAGAATACTCTCCCTGTTCATCTCCACCATCACCTCCATCTGTTCTTGCTACTCAATCTCTATCTACAACACCAATACCATCTCAACTACTGTCTTACACAGGGCCTTCTCCAACTTCACTACCAGCACCACCTCCACCACCGCCTCCTCCACCTCCATTTGTCTCTCACAAAGCTCCACCTCCACCTCCGCCGCCACCACCACCACCTCCCCCTTATTCATCTATTTCTAGTCATCAAACCTTGCAGCCACCACCACCGCCGCCACCACCCATTATGGGAAGTACGACTAACAATGTGCCACAAATATCACCATCTCTGCCACCTCCACCACCACCACCACCACCGTTGCCTATCCAAGGGGTGAAACCTCCTCCACCTCCGCCTCCACCTCCCTTAGGCCATAATGCTAGCAATGCTTCTAATGTATTACCTCCACCTCCCTTGGGACATAATGCTAGCAATGCATCTAAAGTACCACCGCCTCCACCTCCACCACCTCCTCCTCTAGTTAATAATGCTCCTAAACCACCTCCACCCCCCCCCCCACCTCCACCTGGACCCATGCAATCAGGAACAGTTCCCCCACCTCCCCTATTGGCACCAAAGCCTCCAAATGCAACTCCTCCCCCACTTAGTCGGGGTTTAGCCCCACCTCCACCTCCACCTCCACCTATGCGATCAGGTATAGTCCCCCCACCTCCTCCATTGGCACCAAAGCCTCCAAATGCACCTCCTCCTCCACCTAGTCGAGGTGTAGCCCCACCTCCACCTCCACCTCCACCTAGACCTACGCGATCAGGTTCAGTTCCCCCTCCTCCTCCACCAGTGCCAAAGCCTCCAAATGCACCTCCTCCACCACCTACTCGTGGTGCAACACCACCTCCACCTCCACCTCCTGTAGCCAAGGGATCTAGTGTGCCGCCACCACCACCCCCATCTACTACAAAAGGTAAAGCTTCTTTAGCATCAACAAATGTTGGAAGAGGTCGAGGATCTGGTGGGACTGCTATTCCCCCTAAGAAAGCTTCGTTAAAGCCCCTTCATTGGGTGAAAGTTACTCGAGCAATGCAAGGGAGTCTATGGGCTGATTCACAGAAACAAGATAACCAATCCAGGTACTGAGTTGAGTATTGAATTGATAACTGCTACCTGCTAGGAAGTCATTTTGAAGGGGGGGGGGGGGATTATTGTTTATCACATTTTTCCTCTTGCTCAATTTGTTCTATCCTTACCATAAAAAAAATTTGTTGTATCCTTTCTTTCTCTCTTCCTTTGGGTAGGATCTACAAGGGTTTGATGCTATTTTATTTCAGTATTTCTTATTTTAAATTTGTTTCTGTTAGGCCCCCTGAAATAGATATATCAGAACTTGAGAGTCTGTTTTCAGCAGCATCTGCTTCTGATGGGAGCAGTACTAAAGGTGTAGGTCGTCGCGGTACTAATATTCACAAACCTGAAAAAGTACAATTGGTATGTTACCTTTATGCTGGCATGTATGTATTAGGGTAGGTTGGTGCTTAATATCTTTTAAAATCCATTCTTGCTGGTCTGTATTGTCCAGTGGTAACATATTACAATAAAGTCTGACTGCACAAATTAAATGAGCATACTAGTGTCATCATTTTATAATTGGGCTTAAACTGAAATTAGAATACACCATTAATTTCTCAGTTCTTGGATGAACTTTGACTACCTATTGCTTAAGAGTTTATATCCTGATTAGAATTGACCTCAGATGCTGCCAAAATGACAATGAAAAGGTGGTAAGAAATATTTCCAGAACATGTTTTGTTTTTATTATAAAATTGATTAATAAGAAAGGAAAAAGACCAAAATATTTGTTTGACGAAATGTGTTATCTTGGAATTATGGTTTTTGCCTTTTTGGTGAAAATCATATTTATTACTTGCAGTTTGCAAGAATGTAAAGTATGGTACTTTAGAATATGACTTTGCTCAGTTTGCTGTCTATATCAAACATGAAAGCAGATATTATTTTACTTCCTGGTTCCCACATATATATTTTTATTTATTCTTTTATTTGTTTCTTTATCATCATATGTTTATAAAGTGAAAATAAACCTAATCTCTTCTCTCTCTTTTTTTTTTTCCGTTCTGTGCCTATCAGATTGACCTGCGAAGAGCTTACAATTGTGAAATAATGCTCTCTAAAATCAAAATTCCTTTGCCAGATATGCTGGTAAGTTGCCCTTGTTTTTTTTTTTTTTTGATAGAAGCCTTTGTTTTCTTTTTATTTTGGAAGCTTATTGTCAACTCAAGGACATGAAATATTTCATATCAGTTTCAGTACCTAAAGTCAGATGCATCCTAAACCTTTGAGCACAAACAATCTTACATAATATTTCACAGGAACTATATACTTTAGACTCAATTATCTAAAGGGATATCAAATGTGAGGAAAATGCCCCTTGAGACTTGAGATTGATTGCTATATATTACATTTTTCTCAACGGTGTTAGAAAATCCAAATTCTAGTGTAGTGGAACATTTAGGCTAGAGGTCCACAACAATTAACTCCTCAAAGAACTCCAGTTTGCTGTGATACTGTGGAGCTTTAGGTGTCATATTAGTTTTTTTTGGAGAACATGCTTTGCTTAGTTGTTTTAGGAGGATTTCTTTTTTTTTTTTTATAGAAAAAAAAATTGTATTAAAGCAAGAAGAATATTACAAGAGAAGAGGACAAGCAGTCCTCAAAAAAAGAAAAAAGAAAACCAGCAAAAGAAAACAAAACATTAGCTCAACATTTTCCTCATTTTTTTCCTTACCATTTTTTTTCTTCTAAAATCTTTGAAGAGGTTGATAATTCTAGTGGAAAATTGGGTATGCCTAGCTGATCATGGCACCTTTTTGGTTATCAAGTTTGTGGATTTTGGTAGGAATAAGGAGCATAAAACATTATGGCAATGTGCAATTCTAAACACCTCGCACCTCACCTTCTTTGGGATAGAATCACTTTCTTGACCTCTTTGTGAGTTTCTTCTAACGGACTTGTTTAGAGGGTTTTCCTTCTCTAAGGGGATTGGAAAACTTTATCGATTTAGCATCTTGTTTTTTCATTCTTTTGTTTTTCTGTTTCTTTTTGTAGAGGACAACTTGTCCTCCATTTATTCTCTTGTAACTTTTCTCTCTTCAATAAAAATCTCTTTTTCTTATAAAAAACAAAATAATTCTAGTGGAGGAGTTCAATGCTATACTGGTCACTGGATTGAAGGATTTCGCCAGCAATTTCCTACTTTATTTGAATGAAAATGAAACTTACCAACTTAGATTTATAACTTAAATTTTTTGATCTAATCTCCATGTTTTATGCTACATTTTTCTAGATTAAATTACTGCTCTCAATTGTTAATATTTTTGCTTACTTTTTCTACATGTTGATATGCTCTTAAGTTCAACTATCTGTCTTCCAGAATGCAGTTCTGGCATTGGATTCTTCAACCTTAGATATTGATCAGGTTGAGAATCTCATTAAGTTCTGTCCCACAAAGGAAGAAATGGAAATGTTGAAGGTACTCCCCCCCTACCACCCCTCCCAGGAATGTATGACACTCAGTGCAAATATCGATGTGTAACATCATTTAATATCATGCTATTTTGGTGTTTCTGTGAATTTTATCTTGGTTGTTTCGGATGTTTTAATTCTCTTTTGATTCTGTTCTTAATCTTTTCTTGCTGACTTGGGTTGATTTTGTTAGGGTTTCAAATAATACTGAGTTGTATTGATGTGTTCTATTTTGTTCAAAGGTTTATAGTTGAAGGTCTCGATATAGATTAGCTTCATATATTTTTTTAGTAAACTATAGGCTACGTTTGGAAATAAGAAAAGAGGAGGGAATGGGAATGGGATAGTTGGAGGGAATGGGAATGGGAATGTCATGTCAATGTGATGTGAATGGAATAAAAGTGGGTAAAATTTTACCCTTACATTAAAAGTGGGAATGGAATAAAAGTGGGTAAAAAAGTAAGGGCAAAAACATTATTTCATCACATTGCAAAAAGTGGGGTTTGTTTGGTAGGAAGAATGTATGAGGGAGAATAGTACTCCCTTGCTTTTTCCATCATGTTTTCATGTTTCCAAATGTAGCCTTACACCTTCTTAGTAGCACACCAACTTGAAAAGTTGAAGGTAAAGCTTCAAATTTCACTTAAGAAGGACCCTACAAAATGTATGCTGCTTGTTTAAAGGTTTTTAGGACTTTTTCAAAAATAGTTGTTCTCTGTACTGGGCGTTGTTCCATTGGGCTTTTATTTGTTTATTTATTTTAATTTTTAAGTTAAACCATTATTTTTGCTGAAATTGTGATACATTACCCACTACTGCCACGTCACCTCATAAGCCTTTGCTTACCTATTCTAGAAGGAAAAAGGCTAGGGTTGACTCAGTCCCAACTAATCCCACGCACAGTTGCAACTTAGACTCATTTATTCAGTATATTTTTCTGTTGCGTTTCCTAATTTGTAGGCAGTGGCACTATTGAGGAGTGGTTTAGTTGGGTATGTGCTTATAAATACCCCAGTATTTTATTTGTGGAGGCATCTTGAATTATTGAATTATATTTCAGAATTATTATAATAACAGTGTTCAGATTCTGCTTTGTTATTCTCCTGAGGCACATTCTTTACGTAGAAAGGGAAAGGGAATGCATTCTGTGTTTGTTAGTAAAGTTTGGGAATGGGAATGTATTAAAATTACCACTTTACTCCTTATATTAAAATAATAAAAAGAAAAGAAGGTTATGATTGTGTCAAATCAAAGGGTATAATAGATATTTTGTATTTTTTTTTTTTAAATTACTGACACAAGAGCCCCACCCACTTTTTCCTTTCCGTCTCCCTTTCAAGTTGTGCACCGAACATGACCTAAGTGTTCCATTTATTTTCCTACTGTACTCTCCTTCCTACACTGCTACAGATTGAACTGTATCAAATTGTTTGTTTTCAGAATTACAGTGGGAACAAGGAAATGCTTGGGAAGTGTGAACAGGTTCTTTCTGTTTGAATAATCTTTGGTCTCTAAAACCATGAAAATTCTACATGTTGATTCTGATAAAAAAAAAATCCTGATTTGATATCTGTATCAGTTTTTCATGGAGCTGATGAAGGTTCCACGAGTAGAATCTAAGTTGCGAGTATTTGCTTTTAAAATCACTTTTTCTAGTCAGGTATGTTATCTAGCTTATGAATGGCTTTATATGATTTTGCATTCTACTGTTATTAGTAATATTTCATTAAAGACTTCTACATCTTTCCTTTTCAGGTGAATGATTTGAGAGTAAATTTAAATACAATCAATGATGCTGCTAAAGAGGTGCCGTTAAGTTTATTGGCTCTAAAATCTAAATTAACAAATATGAAGATGTTTCCTGGCTACATCTTCATTTTATCGCTGGTACTTACAGGTGAAAGATTCTATGAAATTGCGTCAAATTATGCAGACAATTCTTACATTGGGCAATGCTTTAAATCAGGGAACAGCTCGAGGTATCTTTTTTGTTAGCTCTAATATTAGTTCCTATCTTATAATCTGATGATATGGAGCTTTAATGCCTGACTTACCTCAATATACTGTTATACTAGACACATTTCTACAATGCTGATTTACTTATAATTTTTCTTTGCATATTGCAGGATCTGCAGTAGGATTTAAATTGGATAGTCTTCTTAAACTATCTGATACTCGTGCAAGAAATAACAAAATGACTCTTATGCATTATTTGTGTAAGGTAGGGATGTCAGAGTTAGAAGCTTTAGATAAGCTTTTGCCCCATACTATGTTTGTTGATAGAAATGAGCCATGATAAAACACATTGGCGTCGCTTGATCCATATAGTTAATCCCACCTAGTGGAAAAAGGCTCTGTTTGTTGCTGTATGTTTGCTGAGAATTTAGGTAGTTCTGATCTGTTTATTATCATGTATATTGTACATTATTCATTTCATGACATAAAATTTTAGGATAAATTACACTCATGAAATCACTATGTTGTCCTCTCTGGAAACAAAATATAGATTACAATTTTGATTATTTTGACCAAAATACGCATATTTTTAGTTTTTATATAATATAAAAAGTATTAAATATGTATTTTGAACAATAAATAATCACTAATTTAAATTTTAGAATAAATTAAATTATGATTTTCTATACAAAATAAATAACATTGAAATGAAAGTTTAAAATTACATTTTCTAAGTTATATTTTTAATAAAAGAAATCTATTATCTTGAAAAGTATTTTAGTCATATTTTAGCTTTAAGGGGGGTTTGTGTATATATTCAAAATAGATAACATTGAAATGAAAGTTTCAAAATAGATAAATTAAATTATGATTTTCTATACAAAATAAATAACATTGAAATGAAAGTTTATAATTACCTTTTCTAAGTTATATTTTTAATAAAAGAAATCTATTATCTTGAAAAGTATTTTAGTCATATTTTAGCTTTAAGGGGGGGTTTGTGTATATATTCAAAATAGTGGGGAGCATTGTGTAATTTAAGCTTCTTTCAGATTTCTTAATTTTTGTCTGTCACAATTTCTATTTGTTTAACCTTGATTAGTTTTTCTATCCATTCCATGTCTTCTTCAATGTTTAAGCTCCTTTTCATAATCTGTAATTGCTTCTTAGAAGAGTAAAAAATCTACATATCTTTTTTTTTTTTTTTTTGCCATTGATGATTGATGTGATTTTCATATGATATCTCACAAAGTTATTCTTGTTTAACTAGCTTCTTTCCGAGAAAATGCCAGAATTGCTAGATTTTAGCAAGGATCTTGTTCATTTAGAAGCAGCTTCAAAGGTATTCTGTCCCTAGAACCTTCCCTTCCCTTTGTTAATATGTTATGTATATTCCGAATGATCCTTTCCTTAATGTTGATTATTTGTGGATTGTGTATTCTATGTCCAAAATCTAGATCCAACTAAAAGCATTGGCTGAGGAGATGCAAGCTGTGAGTAAAGGTTTGGAAAAAGTTGAGCAAGAACTCACTGCTTCAGAAAATGATGGTGTTATATCTGCAGGATTCCGGAAGGTGAGGAAAAGAAAATGTTGGTTTCTACCAAGATTTATTGCTATATCCGTATTGCAAATACTTTAGCTCACATTATTGTAAGAGGAAAAAGAAGGGGGGGGGGGGGGGGTCTACACGACACGTAAAGTTTAGGGGATTCTGCATAGTCAACCTCACCTAGTGGGAAAAGACTTTGTTTTTTGTTGACCTTAAGTGTATGTCTTTGTTAGGTTTTTGGATGGAAACGTTAATGGGTGGGGTTTCTTACACAAATTACAAAGTTTGGGAGGTTTTAAGTAGACTTCTATATTTATCTACACACAACTTAAAGTTTGCGGGGAAGGGTTAGCCTAAGATAATCTGGACCATACTCATGGTCTTATTAGCATTCAAATTTGTTGATGTTGAAACACGCTTAGCCCTTAGGTGGTTTGGTCATGTACAAAGAAAGCCGTTAAATGCCTCTATTCTTAGAGTTGACCAGATGGAAGTTAGCCCAATAATTAGAGATAGGGGAAGGTTAAAGAAAACAATAGGAGAAACTATTAGGATGGATTTAACTATTAATAACCTAACTAAAAAAAACGAAAGAAATGAGCAAAGATAGAACACGTTGGCATCGCTTAATCCATATAGCCGATCCCACTAGGTGGGGAAAAGGCTTTTTTTTTTTTTTTTATGGAGATGGAAGGGAAAAGGCCATGTTTGTTGTTGAAGTCTGGTGTTTCTCTTTCCCAGGTGTTGAAGAATTTTCTTGATATTGCTGAAGCTGAAGTGAGGTCGCTTATATCGTTGTATTCTGAAGTGGTGAGTCCTGTTGATATAGTTTTTACTATATATGCATGTCAGACACTAATGCTTCCACAAACACTAGTGACATGCATCCATACTTGATACTTATTAAAAAAGGAGAAAACCCAAAAAAAGGGTTTGAGCATGACAGGAGAAAAAAAAAGTTAAGGAAAAAGGGAAAAGAAAGCAAAAAAAAAAAAAGAAGATGAAAAGAGTCTACAAACCATATCTTGAATACATCATAGGAGTTACTAATTTATTTTGTTATACATATATTGATTGAGATAGCCGTGACCCTACCTAGTGGGAAAAGGCTTGGTTTGTTGTTATACATATATTGATTAAGAGGTATACCTTAATATCTTTTTTATTTAGTAGATTTTTTTGCAAAATGATAGTGCAATGAGCTTACCAAATAGGATGATGGCATGGCATTGAATGGGAAGCTTAAAATGTTGGTTATAGTTATCACAAATATGCCGAGATCTTATAAATCTACACCCTTGTAATACAATGGATCATCAATTTTAGTAATTTTCTATTTTTATATATAGTGTACGACCACATGCCCTGTCCTTTTTTTTTCTTTATGTGATGTATTATGTGTCCCATATCTATGTCATTGTCCATAAATCATAGTTCCTAATTTTAGCCAGAATGTGTGGATAATAACTTCTCCAACTGCTGCTTATTTCTGGTTTCTGGTCTTGATACTTCTCGTTCAGGGAAGAAATGCAGATTCTTTGTCCCAGTACTTTGGGGAGGATCCAGCTCGCTGCCCCTTTGAGCAAGGTCTGGAATTTCTTTTTACCGTATACACAGATGCACATAGGCCAATTGATTTTCACAAATTTATTTTGAACATGTTGGCATCACTTGATCTATATAGTCAATCCCACCTAGTGGAAAAAGGCTTTGATTGTTGTTATATTTGGGTTCTAACCCATATATACCTTGGGTATGTTTAATGAAACATTGCATAGCTAAGTGGTGATGTTTCTCTGGAAGATGCCGGGTTGTCTATCTATTCATGAATTGTGTTGTCTGGATCAGTCTATTCTGTATAAGGAACTAAGGATGATGATATAAAAAATTTTAGAGTTACCTACAAAAGCACAATTGAGGTCTCAGAAAAAATCAAAATTGATTGTTGTCAACTGATGTTGTGTTTGAGCCTTTGAGGATGTAATGGAACATATATTGGTTGTTGTAATCCAATAAATCTTGTCATGGCCCATTAAATGTGAAAAGATTTATAAAGTAATTCTATATTTTTTTTCCTCTTCTGGCGGTTTTTGGATTAGGCTTCTTTCATCTATGATTCATAATTAGATGGTGCTAAGGAAAAAATGCTTTGTAGCCATGTTAACTTTGAGGATCATTTGTCAGAGTCTTTGTGGATAATTGGATATCATGAGATTTTTAAACTTGATGTACATACACAGCTTGATTCATAGAGAGGGTCATCTTTTTTATGGTTTGCAAAAGGAGAAGAGGATAAGAAAATAACCATTTTCTGTTGCTGCGTCTTATTCTTATTCCTCTTCCATTATAGCACTGCAATAATATGGGCATCTACCTGTCAAAATATGGGCTTCGTCGAATGGTCTGTTTAGAGGAATGTCCATTATGGATATTCAAAGGGATTGGAAGGCCCTATTGAGATAATGTTTTAGTATTCTTATGTTTGTCTTCTTTTTTATTTCCTTTTCTTGAGGACTGCTTGTCCTCGTATTTGTAATTTTCTTCTTTCTTTAATACAATTCCTTTTTCTATCAAAAAAAAAAAAAAAGTAGAAGCATATTTTGCCATGCTTTGAGAATTTTGATACTCATTGCTAACTAGTGATCAGAAGACTTATTCCACACAGGCTTACTTTTTGTTTGTCTTCTTTGTCTTGAAGCAATGTTCCTCCCTTAATTGTTTCCAATTGCCGAGGCTGGGGTTCCCTCAGTATTGTAATAACTCGGGCAAATAGGAACAAGATTTGAGAATGTTAATCCTTAACTGTCAAGATTATGTTAATATTAACAGTTGAAGTTGCATGTGTGTGGTTGCAGTGACACAAATCCTGGTAGTGTTTGTTAAGATGTTTAACAAGTCAAGGGAGGAGAATGAAAAGCAGGCAGATGCTGAAAAGAAGAAATTGGAGAAAGAAGCCATGAAGGAACAACGGACACCCATTAATACACATTTGAAAAAATTGGAGAAAGATGGTATTCAGTAGATAATTGAGATGAGGAAGAGAAGACACAGGCATTTTACTTCTGGCCATAATTGAGAAGAAGAAAAGAAGAGATAGGCGTATACTTTTGGCCCAAGTCAAATGCTTCAAGTTTATGCAGGTGTTTGTGAGACTTATGGGATCTATACCATCCGAGACAGAATGCTAAATAGTTCCTCCTGGTAATTAGATCAACACATAATTCCCCATCTGATAGTGAAAGAGAAAGACACCAGCAAGCTTGTGGTCTGATGTAATTATACTTAGGCAACTTTTATAGTGAAGTTAAAAGTTAAAACATTATTCCTCTGAAATAGAGGTCCATATTTTTATACCTTTTTCATTTACTTGTACTTTCTACTACGAGGAATACGGTGCTACTAAATTTGTAATATAGGTGCAGATAAGAAATGTTTTTAGTTGCAAGAAACAGCATAGTGCATACATATGTTGATTATAAATACGAGTTCTTTTCTTTATATAAATCAAGGTTAACACCCATTAAAATTTGAGCGATGCTACTTAATTACTACCGAGTTGGGAGGGTAATAATCTCCAGAATTGAGAACATCTACGTGGTGTGTCTCCTTTGAGACATAATAATTAAATACTAAATAACAATTCTGATAGTGGGGGGCTTCAAACTCTTTTAGTGGGGGGCTTAAATAATCAAAGTAGCTTATTTTGTAGTGGGGGGCTTCAAACTCTTTTGTCGCCGCCTGATAGTGTCTTTCGTCTATTAGATTTAGATGCTGAAGACTGTCAGAATGTTAGGGATCCTGGTGGCTAGCCTATTGTGGGTGGGTTTGTTTTCCTTTGGGCCTTAGGGCCCCGTTTATTCACCCAAACAAAAAAAATAGTATAGCAACAATCTTCAGGGATGGAAGCAAAATATCCTTGAAGCGATTTTGGAGATTAGGACAATAATCATGTCTTTCTTTCATGGGTTCCCATTTATAAAGATTTAAACAACTGTCTTTCATATATATATATATATGTAAATGTCTTTTTTTATTATGTTGATTAAAAAATAAAGTGGGGATAATATTCTAGGATGTAAAAAAAAAAAACTTTTGAAGCCTCTCATTTATTCTTTCTTTCCTCCACCTTCTCTTATTTAACAATTCTGAAATAATAACAATTCACATATAAATGCCTAAAACTATCGAAATCAAAGATTTTGGGATTAGAATTAAATAATATAATGGTATAATGTGATGAGAGAATAAACACAGTGAGAATTATCAGTTTACTCTGAACAAATTGTTTTATAGTCGAAAAATTTCACATGATTATCATAAACTAAATTAAAAACAAATATTCTAACAACATATTGATTATGAGTATGAAGTTTAAATAATACATATTATTTTGATATAAAATATCAGATACTCTATGGCCTATACCCATTAATATAATATCACATGAATATAAGGTATCCAAAATTAATATTTGTATTGTACCCACCTTATATCTAATAAATAATTAATTATTATCCATACCCATACCCATAGGGTGTTCAAATATGGAATATTTTTGTGCAAATGGTATTACCATCCAAGTTCTCAAAAGCGTGTTCCCATTTTTGAGAGGTCAATTTATACAAAGTGGATCACGATCGTCAACGATTCTTGTCCTGTCGACAAAGAAAACTCCGTAAAGTGAAAAATAAATAAATTTTTTTTAAAAAAAAAGTGATACAGAAAGCTTAAGGTTGCTATTCATGGTTCAAGCAGCACCAAATCGGAGCTAGTAGCAAAATCGAATACTGTCTCTCTACAAAACCCTAATTCCCAATTGATTCCTACGACTTCCTAAGCTGAAACGGGCGATGTTTGGAAGCGGAGATGACGAGGCCTTGGCCCGCTTGGGCATTATGTCGCCATCCCTCCTCAATCCGGCTACGTCATCGGTGATCTCCGGTGAGATTTCGCCATCTGCGGCTGTGGCGCCGGTGAGGGACGATAGGGGTCCAGCTCAGCCGCAGTGGAGCCATCAGGAGACCAAGGAGTTCATAGCGATCCGCGCGGAATTGGAGCGGGACTTCTCTGCGTCCAAGCGAAATAAGACACTTTGGGAGGTCGTCAGCCTTAAGATGAGCGAGAGAGGCTTCAGGAGGAGCCCCGAACAGTGCAAATGCAAGTGGAAAAACCTTGTTAATCGCTATAAGGTCTCTCCCTTTCTGCCTTTTTATTTGTGTCATTCTTGCTTCAAGGGAATTATTGGATTTCTTTTGGTTAACTTAGGGTTTCTTTGAATGAAAATTACCGAAATTTCTCTTTTTCGAGAGTAATGATGGCTGTGGGTTGCCTACTGCTACCAAGTTCAATTGGCACATAAAATTTGTAAGAGGAGTGAAGGAGCAGAATTTTTTATTTAGAATTCAGATAATACATTCATTCTATTCTGTCTGAGTATACTAAGATTTAAATCTAAATTAAATGTTCTCTTCCTTCCGGTTATCGTAATTCATATCCTTCTATCGCTATAATTCAATTCAATGTTTTTAATGACTAACGTACTTGTTGCTCATAACCTAAGTTTGACTATAGTTTTTTATAATGCATTTGGAAGCTGTATTTTGAAGTCGTTGTCTCTATTTTTTTCATATACAAGTCTCTTTATCAAATTTCTTCATGTAATTGGGCGTGCATAAGATATATTTTACATGAAAACGCAGACGAAGTCTCAGCTTTAAAAATAAAAATGGTCACAACAAAAAAAGTATTCTTCTCTCTTTTCTGGAAAATGACATGGCAATAATATTTGTACAGGGTAAAGAGACATCTGATCCAGAGCATGGGAGGCAATGCCCATTTTTTGAAGAATTACATGCCATCTTTGCTGAAAGAGCACAAAACATGCAGCGGTTACTTCTTGAATCTGAGACTCGTTCTACTCAGACAAGGAAAGGGACGAAAAGACTAAGTGGAGATCGGTCCTCAGAGGAATTCTCAGAAGATGATGATGAGGTTGAAGATGATAGTGAAGAGGAGAGACCTGCTAGAAGCAACTCTCGCAAAAGGAAAGCTGATAGAGTTCTAGTGGAGAAATCTTCAAGGGCAACCAATCCAGCAAATGCTGGTAGCATTCAGGAAATGCTTAAGGATTTCTTCCAGCGGCAACTGAAGATGGAGGTGCAATGGAGGGAGATGATGGAAAGGCGTGCCCATGAAAGGCAAATGTTTGAGCAGGAATGGCGGCAGTCAATGGAGAAGCTTGAAAGGGAGAGATTACTGATTGAACAGGCATGGAGGGAGAGGGAAGAGCAAAGGAGAATGAGAGAAGAGAGCCGAGCAGAAAGGAGGGATGCCTTGTTGACGACCCTTTTGAGCAAACTCATCCATGAATCTAATTAGATGAGGCAATTGGTTTGAGGTTCCTAATAGCTAATGTATTCCTTATTTTAATCTGAAATGGTTCTAATTTTAGGCACTAATTATAGCTTATAATTAAAGAGTTTATAAAGGAGAAATGGGGTTTTGAAGGACGGATATAATGATTATTGAGGGAGTATATGGACACTTATTGTGATACAGAAAGAGACATTTAATATGGGACTGTGGGATACTGGGATGATCTTGATTGTCGTTAGATTCAGGGACATGCTGCTCTAACTAAAGAGGTATGGGTTTTAGTCTCATTCTGTATTCTCATTGTTTTTTTTTTTTTTGGATTATGTACATAAAATATATGATTCTACTCTTCAAGTGATTCATGTAAGGATGACAAGCTCATTTGCAGGTTGGAAAGTTTTGTTATATGTGGAATATTCATGAAAAGGCTTGATCTATCCCCCCTAGTGAAAAAATATACTTTGTTTGTCGTTACTGTTATGGATTATCAAATATTGGACCGTTTGGATATGTTAATATGAATTTTTGAATATATTACACTAATCTCTCTTTAAATTTGGCAAAATTATATTTATCATTATTTTAATTTTTAAAAGTTTACTCAGGATTTATCAGTATTTCATATTTTTTCTTCTAATTTATATTTTTCTAATGAAATTAGTATTTTATTTAGCATGTTTTTATTTTGAAAGTAAATTTTTTTTTTTGTTTGAAGGGGTGATTTGTTACAAATGAAAGTTTATGCAAGTGACTTATTATATAAGTATAGTTAAAGGGGGTTAAACTTTCCCTACAATATTAATTTAAAGTAATATATATGATACTGGTGTTGTTTGATTTAGTTTTCTGGGGTATTAAATTGCAAATCAAACCAAAATGCTGCAAAATTCAAACTGATTAGAATTGAAGTAAAATGGTTTTGGACATCGGTTTTTCTTGGTTTGTTTATGACAGATCAGTTTTGATTGGTTTTGAGCATCCTTGATTATATATATGCTAAAAGCCTAAAACCTTAAAAACCAAATTGGACTTTTTTTAAATCTTTTCTTGATTATAAAATATAAATCGTATTTCATAGGGGTCTTGGAGACACACATGGCTTCACTGGATTGTTCATTACAACAGTGAAGGCCTGCTTCTCACTCATATCAACATCACAGCCATCTTGAAGCGTCCATTTAAAATCCCTTATCAAATTGGCCACAATGTACTCAATGTGAAGTAAAGCCATACTAATTGCTGGGCAAATCCTCCTTCCTGCACCAAATGGCATCATTTTGATCTCTGAATGCCCTTTTAAATCAAACCCACCATCCTCTCCTTGGCTTTTTCTCGAAAACCTTTCAGGCTTAAACTCCATAGGATCTTCCCACACATTTGGATCCCACCCAATCTCAGCCACAAGACAATTCACAATAGCATCTTTAGGTATATGATAGCCATCCATTACAGTATCCTGCGTGACAGCCCTAGGTAGCATAAAATGTCCTGGTGGGTGTCTCCGAATGGTCTCCAGCACTACAGCTTTCAAATAAGGCATCTTCTTTAGATGCTCCTCTTCAATTTCTTCACCTGCTTTCATAACTTGATTAATTTCACAGAACAACTTCTCTTGTATGTTTTGGTTTTTCACTAAATTGGCCATTGCCCATAACAATGTAGTAGCTGTTGTGTCAGTTCCAGCTAATATAAACTCAGAACACAAACTCACTATTTCTTCATTGCTCAATTTTCTTCCACTATCGGGGAGTTTCATATCAAAAAGAGTATCAACATAAGCAATAAACCCCTCTTCTTCTTCTTCATCACCAAACTTGTTCTTTGTCACTTCATAACGAGCTTTTATGATTGGCAAGAGAGAATCCACTTGATTTTGACGAATCTCCAGGAGCTCTTTCCATAGCTTCCTAAACACAATCTTGGACAAGATTGGGAGGAAGTTTAGCACATTAAACCTAATGAAATTATGAAGCACATCATGTTGCACCTTTTGTATACTCCTAATTGTTGTCTCGTCAAAATTCTCCCCAAAACACATATAAGACAGCAAAGCAAACATTGAATGCACAAGATGATCATGAATTGCTATGCTCTTACTGCCCATTTCAATATCAGCCAGAATATGGTTCTTGAGGACACCTAATGCACTCTTACGACAATGGGAATATGATTGTAGTCGAGATGGGTGTATTATTTGCATAAGGTTTTGACGCAATAAACGCCATGTGGGACCATATTGAGAAGTACTAACACTATGTTGGTTTGGGAAAAAGACTATGGTGGTAGGAAGAGCCCAAGGACGACCAGCAAAAAGGGTACCATTTTTAACAAGGGCTCGATGAGCAGCTTCATGGGTTGTTATGAAAATTGCAGGGGTAGACCCAATGTGAATGGTAACCATGTTTCCATGCTTGGAACGCAAATAGCGAAGCACAGGTTCAAGGTCAGCGAAGTTTTTTGAGGACTTTAAGAGCCAAAAGATGTTACCTAAGAAGGGTATTGTGGGTGGACTAGGTGGTAGCCTCTTGTTGCGGATCACACTCAGAAGTGCTTGAAGAAGAAAAATGTAGACACAAAGAGATGCAATAATATAGAACCATAACCCCATATTTGGAAAGAAAATCTGGTTCTTGTTCTCAGGTTTTGAATTTATGTTAAATGGCTCAAATATAGTAGAAGTTAGCTTGGGGCTTAAATAAAGATATACGAGGATTGTGAAACACTTAAAGGGCTTGTGTGTGCTCCTAGTTTACGTTTGTGATGTTTTGGCAACGTTATGTATGAGTGTAGTTAAATGCTTGAGAGTTTTTAATTAATAAGTAATAACATCCCTTATTGGTTATAAATCTTCTACCATTGAGAACTGCCCATCCATGTTATTGGAGGTAAAAAAAAACTTACTGGCTCCATTTATTGTTATTTGGATAATTACGATCAACTCTTGTAAAATCCTTGGGCATTGTCTCATCTCATAGGCTTTGAGAGATCGAGGTGGATTTGGATCACATCTTAGCCTTAACTTGTTAGATTTTTTTCTTGGGCCAATAAGGAAAACTTTCATTGAAAAAACCAGAAAAGAGAAACAGTACAAAAAGAAACAAAACCAGCAATACAATTATACAAACAACCAGCCCCATTTAAGCCTCTAGAAACCAAAGTACAGCCTTTAGCATCACTTGTGAAGAAATGAACCCCATTTAACTTGTTGGATTGGGCTGTAAAGAAATGAGACTTTTGAGCCATAACTACACTTTCAAATTTTAATACTTACGGGGTTAGTCACATTCCTTGCGCCGCTCATCATCACTCTGCTAGGGTTCCAAATATACATTTATGAGCTTAGTAGAAGAGAAGAAACTCTTGAGAAGATTCCTCTGAGTGAAGAGAAATGTGTTGCCTCTTGATTTATATCTTCATGTTTTATTTGTAAAAAAAAAATTGTAAGTTTGAAAAAATGTTGTATATCTTTTGTTCAGATCCGAGTATTCTTAGGTGTGTGTTGTCTAAGAGTCTAGTTAGTTTATCTTATGTTATTCAGCATTGTGGAAATAGATCCTCTACATTAATTCTCTATATTTTTTGGTGGAGTTATGAGAGATAAAAAAAATTTTTGATGAAGTTATGAGAGAGATAAAGAAAAGAAAAAATTTCTCTTTCATAATTCTTTTCTCTCTTCCAAGCTTTTATTTATTCTGTTGTATAAGCCTTACTAATATTATTGTATAGCCATGATGCCATTTTCTTCCGGAATGATGATTTTGACAAAAGAAATTTAATACTTATCCTCACCTGTGTCACAAAAAAATAAAAATATGTTAAGTGTGAGGTGAAATTGATGATAATTAAAAATTTTTGAGATAAAATTCATCGTAAAATGTGCTTTTAACAAAAGGTTAACAAACAATAGTCATGTTTTTGCTTTAAAATTTAACTAGATTGTGACCCGTGCTTTGTACGGGATGTTTCTATTCAAATTGCTTAAAGAATTTATTAATTACAAAAGCTGAAAAGTAGGGATGGCAATGGGTAGGGTCTGGGTAGGATACTGCATTCCCTGTCTCCGGTCCCGGTAGTCAATATTTTCCCCATCTCTGGACCCGTCCCCGGTCGGATATGAAATTTAATACCCGTGCCCGGATCCATGGAATACTTAGATTCCCATACCCGTAAAATTTATTATTTTTTCTATAAAATTTGTTACTTTCATCACAAGTACTTTAATCACAAGTATTGAATACATTTTTCAGATAAACTTTTTAGTTCCTATTCTTAAACCTTTACGTCTTATTTAAAAAAATAAGTAAAGATTAAGTTAAACATTTTTGTTTCCTGTTCTAGACAGGTTAAAAAAAAACTAAGGAAGGGTTTAAATTTGCTGAATTGACGGGAAAAGAAAAAATTTGAAGATGAAAATTGATGACAATGCGACACGTGTTCAACTTGTGGTTTTTGTTTTATAAGAGTATATAGATGAGAAAAATTGACATGAACTAAATGTATACAAGACAGCAAGAGAGTGATAAATTATTTTAATTCCTTCATGGGTGAATATGAATGTCCCATTTTATTCCGAGTCCAACGCAAGAAGCTACAAAGAAATTTGTTGAGAAGAACTCAAGTTTGATACACGTACACATTTCTATATTTTACTCAACAAAATCTATATTTTCCACTTGAATTAGACGTTTTATTAAAAAAAAAAATTGCAATTGAAGTGACAAAGGAAGGTACGTAGATAAATGCAATTACATTTAATCATTTATAAAAGAAGAATAGAGAAACTCAATAAAATATGGGTCTGAACATTTTAATTCCTGTACTATTGCAGGTCAAACCTTGAGTTGTAACTTGGGAGACACACACACAAATATATGAAGAGTCTAAAATCCCTTAATCTGTACGTCTCATTTGCTTCAACACCAAGACATGGGTTTATGCTATTCACATGCAGCTCTTGTTTTGTTCTTGTCTTATTCCTTCTTTTATGCCAATTCACTTCATTTTGAAATGGATGGTTTTGATGCTGGCGATGGCAATATGGTATACCAAGGATCTGCAGCACCACGTCTTGGAACTCTTGAATTTAACATTTATGAAAGCTACCCTAGTCAAGTTGGAATAGCCACCTATGCCAATACCCTCTTACTTTGGGACTCAAACATAGCACAACTCGCTGACTTCACCACAAACTACTCCTTCATTATTGACACTGAAGGCCAACAAGTTTATGGCCATGGCCTTTGCTTCTTCCTCGCTCCTTTTGGTTTTCAAATCCCACCAAACTCTGCTGGTGGATTTCTAGGCTTATTCAATGCCTCAGACACAGAATCATCCCTCACCAACCAAATTGTTTTCGTGGAGTTTGACTCTTACCCAAATTCAGAATTTGGTGAGACGACGCAGCATGTGGGAATCAACAATTGCTCAATTCAATCATCAGTATCCACACATTGGAATGCTAGTCTACACAGCGGTGACATTGCATATGTATTCATTAACTACAACTCCACAACTAAGAATTTGAGCGTCTCTTGGAAATACCAGAACACCACAAATCCTGAGGAGACCACTTTTCTCTCTTATCAAATTGATCTAATGAAGGTACTGTTTGTATAATTTGAACTAATATCCTCTCGGCTCTCACATTATTTATATAGGCTTCAACCTAACCTCCTCTTATTTTTTCCATGCGGCACTTCTTCATATGTCTATTTGCTTTAATAGGTACTGCCTGAATGGGTTACAATTGGGTTTTCTGCGGCCACGGGTCAGTACAAAGAACGTCATACTCTTTTGTCATGGGAGTTCAACTCAACTTTGGATCAGAATACTGTACAAGAGAAGAATAAGAAGCCTACAAAATTAGTGGTCATTCTAACTGTTTCAGGATCAGGAGGCATTTTGATAGCTGGTGGAGTAGTCGCAGCTTATGCATTACTTTGGAGGAGGAAGAAAAGGCAAGACAGAAGAGAAATTGAAGGTATGAACTTAACATCAATGGATGATGACCTTGAAAGAGGAGCAGGACCAAGAAGGTTCTCCTATAAAGAGCTTTCAGTGGCTACCAACAATTTCAGCAGAGAAAGAAAACTGGGTCAAGGTGGGTTCGGTGCTGTGTACAGAGGTTATGTTGCTGATCTAGATTTGACAATTGCAGTGAAAAAAATATCAAAGGGGTCTAGGCAAGGAAAAAAGGAGTATGTAACAGAAGTAAAAATCATTAGCCAGCTAAGGCATCGAAATCTTGTACAGCTCATAGGGTGGTGTCATGACAAAGGTGACTTCCTACTTGTTTATGAGTTCATGCCAAATGGTAGCCTTGATGCACATCTGTTTGGGAAAAAGTGCCCTCTACTACCATGGAATGTTAGGTACAAGATAGTGCTTGGATTGGCCTCAGGATTGCTCTATCTTCATGAAGAATGGCAGCAATGTGTGGTGCATAGGGATATCAAATCAAGCAATGTAATGTTGGATTCTAGTTTCAATGTGAAACTGGGTGACTTTGGATTAGCCAAGCTGATGGACCATGAGGTAGGACCCCAAACAACAGGGTTGGCTGGAACGGTTGGCTATATGGCTCCAGAGTATGTGAGTACAGGTAGGGCTAGTAAAGAGTCAGATGTGTATAGCTTTGGGGTGGTTGCCTTAGAGATTGCCACGGGAAGAAGGGGGAATGCACTTATGGAAGAAGAAAAGGGATTGATTGAATGGGTTTGGGATCATTATGGGAGAGAGGAGGTAGTTGTGGCAATGGATGAGAGATTATTAATGGAGTATGATGTAAAACAAGTGGAGTGTTTGATGATTGTGGGGTTGTGGTGTGTTCATCCTGATAAGAATTTGAGACCATCAATAAGGCAAGCACTTCAAGTACTTAACTTTGAGGCTCCCATGCCGAATCTTCCATCAAGCAGGCCTGTTCCAACATATCATCATCATGTACCTAATAAGCCCTCTGTCAGCTGTGCAGAAGCTTCCATAACTACAAGCCTTCACATGGGTCGTTGACATAATTTATAAGACCATGCAAATGATATATAGCTTAACTTGTGTCTACATTACTTTCTTTTTCACAAATGCATGCAGCATGTTCAATGTAGCTTGAAATGCTGTCCTAGTGATTATAACAATAAAATGAGACTCTTATTCTAAAATATTATCTTTGATAAATATATTTCAGGGAGCTTCTCAGATATTCAAAGCCAAGGTTTTCTAGTGTATGTTACCATGTACATATGTCTCCAGTCCAGCCTAAATTTTTTGTAGGGTGCTTATGATCCTCTTACAAAATAGATCTTTTACAAGCTGTTTGCTAGTTTGGGGATTTGTGAAAATCTTGCCATTTTTTTGTCAGAGTAGGGAAGGTTATGAATTATGATGATTGGCATTGCTTCTCTCATTTTTGGGTTCTTTTAATGGGTTAGACCTTTATTAGAATTAGGCCTTCATTAGTTTTATTGGTGGATTAGCTCTTCTTGGGCTTAATGTATTCAAATTTTTGGGTCTTAATAATTTTCATAGCACTCGTCTCCCAAGTCTATTAAGCATAATCGTTAGTAGACTAGATCTAGGCTAGTCAGTTTTGGAGAACAAGTTAAAATTCATTTTTGTTATGGGAAATTGAAATTCACTTTAAAAAATCTAAATTTTAAAGCAAGGAACATTTGTACTTATTATTTAGTCTAACGAATAAAATGGATATTATTCAGACCCTTCCAGAAGAGAGGGCCTAAAATTAAAGTCAATTACATAAATGAACATGATATTGATTAGCAGCTTAATAAATTAATAATGATTGGGTTTTTATACATTGCCCTCCAACTGGAGCTTCTGAATTTTGCATCGATCTGATGTGCAGAATTGGTCATAACTCATAACATAAGTCATAACGTATGCAAGCTCAACATTTCATTGTTTAAATCACCGTAGCTAGTTAATAATGAATAACTCCAAACACTATGCATGTCATTTGGCTTCTTCATAAAATTTCATTTGATTTTATTCTCTTTGGTGGCCTCAAATTAAACCTCCTATATATATCTTCAAAATCTATATTAATATAGCATGCATATCATAGCATAGCCAGTGAAGTGTTGATCATCTGAATTGAGAGCAGCATGGGTCCCAACGTTGTGATGAGTTTGATGATGATCCCCTTCCTCATGGTGGGTCACAATGTTCACTCAGCTTCCTTCCAATTCGACAACCTGCAATTCTACACAAAAGACATAAGCCTCCAAGGCGACGCCTTTATATCAAACGGCACTATACAACTCTCACAGGTTGCACTCAATAGTGCAGGAAGAGCCTCTTACGCAGCACCAATTCACCTCTGGGATGCCGAAACAGGGGATCTCGCATGGTTCACCACTACCTTCTCTTTCATTGTGGGGCCAGCAGCTACTACCACTTTTGGAGATGGCATATCATTCTTCCTCTCTCCATTCCCATCCATCCTCCCCACAAACTCAGCCGGTGGATTTCTTGGACTCTTCAGTGCTGAAACTGCCCTCAATGCCTATGAAAATCAGATAGTTGCGGTAGAATATGACACCTATGGCAACCCGTGGGACCCACCGTCTGCCCACATAGGAATTAATATAAACTCTATTGCTTCTGCTACAAGTGAGACGTTGCCCAGCGTTAATGTTGGGAGTGGGTTAACTGCATTTGCCACAGTGAACTACGAGCCGAATGCGAAGAATTTGAGTGTGGTTGTGACTTATCCTCAATTCAATGTGAATGTGGAGAGTAGTGTTAGTGTTAGCCTGTGGTTTTTGGTTGATTTGAGGACTGTTCTGCCCGAATGGGTTAGTGTTGGCTTCTCTGGGGCCACTGGACAGCGTGTGGAACACCACAACATTCTTTCCTGGACTTTCAATTCAAGCTTCTCTTAGAATCTCATTGTCATTGTGTCGGAGTGGTTATGTTATGTACTTCTAGTTTTTATTTTTTTTATAACATGCGCATCATGCTATGCTAATATGCTATGTGTCTCCACACTCTTGTACTATCATTTAACTTCATTGGAATTGGAATAACAACGTTTTCATAATGGATCAATTCTGCTAGATTTGCTCCTCTTCGCACATTACCACTATCACTATCACATTTATTCATCTCATCAATCAGTATCTGTAGTGGTGAAATAATAATTCTTACGAAAATGTGTTGAGGAGCTCTACTTTTCTTTATCATTTCTCTTAAAGTTGTATTAAAATTTAAATCAAAATTTTATGAAGAGCAAAAGTTTATGAATTTATTTTCATTTAACAAAAAATAAATTTAAGGGGAGCAGGTTAGTCTAAGTGATAAGCAATTTGATATTACTTAAACAATATTATGGGTTTGACATATCCCATACAAGAATTTTTTTGAGCATGGCACACAAATATATATAGGCCTTCCATTCCAAGGTATAAACATGTGGAATGTACAAGAAGAATGCCAACTTGTTTTTCACCGTCATACTTTTTCAATATGATCAACTTGATCGATTTGTTTCATTTTGTCACCTCTATAAGTTGTAGAAGAAGCAAATTTAGCTTCTAATTAGCTGTGACAATTTGTAGATGAATGTATAAAATAAAATAAAATTTTGATTCATTCTTCTTCTTTTTCAACAATTGTAGGCCCCCATGTACTTGGAAGGAGGAGAATTGTTGGCGGTGAAATTTTCCTCCCACACGGGACTACAATATAATTGTGCAGGTACAGTCACCATAAAATCTGCACTAGCTATACATGATATGTCCTTTATTTTGTACTAAATGAGTAATTTCTTATTGATTAGTCTAGAAGCTTAAGTGGATTTCCTACAATCTGCAGCACGCGTAATTTGGGAAGATTGAGGGTTGAGATTGCGGGGAATCCACTTGATTAGTTGAGTTATGTTGGTGCATATAAGAATAGTATTATAATGGCTATTATCTCTAACTCAAGGCCACACCTCATGGAGTGTCCAGACTCAAACCACTCTGATTTTCCTTACTCTTCCTTCAACCTCTCTCACAACTGTCAAAACAAAGCTGAGGAATCAATAGGATAATTATATCTGGGAATTGGGATGACAAAACAGGAAGCCTATAGTCGTTTTGGTGGTGGGATGGCCTTCTTTATGTTTATTAAATCTTATATTTTAAATTTATAACTTATAAATTCTATACTATATTTTATTTTAACGTGACAAATATATATATATATATATATATATATATATATATATATATATATATATTTTTAATTTTTAAATTTGGGTTTTTTCAGGTTGGCCTAACTTGAATAACACAAAACGAACTCAGGTCTAAGCTCATATTTTGTGAGTAATCACATGAAAAGTCCAGCCCATAATTAGGTCTAGAGAAACTACTAGCACTTATTAAATTGCCAGAATGGATCCTTTCTACTAATGGGTAACACTATAGAACAATTGAGTTATTTAAATTGAGTATTAATTATATTAGTTCTAATTATTAAAAATATCAAATTTATTGTTCTTAAAACGGACAAGACTACAGGGAGGATGATTTTCTAAAAGGTGGTCCTCCCTTCACTCTAAAAATTTAAAACATTACAATTAAAAAAAAAAAATTAAAGGGATGACCAACAGGAGTTCGAGCCCAAAAAGCTTAAGTTCCCTACAGTCATCCCCTTTAAAAAAAACACATTCTCTCTCTTAAATGTAAAGGGATTTTATATTAGTTAACATAAAGAGAGCCATATTTTGACATATAGATGAAAATTATATCAATTGAGATTCATATGTGAGTCCTATCCATATGTCTCTTTTTATCATATAAATCTTTATAGTAATTAGTATAGGATCTAAAATGCACAAGAGAAAGATAGAATGTGAGAATTGTGAAGACTTAGGAGGTCAACTTCTTGTATCAATGCCGTTACTTAGTACAATAATCAATGCCGTTAAATAAGGACAAGAAAGCCGGCACCGGCTTTGGTTGTTTGGAATTTGGATGCATGTCACAAACACAAACCACAACACATGTCTTTTTCTCGTCTCTTCCACTCTTTTTCTTATCTTAATTTTGACACATTGGATATGCGAATTTTGTTTGGTTACATACATTTGTCTTCTTATTTACGTCTTATATTACTCTCTCATTTTGTCTTCACATAAAATAATCTACATAATACACATCCTAATGCAACGCAAAGAGCAAAATGCAGGCCAAATAGAAAATATATAGGCGTATGCCGAGTAGAAATGTGGCACTTCTTAATGCAAAAAGAAAAAGAGAAAATGAATGTATTTATTGTGTTTATTAATAAAAATTTAAAAATAGAAAGAAATTAAAATTATCATTTTATCCCTTATATTAAAATAATTAAAAAAAATTATAATTTTTTAATTTCATATCAAAGAGTATAATAGACATTATATATATATATATATATATATATATTTTTTGAATTTTCGTAGAAACCTAAAAATAAAAAGTGGGTGCTATTTTACCAAACGAGCACGTAGAATAGACATTTTATTATTCTCTTGTCAACTGTGAATCTGCGAGGTTTGATTAAATTATTCTTTTTATTTTTCAATTCAAAAGGTTACAATTTTTAAATAAAAAGAATATTAAGTGTAATTTCACCAAAATTTCAAGAGTTTAATTCCTCCTCAATTTTTTTAGGAAAAGTTTTTTTTTTTAAATGGAAACTAGTTGTATATAGGTAAGCTTCAACTTTTGTGTTTGTCCTTTCTATAAATCCTGGAGAGATGACGAGTTTGATTAGTTAAACACCATGGTTCATCACAATCTTCAACAAATGGCGTCAAAGGTTCATGACATATTGAATCTGCTCCCGGTATCAATTAGCTAGTCAAAGCTTCTGTAATTTGCTTAAACAAACACATTTCTTAATTTGGTGGACCTGCCAACTAACATTAACATCTCAATTAAATTAAAAGCTTGGAATTGGAAGTTGCATAATATAGTTGAGCTTCTCTCTTCCTCTTCCTTTAATTTAATTTCATCAATGGCTTCATCTCATTCTTTGATCCTCTCTATGCTCTTTGCATTCTCATTCATCAACATCGTACACTCAATCTCCTTCAACTTCCCCAATTTCACACCAAACATGAATGCAATTCACTTCCAAGGCGACGCCTTTTCCTCCAACGATGTTCTTCAGCTCACCAAGAACCAACTCGATGGCCCCATCACAAGCAGTACAGGTCGAGCCTCCTATGCAGAACCACTTCGTCTTTGGGATAAATCAACAGGGAAACTCACTGACTTCACCACCCATTTTTCCTTCGTCATGAAAGCCGTTGATCCAACACACTTTGGTGATGGCATTTCCTTCTTCCTATTGCCTTTTGATTCTCAAATCCCAAATGGTTCAACTGGCGGCTTCCTGGCTCTTTTCAATTCTGAATCTGCATTCAACACTAGTAAGAATCAAATAGTTGCGGTTGAGTTCGACAGCTTTAACAACACCTGGGATCCCACCTCGGACCATGTCGGAATCAATGTCAATTCCATTGAATCTGTTGCGTTTGTGAGATGGAAAAGCAGCATCAAGGATGGGAGAGTAGCTAATGCGTGGGTGGATTATAACTCTAGTACAAAAAATCTGAGTGTGTTTCTCACTTATGCTGATAACCCAGTTTATGTGAGGAATTCAAGTGTTTCTTATGTCATTGATTTGAGGGAGGTTTTGCCTGAATGGGTTAGAGTTGGATTTTCTGCTGCTACGGGAGATTGGATTGAAATACATAACATTATCTCTTGGTCATTCAATTCAAGCTTGGAAAGTGATCAGACCAGAAAAAGCAAGTTTGGTTTGGGGGTTGGATTAAGTATTGGTTTTGGGTCTTTCTCATGTGTAGTGGGTGTGATATGGTTCACCATTTGGAGAAGAAAACGTGGTAGGAAGAAGGAAGAAGGTAGTAGTAGTATTAATGGCTTTGGTACCTCCATGGATGATGAATTTGAGAAAGGAACAGGACCAAGGAGATTCACGTACAAGGAACTAAGCCGTGCAACGAATGATTTTGCTGAAGCAGGAAAGCTAGGAGAAGGAGGGTTTGGAGGTGTTTACAAAGGCTTTTTATCAAACGATAGGCTAGAAATTGCAGTGAAAAGAGTGTCAAAAGGGTCAAAACAAGGCAAAAAAGAGTACACATCAGAAGTGAGAATCATCAGCAGGTTGAGACATAGAAACTTGGTTCAACTCATTGGATGGTGCCATGAACAAGGTGAGTTCCTTCTTGTCTACGAATTCATGCCTAATGGAAGCCTTGACTCCCACCTATTTGGAGACAAAACCATGCTTAGTTGGACAGTAAGGTACAAAATAGCCTTAGGTTTGGCATCTTCTCTGCTTTACCTTCATGAAGAGTGGGAACAATGTATAGTACATAGAGACATTAAGTCGAGCAATGTGATGCTAGATGCAAATTTCAACACCAAACTAGGTGACTTTGGTCTTGCAAGGTTAATAGACCATGAACTAGGGTCCCAAACCACAATTCTAGCGGGGACAATGGGGTACCTAGCCCCAGAGTGTGTGACCACAGGAAAAGCAAGTAAAGAGTCTGATGTGTATAGTTTTGGGGTAGTAGCCCTAGAGATCACATGTGGGAGAAGACCAGTTGAATTACCAAGAGGTGAAGCAGGGAGGGTGAGGCTTGTGGAGTGGGTGTGGGAGCTGTATGGAAAAGGGAAGGTTGTAGAAGCAGCTGATGAGAGACTAAGGAAGGAATATGATGAGAAGGAAATGGAATGGTTGATGATTGTAGGGTTGTGGTGTTGCCATCCTGATCAGAGTATGAGGCCTAGTATAAGGCAAGTGATAAATGTGTTGAATTTTGAAGCTGCTTTGCCTAGTCTTCCTCCCATCATGCCTGTGCCTATGTACTATGCACCTCCCATGGAGATGTGTAGATTTTCTTACACTTCTGGGGACACAGGATCAACTAAAGGGTCTTCCTCATCATACTCATCAATGTCAGCTGGGTCTAGAAAATCTCTCTTGTAGCAGTAAGCTAAATTCATGGGTCATTTGAGATCGAGTGGTTTCGTTTGGAGATTAATTTTAGTCTAACCTCTAATGAGGGGATTATTTAAAAGATTTATTGAGACTTGAGAGTTTTCAGTTTTTTGTATAGTTGTGTTTGTTTTTAAATTAATGAAAGCGTGTAAAATTTGTGGTTACAATTTACAAAAGGAAAGAATGCATGTACTTTTGTTCACAGCTTAACAATTCTTTCAATTACTGCTCAACACTTAAAAAAAACTTTTTTTTTTCTTAAAATAAATGCTTAACGATATGTATTCAGATTTTATTATAACCAGTGTTTAGCTTGAGTATTTGATATTTTTGGTTTTCAACACGTCCAATGATAAATAATTGATTGTGTGAAATTTTTGCAAAACATTTATTATTTTGTTGGATTCGGGGTAAAGCCCAAAGAAAACAGAAACACCAAAACAAGTACAAACAACGGTAGCTACGGGTAGGGGAGGCCCATAAACATTAGGTAGCAAGAGAATACCCAAATAAAGCACACTTTTTTTTAGTGGCCTCCCACCAAAAAATAAAGAGGTGAAATAGAAGAAAACAATTATCCTACTCCAAGCTCTAAAGGAATTGGAAAGAAGGTGGTTATTAGTAGGAGTAGAAGAGCATGAAGCATGAGTATTGAGGGGAGAATTGAAGCCCAAGTAATTTGAATAACATGTTTGGTGGCACAAGGTTTTTCGCAAGAAATAAGATGATACTACTCAGCTGCCTTAAATCTTAATTAGTTACTGCATGCATTTCGAAAGCTAATTAAGGAAAGGCCACCATTGAACACCTATTCATTTCTACCTACTCAACCAAGTATGTCTAGTAATACTGTAAATAAACAATAATCCATGAGGAATTTGATTCATCAGTAGTTGGCATGTTATTTGTCGCATTACATTGCATCCATTTTTTTAAAATAATTAGTTGAGGCTTCCCCATAATCCAAATAGCAGATAGATGAATGAAACACACTCATCAACTGCATTACAAAACCTAAGGGACACCACAACTTCTTTTCATTCTCTCCTCTTGGACGAGAAAAGCACATTTTCAAAACTTTTTTTTTTATTTTTTGTAAAATGATCTGCTCTAAAACCTAATTAAGAGCTCTACCTTCCACTAATCTCACCCTATAATAATATATAAAACTTCTCAAAAATATTTTTTATTATCACCTATATTAATTTGACTATCATTTAAGTATGGTAACGAAAGGATATTTCTCATGACTTCAATAATGAATTTGATTTTTTTAAATTCAAATTAGGATATTTATCATCAAACACATAATAATATATTCGTTGATTTGTAAATATCACGAAAGATGAAATAATTTATCTAAAAATTTAAAATTATTTCATACTCGGATAGATTAATGTACATGTAAACCATGCATGAGATGACTAGTCATTATATTTTGTTTGTCCCTGGTTCTTAAATTTTCGGAACTTAGACAGATTTAGATTAGATTTATATATTTTCTAATGGTATCATTCATTCTTATATATCAATCCAAAATACATTTTGAGAACTAAAACTATTTTATATAAAAAAATTTATTATTTGACTTCTCTTCCTTCATCAAGTTGCTATAATGGGGTTGTTATTTCATTCTTTTCACACAAGAAAAACTATTAAAAAAATTTCCGTAGACGTTCTTTCTTCTAATTAAGCCAATTGTGAAGGGAATGGTTTTTTGTTTGGAAAGTTTAACGGATTCAACTCATATATATTTTGTTGAATTCAATTTCGCAACGCTTGACCCATAATTCCATTATCTCTCAGATCAAGTCGCAGTAAACAAAAGATAAATAATAATTTTCTCTTCCATATATTTTCCATTTTGCCAAAGAGACAAGAGTTCTCCACCTTACTAGAATATTCCGTTCATTAATCTAAACTCTAAACCATAAAAAATACAAGCAGAAACAGCAAGGGAACATAACAACAGTAGTATTGATCTAATAAATAAACAATCAACTTTTTGACAAAGTGGTGAAGCTGCTTAATCATCTCTCTAATTATAAGAAAAAGGGGTTGTACCCCAAGAAAGAAGTAGTGCAACTTTCAACTTTAAGCCATTAGCCTCAATTCTTAAAAATAAAGAAATATATAGTTTGACGTAAGCTCAACAAACTCTTATTAATGGCTAACACTTTTTAGAGCCTAGCAGTAGCATATGTACGTTCTCGCCCATAGATTCTATCTAGTTAAGTCGATCCGAAAATCATTTGCTCAATAATATATGCATTAATCATATCGTTTGTGTTACGAGATGAGCTAAACAATAGAAAAGAAATTTGCGTAGTTGGTGTCCAACTTTTTTCTAAATGTGGCCCTTTTCTCTAGATAGTGTATTGTATTAAATATTATGAATAAATAATAGAGAGTGGAATATACATATATGTAGGCAAGGAAGAACAAAAAGTGAATAGAGAATAGAAAGTAAAGGTAGAGTGTTGATGAATGGGGTGTGGAAAAAGGTATCACGGGTGCAACTTTTGTTGGTAAACCATGTAGAGCCAAGAATAGTGTGGATCCCATACACTTATAAATACCCCATTCTCATTTGGTTGCCAACTCCGTATGGGGCGGTTCCACTGCTCTTTTTTACGCTAAATTTTTTTTTTTTTATGACTTGATGGCTAAATTGAGATAAATGTATCTTTTATAAATTAAATTTAATATTTATATGATTCAGGGACTAAAATGAAATAAATACAATTTTTTAGAGACCAAAATGATATTTTATTCTAAAATATATTAATATTTTCATGGTCATTTATCAAATTTGAATCAGTTTAGTTAAAGCAACTAATCCTTACAGGGTGAGGAACTAAGATTCAATATTTACTAAAGAACTTTCAATGCTTGGAATTGAGTTGTAACTTGTAAACCAGTAAAAGCATGGTACATAATAATTAAAAGAGAAACTAGACAAATAAATAAATATAAATTCTGAAAGTTGACAGTTCAAGAGAGTATTTTACAAATAACACATTGGAAAGAAGGTACTTACATTTTGTTTTTATTAATTTAGTTCTGACAAACTCAAAAAAATAATAATATTAAAAAAATGCAGTATCAATTTGGTGAAACTCAAAAGACTTTCAAGTTTCAACTTGTCTACCAGAAAAAAGACTTTCAACTTGAATTTTGGACCATTTTGAATTTCCAATATAAAAATTGAGTATTAAGTAAAGTTTAGACTTTGATTATATATATAAGGAAGGAAGAACTTCTACAAACGCCCCCATTTATTTACCAGCTGTGTTATAATGAGTACCAAAAGTTCTACGGGGCAAGTTTTATATGAATTTTAATCCATTAAAAGTCTTGGATTTGTCAACCTTTGGTATAACGCCACAAACAACTTCCTTAACGAAACATATTTTTCTTTATTAAATGAAAAATAAGTCAACATTTTTGTTAATCTGAATGAATAATAATAATAATAATTGGTCGTTGTCAAACTTTGGCATTATTCCACAGAGGATTTGTCAAAAATCACAAAATTTTAATTTACCTTCCTAATTTGTTTGGTCATGTGATACTTTCATTTTCCCAAGTTTACCCCGGAACTTGTCTCTGAGGGTCTGATATACCCTTCAAGTATATGCATAAATGGACATTGTCCTAAGCTGAAGGAAAAATTATTGTCATGTGAAATCATGAAAACAGAGGTGGCGTACTTGCAGAGACTTTACCAGCTTATTCAGCTGCCATATATGTATGTGTCAAACAAATTAAATAAATAAAATAAAGAAAAGTGGTAACATAAAAGAGAAGCTAGAGTGGTCTCATTGGGTTGCACTAGCAGTTATATATATATATATATATATATATATATATAAGGCCTCTCCATTAGCAATTGGCATTATGTAAATGCATGCCTGCACGTTTTTTAAGGTATCTATTATTAAGGTTCCAAAGAGAATTTAGTAACCAAGAGAAAGAGAGCAAATAAACGGAGCCAACAAAAAATCTCTAATTGAACTTGCTCTTTCTTCTTCTTCTGTATCTCTGAGAAACAGCCGCTGCATTGCTAAATATAAAAGGTTCGTCTATGCTTTTCAGAAAATAACTTTGTCTATTTAATATCATTATTTCCATTTTATCTATCTGCATTATCTTCTGAAATGAGGTTCCAAGCTTTTTATTTATTTTTATTTTTTTTGCAGGTTACAAGTTTGATAATAGTGAAAGATGAAGAAGGAAGGTGAGAGAAGGAAAGGGGTTATCTTGCTATGGTGGTTTGGAATGACTGTGCAACTCTGCTTCTTGCTGGGTGGTTCTTCTGAAATTGAGAAGACCTCTGTTAGGTCATCCCTTGCCTTCTGCTTTTTGCTTTTCTGTTATCTTTAACGTGACACACACAGAAAACAAAAAAAGGAGAGAGAGAGAATTAAAAACCAAGACATCTGTGTAGATGTTAACTGTTGTTGTTTTTATTCTTTTCCAACATAACTTACTAATTAAAAAAATGAACAAGAGTCACGGTTACTTTGTCTCATGTGTTCCCGTTTCTTCTCACATGACAACTTATAAAATTCCATTTCCTTTATAATTATGTGATGGGGGTTCCATTATGCACTCGGAAGCTAGCTACTTTTCACTTGTCCTTCTTTGTGGTAAAGAAAAGAAGAAATTTTGCAATCTTTTCACCTTGTCCATCTTTTATGGTAAAGAAAGAAAGCACATTTTGCAAGTTAACCATTGATGCAATAAAGAATCAGTTGGGTGGGTGGCTATAGCTAGCTAGCTAGCTTCCTTCACCTTGCCTCTACACCATCTCACTCTTTTCTCCTTCACATGTCACCTCTCTACTTGTCTCATAGTCCTAAGTCCTAACCTGTAGAGTCACATAATTTGTATCTTTGGTCAAATTCACCAAACTTTCTCTGCAAAATTTATTGCATTCTCTGTTTCTCTCCATCACTCGATCTGCTTCATATTAATGATCAAATATCCCTTGTTAGGAAAGAAAATGGATTAGGGTCTTGGGGGTATAATAGTAAATTTACCTTATTGAATCGAGCTTACTATTGTGAGTATGAGCCCAAAATTATATATGTTCCTTGACAACACATCTATCCTTTCTTGTTGGGGTATTCCATATCTTGTTTTACTCATTGTTTTGAAAACCGGATCGGACCGGCCGGTTGGACCGGAAAACCGGTAAACTGGCTGCCAGTCCGGTCCGAAATAACCAATGAACCGGTCAGGTATAAAACCGGTCAAGAACCGGTCAAACCAGTCAGAACCGGTGGTTTAGACGGTTCGACCGGTTTTTCTTTTTTTTTTTAATTTGTGTTGTTTATGATTTAATATTTATTGAAAATTTGTTGTAACTTGTAGTTGTAAGGATTGTTCTATTTCAGTATTTATTGTTTGGTTTGTGATAAGATTTGAGACTTAAATATGTTAATCCTTGAACTTATTTGAAGAGTTTAATATGATATTGTAGTAATTTGCAACGTGTTCTATTTCTTATCATGTTTAGATCGAGATGGAAACATATAATTATGAAGTATATAATTTTTTTATGATATATTTAGTATATTTAATTAAAAATATATATTTTAAATGCCACCGGTTCGACCGGTTCAATGACCGGTCCAATATAGAAGATACCCCATGTCCATGATGGTTTTCCAATTTATTGTTGTAACATTTGGGTTTGCAATAGCAGAAGAGAATTGAGGGAAATGAACAGTGGAAAAAGGAGAGTTTCTATTTCAGGAGTTAAGCTGATGAATGAAGAAGATGATAGGCGAGTGGTGATTGATAATGGCATCGTCCAAGTCACTCTGTCTAGACCAGAGGGGTATGTTGTTGGAATATCATATAATGGAATCGACAATGTGCTAGAACCCCGGAACGAAGAACAAGACAGAGGGTACCCACCTGGAATCAATCCAATTAAAAGTTGCACTTTTCTTGATTAATTAAATAATACTTACAGCATGGTTACTTTTAACTTGGCAGGTATTTTGATGTGGTTTGGAATAAAGCAGGAAAAAATAGTACTTTTCAGAGGTATGATCATGTTTGCCCTTTTATTAATTACAAATAAAGTAATTAACGCAAGTGTGTTGCATTTAAGTGATGTAAGAAATATACTGCAGAATCCATGGGACAGAATTTTCAATTGTGACATTGGACGAGAATGAAGTGGAGATTTCATTTGTAAGAACATGGACAAGTTCCATGGAAGGCACAGATGTGCCCATAAACATAGACCAGAGGTATATATTGCGAAGAGGGGATTCAGGATTTTACTCGTACACGATATTCGAGCGGCCAGAAGGATTTCCAGCAGTGGAGGTGGATCAAATTAGGAATGTTTTTAAACTCCGGGAAGAAAGGTAACTTTTTTTTTTTACAGAAATTTATGTATCTAGTTTAATGAATTAATCCCCTGAAACATGTATAGGTTCAAGTATATGGCTATATCAGATTATAGGCAAAGATGGATGCCAACGAAGGAAGATAGAGAAGGTGGACAAATTCTAGCTTATCCTGAAGCAGTTCTCTTAACCAACCCAACGAACGAAGACTTCAGAGGAGAGGTACCTTTGTAGATTACTATATGTTTGCGTTTGTTTTGGATATGATTTTAAAATGGCCCGTGAAATGTGTTGGATTCAGGTGGACGACAAATACCAATACTCATGTGAGAACAAAGACAACAGAGTACATGGTTGGATTAGCTTCGATTCAGAAGCCCCCGTGGGGTTTTGGATAATAACACCCAGCAATGAGTTCCGTAATGCTGGGCCCATCAAGCAAGACCTCACCTCACACGTTGGTCCTATCGCTCTCTCGGTAACTCCAACTATTCCTATATATAATAATAATATATTGCTCCCCCGCCCCCACTAGACATTAGCTAATTTGGAGTGATGTTCAGATGTTTGTGAGCACCCACTATGCGGGGAAGGAGATCACCATGGCATTTCAAGAAGGGGAGACCTATAAGAAGGTTTTTGGTCCTATTTTTGTTTATCTTAACTCTGTTTCTACCGACCAGGATCCACTAACCCTCTGGCCAGATGCTGTCAACCAGGTAATTATTTATATAATTATATACTAATTGCCCTTTATCAATCTCCAAAAACAAAACAAAATATGTAATAATCCTTGAAGCAGATGTCACAGGAAGTCAACAGCTGGCCTTATGATTTCCCTCAATCCCAAGATTACATTCCTCCCACTCAACGTGGAACTGTGTTTGGAAGATTACTAGTTCAAGACCTTTACATCAGGGGAGGCAGATTTCTACATGCTAAATATGCTTATGTTGGTCTTGCTCTCCCTGGACCTCTTGGATCATGGCAAAAAGAAAGCAAGGTATTTCTATTTCAGTTTCAATGCTCATTTTATGAATCCCACTACACTTACGGAATGTTCCATATTATGATACTTCATTTCACAGGGTTATCAATTTTGGACCCAAGCTGACAAGAAGGGCTATTTCCTGATACAAAATGTTGTGCCAGGGGACTACAATTTATTTGCCTGGCTTCCCGGCTTTATTGGCGATTATATATATAATGCAACAATCACCATCACACCTGGTAGGCTGCTACAACATTTTCTTAATTCCTTCAATAATTTCCTTCCCAAAACTCAAATCCTTCTAATTTACTTGTAGGGTGTTTCATCAAATTGGATTCAATGGTCTTTAACCCTCCAAGAAATGGTCCTACCCTTTGGGAAATTGGCGTGCCCGATCGTTCAGCCGCAGAATTCTACATCCCAGACCCTTACCCTACACTCATGAACAAATTATACAATGAACAACCTAAAGACAAGTAAGACCATTAACTAATATGCACACATGTTCTTTCTTTCTTTCACTTATACTCAGACAAACTAGTTTTATTTTCACAGGTTTAGGCAATACGGATTGTGGGAACGTTATGCTGATTTATATCCAAATAACGATCTACTTTACACTGTTGGTGTTGATAAGTATGATCAAGATTGGTTCTATGCTCAGGTTACAAGGTAATTCAAATGATGTAATGATCAAATCTAGTTACAATTGCTTTTTTTCTTTTTTGACTCTACAATGAATGAATTGTGTGCAGGAGCACAGGAAATAGGACATATCAACCAACTACATGGCAGATTGTATTTGAACATCAAAACGACATATTCATAGGAAACTACACACTACAATTGGCCTTAGCATCAGCCAATGATGCTGAATTACAGGTAATGAGAAGGTAATTTAATTTGAAGCTTTTCTTGTACTTTAATTTATTGATGGAAGCAAATTTGGTGTTTTTAATTTGTTGCAGGTTTGGATCAATGAAATAGGTGATTTTCCTCCCCAGCTTGACACTGGAAAAATAGGCAGAGATAGTGCCATTGCAAGGCATGGAATTCATGGATTATATCGGTTGTTTAGCATTGATGTTCCAAGCCATCTTTTGGTGAAAGGGAAGAATACTATCTATTTAAAGCAGTCATGGGCTATAAATCCTTTTCAAGGAGTTATGTATGATTATATACGTTTAGAAAGACCTCCAATTATAAGAACTTGATATGATGCGTCTTGTATGTGTCAGCACATAGTAAATAGATGTATAACTAGTATATCTCATTTCTAATTCTCATTTCGCTCTTAATAAGAGTGGTATAAATATAATATAAGCTAGAATGTAAAATTAGTTTCTAAATCATCTATTCCTTGAATTCAATTATGTCCTCGTTTTTCTGCTTATGATCAGTCCATCATTCTTCTTTTCTAAATCATGTATCGCTGATTCTCTGCTTCCTACTTGTACTGTAGAACCTTTTAATTTCCTTTTAAAAATAAATAAAAAATAGAGAGTTTGAGATGGATTTAAAATTTCAATTGTATATCACTTTAGAACTTTGACATTTTTGGTCTCCTAAATTAACATAAAAAATAAACCTATATTCTTAAAACTTAAATATATATTGTGATCTAATAAAAAAATAAATTACGACTTATATAAGAGGTGATGAAAAATTATTGAACTTTTTAGTGATTACTTATTTATAATTTTCTTAAAATATGAAATTATTATAATTAATTTATAATCTAAAACATTGTTATAAATATTAGTTAAAATAATATTAACATGCAAAAACAACCCCCAGACTTCCGGATTATAGGAGTTCTAGTCAAAGTGAAACTTTTGGTTGCAAAAATTTCAAAGAGAAAATTAAACTCTCTTATTTATTTTGAAAATTTACAATTTCCTCCCCTAAAAAATTAAAGAATTGAAATACCCATATATTTGTTATTTTATATATATATATATATATATATATATATATATATATATATATATATATATATATATTGAGAACCTAATTAAATATATTTTTAACTGGAAATAAATACTATTTATAATATATTTTTTCTCAATAAATTATAATGTAAAAAAAATCAATAATATTGTCATTAAAAGTATTTTATTGAAAGTGAAATTGTAAAATTTTAAAGTAGAAAAGAAGCTAAGGGAGTATACTTTTAATTTTTGTGAAGGATGGAAGTTTAATTTTGGCCAATTATAAAAAACTTGTGATCAACGGAGACTGGTATATATGGCCACCTAATTTATTTTTTTTTTCTTTTGAACATGGATGCCACCTAAATTATCTTCAGGCCATAAACCAAAATGGTCCAAGTAGTAGTGGACTTGTACCTTAATTAATTAGGCATATATTTGTATAAGGAATATGAATATTATCCTAAAACAAGTACAATTTGGATTACACTACGTACCCTTCCTTCCTCATAAGTCCTAACTATATATTATGGATTCAGGTAATTTTACTTTAAAATCCTGTTAAAAAAAATTAAATTTCAAAATTTCTCTTCTAAAAAAAATATTCACTCAACACTCTATTTTTATATTTTTTTATTAGTAATTCGTCTGAATTTGAGACGAATTAAAATCTGTCTCAGACCCAGACGGATTGCAACTTTTTTTAAAAATTTATAACATTGCAATCCGTCTGGAATTTATAACATTGCAATCCGTCTGCCTATATATATAAAATTGCAATCCGTCATATATATATATATATATATATGTGTGTGTAGGGGTGTTCGTCAGTTCGGTTTGGGCGGTTTGAGAGGATTTTCAAACCAAACCAAACACTTTTTATTTGAGCGGTTTGGTTCGGTCGGTTTCATTTTATAATGTTAAACCAAACCAAACCAAACCATAAATAATCGGTTTTGAGCGGTTTGGTTTGGCGGTTTTGACGGTTTTAAAGTTTAATTTGACAAATAACAAATGAATTATAAACATAGAACAAGATGACAAAAAATCCTATAACTTATAATGAAACCAAACACTTTAACGTTAAAATTTTACGTTACAAACCAAACCAAACACTTTAACAAATATAATTTAACATTACAAACCAAACCAAAGACTTTAACATCCAATTATAGATAACATTATCATCAAATAACAAGAAAATGACAAAACATTCCATTCATTAATAAGATAAAATCATAGATAACCATAACTAAGTGGTAATCAAACAATATTGCAATCTTCAAGCTTAGTCCAAAGATAATCAAACTAGTTCTAAAGTTAAACTTCAAATAGAAACATAGAACTGAAAATCGAAAAGTCCGAAAAAAAAAAGAAGTTACCTATGCGGTTCGGTTCGGTTTCACAGATCTTAAAACCGAACCGAACTGCCAAAAATCGAAATTTTCAAACCGAACAAAACCGCAAATTTGTCGGTTTTAGATTGGTTCAGTTTGGTTTGGTTTCAGAGTATCGATTTTGTTCGGTTTTGAACACCCGTGTGTGTTTTTTTAGTGTGTGTGCGTGTGTGTGTATATATATATATATATATATATATATATATATATATATATATATATATATATGCGTGTATATATATGCGTGTGTATATATATATATTTATATATATTAAATATAATAATATAATATATAGTTTTTTATCTATATTTAAATATATAATATCAATAGGTGGTTGGTTGAAGTGTAGGTGCTCCAAGGTCTCGGCTTATAGATATATATATATAACATTGCAATGTTATAAATTTTAAAAAAAAGTCGCAATCTGTCTTGGTCTGAGACGAATTTCAATCGTCTCACGCCCAGATAAATTACTAGTAAGAAAAGAACAAAAATAGAGTGTTGAGGGAATATTTTTTTGAGAAAAAAAATTTTAGAATTTAATTTTTTTAACAAGATTTTAGAGTAAAATTGCCAACCATTCACTTGCTTTTAAAGCATACTGCATATACCTCAGCTCTCGTAAATATCCCAAACAAGTATATAGATCCGATCCTCAAGCTTATTTGAGATTCATAAAATGAGTGACCTATTGACGATAAAACCTGCTTTCTTCCTATGCTGCCTTGGAATGACTTTCTTTTTTTTTTGGTAAATTGGAAATGCATTAAAACAACAAGTTCAGTACAAACAAGACCAACAAACAGAGGGCCAGGATAGAAAACCCCTGGCTCCAAAGAAGAACAAACTATCTAGGATCAAAAGCCCCCTTACATCTACATGAATAAGTGATCCCCATGAGATCAGCCCAAAAAACAAGAAAAAGATCAATCGGGACTGTGTCAAAAGGACTCCTGGAAACAACAGCATTTTTGGCAAGTAAATCAGCGCATTTGTTCTTCTCGCGATGAGCATGGGCGATCCTGCAGTGATCGAATTGAGGTAGGAATGACCTGCACTCAATAATTAAAGGGAGGAAGTGGTGAGTAAGAAGAGTGTCATTACAATTTAACAGATTACTAACAGCCACACAATCTGTTTCAACCATCAGATTTTTAATACCAATTTCCTTAGCAAGCTTCAAACCAAGAAAAAGACCCCATAATTCAGCTGCAAGGCTACAACCTGGACCTATGAATTTAGAGAAACCCGAAATCCAATGACCCAAGTGGTCACGAATAACACCAACCGCTGCCATCAAACCTGGGTTACCCATAAGACCCATCCACAATAAGTTTATAGAATCCCTCAGGAGGAGGATTCCAACAAAGATTCACATTAATCATGGCTGAATTAAGACTACATGTCTCACTAAGGTGAATGAATTCCACAGCCTTAGCCAAAGCATTTTGGAAGGCTATTTTAGGCGGCATATAAATATTTTCAAATATCTTCTTATTCCTGACCGTCCAAATTTGCCAGAGGAGATAAATGAAAAGTTTCCCATTTAGAATATTTAAAGGGGAAGAAATGGAGGTATCCTTTGAATTAATTTGAACCCATTTCAAAAATTCAGATTAAGCTAAAGGCTTAAAATGGTTTAAAGCTTCTTTCCAAATCTCTTGAGTTTTAAGACAGTTTTTGAAAATATGATCAACTGTTTCAACCTCAGTTTCACACAGCGGACAACCATTATGTATAGGAATACCTCTTGACTTAAGTAAATCCCGGCACGGGATTCCATGGTGACTCAATCTCCAAATGAAGAATTTTTTCCTGTTATGACAATCAAGCTTCCATATCCAAGAAAAAGAGCAAAGATTAACAGTAATATTATCTATATTATTATCCTCATTCAAAATTAAGAAGTAAGCACTCTTGAGGGAGAACTTCCCAGTAATATTTCCTTTCCAAGCTGTAACGTCATCAGCATTATTATTTCTTTTAATCATAATTGTATTCATACCCTGCCTAATGACATCCGTAAGAATGAAGGAAATTTTATTGTTAGAGACTCCCTCTTGAGCATTCAAAACAGAAGCAACAGATATGCCTTCTTCCTCTAAAGGTAAAGGGCCCTGAATTAAATTTCTAATAGGACTTGTAGGATGCCAAACATCAAACCGAAAGGAGGAATTTTTTCCAGAATAAATAATTTTACAGCAACCAAGCTTAAAGTAAATTTCCCCTTTATCTAATTAGATTTTAAAAAGTCGAAAAATAATTAGATGTAATTATTATTATTTTTTTGTCGAAAGAGAATTTTATAAAAACTTTTTTTTTAGATCAGGGTATCCACCGTCGAGCACAGTGACTAATCCCCTCGCTGAATTGTAGGCACCTCGAAAGGTGGGACAACTGGCCCAAGGATTTAAAGCTGCTCTATACCCAATGTAGGAATTGAATCCCTAACACTTGATTAAGGATGGATGAATCCCTTCCACTCAATCACACTCTTGGGTTAATTTTATAAAAACTAAATAAATAGAACATAGTACTCCTAGAACAAGACGGATCAAAACAAGACTTATTATATTAGCCTCAAACTCCTTCAACAACCTATACCGGTATACCCCAACTTCACCTTCTAAGCACCACCCGTCGAGCCAGCCCACATCCTTTGATCATCACATCTAGTACTGCTTGCCAAATTAATAGCTTGGATAGAATTTAATTACTTTTAATATATATATATATATATATATAAAAGAAATAAGATTATTGGAATTGATAAAAGGAATAAAGAAGAGAAAAAATAACAATTTTATCTCTATAATTAAATCCAACAACAGTGGTGACTAAGACCAACTTTTAAGAGCAAAAGTATTAAAATATACCACATTCTCACTCAAGTTCTCCCTTTCATATAACGACGATTTGTTGTTTTCCTCTCAAAGATAATATTACCGTCATATATATCATGGGAGAAGTAATCACATTAACCATATCCAACCTAAACACAAGAGTAGCAATCTCACATATATCCATGTTTTCATTCTCACTCCTTAAATTCACCCAACCATCAATTCTTCCTTAACGATAAGAGGTTACTAACAATTGTTATTAATACATATTGACTAATAATTTCTTTTTTTATAAACACCTTGACTAATAATTTCAACCTAATTAGCAAGAAAATGACTGAATGTTGGAGGGAGAGAGAATGGGTTATAAAAAAATTAATTTTGTCCTCCCTTTTAAATATTATTATTTTATAAATGAAAGGTCTAATTATTAATTTATCTAATTTTCATTTTATTTTCTTTCCAATTCTCTCTTTTATTTCTATTCTCATTCAGATTTCCTAAAAAAAAAATCCACCACCCAAATGACCCTTAAATCAAAACTCAACTCCCTAGCGTTATCACATAATCCAGTTATTTTCTTCTTGGTATTTTTTGGGCAAATTTTGTATCCATAAATAATAGTTTAATTGACAAAAAGTATATTGGCAGTATTGGGACACTATTTGGAATCACGTTAAATATTTTGTTTATTATTTTTCATTCCTTACACTTCATTTAGACTTTTGTTATTACTGACCAAATCACTTTTTGAGTCCATTCTGCATTTTTTCCAACAGGCTGGGTTCAGAGGGTAGGAGACTGAGATCTAAGAAGATGAATGTTTCTTTCCATTTCTCTTGATACCTTGGGCAGCTTCAAGATGTTAGAAGCCGAAGGAGCTGCATCTTATACAACAAAGGCAAACTCCATATTTTCTTGGTTAGATATTAGACAAAATAGTGCTACACATTGGCAAGAAATGATGTATTTAATGCTTCTCTTTTGACTCTTTTCAGATTTACTTTTCTCAAAACCAGGTAAGAGACAAAAGGCATATGCATAAGTGTTTTTATGTCTCAGACTTCATTCAAGCTATCACATCAGATTTGGGCTGGGCTTTTTCATTTCTGCTGGACAACAGTTTTGGGCATCTAATTTGGATCATTTATTTTTTATCAAGATTATTGCATTTACAAAAATAACTTCACAAACAGGATATGCTCTAACACAATTAATGTGTGTTATTAACAAACGCTTGTGGTGACGGTGTGTTTAATTTCAACTTCAATTTGAATTTTTTATTTTATTTTGTATATTCTAATTCTTATTCCAAATTTGTTGCCTTCCAAATATGTGCATTTTTTTTAGAACAATGACGGTACCTGGGGCAGGGCAATTCATTTATATATTATAATCAAATTTGAGTACATGAAGAAGAAGAACGAGAATAGAATCCCTCCCACCAAAAAATCCAAAGAGTAACTTTAGCAAAATTAGGTGGAAAATGTACAGCACCATTACGATTACAATTTGTTGGTACCCAATCAAAATAAACATCATTAAAAGAAAAGCAAAAGTTCAGTTCTTAATAAATCGATGGAGGGCACTCATGAAAATCATTTTCTTCTTCACATACAATGTCCATTCCCCTCCTATTTATTTAACACAGCAGACCCAAAAAAACTCTCCACATGAACTCCTTCAATTGTTGATGGAAAAAGCACAAGAAAATGACAAGATTTAATTTTAGTATTTTCAATCAACTTAAATTACTGGTACTGGTACACAACTTCAAAAGATATGACATACATTAATAGTGTCAAATTTGTTGAGCGAAACCAAGTTACAGTCTAATTTTTTGGTTTATATATCATTAAGTTTCTGGAGTAATAATATATATGATAATCAAATATGTGCTCATCGATGCTTCCAAATCATATTCCACAGTGGAAGCAACTTTGATGCTTTAATTTTTCAGTGGATGGTTGATACGAACACAAGTCTTTGAGAAAACTATACCCCAAAAATTAGCTATTGAATAAAGATTTATAAGGTCCTTCCTTAAAGTAGCCTCCCCAATATGAGACTTGTATCAATGATAGTGCTATTTTGATGTTGTTTAATGGTTCACTAAGTAATTAAATGATGGAAGTGACAAGAATAGAGAATGCTTCAGAGTAGCAGAGAGAACACCAACAATCTCCAACGCACACCACGACAAACACACAGAACCAAAACCACATACCTCATCAAAATGCCCATGTTAAGCATGCCAAAAGAGCAGCAGAACGTAGATGAGAAAACGGCGCCGTTTTATAACTCAAGAAAAAAAAAAGAAACAGGGGCCAAAAACACACCGTTTTACTTACTCAAAACTGTGTATTTTGACTCAATTTGACAACGTGGCAGCATGATAATGGTTGGATGAAATTAATGGCCAAATTTAAAGTAATTGTAGAGAGAATTATAGAGAAAGAAATATAGAGTTATATCAAATGTTACTATATTAACATCACAATATGGTATTATAGCCATGGAAAGATTGATTTTGATTTGCTTGAATATTAAATCACACGTGGCAATTATATGCTACAATTACATCACGTGCATCTAAATTTTGTCATTTCTATATTATTAGACAGGACAAGTCGCAATACTTAGCCGGTTGAATTCAATTATTGTACGCTCCTCTCACGTACGTAATCAATGACTTACTTTCTTTTTTTAAAGTGGGTAATCAATGACTTACTTTAATCGCAAGAAAACATGTTTTTTTCTCTCTCATTATTTTTTATTATTTTAAAATATAAAAATATTTTTCAGCCCAAATATATATATATATATATATATATATGTATAATTTAATTTTTATTTTAAAAGATAAAAATTTTTAAAAATTTGTCGTGCCGTGCCCTTTAATTAATACATCCCAATGTCACGAGAAATATTATATATACTATTTAGATGTGTGATTAATAATAATTAATGAAATGCTAAAAGAATATTTGAACGACGTCATGTGATAAATTGAAATTGTTGTCAACTTGTTCTTTTGACCTCCTCGATCGTGAATTGTATATGGTATGAAAAATCTAAATCTCTGTGGTAGTAAGAAAAATCAACAATTCTAAAGTAGGAAAAATCCCTACCTGTGAATTGAGAAAAATCTATATATCTCCATTGAGTTAGTACGAACTTGTTGACCCAGGCATACGGACACGTATGACCTATATATATATATATATAACATCAACTCTTGAACAACACAAAACAAAAGCATTAATTTCCTTAGCTTGTAATTCCCATACAAAAGTAGAAACAGAACATTACACATTCATTCACATAGAGATGTCGAACATTTTGGAAGCAGAAGAAAAGAAAAGTGTGGATGCGTATGGATGGGCAGCTAGAGACAGGTCTGGAGTCCTCTCTCCCTTCCACTTTGCCAGAAGGTACAAATTCCATTATCTTGTCTAAACTTTAAATCTTGTACGTCTTCCATCAAATGAAACGCTAATTCAAGATATATTACTGATTAAATATGAATAATTAAACAGAGCAAATGGTTATAATGATATCACCGTCAAGATTCTCTACTGTGGAATTTGCCACTCCGATCTTCATTTTCTCAAGGATGACTTCGGCATGACCATCTATCCTGTTGTTCCCGGGTACCTATATATATATATGCTTCAATTTAATTATATATTTGAGTTTTAATTTATATATCATTATATATATATGTCTAATTAATTAATACATAAATGTATTTTAGGCACGAGATTGTGGGGGAAGTGATAGAAGTGGGTCCCGGTGTGAGTAAATTTAATATAGGTGACATAGCTGGTGTGAGTGGGCTAGCGAATTCATGTGGGTCGTGTTGTGAATGCACCCAGCACCTTGAAACTTATTGTCCAGAAATGGTGTTAACCTTCAGCGCACGTGACCGTGATGGGTCAATAACCCAAGGTGGGTACTCCGACAAGATAGTGGTGGACCAACACTTTGCGGTCACAATTCCAAAAACATTACCACTAGATGGTGCAGCCCCGCTAGTGTGTGCTGGAATCACAGTATATAGCCCCATGAAGTATTTTGGACTGTCTCAAGCTGGGATGCATTTGGGTGTGGTAGGACTGGGTGGACTTGGCCACATGGCTGTCAAATTTGCCAAAGCTTTTAATATGAAGGTTACTGTCATAAGTACTTCTTCCAACAAAAAGAAGGAAGCCTTGGAACGTCTCCATGCTGATGCCTTCTTGATCAGTCAAGACCAACAACAATTGCAGGTAGGTCATAGCTAGTAATACTAATAAATGAACAAATTCTGATGTAATTTTTGGATCAAATTGAACATGTATGTTCAACATTAAATAGGATGCGATGGGCACAATGGACGGAATACTGGACACAGTTTCAGGGCCTCATTCTCTGTTACCATTAGTGGGATTGTTGAAAACTCATGGAAAGTTGATTATGGTGGGTGCACCATCTGCACAGATTCAATTTTTGGCCATGCCTTTAATTATTGGTACGTATCTTGTTATTTATGGATCAGATTATATTATTTTGTGAAAATTAATGTGTTTTGTTTGTGGACATACAAATTGAATTATAAATTAAATTAAATAGGGAGGAAGACAATTGCTGGGAGTGCAGGAGGAGGGATGAAAGAAATGCAAGAGATGATTGATTTTGCAGCAAAGCACAATATTAGTGCAGATGTTGAGGTCATCCCAATGGACTATGTCAATACTGCTTTACACAGACTTGCAAACAATGATATTAAGTACCGATTTGTCATTGACGTCGCTAATACAATCAACTCTTCACTTACAACTTCATCCATGCAAGCTTGATTTATATATTCTTTTCTTTTTTTCTAAATTTTTGTATTTTTTTAATTCTGAAAGTGGAGTTTGTTGATCTTGTCTTGTATTTAATTATTTGAATAAAGGAAGCCTTTTATGAGCACATGTATTTCTTCAATCTTCATTATGGAACCCCGTAAGTGATTTTGAGCATTATTAAGCAACATCCTTGTGCACATGGGAATTTGCATGCCAAGTTTTGGGATCATTGGGAAGAGATGGATGATAGGATTTGTTGAGCATTATTGTGTGTGACATTGAAGGGGATATGAAATAAGGGAATATTGAAGTTTATTTTAATTGAGGAAATTGAAATGAATAATGATGAAATGAATACATATATAATAGGCGGCTGCATTATTATCGTTTATTCAAAGAATGAAAATGAAATACAAGATAAGAAAATCAAGGTGAAGAGTAGTTGATTGTATTAGCAACGTCAATGACAAATGGGTACTTAACATCGTTGTTTGCAAGTGGGTGCAAAGCAGCATTGAGATAGTGCATGGGAATGACTTCAACATCTGCACTAATTAATATTGTGCTCTGATCCACCACAATGTTGTCGGAATAGCCGCCTCGGGTTATTGAACCGTCATGGTCACGTGCGCTGTAGGTTAACACCATTTCTGGACAGAAAATTTCAAGGCCTTCCCTGCATTCACTGCACGTGCCACATGACTTCACTACGGCACTCACACCAGCTATGTCACCAACACTGAATTTACTCACACCGCCACCCCCACAATCTCCTGCCTAATTTATTATATATATAAACACAAACATCCAATGAATTAATTAATTATATTACACACACACACACATATATATATACATGCATGCATTTAATTAGTTTTTATTTGATGGAGGCTGGCTAAGAGAAGATTTGAAGTATATATATATAGATCGAGAAGATAAATAATAGAATATGAACCTTCTGGTAAAGTGGAAGGGAGAGAGGAGTCCTGAGGTGTCTCTAGCTGCCCATCCATACGCATCTACTTCTTTCTTTTCTTCTGCTGCCATCATACTGTTCCACATGTCTACTATATATTTATAAATTTGTATGTGGATAAGGAAATGTGTGTATGGGTTTATATATATATGCAAGAATAAAATGTTTTTCGTTTGGTGGTGCCGATGACGATGAGGCAGGAGGGGAGATTATATATAGCTATGCCATGCTACGTACGGTCATCACTCATGGTCATCAATTTACAATGACTTGTCAATCTCACCATTATATTTTACCTACCATATACCACATTACCACTCACGACACCAAAACATATGCCATACCCACCATTTTTCAAGCTTTTGCATTTTTATTTATTTATTTATTTATATTACCAACTTTTCTATATTAATTCATTCATAATATTTAGATCAACTCCTTTTCATTGCGTTTATCAAGCATATACCCTTTTTTTTAAAAAAAAAAAAACCTTCTAGTTACAAAAACTAATTTATCTATATATATATATTTGATTTTAATTATTAATGTACTTCAAATATAATGCATGCTTTCAGCATTTCAACATAGTGAAAATTGTTAATTGCGTACGCAATTAACACATCTAAATATATGCATCAATCAAAATGTTTTTCCAACATAGAAATTTATTCGGGAAAAAAAAAAAAGAGGTGCGGCTTTAATTTGCTGACGTACTGGCTGATATCTAGAGAGTACTGTGAGCAAAAAATAAGTCAATTCAAAATGAGTTGCGAGTCAATATCTATCTTATAACATTATTATGGTTTTACTATTTACACGACGAATAATATTATTAATAATAATATAGTCTGCATAATTTAACTTGTGTTATTCAGTAAAAGTTTTCTTTTATATAATTATCAATTACACATTATTTTTGTTTATGACCACATAATTTATGAAATTAAAGTTAAAAAATATAAATTTTCAAATACAATAACACTTATACCTATATTTTATATATATAACTATAGTATAGTTGTATTGTTATTAGGCTCTAAAGAGATATAACTAGGAGATTTACATTTAATATATGGTTCCCTTTTAAAAATATATAAGGCATTTGATCTCTTGTTTGAAATCGTTATTGTTGATCCATTCTTCAAACTCTTAACTATTTCAAGGATTTGATAATAGAGAAATTAAAGTAATACTAATTACAAACACAAAGGACTACTAAATTAAGACTAATTGAATAAACCTTAAAAATTAAATTGAAAAAAATGTTAATTTTGAAAGATGAAATTATAGTTTTGTCCATAAAAATATTTTTTAAAAAAGAGAGTAAATATGTTAACATCTTACATGCCTACTAGTGTAATATGAAAATGGATCCGGTATAGTACCAAATAGTAAAGAGAAAAAAATTAAAAACACTATTGCACAAGGATGTAAAGCATCAAATCCAATTTCATTCTAATCTATGGGTCTTAACAAGCTAAGATAATTAGGTCGGTAACATTATCTCTCATTAATTAAAATTGTGTATCCTAATTAGCTATATATGAAAATGGATTCAGTGTAGTACTAAATAATAATAAAAAAGAGATAAACACAAGGGTTAGCCTCACTTGTGAGAACCATCCTATAGTTGCATGTGACTACAACTCTCCTCTATTATTTTTGTTTTTTTAGTGTTATTCTTTCACAAAAATGAATGAATGCAAACACTCATGAGTTGACCAATTGATGTGATCAAACTTGAGTTTTATTAAGAGTTAATTAATGCATGTTAATTATTTTAATTTAATACTGATAAGATGTCTCCATTTGGTTGAAATATCAATTTTTAATTTGTTTGGTATTTTTTTATCTAAAAAGTAGGTTGATTATTTAATTAATATAATTGATAAAAAATTAATCAACAATTACATGTCACTATTAAATGATAAATAAATTCCTATTCAACAAAAATGGCAAACATTGCTTTTTTTGTAATATATATATATATATATATATATATATATATATATATATTAAAATAAAAAAAAATCAAATTTATATATTATACATAACAAAAAAAATACAAATTGTGTATTTTGACGATATTTAATTCATTTTTAACAATTTAATGAATTGCTAGATAAATTTTTATGGATTTATTTAAAATACTTATTAAAGTTTTTTCACGTTAATCGAAAGAAAATATATTGTCTTGAATTTAATAAGAAGTTAAAGAGTTATTTTTAAGCTGTCTCATTGGTTAAATAAATTCTTAAATAATGTTTAGCAAAATCATTTTTTATTTATCCTATCAAATGAAAAAGCCAAATTAATTTTAAAATGATAGATAAAAATGAAGTCATGAGATCATGAATTAAATTAAAAAGAAGCAGAAGCACATCATTAATTTATTAAATTTGTTGGGCCAATCCAAAAGCAAAGGGGCCTGCTGACATAGGTAATGAGGTAGATGGCAATGCGTTTGTCGTCATCTATTACGAACTTGACGAGGTTGCATGTCACCTTCAGCCTTCACATAAAATATTATTAACTTTCAAATCAAAGACAAAATTGAATATTATTCTTGTGTTAGAATTTTAATTTTAGAGATCCAAACTCCTACATTATGCACAATTATTACACTTTTTTTTTATTTACTAATTAGTTAGTGTTGATTCTTGAATATATATTATGGAGGCCAAATAAAATGGTGATGATGACATTTTAACATAAAAATTAAATATTGTATTGTGGGATTTGGCATGGCGACCTTCATTTGCTGAGGAATGAATTAGGCCTTAGCATATATAATACAAGAGCAGATATAGAGGTTGTTTCCATGGATTACGTGAACACTGCCATAGAGAGACTTGCCAAAATTGATGTTAGATACCGATTTGTAATTGATGTGGCCAATACACTTCATTACAAAAGTATTAATGGTGAAGTTACGTTTTAAGTTATGGTCAATATAATATAAACAAGAGCTTCCTATCCTAGTCCTAGCTACCCCTTATTCATGTCGTCTACCTAGAGTGCTTAAGTATGAGATATGGGTGTGTTTATATGAAGCCAAAATAAAATTGTAAAAAAAACAATTAATGATTTCTTAATTTTATAATGGTCTTAGGCCGACGTGCTTTTCGATTTTATATTTCAATTTCATTTTGTCAGCCAAATTGGTTTTATCTAATTTGGGCCCAAAACTCGGTATTAACCAAATTCTAATCAGTCCATTTAAAGAAAAATTGGACCAAAAATATAAATAAAGTATTCTTTTGGGCCAATTACAAAATATAAATAAACACACAGAATTGTAATTAAGCCCAAGATCTTTCAGGCCGAAAAACCCCAAGATCTTGTTTTTATTATCAAAAGCCCAAACTGTACATATATTTTACTTTTTGTTAAAGAGCCCAACTTGTATAAAAGCAAATTTTTTTCTAAGCATATGAATAATTTCATTTTCTAAACAATTTTTACATAATATTTAGAAAAGAATAAAGCCCTCTTAATCCTTCAACTCTTTTTTTCTTGAATTTTACCTGTAAACTCTTTATATTAGAATGTAGCTAAATTGAAACCAGTCATGGATCATATCTGACTAATACTTTCTATTACACAGATCTGCTTGAAGAGGTAAGTGCAGAAGATATTTGTGTTTATGTTATCAGATTTAGAATCCTACTACTATTAAAATAAAGTCTCAAGACTTTGGGAATGATATGAATTAAAAAGTATTAATTTGATATGATCTCATGACTTATTTCAACTAACTACATTATAGTATAAAGAGTTAAAGCTAAGGCTGTGTTTAGTAACAGGAAAAAATGGCACTCCCTTTTATATTTTTATCAAACAAACTTTACTTTTTGTAATGTGATAAAATTATGTTTTTATCCATATTATTTTATTTACTTTTATTCCATTCTTATTTTTAATGTAAGAGCAGATCCAGTGTATTTTATAGTACAGCATTAAGAGAGAAAACAAATAGATGTGAGCCCCACATATGTTGGACTATAAAGTACAAAATCTGTAGAACTTGGGGTTTGTTATGATGGAGAACCTGCTTAAACTCTTTATATTGAATATTACGAGGTTTTACGAGTTTTTTTTTTCCTTAAATCTTAGGAGATTATTTCAATTATAGATTTTATATTTATATTCTCTTTTATTTATGATTGATCATATAAAATTTAGTCTTTTTATCCTTTTATATTCTTTCTCTATTAATAATTGATCATGAACAAATGTTTTGTTGTAAATCATATTTATATTAGAAAATCTTATAATAAATATATAAATTAAAGAATTGGCAAAATCACTATTTTAATTTTCTATATCTTGTCGAAGTTTAATTTTAGTCCTCTATGTTTTAAAATGTCATTATAAGTTAAATTTTTATAAATTTGAAGTTATTAAATATTTTATTTACTAATTAAAAAATTAATATAGATGTTAAATAAATCCAAAAAATAAAAAGAGAAAAATAAAGAAAAGGTGTAGTTTAATGACATTTTAATTTGATAGTTCATGTGTCTGTATGGTAAGGTTGAATGAATGGTTGATGAGGTTGAGAGTGGAAAGAGTGAGTAGAGATAAATTGTTGATGCACTCCCAAGTCCCACCCTTGCTATTTGCTAAGTTGCTGTCTCTGCCTTACACCACACATCAATAAACGACAAAACTTCATACTTCAAATATTTTTATTCCTTTCAATATCAAATTTCCCCACATTTTTTAACTATTACTTTTTTACTCTCTTAATCCATTTTACTTTTTCTCTTCAGACTGAAAGCGATTGTTCATTTGACTTACCTTCATACTTGCCGCAGCAAAAGTATGCTTCTGCACTTCTGCATTCACATTCATTTTCATATTAAAAAAATAAATTAGGATAAAGTATCCCTCCTAAAACTTTGTTGCAATATTTATTTTTTTCTTAACTTTTTTTTACTTACAAATTTTTAATTTTGTTTATACTTGCTCTTCTTGTTAACACTGTTAACTTGTTTGACGGAATTTGCTGATGTGGACAACAAATGTGTAACTCTTTTATCACCTCACCTACATCTCATTTTTCACCGCACATTTAACTTTTATTAAAAAAATTAAACTTTTATCCTAAACCCATTCCATTAAAGGTTTGTTTTTTTATTATTTAGATTAAGTTAATTTTTTTAATAAAAATTAAAAGTTAAATGTGAGGTGAAGAATGAGGTGGACAGTAAGGTGGCAAAAGATATACACATTCATCTTCCACGTCAGTAAATTTTGTCAAACAAGATAACGGTGTAAGCAAAAAGAGAATGCATGAACAAAATTGAAGGTTTAGGGATATACATGAACAAAAAAAAGTTTAGGGACAGAAATGAACATTACAGAAAAGTTTAGGGACATCAAGTATATTTTACCCAAAAAATTATAAATGTTAAAAGTATAATAAAAAATATAATAATTTTGCATTCATATTAATTTATTCATACATTGGCATCTTACTTTAGTTTTTTTATTTATAAAATATAACAAAAATGATATAATTATTATAAATTTTGAGGTTCAGTTATAAAAAGGTTAGACATATTAAAATTTAAATTATAAAAAAATCAAAAATTTAATTATAAATATTGAAAAGACATTATTTGTGACGAGTCAGCATCTCATATCATCACAATTTTGATTGTATATTAGACTAACCCAATGTAATATTTTGATAGTGTTTAGTAAAAAGAGTATTATTTATAGTATACAGACTATACATGTACAAAAAAATATATATTAATTTCAGGAGCATTGAGGATGAAATGTTTAGTAAAAATAAATTTGAAGAATTGAAAGGGTAGTATTGGCGTTGGAGCCATTTATACGTAATTGTACAACAATAATGGATTGACTTGTTGCTGCATTTATAGTATACAATGCGACATAATGGAAGTGGAAGTGGGCCTTCACTTCAATTTGTCTACTAGTTGGCTTACATCCTCGCCTTCTACGCACATCATCCAAATACTACATTTTTTTAAGGAAAAAACTTATGTCCATTTTTTTATGTCTATTTCCTCCCATTTCATCAATCATATATTGTATTTACACTCTCTTTCTTCTATGATTGGTCATATAAAAGGTGGTCTTCTATATTCTCTCTCTACTGTGATTGGTCATTTAAACACTTTTTGCCATGTGTCATAATTATATTGGAGAATTGGATGAAATGGACATAAATTTTATCCTTTTTTTAAAGCAAGGGATATAAAACATTAAAAAAAATATATCATTAAAAGTTTCTTATATTGATGTACTAGTGAAATTTAATATATCATTTTAATTATTATGAGTCATTTATTAATATTAATAAAAAGTTAGATTAATAAATACATACTTTAATTGATTTAGAAACTAATTAATTGAAAAAATATATTGAAGTATAGTATTATCCTACCATTTAATATCTCATCTGTTAAATTATTCATCATATATATAAATTTCAATTAATTATGAGTTGTTTAATTTTTTTTTATCTATCTCTCTTTTATTTTTTAAAAATTTGCCACTTCTCAAAGAAACCAAAACCTAAAATATTAATTTTCAAAAAAAAAATCTAATATATTTATATTCTAATTTATATGCCTCTTCTTCCATATTTATTTATGCCTCAATTCTTACTCCCTCTGCTCAAGTAAAACTACCGCATGTACATGTCATTTTCTTCATCAATATATTCCAACCATAGAATGAAACAAATATATATATATATACCCATTTGAAGCTAAGATGAATGGAAAATATAGTAAAGTGTCCTCTCCCTGACTTTAGTGGGATACTGGTGCTTATCTCACCTAAATTTTTTTATGACAAAAAAAAAAAAGAAATATGTAACAAACTTGCCTACTGATTCAAGCATAAGTTCTTAGGAGAAACATACTTCAAAAATTAATTGTTAAAATTGAAAAGTTCAAGATCTTATAAGGTTATTTCTTCAAGCCAACCATCCCTATGTGGAACAATTGTATCATTATTATTACCCTTTTGAAAATCGACGTCCACGGCATCTCATCTATTAACACTGGTCTATTGATACCCCATTCTACTTTTATGGTGACTCCATACAACTTTCAGTATTTAACATGGCTCTTTCTATCGACACTAGTCCAATGACCGTCCTTTTTGCCTTTGGCGACTACGTTCAACTTCAAATATTCGGTACATTGTACCGTTAATCTAGCATATAGAGTCCATGTCTTAATCCAACCTATAGGTCTTCCTTTTTGTGTTGGCCGACCGGTTTTCAATGAAAGTACCAATTGATACGAGTACAAATTTTTGGAAGAACGATACCCTAAAAATTAGTTGTTAAAGTTAAAGAGCTTAAGGTCTTATAAAGTTTTTTCTTGAAGTCAACCTCCATGATGTATGACCCATATGAATCACTTGCAATATTGAATCCTCTCAACGTAATTATCAGATTTTCTCTCTTTTTCTCTTTAATCAATTCATCGTCTGGCCATTTTATCGGCTAATGTGGAGGATCTAATCTTTGGTAATTTACTCAACATACGTGTATACAAGGAGTTCAACTCAATTAATCCCCCATATAAAATTTTTATTTTCATATTTATACACAGAGAGTGATAAAAGCTAAGTAAAACTAATTCCAACCGAGTTCAATTCTGCTGTGTACGTTTTGATCCTTTTGTTCTTGCACTTTTGAATGTAAATACATCGTAATGCACACTTGATTATTGATAATGCATTTTTCAGGTTAAACAAAAAAACTTACATAAAATTTCTTATATTCTTGCCATCAAGTTTCCTAATATAAATATGACACGTGGCAAAAAGTATTTAAATGACTAATCACATTAAAAAGAGAATATAGAATACCACTTTTTATATTATCAATCATAAAAAAAAGAGTGTAAATACAACATATAATTGATAAAATTTAATAATAAGAATATAAGAATTTTGATATAAATTTTTTAGCTAAAAAGAAGGGTCGTTCAACTCAACCGATCCAACCAATATAATTACACAAAAGCCGTGTATGAAATTGGATCGATTAAATGAAAATGTATGAAAATTAATTAAAATAATCTGATTCTCCAATGTTATCCGAATCAACCAATTAAATAATACATTATAAAATTACATTTTATTTTATGATGATACTTATTTTAAAATTGTATCTAACTAATTTTAAGGTAAATTTTATTGTTGATTATATTTATTTTATAGTTAAAAATTTAAACAAAATATTAATGTTATCTTTTTATAGCAATTTTCAATTAAAAGCTCATCATTAATTCAATTCAGTCATAACCAATCAAAGTCAATTAAAATTGGGTTGATTGATTTCCAAATGAAGGATGAAGCAAACTAAACTAAATCAAACGTTATTTACCCCAAGATATATATATATATATATATATATATATATTCAAATTACTATTTAATTATTTAATTTGACAAAAAAATTATTAATCTCCGAATTTGTAACTTTGTCAACTATTTTGTTTTAAATTTAACAAAAATATTATTTAATCCTCAATTTTGTAATCCTGTCAACTATAACAAATAACGATCAGAGGACTAAATAGTTGATGCATAAATTTTAAGTTATTAAATATTTGTTGACGTAGCAAAAATCTATTAAAACGGGATGAAATTCTAAAAGGAAAAGAGTAGTTCTGAATTCAAAGTTAAAAGTTTAGAAAAATTAAATGCAAAGTTTAAAAATTCTAAAAAATTATCACTTTAGCCTGTTTATATCTACGTCTCGGTTGTTATTTTTTACTTGGGCAAACTATATACTACTCTAGTTCAAATGATCAGTTATATACCTTCTTTACTATGATAACACACATAAGCTTCTCGTGTAATAACAAAATCCTGAATGATAATATTAATTTTTTAATTAAAAATAACTTTATATAAAGTAACTACGTTATGGGAGAGAGCTCGATTCTTATCTTGGGACCTCAGCAAGATAATTCAAACATAATTGTCTTTAATAAAAAGGTATATGTTGTGTGATTAAAAAAAAAGTAATTAGATATAACTGTTGTGGAAATAGAGAAACTGAAAATAGAATTTAGTGAAAGTGGAAAGAATATGTAACAGAAAATAGAAAATAATTTGAATTGGGTAAAAAAAAGGGAAGATTATAAGGAAGAGCAGTTCCGGCGGTTATGGTATGGTAGATGATAAAAGTTGTTAGAATAAGAGAGAGAGAGAGAAGAGAATAGGTGGTGGTGAGATGTAACGTTTGAAGAAAGGTTGGGTGTTATGTAATGTAATATTGTAAATTGTAATGTATGGTTATGATTTCTAGTTTGGGGGTCATGGGAATTCACCCTCTCTCCCACTCAAGTGTTCCTCATCCCTCCCCTTATTTCAGCCTTCAACCACTCATTTTACGCCCTTCCACGTTTCTTCTCAACCATCCCAACCATCCTTGGTCGGTGCGTCCTGCATAGCTTAATTCAAATTAACCCCAAACCTTAATTCATTCATTAATTAATCATTTTATTCGCTGATATATGTAAAAATAATTAAAAATGGGAAATAATGAATCTGATTCATTTGAGACAGTTCTGTTCTGCATGCATGCTGCAGCAATTGAATAATGAATGATGCATAGTAATCTCAAAGAAAATCTCTTTTTCTCTTACACGTTATTTCAGTGATATTCATCTTACAATCTAGATCTCCGATCCTGCAATTCCCATAAAGCTTTTTCTTCCTATCAACTAAGCTACAACAAGACAAACCATTTCTAAATGCTTCATCATGACCGTTAAAGTCCCCTCCCTGTTATCAATATTATATATATATATATATATATGCATGGGGGTATCTTTCCAGTTATAACCCTCTTCCTCCTTGTACTTTCCTAGCTTCTTTATATTGTCAGACTCAAATATTAGATTGAAATTATATATATTTTTCCTCTCTGGAGTAACAAAGATGTTTGGTCAATTCTCTCAACCGCTTCAAACAGTAGTGCTTCCATGATTGGCCACTTAACAAACATAATCTCAGTGTGTGACCTCAGTATATAATTAATGATCACCCTTCCTTCCTCTTTTAGAGGAACCAAAGCTTTCCAAGGACTCCTACTCCTTTTCTACTCAAGTGACAAAACTAAAAGCTATGGTGGAGGGGCCATATGCACTACTTCATTCACTGCAATTAACTACAAGTTAATGATGGTGGAGAATAGATTTAGAGGGTTAATAAGGAATGAATATATATCACACGTGTGAGTTATTTATATAATAAAATTTAGAAAGAAAGAAAGTAAAAGTAAAGGTGGTGGGCTGGTGGATGGGTGTGTAATGTAATATAAAATAAAAATTAAAAATTATAATGGTGGCAGCCTGCTGTATAATATAAGGTTTGGTTTCAAAAGGGACGTGTCAAGGAAAGAAATAGACAAGGTTTTGGCAGTGACAGAGAGCATCCAGAGCAGTACTGCTGTTCCCTTTACTGACTCACTTCTCTTCCCTCTCCTCTCCTTGCCTTGGCCCTACTACACTACCCTCTGCTCTATCATTTCCTTCTACTTGTAGCCTATATTCTGTTGCTATTTCTCTGTCCCCAATGTACTCTACCACTTACATCTATCTATGCATTATATACTTCCCTCCCCACTATAATACTAAACTAAACAACAAATCAAACCCCTCTCCCATCTCCACACTAGAATTAATTCATTCATTCATTAATATACATACATACATATGCTCTTTTCAATTACCTACAATTATAATTAATTAATTAATCATTCTAGCTAATTCAAGTTGTGGCTTCCAATATAATTTTCTATTTATGTAGAAACATAACTGTCAACATCCATCCAAGAATTATGTAACTTGAAAAAGAAGACCCTGCTTCCTGGCATGTATGTATGTGTGACGATAAAGTTTGTTCAACATATCTTTTTTGTTTTTGTTTTTTCATGCATATGTCAATTAATTAAGCGGAGAAAAGAAAATTAAAGTTGGAATGGTAATTGCGTACGTAATCGAAAAGAGAATTATTATGAGTATTTGTAGTGTAGTAAGTAGTAAGGAGCAGAAGATAGATGATGGGTGAGAGAGTTAATTATAATTGTCATTCATCAAACTCCAACACATATCTCCCATCGTTATCAAACACTTGCTCTGTCTCTAATACTTTTGTTGTTGTAGTAGTAGTGGTAGTGGATGAATGAATGAATCAATCTCCTTATACTGCCTCTGCCATCACAGTTTTGGATCATTTACTTTTTTTTCTCTCTCTCTCTCTCTCTTTAATTTCTTTCTCTCTCCACCAGAATATATAAAACCGACTCCTCTCTCTCTTCCCTCCCACTAGATCTGAAAAGACTTGTAACCCCACCTCTTATATATATCATTTTTCCCAATCCCAATCATCCTCTTTGATGAACATCACAGGCTACCCAGCCCCCATCAAGACCGTCTCTTCCAATTCCTGCATGAAATCATTCAATTTCTCACTATCCCTGCCTCTGTAAAAGGAAACTAACTCATCATCTCTCTCAAGCTTTACTAAGATGTCACCGGAAAATAATTCTCCTTCCAAGTCGTCGGCAACCAAAGACGACGGCAGCCAGGGCTCTGGCGGCCGGAAAGGCGGTTCGGCGAGGCCACCAGAACAAGGCCTCAAGTGTCCTCGATGTGATTCGCCCAACACCAAATTCTGCTACTACAACAATTACAGCCTGACGCAGCCAAGGCACTTCTGCAAGACCTGCCGGAGGTACTGGACAAAAGGCGGAGCTCTGCGCAACGTCCCCATCGGAGGCGGCTGCCGGAAGAACAAGAAGGTGAAGGCCTCCACGTCGTCGAGGGTGCCGGGCGAGTCGACGGAGGTGGGCGGGTTCAAGTTCTTCCAGAGCGGCGTCTCCATGGATTTTCATAATCTGGGGGCGTCATTACCTTTCCCTGCTCCTAGACTCCACCACTCATCCATGTACAACCAAATGTCTTGTTCGTTTGAAAACGTGCAAGGTGCAGGGAGTTTTGATCCCTCAAATTGCATGATTAATTTCAATAATTACGGAGGAGGAGCAGGTTTTAGTGGCGTAATTCAAGGCATGAGCTCCATGAACGTGAATAGCAGCCTGGCTTCTTCAATTGAATCACTGAGTTGTGTGAACCAGGACTTGCACTGGAAGCTACAGCAACAACGCTTAGCCATGCTGTTTGGTGGCGACGATGATAGTCCGAAAGCAATTGAAGACGGCGTTGGTGTCAATAATCTTGAGATTTCCAAGGCAGAGAATTGTGGAGTGGGAGGGAGTTCCACAAGCCAAGATGTTGCTGCGCCTACAGAGTGGTTCTTCGGGGCCTCCGCCGTCACTCCTACGCCCACCACTGGCAGTGGGGGCCATACTAATACTGCCGTCCATGCTTGGCCTGATGTGCACCACCACTATAATGCTTTGCCCTAGTTCAGGACAGGTAGAAGAACCAATTACCAATTAATTAATACCTACCTAGGCCAAATTAATTAATCTTTCTTTCTCATAATTAGTTATCAACAATATAATCCCCCTTTAATTTGGGCATATCTTCATTACTATATCAATATATCTAGTTTAATTTGAATTTCCTCTCTTTAATTTTATGTTGCAAGCTAGGTTCAAATCATCATATATATATATATATATATATATGTAATATTATTGTAACAGATCAGATCCATGGCAACTCATCATTTTCAGCTACATGTTAATTATTAATCAATCAACTGCCTATATATATATATATATTCTCCCATTTAATTTCCCAATATAATATAAGTCTCTATTATTTGTGCCTTTAATTTAGAAGTGATGAATGAGGGGGCTCAGTTCTGGTAGCTTTATATATACATGTAAGGTTTTAATGGGCTGACTTTGAAGTGTTTCTGTAATTTGTCTGTATTCTCTCTCTCTCTGGCACAGCTTCATTACTTAGTTGGATCTGACTGACTTTGTAAATAAAGAGGTTGGTGAAAATGGTAGGCCTTATCCTCCTCCAATATATGGATCTTTGGGATCTGTGAGGAATGGATGTTATGTTTTGGAGTGTAGTTATTGGAGAGGTATGGATGGGATGGGATGGGAGGAAGGAAGTTTAGAATTAATGAATGGCAGATCTTTGATTTGTTTTATGTATGTTGATGGGGAAGAAGTGATAGTGTAGTGTCTCACTCACTCACTCTCTCTCTCTCTCACAGCTTGTGCTTGTGTGATCTATCAGAAAACTGAACCTCAGGCTCTACTCTACTGTTGATCACTGCAATAGAGAGATGAGAGGAGTGGGCGTAGGTGTCGCTGTTTGGCCCCTTGTTAGCCCTGCACTATAAGAAGGCCTTGCAGCCCTAGCTAGTCTCTTTCTCTATCTATGTTGCTAAAGCCTAAGGCTCTTGGTAATTATTAGTTGCAGAGTGGTGTGATTTGGTGGTGTCTGAAAAAGTGGTGCTTTCAAAGTGAATTCAATGAAGCACTGTCACTCAAGCTTATAAATTTGAAAGAAAGAGATAGAGATGGTATCTACTATCTACTATCTAATAAAGCAGCTTCATTACTTAGGGTTCCATTTTTTGTGTAACAAAAAAATGTTTTTATGTTATGTTGAGCTTTTGGGAGTGTTGGAGAGTGAGCCCTCTCATCCGTGCTAATTTCCCACTCACCATCCACTCTCATTGCCTTTCTGTATATTGTTAGTACAGATATATATATATATATAGAGAGAGAGAGAGAGAGAGAGAGAGAGGCCATTTACTTTTTCTTCCTTGCTTTACTCATTATTATTCCTTACTTTCACTATTTGTGAGCAAAACATTTATACACATATAGACCCCACTATCTTTAAATGATTAGCATTAAGCTCCTCCTAAATTTGTCCCACATAACCAAACAATTGTTGAATTCTCTATTTTTAGAAATGATATATTTTTTATATTAAGAAAAAGATTAAAAAAGACTGAAATTTCTTTTATATATCTATTTTTAATTAAAATGTTAAAGGATATATAATATAGGAACACCATTTCCATGTTCGTGTGTATAAAATATATCATCAATTAATTTTAACATAGATAGAATAGAACGGGGGTGGTGTTAGTTTATGTTATTATATTATCAATTATTAAGTAAATAAAAATTCGTTTAATAATTAACATTATTTATATTATAGAAGAAATCTTTACTAAGATATATAGTAATCAATCTATTTGTTATTAGATTTTTTCTTGGAGAAATTAATCTTATGAAGTTATATATATATATATATATATATATATATTGAGATTTATTTATATAATAATGAAAAAGTACTTCATACATGCATATTGTTCTTTAAAAAAATGAAGGATAAAAAAGAGTTGAATGAAGAGGTCGTCCAAGTCCAACTCTCTTAATTATTATGACATTTTCCTTTAAGTAATATATTCTGTGTAAATTGACCAATATTTTCTTACAAACAATAAAGCGAAAAAAAAAAGTAAGAAACGAGTAGAAGAGAGTGTATGTTGTTTTTGAGCATTGGTGTTAGAGCAACATTCTTTTGGTTCGTATTTAAGCAGAAAAGGTGACTAAACTTTTATAGTTGTAAACACTTGGCCTCTTATGATATAACAAGCTTTTAGGAGATGGAGATGGAGATTGGAGAGGTGTTTTGTACTCTATCTAAAAGCTTGAATAGTTTTCGTCCATTCTTCTACTAATTAAATGAACCTTTTTTCTTTTTATATATATAAAATGGTTGTTTAATTTGTTGTTTGTGTTGGAGAAATTAAAGAAAGAGAATGGGAGGAGAGGGGAAGAAGAAGAAGAAGAAGAGGAAGGTGGGTGCGTGAGTAACGTGAAGGAGTTAGAGAGAGAAAGTGTTGAAACTTACATATATATGCGAGCGAGAAGCTCATGACATTTTGAAACTCTATTCTCTACTTGTCATCATTCAACTCCTTATCCTACACACACCCCAAACGTAACGTCTGCACTCTCGAGTGGACCCACCGTCTTCCTCATCACACTATACCCAACCGCAATCATCTATATCACCACACACTAACATCCATCTCCGTTTTCAACCAGAATGGATGTAATGATATTTAGAAAAATAAGAAGAGTGAGTACTTTCCTATGCTGTATCCATTCTCATTTTCAACTTCTTTAACCAATAATAAATTAAACATTAACAAATTATTTTTTTTATAACTATTACAATTATTATTTTTTAAAAACAAAATTATCACTACTACTATTCTTTTATTTTCTCTCTCCCATGATCTTCTCATATTATCTTTTTATTTATTTTTAATTAATTAATAACATATATATATATATATATATATATATATATATATATATATTAATAAGTTAATCAATATTGTCAGCACCGAGCCACCGAATCAGACAAAGATTCGAACAAGTGTTTAGTTCACGGTCTGATCGGTTTAACCGATTGAACCGTCAGTCAAATCAGATGACACAGTAAATAATAAAATATTAAATAAGTCTATGTGATACTAAGTAAAACATCACAGACATTCAATCTTCAACAAGTAATGCATAAATTTTTCATTTTGACCATCACTACATAATATTATAATTAAGTAAAAATAGAATTGAGAAAATGATGAAGATGAGACTTAAAAAATTAGGACTTCAAATGACTTCGATTTTCAGCATTTTCATTTTTTAATTTTTCATCAAAATTTTTTTTAACTAAAAGGGCGGTTGGACTCAATTTAACGGTTGAACTTCGGTTAAATCCGGTCCAATCTGATTCAATTAGTAATTTGATTTTTTAGGTCTAATCGGATTGTTCTACTCTTTGATTCACAGTTGGACCGATCCCAAATCGTCTAGTCCGGTCCGATCCTAACAACATTGAAATTAATTATAATATTTCATCAATTTAACCAATAACATCGTATATTTTTGTAGTGTCCCAGTATTAGCATGGTTAAATTAATATAATGAAATAATATATATCTACTTGTTGATATTATAATATGTTAAAGATAACGTATATTAACATCTGACTTTAATTATTTAGAGAAAATTAAAATGAATGCCACGGTTGTTTTCGAATTAAAAAGTTTAAAATAAAAGGGAAAAAGTGCCTTTCCTGTCCCTAATATTTGAGGGTCCTGTCAGTTTCTTCGTCCCTAACGTTTTTTCGTTGTCAATTGTACCCCTAACGTTTTACGTTTCTGCCAATGTCACCCTTTTCACTAACACCATCAAATATTTAATAATTTTTGTTTACGTAACATCCTATGCAACAAAAATATCTGACTTAATATCCTAGTTGATGATACTATAGTTAAGTGAAGTCTTTAAAGTATTTAGTGGGGATTCGATCGATTTCAAACAATATATATGGTGAGGATTTCTTGGTCAATACCAAAACCCCTTTTGAGATATATAATTACCTGTCCTCACAAATAAAAATACAGCAAGTGTAAAAGATATGTAAGCAATAAAAATATATATATGTGGGTATAGTTCTCATAGACAAAGTAGTTTATATATCATGTTGACGATGACATATGTGATGTGGCACAAGTAACGTGGTTTTGGATTTTTGTTATGATATGTACGAGTATGGGGGAAAGAAACAAGAGAAACTTCAGTGTCCACTCTCTAAAATTCAGAATATTGCTTTCGTTTTCGTCACTATTATTTTTTCATTTTGTCTTCTTATTCCCGCTCTTTTCTTTTTCGCCATTTCAATGACCAATTTTGAACCATAAGGCGCGCCTTTGATTAATGGTTTGTTATAACAGGGAATGGTCAAGAGATTCAAAGTATATTCATGTTTGGCATATGATTATATTAGCAACACTGCGTTTTGTATGCAAAAAGGAAAGAATTATTGTGTTTGGTAGTAAAATTTGTGAATAAGAATGTGAATGAATTAAAATTATCACTTTATTCTTTATATTAAAATATTAAAAAAAATTATGATTATGTCAAATCAAAAGGCATAATGAATATTTTACACTTAACATAATTTTTTAAGATTAAGCACGAATCCCAAAGAAAGAACGGGACAAACCCTCCAAAAGTAGGGCCCACAATTTCAAAGGTGAATCCCACTCATTCATTCTTTTTCTCGCTCATACAAAACTCCTACCAAACATAGCCTTATAGTTATACAAGGGAAGAGCTAAACCTTCTAATTAAGTTGCAAGGGATAGAATCAAACCTTTGTGTAAAATGACTATTTTATCCCGGCAAACATAATCTAACAGAAAAAATAGTCAAGATTTTTTATTTGGAAAAAAACTGATGTCAAGTTATTTATATTTTTATCATAAAGTTATCTAATTATAAGCTTAAAATTAATTTATATTTTTTTTTTATAATTGTTCATATAAAAAGTGATTCTCTCCATTCTTTCTCTATCATGATACACAAACTTTTTATCGCATACCTTATAACAAAGATATAAAAAACCTTATCTAATAAAATTTAGTCATTTTTATTTTTATGAAGAACAAAATTATAATCTTTCTTAATTCTCATCTTTTTTTCACTCTCAATTTTATATTCTACCAAACATAATCATTTAATTCGCTACTTATTTTCATTCTCATCTCCTCAAATCAATCATTTCACTTCTTATCCTTTTTGTCTACTTCATTCTTTCATAGTTTCATTCATCTTTCTTATAAAACGACGCCAATATAATATATGTCTGATCTTTAATTTAATTTGTTTCTTATAAATTGATTTCATGGAGAAAATTCTGCATGCATGCATCCAATATTCTATTTAAATAAAACAAAAATTAAAGGTGGCGTATACTTGTTGTTGATAAATATGGAAAATGAATTTCAATATCGAAATCAGTTGATACATACTTGGATAGGTCAATCATGTAAATGAAGATGAGGATGCAAAAAGAGGAAAATAATATTTCTATTATTCATATACAAACAACATATATATCATCTCAGTATTTTTTGGGTTTTCGACTTTTTGACTGAAATGGCAACTACCCGGCCCAAATTAAACATAAGTGTCAACTGTCAAGAGGCCCTACTAATATATAAGTACAAATTACAGTGAATTGGAATTTGAATGTATAAATTGTTATAAAAGAATCATTTTCACAATTATTTGTTCGTAAACTAAAATTTCATTAACACATAATAATTATTTAATAAATATATATATATATATATATATATATATATATATATATGATGTACTCATTAAATATCATTTTATTATGGATTTCCCTATCCGATCCACACCCATTCATATTAAACAGAAATAAGATACCATCTGATGCTTTATTAGATGTCCAATGTGATGGTTTTTTTCCATGCACGCACGCACCCTTAACTTTTAGAGAGGGGCGGAGACAGAAAATTTTGATTAAGGAGGTCAAGATGCTACATAATATTGACATTGCTATTTATATGGGCACAAGTAATCCCAAAAATAACACTTGTCACCTGGGGATAAATGGAATAGCCTTCACCTTATTCTTGAGATATTGATCCTACTCATATGGATTGGGCTCTCAGGAATTTGGGCTTTTAAGCACACTAATAATACTTGCTTCCAAGCAAGTCCTAGTTGTAAATTGTAATGTCATTGTCTTCAAAATTCAAATAAAATGTTTTACTGTAAACCAAACACTTTTTTATTTGTATTGCAATTTTTAGCTTATATTTCATAACAAAAAAAACAATGCTTATACTACCACAGTGCCACTCAAAGACACTGAACTACTAAAAAAGTCAACTTTGTGATTGACTAATCCGTGGCAAATATATTGTGATAAATAAAATATAAAAATATTATTTTCACATAATTTTAAACTTTTATTAATTTAGAATAAATTATACTTGTAAAATTCGTGCTCATAAGACATAAGAGTTGTTAAGAGTAGTTTAATTTACCAAAAAGTTTTGTAAAGAAATTTAATTAACAAGAGATAGGGAAATGAGGTGGAAGCTGGAGCTAATTAATAATTTAAGCCCAAATGGAAATAAAATCAAAACTGGAGCGAAACTGAAGTCTTCACTCTACCGTCAAATCCAAATCCAAATCCAAATTTGACAAAAAAAAAAAATCCAAATCCAAATCAAGATCAAGCCTTCGCTTGGCTTCACTATCGTCTACCTCCGTCTTCAATTCCACTATCAATGATGACGTTCGGCAAGCAAGCTCAACACCACTCTTCGTCTCCTATTTTCTTCTCCATTCGTGCTTCGCTCCTCACACTCGCAATCCTCACTTTACTCTCTTTCATCTTTTTCTCCCTCAAATACTCCACCCCTGCACCTCAGGTTTCTGCTGCTAAACTAGTCAATACTCAAGTAAGTGATGCATCGACGGATGAGGAGGATGTGGAATTTTCGAATATCTATCACTCGCCTCAGGTGTTCAGGCTGCATTACGCTGAGATGGACAAGAAATTCAAGGTCTACATATACCCAGATGGTGATCCCAACACGTTTTACCAGACACCCAGAAAGACAACGGGCAAGTATGCCAGCGAAGGTTATTTTTTTCAGAATATAAGAGAGAGTCGATTCCGTACTCACGATCCGGATAAGGCCCACCTTTTCTTCATTCCAATCTCATGCCACAAGATGCGAGGCAAGGTATGACTTTATGGTTTTGGGTTTTTGCACACTTTCTTCGTCTTAATTGATTTTCAATCCTCTACCTTGTCACTATAATTTTAGCAGCCAGTTCATATTCAGATTCTAAGGGAAAGAATTAAAGTTAAAGCTTTTCTTTCTGACATGCATCCCTACTAATAGTAACTTTTCGTCAGGGCAGCTGTCATCTATGAAATAGTGAGATAGTTTTTCATGTGAATAATAATGGCATAGAAACAGTGTGAAAATACCAATATGGATTTGAAAATTTTGAAGCCTAATTGCAATTTTTGAGTGTCTGAGTATATCCTTTCCTTGTTTTTTTTTTTTTTTAATGTGCCCTGATTTAATTTCTGCAAGGTTCTTCAATCTTCATGGATCTTGACATTGATGCTCAAGCCCTCCTTTTTTCTAAGCATGTTTATGAATATTGTCATGATGATATCACATTTCTTAACCATAAATATAATCACTCGAAAATGCGAGTCATTTCTTTCTTGATTACCACAAACATTTGAGGACCAGATGATGGTATGATTTATTACTGGATTGATGTGCATTCTTACCACAAACAAGTATGTAGTAGAGCATAATTACAAAGTAGATTAAGTCTGGTTAGAGAAATGCTTGCTAGTAGGTGGAGTCTTTTCTCATTCTTGTATGCAAATGCAGGGAACATCTTATGAAAATATGACCATAATTGTCCAAAATTACGTGGAGAGCTTAATATCCAAATATCCTTATTGGAACAGAACCTTGGGCGCAGATCACTTTTTTGTCACTTGTCATGATGTTGGTGTAAGAGCAACAGAAGGACTTCCGCTTCTAGTGAAGAATTCCATTCGAGCAGTGTGCTCCCCCAGCTATGATGTTGGATTTATTCCACATAAAGATGTTGCTCTCCCCCAAGTACTACAACCATTTTCTCTTCCAGCTGGTGGAAATGATATTGAAAACAGGTGAAAATTTTTTAGATATATAAATCCTTTCTATGTTGTTTCCTCTGAATTGTCACAGAATACTTAGGTGTGAGGGATTGGGGATGAGTACTTTGTTATTTTCCACCATCAACTTATGCTCCTTTTGGGGAATCTACTAACCTTGTCCAAGATCAGCGCTGCAAGTTGATTGTTTTTTTTGCTGTACATATAAATGCTCTTATCTTTAGCTAGGCAATCAGTGTTAAGTTTCAATAATCCACAATTGCACTACTGTTTTCACATCTTCGTGATAGGCTGGATTAAGTTTTAACAGTATCTACCTTTTCCCCTAATAATATCTTTGTTGGAGTTTAAAATATTCATGAAGAAATGAATATGTGACTCTTCCCATATTGTTACTGAAAGAAATCGTGGTATTGGCCTTTAAGGTGGAGGAGAGAAACCAGGTTTTAGCAAAAGCCTAGGAGAATTTAGTACTTGAGACAACTGAATCAGTATTCTTAAAAATTCACCCTGTAAAGTTAATGAATAAAGATTATACTTGCCTACATGGCTTGTTCCCTCGGATGGGTCAGATCAAAAGATAATGTTTTTACATACATATATCGTTCATTATATAATATTGCTTAATGTGCACCTTGCACTCTTACAGGACAACTCTAGGTTTTTGGGCTGGTCATCGGAACTCTAAAATTAGAGTTATTCTTGCACGTGTTTGGGAAAATGACACAGAGCTTGATATTTCAAACAACAGAATCAATAGGGCTTCTGGGCATCTGGTATATCAGAAGAGATTCTACAGGAGTAAGTTTTGCATATGTCCCGGTGGATCCCAGGTTAACAGTGCTCGAATAGCTGACTCTATTCATTATGGATGCATTCCTGGTAAGAACCATCTTTGTGAAGGATTCCATTCTGTTTTCTAGTAGCATATAAAAATCACAAAACCGCATGCCTTTATGACAATGCAAAACTATACAAACTGATTACCTGTCCATGTCTAAACTGTTTAAGCTTTGTGTTGCTCCTAACAGCTCTCGGACAGGAACCACAATTAATTAATATTTGATACAATTACTGTTTGAAATCTGGTGCTTTTAGAATTAATTCACTGTTATTTGGCCCATAAATTATTGACTTTTAGCTCTTGCTCTTGCGTCAGCTATTATTTGTAGGCCAATGCATTTGTTGTTGATTGGAGAAGAACTATTCCTAGAAATTGTCAAATTCCAAACTTTGATGTTGTAGCTTTAGGAATGATGACGAACTCTAATTGATCTGGGATGGTTGAACTTGTTTTGCAGTAATATTGTCAAATTACTATGACTTGCCATTCAATGATATTCTTGATTGGAGAAAATTCTCTGTCATACTCAAGGAGACTGATGTTTACCAGCTTAAACAAATCCTCAAAAACATATCTGAGGCGGAGTTTGTTGCACTTCACAAAAATTTAGTAAAGGTAACATTCCATTCATTATTTTATGGGAATTCATATATTGAAGCAATTGGCTTCCTCAACACGCTATTTTATTGCATTCTAACTCAAGCTTTGCTTCTGTTGCTAAAATTTTTAGGGGGAAATACATTTTACTCTTAAACTAAGTTCTAATTACAACTTTAGCACATGAAATTGTAACAAAATACCCCCAAAACTAAGATTTCTTTACCAATTCAGTACATTAACTTTAATAGTCTTATTTAACATCAAGATACCACTTGAGGATAACTAATTCACAAAATCCTTTTCCCCCTATCCCCACTTTGACCTAATTAGGGATTCTTTTGGAAGCCAACTCAAGGGAATATGGAAGAAATTATAGACATAAAAGGTCATGGCGTCATGCAATGTTTTTTTTAATATATCTTGTATATATATATTAAAAAAATATGGATTGCAGTTGTAATTGAACCTGAGTTGAAGAAAGTGAGAAAGTGTTTTGTAAGTAGGTTATAGTTCAGATAGTAAAATGTAATTTGTCCAAAGTCTAATTTTGTTTTTTGGGCTCTGAATAATTATTTAGGAGTGTCATATGAAGTGACAATAGAAGTTATCAGTGATTGTGTATTAAATTATGAGTATGAATAGTTGGAAGTGACAAGTGGTGTTACGACAGGTTCAGAGACACTTTCAATGGAATTCGCCTCCAATCAGATACGACGCATTCCATATGGTAATGTACGATCTTTGGTTGCGCCACCATACCGTCCAATACTGATTCATTACATCTTATTCTTGTTTTGTAATTGTATAGACCTCACAATACATCACACTGTTCACAACCCAAGACACTGTAAATAGCTAAGTTATTATACCATTCACATTTATGTTTCTGCAACTCCAAAAACATGCCTGTACACTCTTAAGTGGACAACTGATTTGTTTGTTTTTTGTATTTAAGAATTCCAACCTTTCTGTATCAATTGGCAATAGCTGCCGATACTAATCCCAAACATTTATTTTTTAGTCTTCTATGTTATTTATGAACTTAACTTCAAAATCAGGAATATTTTAATATGATGAGAATAAATAAATGAATGCAAAGCAATTTGTTTACACTTGTCTTGTATTACATTGAAATTAAATATAAGAGTAGGTCATCTACGTTTAAGCCACATAAGATGGGTTTAATTGTGAGCTAACAAAACATCTTGAGAAGAGTGTTTTTAGTTGGCCAAACCACATCCTCTAGCTAGTAGCTACCTCTATCTATAAAAGACCAAGAATTGTAAAAGAAAAACATTGTAATCTAATACTTTTGCCGTTATTAATAATTCAGGCATGGCATCTAAATCTTTGATCACAGCTTTGTTTGTGGTTTTCACAATATTGTCAAGCATGATGAGTGTTAACCTAGCAGCACGCCTTCTTCTCCAAACAAGGCCTCCAAACTTGCCTGCTATTCCCACTAATTTGCCTAAACCAGCAGGATAAGGATTGCCACCTTTGCCTTCAATCCCTATTCCCTACCCTTCCTAAGGTTGCTGCTTTGCCTTCTACTACTAATATTCCTTCTTCTATGCCTAACCCCATTATTATTTATTAGTACAGTTCTTCCTAGCATCCCAAATACTAATATTCCACAACTCACTCTTCCTCCATTGCCATCCACTTCTTCTAATTATATTCCTTCCCAAACACTATTCCATCCATCCATCCATCCCATTCTTCTCCCCTCCACCTTCATCCTCTACTCCTTGAAACTACACTTATTCGATCTTCATCCTATGCTATTTGCTTCATGCATGTCTTCAGCACACCACAGCTCAGCAGCATCATGTTTAATATTTTTATATACATATCAAATATATTGTTTGGTGTGAAATGTAAGACACTAGTGTGCTGCTAATTCCTTTTTATCTCCATTCATGAGTTGCTATTGCTTATAATTTTTCTTACATTATTATTTGAAGTCATGGGCTCGTGGCTTGGGCTAGATAGATCAACGACAATTAGTGAATTACTTAAAGAGTTATCCAAGTGGATGTTGTAAGGTAATAGTAATAGATGAAGATAACAAAAATGCATTAATACAACTATAAATTAATAAAAGCCTAGCTAGCTAGCTAATGGACCAGAACCTCAATAATAATAATAATGACGTATTAGAGAATCCAACTTGGTTATTTATTATAGTTTGCACTCACTTTCAGAGGTGAGAGTAGCTTCAGCTTGTTTTCTTCGTCAGAATTAAAAAAGGATGCAGTCAAAATATAATGGAGACCAACTACAGAAATTAAAAATATTAATGTGTGTAGCATTTGTACCTTCTGCTTCATTCCCGGTATTTCCAAAGGACTGTGTATGCTTTGCAATTTTTTGGATCTTTAACTTAATAAACCAATATATATAATTAATAGGCTAGAATTCTATTATTCCGAAAAATACTTAAGTGCTCTTAACACTTTTATACATTCTTGTTAAACTCTCAAGTCAATTCTTATGAATTCTTTTATACATCAACGATCAATCTGTTACGCTATATATGTTAATTGAAAGAAAAGGATGTGTGTACAGGAAACGAAGTTCATCCAATTTTTAAAATAAAAAGATAATGTACCAACAACCGTCATGGATTAGAACAATGATTTAATTAAAGAGGTTGGTTTAATTTTGTTTTGGAAAAAAGAAGAAGAAGAAATTAAAAACCATTGTTCATGTATACATTACATATATAGATAGAGAGAATCTGAACAAATGAGCCGTCTTGTTGATGCTTTTCTAATCAGACAAACTTACAAGAGTTGCCGTCTGTGCATTATTTAATTTCCTTTACTATATTTAAAATTTGAAATTTATTTTATTTATTAATATACTACTTCCATTCATTAATCTCTCTCTTCCATTTACATATATAATACGTAGACTGCTCCAATAATTCCTGCATATACCAATCCTCACATTTTGAGTATGAAGAATCTTGTGTTTTTTGTGAAGTCGATTTCTTGAAGAATCTTCTTTTTGAATCAAAAGCAATGAAATATTCATTTTAATTTGAATTAGTTGAAAATTATTTATTTTAGAATTAAATTCTCTTATTTTTAATTCTTTCTTTTTTGCTTTTTGATTGTATTTTAATTTGTTATACACGCACGCATATGCATAACAAAGAAAAATTAAGGAAAAACAACTATGACGTACCCTAAAAATATGGCCTCTTTTGTTATAATGGGAATGAGTTTATTGTGTTTGGTAGTGAATTTTGAGAATGAGAATGGGAATGAGTAAAAGTGAATTAAAATTATAACTTTACCCCTTATATTAAAATATATTTTTTAAAAAAATTATGATTGTGTCAAATCCAAGAGCATAATAAACATTTCCCATCTCATTTTTTTTTACCAAATTTGCACCTATAAATTATAAAATTGGAGTGTGTTGGTTAATTATTTTGAATTTGTGTGGTGTACAAAAGTAAAAGACGAAAGTGGAAGACAGGAGGAGTGATAGTAGTGTAATTGAAGGTTGTGGATCTTTAAAATTTGAGATTGGTGCTAATCTCAGACTTAATTATGTATCAGTAATATCTACATTGATAATTTTTTAGTCAATTATCTGTGAAATCTCTAATTACACATCCAACTCCACTCTGACTAGTACTTTCTAGAGATTTTTAAATGAAATTAAATAGATATATATGATGATTAATTTTGAATTTGAAGGTGTAAAATATTAATAAAAAAATATACTGTATAACTATTACCCATATACACACACTTATAATCAATAATCAATAATGAAACCTAGCTAATAGCTATCATCATTCAAAAAGGCATAGACTCAATCCAAATTTCTTTCGTTACAAACCTCAAGATATCGTCAATCATTTACTGCGTAAGCAAAATAAGAACACTGCTGGTTCACTTATACCATTTCCAAGTTTTCTTTTTTATTTGCATCTCTCTCTCTCTCTCTCTCTTTGCTTTCATCTTCTTTACATTTACACAGAGGAATTATGAATTGTGATTATTGTAACTCTTTTCTCATTTTCATCTTTTTTTTTTTTTACTTTGTCAATTAAATAATAAGTCAGATGTTTAGTCCTCCAAGTTTGATAGTATATAATTTTGTCTAGATCTTTTTTTTAGTTTGAGAAAGACTATATTCTAATTACTAGATCATTCAAATTTTATTTAAATTGAAAAACTATACAAAAAAGATATAACAAATTGTATATAAGTCGTGACATAATAAAATTTTTTAAAAAACTATTTTTATTTATTTATTTATTTTCAAACTGAACACTTTCATTTCAATTCTTAGGTATGAGAGTTTTTTGTTTTCTGTCTCTACATAATCTCAATATCCTCCTCCTGGTCTTCTTGTTTCTGACTTTATCATTCCCTAGGTAGTAGGTAGGGCACAACAATAAAATGAAAAATATAATGAAAGAATAATATTAAATGGTTAGTGTACGTATAAGAATTAAGAGAGAGTGAGGTGAGAGAGAAGGTAGCTATGGCTCACATCGTGAAGAGAAGAGAAGAGAAGGGATCTCAATAATAGGAATCCAAGAAGCTAAGCTCTAAGCTATCGCTGCATTATTCACCACCAACGACGTCGTTCCCCTTACCCACCTCCCTTCCATTTCTACCGCCAATATAATAAATTAAAATTATACTCTTATCCTACGTGGGAATCAAACTCAATTAAGTTAAGTGAGGATTGAGGAAGAAGAAGAACACCACAAAGGAAAAAAGAGATATATATACAGAGATTGGAATCATAATTTTTTTTTAAAAATTTTATCATGTCATCATTTCTTTTTTCTTCAAAGATAGGATCCTCTAAAATAATCTTCTACATTTTTTGGTAGAGTTAGGAGAGAGATAGAGTGAAGAAAAATATTTTTTTTTCTTGATTTTTTTCTCTCCCAAATTTTCTTCTCTCTATCTCTCTCCTAACTCCACCAAAAAATGTAGAGGATTATTTTAGAGGATCCACTCTCCTTCAACTTCAACACTTACCATGAGGACTGAAGGCGCCAGTATCATGTCATCATTTCACGGAATGTCATACAAAATAGACAATTAAATTAAAAACAAGTTTAAAGATATATGACTTACTTAAAAGATAGATGATTAGTATTGAACAAATAAAAAAGATATAGGATCAAAATTGAGTTTCAACCTAAAATATATTTGCATTATTATAAAATAAAAATCTAAAAAGTTTGCATCATGTATATAAATAAATATTGCATTAATTACGTGGATAGCTATGTGTATAGTAATACACATAATATAAACTCCGATCCTTGTCTCCTCTCTTCTTGCTTACACCCATCGCTCCTCATTTCTCTCTCCATTTTGAAAAGCTAGCTAGGCATAAGTCATAAGGCATGGCATTTTGTGCCACTTTCCTTAAGCCTAACCTCTCCTATCTCTCCCCATTCCACAATCCTCCATTCACTCCAAACCATGGTACCACAAAACAGGTTTCAGCAAATCTCACAAGCTCCATTTTTTAATTTTATATATCAATTCTTAATTAATTCTCTATCTCCATCTCACTTTATTTCTCTGATCTTTAACTATTGCTTTCTGATCTATATATATATTCTTGCTTTAATTTTCACCATGCCTCACTACTGATGCTGCAATAATTATGGTTGATGATGATCATATATATATATATATATGTGTGTGTGTGATTGCATGACAGTTCCGTGTGAGAAGTTTTTTTCCAGACGATAGTGTTTTATCTTTAACAAAAACAAAAGCTGGGAAAAACAACAATTACTTTAGACACAAACTCCACATCAACAACCTTTCTTTCCAGGTGACGCATTTCAAATTGAAACTCTCACACTCGATCTCTTTCTTAATTCGTCTTACAATTTTACATATATTAATTACTAGTAATTAGGATAGGCTCTTTAATTTTCAATTTATATCAGAGCCTTAGCTTGAATAATTTTAAAAGTCTTTTTAAGTTTTTTTTTCAGTATTAAAAAATATTTTTTCTCTCACCAACTTAAGATTCTCCCTTGAGAGCTGATAAAAGTAGCATCAAAACTCCTCGTCTCTTTCTATCTGACTTAATTAAAGAAGAAAGTAGATTGCTTGCCATGTTGTATTTGTCGTTATTAAATTAGTTTTGAGTTTTAATTGATCGATCCACCTAATTTAGTAATTTCTGGGCCCGATTTCATTCATCTTACGTTGTATAGCCTTCCATATATCATTTATATATGTAGGCAGGCTCATGTGCATGTTGTGACTTGTGATACATACTTAAATATAACAATAAATTAGAGTTGGGTTACGTTAACGGAAACAATTAGTCTCTCATGAACACATATTTAAACTTTGGTCACATTCATTTAATATTTTATTAACGGGGAAATACTGCGAACTTATATATATATTTAATGGTTATTTGAGAGAATTGCTCTCATCTCATGAACGATTTTCTATGCCCCCTTAGAAATTGGGACCACCTCGTAGAGCAGAAGTACAACAGTAGATAAATTGTGAACTTTAATATTTAATGGTTATTTGATAAATAAAAGTTGATTTTTTTTAAGCATTAAAAAAAAGATTCTGTAATTGGTTTTTATTAAAAGATGTAATTTTCAAATATTACATTTTGGTAATATCATTTAGAAGGGCGCGGGTAACGTAACATTTTGATGTGAGCAGAAGTGAGAAGAGACATTCAATCCCAAATGAAAGTTGATCAAATAACTAGTTCCTCCTTTGCTTAGTGTTTATATCTATGGCTGGTGTTTAATGATGACGATGCCTGATTGTATGATATAGTTCCGTGTGAGAGCTTTAGCAAGTAGTTCAGACGAGGGGGAAGGGACGATTATAAAGAAAACAAGCGATGGCTGGATGATCAATTACTCCACCCACAAACCAGTGACGCCATTGTTGGATACAGTCAATTATCCTGTTCATATCAAGAACCTATCCTTACAGGTGAGCTGACCCATTACCATTACCATTAAAAAACTCTTAATTACCTTGCAATCTAGCTCTTTAATTTATTTGTTTCTGCATATTTACATGTCAGGATCTAGAGCAACTTGCAGCAGAGTTAAGGGCAGATATTGTATATTCTGTATCAAATACTGGTGGCCATCTTAGCTCAAGCTTAGGAGTGGTGGAGCTAGCAGTGGCACTGCATTATGTTTTCAACACCCCACAAGACAAAATCATATGGGACGTTGGTCACCAAGTCAGTCTTCTTTCCTTTTGCTTTTCAATACAAATCAAATTAACTTCAATCATGTAAGAGTCTCTAAGCAGAAACCAAATTTAATTTGCAGGCTTACCCCCACAAGATTCTCACAGGTCGAAGATCAAGGATGCACACCATTAGGAAAACTTCAGGGCTAGCTGGGTTTCCCAAAAGGGATGAGAGTGTTCATGATGCTTTTGGGGCAGGACACAGTTCTACTAGCATATCTGCTGGTCTTGGTGAGATTCTCAAGTCTTTTAGGATCAATAATCCATTTTATACAACAAATAATTACATGATGGCATCAACTATCATGTAAGGAGACTGAACTGGAATTCTCAATGCTCATCCATCTCTTTCTTGGTATATGCTCTGGCTACAAAATTGGTAGGCATGGCAGTTGCAAGGGATCTATTGGGAAATAACAACAGCGTCATTTCGGTGATCGGAGATGGGGCAATGACTGCCGGTCAAGCCTATGAGGCCATGAACAACGCAGGATTTCTAGATGCTAACATGATAGTTATACTAAATGACAACAAGCAAGTCTCTTTACCAACTGCTACACTTGACGGCCCTGCAACTCCAGTTGGAGCCCTCAGTAGTGCCTTAACCAAAATTCAAGCAAGCACCCAATTTCGGAAACTTAGAGAAGCTGCTAAGGTAAGCCTCATAGAGATTTCATAGTAGCCAAGTTAGTAATTTCAATGCCCTGTGGCAACTCACTCTAATTTATTTGCTGAAGGGCATAACAAAGCAAATAGGAGGGCAGACTCACCAAGTTGCAGCAAAAGTAGACGAGTATGCAAGAGGTATGATCAGTGCATCCGGGTCTACGTTGTTTGAAGAGCTTGGCTTATATTACATCGGCCCTGTGGATGGTCATAACATTGAAGATCTAGTGAGCATCTTCCAAAAGGTGAAAGCAATGCCTGCCCCAGGACCAGTTTTGATTCACGTTGTGACAGAGAAAGGGAAAGGATACCCCCCAGCAGAAGCCTCTGATGATAAAATGCATGGTTAGTTTGGAAATTTCGTCACTGACAGATTGACTTGTGAGTTATGATGGATAATTCTTAATGGAGCTCATTCACATTTTCAGGTGTTGTTAAGTTTGACCCCAAAACGGGTCTCCAGTTTAAGCCAAAATCCTCAACACTCTCATATACCCGATACTTTGCTGAATCTTTGATAAAGGAAGCCGAACTAGACAATAAGATAGTAGCCATTCATGCAGCCATGGGTGGTGGGACGGGTCTAAATTATTTCCAGAAAAGGTTTCCAGAACGTTGCTTTGATGTGGGGATAGCTGAACAACACGCAGTTACATTTGCAGCTGGATTAGCAGCAGAAGGTCTCAAGCCATTCTGTGCAATTTATTCATCATTCCTGCAGCGTGGATATGATCAGGTGAGCCAATAACAGTAGAAAGAAGTAGGCCACATTGATTTGTTTCCTGTATGTGAGTAAACTATCACAAATAATCTCACACTTGTGATTTATGGTGAGTATGAAGGTGGTCCATGATGTAGATCTACAGAAGCTACCTGTTCGCTTTGCTATGGACAGAGCTGGTTTGGTTGGTGCTGATGGACCAACCCATTGTGGAGCATTTGATATAACATACATGGCTTGCTTGCCCAACATGGTGGTCATGGCTCCATCTAATGAAGCTGAACTGATGCACATGGTGGCAACAGCTGCAACCATAGATGACAGACCATGCTGCTTTAGATTCCCAAGAGGCAATGGAATTGGAGCCGTTCTGCCCCTCGACAACAAAGGAACCCCACTTGAGGTTAGCAAAACATATGTAGCCAACTAACATTTTCCATAGAGAATTTAGGATAAATAAGTAATCAAATCCAAATATTTACGGCAATGCAGATAGGAAAAGGCAGAATACTGATAGAAGGCAGCAGGGTTGCTATTCTGGGATATGGTTCTATAGTTCAACAATGCCTACAAGCAGCAAAAATGCTCAAAACACAAGGTGTTTCTGTGACAGTTGCTGATGCTAGGTTTTGCAAACCATTGGATACTGATCTCATTAAGCGACTAGCTAAGGAGCATGAAATTCTAATCACAGCGGAAGAAGGCTCTATTGGAGGTTTTGGATCTCATGTGTCACAATTCCTAAGCTTAGCTGGTATCCTGGACGGACCTCTGAAGGTAATTCTTCCTTTATGTAGATGAGCTACCCTTTCCATGATTTTTATTTAAGCCTTTTCTTCTCCATCTCCCCAATTCTTCTGCTTCTGACTTTCTTTGAGCTTTGCCTTCAGTGGAGATCAATGATGCTTCCTGATAGATACATTGAGCATGGATCACCACAAGATCAGATGGAACAAGCAGGATTATCCTCAAAGCATATTGCTGCAACAGTCTTATCTCTTCTTCAAAGGCCTAAAGAAGCTCTTCTGTTCAAGTAAAGCCACAGAAGGAACTCGTCCTGGGACAAGAAAGACAAATATATCATTAGAAGAATCCATATTGGTTGTGCTCAAGTATAAGTCGCAAATAGCCAGCCACCTTAGAATGCCTCTTTAGGAGTACTGATCTGGATTGATATCCACTAGAACCCACATATTGATGCACCATTATTAAGAGTGAGGATCATAAGAGAGTCCAGAGAAAATATGATCTAGCAGCATGTATCGAAAGGAAGGAACTGTAGTATCTTACCTTTTTGTAAATTAATTAAATGACTGTAATTACTAATTAACACATCAATATATTTTACGTAGAACATCAAAGTTATGATTGCAAATTTAAGTTTGGTAAAAACCAATAACACAGATCTTTCTCCTTCATAAATTCTGCAACAATTTTTCAGGACTCAAATTTGGCAGTAATTTTTCAGGAAATCAACAAACATTACAGTCATGTTCCACAAGGCTCTAATTACTGTTAATCGCACAAGCATTTACCAGTCAATTCTCTTAGTCTTCTCTAAGCTTTGGCAGCAAAAGGATTTGTTTAACAAGTACAGGCCTATATCCTTCAAGGGAGTCCATTCACATGTTCAGTATTGCACAGCTTAAAGCAATTGAGAAAACATTTACTTGTATAAAAGGTTGTCTTGTTAATCAATGAGTGAATGTGTATTTTTCAAAATATCAAAATCCAATATCTTTTACAGTGTTCAGATTGATGATAAAAGAAAGCAGTTACTTCTTCGTTCTTGCTTATTTTCAAACATTAAAATTGATCAAACAACAACAACCATCAAAGCCTTTTCCCATTAGGTGGGATCGGCTATATGGATCAAGCGACGCCAACATGTTTTATCTTTACACATTTCTATGGTTAAGTTATTTACGGCTAGGTCCCTCTTAATCGTTTCTCTTATTGTTTTCTTTGGTCTTCCCCTACCTCTAGTTATTGAGCTATCATCTATTTGGTCAATTCTACGTACAGGAGCCTCTAACGACTGTTTTTGTACATGACCAAACCACCTAAGGCGTGTTTTAACTAATTTTTCGACAATAGGTGCTACCCCAACTTTCTCTCTAATGTAATCACTCCTAATTCTATCCATTCTAGTGTGACCACTCATCCAACGCAACATTCTCATTTCTGCCACGTTGAATTTGTGCTCATGCTGGTTTTTTGTCGCCCAACATTCAGTAGCATACAGTAAAGCAGGTCTTATCGTTGTGCGATAAGATTTTCCCTTAAGCTTAAATGGTACTTTTCTATCATAAAGAAAAGAAATTCTTATGATAGATCCTCTTAAATTTTTGTATTTGTTTCTACTTGAAAGCAAATGAAGGGATCATATTGAGTTTACTACCCACTCATCTAGCATAAAATATTTGGATTTACAATCTACCAAGTATCAGACCCAGAGCTTTAATGATAAGACCAAAATGAGGATTTAAAGGGGAACGAATATATTACAAATAGGATTCACCAATAATCTCCACAAGAACAAAGCCCTCCTTTAAAATGATGGAACCTCTTAGCATCTCTAGCAATAATTTCTCTCCCAGTAAGTAATGAAACAAACTTTATCCAACTGTGACAGTCCCCACAAACTCTAAGATTCTTGAAAATCCTGATGCTACTTGTCCTACCATTAGTCTTCCACAAAGTAAAAGCTATGGCTAGTTTTTCACTATGATAATATAAAGACTTCATCTTCTTTTCTTCATCCAAATCCTGCAATACAAATTTTGTATCAGGGTGATAACCCAGGGCTTTAACCTTCTTAATTAATTCGTGCAACATTTCACAAATCTCATCAGCACTTGGGTGAGACAAATCCCCAGCCATAAAAGTATGAACCTCTCTATCAACATCAACCCAACTCATTGCTGGACTTTTCTTCACTTTTAAATCTCGTATTGTGCTTTTCATCTGAATAACTTGGTTCCATTTTCCAGATGTGGCATAAAGATTTGACAGGAGGATATGAGTTCCCTCATCCCCAGGAGCAAGCTCAAGCACTTTTCTCATAACTCTCTCTGCCATCTCCACCTCTCCATGATTTCTATACGTGCTTAGTAGTGTCCTCCATAGGACCACATCTGGATTCTTTACTTCCTCTATTAACGTTTCAGCCTCTTCAAATCTCCTACATCGGCCGAGCAAATCAATCATACAAGTATAGTGATCTCTAGTCAACTTAATATCGTGATTTTTCCTAATGGAAGCAAATAATTTGCAACCCTCTTCAACTAACCCAGCATTATTGCATGCCAATAGAACACTTATAAATGTTACATCATTTGGCTCAAGTCCCAAAATTTTCATTCTATCATATAGCCGAAGTGCCTCACGTCCATAACCATTTTGGGCAAAAGCATAGATCATTGAATTAATAGATACTAAATCTAACTCAGTTAATGCATCAAAAACAGACCTAGCCATGCCTGCACTTCCACATTTTCCATACAAATTAATCAATGCCGCACCTGCATACTTATCTCCATAGAATCCTTTCTTCATGGTTATGGCGTGAATTTGCTTCCCTACCTCAAGAAGTGCAAGGCCTGAACAAGCCTGAAGAGCACTAGACAATGTGAACAAATTTGGATTTATTGAACAGCGAATCATTTCCCTGAATATTGATAAAGCAACCTCTTCTCTCCCATTTTGCACAAGACCCACTATCAAAGATGTCCAAGTCACCTGGTTTGCATTAGCCAACTGATTAAAAACCTTCATGGAATCATCCACCATGCTACACCTTAAATACATCGTCATGAGTGATGTCTGCGAAGCAACTGCAGATTCAAGACCAGATTTAATGACAAGGCAATGAATGAACTTACCCTTAATTAAATTCCCTATATCACCGCAACTTATCAAGATGCTTGCAAGAGTATACTCGTTAGCTTTAATTCCACGATTGATCATGTCCTCAAAAACTTCCAAAGCTTCACTATGATGGCCACGATGAGCATAACCAACAATTAATGCTGTAAACAAGACAACATCTTTCTCCAAAGCACGGTCAAACACCAAATGGGCATCCCTCATTTTATCAAACTTCGCATACATATCAACAAGAGCACTAGCAACAAACCCATTGAAAATTTCAAAACCCAATACCACTGACAACCCATGAGCTCTTTGGCCTTCGTGCAAGAGATTCAAATTTGGAAACACCTTAAAAATATTTGAAAACGTGAATTCATCCGGTAAAACTCCGTCCATGAGCATTTTCTTGAACAGCTCGAGGGCTTCTTTACTCCTCTTATGGCTAACACAAGAAGAAATCATTAAATTCCAAATAACTATATGTCTGTTAGGCAATTCATCGAACAGCTTACGTGCCTCTTCTAAGCTGCCACACTTGACGAAGCCATCAATGAGTTTATTGCCTGAGGAGAAGTATGAGACACCAGATTTGATAATGTGGGCTTGTGCCCCTTTGATGCCTAGTAAGGATTTTGTCTTTGTGCATTGTTCAATCAAGGAAGAATAGAACTGTGTTGCCTCATTGAGAGTGGTAAAGGTAGCGTCAAAGAAGGCATTAATGCAGTACTGAGCTATAACAAACCTTGAAGGGTTAGAGAGGTAAAGGTGTTTGGGTCTTCTTCCGGAACCACCAGCTTGAAGGATCGGCTTCAAAATCATTCGCATACAAAATAGACTAGTTTCTTTCCTATGCAGCCTGCATATAGAGAAAAAAATGTAACTTGGGAATTGGGATGAGCGAAATCAATTGAATAGAAGAGAAGAGAGGTTCTTGGTAATTTTCCTTTAAGCTGAAATTTTAGGAGAGGCCAAAATGTTTCTTAATTTAATGGCGCTGGTTTTGTACACTTTTTATTTGGAATACGAAGAGAAATTTTACTTAATCCAAATGATAGTTTAGAATTATAAATAGAGTGCAGAAAGAAAGAAAGAAAAAGTTTATCTACTCACTACATTAATATTTTAGTCCATAAAAAATATAATATATTTTAATTTAATTCTTAAAAATAAAATATCAAATTTAATTTCTGAAAAACTAAATTGATAACATTACAAATAATAAGAGAGACCAAAACTTGTCTGTCCAAGCATTCTAACATTCCTACTCAATGTTTAACCTTCCAAGTTCCAATTCAACATTTCTTTTAAGTAATTTGATGGTTTGTACATAGAATGATTAGATTGATAACAATTTCAAACGTAAAGTATTAAATTGAGAACCAGCACATATAAAACTAAAGGGACTAAAAATGTATTAAGTCTTTTAGTAAAAGCATTTATATAATTATATGAAAATAGTATTTGGCATGATTTCTCATAAGTCATAAATTTTATAAAAGTTTATGAAAAAAACAAAATTACATTTATGAGCAATACGCAGCGATAGAAAAGAAATGAAATAGTAGGTGGGATTCACGTCTGAAAAGTGGCCCCCACTATCAGCTACTTTCCCAATTTCGTTACGTGAATTGTGCACAATTTTTTTGTAAAAAAAATTAAAATACAAAATGTTCATTTTACCTTTTGATTTGATACAATCATAACATTCTTTTTTTTAATATTTTAATATAAGGAGTAAAATGATAATTTTAATACATTCTCATTCTATTTCTATTATCAAATTTTTACTACCAAACACAGCAAATGCCTTTTCATTCCCATTCTATGTAAAGAACGTGCTCAAAATCTCTTTATTTTTTTTTTAAAAAAATAAATCTCTTTCTTATCTTTCTTAAGTTTAGAATAACTTATACTTTCCTTATCTAATATAACTTGCATTTCCTCTATTCCAAAAATTTATACTTCATTTCTTTTAAAAGAAAAAAATTATAATTTCACTAATTTTGACTGAAATACTGGTATTACTAATTTTTATTAAAAGATATTATTTTGAGTTAAAACTTTAAAGTGATCATTTATTTATTTTAAATTTAACAAACTAATTTTTTGTTTGTCAAAGATACATTTAATTATATAAATAATGAGAGTTTTTTGGTTAAAATGAATAAACTTGTAAATTTTTCTTATTTCTTGGAGGAATAGTGTAATTTAAAAAGAAAAAAGGGACGAGAAAAGGAAAGTGTAATTTTAAAATTTGTTAGAGAAGACTTTGCTCGTAAGTTAAAGGCAGCCAAAATAATTTCAAAATAGATCCTCTAAAGTTCTTTACATGGTAGAGTAGGAGAGAAATAAGAATAAATAGAGAAAGAAACCTCACACACAAACAACCAAGTGAATGGGTTTATTCCTATATCTCTCATACCCTACCTTGAGAAATACTCTGGAGGATCCATACCCAAATAATTTATGGTTTAGGCATAACTGAGCTCATTCTCATAAAGAGGACACAAATTCAGATATTGTTGGAAAGAATTCATATTAATTCCAAATCTAATGTCATTGGGAAAACTTTGTTGGCAGGGGAACGCATTACAAAGAAGTAAAATCTATTTTTTCTCTAACAAAATTACGGTTAAATATTCACAAAATAGTCTAATTTAAACACACATATTTGTGTCACCTACACCTCTGAAATCCTAGATCTGATGAAGTGAAGTTTTCACTAACTCTCTGGTGTTCTTTCACCGGTTTGGATGAAAGCTTGAAGCAAGCTCTGTGCTGCAAAGGTTTGATCAGGTGTCCCAGATATGACAACCCTCCCTCCACTTTCACCAACACAAGGATCATAAACTGTAACATTTGCACCTGAAATCTGGTCCCAGAAAACCAAGGTCATGGTATAACCATTTCAGCAAATCCAAAAAGCAGGCATTTAGAGAGCAACTGGTTAAGCATAAGACGAACAGTATTTTATTAACAGTTTATTACATAATAAATTACTTCCATGTCTTTATATGCATCTATTTTCAACATTCCAAGCTTGATATTTCACAACATCATATGGTATTTAGCTGAGCCAGATACTTTATGCTGAAGCAACGTGAGAGCACACCAACTTCCACTGTTCCAAAATGCAGCTAGAGTCTTATTTTCTTGTGGTTTTAACCTTTTTAACATGAGACTTTCAAATCAAAGTATGGACACAGAAATCAAAAGGATGAAGTATTTACAAATCTAGTCGTTACATAAGCCATTCTCCTGATATTGCATGGCTGAAGAGGTAATAAACGTAAGAAACACTTATACATTATATGAAGTCCATCGCCCATAAAGGTCATATTTTCTAAATAATAATCGTAAGTGGATAGGCAGCAGTTGTACTCAACACATGCAACAAATTAAGTAGTTTGCTCCCTCTTTCCCTGGAATGAGAGCTTTTTTCCCCCTTTCTTATGCAGTTCAAATTAATGAATATTATTTGTTCTTTAGTTGTCAAATTGACCAAATCAGACTAGTTAGGCAGGAGACAGCAGAATAACTGAACCAAAATTCAACAGAAAATAGTAATAAATCACATATTTCAAAAGGAAATAAACAAGCACCTGTCTGATTTGATCCAGATTACCACCATCTTCACCATAAACAGAGCCAAAGACATGGTCAGAAACCACAATCTCCACTGTAGTATTTGTCACAGTAGCAAGCTTGTTATTTCCTCTGTTAAAAGATTTCATCAAGAATAAAAGTTAAAAGGGTAATAGGTCAGATGCTTGCAACTGTTTGAACAAATTTATATATTTATTTATTAGGTGACAAGCCAACCCCACCTAGTGAGAAAGGATTTTGTTTGTTATTCTTGTTGTATTTATTAGGCGACAAATAAATAGATTTGAATGATTTCAAACATAAAAGCCAAGTCAGGTAAAGATGGGCTCAGCAGAAAAAAAATTCGAATCAAATTTATTAATTATTGAAAATCCAGTTAAAGCAGAAAGCACAATCTCTTAAATGTTCAACTTTACTAGATGAAAGACATGGGAAAAAGGAAAAGAACAGAACAGACACTTTGTGTTCTGCTGCATTACACTGACCTTCCAATTTCCAAATTGTCATATAAATCAACGTGTGATTTTCCATTCTCTGGGATTGACCAGCCTCCTGCATGCTGCAAACATACCCACTGCTAAACAAACTGTTCTTAACCTATACAGACTTGGAGGGACAAGAAAAATTTGTAATGGAATTATAGAATTTGGACTAGACTTGAAGAACAAAGGAGGTGGAGAATACCTGAGGCAGCAAATTCCCTGCAGGAAAAGAAGATTCCCCATGGGCCAAGAGATTATCCCTAATTATACTGGTGACTTTATATAGGGCATTTTGTACGCATCTGTAGTCACCAGTAATCTGCACAAGAATTCTTTTAATATATACTTGTGACATAAGGAAAGTAGCAAAAGATTGTTGGAGTTAGGGGTGGTCACCGGTTCGGGTCAACTCGTGAACCTTCCAAATCCAACCCAACCCGCCAGTTTGGGTTGATTCAGGTCCAAAATTCAAACCCGCGCATCAATTGGTTCGGTTGGCAGATGTAGAAATTCCAAACCGCCCAACCCGCTCAAGTCTATTTTATTATTATAGGAACCTAATTCCAAAATTTTAAACTACAGCAATAACAACAAAAAATAAAGCCTTTGGTTTTCCCCCGAAGTGGGGTTGGCTACAATTAGACACATCCTAATAATTTCTCTTTTTTTTTTCTCCCTCTACTAGTCTACTTCTAGTTATTGAAATTTTTTTAACTATAGGAACAAAATTGAAAATTGAGTGAAACTGTAAGGACAAAAAATCTATTCATCATGAAAGGTTATCAGCACATGACACTAAATTCCATATAGACAAGCACTGGACCATAATTTGTGCTTGGTAATATAAATATGCCCTAAAGATTATTTGCTGAACATAGTAAGTAAAATTAAATAAGTAACAGTACCTGTACTACCATGTCATCATCTGAAGCACCACATGAAACCTCCTTTCCAGGCATTATTTGTATATCTGCACCAGTTACTTCTTTCATTTCAGAAATCACCCGACCTTCATTGCTATTCAAGCAACTAACAATCCTTGATGCAACTAAAAGCCGCACAGCTACTGGTGATTCCATGCTAGACACCGAGAGAAAACCCTTTTCAAAGAGATCTTCAATAATTCTGGCGAAGATAAGAATAACAGCATCTTGTGCAGGAGAGTAATTAGATGCAAAGTTCTAGATGAAAAAAAAAAATTCAAATCAATAATGGAGAACAGAGATAACAGCAGTCAAAGTGAGTGTGCATGTAAATTTGTCAATGCATGCACATATGTAGAGATAGCAATAAAATTGATCTCCTGGAAATGCTATGACCACGAATCATCAATGCAACTTTCTCGTATGACTAACCTCTACAGCAGAGATGGTGACAATGCGTTCAGCAAACTTGCTTAAAGGAGGTGCAAAGATAATAGAAGCACCAGTTTTGCTTTCAAGAGCTCTAACTATAGCACCTTTTTTGCCAATCACACTGCCGGCTACACTGTTAGAGCATAGTAGTCTGAACACAACCTGAAGTTCTGTACCTTTTGTATCATGTCTAGATTCTTCATTAGAGTATGTTGTTTGCTTCGAAGCATCATATAGAGATCTCTCTTGTATGGAGTGTAAAGATGAATTAAGGTGAGGGAAAAGTTCAGTATGCAGATCATGGGAAGCCATATCAGGAGTACTAACAGTTGGTGTGCTCAAAGGTGCTGGAACTTTTCCTAGTGGCGGACAATCTTGAAGACAATGAGACACAGCAACTAGTGCCTTCTTTACAGCCAAAGTTCTACCAGTTATCTGCCAATTAAACAAGTTCCCAGATGGAGAAAAAGAATTTAATGTCCTTCTCCTGGTATAATACTGGAAGAATATAGTCATTTCAATTAAAAACTGGAGCTATTTCTATGTTCCTAAAGAGAAAATAGACACGTGGAACTAGAATCGAAAATTAAGAGCGGATGGCTGAACCCATATTACATGGGAAATGAACTGACAACTTGTGCTGCTAGGAATTCAATACTAGCAAGGTGACAGATCAAATTCAATCTGCACAATTGCTTGTAGTTATCAATACTAGGTCATTCTAATTTTGCGTAAACAACGTCAATGAAACATAATGGAGATAACCAAGGGGATAAATAAGGATTAAAAAATATCAGAATCGAAAATTTCAACTTTCTTTTCCATCTAAATTTCCCATAATTTTTTTTTTTTTTAAAAAAAATTAAACTCACTTGAATTAACTCTTCGTTTTTATCCGCACAATATGGAGCAGGTAAAATCCTGATTTTAGAGCCGCTATTGTTCCTCATTGTCGTTATGTTCTTCCCCCCTTTCCCCACAACCGCGCCAATCTGAGAAGTGTGCGCAAGTAGCTTACAGCAAACCTCACCATTTATTGCTTTGCTAGCACTAGCACTAGCACCTTTCTCTGCCTCCATCTCCCAAACCCTCTCAAAAACCCTAAGAATAGCTTCCTGAGCATTGGACACCTCAACGTCTTTTTCACACCCATCATCCTCACCCGCAACACCAACCAACGTGATACTTTTACGGGGAGACAAGGAGCCTATTACTAGAATGACCCTATCGTCCGTAAAGGATATAGGATCTATACAATGGATTATACAGGCAGTTTGTCGCCGTAGCTGAGATACTATAGCGCCGGCGTTGCCGATCAAACCGCCGACGATGGAGGCATGGCAAAGAAGGCGGAAGCCGATCTGCCCCGGTAGAACTTTGAATACGGGTCGTTTCGCACGGTTACTAGTGCGCTTGAATGTTGGTACGTTGGAGTGGGTTTGAATGGGATGATCGTGATCACCACTGGAAGTGAGGTTTTGCATTATGGAAACGGCGTCGTCGGAAATGGGAGAACGCGGCGGAAGTAGATTCACAATTTTCATGAGTATGTGCGAGCAAGCGTGAGGAAACTTCCATTGGAAGAAAAGGGAAATGGAAAGAAGCTACCAAAAATCATGTTTATGGGTATTTAATTTAGAAGCGGTAAAATGGAATTAGCGTGTGGCGTGTAAGAGGTGTAAAAGGCAAAGGCGAGGGATTCACGAGAGAAGGTGAAAACCGAAACAGTGGTGTGAGTGAGGTGAGAGAGAAAGAGCGAAGACGAAGAAGCGTAGTAGAAATGAGAAAAGTGTTGGGTTGAAAGATGCTTCCTGCTTGTAAAGCGCGCGAGTGGGAATGGCGATTGGCGAAGCAGCCTATGGGCTATGGCCATTATTAATATTAATATTATACAACAACGTCAATTGAACCTTTTTCTTTCTTCTTTTTTTCTCTTCTAGTGGGAATAATTATAATTATAATTATAATTATTATTTTAGGAACGACTCGGTATCTCATTCTGATTCTGAATTCCCCTAAGGAAGGTAGGCAAAATGTTGTGTGATGTATGGGTCATAGCTAGTGGATATCAGTGAATACCCCTTTCGGATCCCATCCATGGGTCCTCCTCCCTCACCAAATTCTTTCTTGCTTGGAGGCAAGGCGTAGTGGCATGTACAAAGTTTCAATTACCAAAATATTTGGCCTTTACAACATGATGCTTAGCCACAAGGCCTTTCTTCAAGCTTTCCATATCTCCAAAACCCAACCCCCCGCACTTTTGGTTGCCCATCCTCATTTTCTACCATCATCTCTCATCTGTCTTCAAAAAATATGCTATCATTTGCAAATAATAAGTCAGACATACTCGGATCATAAAAGGATGCTTAGCAATCAAATTGTTATTAAACCTAAATGGATTACATCATGTTTAACAATCAAATTGGGGTGGTCAAGCTTGTAACATTTTGTAGGACTTTAATTCTTTCAAATTTTCTGTCAAATAATTTATTATTACAAATTAACCATAAATATAGTTTTTTTTTTTAAAAAAAAAGACAAATAACAATGAAGGGTGAATTACTGCGTTTTTATTTTTTTTATATTTAAAATTCAATTTTATTATATGTAAAATTTGTTCTTACAATGTACCAAACGGATCCTTGTAAGATTAAGGTAGAATTACTTTCTCAATAAATTTTGTATCTATATTAAGTAATAAACATATTTATTAACATATTAAAAAGCATATAATAAAAAATATTTTTATATTAACAAATAATTTATATAGTAATCAATCAACATATAAATATAAAAGAAATGTATTAGAATGATATGGAGAGTTTTTATTAAAAAATATAAAAAGTTAATAATTTATTTAAATAAATAACTTGTATATTAATTCACATCTAAAAAATTATGAGAATGTTATGCCACATATTATTAAAATAGTATATAGTAATTAACAACTAATTCTTTTACCATGATTTTTTATGCATATTTGATTATTTATTAGATTAATAGCTTTATTTGTTAGGTTTTACAATTTGTTAGCTTTATTAGATTAATAGCTTTATTTGTTAGGTTTTATCAATCAAAATATTAAAAGTATTTTCTAGTTCATCTTAAAAATGTGAAGTGAAGCATCATATTCATATTCTAACGTATTTTCCCCTCCAAAAGAGTAAATAATAATAATATTGCGAGGATTAATATAATATTAATAGGTTGGTTTCTTGAAAATTTGAGAAAAATGAAATGGACCCTCGTGGCTGAGACTGGACCTGGAAACCAAACCCGGTTCGATTCAGCCATTCTCAATCTCAACAATACATTTCCATGCTCTTCCGAGAGGAGAGACTTCACCATCACCAGTCCAGCGCCTTCGGAGTTCGGAATCAGCTCGCTTCTTCCGTATCATCATCGATGCGTTGGAAGGCTTAGCATTCATTCGTTCATGGATACCAGATGAGACATCCAACTCCCTTTATCACCGTCGCTAACTCCCTCTTCCATCATCGTTTCTGCCAACGCTTTTCTTCTTCCATTGCTTCTCTTGCCAACCCCTTTACCGTACAACCCCAATCTCCCGACCTCCCCTCTCAGATCCTCACCCTTCTATCACGTCCGAATTGGGTAAAAGATCCCTCTCTTAACAAGTTAATCCCCTTTATAACCCCTCACCATGTTTCTTCCGTCCTCAGCCTCAACCTCAACCTCAATCCCCATATTGCGTTGGAATTTTTCAAATGGATCGAGAACAAACCTGGGTACAACCACAATGTTCATTCTTATGCTTCTTTGCTCCTAGTTCTGGTAAGCCATGGATTACTTCGTGCTGCGGAGAATTATAGGAATTCCATGATTAAATCATGTGCTTGCGTTGATGATGTAAGGCTTGTTTTGGATTTATTGCGTAAAATGAATATGAATGACAGCACCGAATTTTATTTTAAGCTTTCTCTCACTTCCTACAATAGGCTTTTAATGTGCTTATCGCGGTTTGCTATGATTGATGAAATGAAAAGTTTGTACAAAGAGATGTTGGATGATGGGATTTCTCCAAATACAATTACGTTGAATACAATGCTAAATGCATATTGCAAGTTGGGGAATATGATTGTGGCAGAGCTTTACTTCAGCAAGTTACTTTTAGCAGGTTTCAGTCCAGATACGTTTACATATACTTCCTTAATATTGGGCCATTGTAGAAATAAAGCTGTAGGGAAAGCTTATAGAGTCTTTCATCTTATGCCTCAAATAGGGTGTCGAAGGAATGAAGTTTCATATACTAATCTTATACATGGCCTTTGTGAATCTGGGCAAGTTGACAATGCACTCAAGCTTTTCTCTCAAATGAAGGATGATGATTGTTTTCCTACAGTTCGAACGTACACAGTTCTCATAAATGCTTTCTGTAATTTGGGTAGGGAAAAGGAAGCTTTAGAGATTTTTGAAGATATGGCTAAAAGCGGTTGTAAGCTTAATGTTCATACTTACACTGTTCTAATCGATTACTTCTGTAAGGAAAGTAGGCTTGAAGAGGCCATGAATTTCTTAAACAAAATGCTGGAGAAAGGTTTGGCTCCCAATGTTTTCACATTCAATGCCTTGATTGATGGGTATTGTAAACTGGGAATGACAGAGAATGCCTTGGGCATTTTGGGTCAGATGGAATCAAACCACTGTAGACCAAATTCCCGGACATATAATGAACTGATTTGTGGATTTAGTAGGAACAAAAGTATGGATAGGGCAATGGCACTGCTTAATAAAATGTTTGAGAGTAAGCTGTCACCAGACATTGTCACATATAACACATTGATTCATGGGCTGTGTGAAGCAGGTCTAGTAGATAGTGCTTCTCGGTTGTATAATTTGATGATCAAGGATGGCTGCAGTCCTGATCAGTGGACTGTTAGTTCTTATATTAATGGTCTCTGCAGAATTGGCAGAGTTGGAGAAGCTCGTCAAATTTTTGAGTCCATCAAAGAAAAAGATATAAAAGAAAATGAAGTTATTTATACTGCTTTGATTGATGGTTACTGCAAAGTGGGGAAAATTGATGATGCCCATTTGTTGTTTAGAAGGATGCTTGCTGAGCAATGTTTGCCAAACTCACTCACTTTCAATGCACTGATAGATGGCTTGCGCAAAGAGAGAAAAGTAAAAGAAGCATTTTTACTGGTGGCTAAGATGGCAGAGCTTGATCTGACACCCACTGTTTACACGTACACAATGATGATTGAAGAATTATTGAAGGAAGGTGACTTTGATCATGCTGATAGGATTGTCAACCAAATGATTTCATCAGGATGTCAGCCCAATGTGGTCACATATACTGCATTTGTCAAGGCATATTGCAGCCAAGGAAGATTAAAAGAGGCTGAAGATATGATAGTTAAGATAAAAAATGAAGGCATAGTGCCCGACTCGTTGATTTACAATTTATTAATTGGTGCATATGGATGCTTGGGACTACTAGATACTGCATTTGGTGTTCTCAAGCGCATGTTTGATGCTGGTTGTAAGCCTTCTTGTCAAACATATTTCATTCTATTGAAGCTTCTAATAAATGAAAAGCTTAACAAGGAAGGCAGCAGCACAATGGAAATTCCTTCAAGTTTAAATGCTTTGTTAATTGACAGTCCTGATTTATGGAGGGGAATTGACTTTGAGATCATATCCATACTTTTTGAGAAAATGATCCAATGTGGCTGTGTACTTGATGCCAACACTTACAGCAAGCTTATTCAAGGACTTTGCAAAGTGGAGCACATAACAGTAGCCTTAAGGTTATTGAATCATATGAGAGAAAGTGGAATCTCTCCCACTGAAATGATTCATAATACTGTTTTAAGTGGTTTTTGCAGGTTGGAAATGTACGAGGAAGCAGTGAAATTGTTAGATTCTATGATTGAGTGTGGTCATTTAGCACATCTAGAGTCCTATAAGCTTCTCATTTGTGGGCTATTTAAACAAGGGAACAAAGTGAAGGCTGAGGCAGTGTTTCATAATTTGCTGTGCTGTGAGTATAATTATGACGAAGTGGCTTCAAAAGTTCTAATTGATGGCTTACTTAAGAGTGGTTATATTGACCAATGCTCAGAACTGTTGAGCCATATGGAGAAGAATAGTTGCCAGTTACATCCCGAGACATACTCAAAGTTAATTCAGGGATTAGATGGGATTTAATACAATAATTATTTGTTCATTTTTGTTCCGGGATGGAATAAGGGAAAGATGGTTTTCTGTTGATCTTGTTGATGATGTATGCTAAAGTCATACAGATGGAACACCTTAACTTTGTAACACGTATTATAATGTGTAGGTGGAAAATTGCTATATTTTGTATCAGCAAGTGAGCAGCAATTATTTTGCAAATATAGTAATATTATAATGTGCTTGTTCACAGCCAAGTGTTACTATGAAACCACACGGAATGAGATTGAACTGCAAAGGATCAAGAGGCAAGTGGCTATTAAACTCTCAATCTTCATTTTATTTCTTCATTTGCGCCTCCATTCCACCTTGTCCTTCCTTATCTAAGGCCTTAATAATAGAGATACATAATTACTCGTTACCTCCATGTGTTGGTACATTATTTTTTCCTTGCTAATATCATTTGTATTTCCAGATTTATATTAAATCTGAAGCGACTATTATTCTTTCTGAAATAAATGTTAGTGATTCTGAAGATTGAATGGGGTAAATTTTTCATTACTCATTAATATAGACGGAAAACAAATTTATTTTATTTACTTTGAAGGATACAAAATGCTGGTGGTGTTCAAGGCAGTTTCCGTTGGGTTCAATCAGAGAGTCAATTCATAGATGTGACATAGCTACATGGATGTCTGTTTATCATTTCTGTGCAATATAAAAGAGCCACTGAATGACCTGAACCTGATCTTAGCACCTTTAATTATCCGTTTCTATCTTTTTAACTATAGTTGAGATGAAGGTCTTTTATTCTTATTGCAAATTGATGCACATATATTCATTTGTTAACTCAAACATGACTTTTCACTGGTTGAATCTTTATCTGACTCCTTTAACTATGTTTGCAGGATCAAGAATTAACTCTAATCGAGGTTCAAAAAGTACTAGCGGAGTACATTTCGAACCAAAGTAGTTGCTGGCGAGAATTGGCACATATCATTTTCACTCGAGAGTAAATGCTCTTTGCGTCAATTACAAGGTATATATCTATGCTTTAATATCACTCTCATTTTTGTCAGTTCATTCATTGTTAATTTTGCTGGTTTGGTTAAATGAGCCACATTTTTGCCTAAAACTTCTGTGCATGACCATGTCCACAATTAAGATAAACTCATTCTTCAAAACTGTTTTGTGGGGTTAGCTTTGAGAATTCATGTTAGTACTGCTTTCATGTACTTGTGTATATGCCCATAATGAAAACACAAAACACTTGTTTTATGCCCTTAATTGAGGCGCTTAAATTTATCCTATGGATGTATATTTGCTTAGATTACCTTTAGTTGCCAATTATAGTTTTTCGTTTTTATTTTCTGAATGAGAAATATAAGCCAGATAATGGCATTTTGACAAAATACTTTCCAACCTCTTACAGTGTTTAACAGTCATGCGCCCGTGTTGAGCTTATTCTTCATGTAACTGACTAGCTTTTACATTCCATTATATTTGAACACATCCATGTATGATATGCAAGTAATACAGTACTCTTTACCTTCTTTTGAAGAATGAAGAATGCCAACTTTGCAAGGGTGTCCATCTGTCTTGATATCAGGAACATCTCAAGATTTTGGATGGGTTCTAATGTCCTTTTTCTACTTCTGAGAGGCTGTACTGTACCTCTTGTAGACCAAACTGAAGGATGCCTTGAAGTTTTTTCGGATCATATCTGGTTTGAAGTAGTAGTAAAGCTATGCTTGATTTCCTTTTTGAAAATACGCCCAACGCTAACTGGAGTTTTGAATACCGGGAAGTATATTTCATGATCTGTAGATGGAGAAAGCTTGATGAAGTTAGCATTTGTTCTATGTAGGTACATGTTCTTTTTAATTAATTGAAGGCTATACGATATTACGAGTTTTTTTTTTTTTTTACTTAAGCTATACCGAGTTCTTTTTTTAAATTAATTCAAATATAACGAAAGTGCCCAAGGGTTTTAAGCTTATGTAAGAAAAGAGGGTATATATATATATACGAAAATCGGAATGATAAATTTAATAGGAGTATTTTTGTCTTAAAAAATTTAATCTTTAACTTTTATTTTTGCTTAGAAGCAAAAACTCAATTTTACACTTAATTTTGTAGCCTGAAAATTGACTTTTTTTATGGTATTGACAAGCAAATTGCTTTTACTATCACCTAGAAACACTTATTTTTAGTTATAAAAAAAAAAAAGGAAACACTTATTTTAAGGGGAAAATTTTGGTGGAACGCTTCACAATAAGGTGACACTTATTTAAAAAATGTGTTTGGTATAGGTAATGAAAGTATATTATATAAAATTAAAATTAAAAAATAATAATCTTATCCTGATGATAATGTCTTGTCAAAAGGAAAAAAGTACATGTTGAAATTATCACTAGTTTATCATAATTTGTAGTTGTTATTATAGTATAATATATATAGTCGACTTCATCTAATGAAAAAAGACTTTAATTGTTGTTAGGCTAAATTACTATTTTGGTCCTTAACGTTTGTATGAAGTTTAATATTGGTCCTCAACGTTTGAAAAGGTTATTTTAGGTCCTCAGGTTTTTTTTTTGGGTCAAAATTGATCCTCTCGCGTAACATCCGTCTGGTTTTGCCATTAAATGCTTATGTGGAAGGCTTATGTGATACATCATCTCTCCTACATGTCATATTTAAATGACATGGTACTCTCTCTCACTCCAACTCAGCAAAACGATGCCGTTTTGATTCAAAACAGAACATTTAAATGAATCAAAACATGTCGTTTTGCTGAGTTTGAGTGAGAGAGGATGCCATGTCATTTAAATATGACACGTAGGAGAGAGGGTGTACCACATAAGCCTTCCACGTCAACATTTAATAGCAAAACCAAACGGATGTTACACTAGAGGACCAATTTTGACAAAAAAAAAACGTTGATGACCTAAAATAACCTTTTCAAACGTTAAAGACCAATATTAAACTTCGTGCAAACGTTGAGGACCAAAAGAGTAATTTGGCATGTTGTTATTATTATAATATAATTGAATCAAATTTATGTTGTCATTCATCATGTTGTGTTATAATTGATTTAAAGTTCAAGTTAGAAACGAAAGAAAAACTTGATACTAAAAAATTCTCTGAAAGTTGAGGATGAAATTAAAAGTTAAAGTTTGGGATCTGCGGTCTGGGGACTAATTGAAAGAATGAAAAGAGCATTTACCTATATAAACACATTAAAGTGTATATCGAAAACTTGAATGTGCTATCATATATATGGCACATGACTATTCTATTAAAAATTCGAGAAAGGAAGGGCTGTTTAATGCAGAATTTGGAAGCCGATTGGTGGGACCCAGTAGGGAGCAAAGTGGTATATCCAATCCGGGTCAGAAGATAGAAGGATGGTTTGTTGAAGCAAATCATAGGCTGCGTCATGAGGGAGATTGGCAAGTTACGTTTGGGTAGAGGTAAGTAGAGACTAGAGGGAGCTTGATGAGACGGGTCCCAAAATGAAAAGATGCCAAAGATGGAGTCCTGGTGTTTTTTTGGTCGAAGATGGAGTCCTGGTTAAGCATGCATGCAAAATAGTTGGGCCAAAAAGTTGAGGATAGTTATTATTCAAGTATGAGAGTGAAGACATATAGTGCAATATTACATACTAGGTTGAATGATAGTGAGGAGGAGCAAAGTGGAGAAGCATGATGGGCAGTTTTCTGATAAGGAAGCAATTGAAACAAAGAAGAAACAAGCAGTGAAAAGAGCAAGCGATTCTGTGCACAAGGGGGTGGAAGACTGGAAGGTAATGCTAGCTATGATTGACGTCAATATGAGAGTGTCCTTTACATGTACACCTAAAAACTTCTCTTTTGTGTAGTCACGTACGTACGTGCACCGCAGAACTATTACTGGTTACAGTCCACATAAACCTCCACCTTAGTAGAAGGATAAGATCAAATCAAATTTTGGCCCAGACCAAACCAAACTAAGGGCCTCCATGATTTTGTACACGGATGGACTAAATACCTAATAAGCTATTTACCACTGGGAGAAGTCAGTCTATTTTCCTCTGAATCATGCTTTGCAGAAGAATCTCCACCCATTAATTCCTGGAAACCTTCCACCTTCACTGGCGGGGCTCTAACCATGCTCATGTTCCTACAAACAATAAACATAATTCTTGGTAAATCACTTAAATATTTATTACTCTAACGGTAGAAGTCCTTCATTAGAATTAGAAGTTTTCTTACGGTGACTGCATTGAGGGTATCTGTGGCGAACCCATTTGTCTGAACTGATTGCTAGATTGGGAGTGGAAACTTGACAGTGCAGCCAATTGCTGCTGCCTGAACTGCATTTGAGGATGTCTAGCGTTAATAGCATTAAACGTGTTACCATCAATTGGTAAGTCTGATGGATTCTCAAGCTTGACTTGAACCAATGGTCTGTCCTTATCTATATCCATAGCAGGGCGGGGAGTTGATGCTTGGCGCCTTCGCATTCTTTCTAGCTGTAGCTGCTGTTGTTGCTGCTGCTGAAAAGCCAAATTATGTGAATGAAGAATCTGCTGCATCTGTGGATTCATCTGTCTCTGCACCTGTACATTAACAACACGTTATACTTTTATTACATTACCAGAACAGATGATGTCAGGCATATAGAGAATAAGATATTGACAAATCTTCAAGAATCTCAGGAGCTATCAGGTAAATATGATGCAACCTAAAAGTTAAGTGCACAATGAAATAGAAAGGAGAGGGATCGAAAATGTTTCAAGAAACCATTAGATCAGCACTACTTATCCTTCACATGAAGCAACGAATTGTAGGGTCTAAATTTATTATTTTCTTTTTCCCTTTTACAAATGTATATACCAAAGTTCTAAGAGTTAGAAAGGGCTATTGGATCTGACTTTCTCACGGACACACTTTGGTTGTGCTATGTACAGGTTAATTTCTTAATCACACCTCGTACAACTTGAGTCAAGTTGAATGGATGCTAGTAATCATATTGACCACAAAAAAAAAATCACATGAAAACATGCTTTCACAGGGTAGTTAGTCTTAAGAGGATCCTTGAAAGATCCTGCACCAGCATTTTCTCCCTTAAGATGTGTCCACAATTATGTACATGCTTCAAAACCAAGAACATTAGAAACATTAAATAATTACAAAGAAGTAGTAGATGCAAGTACTTGCTGAGGTAAACGTAGAGAACTCTGCTGCTGTGGCAGCACTTGTGACTGGATTCCATGCATTTGTGGCAGACTTTGTTGTACAATATTCTTGGAGCCATCCTTAACCAGATCCACCAATGGCCCAAAATTACTAAAAAAAAATTGGGAATATATTAAAAGGGTTTCATAACATGCTTGTATTATCTTGATTCATAAACAATATAAATCAGGGTAAAGTGTCTAAAACACGTGTGCAACAACCATACAAGATTATAGAAATGAGAAATTTTATCCATATCAAAACTATCATTTTTTTTCTTGGCAATTGGCATGGAGTAGAGTACAGAATGGTAACTTTTGTAATATACTCCTCTTCTTTCCCCTCTGCAATACTCTGTTTACTTAATTTCTTATACAAAATATTGCAGAAGTATAATATTGGTCATTGAGCAATTAAATGGAATATGTCACATTGTCACTGCAAAGAATTATCAACATATATAAATATGCTCCAGTGCTATCTACAGCATTCTTATGATGAAATTACTATATTGTAATGTATTAAACAAAAGCATCAATGTCGGATAAAATAGACTGGAATATCGAAGAAAGAAAACAACACAAACTTCAGATAATTTGATTTTTCAAAGGATAAAACAAAAAAACTCACCTATAACCAACTGTTTTAAGCAACATTTTTATAAGTTCAGTGGCTGAGCACTGTTTTCTGTAATTATCAGTAAGCACTTTCAAAGTTCTACCCAATTTACTGATGTGACAGCTCATTAATTGAGAGAAGACTTCTATAGGACCTTCCATGGTAGCCTCAAACCCTACACCTGTTAACAAACGTGCTACAACCTTTTGAGACATTTTTGAAGCTTGCTCATGACCAAAAAGTTTCCTGTTCCCCTCAGGTCCAATTTTCCCACGGTACAAGCTCCCTCCATGTTCCATGTTCAGGTACTCAGGCCTAATACCAAGCCTCTCAATCATAACAGGACTCCTAGTTGTAACAGGAGGTAAGGTATCAAGAGCTCCAATTAACTTGACTTTCTGGTTATTTTCCACTCTGCTAATCGAAGGAAGTGCACTATCAGGTACACAATTCAATGTAAACATAATTTCTGGAAAAATGAATGAATCATCGGCAATTGAATTGCCACCATTTGGTTGCATGTTAGATGCATGCTCTGTAACTGAATTTGCAAAGCCTGCATGCTGATCTTGCTTAAATGCTACACGCATTTTCTTATGATTGCTAATACATGAAAGATAGGTGGCCATCTCCTCTGGTGAACGTTTCTGTGATTCTCGGTCCCCCAAAACCAACCTATATGGTTTGTTAGCCTTATACTTCTCAATGAATTGATTATACCAGGTGTCAGGCAGCTCCTCATTCCTGTATCTCTGGGACATGCTGTCAAGCTCAGAATCAACATATCTTGATCCAGTTGCAGAAGCTGTTTTTGATTGATTCTGTATAAACAACCACTCATGTTGGTCACGTCTTAGCATTCACAACTATGGGAACAAGTACGGATAAGGTCATATTATAAAGTAAATGATGTATCTTGGTTTCTTGCCATAATGTATAACTTGAACAATACTGATTATCATCTAAAAACTTAACGCACACAAATGAAAAGATAGATTAGAAGCAGCATTAGACTTATTTCTGTGAGCTAACGTGCTAGTAGCTACAATATTGTACTCTATCAAATTGCAAAAGAACTTTACGATCTTCCTTTACTACATAAAAGGATGGTAAGTGTGGCCCGATATGTTGTTCAAAATTTCGTTTAATTAAGCTAATTAAAATGAACAATTACCAACCACCTTGCTTTATGCACGTTATGGGACCTTTCCTAAAGTTGCACTGGCACCCAGACCCAAAAATCACACAATTAGAACCAATTGTAATTGACTAGACCAGCCAAATTCTAGCTGCGAATGCCTCCAGAGAAAAACTTGCAATTATATGCTTCTGATACGCAAATTGAAATTACTGATTATAGTTAATATCGTAGCAATGTTCTTTACTGAGCATAAAAAGAAGCTCCATTAGTCTAATTTCGTAATGAAGACAAAGAATATAAATCACACAAAATGTGTGTATATATATATTACACAGAAAGGTAGAGTGAAAACCTTAGACGAAGCTCCCCCTTCTCGCTGTTGAACCCCATCTTGCACTGAATTCTCGAGAGTGAAGTAGACGTCATCACCGTGCAACTGCAAATCTGCAAGAATGTGGAGCCCCAAAAGTGTGAATTTCAATTTCCAATCACAAAAACATATACTTGAATCCCCAAATGAGAGATAGAGAGAAGAGACTCACAAGCTGGATTGAGGTTTGAAACAGAGATGGGAGAGGCAGAAGGTAAGGAAGTTGAAGTGGTAGAACGGAAGAAGAGGGAAGCGGTGGCTTTGTCGAAAAGGAGGGCTCGGACTCTAAGTTGGAGTTGAATGTGAACCCTAGATTTGGAATCGTCGGGTCTGATGAAGGAATCCCAAGTGGAAGGGGAAGCGAGAAACTGAACGAAGTTGGCGTAGGTGGAGTCGCCGAGCCAAGTCCGCCATACCCCAAAGGACTCCAGTTTCCGAGCCAGCTCGTATCCGCGACCATCGTCGCCCAGTAGAGCCATAATTAGCCTCTCACACGGACCAACGAATTAGTGATGAATTTCCGACTAGTATTCTTACTTGACACTTCACACAGCTAACCCTACTTTATTTCATAGATTCCTTCTACAATTTAACTTTTTCAAAACTTATCATATATTACCTTCTAGTTTTTATTAAAAAAAAAAAATTATGAGAGATAATGAGTAAGCTTGTAGTTGATCTACAGATTAAATAATAGATTATGATATTTGTAACAACTAAATTGTCAACGAAAACATCTTTGAAACACAGAATGAAAATACCTTTCCTCAATAGTTTTTCACTTTTTCTTTTGTCTCACTCAATATAGTTAGATTAAGAGTTATTAAAATAGTAGTCCCTAAAAATATAATAGGTTGGGTTTATAAACTCTTGACACATTTATAAAATTGGAGGTTTTACATATATCATATATGTGCATACAATTTGTTTTTTATTTAAAAAAATATATAATATAAAATTATTTTTATTATTTAAAATAATAAAATACTAAATATTTGATAATTTTTTAATTTTTAAATATAGTATAAAAAATACTTATTATATTTTAAATAATATATTAAATCTTACGAAATTATATTTACCACCTTTATAATAATAATAATAATAATTTTATTAGAAAGTTATTTATTGTGTAATCTTTTGAAGTTTGAAGTTATTTTTTGGTGTCATACTTTACTTTTGTGACAAAAAAAGTCTAGAGCCATATTAATATAAACTAGAGGCTTCGCATGCACCTACGTGCATACATGTAATTTATTCTTAAATTTTTTTAAAAATATAATATAAAATAGTTATTATATTTATAATCATTAAAAATTAAATATTTTAAGAAATAAGAAGTTATGCACTTTTCCACATTAGTAACCACCTATCATACTTGTTTTCTCTCTCCCACATCCTCCAATCATATTATTTTTTGTATTTTTTAATTATAAAAATGAGAAATTAATTATTTATTGAGAAGTTGAGGGGGAAGTTTTTTTTTTTTTTGATATCACACTTTACTTGTGTGACACCAAAAACTCTAAAACTATATATCTATAGATAAGTTAGCCTAACTCAGCCCTTAAAGATTAGTGCTGAAACGAGATTGGGTTGGATCAAGCAAATGCTAGGCCATTTTGATTTTTCTAAAATTAATTTTAAAACTATAGCCTATGCTTTTTTATTTATTTAATTTTTGGTCAGAAGCCCTACACTTTTTCATTAAGAGGAAAAAAAACACCCAACAAAGCCCAAACCTAGCCCATATCAACAATTAACCTAGGAAGACATCCCCCTCATGTCAGCCTCCTGCCTTTATTGAAATCTAGGAAGACCCATCTCTCTCTCAAACACGTCCATTTATTTTTAGGCTAAAATGTAGTGATGAAGATGAATATTTTTTATATAATTATTTTAATGCATATTTTATTTATTTTTATATTTATTTGCTTAGATGAAGATGAATATTCCAATAAAAATCATTCATCTATAGAAGACACTTTTAATGTGTTGATAGAAGATTAAAGCTTATATAGTAAAATTGAATTTGTAGTAGATTTGGAATTGAATCAAACTTATATATTAAACTTATCCTCAATTAATGAGTTGACATTACCTGACAAATACACTCTTATTAGACCATCTTTCTTGAGAAACCAATGAGTAGCAATTGATTACCTTATCCAATAGGGCCACTTTTTTTTTAAATGACATTTCCCATGCTGTGTGAAATGCTAGTTAAAATTTTGGTTTGGGTGAGAGAGTCTTGTCTTAGCTTGTACAAATTAAAGTGGATGTTAAACTAACCCACATTCTTAACTAACATGCCTTAAAATATGTCTTACATATCCTTTTCACCTTCTGAATCTGTCTCTGTCTCTGCCTCACCTGTCCCTATTTCTTTAAGTTAGTGCCCCCACTTTGAATTTTGATGACCAAAACCAGTCAAAAACAAACAAAAGACAAAGATAGTGGATCAAAACATTAATTAGAGGCAAGGATATATAGATTACATAATCTTTCTTGGTTTGATTAAATTTGAAGTTGTATGATATCCCTTCCCTTGAATATTTATCCTTATGCTTTCTAATTACGTCATAGCTAGCATTAGCAATTCAGTTAATATAATCACTTCCCTAACTGTAGTAGCGCATGGGTGGCTTTGTGAGGTTGGTACTTGGTGGGCCTTTTAGATTAATGCCTTAAACACATTTTATAAATAACCTAAAAGTGACACGGCTTTAGTTCACCCACTTAATTAAACTTACTTTTTTTTAATATATATATATACCTCTCCACTTGAATACTTATAAATCTAATTTTACTCAATTCCTTTTTCTTTTGGAAGCTCTTCCGTGCTTGTAATAGTGAACGGATAAGGAGGGAAGATAGAATAACTAATGTCGCCAGTGGTGTGATCATTAGGAGTAAATTAAAGTAATCTTTGAATTTATAGGCAGAAAAGTAGTTTTAGTTCAATTTCAAATTTTAATTTCAGTGATGGATGTATTATTTCTCAAACTCATTTAATTGATTGCAAATTAATCTTTTTGTGAAATGACTTATGGTTTTGGGATTTGAGAGATGTGATATGCCACGTAAAAAATTATTTCAAGCTTATATGTGATGAATCATGAAAAATACTATAGATACGTTTAATTTATAGAATATTATATTTTATATATTGTGAGACTTTTAATATTTCATGTGGATTTTTTAAGTTATATGTGACAAATAAATTTGTCAAGAATTTTGAAATTTTTTTTAATATATTTGGTGAAATATTTTGAGAAAATATTTTCAAACAATGAGAATTCACTTTATAGTAAATAAGTACGCACACATATATACTTGTGAAAAATAATTTTTACAATTGCAGATTTTGTGATATTTTCACAAAAAAAAATTAAAAAATTCATATGTAATATTTTATTAGTGCCACAAGAATGTTATTACATATTTTGAGTGAACATAAAAATTATAAGTTTAGACTTAAAATCGTCTTATTTTAAATAAATCGAGTTTAAACATTTAATATTCACCTCGCTATTTACGCCATACTTCTAGGTGCCTTATCATTTACAAATTAAGGCTTTTTTTCCCTTTCAAATAAAATTATCAGGATCTTTTTACCCAGAAGACTATAAAGTACGTCAGCAATAACATAGTTTTCATGTATATTCAATATTTCGTCGATTATTATGTGTCTGTCTACAAAAACAAATAGTGTGTTTGGTAGGAGTAGAAATTGATGCACCAAAAGAAGTGTTAACAATTGAATTTTGATTGCTTGTCTTGTTGCGCGGGTTTTGCGGGTGGTGTTTGGGAGAGTGGGACCTCGATCGCTTCAACCAGACAAAGACACAAGAAGAATGAAAAGTGTTTGGGTAAAATGAAGTGTGAACATGATAGAACCAAACAGATCAGAGAGAGGCGGGAGCATATAGAAAAAGATGTTGAGTGAAAAAAGCACTTATAAGGCCAAGGAAAAGGATCTGCAGCTGAAGAATGAAGACCAAGGCCTGGCCTCCCTGCCTCGAACACTGAGAAAGATAACTTTTGAGGCACATTATAACTTATAAGGCCAACAATATGCAGCTCAACACCAAAAGTGGTTACATTACTCGGAGGATAAGGCCACTTTGTAGTAATTTTTTAAATGAAGTTTGAGAATATATGCTTATGAAACATATCATTTGTGTTTAATAAATTGAGTTAAAAATATTTTTGTTAGTAGCTCAAAAATGATTTGTATTTGATAAATTTGTATAAAAAATACTTTTGACTGTAAAATTATCAAAAACGGCATTAATAAGTTTATGGTATTATTAATGATATTAAATAAAAAAATTGTATAAATATTTATTATTATTAAGCTTTATTAAACAAATAATATAAAATGTTAATTAGTTTATTAACAAAATGTTATGATTATTGTTTTTACTAATTAAATATCTATTAATTTTATTTAATTAAATAATTTATTATAAAATTTATTATTATTATTATCTTTATTTAATTAAAGACAATAATAATAAAGGTAGTTTGATATGAGAAGGATAATTAAGTTTTAGAGAAGGATAAAATGAGACATTTAAAATTTGAGTAAAGATAGTTTTCTCATAAAAAATTTAAATTTTAGTTTCTGCTTTTGGCTAGAAGTAGAAGCTCCAATTTTTAGCTTCTACTTAAAGTTAAAAAATTACTTTTGCTACAACTCAAAAGCACTTCTAAAAGCTACCTCAAACACTTTAATTAAAAAATAAGCGCTTTTTAAAAAAATACTTTTAGGAGCTCCAAAAGCTGCCAAACAGGCTCTTAATTAGAACCTAGAATTTACTTCTTTTTTTAGTCCTTCACTAATTTAAAATCGATTTGTATTATATACTTAGTTATGATGAAAGAGTTTTTGAATAAAAATAATTGATCTCAAATCCAAAATATTGCTTAAACATATTAAATTACTTACCACTTAAATTAACCATTGTTAATAAAAATTACTCTTTTTTTTTACGAACTAAAGATTACTCCTTTTGATTGTTCAGTTCAAAGCTTTTTCCGTGGTCAATGGCATGAGTCCTTCATTGTTCTACCTCCACCTTTTTTTTTCTGGATTCTGTACACGAAAATAGACAACTAACCATTTTTAGTTCTTTTTCCTCACTTTGTATAGATTTTAATTAACATCTCTTTTATATTAATTTACTATTTTTAGTTATTAATATTTTTTTAATTAAACACTAGTTACTGTTGCCAAGCACTATTGAATTGACAAAACAATACAAACGTTCTTAGACAGAAAAGCATCCAAGGTCATGATAATCATCACGGCTATCTCATCATATGTCAAGATATAGTTTCTCTTCTTAGACAGAAGAGCATCCTCTTCTTGATGGCAAATCAATAGGGACAACAGTTTCGGATCATTGCCTTGCAAATGATTCTATCGACTTTGTTTCAGTTGAATATGTCAAACTTTTTCTCTTTGTAATTTGTTTTTATAAATAAAAAAACAATACAAACGTGGTAAAAATAATACGTTCCAAGTTAGTTTTCATATTTAGTTGAAATATACATTTTACAAAGTTTCTTTTTGATAACTTATACATTTTACAAAGTTAAAGAATGAAAAAGTTTGAACTTTGAAGGTTGTTTAGTGTTATTTTAATAATTCATGTTAGTGCTGTTTGATGTATTTATATATATTATTGTTAATAAAATTATTTGTTTATGTGTTTTCTTTTTTTTTAAATATTGGAGTTCATCACTTCTGTTTCTTTATTTTGAACTCTCAAGACACTTTTTTTTCTTTCTGTCAAAAGAATTATATCAAATTTTATTTTTCTGTGTTTTTAAAAATTGCATTCAAAGAGACACTTAATTTGTACTCTTCTATTTGATATTTGGATTAATTTTAATTATCTTAAATTTGTTTCCGCCTATCAAATTTGACTAGCTTATATGTGAAGTTTTTAGGATAAAAGTCAAGTGCATGTATCTTCCAATTATTTAGTACATATGTTAACATTAATAGAATTCACTTTGAATAGATTATATAGACTAAGTTATTGAAAGGATATACTGAAGTTTAATATATTATTGTAGTAGTTTTTAATCCTTTTAATAGCTAAGATATCTGAAATTTGAATTAACTAATATAAATTCGAAGTATAGATATCTAACTTTTTTTTGTTCAGACCAGGGTATCCGTTGTCGAGCACAGTGACTAATCCCTTTGCTGAATTGTAGGCACCTCGAAGGGTGGAACAGCTGGCCCAAAGATTTAAAGTTGCTCCATACCCAAGGCAGGAATCGAACTTAATAAGCCTCACATAATGACATGAGAAATAATTATGGGAAAATTAATGTTAGAAAATATAAATATGAGATTATTAGGCGAGATGTATATATAAACACGATGGTGGCATAGATACATATTTTAATATTTACATGTTCTATCCAATAAATTTAATTAAGATTTAATGGATATTAAGGAACTTAAGGAAAATTTGGAAAAATAGAAATGAAGGTTTAGGAAATTAATGGGGAAGGGAGGAGACCTATAGTGGGAATAAGAGTAATAAATACAAAGAAATTATCAAGTGTTGTGACATTGATGGTGTTGGTAGGGATAATAGACGATTGCAAATAAAATTGTAAGAGAATGTCTTTGATGCTAAAAAATGACTTGAGGAGGAGAATTGAGAATTCATTCTAAATTATTAATTTAATAAGAGTGTTTAATTCATACCTTAAATATTTTATAATTTCAGTTTTATATAATGTAAATATATCATATGAAAAATTTGACAACCATTCTCTATATCCATGAGTGCGGATATATATAGTGATATACAACATCAAACTAAACAATGAAAAAGTAGAGATAAAGTATACGTGAGACTTGCTATTCTATTTCTTTTCTCTCTTCTTCCATTTCGGTGTTATACAATTCGGACATCCATATCACTCCATTCTTAGCACACACATATTGGAATCTTGATTCCAAAACTTTGAATCCAATCATCCTATATAGGAACTTGACAGATATTCTTCATTCATTGCCTTTAGACAACACGGAGTCTAGGATGATTAGATTTCCTTGTTTCATGTCTAACCATGCTAAATTCCGTTAGTTTTCCAAATTAAGATATTTTCCTTTAGAAGCCCAGTCTGAACTTTAAGATAGATATCTCAATAAAATTGGACAACCTACGTGCCCAATGTACAAATTTGTACCAAAAAAAAAAAAGTTTTTGGATATTGTTGGAGTAATATTTTGATAATCCGAGGTTAGTGAGATTTAACGAATAATAATGGAATCAAAGTGATAGGTAGATGCATTTGGTGATAGAAATTTATTTGGTGTAAGACTAAAATAGAAGGAAAGGAAGTTATATGGGTCGTCATGGGCTTTTATATAAATGCGTTAGTTGCGGCAAAAGTGGCGAGCTTGGAAAGCTAAATGTAGGGATTGCATCGTCAGCACTAACACTTGGCTCATGCTTTGGTGTCTAAAAAAATGAAGAAAATGAGACACATCATGAACCCACCAAAACAAGTAAAAGTAAAAGAGAAACGCAAAAGATTGTATAAATATAGGGAAAATGGAATGAAGTTAAAGGGTATTCCTTGGAAGAATAAGCACCGCTCAAACATAAAAAGCTATTTTAAAGGGTTGTTGTCCCTTATCCTGAATTTCTCTTAGGCTGATATCCCATCCCAGTTTGTGTCAGGCTGAGACCCTCACCTCACCTCACCAATTTGAGAGAAGGATTCATTGATTTCCATCTTGAATTGGTGATATATCCTTGTTTAAAATTTTAGGTGTGGGCAGGACCTGATCATTGCCTTAATTTCCAATTCCATCACAATACATATGCCGCCTCCTTAATTAATTAAAAGGAGGTTTAGTTTTGAGAAGGGAAATTAATTAAGTAAATCTGAAATCTAGAGAAATGGAATCATCGACAACAAGTAGTAACCAAGAAAGAGAATACGGATGCGACGATGAGGCGTCACCAAGAGGCGTATTAGAAGTGAGGGTTTCGGGAACAGAATCAGATCGGAGTTGTGGGAGCAGCAGTTGCAGCTCGAATTATTCGTCGGCAGAGAGACCGCCGCTGGGGAACATGCCACAGTGGAAGGGGGTGATGGACGCCTTCAGGATAAACTCTGTTCGGAGATTGTCCGCCATTCCATTGTTTGCGTCCAGCTATATGATCTCCAAGAAGAGCTTGCGGAAATTAGCTCGCATTCGAAGCGCAGAGGAAGCCATTGATCTTTCCTCTTTTCCTACAAAACCATCCTGGAAGAATTTCCCTTACTCAGACCTCGCTGCTGCCACTGACGATTTCAGTCCCGGTATGAATCATTTCATTATTCTTTGCACTAGAAACATTTTTACGGGATTTTTATTTTTTATTAATATTATTGTGATTTGTCAATTGTGATGAACAACAAAAACACCCATTTTGCACAGAAATTCAATTTAAATATAAGTAGATTGTTTCAAACTTTGAAAGGGATGTGATGGTGAAATAGCGTCCGTCAAGTACATTGGAAAGTGGCGCCAAAATTTTGGACCAAGACATAGGCTCGTGTTCTGTCTGTGAACGGTGACACAAAACTGATTATAGGGCCCACACACTTATTCGCTAGTCCACTCCACTCAAGGATTCAGTGTGGGACGGTCATAATCACCCTTATCTAGGCTTTTAAGTTGCTATTTCCCAATACAAATAAATAAGGACACATGATTAAATATTTAATGACTTAAATTTTACAAAATTATTATTTTTAATTATTAAAAAATTTTATCTACTAATCACATAAAATTATAATATATACATGTTTTGTAATATAATAATATAATATATACATGTTATCTAAAATTTTATATATAATTTATTATATTACAATATATATATATATACATAATTATATTATTTACATCAATTTTTAATAAAATTAAAATTATTATGTTTTATAGTTTTGTGTGAATAAATTAATTAAAATTTTATATTAATTATATATTTAAGGATTTCATAATGGAATTGATCGACGTAATTAGTAGGATTTATTTTTTTATAAATTTATATTTAGTTTTGTCACATATTCCAATGATCCAGTATAATACAAGAATAGAGATATCAACTAAGATCCATCTCATACAGCTTTACTTTGGGCAGGCAGAGTGAGCTTTAAAAAGAAGGGGCTTATACGGAGAGTTTAAAAAATATATACAGATAAAATTATGAAGTTATTGAATTTTTTTAGCCTTTAAAGGCAAGTGATAGAAATGGCTGAATAATTGAAACTTGCTTCTTCGTTAGACTATTGACTTCTTAAAGCGGTTTCATACCCTTATTCCTTATGCTAAGGTTAAGGTGCATGTGCCAGCAAACAAACTAGTTTATTAGTGGAAACTGGAAAACAAACTAAAGTGAAAGGGTTGTTTGTGAGGTGAAATGAACATGTTTAGGTGTTTTTTGTGGTTGAACAGAGAACTTGATAGGAAAAGGTGGGCATGCTGAGGTGTACAAAGGACGTTTGCCAGATGGAAGAATTGTAGCAGTAAAGAAGTTAGTGAACGAAGAAAAGGATAACGCAGACAACACTGGTGATTTCTTGACAGAGCTTGGGATTATAGCTCACATTAACCATCCTAATGCATGCCATTTGATTGGCTTCGGAATCGACAAGGGCCTCTTCTTCGTCCTTCACTATGCCCCTTATGGCAGTCTAGCCACTCTGCTTTTTGGTACTTCAATTTTCATTTCATTCATCTTTACATCACAATCCTACTAGTGTATGTTTGTTTTAACATTTCACATTATTTTCAGATTCGGAGAAGTTGGAGTGGAAAATAAGGTTCAAGGTAGCCGTTGGGGTAGCAGAGGGATTGATGTATCTGCATCATGAGTGCCCAAGACGAATCATTCACAGAGACATCAAGGCATCTAACATATTACTCAATGACAACTACGAAGCCGAGGTGAGGTGCCTTCAACTTTAATTTGTCTTCACAAGCATATATAATATATATATATATATATATATATATATATATATATGCATTGAACCTTTTCTTGTGTCATGAACTGCAGGTTTCAGATTTCGGATTGGCAAAGTGGCTCCCAGAGAAGTGGGACCACCATGTGGTGTTCCCAATAGAGGGCACATTCGGGTCAGTACTATATATGTATTTCAATAGCAATGCCTTTTGCTAAGTTAGATTCTAATTAATGCAAATATTACATGCATGAATGAGAGTGCAGGTATCTGGCTCCAGAGTATTTTATGCATGGAATTGTGGATGAGAAGACGGATGTATTCGCATTTGGGGTTTTGTTACTTGAGATCATTACAGGTCGTCGTGCAGTTGATTCTGATAGTAGGCAGAGTCTTGTGATATGGGTAACATTTTATTGCATAACTTGTCTATCATATCCCCCAACAACTCAATTTTCAATCTACATGCATCATTCATCGTGAATTTGAACTTGTGTCTTCAGGCAAAGCCACTACTGGACACCAACAATGTAAAGGAATTAGTAGACCCCAGGTTAGAAGATGATTATGATTCCACAGAAATGAAGCGTGCCATGGCCACCGCTTCCGTTTGTGTTCACCACACGCCCTCCAAGCGCCCTTACATGAATCGGGTAATTCTTTCCCCCCCCCCCCCCCCCCCCTCGTATATTTGATATACATGGTAAGTTGGTGTCACATGACCTAGAGGCCACGGGTTCAAAATCTAAAAGTAGCAAATGTGTGGTGTTGGAATGTTGACTTGAAGCTTTTTGGGGAAGTACAGGTAGCGCAGATGCTGAAGGGGGAAGAGGGATCTATTGAAATGAGGCAAAAATCAATAACGCCAAGATCACTGATGTTGGAAGCGTGTGATCTAGAAGACTACAGTTGCTCCAGTTACTTGAACGATCTCAATCGTCATAGGGAATTAATCATGGAGTGACCAACCATATCATATTACCATAATCCTGCTTCTTCTTTTTGTACTCTTATTTTGCGCTTCTATGTCGCATTTAGAGGTTGAAGCTATAGAATCTTCTCTACATAACTTACTTTGAAGTCTTTTTTTTCCTTTTTGGTTCTGTGAGGACAATACAAGCTTGTTTCTTTTTCCAAGCTTGCTAAAAACCATTATGTGAACTTGTAAGCAGTATAGTTGACTGGTATTGAGGCCTGAGAATTGAACAGCCATTTCTCAAGCCATAATACAGTGTACAAATCGTGCATCAGAAAAGTGTTTGTACCTTTCTTTCCTTCTTTTCTTATCTGTGCAGTGTAATTTCAAAATTATTAGGTTCATGCCATCTTTTATATATTTCTGACTTCAAAATTATGGAAACACACAGACCATATAACAAAGTAACAAACGACCATAGGAGTATTCGGAAATTTCTGCGTCAAACTTGAAAATCTATGCGCACAAAATAATACCAGGCGGCAGGCGGTAATCTTTAATAAGTAATATATTATATATAAAATTTTGAACATATCTCTATTATATAAATATAAATACTGCTACTTGTGTCGGCCACATTCTAATCCTTTGCCGCAGCTAAAGGTAGGAAAATGAAAAATCCAAGCGTTGAAATGGAGCGGTTACTACAGCTGAAAGTTAAGCACCTACATATTTTTGTGCACAATGGCATATATAGCACGACTCTATTTCGCTTCTTAAAGAAGTTACTTACATAATTCAGCTTCCTACTGTAACAAAGAGACTCCTAGCCTTTAGGAAAACTAAAACCTCCTAACCTGTCTTCCATTCGCAGTTAAACATAAATAAATTAGAGGGGTCAGCTGAATTTTGCCAGAGAGAGAGAGACTACAATAATATAATAGCTGCTTTTGCTTTGTTATCAAAAACAGGAAAATTAACTAAACTAACTACTTAGATCAAAGTCAATAGGACTGATGAGGAGGCCACATAAAGAAGTCAGAGGGCGGTGCAGACAGAGTAGATACAGCAGACTCAGCGTTGGTAGGATTAAAATGGTGGAAGAAGTTGTGGTGATAATATGCAGCTGCAGAGTCATATGGAATCCCACATGGGATAGAGGAAGCAACTGGCTGAATGGGTGAAAAGCTGATGCTGCTATTCAAGTTCGTACATTGGAGTTGCTGATTATTATTAATATTATTGTTGTTCAAACTTGCTTTCTGCTCTGATTCTAGGGAAAGCTTCAAGCGTTTTGCTGCACCACCAATGGGAAGTGAACTCTTCATGATAGCTTCAACATCATATCTGCTCATCTCAAAGTTGGTTACTGCATTTACCCCCCTAAACTTTATGGCTGCAATATCGTATGCCTCTGCTGCTTCCTCTTCAGTGGCTGTCAACAAGTAATACGTGTCACAAACAATTACAATTGTCCTTCTCCAACATCTATTCATTCAGCTTCTATACATGTTTGTGCAGGAATTAGAAATATTTTCAAACTTGGCCTTCCAAGCAACATATGTAATATAATATGGCACTTGCACAAGTTGAAACTTTACCAAATGTTCCGAGGTACAGATCTTTGTTCCCTGCAACACGACCAATTCTTGCCTGCCATCTACCCTGTTGGTGATGCCTGCAAGATCAAAATGTACAAATATGATTTACTCCACATAGAAACAAATTAAGGATCACAACACTCACAATAGCAACGCATCAGTAATTTATAATTAATACAGTTTGAATTCCAAACCTTGTTACACCCCTGTATATAGAAGCTCCCCTGGAAAAACCGCTACTTTTCCTGCATAATTGTGAAAGGGCAATTTTTATTTGCTGCATTGTAAAACAAGCAACTAAAAGTTAAAATCAACAAACTCACACAAACCTTCGCAGTGATGCAATAAATTCTTGCTTTGTTACATGCTTCATCTCCTCCAATTCCTTTGTATAGTTGGAAACCTGGACATTAAGAGGAAACAATTTTGCTTAGTGAAACAAGTTTCATTGTTCTGGTCCTCGCACTAGCAGAAAATATTTACTGCAATATAAATAGTCCTCCAACCTCAAAAATCCCCTCCAAATACCACAGTAAAGCATATTTACTTGACACTAAAATAACTTCGCTATTAATTAGCATATATGTTTGCATGTACTTATGTATGAATATAAAATTTATTCCTTTTGTAGAAATTCCCTCATTCTTTAGCCCCCCATTCCTCCCTAGAGAACTGAGAGCAGAGGTACGTAGGATTTCATGCACTTTAGATAACAATCATAAAAGAGTATACAGAATATTGGAAGTGAGTAATACAGGGAAGTTGGTCGTAGCGGTGGGGCCCCAGTACTTAAGAGCTGCTAAATCATAGGCTCTTGCGGCCTTTTCTTCTTTGTCATATCCACCTGGTAGCCATAAAAAATGAATGACAATTAGAATCCATCTCTCCAAAGTACAGTAATAACAAGTAGATATAGGTTTAATTAGAAGCAATTTGGAATGAAAGTCACTAGAAAATTTCTTACCCAGATACACTGTAGGAAGGAAGAGTCAAAAAGATGAATGACAGCCAGAAATGCACCGAGCCACGTTCCATGCAAAGGAAAAGCCAAGAATATCAATATCAGGGCAAGGAATGGTCAAAATTTTCTGCCAAAATTTACTTTAGAAATGTAAAATACAAAGGAAAAGTGATATGCATGCAATGGTGCATGCGTAGAAACAACTTTCTTTTCCCTCCTTTTTATCTTTCTCTAATTTCCACCTTTTTCTGGATACAGGAAGAGAAAAGCACTGTACGTGACGAGCAGAAATCCGTGAAAATGCACGCTCCTCAATCGGAGAGAGGGCAGAGGCATAGGCAGTGTGAAGAAGCTTTCATTTCATACAACAGTGGAGTGGACACACCATTTATGCGAGTACAAATTTGAAAATGGGTTGGGTGGTGTGGTCAAACTCAAGCTTTGGGTGGCGAATGAAAGCAAAAGCAAAAGCAAAAGGCAGGCCCAAGTCATCAGAAGATTTCAGGGAACAGTATTTAGGTGTTAGATATGTGTAGCGTGTGATGGAGTGAACAGAGGAGAGATTGGGGTAAAGACAAGGGAGGCAATCCACATAGGCAAAATGGCGGCACATCTGATCAAATCAATTGAAAGAAATGGCAGGACAAACAATGAAATAAGTAGCAATGTAGTACATGTGATGTATGTATATATACCATCAGATCAGTGTCAATCATAAAAGACTGATGAGGAAGAAACCCAGGTGTCCTACCATCCCAAACCCATTCATTCATGGATACCTTTCAATGCAACCCCTCCCTCGTTCACACTGTCCCTACCTCTTCCTCTATTTTGTATTTTTCAATGAATGTTTATACACACAATTAATTCACCACCGTTCAATTTCTCTTTCTCAATAAAAAACAAAAATCATATAAATTTAAATATCGGAAAAATTATATAGAAGTTTCTAAGAACTCCATTCTTTTTAAAAAAAAAAAAAAAAATTTAAGAGAGAGAGAGAGAGAAATGAGAAATATAGGTACCTTGACGCCCCTTCCTGGCCTGGCCCTCTCTTCTACAGCTGTTATCCCAGAGATGCGCTTCATATCTACCCGTCCATCGGTGTCTGCATCCGCACGCAGGAAAAAAATAAATTGTAAAGATATGTGAATCCAATTAAGAAAAAAATAAATTAAACAAGTAATTAGCATTAAGGAAATAGTGCCTGGTGACTCCTCGGTAAATAGAAGTTCGCTGGCCAAAAGTATCGGCGATCTTCTTGGAGGTATCGGAATGGGCGGGCTTATGATGAGAAGCGAGGGAGATGGGAGGAGCGGAGAAGGATTCAATGGAGTGAGTTTTGGCGATGGAGGCGGAGTCATCGACGTCGGAGCCAGAGGTGGTGGAGAAAGCTTGGAAGGCAGCAATAGCTTTGAGATCTTGGTGGTCGGGGAAGTAGGGGTCGTATATATGGGTGAGGGTGGAGGAATCTTGGGTATCGGTTTGGGTATCGGAGTAACGCATGATGGATGATGAAGAATCACCCAAGAAGTCCTCTAGTTTTGGCACTGCCTGGTTCTGGGTCTGGTGTTCCACGAAGGTGCTTGTCATAAATGATGATGATTCCACCATGTTGTTGTGTGCTTCTCTGCTTTCGCTTTGCTCTACTTGCCCGTACATCACCTGGGGCTTGGGGTTACTACTCCACCCTACAAAACAAGTTAGTTAATTATATTATTCAGGAAAATGCAGCTGCAAATTAGTTTCATTATTAACTATTCCATAACCGGATCGGATTCATAGCTAGCAGATAGATTAAAACACTAGAACGAACGAACGAACGAACATTCCAGCAAGCTAAGTGGGTTGAGTTTACCGTTGGCATACAAGTTGTCGAGGAAGTAGTGAGAAGTAGCAGATGCGGCGTCGTATTGCACAAACTGGGAGTCGGAGGTGGTCCTCAGCATTTCCATGGGCGACAACGAAAAGGATAGCCAGTTAGATGAAGAGCGAGCCATTGTATTAATCCGAGACTCAGTAGTTGTGAATGATCTGAAAATAAATATAGACAGAGTCACAGTGAGAGTGAGAGATGGCCCCTTTTAAAACGCATTTTCTCAACAAACAAATGAAGAGAGAGACAAGAGTAAGGTATAGTATAGCACTAGCGTGCGCAATAAAAGGCCGAAACTGAAATCACCTGCAGGCTTAGGCGTTACTGAAAGCTAACCTCCACTATGTATGACTTTGTATTTGCAAAAGATGAGGAAGTAGAAGCTAAGACCCAGCTCAGAAGATTGAGTTTGACTATAAATAAGAAGCATAAGTTTGAAAGAGTAGTTTCTGGATACTGGATAGAAACGCATGCAAGCTAAGCTCACTTGTGAGTTGGAACAGAAGAATATATATATAGTGTGGATGGTATTGGTAATGGTTTGATGGGTGAAAGAAACAGAGAAGAGAAGGTAAGAGTAAGGGGGTGAGGAGGTGTGTGTTGAGTTATAATGGGAGAGATGAGCAGTTTCAGGTGCCAACCGGCGTAAAACAAGAGCGATCACTTTCTTTGCTTGCACAATGCACAATGCACAATGCAGGGCAGAGAGAGAGAGAGAAATTTAGTAAAAAAAAAAAAAAAAGGGTTTTTTTATGATAAACAAATGGAGAAGAGTGACTTTTGGCTCTGCGCGCAAGAAAATTTGTCTGAAACAGGCTCGCGAAAGATCCGGGCTGGCGCTAATTGAAGAATTTGTTAGGGTTTTATCCCCATTTACCATACTGCCCCTTCCTCCATTCTTATTTCTATTTTATAATAACAAATCAACATTATTAACTGCATTTCACACACCTGTCTTACATGCACCTTTCTTTCACTGGGTCCCCCCTCTCCCACCACTCTCTACTCTCTACTCTCTACTCTACAATATCATTCACCAATGTAAATTTACGCTAATCACTACTTTGTAAATTTACTACACCTCAATATTTCTAATCTCTAATATAACAAATTTCTTTAATATCTCTAATTCCTAACAATAAATGTATATGATCAATTTTTCTATCTATACTTGATGCACATACAATAACCGATTAGTATATATTATTATTTTTATAAATCAAAATATTTACTATTCATAACAATGACTAATAATACTTTTGTCATGAATCCTCCAATTAAAACTAAACAATTTGTCACATCATATTTTTTATACCAAATAATAAATTTTGAATCCCACCACTTATGATTAAAGGACCAAACAAAAAATCCCCAAACCACATTCATGCGATTTATATATTGTTTTTATCCATGGCATATGTATATAGTGTTGTATTCTTTTTATAAGAAATTATTATTATATTTAGCTTAAAAATATCTTTATCATTAGAAATTCTACATAAAAACGTACGTGACCTTGAAAAGTAGGGATACAAAATGGATTGGCCTATACAAGAGTTTGGACCACCCTTTTGGATGCACCTAAAATGCTAGCAGAGCCTAATTCTTGATGGGTCGTAAACTGACTTATGGGCTTTTTATGATTTTTTTAAAATTCATTTTATTTGTTTAAATATTAACTTATTAAAATTAAATATTATAATTTGACTTATAAAAATAGTAGGTAATGTTATTTGGTGTAGTGTAGTTCATTTTATAAATCAACATATTATAAATTAAATTGTAAATTGACTTATAAAAATGTAATTTATATTCTCTCAAAAAAATAAAATAAAAATTTATTACATATCAACATAAGAATATAAGACATAATGACATAAATTGTTTTTAAATATTTTTTAAAAAGAAAAGCCTATATGGACCGGTCTAGTCCAACTCATTGGAAGTCCACCATGTGTCGCGAGTCAAACCAAATTTTTTTTTTACTCAATCCTTACTATTATAAGAGTTCGTTTGGTAAGGATATCAAATAGTAAAATCATAGTGTTTTACGATTCCAAAAAAATTTAGATCATATTTTCACATAACAAACAGACTTTTTATCATACTTTTCTCTCTTTTAATTTTTTGTATCTATCTCTCTCCTCATTTTTTTACAGTACTTTCATTTATTCTACAGTACTTTACTCTGTAATACTTTTTTAAAATACTTTACATCCGTGCATTTATACCAAATTAGTACATTTAAAAAAAATTTCAAACAAAAGAAAAATAATCTGACACAAAAAATAAAACTTTATGGTTAATTATAAATTATCTTTAGTTTTGATTATGAGTAAAATTAAAGGAAAAAAATAGGTTTGGTGTTTAAAAGAAAAATCTAATATATGGAGTGTCCTTAATTATTTTGGTTTTCTATATACTGTGAGGTTCAATATTAATTATTTTATATCCGTAATTATTGAACTCAAAGGAGACGTTCTTAAAAAATGACGTAGGAAGCGCAGATTAAATAACATTGAATAGGTGAAGCGGTGAAGAGGCAGATGGATAGTGTTATCCGTTTCCTTAAGTTGAAACTAGTTAGCTGTGTTACCTCAGTGTGTATCCATCAAATTTCAAACACTACAACAAAAATCAGATTTACCCACGGACAAATCCGTGGGTAAATTAAGGAAATTTCGTGGGTAAATCAATTTACCCACGGAATTACTCACGGAACAAGTCCGTGGGTAAAATTGCCGCGAGTAAAATTTTTCCCACGGAATTTAGATTCCGTGGGGAATTACCCACGGATTTTCCACGGACGCTTCTGTGGGAAAAAATAGCCACGGAAATATCGCGTGGGAGATCCGTGGGGAATTACCCACGGAATACCCACGGAAATGTTCCGTGGGCAATTCCCCACGGAACATTTCCGTGGGTAAATTCAACATGGACCGTACCTATCACCGGCGGCCTCCACCGTCGGCCGGCCAGCCGGCCATCAGCAACCTCCTCCTTATATTTTTAAAAATGGTCTTGGGAGGATTTGAACCTAGGACATAATGCATGGTTGCAATTAGCTTAACTACTAAACCAATTGTCATCTTTTGTTTAGTTAGTGTAAAATATTTAATAAATATACATCTAACATATGGACTAGAGATTTATTTTTTGTTATTTTAGTCCCTAAAATCATATAATATAAAGAATTAGTTTTTCACATGTATTAAAAATTAAATTTTAAAATTACATGAAATTTAGCTTATGTTAAATCCATTAGTTTTATTATATACTTCAGCAAATGTATAAAATGTTTTACATAAATATGATTAATAATATAATTTTTTTAAAAGAATAATTTTGTTACTTTTAATAAAATAAAATAATAATAAATTAAGATTCCAATAAATATAATCTATGAACAATAGTAATATTATGTATTATTTTAGAAGAGAGAAATATATGTTTTTTCAATTGAAAATTAAAATTAAAATTATAAATCATTTACCCACGGATTATTACCCACGGATTGTAAGTCCGTGGCTAATTCTAAGACATTACCCACGGAATAAATTCCGTGGCTAATTTCATAAAATTACCCACGGATTTAGCCACGGACTTACAATCCGTGGGTAAATTGACCATTTGCCCACGGATTAGCCACGGATTGTAAATCCGTGGGTGATGTCTTGAAATTAGCCACGAAATTTATTCCGTGGCTAATTTTCAAAAAAACAATTTTGTTATTTTTTTTCATTTTGCCACGGATTCCCCACGGAATACCCACAGAAAATATTTCGTGGATAAAATTTCGTGGGTAAATTTGTGTTTTGTTATAGTGAAAGCCTCACTTTCTTGAATTCCAATCAACAATTATATTAATGCATGTGTGTGTACACTAAAATTAAAGTGGTTTTATATATGGAGATGGAAATGAAAGTGAATTAATTAGTTTGAATTTACGTAATTGTTTTTATATATAAATACAAAAGCGATAGAGTTATGTGTGCGAATGCGATGTGCATGAAGAAAAGAAGTTGATAGACACACGTAGACGCGACCAAAGGCGAACAAATGTATTACCTCATTGGATGCCTGCCATTCCAATACTTAACCTTCTTACGCAAGCAAATTAAAGTGGGTCAGTTATTGCATAAATAATAATAATTGACCATTTACAATCATGTTTTGTACATTATTGCTTGCTAGCTAGCTAGCTTCTTCTCAGGGGAAGGGAATCATATCCCAAATTAAATGATTCTGCATAACACTTGGCTTTGGTGATTTAATTTGATGGTGCAAGTTGCAAAGGAGACTCATGTATATATATAACTAGCTAGTTTGATTTCTTATTGTTAATTTATCCGCTTTCCTTCTTTAATTTGCAAAATTAAACCTCCCCGGCCATGTGACATCACACGTGCTGTACCCAGACAAAAAGAATGTGCAAACTGCCTCTAACTAATTTAATAATATTCTCTCTATTAACTATTATATATAGTTATAGTACACGTCTCCATCTTTAATTTCTGGCACATAATCTCTACTAAATAATCTAGCAATTGTTCCTATATATATAATCATAATTCATTCCAACAAACTCTTCCATTGTACACGTGGCAGTGTTAAATGTAATTGAATTATTGGACGGTGATGATGAGGGAGTGAGATTCGTAGCTTGGGAAAGGGACGAAACCAAAGGGGATCCTATTCCTAATCATCCATCTTTCTGAAAAGAGAGAGAGAGATGTTATGAGTTATGACTTATGACTTATGAATGAGATAGAGATACCCCCAATAAGGCAAAATAACTATAATATAAGCAATAAACGCTGCTTTTGACCATTGACCAGGAGGCACGTGCACCGCATCCTTTATTCATTCAAAATGCACCAACGATGATTTCGGCGACGCACGTGCATTCCCTTGCCCCGACATGAACTAACATTATGATGTCCTTAAATCTCCAACTTTTTCTATTATATCTATTCATCTCCTTTCATTTCAATATACCCTAACCTTCTAGTTTAATCCTACGCTTCTTCTTCTTCTTAATATAAAATATGTCTTTCTACTTCCTTCCTTCGTAATAATAATATTATTATAGTAACATGCCAAATTAAAAATATATATATATGTATGAATGTATTCAATATAATTATATATTATATTAGACGAAGAGAAGAGCTATATTATTATATATGCTAAGAACTTGTTTATAATTCTATATTTAAGGGTCCCCACTCAGCACGTGACATACCAAAACTATAACGTGAATCCAATGCTTTTTAGTTTTTACTTTGGTATAGTAGGTGAAAAAGGTTGGGCATATGTTACATATCACTGATGATGCTTATAATATTAACACCGCCGATTCCATGCAGGAAAAATAAATATAATATATTAACAGAAAAAGGTGAAATAATTGAGATGGAAAACAATAAGGTACTATATATCAAATTATTACTACAAATTAAAATTTTGTTTTTCTTTTAAGGGGACGCAGAGACTAATTATGAGAATTCTCATACACGTAAAATTTATAAATTCAAAAGTTCCTATTTGGTGAGAAGCATGGTTTTCAACCAGAACCCCTGAATGGTTCTAACTTCTAAGCAAAAATGCAGTTTGAATTGGGGATTAAGGAGGAGAAGGGAAGGGAAGGGGAGACTTTCAAGATATCTTTCTCTTGTTTGGGAAAATGAAAATTGGAGGAGAAGATAATGGAAGATCAAGCCTTAATCCTCCATTATCCTTCTCCTTCACAAATTCAAGATACTCCAAATTGGGGTATTTTGGAGGAGGTATCAACACCCAAACAAGAAAAAGACATATGGAAGGTTAACCTTCCCTTCTCTTCCCCTCCCTTCTCCTCTAATCTCTCCCCTTCCCTTCCCCTCTTAATTCCCAAACAAACCCTTAGTGCATAACGGTTGCCTGCTGGAAGACGTCCTGGCATGGGCTCAGCTCAATTCCAGCCTTGTTATTCATTGCCACCGTACCCGTCAAACTCATCCCGCATGCCTAACACCAATGTAATAATACCTAAACAAGAAAAAAGTGACTCTGGTGGGCCCACATTAATATTTTTGGTTTATATAGGCCAGGCCAGAAAAGCCCTTGGGCCGGGTTCTAAATGAGATGGCTGGATAATGGCACTTGGATCCGGCATAAACAACCTGTCACTTCGGCCCATGAGAAGTTGAGAACTTCAATACGGGTGACACACAGGTGAGTTTCTATTGAGTTTGGTTTTAGTCTAGATATAACTTTTTATTAGAAACAATTATGCTCAAGGCATTGTTAAGTACTAATGTAAACACTTTTTCTAATAAAAAATTAAATTCGAATTTATTACATTACGAGAAATTAATCATTTTTATTAGATTGATATTCCCAGTATACATTTGAACCAATCTAACTTGATGGTAAAAAAATATTCAATTAATCCAGTAGTTTTGGCTTCTCTCAACTAGTCCAAACGTACCTTGCTTAACTTGGATTGAAATTTGAATGGTCTTCTTTCCAAATACTATAAAATTTTGTCATTAAATATTTTCTTAATCCCAACCATAAAAGATTAATTCAAGAGAACTATGAACTATATTCAACAATTAGATTAGTTTGACCAATTCAATTTAGATGTCTTTTATATCCAGTAATCAAACCGATCAAATTAAATTCACCAAACTTTCATCCAATCAATTAGTGATTTCAATCCATTTTTGTCAAATTAATTCAATTGAAATTAGATTAAATTAGGTTTGCTCAGCTCTAGACTCCTGGACAAATTCAATCTAAACTTGGAACAACACTTTTTCCCCCGTTTCTTCAAGACAAAGTGCCAACTGTAACTATAAAAATAATAATTGATAAAGATTATAAATGTACAAGTAGTCAAGTACAATAGTTCTAGAGATACTTTCTTTTCTAAATGACAAATTGTGGAATGTGAAAGCAGCATTTATTCCAATTTTACAGGCTATTTCTATTTTAGAGTAGATGAACCTATATATATATATATATTTTCTTTCTCTATTACCTGCAACATCTTCTGAGCTCCTACCTATGCTTTATCCTATATGCTATCATCCCAAACAACAGGAACAGCTTCCTCGTAGCAAGAGATGAAAAATTAATAGACAAATCCCTCCAGAATGAATGTTATCAAAGAATAAAAAAGCAGAGAGAAGCATTCAGACTCCCAAACATTTTGCACAACAACAACAGCGGCCAACTTTTCTTGGCAGTGAATATTCTGATGGCAAGGAAGGATCGGCAGCAAGGTCCTCAGCTCGAGACCATACATAGACTCCCCGTTCTTGTTGATTGCCTGGGACAGTGTTGTCCAGTATGAATGACACCAAGAGTGTAACCACCATGTTCATGGACATAAGAGCATTGACTGCAAAATCCAGCTAAAAACATTTTGGACCAAAGACAATGACATGTCAGCTCCTTTTCACCAAAAGAAACAACTATTTACTAGAAAATTTAGCAAACTAGTAGATTATTCATTATAGTTACCCTTTTTCTTTTATTGGAGGCAATGGAATCTAGCAAAATGCTAAGCCTGAAAAATCCCACTCCTGTTCTAAAGAATCCTTTATATCCTAGTCTGTTAGAAGAGTGAGGAAATAACAAGTTGGTTATGCCTTGGGATTCTGCCCACCTCCAGCTGTTGCAGCTTTCTTAGTGACGTCAGAACCTTCTATACCCCTTAGTTTGGGCTATTCAAGATTGATAAGGAAGGTTTCTGGCTCTAACTCATATCTTAGCCAATATGTTTATTGACCAAGCTATTTATGAATAGCAAACAAATCAAGAAACTTTCTGGTAGAACCCACTTCTGATTGACTTAGTATAGACTCTATCTATATAAGAATTAAATCAATTAATCTTTTGTTAAAGATGACTTACTTCTTTAATGCCTGTGTGGAATGGTCCACTTGATGCCGCTGCGTAAGGAACCAGATAACTTGGTAGCATTAGACTGGTAGAAGACTGGTATTGTTGAAAATAAGCAGGAACAGATAGGCCAAGGAACAATGAAACGCCAACTATAGTTATGTTTCTGAAGCTGGTTGATTGACCATACTGCAAAGTGGAGAGGCCCAATGATGCAGTAAGGGCCCACATAAAACACAGTACAGAAGCAGCCAAGGCCTGTGGAATGGAAGCAAGAAGGGCACCCACTTTTCCTACAAAACACAAGTAGGCATAGATAACACTTCACTGGTATATCAATTAGGGTATAAAGTGGACAACTTAAACTGTAAACGGGAAAAACCTACTCGTTCAAATCCAGGTGTCAGGTGACAATTGGACCATAAAAAGACTACTAGTTTGTATAATGTTTTACAATATACACAATCTTGAACAGCATCAGAAGACCAGTTATTATTAGAGATCATAATAAAACTATTCATGACACTAACTTTTAAGTTGACTTTATCCTTGATATGGGTTGTCTTTATGAACGCGTAGTCTAGAAATCAATCCTTGTCACTCCCCACTTCTCTTCTTAATTAAAAAATTTAAGATAATACACGATATGATGAACATGAGCTGTATGTCTTATCGGCGCGTCAAGAGCAATGAGTCATTGTTTGAGGGAACATGTTAGAAATCATAATAAAACTATTAACAGTTCAAGCTTTTGAATTGAAATGGTTTTTGACAGTTATAATCTGAAAACTGGTTCAAATGCATCAAAATTGAACTACTGCACAACCTAAGATCCACTTCTGCCAGAATGCAGCATGTTAGAAAGAAATGAAAAATTAATATAGTTTAAGATTTCAACATCAAATCTGGTAAAATTTTCTGCTTTACCTACGAATGAGAATAGGATCAATAAAGCAGCTCCAAGTTCCACTACTTTCTGATTTGCCACCTTTGTTATGTCAATTGTGTGCATATTTTCTGTCAAGGTCGTTGACCCAGTACCTGAACCCCAACAACCTGCCAATATACTGCAGAAACCCTCCAATGCAATTCCTCGGCTCACTACTCCTGGAGTTGGTGCCCTCGAATTAACTCGCAGTGATGCAGCATGATAGGTTCCGACCTGGAATATGACCATTCACTTGAGTGCAATTTGTAGCTTCATTTCCAGTTCAAATATTGTCCTTATCTTTTATGTAGGATACATATATTTTTAAAAAAGGGTTTGGCAGCCCTCATAATGATAACTTCTTATGGTTGGTTCCCTTACATGCCTTTCAAGCCTAATAAAATAAAGTCCATCGTATTCAAAGGGTGATTGAGCTTCAATTTTAATCATAAATAGGATAGTTCTTGGTGTGTAAATATCACTTGAGTTAAAGACAAAAAACTCTTAAACATTAATAAGGGTTGTGCTACATCATATGAATTTCTCATTCTAAATAAGATGACAAATTGCACTACTTTGGAAGCACTTGAAAATAAAATACTTACTGAATCCACAGAGGCAACCAGGGACACTATGATCATGATTATGGAAGTCCTAAAATGGAAAATAGGGATACCCCACTGTAAAGGGTAAGGAAATCTGACCCATGCAGCAGTTGACAATGCATTAGAAACATCAGTCCTGCAATGCTTCATGGTATAAGCATGTCTTCTACATCCATCATTCAATATGTTTGAACTTGGTACATTAGGACTACATCCTTTGTAGTTATATGCTCCTCCAGCTGTTAAAAATGATGCATATATCCAAATTATTGTAACACTCAGAGGAACCTGCAAATATACAAAGCATGTACACAGAATTTCCAGTCATATCCACATTTACCAAAGGGAAAACTTTGCAGTACTCTCATAAAACACTTATAGAAAAGTACAAATTTTTTCTTTTTCAAATGCGGGGACAGCAAAACTTGGTCTTTTCCTTAAGTCATCAAGGAGAATTTGATGTCTAAATGTTTTGGGCCCCATGGTAAAGACAGAGCATGTTGGCGTCGCTTGATCCATATAGCCGACCCCACCTAGTGGGAAAAGGCTTTGATTATTGTTGTTGTTGTTGTTGTTTTGGGGCCCGTGGTCAACTTTGCCTACATTGAGTTTGGCTTTCATAGCTAGTCCCAAGCCCGGATAAAAGACTAAAAGAGGAGGATTGTGTTAAGTAGTCGACAACAATCGTAAAACTTTGTCGAATCTTAATGAGTATGGATCAATGGCATGAATGTGTTAATGCTAGGGTGTTGCCCAAAAGCAACGCATTGTGTGGCTCAAGTATAATGTCAAATGCGCAAGAGCTGCTGCATGAACGCTTGGATGTAGGTGTGGGTAAAAAAGCTACCTAAGAGTAGGATACATTTTGAGACTTGGAATATTGGCACACTTGAAAGAAAATAGATGGAGATAGAAAATACGATGATTAGGAGAAAGATAACTTTTATGACTACAAGATACTAAATGGGTAGGAGATGAGGCAAGAGAACTAGACATTTCCCTTTTTAAGCTTTGGTACACCGGCAAGTCAAAAGCTATGAATGGAGTAGGTAAAACATTAAATAAAGAGTGGAGGCACAAAATAGTGGACATAAAAAGAATAAGAGATAGGATAATTGCTTTGCTTTAAAGCTCGGGACGACACCTTTATGTTATTAGTGCTTATGCACCACAAGTAGGATGGGAAGAATACCATAAGATTATATTTTTGGAGGACTTATAAGGTTTAATATAGGGAATATCGTTAGAAGGCTTAAGGTTAAAAACCATCTCATACATGATGATGCAACTTGGCAGATCATTAATTTTAAGGTAACAGCACAAAGAAACCATCTTATGTATGTTTAAGTGCAGGCCGTATATATGCATGATTACATTAGAAAGTAAAAATCATCTAACCTTTAAGCAGGAAAATGTTTTGATAAACTAAAGAGCACATAGAAAAGATACTCAAAACCATGGCCCAATAAAATAATATTAAAAAAATATCATTGTGATTTAAGATACTTACAGCATAAATTCGAAATATTTGGCGGCCGAAGATAGATATTCCTCGAAGATACTACAAAGAAATAAAAAGTAGCAATATGACAATTATTTGATAAGAACAAAAAAAAAAAACAGTATGCTTAAAATGCCAGGGACTGAACTCACCAGTGTGAATATTAGAACCAATGCTATCTGTGGAATGCTGATTTCCAAGCAAGTGCCAGCTTGAGGAAAGCCGTAGCTGAAGAATGCTAAACCTACTGCAGCAACGGTTGGGGCAACAACAATTGGGTTGATTAACCTACAGCAAATTGTTGTGCAATTGCAAAGAATTACCACGTTAGATTTTGCAAATTCTATTTTAATAAAAGAATGAAAGGTCAATAGGTTTTTGGACTTTATTATTCTATATGTGTTCCTGTTGAAATATATATGTGCTTAGCACATAAAAAGCTCAACCCAATTTCTATTCCTACATTATTCAATTTTTTGGATGTGAACCATGTTTCGTACCCTGACCATGTCTCTTTCCTAGCTGGTCGAAAAGTTCTCAGGTTCTTTTTGAAGTTCTAGTTAGAGAGAACAAGATTAATGATATAACAAGTAACAGGTGTAACTGATATTTGGCTTTGTGTTAAGGCTAATTTTATCTTCTCTCATCATGGATACAGGCAATCTACAAAACCATGTAAATTTTGGTTTGTTCTTGTGTTATTGCTAATTTTATTTTCCATTAGTTGACCAATAATTGCACCCAAAAAGAAAAGAAAAAGATAAATAATTACACTCGTTAACAAACAGAATGCAGTATAGATTCATTAAAGCTAAAGCATAAGTATTTTCTTTTATGAGTTTCAGTTCATTATCAATGATCTAACTATTAAAATGTGCCCAGGTAGAATACATTGGTGTCACTTGACCATGTGGCCAACCCCACCGGTAGGGAAAGACTTTTTTGTGGTTGTTGTTTGGTTTCAGTTCACAACTCCTCTATCAATTTTATGAAAGAAAAACTCAGATAGGTTTTAAATACACATTATCACATTCAAACTAAAACATTCATAGAAAGGTGGCTGAACAGCAAAGTAACAAAATCGAGAAATGTACTAAATTAAACATGGAGTGAAGAAATATTTTTCTTTACAACCAGAGATTTATCGAGCTCTTTTGAACAAAAAAAAAAAAAAAAAACACGTGTAGTGTTTACTTACCTGAGCAAAAGGGACATTAAACCACTGAATCCCAGGACACATTGAAATATTGAACCAACAATTATAGCTCCTTGGAGTTCCCTCATTATGTGCCTAAATTTCTGCAGTTAAATTAAGCATTTTTTATTATGGAAACAAGGAATTACTCCAAACCAGAAGAAGAAAACACATTGTCTTTGCTTGATCCTTATAGCCAAATCCACCGAGTGGAAAAACTTTGTGTACTGTAAAAGCAGAATTCCTTCATTCTGTTGATAAAAACAGCAAAGCAGACTCTATTGCAAAGAATCTACAACAGATGCATAAATGTAGAAAGGAATGAAAAGGAAATTTTAAAAATCATTTCCAACTTAAGTTTAAACACTGCATTATTAGGATGTTAGTTTCAAAGTTCTAACATTTGCTTCAGAAGTAATTTTGTTTCATTCATATATTTTAGCTGGAATTGGACAGTATTATGTAATTGTGACAAGCCTGAATTAGATTTTTTTAAAAAAGGCAAGCCTGAAAGAGCCTAGAAGTAATGAATAAGCATATTGCTGAGCGAGCTTACATGTTCTGTGAGATTTCGATACTCTTGAGCATTCATGATTACTAGTGCTGGCGCCAAATGTACAAATGAGCTCCCTTGAACTAAAGGCAGTCGGGTACCAAAGTAGGAATGTAGTATGGTTGTGATGCCAGAAAGGAACAATACAGTAGAAATTACGGTAGCAGTATCTTTCTGTCATCATTAAGGTAATTTAGAATGCATAAAACTGATAAAAGTAAAGATTTTCTGTCCTTAATATATATATATATATATATTTTCTTAAAAAAAAATATTTTTTTTAATAAAGAAAAAGACTATCTATTTTTCTGTAGTGTAATAAACATAAAAATCCATTATAGATTTATGCTTACATCTGTTCCGCCCATGGCTGGTACCATGATTAATGGGACAAATACAAGTGAGCCTGCCAATGAAAGATAGTGCTGCAGGCCGTAATAGATAAGAGCAACTGCGATTGAAGATGCTAACATGTAAGTGAACGGGAATTACTATCATTTTAGAAAGTGAAAGTAGCAGAACTCAACTAATTAGTCTTGTTAACTATGAGATAATAATTAGTTAAAACATTTATTTGGAACCAGAAATGGAAGAAAAGAAGTTTCTTCATAAAGCCCTTCACTAAACAAGTAAATTATTGGCCAGAGATGTCTTCTCCCTTTCTTCCTCTTTTTGATTTTGCTCTAGTTATTCCAGCAATGTTAAAGGAGACCAAATAGTGGTCATCTGACACTACTCAAAATGGGATTGATTCATCATGTCATGGGAAGGCATAAAATTTACCTTTCTATATTATTAAAAGGTAGACATCTCTCTATATTCCTCTACGTTTTTTAATGCATCTTGCCCTATTTGAGCAGAATTCAAAGGGTTCATCTTGTTATGGGAAAGGAACCAATCTCTAGTTTATAAATGAACAGACTTGTGGAAGTTTAAACATCCAAAAAAATAGGGAAAACAAGTATATATGCGTACTATGGTCGAGTTAGGTTTCTGGATGTAGTATTATTATGATAATATGATAATTCAAATTGATATAAAATAAGATCATACAATTGGACTACATGCAAGTTAAGACAGAAACAATACAAAATTTGGCATTCAAATATTTGGTGATAAGAACCAAGCAAAGTTAGTAAGTGTTCATAACCAATAGAATATAGAAGAAATATATAGTTTAGTTCCTAAATTTATACTACCTAATTTTTTAATGTTTAGATTTATTCCTCTACACAAGTTAGTCCATCGTAATTTTAACTCGCTACTAGTCACTTGCTTGGACCAAGTTGACGACTGATTTGTGTAAGGGGGAAAAATCTAAGGAATAAAATGTTAGGAGTTATATCTTTCATTTTCAGTCATTTTTGTTATTCCAGTATATATGAACTTTAACTAACCTAAACCTGGATTTTCTCTTAGTCCACACTTCAAGCCCGGTGGTCTCTGCCATTCTCCTTCACCGGGTTCCTCCCCGTCAACATACATATTGACTTTGACATCTCCTTCGGCCATATCTTCTTCCTCCTTCTTTACCTCTGGTACCGGAGCAACCGCAGAGATTCCATGGTCATTGCTTTCCTTATTCACCACTCCATTAGCATTGACGCCAACTTTCTTCTGGTTTTCGCTTCCCAAATTGAGAACTCTGTCATTGTCCTTCCTCGTCGTCGTCACTCCATTTTCTAATTGGATCTCATTCCCTCGATCTCGCCTCGTCCTTCCCAGAATTGGATCTATCTCTATCTTGGGAGAGGAGGCTTCGTTTTTGTGCTCAAAATTGAAGCCAGCAGCAGTATCGGTGTTTTCACCGGCACTAGTGCCAGCTTCAGCGGAGTAATCGGAGACAAATCCAGTCCTCTTGGCCCAAGAACGCAGCTCTTTGGGATTGTGGTCGGTTTTAGGCACAAATGGCTCGACTCTGGCAGGCACAGAAACAGGAGTATCAGTGTGTCTCTTGCCATTCCTCAGGCTCAGAGTGTGGGCTTTGTCTAAGGATTCTGAGTTGGAACCCGTATCCATTTAAATCTTACAGTGCGGCGGAAAGAAGAAGGACGAAATGTTGCAATAAGAAGTGAAGCAGAGGCTTCACATTACAGTAAGAATAAAAATGATGGAGAAAGAAGAATGTGATTTGGCTAGGAATGAAGAGTGAGTGTGGAAATGAAAATGAAAATGAAAATGGAAGGAGTGTTAATTAGTGAAGTATTTCCTTCTTATTGTCACAACTTTAACTCAATGCAGCTACCAAGTTGCTATCAAATGGAGCTTTCAGGAGGTGACAGCGAAATTACCGAAAAGTCCCTCTTGGCCGTTGGTGACAAAACTCCACTGTCTTATTTGTAATTTTGGACAACCAAACTACTCATTTTCTACTTGTTTTTGTATATGCGTCAATTCCCTTTAGTGGAGTGGAACCACCGCTTTGCTTTTACTCTTTCCTTCACATTCAAGTTTCTTTTTACTCTTTATTTTTTTTAGATTAAAATTATTTTTTTCTTTATTTTAAAAACTTATCATTTTTCAAAAAAAAATTATTTATTTTTAACTGAAACTATTATATATTTTTTTATACAAAATTTTTTTCTTTACTAAAAAAAGTATTTGAATCCCTACTATTACATTCTATTCTAACTTATTACTATATTTTTTCTCTTTCTTATCTTATATTTTATTTCATATTTTATCTATTACGAATATTTTGATTAGAAGAGGAGGCATAAATTTTTTAAAACATATAAAAAAGATACTATAATTTTAACATATTCTAGAAAAAAAAAGTGTAATTTAATCTAAGAAAAAGAGAAAATGCATTTTACTGTACCCAAAAAAAAGAGAAAATGCATTTTAATTTCTTAAATTATACGATGATTATGGTAGTAGTATTAAACTTTATAACGTCATTTTTTATCTAAGTTCTGAAAAAGATTTCATGTATTACATTTGATAAAAAACATTGACTAAAACGAACATTTGTGATAAAAAATATCCCTAATAAAAAAATTGACGTTTATAAGTTCAAAAAATAAAAAAAAAATCATGTGACACATATAATAAGAAATTTGTCTTACTCTAATCATCGTCTTTTGAGTTTGAAACTTAGAGAGATAAAATTGAGCTTTATCCATTAAAAATATTGTCTCCAACAATAAATCCAATAGTAACAAAGAGATTAGTTATAAGACTCGTTCTAGTGAATACATGATAAAAATAAAAAATAGAAGAATGATTTTGTAATTATTACATATATACGTGAAAATTTAAAAATTAAAAAAATATTTCTTCTTGATATAATTTAGAAGAAAGAGAAATAGTATATTTAAGAATTTAGATATAAATATTATAATTAGTTAGGTTGAATAGTAAAGTAATTTTTCGAAGAAATAAACAAATTGAAGCATGCACATGAGTGGGAATGAAGTGGGGGCTGCACCGCAAATATATAAATAGGTTTGAATCCAATTATAATTCTTATTAAGACTGAAAAGAAATTATCAAACTCATTGTATCACGTTCAATAGCTATAGGCAATAGTTTGTTGTTGCATGATGATGAGAGTTACTTGGACAAGAATAATTAATTTTGAGACTTTGAGCTTAAGAGATAAGATAAAGCTATCCTCCATCACAAAAACCGATGATTTTGTGCTAAGTGTGTGTGTTTTCCCACTCTTTTTTTTTTTTTAAAAAAAAAAAATTTCCACAACAACTTCAAGCATCAACCAACAACAAGATGTGAAAATTTAGGTCCTTTAATATTTAGATAAAAGGATTCTTTTTCTATGTTAACCATTCGTGCCGTAAAGAAATTGTTTCATTGTTCCCTTAAAGTTATAATATTTTTTTCGTGTATGGCATGCTACCTGCGACATACCAGTGTTTGAAACTCGAAGATTTGGGTAAATCTTATTTAGTTTTTTTTTTTAAAAAAAGTTGATGTGTTTGGCCAATTTTTTTTCCTAAAAATTAAGTGTTTTTTAACTAATAATATAAGTGATTTGTTTTTTTTAAAAATATGAAACGTAGATAAAAAATCGGGGCCTCTGCAGTCTCTTATAAGAACAAAAGTTGAAAATTAATTATATTTTATTTTCAAAGAAATTATTATATATATTTTAAATATAGATGAGCATACAGTAAATTGTTGTTTTAATAATAAAAGAGATTTCTTATTTTAATTTAGTTATTGAAAGATCAAAATCTACAATTTTATCATCTAAATAATGATTTTTAAATAATTTGGTTCCTATGTTATTGATAAAAGTCTAGTACCTAGGCGTGTTTGTTGCTATTTAGCTAATCCTAATGGAGAGGATATTTGATATTAGGAGAGTACTACAAATTTAATACTCATTCCATTCATTGTTAATCATTACTCCTTTAATGCTAAATTTGTACGCATCATAATGCTATTTGGATATGTTGGTCACCGATAAAAGTTCAGTGATATCGTATTATTAAAGTTTAGTATATCCATCGAATCATATAAAACTATTTGTTAATATTAATAGAAATTTACATTAATAAAGACTCACCTTGAATGGTTTAGGGACTAATTAATTGGAGATGTACTGAAATTCAGTACTACCGTACCACTCAACATCTCCTCCTTTATAACAATTGTATGTAGAAATAAATTATTTCAAAAACAATTTTTAAAGGATAAAATTAAAGTGTACAAGTTAAAACAATACTTTACTCTAATATTTGATTTAAATATTTCTTAAGAAAAAGAAAGTAATTATAGGTTTATTACCACTTTTTAAAATAGTTCAATTTTCATATTTAATTTACATTTTAAGTGTATTATTTTAGTTTAACTTAGTAAAAAGGAAATTTACAACAAAGTTTTTTTTTCTTTAGGAAAAAGAAAAAAAACAAAGAAAAAGGAAACGAGACAAAACGGCTACGGTTCATGATCTATTGATCTTCCTTGATCAAAGTTGTCGGTCGTCTGTTTTTCGTTTTTAAATATTTTTCCGTATACTAATATGAATACCTTGATTATTACTTGTCCATATACTTTGACGTAATTTTTACGGATTATAAAAATTCATAATATCCTATCAAAAAAAAATTCATAATAATAAAAAGGGTAAAGTATCTTGCTGTCCTCAAATTTTACTGCAATGTTTATTCTTATCCCCAAACTTTTTTTTTGGTTCATGCCTACCCCAAACTTTCAGTTTTGTTCATGCCTGCCCTTTTTGCTAACACCGTTAACTTGCTTGACGGAATTTGCTGACGTAGATGATGAATGTGTATTTTTTTTGTCACATCGTTGTCCATCTCACCTTTAACTTTTATTAACAAAATTAACCTAAGCTAAATAAAAAAATATTTTACGATAAAAGTTTGATTTTTTTTAATTTGGATTAGGTTAATTTTTTTTTAAAAATAAAAGTAAAAAGTTAAATATGAGATGTAAAATGAGGTGGACAATGAGGTAGCAAAAGAGATACACATTCATAGTCCACATCAGCAAATTCCGTTAAGCAAGTTAACGGTGTTAACAAAAAGGTCAGGCATGAACAAAATTGAAAGTTTGGGGGTAGACATGATCAAAAAAAATCTGAAGACAAAAATAAACATTACAACAAAGTTTGAGGGGCCAAGATATTTACCTAATAAAAAGTATTGACACGAAGTGTGAGACATCATTGTTCAATGAATGTTGACAATTGTTATGATTGTGTGACAATGAAGATGAACCAAACGGTGCCTTATGTGCCAAAAAGCGAAGCTCAGAATTCCAACCTCAAATCATTTATTCAACAACAAAACACTCAAGCGCAATTGCGCTATCAATTATCATGCTTACCAAATCTTGTTTTAGATTATAATAAACTTCGTAAGAAATTGAATAATATTTCAATATTTTTAAACAATAAAGCATGATAGACTCAGTTGAATAATTTGCCTCACATCACAAGGAAGAAAAGAAATAGTAAAATAGTACAGAAACCATTTTATATTCCAACTGATATCTGATGATATTTGAATTGAAAACCAAGTTAGTTACACGTATTTTCTAAAACGTTCCACATTGCATCTCTCAGAAAATTTTTCATAGACCTTTTATTAACACTTTATTGGTTTGTAAGAACAAGAGTGATATATAAAATTGCGCAGATTATAAGGGATTAAGCTCATGAATCATACTATGGGATAGGGTTATTGAGCAGATATTAAGGCTGGACAAATGGATTACAGAGAATGTTTCATGTGAAATAAGTTAACCATCGAGGTCATATACTAATTAAGAAGATTGATGGAAAGATATAAGAGATCTATATATGATTTTCACTCTACAATTTTGACACTGAACGAAACTGGCATTTATTTTAGCATCCAAAACAACAATCAGCTTCATACAATATGAATTTAAACTAAAAATCGTAACTGGGATAGTGCTCAGAAATTGTGGCTTCAAGAAAACATTTTGGCTTACAAATATAGAGGATAATTATATGGCACGCTGATCATAATAAGGATAACACTGAAATACATATTACGGCATGTTGATCATATTAATTAGAGCCCCTGAAACTGAAAGGGACAAACTTCCAGTAATGAGTACCTTCATCACAAATACAGGGTGCATTATCATTAGGGGAAAACTCTCGCAGCTTTTAACCCAAAAAAATTCAGGGGTCACATTTTGCACATGTTTCTGGCTCACTAATTCCTTGAAAATCACAGTTGTCTTCTACCTGTTATAACCATATTTCACAAACAGGCCCAACTATTTATAAAAATTAGAGCAGCCTCCGAAGTGTACTACCAAAAAACTTTCTAATGGCAGATGGCTTACAATAAAACAAATTAAGTTATTTGCAGACATGTAAATTCGCACGTCTTTTATATTTGCCCAGATGGTTGCAGCTAGGTTTACCGCATTAGAAACGTCTAAACTTTAACTGGAGCCCTTGGTGTCTGAAAAAAGGCTTAAATTCTTTAAACATGAAACACTTATAATGCAAAGATTCATTTCTAACAAATAACCACATCTTCGGTTTCATTTTTTAATCCTAATGCTACAACTTTTGCATACCATTCTGAACCGCCAAACATTAACAAATTAAGAGATCAAGCACAATTACATAGTTTTTACACCATTACAATTTACTACAGACAGATTATATATCATAAAAAATGCTACATGCTAATTAGCTATAAATTTAATCTCGATATAACTCAAAAGTAAAAAACATTTGAAAAAATAAGTGAAACATCAGCTCCCTACTCTAGAACAACATGCATCCTAAATATCATAGCTAAGCCTTCCTAATAGAGAATTGATCAGAAAATGCACACACTCTGCATTTAATTTCATTTATATTGCTTATTGTATCCCCGGGGGGGAGGGGGGGTAATTAACTTTTGCAAGTTATAACCAAGTTTTTTTTATTGAACTAAGCTATAACTAAGTTTTCAATACCAAAGGACGATAAACTTCAAGAAAAGTATAGCCGCAATCCCCTGAACTCTGTCACATATTGCAATTCTCCTATTTATGTTACTACTTGGTAAATGTCGAACTATATTTAACCTCAACTTTGTAAGAAGGAAGAAGCAACGAAATTGAAAATAAAAATGCAGCAGAAAGCATTTGAATTTCAGGTACCATATTCTCCCTTCTATATGGGAATTTTTGTAGCAGACAAGACGCTTGACAAATTTACAAGACAAAAATTGCTGAGTTTTCTATTGCTTTCATCTGTCACTCACTCCTCCTCTTTCACCTTTCCAACAGATGAAGACAATACAGCCATAATATTGCAGACACAGGCAATGCAATGTCACCAAGTTATATTCAGCATTTGCATGCTGCCGTACTATGTTTTTTTTTTCGCTGACACGGTGACACTGATAAATAAAGATATATTCGGACGTTTAGAATGATCAAGCGGATTCAGTAGTTGATAATGATTAATGAAGACAGTTAGACACTGCATGAAAGCATTGAAAATTATTAGCCAATTGTCCATGATATTTATTTATTATATATTGAATTGAATTTCTAAGCTAATGTTGTCATTACTAGTTGTGTAAACAGTGCACTCCTACTCAAGTTATTCACAGAGCCAAAGTAATTAATCAGCATAGTCAGCAACAAAGGCAAAAGGACCACAAAAATCTACACTGCATTTGGAGCAATCACAGAAAAGGGTAGTTAATACCTTTCAATAGTTGCTTCACAAACTTCGAAGCTCAATCTACCAGAATGACAACAATTTCGCTTAAGTGTATCCAATAGATGATCATCTGCGGCGTAATTCATTAAAATTTCCAACTTCTCAGTATCTCCAAATGAAACTCAAGATTCACCTTTGCCTTAACAGGACCCAAGATGATGAATTTCAAATGGAAAAGAAAGAAGGAAAATTAGAGTTGTATGAGACTGACATAAATTATCCTTAATTATGAATATATATCAACACCACAATCAGCATTTACATCGCAATCAAGAAAAACAGGAGGAAAGGAAAAGAAAATAGGCACTTATAGTATAGACATGATGGATATGGAAATGTTCTATATTGGCGATGAAGACGACAAGAGGCGTGCCACTTGCCCTTGTGTCTCGCGGAAACGGCGTTTAAGGTAGTCCTCGAGGATCTCCATGACGGAGACGAATCGCTTCATTTCGTCGAGGCGGCGACTGAGCTCGGCCTCGCGAGCTCTGGCACGCGCGAGACGCGCCTCCGTCTCAGCAAGCCGATCCCGGAGGTTTTCAACGGCGGAGAGGTTTCCGCCGGGAAACCGGGCGGTCCTTGGCGCGTCGAGGTTGTCTGGGGATAAGGGTCGTTGCTGGCCGTAACACATACTCACAAACCTGCGCGATTGTGAATCGGATGAATCACTTTGTAGGGATTAGGGAAGACACAGAGAGAGAGAGAGAGAGAGAGAGAGAGACGAGTCCTCCACTCTTCCTTTCTCACACGATGAACGGTCTACCCATCAATCTGGACCGTTGACTGATAGGTGCACAAACTCTAGTCAAGCCTTGCAAAACTACGTCGTCCCCATATTGTGTCTACTCTCTAGAATCTAGTTTAAATTTTATCAAATTTATACGCCAAGGAATTTATATTTTGTAATTTTTTTTCTTGTAATTAACAAATATATCTATTATGCATTAATATATGTATGTATATATATGTGTGAGTGTATTTGTTTTTTTTATACATTTTATTGATTTTTCTTTATTTTAATTCACTTAAAAGGGAAATAAGCCCCAAAGCAAATTAAAAGTGAGTTTGTGATATTTGGGTTGGTTTCAAATTTATTTCTTTCCATATATTCTTTTGGCATTTGAGTTAATTTCAATGAAAATGGGTTCAATAATTACTTCCTACTATATTTCTTTGGGTATTTTGTATTTTTCTTATTTGTTCTTTTATCTCTTTCCTCTCTTTTTTTGTTTTTTATTCTTCAATGTAATCCAAGAACACAATTTTCTAATGAATTTTTTTTGGGATATTTATGAAAGTTAACAAAAGACTTGCATGGAATTAAAACCATTTTGTTTACTTTAATTTCCTTACCTTTTATTTTTCTAAAATTTCCTTTCTCCTTATTTAATTTTATTATTTATTTATTTTAGCTCAAACTAAATATGGTGTCTCCAAAAACACATTTGTAATTTGTAAACAATGATATATGTTAAAAAAAGGTCAAAATACCAAGTAAAATTTCAACACTCATAATGTAGTAGTAGCTACCTACTTGGCCAAATGCAAAGGATATAACTACAAAATACAAATTAAACCTACATAGTACTGTACATACATGTTATCACACTTTCAACAAGTAAACTTCAAGGGCACTCACTTTGTCTCTAACAGCTCAATCACTACCTAATGAATCCATGGGAAAAAAAGAAAGTGAAAGGGATATTTCACATGGGCATCTTTGGTCTTGAACGGTACTTCCTATGCATTCCAGGGGTCATGCAGGAAAAGATTGATTGTTTTTGTTTCTGTTCTTTGACACCAAAGATAAATGACCTTAAAGGAACCCTGTTCAGAGAATCTGAGTTTCCAAGAAGGGAAGCTTGTGATGTATTTGAATTTGAGAGCCCAAATTGATCATTCAACTTTGCCAGCACCTTCTCAACTTGAAGTTGGAGTGTTGTTACATGGTCTAGACCTATTTGAAGCTCATCACCCACCTTGTTGTTCTCTTGTTTCATGTTCAAAACCTCACCTTGGAACTTGGCTGCCTGAAAGCTTGTGAACTTGAATTCTTCATCTTCAGCACTCGCTTTCAATGCCTTTGTTATCTCTTCTTGGATCTCACACAAGGATGAGAATCTGCATTTCAGTTCTTCTTTCAGTAATGCACTTTTCTCCAACCAAACTGTTAGTTCTATTTGAATCTCTTCCAGGTGTTTGTAAATTGGCCTTGCATCTGATTTTAGAGAATATTTTGTGTTACTATTGCCCCCCTCTGAAGATGACTTCATTTTTTCATCAAGTTTTGATGCCTCGCTCACCAAATCTTTGATAGTGGTTTCAAATTTCTGTATCTCAGTGAAACTAGTACTGAATTTTAACCAAAACTCTAGGTTCTCCTCTAGCAGTTTATCAATGCTCATCCTGAACTTCTCTTCAATGGCTGATATGCATTCAGGTTCCTCAACCTCATGCTTCTGATCTGCTGCCATTGTTAATGGTGAAACTAATTCTACCAATTCCTCGTTTCCTTCCAAGCTTTTCTGCAATAGACCAAGTTTCTGACGCAGGAACCTAATCTCTTCATCTTTCAAGGCAATAGTACGCCTTAGTTCCTTGATTTGTAAAGATGTATCAAAGTGGCTATCTTGATTTTTACTCTCTAATTCAGTGAGCTTCTTCTTCACATCTTTGAAATTGCGAAGAATCTTGGTATACTCTGTCAGCAAAGCTTTCTCTTTATCCTGCAGATCATTCTTAAACAATTTCTGCCAATCAATTTCATCTTCTTGCTCCTGTGCTTCAACTTCAAGAGAATTTGTTGTCTCTATACACTTTTTCTCAGCATCAGTTCCTACATTAGCACTCAGAGCATCTCTAGCTTTTTCATCACCTTTGTCAAGATTCAGACTTTTCTGTTCCTCTTTAAGCTCATAGTCTGACTTTACATCATTCTCTGCAGAACCGGTGGCCTTTAGTTTGCTGTCTGACATGGCATCATCTTCAACAAAACCAGTGACTTTAGCCTCTTTATCTGAGTTTACATCTTTTGATTCGCCATTGCCTTGATTCAGTGCATCTTCTCCTTTAACCTTGTGTTCTGATTCAGCTTCACCCGATGATAATTTACTTTCTCTCTCTGAAAACTCCTTGATCTCAATGTTGTCCAGTTGCACATTTGGGACTTTCTCTGAGAGATGATCAAGATTACAACGAGCTTCAGTGAAATGGGTTTGAAGATTGGTATTCTGGGTTTCAATAGTTTGGTTTAGATCCTGCACTACATGCAATTTTTCTTCCATTTCTCTTAGCCGGTTGGTCAAGTTAGCTTTGTCATTAATCAGACTAGCCTTATCATTTTCCAGAGTTCGAATCTGGGATTGAAGTTCATCAGTTTCTGATGTCAATCTCTTTACCAGAGCAGTCTGGGATGAAACTGCACTTTCCAAGCTTACCACTTTGTTCACAAGCTCATTAATCTTCTCTGCCATTTCTGTCACAGTAAGAGAAGAAAGGGAATCAGCCTCAAAGTGTTCTCTAATCTTCTCCTGTAATATCTGTAGTTCCTTTTTCTGCTGGGACATTCTGTGGATGTCTTCAACCAAATCCTTTGTTTCTGCTACTTCTTTTGCATCTCTTTTGGCCCTTAGCTCGGTTGGATTGGTGGGATTATATTGAAACTCATTCATGAGAGACTCCAACTTCTCCTTGATCTCCTTGATCTTTTTGGACTCAATTCTGTTTTCACCAATTGAGATTTCCTGTTTCTCTTGCAACAGTGACAATGTCTCTTGGCATGACGTAAGAGCTGCTTCTGCCATCAAACGACGAGCTTCATCATCTTGAATAACAACAACTTCACCAAGTTCATCTTCTAAACTGAAAACCCTCTCTTGTAGCTCCTTGATTTGCTCCTCAGTTTCCCAGTACCTTGCAATGGCATTATCATAAGAGCTCTTCACAAACTCTTTCACAGTTTGAAGCCCCAGAATTTGTTTTTGGAGTTTGTCCACCTCTTCAAGTGCCTCCTTTTTGCTCAATCCAGATTTAGGAGCTTTAGGATTAGCAACTGCTGTCTTCTTAGAATACAATTTCTTCGTGCCTGTCGATAAATCTTTAGGTGGAGGCTTTGGAATATTGGGTGCTTTGAATCCTTCTGATAGTTTTCTAGGTGGCCTTGGTGATGCTTCATCACATTCATCATCCATAAAGGGAACTTGATCTGGGAAGACAGAAGCAATGGTGTTGTTGGCATTTTGTAACTCTGTAGATATATGATCATATCTTTCGGCCAAAGCTCGGTAAGCCCGGTATGATTCTTCGACAAAGTGTATCAGCTCCGGCCTCTTCTTGTAATACATTTCTGCTCTCCTTGCAAAGGAGTCCCCATCTTCTTCAATGAGTTTCAGAACATTTTGCACTTTTTCTTCCATATCTACAATTTTAGTTAGATCTATTAGTTTAGAGTAAGCAATCAATCCCCCATCAGGTTTGTGCCAACTATGCATAGAATTAATGAAGATTCACCAAAGTAGGTATTTCAAGAGGTAGGTTCAATTTATGCACATAATTTTAGTTGGTTCCTATTAGGACTTGGTGCTAACTGGTTGTGTAAGAAGTAAATACTGTCAAAGTTGATTGACTTTATATACCGATCTCTTTCATGTAAGGAAGGAGTAATACAAAGCTTATTTAAGGTTGAAAAACATATAAATACATTAGTGAGGTATATAACAAAGAATGTGAAATAGATGAAACTGCAGAAAGATAAATCAGAAGGTTGAAGCTATCAGAGAAAAAACAAAAAACAAAGTAGTTCACCTTGAAGGTTTTGCTCCATCCATTTTGATTGCTTTGTTCTGATGTGACTAGCCCACCACCAAGAATAGGCATTGCTTGCTGCTCTATGTAACATACTTGCTGCTTCTGCTTCTTCTTAGTAGGCACTATAGGGATCTTACTCTTATTGTGAGAAGCAAAAACAATGCAAGCTCTGTCTGTTTTGATCTGTCTAAAGAAGAGAAAGAAGACGTGGATTCCATTACAAGAATGAAAGGAAAAGAATTGAATGAATCAGAAAAGAGACTGAGAGGGAAATGAGAAAGAGAGAACGTGCAACAAAGAAACTTGTACTAATTATGGGATGATGGAGGGGAGCAAACCTCGCCCGAATTTATTGTCCCAACCTTCCTTTTTTCAAAAAGTGATGCAAATCAAATAATAAGAAAGGTGGATGGATGAATTATATGGATTTCTCATCTGGCTTTTATTCTTACACCTCATTCCTTATTTATTATTTCATTACACACATGACACAACCCTTTTAATTATAAAAAGAAAAATAAATAAAATTACTTTCCTTTACTATAGATTTAATATGTATATATATAAAGAATAAATAATCCAATTTTAAGAGAGAAAGTAGAAAAACCCAATAGATCAGAGCTGAAACCATTTCTCCATTTCCTTCTTCTTTTTTTTTTGATGGAATTTCTCCATTTCCTTCTTAATCTTAAATTACAAAATATTTTAATAAAAGTAGTAGTGTAAAAAAAGCTGCCTCTCTCACTCCATCTTCTTTCCTATCTTTCTTAACTTAAATTTCCTTGAGTGTATTATAATGTGTATAAAGTTTGGTAAAATTACATTTAGTATATTCTCTTAGTTTTAAAATTTAGGCAACCGGTACACAGGAAATTTGATAAAATGTTGTACTAACAAATTTGCTGTCAATAAAATTAGTAATTTACAAAATAATAAAATTATAATTGAATTATCTTCACCATATATTATACTAGGCGTTTCTTATTGAATCTTGATCAATACAGACAGACATAAGTCACCTATCAAGAGTATCAATCTTGATCTTGCATCTCGAAGACTGCAAAACTAAGAGAGATTTTCTATATAAAATTAAGACTCTATGTATGCACTTGTCTAATCTAGTCTGTTCTTTTTTCATCCTATACTAAGTTGGGTGATAAAGCACTAGCGACCTTTGATTCTCTTGTGGAAGCGAAACTACCACCCTGATAATTTTGCTTGATCAAAATTTAATATAATTTAGCAAAAGAGATTTTATAAAAATAATTAGGTTATAGAAGAAAAAAAATAAAGGTAGTTTTATGATTAGAGGCGGCAAGGAAACTCACACGGCAGAGAAGCTTCTTGCCTTAAATTTCAATGATATTACAGAAGCAGAGGAGATTGGATCCTAAAAAAATAAAAAGAAAGAGTGGTACATAAGTGTGAAATGACTAGTAAATAGTAATAATGAATAGAAAAAAGAGATGAAGGAAGGGCAGGAAGGTAATATGATCGTGCAGGCAGGCCACAATCTGAGATTGAGAGAGAATATAAATAAACTAGTCTCTACTCTCCTCCCCTGACCCTCCTTATGATCGTGCAGGCACGCAGCCCACAACTCACCTATGCTGCCCACCATACCCAAATCTTCGTTTGATTGCTTTAATCACTAAGGGGTGTTGATTTGGTAGGATGGGTAATACAAAAGGACAAAATTTATGTGTTGTTGTTTATATGTTTTTGGTAAGGTTAACTAATTAAAAAAAGACATGTGTCAGTTTAATCAATTAAAAAAAGACATGTGCCAACTTTCTTCTTGAAATTGACACATGTCTTTTTTTAATTGGTTAACCTTACCAAAAGCATGTAAGTAACAGCACATAAGTTTTTTCTAATAGAAAAAGGGATGGAAATGAAAAAGTAAGTGGGTTCTATTGGGTTTACTTACTTTTTTACTTTTTTTATTTTCATCAACTTTAAAAAAAAAAATATATTTATTATATTTTTTTGATTTGACACACTTTTTTTTGTTTAGAATTTGTCACAATTATAATTTTTTTTATTATTTTAATATAAGGAGTAAAATGGTAATTTTAATACATTCCTATTTTATTTTCATTACCAAACTTTTACTACTAAACACATTTAATACATTCCGTTTCTGTACTACTCTCTACTCTCCTCCCCTCCTTTATTCTTCTATAAATCTTTAATATTCTTCTCTTTCCTTTTAATTCTATTTCCAACTAAATTAACTTTTATCATATTATACTCCCAAACTTGGATTACGATTAAGGTTAATTGAACACCACACGAGGCTTTTCATTAAAATTCATGTTTCCAAAGTAATTATAATATAAGCAAGTATAGTTTATGCATTTTTAATTTGAACCGAAACCTGAATACTATTAAGATCTGTCTTGAATGGAACTTTGATTGGCTTGTGTTTTGACTTTCATTTCGAAATGGTTCGACTTTGGAGACTGTTACACCTTATTCACTTGTCGTGATTTCGGTTGAATCATCATAAAACCAAATCATTAACGTACTTAAAATTTATTTCAAAAGAAACTGTCATTTTCTTTTCTTATCCAATTTGAGGAAAATAATAAATATTCATCATTGTGATTTGTGTGGCTTCTTTTGATGAAGCTTTTAATCCATCAAGATGCCACGTGAGACAGAGACAGCAAGAGAATCAAAGCCACAAGAGGCTTAAGATAAGAAGGAATACCTACTGAAACTTCTGTAACAACACATCACTTTGAACCAGAACAAATGCCACCAACCGCCATTAATGTGGTCCAACAACGTTGCTTCAAGAGTCGTATAGAATTTGAGAGTGCAGGTCATAGAGAGAGAGAGACAAATAGAATACAGAATGACTGTATAATGCAGAAAAGAGAACCATCATTTGCATTGTGACAAAATGTTGCTTAGAGCAGCATATTAAACATCAGCATTTTGCTTCCTTTTCTCTCTATCTACATATTCACAAGAAAAAGCAATTTCTACAATGAAGATTTAAGAGTCTACTGGACATTTGAGGATTCTTCCAAACCCAACACATCATTTTCTACAAATCCAAGTCTTTTCGGTTCTTAATGATGTCCTCTTCACATTTGTAACAAAGGTTCAATATATAGACATCGTTCCTAAGCTTCAAAATTCTGAAGAGAAGCCAGCCACTGTCCCATGTAGTTCTTGCCTGCAGCACATTGAACGTCAAGCCAAATTAATACTTGGGGAAACAGAGCAAAACCCATCGCCATCATTTATTGAATAACAATTTCCCTAAAGAATCAGTAGTTTTCAATTCTATTTCCACAACAATCTCATTTGTAAGAACTTGTTATGTTACACTTACAATGCGTGCAAGTACAATCAACTAGGAAGCAAGTGCTCATTTTCAAAAGCGAAGTAGGATCTACTTATATGATGTGAAAACGCTCAAGTCACTGCAATTAATTAACTTTCCCTATCATACAAGGATCTTAGTAAAATAGATACATCTGATAGTAGATTCCAAACCTACCAAGGTGAAGTTTTTTTTATAGGAAAAAGGACAAGATTTTGTCATATCCAACTCGCAGATTGAGAAAATTCTCAATTCATAAAAATGTACCCCAAAAAAAACAACGGAACGGAACAAAACAAGAACGGATTGATCTTACCAAAAAACAGAAAGGGTTAATCAAAAGGAATGAAATTTAAAATTACAATATGCAAGAAGGAAGCAAAGGTCATACCAGAGGAAAATTCATCTGGGAGGTTCTTGATGGCACTCAAAAACTCGTTGTTTGAGCTCTCCACCTCCTTGCAGCCAGGTCTATAGCAAGGAACCAGCACTGCGAAACTATTGTCGGACTCATCATCGCTCTGAAACTCCGAGCCGTGAGGCTCCAACCACCCGATGGACCAGTCTGAGTCGTCAGATTCAGACCCAGACAAACACCCACCACCATCAGATGGCACAAATACGACGTCGTACTCTCTATCAATTCTCCTTTGTTCCCTGCTCTGCCATTTTCTCTTGACCTTCCCGTGAGATGCTGCTATCTTTTTTCCCTTGACCAAAGGAAATTTGAGAGTCTCGCGTTCCTTTAGAGAAAAGCCCCATTCAGAAGATGAATTCAGAGTGGAAGTATTAGATACGGGCTCTTTTTCCTTGTTGCCCCACAACCACCATGAGAAACGTGTTAAAGAGACAGCCATAGTTGGATTCAAAGCTAAAAGGTTACGATGAGTGAAGCACTCTTTTGAAAGCCAAAGATTTGTGAAAGAATTATGAAGGAAAAGCCACAGCAGAAGAATTATGAGATGGAATTGAGAGTGGTTGCTGCCTGTTGCAGTAACCACTATACATTAGGAAAGAGTCCGTTCGTCAACAAAAGCAGATCAATTGAATACAAGACATGTACAAATTCAACCCAACGAAACCATTAATGTTAATAATAATTCTCAAAAGCCAAATCTTTCCAAAAAATAAAAGCAGAAGAATGAATGAATACTTGCTACAAATTTGGTAACGTCGCCTCAGATGTCAAACTATTCAATGCATTCTCCAAAGATACAAGTCAATCAACCGTACTTGGTCTATACTGACCCTTTCCCCAAAATTGAATGCCAGCAAAAAGATATAAATTCATCAAACTGCCAAAAATATGTGTTTGGTAAACTCAAACAGCCAAAATTTGTCTTTAATGAGACATAAGATTCCCAGAAATGCGCAACAAAGCTCATTCACAGAAACCGAAAGAATAAATTGTTTAAAATACTTTTTTCAAAGAATAAACCCCAAAATTCAATCCAAATGACTTAACATCGTCATGATTGGTCTCATCAAAACCCAATATAATAGCAAGAAGACTTTAGAGTCAAGACCTTCGAGCTAAAATAAGAAAGACTCCAGGCTCAAACGATTAAAGAATCAAATTGTTTCTTCAGGTTACTGGAATCTCCTAAACGCCTCAGCCTCAGCCTCAGCCTCACCGAGAAAACCGAAACATTTGGTCTCTTTCGGAGAGATTTAAGAAAAATAAAATAAAATCTAAGCAACGCTTTACCGGTGAGAAAAGACTCGTTAGAAGAATTCGAAACCCTAACTATTATAATCTATCCCTCATGGCCTTCTTCCTACCCAGAAGAAAATCCTATAGATGAAGTGACACTATCCTGCTTCCGAATTTATAGAATAATTTGACCTTTATATTCAGCTAAAATTTTTTTGACCTTTCTATGGATCCACATTCAACGGTTAAGATGGCACTGGTAGTTCCGATCAAGCCGTAAAAATGACTCTGAGTAACTTATTCTAACAAGCTCTATTTATTTATTTTGATAAGAAAATATTAGACGTTTGATTATATTAAGACTTAAGAGAGAGGGAAATGTGGCGTCCAAATTTACTCAAGTGGTTGACTACTACAACACAATCACAGCGAGGATGTGAGATTTTGCCCCCCACACCACACGTATAGGTATAGCCTATCTTGGCCTATGCTTTTTTAATTGTACAAACAAACAAAGAGATAACATTATTACATTAATGATTGATTAATCCAGCATATGGGATCATTAATGACTTATTAAATCTATAATTCAAGAACTTCTCGCTGAAGTAAGACGCTCATTGCTTGTGCCAACACATTAATCTTTGATTTTCTTAAATGTAAAAAAAGTAACTGCTTTTAAGTAGTAGTAATTAGTAAAATGCTTTTTCTTTTTTCTTTTTGATAAAAACCGTTAAACTTTTATTATATTGTAGAAAAAGTCAAACGATACTTATAATAATTGAGAAAATTTTAATATAATAATACTGAAGAACAAATCTTAACAATTGTTGAACTAAGTAAATGAAATGTAAACTCAGCTGATCATCCTAATTCTTCAGGATAAAAAATCTCATAATCATTGGTGTTGCCAATAGATTTGTTACTCTTATACCCCTGCATATTAGATCTAAAATAATCTTCAAAGTTGAAATTGTCGTTGGCTCTTCCAAACATGATGAATGAGTGAAAAATTTTTAACATAGATGATTCGTAAATTTTAGATATGATTATAACAAACCTTGAATTCAGAATCACCTGATTGCCAAAAAAATTCACAAAAGAAAACAAATACACACAAAAATAAAACAAGCTCCACTTACTAGATTTGAATCGATCTAACAATGGGAGACTACACTCTCACAATAGAGGACTAAAAAACATATAAGTAAATCTGGAAAAAAAATTTCCATCAAAATTGGGGGAATGAATATCTACCTTATTTATGAAACGTAACGACAATAACAAAAGAAGAAGAAAAATAGGCAACCCCTCGGTTAGATCTGCAGAATAAAACTAGTTGAAGAATGAAACGCAGAGAGAAGAGAGAAAGCGAGTGCTAAGATTTTTGAGTGAATATTAATATCTATGGTCAAAATAATCGACGGTTTTTTTGTAAAACACTTTTTTAATTGTAGAGAAAAAATTAAAAATTATAATTTTTATTTGCATACAAAAATATAAGAATGGAATCGGCAATGGTCATTTTCCTTTTCTTTTTAGAGCTAGATGACTTTAGTTAATGAGAAGTGTTAGGATTCGGACTTTTATCTTATAAAAATGAGGGTTCAAACCCTATCATCAGTATAAGGACTTTATTAGTGAGCAATATATAAATTATATCGTAAACCTTCAAAGAAGTTGAGAGGTCTTTCTTGACTTTGGAATAGCGGTGTTTAGTCTCACTTAAAATTTTCTTCACAAAAAAAAAACTAGATGACTTTATAGATTGACTGTTCTTGTAGTTTCATATATGATGTTGGCATTGTACATATTATAGGAGAATCTTATTTTTTATGACATATTGATATTCCTATTCTTTAGGATTCTAGCCGTAATATAGTTATCAACCACTTCAAACCAATAACAAGTTAGGTGCCATTTGGTATAGTTTGAGGAGGGAAGGTGACATGGAAAGTGAATGTATTGTATGTTTGATATGAAGATGGAAGGTGAGAGGGAAAGTGAATATATTGTATGTTTGATATGAAGATGGAAGGAAGTAGAAGTACTATTTTGTCATTCCCTTCTCATGTGAGGGCATAATCTTAGAGAGTAAAATAGTCTTTTACACTTTCTAACTTTCACCTCCCTATCTCATTCCTATCATACCAAACAATTTTATTCTTATTTCCATTTTACTTTCCCTACATATCAAACCTACATAAATCTTCCACTTCCATTTTCACATCTACATCTACTTCCACTTCCATTTTAGTTATTTTCCTTCTTATTTTCCCTTGAGGAAATGAAGAAGCAACAATTTGTGTAGCATCTAAAATGATTGTCATGTCTGTTTCTGACATCCTTACAGTCAGGTCAAGTTTTTAAGGTGGTATAGCTCCAGCACATGCGATGTGTCTCATAACCTGATTAAACGACATTTTTGTAAGACGGTTATCTAGTGTCGTAACATTCAAACGGCATGTACCGGGAAAACAACTACTCCAAGGATGAATCATTTAATTTCATAAATTTGAATTTGTACATTGCTTGCAAAAACAAGTGTTTGATTGCAGAGTCGGCATTCGAAACATAAGACATGGCCAAGGTTTATGTGTCCGAGGTTGAGAATTAAGAGAGCTAACAAAATCTTTTGAGAATCTTAAGAAATCATATGATTCTCAGGTAGATGAGATCATGGAGATAAAGCAAATGTATGAAGATCTGGAGAACAAAGAGTCCATCATCAAACACATTAGTTCTGCAAATGATGAACAAAGATGAGAAAAGAGCGTTGATGTCAAAGTGAAGTTTGTAGGTAGAAGGAAAAGCTTAATGAAGCTTTGGACAGAGCAGAATTTGAAGTGGACATGAAAGTTTGTGAAGGGAATGAATTGGAATGTGAATTAGAGAGATGGAAGTCAGCTTGTGAACGTATGAAGAAAGATCTTGAAGAAAGTCATGTGAGGCGTAAAGAACTAGAGGCTTCACTTCTTGGGCAAGTAGAGTTTGGAGAAAGTCTGAGGCAAGAGACAAGTACAGAAAAGGAACAAGATTCTTGATGTGCTTCAGAAGGAGATTGAATGGCTAGAACAAGAATCTTTCAAGAGAGAATTTGAAAGTGCCGTGGTTGTGAAACAACAGACAAGCATGAGAAAGACAAGTTCATACAACTCATGAATAAAAGAAAGATGACAATGGATGAAATTATGCACCACATGGCTTCACTACAAGAACAATTCTCTAACTCATTGACCTCTTTCTCCTCTCAACTTGAAGATGATGATCAAGATACTGAAGCAGAAGAACAGAAGCTTAGTTGAGAATACTACAAGGTTGTCATCAGAGAGGGAAAGCTTGTTGAGTTTTGTTCTAGGGTTAGGAGATAAGATCTATGAATTCTCAAGTGCAGATGAAGTGCTAATTAAGAAGCATGATGGAGTCTTTCAAGAAAAAGGATAATGGTGATGAGTTCCTTTCCTTGTAAGTGAGAATATGACAATTCATTCTCCTACTGGGGATAACCAATTTGAACTTGTTTCAAATATGAGGAGCTCAAAAGATATAAAGAAATGGGATATGCATAATTCATCCCATGTAGTTTGATTTGAAGCATTCCCATTTCTTTAGATATGCATCGTCTCATGTAGAATTTTTTAAATTTATAACATATATATTTTTATTATAATATAAATGGATTAATATTAAAAATATATATATATCTAACGATAAAGAGTTTATCCTTTAGAAAGCTAATTTATCCTTGTAACCTTTATAACAGAAAAATACAATGGGACTCATGCTATACACATACATTCATCATACTTGTAATTTTTGTTATAACAACAATTTACAATCGTCAAACATAACATAGGTCTTAGTTACATCTTATTTAATGAATAATCCTTATGTAATTTTTTATATTTTAAAATAAAGGATTCACATAATATTAAAATAAAAAAAATTAATTAAATTTTTGTTTACTTGCACCAAAGAAGTCTGGGAGAAGGACATGTGGAAAACAAAATGGTGGTCCAAAGTAGAATTTCTGGCGCATGTCTAGTGGCCGAGACAATTGGGCCCAGAAGAATTTCAGTTTCAGTTTAAGACTCCGTCCCTTCGGTTGTGCGTTCTGGGATTGCTCCAAAGTTCCTACCCAGCTACCTTCTTCATCTTCATCTTCATCTTTATCAGGTAACCCAATTCACTAAAAATTCAGAGTTTTAAAGATTTTGAAATTTGTACAAGACTAATCATTTTCCTAGCATACTTGCAATTGTCTATGTTCATCGGTAAACAATTGCGGACCAAAATCGGTATTGATAAGCTAAGTTAGATGATGGTGGTTGAATCGAGAGCAATAACATGCTGGTCTTTTTTCTTTTGCCGTTGAGTCATTTTCTAGTTATCCAGCAAAGATCTAATTAGTTATCAAGACATCACTTTATGTCAAAAGTTCCTAGACTTCAGGCTTCCTCATTGCCTCTTCCGCATATGTGACAGTTGTAGGTTTCAAAGGCCGTTTTCAGTCATTCATGAGAATTTTTAACGAATTTTTTTTCTTTCTTTTTTTGTGGAATTAACATTTGGAAAATGTTTTTCCCCCTTTACTGTCCGATGCTCACTAAGTCAGTTTCGCTGCAGGTTACTCAGTTGCACAATTGACAAGTCCTATCTGCATTACTTCATCTCTACTTTATCAGATTCAAGTCTACAATACAACTGATTTTATTATTTATGCTCTTCAGCTGTCAGTGAGAACTCCTCCTCCATTATTCATTTTGATCCATTAATGGCTCTTCCCGGTTCTCTGCAGCTGTCTCACGATTTGGGACATTGCAGGAACCTGGGCTGCAATAAACAACATACGGTACAGATATTATTTCAGTTTCTATATTTTTCTTCTTCAAGGTTTATCATGTTTTCTTTCTGTTCTCACTTTGATATTACTTCATAATTTCAGTGGGTAATGTGCAGAGGAAAATTACATTTATCGAGTGCAGCACCCTCATACTGTATTTCGGTATGCTCATGTTATTAGTATTGTTATATTTTCTCGCTGCTTACAGTGGAAAGTTGAAATTGGTGTGCCAAAAGAAGGGCATTGTTGTCGAATGTTAACACTAGGTGCTGTTCTGCCAATTTCCTTTACATATTGAACTTCTTTTTAGTCTGTAATTTTACACAATTTCTGATCCATATCATTATATTCAAAGGAACTCTTTCCTAACTCCCTTAAATGTTTTCTGTAAATAATGCAACAGCAAAGAAATTTATGTGTACAAAAATTTCGATTTAGTTGCATACTAGAGTCAGCAATATTGTAAGGCATTACATGCTTTGTCCTCTGCGCCTGCCTGGATTTTAATGATGATTGAATCTTTATTTCTTAATGAGATGGAAGACCATAAACTTTTTCTAAATTAGGCTTCTTGTTTTCATTCTTATGTGAAGTTTTAAATTAATTAGATTTTTGCTTATTTCTATTGTGAAAATCATTCAAGAACTTGCGTGGAACTATTCCAATATACTTCTCATAATGATTTAAAAACATTAGAAAGCACTTTAATACATTATTTCTATTGCAGTTCTTCAAACAGGATTGCTGGAGAACTAAAATCTTTCGCAATATAAACAGGCCAATACATACCTTAACTTGCAAATCCCATGCCTTTAAGTGTCATTCTTTTCTATTACCAGGCCAACCAAGTCAGCTACCCATGGTTAAGAAGGCTGCCACGGTGCTGGCAAGGTAAATTTTGTGATTTTGTAGCTAGCGATTTGAGTGCTCTATCTTTCTTGTTGGTATACAGTATACACTATTTTACTGGATGTCTCTGTTGTTCCACATGTAGCTTTAGTGATTAAATATGTTCATGCATTTTCTATTCTCACTTTTTCATCTAAAAAATTAAAATAACTAGGACAAGGGCTTTGTTTTGTAGTCTGGACCAAATTACACTTCTCCCCCTTCCCCCTCCCTCCTTTAAAGAAAGAAAGAAAGAAATTGCAGCCAGAGGGCAGAATTTGCTTTCTCTGCTTTATGTCTTCAGTTTAGTTGAATGTATTTGGAACACTGAAAAAAGGGGAAAAATATGGTTGGGTGTCTAAACATTGATTTCTTCATCTTGTCCAACGTTTTATCAGTTTGATAACTTCTGCATCATGGTTATATTTTTCGTCAGTATGATATTTTTTGCTTACAGTTTTGATACTACTTGATGAGAAGGAAGTTAATGCAGCGTTTTAGAGTCAAATATGTCAACGATGTATCTTTAATTGCATGGTTGTTTCTTCAAATAATATTCATATCTGCACTGCGGATAAAAACTATTCTGTTTTGTTCCAATTTAATTAGATGATCCTGAGGGGACATCTCTTAATTTTTGCAGTTATTTAATCATATTTACTCTCTTCCTTATAGTTCTGTTAGTTTATCTTTGATGTAAAAGAATTTCATGATGGCATGGTTAAGAGAATCAGTGCTACATCTTTTGTTCTTTTACTGTTCTGTTTGTGCTAAAAACCTTTTCCTATTGTTTTATGCAGGTCCTTTTATCCTCTACAAAATATTCCTGTCACAGCCAAATTGATTCCTGCATTAGGTATTATCATTTTTGCAGTATGGGGTGTTGACCCATTAATGTATCAGACAAGAAAACTGCTTCAGCAGGTATATTGCAGTTACTGTACTTTTATTTTATCTCTCTATTAACTGCTTGAATGATATTAATATGACATAGTTTTCCACATTACTTAGTAGTGTAATATTAGACACTTGTTCTTACAGGAAAGCGGCAGTAGTTGGAAGAAGAGTAGAATGCATTATGTAGTAACTTCTTACCTTCAGCCATTACTGTTATGGACTGGTGCCATACTTATTTGCAGGTTTAACTGTCATGGAATAACAACTACATCTGATTTTATGTATGTTTTATTTGTTTTCTCCAATGCGTCTATCTTTCATATACTAAAATTTTGTTAATTGCAGAGCATTAGACCCAGTAATTTTACCTTCAGACACAGCCCAGGTTGTTAAAGAACGGCTTTTGAATTTTGTACGATCATTGTCAACTGTACTTTCCTTTGCCTATTGTTTATCAAGGTTTGTCTGTTTCCTTCAGGCATGATCCTTTGAAGCTTCTGAATGAATTGGTCTCTTAAGTTAATGATGCACCTTGTCACTTGTGGTTGAAATAATTTCTCCTGAAGCATTTTGGGCTTTTCTTCTTCATTTAGTAGAGAGAGAAATATTGTCTGGCTTTCTACTATAATTACTAATTGCAATCCCTTGCATATTTTCTGCCATGCTTTTTAATTATTGCCAGCTAGAGCTCTTCAATCTGGTCTCTGTTTCCAATTTACTGTGCTAACTGCTGTATAATGTTTTCTGCTATGAAACTAATTGCATAATGCTTTTATGCAGTGTGATTCAGCAAGCACAGAAGTTCTTCATGGATAATGCTGATGCCTGTGAGACAAGAAATGTATGTATCTATGCTTTATATAAAGGCATCTGGCTTTATAATCTAGTTTGAAGTTCAAACTTAAATCATTATTCTATCAATTCCATATTTCCATTTTATAACCTGTCATTTTAGAAGCAATGGCTATTATTATTTTCTGTTAAAAGTTAAAACATGATTTTCCAATCAATTGGCTGTGCAATATAGCCTCCCAGTTTTGTTTAAGATGTAAATCAGCGTTTAGATTGATCATTTCCCTCCATTGGTCTGTTTTACACATACATGAAGATTAGCAATCCACTTTGTTTTTATATAATAGAAAAAACATGTGAAACTGGAGTACTTGAATATATGAGAGTAACATTTCTCATTATTTTCTTGGGTAAAAAGAAATCACTATGGCTCTGTATGTGTTAGATTATGTACTGTGGGCTACTACAATCTACTTTAGATAATGTTTTTGGTAACCTAGATATTTTAGTATTTATCTTTACAAAATCATTACTAGCTGAGTAGCTGTGATTCAATTTCAAAGATATAATAATTTGTAACTCATTTTGACAGATGGGATTCCATTTTGCGGGAAAAGTTGTTTATTCTGCAGTATGGATTGCTGCCTTTTCCTTGTTCGTGGAGTTGCTAGGTTTTTCTACCCAAAAGTGGGTTACTGCAGGAGGTCTTGGGACAGTTTTGCTGACTCTTGCTGGTCGTGAGGTGTGAGATTTATTATTATCTCTGATCATCCCAATTCACATATTTGCAATGAGCAGAGATTGACATTAAATTTTCTCTGTATAGATATTTACAAACTTCCTTTCAAGCGTGATGATTCATGTAACTCGACCTTTTGTGGTGAATGAATGGATTCAAGCAAAGATTGAAGGATATGAAGTTTCTGGAACTGTTGAGGTCTGTGTTAGGACTTAGGATGTTTAATTGCACACTGTGACTATTGGACAAAGAAATCATATACCAAATATGTTTCTGTATAATTTCATATGATAAAAAGAGATTAATATTGCAAGTGCATGGTTTGGTACTTCTGAGGCATTTGAGTATTGATGTCCTAACATACAGCATGTGGGCTGGTGGTCACCAACAATCATAAGAGGTGAAGATCGTGAAGCTATTCACATTCCAAACCACAAGTTTACAATGAACGTTGTGCGAAACCTCAGTCAAAAAACACATTGGCGCATCAAGACCCACCTAGCTATTAGTCATTTGGATGTAAATAAAATTAATGTGAGCAGCAATTTCATTATTTATACTTAGTTGCCTTTTCGTCAAGTGCTATGATAATTGTTCCATGACATGCGGTTAAGTGCTTCTGCAGAACATTGTTGCTGACATGCGGAAAGTCTTGGCCAAAAATCCTCAAGTTGAGCAGCAGAAGCTGCACAGGAGAGTGTTTCTGGATAATATAAATGCTGAAAATCAGTCTCTTTTGGTTAGTGTTAAGTGCTTAAAATATATAATAATTTAATGATTTTGTGCTTTAATTGACAAGTTTATTTGTTGTTTCTTAACAAGTTGGTAGTCATGGTAAAACTTGGCCTCATGAATTGACGCAAAAGTAAAATTACCTGTATTTTTTAATTTGTTCTCAAACATCGAGTGCTTTTGTGAGCTAAGCTTTAATAGTTTAATAAAGGTAGTCTAGCAATTCAAGAAGCTAGAATCCTCCCTCTTCATCATAAGTTCTTGCCTACTATTACCTCCAAACTTGTATATCTCCTCTCCCTTCCTTTCTCACTCTGCATGAGGGTTTTTTCTTTTTTGGATAGAACTGTTTGAGAGCTATTTACATTGTTAATTTCCGTTGCTACTTTTGTTGCCATCTGCCCCTTTCTCCTTGTAGAATAAACCTTTAGCCTTGTATTTTCACTAGGCCATCACAGTCTCACAGATCAAAATGGGTAAGCTTATTATACTAGGTTCAATTACATGCACATCTATATTGACTCGTGCACATATATAACTGAACTTTTACCTACTCCTTCCCTTACGTTATTGCAATTATATATGCATATTTGCATTTGGGTGCTTTCAAAATCAATTAAACTATTGCCTATTTTTATATTTATATTTGTAATCATGTATGGCAGTGGAAACCTATATTTCTAATTTTCTATATCTGATCTTTTACTATGTCATGTCATTCGCAGATACTGGTATCTTGTTTTGTCAAGACCTCTCATTACGAAGAATATCTGTGTGTTAAGGTAAGACTACCTCCTTAAGATCAAGAATATGGCATGTATAATATCTGTGTTTTAGGTTTGGTGGGAACAGTGCCTCTTCTAGCAAGTCATATTAATTTGCATAGCTTTTTGTTTTGAATTTGCACTTATAAGCTATAAAATTTGGTTCTAGGTATTTCTGTGCTTACAAAATCAGACGTGAGGACAATAGTTAGCTTTCCTTTCAAATCCCTGTATAGTCTGAGCCTTTAGGCTTTGGAATTTGCCAGTTCCTCACTGTTTACACCTATAGGTATTCAGCTGAATGTCATTATTTACAACAGCAACCTCCATTGTCTATTTAGAAAAATCGTGAAGACTGTTTGATCCTCTACAATTTTTTACTCTGGCTGGTTCTTTGAGACACATGGACTGTAACCAGAATTTACACTTTATTACGTGTTCAGTATTGAGCATTAACAATTTGCACTCGCCTCTAGAACTTGGGGAGTTAGAGTTACCATGACCAACAAGCATTTCACTGCTAAAATGAGGGCTCTTTTATCCCATTTCAAATTCTCGAAATCTTAGATAATCCAGAAATTATCTGAGGGAACATTCTATCATGATAATGAAGCTCTATTTTCTTCCTCGTTATTTATAATTTTCTAGAACCTTGCTTATGGGATATGGGATTCTGTTTGCTTATGCATTTAACAATTGTGCGAGATGACATCTTATTGAACTGCGTCTTGATTTGTAGAATATCATGTTATTCAAATGATGGCACTAAGCTGATTTTATTCTTCTGTGAGATATAGGAAACTATTCTATTGGATCTTCTTAGGGTTATTAGCCATCACCGTGCCAGACTTGCGACACCATTTCGGACACTGCAGAAAGTTTACAATGATGCCGACTTGGAGAACATACCTTATGTGGATTCTGTATTTAGTGGAAGTGGAACAGCATCAAACCGTCATATAATAATTGAACCACCTTACAAAATCAGTGCAGTTGATAAGGCAAAAAGTCGATCAGTGCGCACATCAGGTGAAGGAGATGACAAGACAACCATGCAAACCAAACCTGACACCAAGGTTGGACCGATGGTGGGGCCAGACTCAAATGTCAGAGAAACTCTTTCTGACTCCAAGGTAGATGCCCAAGTTGTGACAGCTAATCCTGATGCAAATGGAAACACCAAGTTTGCCGTGAATGAACCAATGAAAATGGAGTCAAATACTATCTTAAAGGAAAATCTGGGGGTTCTAGATACGTCTACTTCCAAATCTGAAGTGAAAGGATCAGTATTAGATGATATAACCCAGAAGAATTTTACTGTCACGCAATCCAAGGATGAGACCATTAGGCCTAAGCAAGGCGAAGGCACTGACAATCTGAATTCTTCGTTATCATCAAGCAATGCTGACAAAGGAGATGGAAGTCCAAAGAATATCCCATCAAAACAGCAAGAAAGGAGATCAGCTGCACAGCCTCAGACATCTAAGCCCGTCCTTGAAGAGAATATAGTACTTGGTTTAGCATTGGAGGGATCAAAGAGAACCCTTCCTATTGAGCAGGAAATAGATTCAACTACTACTCCAGGATCAGAAGAAATGGCTACAAGACACAGCGGAAAAAGATCTTCAATGGCTAGGGATGGGAGAGACAAGTAAGAATTTAGTTGCTGCTGGTGAAATATCTGCAATCTATTATGAAACTAAGTTGTACTTTTAGCGATCATAGTTCCTGTCCATTGGTAACTTTGACCCTGAACCACCATAGAAAGATGTATATATATTATTGCTATATCCGACATTTTTTACCAAGGTGATGGCTCTCTATTTTCATTTTCTATCTATTCTAAATTAATTAAAGAGCCAAAATACTTTTTAGTCTTCAAATTGTTGATTAAATTACTATTTAATTCTTAAATTTGACAAAAAATACTATTTGGTCTCAAAAATTACAATTCTATCACCTATTTAGTCTCATAGCCATTAGATCGACTGATGTGGCACTGTTAAGTACCATATCTTATGCCATCTCACATGTCACGTTAGCTTTACTATTAAAAAAAAAAGATCACCAAAAATATGTCACATGATGAATGATGATGATGATAATCTCTTTGAATCTCTGGCATATTTAAAGACCTAAATTTTAATCCTTACTCATCACATACATACACATCCAATTCTACAAAATCATGCTTCCAAATTCTCCCAATTCTTCTTCCCTCTTCCTCCAAACAATTAACCACACCTACTCTCATTGCCTTCTCCAAGATCTCCACCACCATCTTCCTCCTCCCACCGTCGCACCCTACCACGCTTACTTCCTCCACTCCAACCAGTGCTGCTCCGCCGTCACTCAACAGATCTCTGCTCCCCTCTCCACTATCTGGTCTGTCGTCCATCGATTCGACAACCCCCAGGCCTACAAGAACTTCGTCAAGACCTGTCGCGTCCTTGTCAGCGACGGTGACGTCAGCACTCTCCGTCAAGTCCACGTCATCTCCGGCCTCCCTATTGCCACCAGCACCAAATGCCTCGACATCCTTAACGACGACCGCCACGTCCTCAACTTCAACGTTGTTGACGAGGACCACCGCCTCACCAATTACTGCTCTGTCACCACCTTACATCGCGGTGGCAGAGACCGGACGATGGTGGTGGAGTCGTATGCGGTGGACGTGCCACCGAGGAACACGAAGGAGGACACATGTGTGTTTGTGGATACCATTGTTCGGTACAACCTTCAGTCACATGCCATGTTTGTAAAAGATCTCTGTTTTTCTTTTTAATGTTAAAGTTGATATAGCATGTGAGGTGGGCACTTAACAATGCCATATCAGCAATTAACGGTCACGTCAGCCGATCTGACGCCCAAGGGACTAAATAATTAACAAAATTGTAAATTCAGGGAGTAAATAATATTTTTTGCTAAATTCAGAGATTAAATACTAGTTTGACCGATAATTCGGAGATTAAAAAATAGTTTGACCAACAATTCGGGGACTAAAAAGTATTGTCTCTAATTTTTAATACGAATATGATAATTTCATTATGAGGCAAAATACTATTTTGTTCCCAAATTGTTGGTCAAACTATTATTTAGTCTCTGAATTTGTAAAAAAATACTATTTAGTCATCGAATTTACAACTCTATCAACTATTTAGTTATCTGATCATTACCCGTTAGATAACCAGCTAATGTGGGCGTTAATTATTGATGTGGTACCGTTAAATGCCCACTCACATGCAAGTAAGCTTTAACATTAAAAATTAAAAAAAAAAATCCAAAAAACAGTGCAAAAGAAGGGAAGGTTGAGCAGGATTTGGAGTTACAGAGCATAGGAGGAAGGCCAATTGGGGAATCCAGGTGAAATGGGTAGGCTCTTCGCATATGCTATAAATGAAAAGCATATTCGTCTTCGTCACCGACATTGGGGTTGCAGGTTCCGTGGCGGCGTGGCCGGTGGCTTTTGCAGTGGGCCAGTGGCCATGGAAACAGGGCCACTGTTATGAATAAGATAGAGATATATTAATAACTAAATGGGAATATTGAAATTCTTAGAATTGGGTATGCAAGTTTGAAAGTTCGACTCGTGTCTTGCAGTGTGTTTCTTCGAGTACATCGTATAATTTTGGGCACCATTTACACTGCACGCCAACATTAGTTTGTTGTGGGAAAGTTTTGACCTTTCCCTCTCAACTTCTTCTACCTTCTCCACAAACGTACAATTGAGGAATCTAATAATCTACCAGGTCCTCCTCCCCTTCCTAGTTCCTAGTTCCTATCATAGGCAACATCCATCAACTTCCTACCGCTGACCTACATATCTATCTATGGCATCTCTTCAAGCACTATGGCCCTTTCATGTTCTTGCATCTCGGCTCTGTCCAATCCTTAGTGGTTTCCTCTGCCAAAACTGCAGGCAAACCCTCCTATTTGAGTATTCCTATAACGGATCCGACCTCGTTTTCTCTACCCAGGCGGATTATTGGAGAGAAATCAGAAAGCTTTGTGTGATTCATCTTCTCGGCCCCAAGCGTGTTCAATCTTTTCGCTCCATCCGAGAAGACGAAGTGCGCCGAATGATACGCAAAATATCTTCAACAAAAGTGGTTAACTTGAGTGAGGCCATGACGTGTCTCACCAGCAGCATCATATGCAGAGTGGCTTTTGGGAAGAGATTTGAGGATGATGGGATCAAAAGCAGTAGGTAGTAGGTCTCATGCAATGCAATGCTGAATGAATCGCAGGTGATTGTATGACAACGTTTTACTTCGATGTTGGGATGGATTGATATGGTGAGGGGAGTATTGCAGAGGCTTGAGAAGAACGCTTAGGATTTGGAGGAGTTTTACGTGGACTATACTGACTTTTTTATGCATTTTTTTAATATTAAAGCTTATTAATTAAACACAGTGCCACAGCATTTAATTAAATAATAATTTAACTAACAATTCGATGACTAAATAATATTTTATCTCGTGCCTATATATATATATATATATATATAAAAGAAAAAACTTATATGCTGTTACTTACATACTTTTCCTATGATTAACCAATTAATTGTTATCAATTTCATCCTCAAACATTATAATTGTTGTCAATTTCATCTCAATTCTTGATGTGGCTAAATTGCTAGAGACAATGTTGGGGTTGAAAAGGAAATGGACATTAATTCAAAATTTTGGAAACGAGAATGATAGAAATGAGTGCAATACGGAGGGCTGCTAATTATTTAAATTCGCAGGTAGAAAGTGACAGATTTGGAACTTACAACATGTAAACCCGTAAATAATAGTGTGATCAATATTGCTCCTGCTAAGAATGCTGCTGGTTCAACATGAACGGGATCCAGAATACACTATCAAGCACTCTTATCAACAACATATAAGAAAACCGTATGACTATGAGTGGAAATACTTTTATTCACCAGTTACAAATGTCAAATAATAAGACACTGAACTATAAATATAAAATAAACAGACTACATAATTAAATATATTAAGCTTGGCACATGCAATCAGGAGCAGGATATGTGTAAATGGACTGTTTTGGCCTTCTCAGCCTCAGTTCACCTTGTCTATTTTGGTGTCCTTCAACTACTGCTTGCTGGAATTCTGACCAATCAATGCTCTTGTTCAGGAAGAGTTGGCCCATTAATGCCATGTTTGGTCGTATAGTCTTCAAATTCAAATATGTTCGGTGTCCAACCTATCAACATTATAGCACTAGTCATCAGCTTATTAATGCCATGTTTGGTGTCCCGTGTCTTAGAACACCCATGCCATAATTCATGGAAATGAAGTGTATAGACAACACACATCTTAATCCTCTATTATTATTATTATTATTATTATTATTATTATTCCAGGCAAGTGAAGTTAGAAGAAATTCTGTAGCATTCAAGTTCTCAGGAAGAAGATCCATTTAACACTACTCACCATAGCATTGTGCATATTTCCAGGGGAAGCAGATATGAAGATGTCACTATACATGCCAACATAGTAATCAACAGCAGCTAAAAGAGAAGCTTTTCCTTTAATCTGTGAACGCTCATCAGCTGAAGCAAGGCTCTTTTTGTCTTCCATTAGAGGAAATAATTCTCTCAAAGTTGAAATCCTTGCTTCCCCACCATATACCTGGAAAAGACAATCACCGCAAATTAATCTGGGAAGACGAGCATTTCACTTTCTATTTTCTAATTGTAGTGAATGACAAACTGCAATTAAGTCAGTTGGATGAATCTTTACTCTACTATTAAAATGAAAGCATTTACATAAGTATGTAACAAAAACAAACCTTGTGAGAAGCAAGATATAAACGAGTGGTGTTGTCAAATCCCAAAGCAGCTAGCAGCAATCCAACCTCCTCAGGAGTCATGGGGCAGCGGCCCTGACTCCTCAGCTCTTCATCAGTGAATTGGGAATTAAGAACCCTTCCCTGCCAAATCCGCTGTCGATACTTTGCAAGAGCCAATTTTTCAACTTTGCCCCCTCCAAAATCACAGGCTGAATGGGCTGCCATATCCTGCAAGAGACCAGAGAGGTTTACAATTTACAAATCCAGGCTCCAAATTTACAAATAAATCACGTAATAATACAGTATGACAGTGTGAAAGGTGTAAGCAATCCTCCAACACCCTGGTGTAGCTTTCATAGTCCATATCAATCATGTATCTTATAGTGTAGGACGGCAGATATTTCTCATGCTCAACTGTATCAATTTGATTATTACATCTTTTTGAGGCGTTTCAAAGGCAAATTTAATACAATATAGGGAACAGGCGTGTCATAGACAATCTAAAATGAACTAATTATTGGATTATAAGTAACTAAGTACATGCATCCTAAGCATACAGGAACTTTTGCAGCAACAAATAAGAAAGAAGAAAGAGAAACATTAGAACCTCATATTGATTATTGCTCATCAAGTGATAAATTACCTTATCAAACCGAAGATGTAGAACAACAAATTTTCCTGCCCCGCTCCTGTCACTAGCACCGGTGATTTCTTGCAGGTAATTGGTGCCCATTTCTTTAGCAGAGCCTTGAGGATAGCGAAGACGGCTTATAAGAGCATCTCCAAGTGTTCTGATGTGAGGAACAAAAACCAATGCTTGAAAGTTAACTTTGCACCGTAGCCGTTGAATATCCATTGGCAGGTTGTCAAAAGTCAAACGGTGAGAGAATGGAGAGATTGCAGCAACACCATAACTAGATAGACAACAAAATTAGGGAATCAGAGTTCATAATTTTGTGAGATGACGAAGTGATTACATCATCACACTAACCTCAATCTTCAATTATAAAAAATACACTATACTCAGAGCAGTGCCAACAAGGATTATCTTTATATTCTGATAATATAAACATATAACCATGAAAGCATTGTTTTCCGTATCATCCTATTGTAGGAATAAGTAATCAACTTTAATTTTAACATGAAGGTTAGCATTGGATAATGCTTGGGCTCACTACATGGAAGATTATTTTGATGGTTGCTTAGGTCTTCAGCAAAGGAAAAAAGCTTCAGATGTCAAAACTGAAGTTTCTGGTCTTATGGTTTGCTACATCTTATTTAAATGACAGATTACTTCTCACAATATTGCCTTCAGCTCACTAATAGGCATTAAGAAAAATCATGATAAAGAGGTCCTCAGCACTCAGCAGTGGCAAGGCTAAAGGTTATCCCATAAATCTCAATAAGAGAAAATATTCAGATAAATTAACTATTAACAACCTAACCATAGAAATTAATCAAGATAGAACACGTTGATGTCTTGATCCATATAGCCAACCTCAGTGAGAAAAGGCATTACTTCTTGTTGTTGTAATACTAGATGCTAAATGACTTTAAATCATTCATTGCCAAATATAAGTAACAGCTGAACGGGTTGAGGTGACCACTAACCTCTGTAGGACAGGCAAAACATTATCTAGATACCAGTTAGCTGTCGCATGGACAGGTGCAGCCTTGATTCTGGTATCTCGAATAGCAGTGGAATAATACTCCCTTGTGCTCCAGGATAATTCTTCAGGCAGCTCTTTAATTATAGAAATATCATCCTTCAATACATCAATGAAATGATCCACATCAAATATATCCATGAAGGAGCTGCAGAGAAATATATACCACTTCAGAATATTGAATAACTAGCAATCTTTGACGTGCATCAAAACAATTATACAAGGATGGCTCCTGCAGGTACCTAGAATCTCGCCAAACAGGATTCACTTCAAGGTATGGGATTACAAGAGTGGCATTCAATATCTTTGCAACAGCAACTGCATCACATATCTACACCAAGAAAATAAACACAGAACAAATCATACAACCTTTGCAGATACAGATACCAAAGATTTTGGTTTTTGCAAAAGGCTTTAAATACTTACCCCCATCCTCTGCTGGTTCAACCCTCCATCAAGAAATACCTGGATATATCCCTCAGAACTCTCTGGTAATGCTGCACAGATTCAAGTATTCAGCCACAGATAAAAAACATGAACCATTGTAAGTACCAAAATAATCAGTAATCCACTAATCTCAAAGAAAAATCATAAGGTAAAGTAATAGTAATAACTTCACTCACATGATACATTTCTAGGTTCAACACAAGGTTTCCATCCTTGGTTCTCTAAAGGAGTCCACAGATTAGAAAGTTGAGATGCTGACTACACAGAGAGAATAGGGAGAAATTAAATAAAGTAAACAAAATGAACGGATATTGGTAAAGTACAAGTCAGTTAATCATTTGAAATTGTATTTACTGCTCAACCAGCTCTTACAGTTTCACGTTGTACAGCACTCCTGAGGAGACGCGAGTGCCTAGGTTTTATAGCACCCAATTCCTATAAAAAGCAAGTTGCAAGTTGTAAGAAATTGGAAAATAAAAATTACTGGCATGTGCAACTAACTATATATTAGGGGCAAACAGTATATAAAGGCAAGGGATTAAGAAACTCTTAAAAGGTAAAGACTATAAATGCCCATGAGGATAATGCATGCAATAACCTAACCACTAGGCAATTTATTTTTAATAAGAGAAAAAAAATTGACATTTCCTCTCCAAAACTTATTCTGCACCTAGCTTCTCCACAAAACGCTATACTTTTTTATACAGAAATCTTTAGAATTTGAATATCATAATATGCGTTTCTGTATTTAGTAAATAAAGTCTTCCACATTCAATAAGGATAAAGTATCTCTGTAAGTAATAATAAAAAGCTAAAAAAACAAAATAGAACATTCGGTAGAAGGTTCACCCACTTTTTTTTTTTTTGCTACTATATACACAAGTTAATAAACGAACTTTCAAAATATGGATCACCACAGTTTTGCTCACAAGTACAAATACATATTTACAGCATCATCTTAATTCTTAAAGTATCTAAAAAAGTCTCAGTTTAACAACAGAAAACAAACATCAACATAGAACAGAAAGCATAACCATATTTTTACAAATAGCACAGGGGAAGAAACAAAAGAAACCAACTTTTGTTAGGATCTTTACTGCTGGGCCAAAGAATTTCTATGCAATAAAATACATTTTTTTTTCCATGAAACAACAATTTAATGAAACTTTTATCAATTTAAATTGGCTCCGAATCTCAAAACCAACGGCCATAACAACTTATAACTATCTCCGAAACCTATAATCTACAATCTTTTAGTTATTAGAGAAGTTTAATCAATATTTAAGCAATCCGAGGCATTTGAATGCTTCAATTAGTGGGATAAAACTTCAAGTGGCAGCTTCTATGTTGACAATACGTTCATCACATGAGAACAAACCAGCAATTTTTCTCAAACTAACTCTAATAATTACTTAAAGAAAGCAGAGCCTAGAGTTTTTCGCCCATTAATCACATCAAAGGCGATCAAACTTTAATTCGATCCCTTTATAAGGCATCTCATAAAATAACCGACGCTGAACAAGAAGAACGTAAAATATCAGGAGTATAGAATCCAGCACTAAACTTGTGCGGGCAAGCTTCCAGCTCCAAAACCAATGATTTCAGATTGAACTTAAGTAAGGGGTAAAAAAATATACCTATAGGACCAAAAAGAAAAAAGAATAAAACAGCGTATTTTCATAGTCCACAAAATCTGTGGGTTGAAAATCTAGTTAGAAAGAAGAGGAAGGTGAACTTACCGGATAGATGGAGGAGGAAGCATAGGGCAAAGGAAAGAAGAGAGTGAGGAAGAGTAGAAGTAAAGAGAGAGTAGGGAATATTGGCGGTGTGTGAATCCGGTGGTTGAGGTCCATCATGGTTGGGAGGTGGCGTGGGATCTGGAAAGTGACAAGTTTAGGGTGCAGCAATGGAGGATAAGAGAGAAGAAAGGAAAACCAGTTAAGAATAATCCGTTGTTTGAGAAATGTAAGTGAGAGTAAAGGCAAGGCGGTTCACATGGACACCTGGCCTCTCTCACCGAATTGAATAATGAAGGGATTGCGTCTTTTTCAAAAAAGAAGGTTAAGAAAGTGAGAATCACGGAGCGAGATAGAAGTAAGATCTCAAGTAGTGAGTGGTAAGTGGTAGGCTTAGATTTATTAGACCGTTGCGTTGAAGGTGTTGAGATGACGTGTTGTAAATCAACCTTTTCTTTCTTTTCTGTGACCACCGACACTGCACACTACTTCTCTTCTGTGGATGAAAGCTAAGCTATTAGCTATACATGAAATGCAAAATGGGGCCTCTTCTCTTCATTAGCCCTACCACCAAACCAATCTGCCTTAACTACCACTATTACCAATCATTATTTCTTCTTCCATGCATTTTTTCTCTTAATAAATTTAATGATGTCTTAGAAGAAGAGAGTATAATTTACTCTATAATTTATTTATATACTTCTACTCTAAAAGATCTTTTTTATAATTTTATTTATTTTAATTTTACTCCTACATAGATGTTTATTTCTTATTAATTTATTTATTTTTTAATGAAAACCAAAATAACAATAATTACATTATTTAATTTAAAGAAAGTGACATAGTTATAAGTTATTAGCTCATCTTTCTATCAAGAAAGGAGTAGAAGAGGTGTCTTCACTTAAATAGAAAATGTGCCTCCGCTCAAATAAAAAAGTAATTCTACTATGAGGTGTCTCCATCTAAATAAAAAGATTCTGCCTATATAGACTTATTCATAAATGCATATGTACATTATCATTGGGGCATATGACACGATGTTTGACATGAAATGTGATGAACATGAGGCCATATTGATGACTTGATTTACACATATACGCTGCCAGCATATGACTATGATATATTGTTATAATATGCATGAAAATTTTCACCGTCTAATAATGCAACAATAATGTATGAATATCTTTTGTAGCTTGATATTACTCGTATTGCCATTTTCCATAATCCATATATAGTGTTTATGACTACCGGAATTATTAAATTACCAACTTTATTGATATGCCCATATATATGACTACTGGAATTATTATATTAGTATGGGCCATGGGGCATAGGCCTAGATCCCTTTCTTGAGTACTAATAGCTTGAAATGTATAGATTGTGTCTGAATCACCGTGGCCGCATACTACTCCCTATCGTTTTCTTCAAAGATGAAGATAATACGAAGATGGAGGCTGCAGCAAGTTAATTAGGGTTAAGGTTTTAATGGTTTTTTATTTAAAAATTAATATTAATAAATATGGAGATGGTGTACATATTTAATTGTCTACTTCAACAATTCGTTAATTATTTAACACTTAAATTGAAAGAATCAAATTAACTCTAATTATAAACGTAAAAAATCAAATTGAGACAAGGAATAAATATAAAGAACCAAAATAGTATTTTTGTTATTATTTATTTATTTTTTTAAGAAAATACACAAAACAACGAAGCTTTGAGGTCATTGCAAGAAATTGCATCAAAAGGAATTGCATGGGATCAATTCTCGTGAGTTTTACCCCTGTGGCTCTTTTTTCAGCTCACAGTATTGAATCCAAACTCGTCTAGATCTTGGCGGTGTTAGAGGCATTGGTCTAATGAATGAACGCAATATTTGCATGCTTTGAATAGTATTAGTTAGGTTGACTGTATATATTAAATATAGGATGCTTGTGCTAGCCTCAAAGCCTAGATGCCTCTTTGTATGCGAGTGTCCAGGCTATAATTTTTTTAGTTGTAAATAGGTATAAATAGTGGAAAGTGTATATATGTAAAGAAACATTTGCTAATTCTGTGAGTATTTGGAACTATTAAAAGTTCAAACTTACTAGTTATAAGTTGTTGCATCTGTCTTGAGATTTGTGTTATCTTAAATTTTTTAAAAAAAAAAATATTTTGGCACGGATCTTCAAACAGATCCAACGGCTAACAAATGATGAGTTTGAGCTCTTGATAACTCTATAGCATTACCTTGCGTATTTATGAAGGTATGTCAATAACTTCTTCTGCCTAACAAACTCTTGTTACTTAATTAAATTAAGCAAGTGGGATGCTCATCAAGAGTAGTTGCTTAGGTGATTTCTTAATAAAAAGCTGGGCAAAATTAAAAATAGAAAAATAGACTAATGTGGTAACACTAGTAACTCACCAACTTATAAACTCGAGCAATATCTACACTCCATAAACTCTTCCTAATTTGATTTTTTCTTATAATAGTGTTTATAGATTGGGATCTTACATACATGCTATTATTGGAATAAAATATTGTTTTTAATATATTAATTTTGATAATTCTTATATATATATATATATATATATATATATGATATTTTCTATAAATTATAAGTGATAAATATAATTGTATTTTGATTAAAATAATTATAATTGTAACTGATTTTTGGTTTTGGAGGGGAAACTATAAGCATATTTTAGTTTTAAGGAAAAGTGTGTATTTTATAATATATATATATTAAGTGATATGTCTCAAATAAAAGAAGAGAATTCTGTCTTAAAAGTAATTAATTAAAGCTCTTTTATCTTTTTTAAAGGCAAAAAAAAAACTCTTTTTTTTTAATATAAAAGATATAAGTTATTTATCTTTGCTCACTACAACATTTTAATTTTATAATACAACTTTTATTTATTTAATAAGAGAACATTAAATTGTTTCCAAATAACCTTTTTTCGTAAGGATGGATGAAATGATTTCAGGGTTTGGCCGAAAATTATGATGCAGTTGGCCAAATAACCTTTCCCTAATCAACTGACCGCAGATTTTTTTGTGACAGAAATACTTAAGATGCTTTTGTCATTTCATTTATCATCCTCTTGCTATTTCACTTTGGTCAAATAGAAATATATATCAGTCGAACTCAGTTAATTATAAATTTGTAATAATGAAATACTTCATTTTCAGTTGTGACATACATTATAAAGCATAAGAGGCATCTTAGACTAATATGTCATGCAGCCATGCTTCATCTTCGCTACCCCGAGCAAGCACAATTTACTTGGTCTTGGACCTCTTTGGAGCTCTACCATCAGAGCCTTGTTCATTTGTCTCATCAGGCGGATTGAAATCAATATACTTCCCAATTTGCTCAAGTATTCTATCACCATACTTCTCTGTCTTCAGTTTTCCAATTATCTTCTCCAACTGCGAGAAACAATAGGCATCTTATGAGTTATGATTATATCTCCATTTTACATATACAATATTGTCGCATCTATGGAATGCAATAATAGAACTATTAAGAGTTTCCCTAGATCTGATCTTTCTCAAAAATCGGATATTGCTTTTTTTTTTTTATAGCTCATTGGCGACTTCAATTATTATTTAAATTTTATGTAATGGTCAAATATTTCTCCTATAAATCATATCATTAACTGAATATCACCTTTGAACCATTTGAGCATTCCCAAAAACCTTTTTGCTGCTGGTCTATGTTCTATCCGATACCCCATGTCCTCAACCATCCAGATACAAGAAAAAGTGAAAAACATAACGGTGCACTCCCTTTAATTTCAAAATGCATGTGAAACTCAACAAACCAGTATGAAGTGAATAACAAAAGAGGCAAGTATGCTAAGTGTGTTGCGTTCTTGCAAGAGAGCAGTTAGGTTAGATCAAGATCTAAATCAAAAAGCATCACTAGGGGTATGTTTGGATTAAAGAGAATGAAGGGGAAGGATATGAAATTTTTATTTTGATTTTTCTTTACTTAGATTTTAAAACTGAGTAACTGACATTCTTTTCTCGTCTCATTTATTCTTATCAATCCAAACATAATTAAAGATTAGAAAATGTTAGATTTACATTTAAATTAAAGAAAATGTCAAAGTTAAAATTTCACTTCTTTTTCCTTCCTCTTCATTCTCCTCAATCCAAACACACCCTAAAAGAATAAATACAAAGCTAGGTTATGTGCATATAATTTCAGTAAAACTTGCCTCTTCCAGTGAGTTTGGTTTCTGAGAACTTATTACGCTGATTTGTTGAGTGGACAGGACAGAGTGCGGGAGAATTCCTCCGTGAATGGAAGACAATTCTTTCCTCAGCTCATCAAGCTTTAGTTCAAGGCCGACGGAACCATGGCTATGTTTAGCCAATCTTACACCAGCCTTAGTTTTCTGTTCACTAAAAATCTCAATCTTGACCGTCTTCTTTCCTGCGTGTTTAAACAATAGTAGTCCAGAATAGATTCAAGCAAATCCTGAGAGTGCTGCAGATAAAGTTCTAACTAAATAAAAGAAAGGTACTATATTTTTCTAAAAAGAATATTATAAAAATGGCATGGATGAACAAACATCTTAAATAGCATCAAATCAGGAATAAGTGGTTATAACCAACATCAGTCCACAAGTTTTTGCAAGTGCGACCAAGTGAGAGACTTTATTATATTTTTACTATTAACTAACAGTTAAGCTGGTAACCTAGCATTATTCCTCTTATAGTGCTAGTAAGTCAGGTGCGAGTGGTGTGGGTGGGATGCCTAGCTGCTATTCTGTTAGCTGGTGTATAACAGATGCCTCTTGAAATAGGTAAGACAACTTTTTGGTCAATAACAAACTCTTAGTGGAGTTCCTTCTGCCCACTTCTTCCTTCTCCTCTCTCTATTTTTTCCTCATTTTCCTTCTGACTTCAGCTTGAGTGTATAAAGTATGACAGGTATAGGGATAGTATGGGGCTATGGGCTACCCAAGTCCCATATTGAATAGTATGCGATGCTCGATTGCGTACTTATGTGGCTTGGTTCTTCCTGCTTAATGGCTAAGGGTACGCTTGGTATAAATGCATAAATGTAATAAAGTACTGTAAAGAAAGTACTATAGAGTAAAATACTGTAGAATGAAAGAAAGTACTGTAGAGAAAAGTGAGGAGAGAGAAAAATTAGGAGAGAGAAAAAGTATGATAAAAAGTATGTTTGGTATGTATAAAATATGATGTAAAATTTTTTTGGGAATCGTAAAACACCATGATTGTACTATTTGGTATCCTTACCAAACATACCCTAAATTTTGAGGGAGGGTTTTCCAAAGTCACTTGGGTTCCATCAACAAGTGTGTGTTCCTATAATATCTTGAGGACAGAAACAGAAGTGCAAGAATGTGTACTAGAAAAAGAACCACAGGTCTGACCATAAAATTTGAATTTTCAGAAAATTTAATCTACTTCACTTGAACCAGATTGGTTGAATGAAAGAAAAACACAACTTTTTATTAGCTTACATAATAGATTAGCTTTCAAGAATAACATAACAAAATGAATGTGTACCTTGCAATATTTGCTTAGCTAATGGCCCCAGTGCTACATAAGCATTTGTGGCATAAGCTGTATGCTGAAATTCTTCTTTCTACATTAAAAAAAAACATTGCCTCTAGTCTAAATCATCCACTAGAAAGTCTAAGCATAGATATTTGCACTTATAGCATATGTCCAGCAGGCCAACTAAGAAAGATTGTACTTTTAAAATAGATTAAATAGCTGATTCTTAAGAGAACTTGTTGTTTGACTATATTGCCCAATCTCTACAAGAATTGGACTTAAACAGTATATGATGGCGTAATCTAACTTGTTTTCCACTCAATTTCTTTATTAAGGCAGTATTCAAATTATACTGAACCAGAAAGAAATCTAACTTCACTGGAACCATTCTTGATGTCATAAAAATAATAATATGCACAATCCAGAATGCCTTTAAATTCTCTGGATACTGGCTATTGGAAAAATCAAGTTCAAGACAGCTAATACTTAGCATAATCATGACTTTGTTATTGTAAAAGTGGCTCCATCTATGCGTGTAAATCCTATTGTGGATAAAAATCTTTTTAGTTTCCAATATTAAAACAAAAGTAGCCTTACCAAAACACGATCTAATAAAAGCTGTAAGATGAGCTGCTCTGTTTCCTCTCTTTTCAACTCAGAACCTGGACAATTGATTGTAGCAAAATTTAGTTCTATATGATATATTTGTAATACATTGCCTAGAAACAGATTAGACTGATCGAAGAAGAGAATGGTAAATTTTCCAGCACAAAATATAAAGCAGCATGTCAAAAAAAAGGGCACCACAAAAAAGGTGAGCGGGAAGGGGGAGGGGGTGGAGTCTTTTGGCACAGAAGAGGGGCCACAACAACCTAGCTCCTTCTGCTTTATTTTCATTTTGTCAACTAACTGCAACATTGTTAACCTCTGGTCATTGGCTTGCATATCTTGCAACAAAGAAATCATCAGCTTCACATGACCTGCAAAACATCAGCATATTAACCGTATGAATCAATAGTCAGCAACTATGGACAAATACAAGAAAATTGAGATGTCCAATAAATAAATCACGTACTCCTAACCGCACAATCTTAGCACCATCATCCAAACAAAGACCCTTTACCTTAGAGGGAGTTTTGATTTTCAAAAAGATTTAGAAGAAAGATTAGTGCCAAAATTTGGGCATCGAGTCAAAATTTTGGTAAAAAGAAGGGCAAACATAGGAGCTCAAAGACTCTAAATTCCAAATCCTTCTATATCCCAATGGTCATTATGTTTCATTTATGTAGCAACAGTGGCACGCCAAAGGAGAAACAAGGCAAGTATGTTTAGGAGAAGTCAATAGACATTGTGTAACAGTTTAAACGGACTAAAGGAGAAACAAGAATAAATTTTATAATCAAAATCAAGTACTAAAAGGGTGTAAAGAGAATATTAAAATTCAACCAATGTCAAAATAACACAACTTACGAGAGACATCCAGTTCTTTCACCTCACATGAGAATGCACAGTTGTCACACATTCCTGTAAATATAGGAGTTTATTTCATTTAAATTTAAATTTAAGCAAATGAGCTCAACAATGGAACAAGATGATTTTTTTAGAAAAAAGAAAAAGCATAAGAAAGTAATGAAAAGATACCATTGCAGTCTTGCAGTGGCTCAGCAAAGTGCTTGAAGATGGCACTGCGGCGGCATTCTTTTTTGGACTAGATGAAAGAACATTATAGTTATAGTCTATACAACTTAGGCGTAGGTAACAATGCATACGATAAAATTTCAAATGTTCATCCATAGTTATCATTAATGGGGCAATGGAAAAAGGTGCTCATCATTGACATTGACAATATGATTATCAATAAGTTAGTCTTTGTGTCATCCTCAAGAATGTAAATGTCAAGAGGTATTAATAATTTAGGAAATGTTGTTTTAGAAGGTCTGAGACGAATAGCCATCTGTTTCTAGATTGTGAAGTGGCAAGGTTTATGTGGAATATGCTGTTTGGTCTCTTCGAAGAGAATTGGGTATGTCCGGCGGATCTGGGTATTTTTCTGGATATCAAGTTTGTGGGATTTGGAAGGAATAAGGAACATACAGCTCTTTGGCAATGTGCAGTTTTGGCAAAGCTATGGTGTCTTTGGCCGGAAAGGAATGCTAGGGTCTTCAATAATAGATTCCTCTCACCTCATCTATTGTAGGATAGAGTTACTTTTTTGTCTTCTTTATGGGCTTCGTCGAATGGTCTGTTTAGAGGGATGTCCATTATGGATTTTCAAAGGGATTGGAAGGCCCTTTTGAGATAATGTTTTAGCTTTCGTTTGCTTGTCTTCCTTTTTATTTTCTATTCCTGAGGATTGCTTGTCCTCGTGTTTGTAATCCTCTTTTTTCTTTAATACAATTTCTTTTTTCTATAAAAAAAAATAATTTAGGAAATGTTTTACTGGAAAACCTTGGAGAACTTACTCTATAACTAATAAATATCCTAAAAATGAAAAAAAAAAATTAATCTGATTTGAAAATGATAAGCTCAGCAAAAATTCAATGTCACAAAAATGAGAATGTTGTATTAGATAAGTGGTCACGTAGACATGATAGGATTTGGAATTAGTGCATTATAGAGAAAGTCGGGGTAGAACCTATCATAGAAAAGTAGGAAAAAACATGTCTTAGGTGGTTTGGTCACGGACAAAAGAGACCATTACAAGTCACACCTTCCACTTAAGTGTCACAAAAAAAAACCATGTAACTGCCGTTGCCTAAGCTGAAATTCACATCTCTAGCCACTGAACTAAATATGTGATCACACCCATCAATGGTTACCCAACCTAGGAAAGGAAAAGAAAGGGCAACTTGCCGAGGATAGGTACCCAGATATGTTGTGATAAAATGAAGTAGTAAAAGAAGAAAGATAGACTTCTTTTTGATATAATAATCTAAGGACACCTTGAAAATATGCACATTCACATTTCATCTAGCAAATACTGCAAATAGGACCCAAAAGAAATAAGTGGCCAACCACCAACTATCAATTCCAATTATCTGGTGAACAATGTCTCCATCAGCTCATATGCAAAGGGAGAATTGGTGAAAAGAAATTGGAAAAAACTTATGTCCATTTCCTTATGTTCATTTCATCCAATTCCCCAATATAATGTAAAAAGATGAGAAGAAAATTTTGATTCTTCTTGTTTTCTATATATTCACAGATAAGCCACTGATAAATCTTCACATAAAACTCCTCCCACACAAAAAGAAAGGAATAGGAAGAAAAAAAAAAGAAACGTCCTAACTTAAAAGGCTTTAAAAAATGGAGTAAATGACACAATTTTAATACCATGTTAGAAAATACCTGGCAATATCGTACTATGTCATATAAATTCTGCAGTCCTGAATTTTCGTAGAAGACCATTGAACTCTGTCAGAAAATCATCATATAATTATATACTCTAGTCTATAAATCAAGATACTGGCATACAGATAGATATGCAGAAGAATCCCTAAGCATGCAATTATGCAAGCATGTGCTCATGTTTGAGAAAAAAACACTTGTTAATATTTCAGGTTATCATATGTCTGAAAATCTTAATCTCATCCTACATTCCTCATCTTAAAGGGGAAGATGGTGGCAACAGACCCAAAATCCACGGGTAAATCTGTGAGCTCAACATAAGCAGGCCCTATTACCTGCCAGCTTCAGCATTTTCGGAAAATAATATGACATGTAAGAAATTGCAGGAAAAATAGACTGTTGCAAATCTTTACCTGTCGGGGGACATCACCAGGTCTAAAGTAGAGTACACATTCAGATGGGAGTCCATCACGACCAGCTCGACCACTTTCCTGTATGAAGGTTTTAATGATAGAAAAATAAAATATAACAGGAGAAATCTTAAACAGGAATAGACAACACAAACCTGGTAGTATGTTTCCATTGATTTGCTCAAGCTGTGATGGATGACAAATCTGACTACACGAAAAAACCTACCATCAAATATTCTCATCTCATGAACGAAGAAACAAATAAAATATGCATGTGCTGGCAAATGGGCAGTGGCTGCTCACTTGTTAAAATACAATATGCATACTCTTTCTTTATCATGTAAACATAAAATGTTACACCACTAATTACACCAAGCCAACATCCAAGGTCAAAAAGAAGACTGTTTTTCACAGGCACAAAGAGAATCAACAACAACAACAACAATCAAAGCCTTTTCCCAGACCACTAGGTAGGGTCGGCTATATGGATCAAGCGACGCCAACATGTTCTGTCTTTGCACATTTCTATGGTTAAGTTATTTATGGCTAGATCCCTCTTAATCGTTTCTCCTATTGTTTTCTTTGGTCGCTCTAGTTATTAAGTTATCTTCCATTTGGTCAACTCTACGTACCAGAGCCTCTTCCGGCCGCCTTTGTACATGACCAAACCACCTAAGGCGTGTTTCGACTAATTTTTCGACAATAGGTGCTACCCCCACTTTCTCTCTAATATAATCATTCCTAATCCTATCTATTCTAGCGTGACCACTCATCCAGCGCAACATTTTTATTTCTACAACGTTGAATTTGAGGCACAAAGAGAATCAATTAGCTAAAAAACTAGGGCGACCCGGTGCATGAGCACGGGGCTCCCTGCAAGCAAAGAGGCTATTTCTAAGATTTGAACCCATGACCTCTAGGTTACATGGCAGCAACCTTACCGTTGCTCCAAGGCTCACCCTCTACAAAAAGAATCAATGTGTCCTTAAAAATGAATAAGTAAAAATACACACTCGTGCATCAACACATTGAAAAACAGAGTATATGCCTATGGTGGACTAGAGACACCCTATTTCAACGATGAATGAATAAAATTAACCAATTATGGTTGCAAAAATCACTGTTGGTAGTGTATAATGCATAAAATATAAACATATTCTAGACAAATTTAAGGAAAACTGCAGGCTGACAATTATGAAATACTAACCATCTGGTTTATTGATTCCCATACCAAATGCTACCTGGAATGCAAAATCAAGTAAATTTTTAGTACCATACTGAAGAGAGATCGGAAATAAAAGAAAGCAAATGTATCAGAAAATGAAAGTTACAAAGATACCTACCGTACCAACTATAACCTGCAACTTGCTATTGCTCCACCTACGCAATCAAACATACACAACAATCTCCATTAATTCATTATGTCATAACATGTTATATCACAAAAATATATTATGCAATGTTACTGGGCCTAGACATGGGCCTAGACAGTGAACTGGAAGGTAATTAGGTCGCAAGTTAATTGGTTCAACCAATTCGACAAAAGGTCAAATAAGATGATGTTGCAATTATATAAATGAATCATATACATACACTCTATTTTTTTTCTTGAAATAGTTTCTGGACTTCAAATTAATCTTTCTAAATATGGGCTGGCTAGGATTATTGTGGAGGATAGCCTGGTGGGAGATTCAGTGGAGATGGTAGGTTGTGGGGTTTCCTAATATCTTTGTTGAGATACTTGCTGATTATCTACGTTTATTATTATTGTTATTTGAATTATTCATTATCTTAGGTTTATCTTATTCTATTTTAATTAGCCAGTAAATAGGATAACTTATAGTTTATATATTAATTTAAACTAAATCCTTATCCTATTCTTGAGCGATTCTAGTGGTAGCTTGTTACCATGGTCCCTATTTATGTAAACCCTTATTTTCAATTCTGAAATATCAAAAACCAGAGAGCTAAGCTCCGTTTTTCATCAATCTTTATTTTCTCTTTCCTCCCTCCTCAGATCACATATTTTATTTTATATAATATAATATATAGTTTTAGAAAGTAGAAACCAGTGACACCTCAAAGCCATTATAATATAGATATATGTTTTATGCATGTGCATCTCTATATATGAGTGTATATACATGTACTTGTGCGTATATAATTATTTTTATTTGGGTATAAATGGTTGACAGTGTTGTCCATAAACTTATTCGGCTTTGACTTAAATAGAAATGGTTGATAGAAAAGAATATAAAAGAATAACTTGGTGATCAAGAGGTGTTAGGAATATATATATATATATATATATATATATATATATATATTACTTGTTTGAATATATATTTATATTTGTATAGAGATAAGGATAAGATAACTAGATAAGGATAATTAAGTTCCTATTAGGATTCAAATCCCTAATTTTGAGTTTCCGCTTGTATATATATACGTGTACTCCCTATTATGAAAATACACAGAAATTCTTTCTCTCTAAGCTTACATGGTATCAGAGGCAGTAAACCTAAACTTGCTCTGTTGTGCCGCTGCTTAAACTCTGTTACGTGCACGTTTGAGGGATCTCCGTCAAGTGTGGCTGTTTGTTACACCACCGGCAAGGAAGGGAGCGGACGGCGTTTTCCGGCGAATCCCCGGTGACCCGACCACCATCGGACCTGCGCGTGAGGCTCACGCGCCGGTCATCACTTTCCTTCTGCGTGGCGCGTGAAGGCCACGCGCCACCCTCCGGCCACCGGATTTCTTCCGTCATCTCTGTTCCGTGATCGCCGGCGTGCGTCTAGGCGTTTGAGGTATTTTCCGGCGACATTGACGGTGGGTCAGTGAAGATTTAGTGTTTTTCGGTCCTTTTTGACTGATTTCGCTGCTGTTTGGTAGTAATTTGCTGTCGTTTGGCCCGTTTGCTGCTGTTTGGTGGTGTTTTGCCACTGTTTAGGGTGGTTTGGTGGTGTTTTATCACTGGTTTGGTAGTTTTTGCTACTGTTTGGGCACTTTACTGCCGTTTGGGTGGCTTCGAGCTTGTTTTCTGGAAGTGTTAGCTTCTGTTTGGTTGTTTAGCTCCTCTTTTGCTGCTGTTTTTATTACGGGACATCGTCAATGGCGGAAGGCAAATCTGAAGTTGTGAGTGAAGGGGTTCCTGTTGTTACCAGGATCACGGAGCACAAACTTACCCCTTCAAACTTCTTGGAATGGGCCAAGACAATTCGTATTTATTTACAAAGCATTGATAAGGAAGATCATCTTGATGATCCTCCCTTGGATGGTACGAAGAAAGCTTGGCTGAAGGATGATCAGAGACTCTTTCTCTTGATTCGTAACACGATTAGTCCTGAGGTACTACGTTATGTTACTCATTGTGATTTGGTTAAAGAACTAATGGACTATCTGGCGTTTGTTTATTCTGGTAAAGGGAATCTTTCTCATACTTATGATGTGTGTAAGGCCTTTTATCGTCCTGACAAGTTGGATAAGTCTCTTGTGACTTATTTTATGGAATTTAAAAAGGCCTATGAAGAGCTGAATACTTTGCTGCCATATACTGCTGACATTAAAGTTCAAATGAAGCAGAGAGAACAAATGGCAATTATGAGTTGGATCTCTGGTCTCCCTTCGGAATATGAGGGCGCCAAGCAACAGATCCTTGCTGGTACTGAGGTTACTTCTTTAATGGAGGTGTATTCTCGAGTACTACGTACAGAGAATGTTCATTCACAACCTCCTCATGATGTCAGTGCACTTATCGGTCGAAGTAATAACAAGGCAGGGGGAGCATCGAATAATGGAGGTCGCAACCAGGAATCGAGAGGGATTGTGTGCTACTATTGCAAAGAACCGGGACATACCAAGACTAACTGTAAGAAACTTCAGAGAAAGCGGGCCCAATCAGCAAATGTTGCCTCCACACAACCTTCATTTGACAAGACTGTTCAAATCTCTGCTGATGAATATGCTCAATTCACTCGATATCAAGAATCCTTGAAATCCCCTGCCCCATCCATTGAATCTCATGTTACAGCTATTGCTGAATCAGGTAAATCTACTTCATGCTTGCTTTCCTCATCCTCCAAATGGGTCATTGACTCCGGAGCCACAGATCACATGACAGGTAACCCACAACTTTTCTCTTCCTTCAAACCCTATACCACTACTTCTAATGTTACATTAGCTGATGGTTCCCATTCTCGCGTTCTTGGTTCTGGAACTGTTAACCCTATTCCATCTCTTCCATTATCCTCTGTGTTGAGTTTACCTAACTTTGCCTATAACTTACTTTCTGTCAGTCAGCTTACCCGCTCCCTAAACTGTGTTATCTCATTTTTTCCTGACCATTGCGTGTTTCAGGATCTTACGACGAGGCGGATTATTGGTAGAGGGCATGAGTCTGGGGGCCTGTACGTTTTGGAGTCGCAAGTACCAAGGCCTGTGGCGTGTTCGACTGTTCTCTCTCCTTTTGATGTGCATTGTCGTTTGGGACACCCTTCCCTGTCTTCTCTTAAGAAAATTTTTCCTCAGTTTAACAATTTGACTACTTTAGACTGTGAGTCGTGTCAATTCGCTAAACACCATCGTCTTCCATTAGTGTCTCGAGTCAATAAACGGGTTGCGTCCCCTTTTGAGTTAGTTCACTCTGATGTTTGGGGTCCTTGTCCAATTTTGTCTAAGTCTGGTTTTAGATATTTTGTGACCTTTGTCGATGATTATTCTCGTGTTACATGGTTATATTTAATGAAAAATCGCTCCGAATTATTTTCTCACTTTTGTGCCTTTTGTGCTGAAATTAAAACTCAATTCAACGTTTCTGTGCATACCTTACAAAGTGACAATGCCAAAGAATACTTTTCTGCCTCATTTAAATCCTATATGATACAACATGGCATACTTCATCAATCTTCGTGTGTTGATACACCGTCTCAAAACGGTGTTGCTGAAAGAAAAAATAGGCATTTACTTGAAGTTGCTCGGGCTCTACTTTTTCAAATGAAGGTTCCTAAACCCTTTTGGGCTGATGCCGTTTCCACAGCCTGTTTTTTAATCAATCGAATGCCTTCTTCTGTACTTAATGGTGACATCCCATATAGTGTTCTTTTTCCTTCTAAATCATTGTTTCCTATTGAGCCCAGGATTTTTGGTTGCACTTGTTTTGTTCGGGATGTTCGTCCCCAGCTCACTAAGCTTGACCCTAAGTCTATCAAATGTGTATTCCTTGGCTATTCTCGAGTACAAAAAGGATATCGGTGTTTTTCTCCTGACCTTAACCGATATCTTGTGTCTGCAGATGCCACATTTCATGAAAATGTACCTTTCTTTCCTTATACTCTGCAGGATTTCGCACAGGGAGATGATGATGAATTATTGACTTATACGGTGCCCCAGTCACCTCCTCTTCAAGCAGACACACGCCCTCCAATTACACAGGTATACTCCAGGCGACCCCGACAGACTATTGATACACCTGTTGATGTGACTCCTGCTCCATGCCCTCTGCCCTCTTCCTCGTCGTCAGATTCAGTTATGTCAGAACCTGACCCTACTCTTGATCTTCCCATTGCTCTTCGTAAAGGTAAACGTCAATGTACCTATCCTATTTCCTCTTTTGTTTCCTATGACCACTTGTCCTCTCCTTCTCGTTCTTTCATTGCTTCCCTAGACACAGTTTCGCTCCCTCGCTCGGTTCATGAAGCTCTATCTCATCCTGGTTGGCGTGAGGCAATGGTTGAGGAGATGATGGCCCTCGATCATAACGGTACATGGTCGCTAGTCGAATTACCAGTGGGAAAGAAAGCAATTGGCTGCAAGTGGGTCTTTACAATCAAGGTTCACCCGGATGGTTCTGTTGCTCGTCTTAAAGCCCGGTTGGTGGCCAAAGGGTATGCCCAAACCTATGGAGTTGATTATTCCGATACTTTCTCTCCCGTGGCCAAGCTTACTTCTGTTCGAATATTTATCTCTCTGGCTGCTACCTATGATTGGCCCTTGCACCAACTGGATATCAAGAATGCCTTCCTGCATGGTGACCTACAGGAGGAAGTCTATTTGGAGCAACCTCCAGGATTTGTTGCTCAGGGGGAGTGTGGGAAGGTTTGTCATCTTCACAAGGCCCTGTATGGATTAAAGCAGAGCCCTAGAGCTTGGTTTGGAAGGTTTAGTGAGGTAGTTATGAAGTTTGGGATGAATAAATGCAAATGCGACCATTCGGTGTTTTATAAGAAGACTGAAGTAGGCATCATTCTTTTAGTTGTGTATGTGGATGATATTATAATCACAGGAAATGATGATTCAGGTATCTCCTCACTCAAGTCCTTCCTTCAATCCCAATTTCAGACAAAGGACTTAGGGCCGTTGAAGTATTTTTTGGGAGTTGAAATCACAAGGAGCAAGAAAGGTATCTTCTTATCCCAGAGAAAGTATGTCCTTGACTTACTAGCGAAAACAGGAAAGTTGGGAGCCAAGCCCTGCAGCACACCAATGACTCCTGGCTTGCAACTCTTGAAAGATGACGACGAACCATTAGATGACCCTGAAAGATATAGAAGACTGGTTGGGAAGTTAAATTACCTCACAGTTACTCGTCCTGATATTGCTTACTCCGTTAGCACTGTCAGTCAGTTTATGTCATTCCCAACAATCAAGCATTGGAAAGCCTTGGAACAAATTCTATGTTACTTGAAAGGTGCTCCGGGACGCGGTTTATTGTATGGAAACAATGGGCACACTAATATTGAGTGTTTCTCTTATGCAGACTGGGCCGGATCCAAGGTAGATCGAAGATCTACGACAGGATATTGCGTATTTATGGGAGGCAATTTAATCTCATGGAAGAGTAAGAAGCAAAATGTAGTTTCTCGCTCTAGTGCGGAGTCTGAGTATAGGGCTATGGCTCAGACAACCAGTGAGGTTGTGTGGATCATGCAACTTTTGGGCGAAGTTGGACTGAAGACTTCGTTCCCTGCAAAGTTATGGTGTGATAGTAAAGCCGCACTTCATATAGCATCTAATCCAGTATTTCATGAACGAACTAAACACATTGAGATTGATTGTCACTTCGTACGTGAGAAGATTGAGGAGAAAGTGATTTCCACGGCGTATGTGAAGACCGGAGAACAGTTAGCAGATATCTTCACCAAAGCTTTGAATGGTGTGAGAGTTGATTACATTTGTAACAAGTTGGGCATGAAATACTGGAACTTGTTTGAATATATATTTATATTTGTATAGAGATAAGGATAAGATAACTAGATAAGGATAATTAAGTTCCTATTAGGATTCAAATCCCTAATTTTGAGTTTCCGCTTGTATATATATACGTGTACTCCCTATTATGAAAATACACAGAAATTCTTTCTCTCTAAGCTTACAAGAGGCAAGTGGAATAAGTATAAGGAAATATGAGGCGTGAGTCAACAAGTTAATCATAGGTTAACCCTTGAAAACTCACAAGTTCATGGTTAAATTATTGGCCCAACCCAAACTGATCCTTGAGTAAATAAGCTTGGGTCTAAGGAGGGTTATAAGTGGGTTGGTGTGGCCAAATGGGTTAAGGTCAAGATTGTCATCTCTGGTCTCAAGTTCATAGATCATATATACAAGATGTGAGACAAATTAGCCATATGCCATTTCTCACATTTGCTTTAAGACCATAAAACTGGGCCCCAAACTGGCCAATCAGAACCTATACCCAAACTCACTAATGCTCTTTGGGGAAAAAATTAGAGCTTAAGAGGGACTGATGGGTAGGATAAAGCTCACAACCACTATTTATGTTTAAAATGTTGTGGAGTGAATTCAAAAGGCACAATTCATACAATAGAGCTCAACAAAGCAAGTCATTTAGTTTCTAAAACACCAGCAAGTATAACTCCACTTTCCAATGACAATGGATTCAGCACAGCCAAGCAAGAACTAACATATAAAACACCCATACCTTTTTTTTACGAATATATAAAGCATTAATGTGCACAACTGACATATTGTGATATCTACTTTACCGCATATGTACTTTTTCCCGAGCATGTACATCCATATCTGCATGATAATGATCAGATGAAATTCCCCTCTCCCGTAACTCCTTTGCAACCTGAAGTATTTGACTATAGCAGCATAAGTAGCTATTCTACCTCACAAGGTGGTACAGGGACTAACAAATCCATGTATTAGCAAAGTAATAGAGACGCTGTACTTATGAATTCTAGTACAAGTGATTGCTATGAGACAGTAAACTTCATTGAAAGAGAAAATTGTTCTCTTCATTTATTACTTTAGAAATTACATATTAAATAGGTTGAGAATAGCATCTCTCGAAAGTAGGAACAAATTGACACCAAAACTTAACAACAAAATTCTATTTGTAGAAGATAGGAACTATCAAAACAAAATCATATCATTTAAAATATATGTTGAAACATTTATTCAAACAAAAGCTTTTTACTTCAGGTGTTTTTATTTTCCAAAAAGATTTAGACAACATATTAGAGCCAGAACTTGGCCTTCGAGTCAAAAATTTAAAAATGGAAGAGGAAGTATAGGAGCCCTAAAAATCTAGATTCCAAATCCTTCTATCAGGCGTTGAAGAAAACTAAAAGGTGCAATGAAACAACATTATCAGAAAATCTATCATTAAGTTTTCTGAAAAAAAGAAGGCCAATTACTCTTTTGGTCCTCAACGTCTGCACGAAGTTTAATATTGGTCCTCAACGTTTCAAAAAGTTATTTTAGGTCCTCAACGTTTTTCTTTTTGTCAAAATTGGTCCTCCAGCGTAACTTCGTCTTTTTTTTTTGTTAAATGCTGACGTGGAAGGCTTATGTGACACACCCTCTTTCCTACGTGTCATATTTGGATGACATGACACCCTCTCTCACTCCAACTCAGGTCGTTTTGCTGAGTTGGAGTGAGAGAGAAGTGATGCAAAATGGCATCGTTTTGCTAAGTTGGAGTGATAGAGGGTGCCATGTCATTTAAATATGACACGTAGGAGAGAGGGCGTGCTACATAAGCCTTCTACGTCAACATTTAACGAAAAAATCAGACGGAGTTACGCTAGAGGACCAATTTTGACAAAAAAAAAACGTTGAGGACCTAAAATAACTTTTTGAAACGTTGATGACCAATATTAAACTTCGTGCAAACATTGAGGACCAAAAGAGTAATTTGGCCAAAAAAGAAAATTCCAAGAGATTTGGTCCATGACATAATAATAATTGAAAATTGGAGCATTATGCAAAGACGATCAACAATAAAGATGAGGAAAGAGCTCAAGTAAAACACGGAAGATGAGAATAAATGCTGAATATATTTTTCTTATTGCATAACAAACTAAGGTACAAGATGATAAACAATAAAGATGAGGGAATAACTCAAGTAAAGAAGATTCACCAATCCAATGGTCCTCCCAAAAACGTAAACAACAGTCATGAAAGCAATATAGCACTTGTGATTGTGAAATATGTTTACTTAGTGTGAGTGGAAAGGCATAATCATACATACCTGTTCACATTCTTTCCTAGAGAAGCAATAAACTATCCCAGATTCCTTATTTGGATAAGATACTTGAATGAATTCAGCAATTTCATCAATAACCACTTTACCAACAGATGACTTTTCCTTTACCTTCAGCACAAATAATATAAATATTTTTACTTGGATGTTAAAGCTAAGGTTATAACTTCATTTTCTGAAGAAAAAAAATTTCGAATCCAATGAGACAAAACCATTCATATATATATATACCATGTAAAATAGGTTTGGTCTGTTGACTGTGCTGACAAATTTGACACATCTCGGAATGTGCAACATCTCAATCAGATCATTTTGGACCCTTTGAGTAGCAGTTGCCTGAACAATAAATAACAGCAGAAATCAAAACTATTTAGTCGAATATTATTCCTAATGATAACAAGAGATTGAAGAGAAAGACTTACAGACTTACAGTCAAAGCAACTAATGGAACATTAGGAAATTGAGTCTTGAGAATACTGAGGTTTTTGTAGTCAGGTCGGAAGTCATGACCCCACTGACTACAGCAATGTGCTTCCTGCAAGGAAAACCCAAAATAAAATAAATAAATAAATAACAACAGGTCACACACCCAACACAGGATTGTCTTGAAACTCACTCACCTCTGCAAATCAGTGGTAACAGCGGGTCAAGACATGTCGAATAAATAAGGCAATAAATCACCCATGGTTCAGTAATGTCCATAATACTAATATTGGAAAATGCTGAACAGGAAACATTCTAGACGCCAAAAATAAAAACATAAAGGAAAAAGACAAGTGCATATACCACGATAACATGTGACTACAGACATCTAACTGTTTTCATTTCTAATAAGCAATCAGTTAAGCAAGTCAAAAGATGTTCCTTGATTTGGACAAGGGCCATTTCTCAAGGCATACCAGTCAACCTAATATGTTAGCATGCAGCTTCATGATCACCTTTTAGAATATAGTTTGCAGTAGACAAGAGATTTATGCTAATATTTGTAGGATGACAAACATATGCCACTGATTCGAGCATGAATCACCTTGGCAATGTGCATGCAAGGAGCAAGGTATGTGATGAAGAAGATGATTTTGCTTCCATGCCAAGTGGGCCAATTACAAGGTCAAGAAGTAAGAGGCTCAAGGCTGGACCTTTAATCATGGTAAGCCAAGTTGTGGAGAACATGTTTAATGGAAGTAAATCCATAAATGGGTCATATGGTGCAATCATGTGAAGAGAAGCTCATTAATTTGATTCAGCCCATTATCCCATTCAATTAATGTATTCCATCAGTTTGTTGATTCTTATTTTGTTACGCATCATTTCATTCTATTCTTATTCTTCTTCAAGAATTGAATTTACTAATCAAGGTATTCATCTTGTGGAATTTCTTCTTGTTCTTTTATTCCTATCTTAGTTTCTAATTGCATATGAATTGGTGGTTTTTTTAAGAACATCAATCTATCTTGGGTTGTAAAAAAATTTTTTGGATTTATAAAGAGAATATGTAATTGCATTTAGAAGAAACTGAGGGACAAACTGTCCTGTCCTCTACAAAAAGAAACAGAAAAACAGGAGAAAAAAAAACCACAAATTCATATGCAATTAGAAAAATGTAATTGCATTTAGAAGAAACACCAATAAATATAGCAGAGAATGAAGCAAGATAGAAATCATAGAATACATATTCTTGAAACATTTCTGCACACATCTTCGCAGAGCAAGTCAAAGAAGCATATTACTATGCACTTACATCTATTGAAATTAGAGAGAGACGACCAGCATGATGGCATTTTTCGAGTTTTGACATAAATCTCTTGCTCTTTGATATCTTTTCTGGTGTGACGTACAATATTTTGAGATCCCCCTCACCCTTTTCCAGAGCCCTGTATATGAACTTCTCGTCTTCCTTACTTGTTGTTGATGTCAACATATATGCTGGGATGCCTAAAGCAGTCAAACCCATTACCTAAAGCACTCATCCCCCCCCCCCCCCCCCCAAATTAAAAAAATAAATAAAGGGGAAGAGAAACAGCTTTTTTTTTTTGATAGAAGAGAAACAGCTTAAATTCAAGGAGAAGTTCGCAGAATTAAACACACCTGATCCTGAATTAAGGAAATCAAAGGACTAACAACAAGAGCAATTCCATCACGAAGAACAGCAGGAAGCTGGTAGCAGAGGCTCTTGCCACCACCCGCAGCCATAATCACTAGAACATCCCTTCCACTCATGACGGCATTAACAATCTATCATCAATAATTCAATATACTACTTATTAATAACTATACATATGCACACAAAAAAAAATAGAAAAGAAGGGGGCATAATTTCATTACAAAGAAGATAAGGTAATCAACTTCAGTCCTAGGACTACATCTACACTCTACATTTATCAATATACTCTTTGCAGAAAGAAACAGTTAGACAGAGAAGACGCATAACCAAAATTTTGAATGCAAGCAACAACAATCAAAGCCTTTTCCCATTGGATGGGGTCGTCTATACATGTTCTATCTTTACACATTTCTATGATTAGGTAAAATTTTGAATGCAAGCATCAAAGTTAAAATGCTTAAGTAAGAGTAGACACAGAACAACTTGTAATTATGACACACAAATAAGGTAATTAACCTTGTAAATAGATAACAAGTTAATAACAAATTGCAGCTATTTGGTGCATAATGTGTCTATTCTCAAAGAGAAGTATTTGTCTGCATTGAGTGGAGTCTTTTTATAAATCTTCTGTCTTTCTATTCAGCTCTTAATAATTTTCAGAGAATCTCCTTTTTTTCTTAATAGAATCAGAGAATCTCCCTATCCTTACCATTTAGAGGGACTAGAGGGATTTGATCTGTTGATAAGAACTTATGTATTCTTTATCTTGTTCTGTTCAATTGGTGGAGAAGGAAGTCCTGTCCTTATTGAGAATTTTGTATTCCTCCTTTCACAATTTCCATGGAAAGAAAATTGGGAACAGTGTCTATCAACAGTTTTCTACTTAAAGGAAATGGAGACAGATAGGAGATATACATCAACAAACTGGTGCTTTTGCAAAAATATTAAGATATTTATACATTTTTCCAGTCTTAACTAGAAACATGTACATCTTTCTCTCTCTTTTTAGTTTAAACATATACCTCTCTTTGATTTAAACGATATGATGAAATGCCAAAAATATTCAGTCTGACATCATCTGCTTCAGAATCCCATTCAAATGGCCCAGACCAATCTTCCACAGTACCTGGAGCACCACTATTGACCTGCTTTCCAGATTCTTCACATGCTTCCAGGATAGCCTTCAGCTCTGATTTCCTCTCATACAACTTATCCTGTCTTTCAATCAATGCCCTTATTTGATCTAGAAAAACATATTTATAATAAGGAAAAAAAATTAGCCAGTTATATATGCCACTTCCCAGTTCCCACCTTCTATTGGGGCTAACATACTGTAGCCGCACCACTTAGCAGCCTTGCTTTTGCAGTATTTATAAAAATTATGTATCCATCAACCTACTAATAATCTGATAGCATGCGCTAAAAAGATGTTTCTTAAAAGATAAATGTGTAGGAGGAAGAACCTTCGACATCCTGAATCTCAGCCTCTACGATTAGCAGCTCCTCTAACACGTCGTTGGATTCCATTGCTCACTTACGAATATTAACAAACAGTGTAATGACAACGCCAACTATCGTAATGGACAGGCCTCCATAAATTTTCAGCTCGCGTTGAAAATTGAGAATGGAAACTGATACTAGTTGCAACTCACAGATTATCGCCTGTTCGAAGCTGCTTTACAAATTCACAATAGTTCATTTCAGTTTCACACATTTTTCCTTACGGCTTGAACCTAGCACCGTGAGAACGCAACGTTTCAGCCATTTAAGAACAGAACTGGCTATTTACAACGTTGGATTTACATTATAAATATAAAAATAATTATTTTAAATAATTTTTATATTAATATATATATATATTACAAAAATTAGATTTTTACACATGTATATACACACACAAAAAATTTATATTCAAATTCAATCACCTCTTAAAATTATTCATAGATATATATTATTTTTATTGTAGTTCATCAAAATTACTTTTTCTAATGACACTTGTTGAAAATGTTGTTAAAAAAATATTTTTATTGAAGACGATTATAGAGTTAAATAATCAAACTATATAATTCTCAACCGTTTTGCTCGGAAAGAGTCAAGGTAATATATTCAAGGAGAAAAAGAATGTCCAACAATCACACTTTAACACTTCGTCACTTATCACACACGAAGAGAGACCTAGCCATATATATTTGAAAACTAATATTGCAGCAGTCAATACGCAATATTTTTTTTTATAAATTTATTAATTATGAAGAGAAAATAAAACGTAGAGAGACTGATAGATGGATTTAATTGCGTTTCGTGTGTGTGAGCGTGTGAATAAGAATATGAAAATGATATATGAAGTGGTGAATTAAGGGAGAGGGACAATACACCAGTTACCAGACACACTACACACACCCCTCTCTCTTCTCTTTTCTTCTACCTTTGAAATTTTCTGTCAATTGCTTTGACTTTTTTGAAAAAAAAAATAGAGTGATTATAGGGTTAACTATTTGATTCTATAATCACTCTTAACCAAAGCATTTTTTTAAGCAAAATTTTTAATAAGTGCTATCACAGAAAGTGATTTTGGTGGCTACAATGAATGTAATATATATCTATGGATAATTTTAAAAGGTGGATAAATTTAAAAATAAATTTTTTTTTGTGTATATACATGTCTAAAAGTCACAAAAATTATATTTTTATACATAAAGTTTAAATATAATAAATAATTTATATGATTTATCTATATATATAAAAAGTAATAAGCTCAAATAATATTAATTAAAATATTTATGTCATTTACATATTATATTAGTTGTTTCATAATCATATAAAATTTAAAATTATAGAACACACAATGTATTTAATCAAATTTGGCCCAAAATGTCAAGCCCAACATAAAAAATTTTAAAAAAAGGTCAATAATCAAAATCTTATCCGGTTCTCAGTTATTTTTTGGGTCACCGGTTTTGACTGGCCAAACTCAGGCCAACTCAAAAATCGACATTTTAGCTCAATCCGAACCGGACCCTTGGCCAATTTTCAATTCAACCGGTCCGAGTTTTAAAACATTGGTTTTAACTTAAAAAAAGTGTTAAATTAATATATTTGGACCTTAATTTTTTAATTATTATTTTAAATTTCAATAGTATTAAATTATCTTTTAAATTTATCTTAGAACATTTTTTTTGAAATTTATCTAATTAAGAATTTAATATACATTACAAAAAAGTTGAGGAACAAGTTTTCAACTTTGCACTCTCATTAAAATTTAGGAGTAAATTACGTTGATTTTATTTTCCTTAAAGTTTAAATATATTACACTTGTTCTCATATATATATATATATTACACTTAGTTACTAGTATTGTTGACTGTTAAGTTTGAAAAATTATGTTTATATCTTTTATAATTTATTTTTTGTCAACAAAAATTAAGTAGAATAAACTATTATTTATTTTGGTTAAATTATAATTTATTTTCTTATGATTTAACCAACAAATAATTTGTTCCTAGTGATTATTGGCTTTTTTTATCGAGAGTATTCTGCATCGGATATATGAATTGTGACTAATCAACTTATAAGCACCTCAAAAAAAAATATTTTAACTAACTCTTATATAATTAATTAGAAATTTTGTAACAAAAAAAGTATATAATTTTTTAAAATATTATATAAAATAATACTTATTAAATTTTAAATAATATGTTCATTATTTTATTATTATATTTTTCTTATCTTTTCTCACGTTATATATTTTATTTAAAAGACTGGAAATTATTATATTATATAATACAAATACAAATTTCATGAACTTTGTTATGAAAAATAATGATCTAGGACACCACATAGATCCAACGTGGCAGCAATTGGGTTGGCATGCATAGGATAATTAGTCGTTGTGGTTGCGTGGAACTTGGATACAGGCAACCACCTAAATGACAAACAGTTTACAGTCAGTCTAGCTAATACTAATACTAATAGTAATATAGTATAGTATATGAATATATGATGCCCCATTATAAATAAATTAAATTGAGTCCAAAATCCAAAATAGTGCCTATGGTGGTGGAAGAAGCAGGAGTGTTTATTAGCGCTAGCAAAGTGATAACATTGGGGTTTGCGCCCAGGCATCATCATCTACGTCGTGTTTGTGTTCTTCATGGTGGTTCTCAAGCTAGTAGATGGAATAGCCCATTCTCAACTGTCCGCTTGTGCCACCTAGCTCCATCGAACCCCCATCATACGGGATCAAACTTCTTGTCTTTTGACTCCATCCTCAGGTTCCTCCGAGTTTTCCCTGATTTTCGATGACTAATCGCTACATTGAATTGTATATTTTTTGCTTCTAATCATTTATCTCACTTTTCTAACACTCTTTATGTACTTGTCCACTTGTCCTTGATGCCTTCATTCTGCTCTTCTGTTATATTTCTTCTTGAAAGGGTTCTTAACCGGTAATCGGCCGTTGGACTGTTTTTGTTGTAATTCCAATTGATGATGGTTGGTTCTTTCTGCAAAACAACACACTGACGAATTTTGAAGGGGTTTTAAATCAAAGAGGCTTATTTAACATTGTGACAAAAGTTCACCCCAGAGTTGTGCATTTAGTTTGTATGGGAGCTAGCTTCTTCTTCCTTGGGAGAAAATGATTCTCTATATGCGAACTTGATTCCCTCTATCTGATGCATTGGTATATTTCCTGTTCATATGTACTAATCTGGTCCTGCTTTTGGATAATCCATAATTATGTCACTGAACCGTTCTCTTCTAAATTTCATTTGTTGACAGCGAAAAGTATTTTTATGATCAGTTTCCACAAGTTATTTTCTTGGATTTATTTTTATTATTACACACCTAAATTAAAGACTTTTTCGGTACTACAAAAGAAAAGAAAGCTCACACGGCTGTCACATGTACGTTTTCTGGTCTGCAGAAAGAAGAGGTTTTGTGAGAAGTCTCTGACTAAAAGGTTTATGTCTAAAATGGCTAATTACGAAGGACCGACAGTTACTAACAATGTCAACTCAGGGAATATGATTTTTAAGCCTATTTTGGAAGATGGAGTTTTCCGATTTGATTGTTCCACAAATGATAGAGACGCAGCTTTTCCAAGCATTTCTTTTGTAAATAGCAAAGATAGAGAGACACCAATCACAAGTGACAAGGTTCCTTCATATATCCCTGCTTTTGAATGCCTTCTGGGGCAGCAGGTTGTCAAACTTGAGGTCAGCTACTCTATTTTTTTCTGGCATTGGATCTTATGGAAGTTGTCTTGCATATTTTATTTACCCTAAATCCATTTTTTTGCTAGAGTATTCTCTTTTCTGGTAAGTTCTCTGTTTTTATAATATGTTTCTTATACCATTTCTGTTGCAATAACAAATTGATTGAATTTACTTCTGATTCAGCTGCCTTTAGGTACCTCTCTATATGGAACTGGAGAAGTTAGTGGGCAGCTTGAGAGGACAGGGAAGAGAGTGAGTCATATCTATAGGTTTATTTTTTTAAAAAAATTGAGAGATTATTTTGTTAACAAGGCACTTATCAATTAAATATCATATATAGGTTTTCACATGGAACACTGATGCATGGGGTTATGGTTCTGAAACTACATCCTTGTACCAATCACATCCGTGGGTGTTAGCTGTTCTTCCAAATGGTGAGGCACTAGGAATTCTGGCTGACACTACAAGGCGATGTGAGGTGCTCTAAGATTTGACTTTATGTTGTTTGTGCAGGTTGACATTTAATAGATTTTTATGTTTTTATGTTCACGTATTTAATGGTCACTTGTTCTGTTCATAAGCAGATTGACCTGCGGAAAGAATCAACAATACAGTTTGTTGCTCCATCCTCCTACCCTGTCATTACATTTGGTCCATTTGATTCACCCACTGCTGTTTTGATATCTCTTTCTCATGCTTTAGGTAAATTTCTTGGAATTAAATTGTGATTCTTAACTCTCCATTATGCCTCAATGATAAACAATATCTCTCATATAACAATTGTAACACTTTGTCATTGTTGAGGGACTTGACCTAGCAAGAATTTGAGCAACCCTTTTATTCAAAAATGCCGAAATCTTTTCTATCTTGTAGAGCATTGAAGGTATTCCATATCAATAAAAGTAGTAGGGTGCATTTGGATAGGCTTATGGATTTTTTTAAAAAATAATATTGGTTTTTGTAATAGAGCTTTTATATATAGTTACTTTGTTTTGGCTTCTTCTTTTTCTATTAAAAGTACTTTTTTTTTGTTATACTTCTATCTAAAAATAAAAGTGTTAGGATTGGCTTTTTTGAAAAGAAGTAAATTCACTAAAAAAAGCCAAAACTAATATTTTTTTCAGAAGCCAGATTTTTTGGCTTCTTTGAAAAGCACTTGCAAAGGGTCATTGAGCAAAAACACAAGAAGCACACTAACGTAATTTTAGACAAAATTATCCTTTATTAATTCTTTTAAGGGTGGATTACACATCTATTCCTAGAGAAATGTGAAAATTACACCTTCCTCCCATCTATATTGAAAAATTATACTCTCCTATGATATGAGTTCATTGAATCCTTGTGTAAAAGTAAAGACTGTATCGAACTATTGATATAAAATGCCCTTTCATTGATAGTATATAAATTCAGAAAACCTGCACTTTGTTATTTAATGGTATTTTCTTTGTTTACTATTATCTTCCTTGTTAGACTTGCTTAAGGGAACCCGTTAGTCTTTCATAAATCCAGCACCTATCATAGAAAAGTTAGTTGAAATACGCCTTAGGTGTTTTGGTTATGTACAATGAAGGCCATTAGAGGCTCTTGTATGTAGAGTTGACCAGAGAAATTATTAGGATGGATTTAAGTAACTATTAATAACCTAACTATAGAAATGAGCAAAGACAGAACACGTTGGCGTTGCTTGATCCATATAGTCGACCCCACCTAGTGCGAAAAGACTTTGTTTGTTGTTGTATTTAGTAAGGGAATCCCTTATTTATATTTACAATTACATGCATATGCTAATGGTAAATGGGAATCTTTGGAAAATTTACATAGTGTCATCAATGTCATAAAAATTATTTTATAATTATTGTTATTTTTATTATTACAGGAACTGCGTTCATGCCCCCAAAATGGTCCTTAGGTTATCATCAATGCCGTTGGAGCTACGTTTCTGATAAAAGAGTTCTAGAGGTAGGTGCTTCTTTGTCTCTGACCCTTGGTGATCTTGATAGTAGTTGCTATATTTACCAATCTGCTAAAGTTTTTTATGGTATGTGATGCATTCTTGTAAAAGGTTGCTTTATTCTAAATACATACGCATGCGGGATATATGAAATTCATAATTGGATATGTAAAAATTCTGTCCTGCCAAACAAGAAGGCATCACAAAATCCTGTAAATCTAGAATAACTTTTAAATTTCACGCTAAACATGGTTTTCTAATTCTAATATTCCTATGCATCTCATTTCAGATATCTTATACAGTTATACTGACATCCAGTATACCTAGAACCGTAGAATTCTTCATATCAAACAGCTCCTCAGTTGTGTATTTTAAGTTTTGACATTCTATGGCCTGTTAGTTTTTCAAATGTATGTACTATGTATCATATTTTGTTAACTTGTGAACAATTTGCATCTTCAGGTTGCAAGAACATTCCGACAGAAGCGCATACCTTGTGATGTCATATGGATGGATATAGATTACATGGATGGTTTTCGTTGTTTTACCTTTGACAAGGCATGCTTTTCTTCTTGCTATCTACTTTAGGGGCTGAATTGGTGTATTTTTCAGTTACTTAACCTCATCCCCCAGAAAAGGATCAGAAATAAATATAGAGCATTATATTGCATCCGATTATCAAAAATTGTACTATGATTTGTATAGTGATGAGTGATGCTGTCTATGGTTCACAAACAAGAGAGATCTACTCTGTAGTTTGTATAAGGTTCTTTCTAGTGCCTTGAAATAGATGTCTCACTTACATCAACAAGTTGAAAAATACTTTCTTATGTCTTGTAATTTTGGTTTGGCTACATTCAATAAGTCCTTGATTTTCTTCAGGAGCGTTTCCAAGATCCCAAATCTTTAGTTAAAAACCTCCATGATAATGGTTTCAAAGCTATTTGGATGCTTGACCCTGGAATCAAACGGGAAGAAGGTTATCATGTCTATGATAGTGGTTCTGAAAATGATGTTTGGGTCCAAAAGGCAGATGGAACACCTTTTGTTGGTAAGTCCTCGGTACATTAATATTAATATGTTTTTTTTATTATATAAAAATTAAAAAAAGAAAAGCTGATGAATTAAGCACATCTATTCTTTTTTAGGGGAGGTGTGGCCAGGACCATGTGTCTTCCCTGACTATACACAGTCAAAAGTCCGTGCTTGGTGGGCAAGTTTAGTTAAAGATTTCATTTCCAACGGTGTTGATGGTATATGGAATGATATGAATGAACCAGCCATCTTTAAGGTAGTTTTAGATCGAATCGGATATTAAGCAAAAACAAGATTCAGTTCTCACCCAACTATTTGTGTATGAAGCACTGACACAGACACGGACACGAGGACACAACAAATTCTTAAAATTACAGGACACGACACGACACGGTATATATATTTATAAATATATATTGTAATTCCAATGAACTAGAAGAATAATAGAATTTTAGAAAGAATGAAGGAATGTGAAGGAAGAAGTGAGTTAAAGAAAAGAAGAGAGTTGAATAAGATGAAAAAGTGGATGATGAAAAGGGCAAGGTCAAAGATACATACAAAAGATAAGAGAAAATGAGTACAGGGGATGAAACACGTGTTTTCTTTTAGCAAATGGGAGGGAAATGTCAAAACTTCAAAAATAATGGAACATTGCACATTTTACCTCTTTTTTCTAGAAAAAAAAAATTTATTTTGTTGTGTCCAGACATGTCTGAGCCGTGTCCGATGAGTGTCCGAGCCAAGAAAAACTATTTTTAAATTGGACACGTACGGACGCGTGTCGGACACATGAAGTCAATGTGTCGGTGTCGTGTCCGACACCGACACGTGTCCGACACGCCGACACGCTTAGAATTTGGAGTGTCCGTGCTTCATAGGACTCGTTATCTGTATCATTTTTTCTATTCTGCTTTTCTTTTCCAGGTTGTTACAAAAACAATGCCTGACAGCAATGTTCATAGGGGTGATAGCGAACTAGGAGGTTGTCAGAATCATTCTTTCTATCATAATGTAATATTCTTCAAGCCTTTATATGATTTTCGGGTTAACTTATGTTGTACTAGTTATACATGTAGGATGCACTTTGATGATATTGGATTTTTCCCTGCATCATGGTTCTTATACTAGTTTATAAATTCCTACTTGTATGTTTTGATTTGGCTTTTGCTATAGGTGTATGGCCTGCTGATGGCAAGATCAACCTATGAAGGCATGAAATTAGCTAGTGAAAAGAACCGTCCTTTTGTTCTTACCAGAGCTGGATTTGTTGGCAGCCAAAGGTATGCTGCAACATGGACAGGAGATAATCTTTCAACCTGGGAGCATCTTCATATGAGTATCTGTATGGTACTTCAGCTGGTAATAATCTTAGGATGTTCTGTTCCTTCCCTTGAGCTGCATTTGCAAGTCCTCCATGGTAATAATCTTAGGGTCTGTTGATAGAAAGTCCACTATGAGCATCTACTGTACATATTTATTGGAAATTCTTGTTAGATGGCATAGCAAGAAGCAAATAGTTGTTGCTAGAAGTTAATCTGAGATAAAATATTGGGCACTTTTTCAAGTTATTTGTGATCAAATATTCAAATGCCAAAGGCATCAAATGAATCGTCCATGCCATTAAGTTGTGCTTTATTCTTTCAGATGCCTTTGGCATTTGAATATTTGATCTTTATGTGAATTTCCTTTTGAGAATTACACATAATGAGAGCCATATCTTCTTTTTTTTATTATTTATTTACATTTTAACTTATTTTCTCAATTAGAAGCCAAATTTGTTTTCTTAAAAAAAATTATGAATAAGTAAAGTGGTTCATAGCCGGATGAACCGATATATTATTATAAATCAGTATGGTATATTGTTGAGAATCTTCTAGATTTGTATTGTGAATATCTAGGATTATGTGTATCAATTAGGATATATTGTATTTATTGTAATTATCCTTATTTCCTAGAATAGGTTTTCTCCTCTTGTATAAATTCCTATTCTCTTTTCATAATAATATACACAGAATTCTTTCATTCAACATGGTACCAGAGCCTATTCGATCCTGAATAGCATTCACCATTCACGGCTGTGCTTTCTTTCCAGCCTTGAACCCTAAACACTTCATCCTCCACTGTGCTCTCGGCCACCTCCGATCTGACGGTTTCCCGGAGTTTTCTTGGAGCACGCGCCGGACCACCGTGCTCAGACGCCTCCGACCGGCCAAACCGCAGATTCCCGTCGCCGTCCGCCGCCGCACGCGCCTCCACGCGCCGCCCGAACGTCCGCCGGAGCTGCCACGCGCCGGCGCGTGAGACCCCTTTCCGGCGATTTTTTCCGGCGTTCTCTGCATCGTTGTTTTTCTCGGCGTCTTCTGGTCCCCATTCTGGTGTTAGATCGTCGTTATCTCCTACCTCGTTCTCACCCTCTTCCTTCTCATGGAATCCTTCAATGTTAGTGACTCCAAACATGACTCCAAAGGGACTTTCTCCACTGTCATCAGTGGTACACCCACTATTACCACTGAAAAATTGCGTGGGGCATCAAATTATAAGTCTTGGGCCGCCTCTGTCCGCTTGTGGTTCAAAGGTCAAGGACACCTTGACCATTTAACCAAGTGTGAATCTGAAATTGCTGAAAAAGATCGGCCTAAGTGGGTAATGGTTGATGCCCAGCTCTGTTCTCTCTTATGGCATTCTTTTGATCCTCAACTTTTGTCCACCTATCAGGCATATGAGACGTGCTATTGTGTGTGGAACAAGGCAGCCACAGTTTATAATAATGATATTAGACGTTACTATGATGTTTTATCCAACTTGGTTAAGCTCCAACACCAGACGTCGGAAACTACCACCTATGCAAGCAAGATGGAGGCTCTCAAACATGAGTTTCGATCCTTAATGCCTTCCACGTCGTCCATTACTGCTCAGGACACACAATGGGACAAATTCTTCATGGTCTTGACTTTGATTCATTTAAATCCTGACCTCGAAGGTGTTCGAGATCAAATTTTGGGAGGTTCTACTGTTCCCACATTTGATGATGTTATTAGTCGTTTGGTGCGTATTTCTTCCTCACGAGCCTCGACTGACACTCATACTGCTATTGATTCTTCCGCCTTGGTATCTCACACTGGTGACAAAGGAGGAGGAGGCAGTGGACGCAATAATGGTCGCAAACGTCCCCAGTGTACGTATTGCAACAAGTTGGGACATACCCGTGATCGTTGCTATCAACTCCATGGTCGACCTTCTTCTCGCCCTGTCAACATTGCTCAATCCGAGCCATCTAATGATCAATCCGACTCTATTACTTTAGCTGGTGATGATTACAAAGAGTACCTCAAGTACCAACAAGGCAAACAGTCATCGGTGGCTGCTTCAATTGCGCAAACTGGTAATGTAACTGCTTGCCTTGCTCGCTCTCCTGACATTGGACCATGGGTTCTTGACTCGGGTGCCTCCGAACATATCTCTGGTAATAAATTCTTGTTTACCCATCTTTCTAGTTCATCTTCCCTTCCTTTAGTCACTTTGGCAAATGGTTCTAAAACTGCTGCTACAGGAATTGGTCAAGCCCAAATACTTCCTTCCCTTTCTGTCAATTCTGTTCTTTATGTTCCTGAATCTCCTTACAATCTTATTTCTGTTAGTAAACTGACTCACTCACACAATTGTTCCATTACCTTTACTAATAACTGTGTTTCTATCCAGGATCGGAGTACGGGTCAGACGATTGGCACAGGGCGTGAGTCACAAGGCTTGTACCACCTTTCACCTCCATTCCCTACTGCATGCGTGACCAGTTGCTCTCCATCTCTCCTCCACCACCGTCTGGGACATCCGAACCTCTCTAAGCTTCGAAAAATGGATGCCTCTCTTTCTACCTTGTCTTCCCTTCCCTGTGAGTCATGTCAGTTGGGTAAACAAACACGTAGTTCTTTCTCTAGTAGTCTTAGTAGTCGGTCTACTTCTCCTTTTCAACTTGTTCACTCAGATGTTTGGGGTCCTAGTCGTGTGCCTTCTGTTTCTGGTTTTCAATATTTTGTAACCTTCATTGATGACTATTCTCGTTGTACTTGGTTATATTTGATGAAAAGTCGTACTGAAGTATTTAAAATTTTTCAAGATTTTTGTGTTGAAATCAAAACTCAGTTTCATACTTCAGTCTCTATCTTACGTTCTGATAATGCCAAAGAATATCTGTCTACATCCTTTAAAAATTTTATGAGTTCTCAGGGGATTTTACATCAGACATCTTGTTCTTATACCCCACAACAAAATGGGATTGCTGAGCGTAAGAATCGTCATCTTATTGAAACAGCTCGCACTTTGCTTATTCATCATAATGTTCCTACTAATTTTTGGAGTAACGCTGTTCTCACTGCATGTTATTTGATTAATCGCATGCCTTCTTCTGTCTTGCATGATCAAATCCCGCATTCTTTGTTATTTCCTACCGACCCTCTTTATCATCTTCCTCCTCGTGTTTTTGGTTGTGTTTGCTTTGTGCATGATTTAACCCCAGGGAAAGATAAACTTGCAGCAAAATCCGTCAAGTGTGTTTTTCTCGGTTATGCTCGACTCCAAAAGGGCTACCGATGTTATTGTCCAGCCACTCGACGTTGTTTCATCTCCCCTGATGTGACCTTCTTTGAGTCTTCCCCCTTCTTTGTATCTTCTACGCCTGCAAGCCCCTCTGTGCTTGAAGTCCTTCCTGTTCCTTCTCTTCCTTTTCCAGAGGCCTTACCCCAAGACACACCTCGTCCTCCTCTCTTGACATATCATCGCCGTCCCCGCCCTGAGCCGACAACTACTTTTCCTGACTCACTGCCTTCGTCTGAAACACCCACTACTCCGGTCCACCCGCCGCCTGCTAGCTCTCCGATTTCCATTCATAAAGGTACTCGTTCCACTCGCAATCCTCACCCTGTTTATAATTTCTTGAGCTATCATCGTTTATCTACTCCATATTTTGCATTTGTATCTTCTTTGGATTCTGTTTCTATCCCTAAGACTACAGATGCAGCTCTTGAACATCCGGGTTGGAGGCAAGCAATGCTTGATGAGATGACTGCCTTACATTCCAATGGTACATGGGATTTGGTTTCACTTCCTCCTGGCAAATCACCAGTGGGTTGCAGGTGGGTTTATACAGTTAAAGTTGGTCCTGATGGCAAAATCGAACGACTAAAAGCTCGTTTAGTGGCTAAAGGGTATACTCAGATCTTTGGATTGGACTATGGTGATACTTTTTCTCCTGTTGCCAAAATGGCTTCCGTTCGTGTTTTTCTATCCATTGCAGCTATTAATCATTGGCCACTTCATCAGCTGGATATTAAGAATGCCTTCCTCAATGGCGACTTGGAAGAAGAAGTTTATATGGAGCAACCACCTGGTTTTGTTGCTCAGGGGGAGTATGGGAAAGTATGTCGACTTCGTCGTTCTCTTTATGGACTCAAGCAGTCACCAAGAGCTTGGTTTGGTCGATTTCGCTCTGTGGTTCAAGAGTTTGGCATGACTCGTAGTGAAGCTGATCACTCAGTTTTCTTTCGCCATACTTCAAATGGCAAGTGCTTATACTTAGTTGTCTATGTGGATGACATTATTATTACAGGCAATGATGATTTAGGCATTGCTCAACTCAAACAACATCTGTGCAACCACTTCCAGACTAAAGATTTGGGGAAGCTTAAATATTTTCTGGGAATTGAGGTTGCCCAATCTAGTTCTGGTGTGGCTATTTCACAACGGAAGTATGCACTTGACTTATTAGAAGAGACAGGCATGCTAAACTGTAAACCAGTTGAGACTCCAATGGATCCAAATGTAAAACTCTATCCAGGACAGGGGGAGCTGATGAACAATCCCGAGAGATATCGAAGACTTGTGGGAAAACTCAATTATCTCACTATCACTCGTCCAGATATATCGTTTGCTGTGAGTGTAGTTAGCCAGTTCCTGCAATCACCATGCGATAGTCATTGGGATGCAGTTGTTCGAATTCTTCGATACATTAAGAGAGCACCAGGCCAGGGACTGTTATATGAGGACAAGGGAAACTCCCAAATCATTGGCTTTACAGATGCGGATTGGGCTGGTTCACCAGATGATAGGCGATCCACATCCGGGTACTGTGTTCTCTTCGGTGGGAACCTAGTCTCGTGGAAAAGCAAGAAACAAAAAGTAGTTGCAAGGTCTAGTGCAGAGGCTAAGTATCGTGCTATGGCGTTAGCAACTTGTGAACTCCTATGGTTGAAACAACTTCTTCAGGAGATGAAATTCAGAGACATTGGTAAAATGGAACTGGTATGTGATAACCAAGCAGCTATGCACATTGCCTCAAATCCAGTATTCCATGAGAGGACCAAACATATTGAGATTGACTGTCACTTTATTAGAGAAAAAATTCAATCAGGGTGTCTTGCTACTCGATTTGTCAATTCAAATGATCAGTTGGCAGATATCTTCACCAAGTCTCTTAGAGGACCTCGAATTAAATACCTATGTGACAAGCTTGGTGCCTATGATTTATATGCTCCAGCTTGAGGGGGAGTGTTGAGAATCTTCTAGATTTGTATTGTGAATATCTAGGATTATGTGTATCAATTAGGATATATTGTATTTATTGTAATTATCCTTATTTCCTAGAATAGGTTTTCTCCTCTTGTATAAATTCCTATTCTCTTTTCATAATAATATACACAGAATTCTTTCATTCAACATATATATTTACAAAAATTCATACGCCTTAATTCTTATGTTCAGGGACTCAGTGGTCAGCCACTTTCAGGACCTGATATTGGTGGATTTGCTGGAAATGCAACACCTAAGCTTTTTGCAAGGTGGATGGGTGTGGGTGCCATGTTTCCCTTTTTTCGAGGGCTTTCTGAGGCTGATATCATTGACCATGAGCCCTGGTCTTTTGGGGAAGAGGTTTGTTCATCTTTGGCTGTATAAATATAAAATTAAATCATTCTGGTTTATTAAGTTTATTTCTACTTTGATGGATTTTACTTCTGTAATTTCTATTTACTTACCATGCTTTATTTTGTGCTTGTTAACTTTGGGTACTATTTAATAGTGTGAAGAAGTTTGCCGATTGGCATTGAAAAGGCGCTATTGCTTTATACCTCTTATCTACACGCTTTTTTATTTTGCTCATACAAGTGGCACTCCAGTGGCAACCCCTACTTTCTTTGCTGGTGTGTTGTTTTTCCATTGACTAATTAAAGCATCTTTGGTTTATTTAGTGAAATTTGAGCTTTATTTTTTAGCATAACACTTATCAAAGCCTTGCTATTGCAGATCCAAAAGATCCAAGCTTGAGGAGACTTGAAAATTCATTTCTTCTGGGCCCAGTGTTAGTATGTGCAAGGTTTATCCACTTCCTTACTATAGTGTATTATTATTAATCTAGAGGAGAGTGTTATATTGCCTAGACTCTTTTTCAGCAGGAAATAGGTTGGTTGTCCTGATTTTCCTTTGCATGCTACTAAATTATTATGTTTCTGCCACCTTGTGACCCCTTTTTAATTAAATCTTTTACTTATTAGGAAAGGGGAGTACTGAAGAGAAGTTACATTTCTGCTTTTGATGGAAAATATCAAATTTACTTGCTGTGAACACAGGAATGGTACTAACTAGTGCCAGAGAAAGAAAAATGCTATAGCAAATGCAAACTATAGTCCAGATAATCTTTCTCCATGAAGATTCAGATTCTTACTGTTTATTGATATTTCACCTCCTTGTTGGATGTTTTCATTCTTTGCTTTTTCATTTAAGCTTGAAAGTCTGATAGAAAATGTTATACCTCACTTCCTGTATAAATTTGTACTTATTTGACTTCTTTTTCTGTCCTTTTCTTTTTCTTTTTTTTTAATAACTTCATCAGAACCTTACCCAGTCAAGGGTTGGATAATTTGGAGTTTACATTGCCAAAGGGCATTTGGTTGAGTTTTGATTTTGGTGATGCACATCCAGTATGATTCTACTGCTCATTTTGTTTTTCATTTGTTTACATGTTTATTGTATTGATATTTACGAACTACTTTCTTTTCTTGTTTCCTTGTTTCCTTTTTGTTCTTTCTGGGGTTTGCCAGGATTTACCAGCTTTATATTTAAAAGGTGGCTCAATTATACCTGTGGGTCCCCCTCTTCAGCATGTTGGTGAAGCTAATCCATCAGATGACTTGACCCTTATAGTGGCTTTAGATGAGCATGGTAAGTCCACTGCCCGTATATCAATCTTTACCTTAGCAATTGGAAAGCTTCTTCTAAAACAACTAAATAAGGTCTCTGCTCTTCTGATTGATATTTTACTTATATCAGCTCTGTGAATGAGATTAACTATGACAGGGAAAGCTGAAGGTGTTCTGTTTGAGGATGATGGTGATGGATATGAATTCACTAAAGGTGAATATTTATTGACACATTATGTGGCCGAACTTCAATCAACGACTGTTACTGTGAGTGTATACAAAACTCAAGGATCATGGAAAAGACCTAATCGCCGCCTGCATATTCAGTTGTTGCTTGGTGGGGGTGCAATGGTATGCGGTTCCTTTATGAAAGGCCAATATGAAGAATATGAACTTTTAATGGAGTGCTAAAATGCCAAAGTGCTCCCTATTAATTCATTTATTTAGTTTTTGCTGCTTACTTGACATGAATAATTATATTTAGATTTGCTAAACAGCTTGATACTTGGGGAATGGACGGAGAAGTTCTGCAATTAATTTTGCCTTCAGAAGATGAGGTGTCTAAGTTGGTATCCGCTGGTGCGAAGCAATACAAGAATCAATTAGGTATACACTCCTTTCGAAACATAGAATAGTTTACATAATATAGTCTTCATCCATTTTTTTCAATAGTGTACATAAAGGTGTCCTTGTCCATTCCTCGTATGAAGTTGTATTACATTATACTATTATCTGTACCCCTCTATCTTTAGCCCTATAAATAAGATAGAGACATAGGGACATACTTACCTATTCCACCAATTTTGGTTCTCTTTTTTTCTATATATTCATAGCGTATCAGCTTGCTGTGTTTCCTTGTAGCAGTGCCCCTCTCTTTGATTTTGTGTATACTTTACAGTCCTCATTCTTTAGTTTGAATAGTAATCATAACGGTGTCCTTGTTCATTCCTTATGCTCAACCTAGTTCACTTGATGGGTTAAGCAGGCTGATTTTAAGTCCTTATAGAGCTTAAGCCCGCCAAATCTTAACTCATATTTAATTAGGTTTAGCCTGACCCTAAACTAGGCTAACCCATTATGACAACTCAAGACATATTTATTCAAGCACCTATTTTTTTATAGAAAAAAGAATTTAATTGAAGAAAGAGAGTACAATGGGAGAGGACAAGATGTCCCAAAAAAAAAAAACAACCAAAATAAGTGTTGAAGTCCCGCATTGCTTAGTTAAAGGGCTGACAAGCTATATATATAGGCTGAGGTAATCCTCTCCCCTCAAGAGCTCTTTTGGGGTGAGTTAGGCCTCTTAAAATGGTATCAGAGCGGGCCTAGGCATGTGTGGATGGATGGGCCTTACTGTGGGCTGCCCTGGAGATAAACCATTGGCTTCATGCTTCTATGTCAAGTGTGAGGGGGGCGTGTTCAAGTCCCACATTGCTTAGTTAAAGGGCTGACAAGCTGTATATATAGGCTGAGGTAATCCTCTCCCCTCAAGAGCTCTTTTGGGGTGAGTTAGGCCTCTTAAGAATAAGAAACAAAACTCTAGCTCAACAAAGCCTTCCAATCTCTTTGGATATCCATATTCATTAAAGCACCTATTAATGACTATTAATTCTTGAAGGACTCATAGTGTTCATATATAATTTTCCAAATACCAATTTTTTACAGCGTACTACATTTTGCAGAAAATGCAGTCCAAATTCCTGATTTAGAAGAGGTTTCTGGACCCAAGGGAACAGCACTTACAAGAACTCCCATTGAATTGAAAAGTGGTGATTGGGTTCTTAAAGTGATTCCTTGGATTGGGGGTAGAATCATCTCCATGATGCACATTCCTTCAGGTAGAATTAATTACTCATTTAGCAACTTATTTGAGTTTTTCTTACAAAGACCAGATATTTGACTTTTGGAACTGTACTAGTTCATTTAGGGTGCTTTTCGATTGTGAAAACATTTTCAGATTTCATTTTCTATTTATATTCCTTAAACTTAGTTTTTTCCAAAAAATACATTCGCTACATGAAGTTAAAAATTTATTCATCTTAAAAGTGCTAAAAATGACATTTACTTGGATCTTCTTCTCAATCTATTTTTTTTTTTTTAAAAAAAATCTCTTAAATTGTACCAAATGAATATTTATTCGTATTTTCTATTTCCAATAAAAATAAAAACAAAAATCAAATGCACTCTTATTTTCTGGCTTTTTGAAATTCTGTTTCTCATTACGAAAAAAAAATCTGTTTCTTAAATTTACCTTTATGAACCGTTTAGCTTCCATCAATTGTTCAGAATGCTTCCATCCTTTCTCTGCCTGAAATAATTTGTATATAGCATATCTTAAGGACTCAATCTGGAAACGTACCTCAGTCATTATAAAATTCCTTTCTCATAATGTTACTTCCTATATCATGATGGTTATCAGTAGATCCATTTTAAATAACAAGGGCTCTGGTAATCAGGTTTCTTTATGCCACCCAAATGAACTAAATTCTATTTAAATTGCTCAATGATGAACAATTTGTTTGCAGGAACACAATGGCTCCATAGCAGGATTGAGATCAACGGATATGAGGAGTATAGTGGTACAGAGTATCGTTCTGCTGGGTGTTCTGAGGAATATTCAGTTATCAAGTAAGTCTCCTTTCTGCATGCTTTCAGTTAAGAAATTTCATTGTTGAAAAGCCACAAAAAGTTCTGTACATGCTTGTAAATAATTTTCAAATCTTGATATCCACACGAAAAGTTATCAGAGTTCTGCCTTAGTAAATTGCTGATTTCCAAGACTTAAGCAGTAAGCCTTTGTTAGGGTGAAGAATCTTGATATCCTTTTCATTTTGAGTCAAGATAGAACAAGTTGGTGTCACTTGATCTATGTTGCCGACCCCACCTATTGGAAAAAAATGTTACTGTTGTTGTACTCTAGAAACTTTGTTGGCAAGTATGATATGCCAAAAACACTATTTGTATTTAACTAGAAAACTCCTCATGATTATGCATGTAGTTAACGTTGCATGTTTAATAGTATCTATCAACAAGATGAGAGAAGGGAAATAATTAGAAGTATCATCACTCTGTTTTTTTGGGTACATGTTAATTTTGTTTTGTTTCTTTCTTTTCTTGCAGTCGAAAACTTGAGCATGCAGGAGAGGGGGAATCTGTTGTTCTGGAGGGTGATATTGGTGGGGGATTAGTTCTTCAAAGGCAGATTTATTTTCCAAAGGATGCTGCCAATGTTTTCCGGATAGACTCTAGCATAATAGCTCGCAATGTTGGTGCTGGTTCTGGAGGGTTCTCAAGGTTTTTTCTGACAACTTCCCTCTTATCCTAACAATAGTAGCTTTATTTATCTTATATAATATTAAATTTGAAGTTAAATTCATCTTTGGGGCAGGCTTTTTGAGTTTATTTCTGTGTGTTGGGTTGTCTTTGTTTAAGCTTTGAAAAAGTTTCACTTGTATCCCAGGAAAAAAAAAAAAAAAAAGACCTGATTTTTATAGGATTTATTTCTTTTCAATTGTTGTGTCTAGGCTAATCTTTATGATGATATCTCTCTGATTTTTCCTGAGCTTCTCTTATAAATGGATGAACCCTTTCTTTATAACAAACACACTCAGAAATAGAAACGCAATTTTCTCACACATTTCCACTTAACGAACCAGAGACCAGGGTCAATTTAAGGATTGTAGTTGTTTTTTGTTGCAATTTCTTTTGTGACAAGATAGTTTTCCCCCTATATTGTGCACTAGAATTCTAGTGGAAACTGAGACGCTAGTGAATCCAGTTCAATATATATATATAATCCTCTCTTTTTGACAGCAGATAGGTATTCCTATTTTCTTAGTCTCATATTTTTCCTGTTGACAATTTTTCGGTACTGATTCAGATGTTCTGATTTTCACTATCCTTACTTGTATGTTATGTAGGTTGGTCTGCCTAAGAGTTCACCCAACGTTCAATCTCTTGCACCCCTCAGAATCTTTTGTCTCGTTCACTTCAGTTGATGGATCAAAGCATGAAGTCTTTCCAGATTCTGGGGAGCAATTTTTTGAAGGAAACCTTCTCCCTGATGGTGATCATCAAAATTCATATATACTTTGCCTTATTAATTTCTACCATTATGAAATTTTGAAACTTTGACTGGGATGAATAAGTTCATGCTAAAGAATGGCTCAAGCTAAAACTTTAAGCTAGAAGCATAAAGGGAAAAAAATAGAGTTAAAAGCTTATCTCATTAATGAAGGTCAAAGAATGACTTGTGTATTTCCAACATGCCCACTTACATTAAGCCGTTGTACTTAAAACTTGAAAATCGAAATATGGATAAAGCAGACTCAGAACGTACAGCTGAGGTATTCTTTTTATTTTGGAGTCTACCATTCCAGGTGCCTCATTTTGATTAAAAAAAAAAAGTTCTTGGAGGCTTCTATTACTTTTTTTCTGTTTTCCATTTGTCTTATCATTTGTGTTTTGAAGATAATCCCGTCAAACAAGCTCATAGAAATTGAGATTGTGATTGTGATTGTTATGACAGGTGAGTGGATGCTCATTGATAAATGTCTTGGCATTGCTCTGGTTAATCGATTTGATGGTAAAGTGGTATCAAAGTGTCTTGTCCACTGGGAATTTGGCACTGTCAACCTGGAGCTTTGGTCCGAGAATAGGCCTGTTTCCAAGGAATCGCCCCTCCGAATCTCTCATGAATACGAGGTTGTCAAATTCCCCTGATTTTACAATTATATATGCTCATTTCATGAGGTGCTGAAATTTTCACAACAGATCCAACGGTTGTAAATAATGGGTATGAAATATTTGTAGTTTATACTGTATTTTTAATTAACTAGCGTTGCCCGGGTGCGACGTGCGAATGCGATATTTAATATTGTTCTATATAAATTAGAGTTTTTTTTCGGTAGATAAAAGTTTATTATGTATTCCAGTTCATGAGATCATCACTCTTATTTTAAATCAAGTATATCACTCACGGTAGTTTCTTTCTTTCTTTCTTTCTTTTTATTGAAGTTTTACGGTAGTTTCAATTATAACTTCAGTATGAGAATCAAAAGAGTTAGTTAAAATTTTTATATATATTTCTAGCTATTAAATATTGTTATTTTCTGTGGGACCTTATATTTTATTTTTTTAATCATTTAAAAATATTTAATTTGAGAGACTATACTAACTAGAATAGTGCAGATTACAATATAAAAATATATAATGGTAAGGTAATACATACGAAAGCCTAGTTATGCTTAATTGCTTTTACAATATAAAAATATATAATGGTAAAGGTAATACATACGAAAGCCTAGTTATGCTTAATTGCTTATAGATATACTAAATTGCTTACCTTTTAAGTACACATATATTATAAAATTTTATAGTAAATTGAAGGCTAAGTTATTGGAGTAAATATTAAGATATTTTCTAAATATGTATATTTTTAATATTGTCTAGCACTAAGATATAATTCTAAAGTTACCAGAAATTGTAACATTAATTAATCTACTTATGAAAAAAGATATTTTTGAAAGTGATAATTATTGTTTAGGGAAAAGTATAATGTGGTTTAAGGGTAATGTTGATGGTGCATTTCTGTCATCAAGCCTTATGTGTGAAGCTTTGGCAGTTAGGCATGCTCTTGAGATTGCAAAGTTGGTGCTCTCCCGGATTGCTTCAATTGTTGATGATATTATAATACTGCTTTCAAGAACAAGTTTGGTGTGATTTCTTTCTGCTGGCTTCCTCCTCAGTAGTCTCTCCTTTGCTGTTGCTCTTCTTTCTGCTCCTTTTCTTGTCTTGTTTGCTCTTTTTTCTGCTCTTCTCTTGTCTTTGCTTTTTTCTTTGAATGAAATTACAACGTTTGCTTTCTATAGTGTCTTGTGTTTCACAGTAATGATTTCAAGGATTCATTTTGTTGAATGGTTTTATAAGAAGTGACGGAATGTAGTATTTCTCGTGAACCGTCGTCGTCTAGTTAAAAGTTCAAACTAGTCCAAAACAGCTGAACTATAAAGTTGGTTTTTTTTAGTCAAAAGATAAAATTCATTCATAAAACCAAAGGCACAAGGCCATACTAATTACGGTTAAATCGATGGGTCCGGATTGTAAAAAATAATAATAATTTCTCTCTTTTTACTTTATCACTTTATCATTATCCTCAATTTAAAAGATCTACTCTCCCAATCAAGCTGAAGGCTTTGTTTCTTGACGATAAGTTACAGGGTTGTATATTAATGTCTATATTTCTGGGTGTGTTGCCTAGAATGAGATTCCTTTTGGTCAAATGTTGGACGAAATTGAAATAAAAATATTTCAATAGTAATGTGAAAGTGATGTGATATGAATGAAATAAAAGTGAAATAACTATTTTACTCTCATATTAAAAATGAGAATGGAATAAAAGTAGGTAAAATATATTAAATTATAAGAAGAATTATATTATTTATAACAAACTATCAAACTTGGTCTTTGTTTTTTTTCTTTCTCCTGAGGGGTTTACACTTACAGGCTGGTTATTATGCATGTCTTCTGTTTAGCGCCCGGTTTTCTTTGGATGTATTTTCCAGGTGTCTGTTTTTTTTAGAACTACAGACTTTGCTTTTTTAATGAAAGCTTTCATTGAAAAAAAAAAACTAAAAAATATTTAAATGTTCACTTCTTACTATTTAAAGGAATAAAATATTAGTTTTAAAATTTATGTATTAATATTGTAATTGAACTATAATTAAGGATAAAGTATGTATACATTTCTGAATTTAATACTCACAACTATATTAATGTTACGTGATTATATTTGACATTAACGGTTGACTTCCATCGTCAAATAAAATTGGTTAAACACAAATGTAATAATATATATATTAAATTAAACAATATATGGTATTTAATAAAACTGAGAAAAATATATAGGTGAGGGTTTTTTAATATATAATGAGGTTAATAAGAGTACGTGAGGTGAGATGGGGATGTGCGTCATGGGTGGTGATGGTAACTGGTAAGACTGAGAAGTGCAGTTGTTGGAGCAGGGAGAGTTCAGAGTTGAGATTGGTGATTGGAGACTCGTGACTCTCTGCCACCCCAAAACAAAAGATAACAAAACAAGACACGACAACAAACAAAGCATCACTGTCAGAGGCAGGCCATACCCCTTTGAGAAGCAACCCAATATGAAATATTCTATTACATAAGTCATACATACATCCGAGTTAATAAACAATGACCAATGAAACAAACCCATACATATTAAATCATGGTCATGGATGATATATATTATAAAATTGAGGTACCTTTGTTTTTGTAGTTTTTGGTGATGACATGACATTTAGCTAGTGAGGGAACTGAAAATTTGATCCACCTCCTCCAAAAGTTGTGTGTGGAGGTGGTTGTTGTTGTTGAGAAGTAGTAGTGATGGTTGTGAGAATATTGTGGCCAACACCTAGAAAGTCCCTGGTAAGCCCCCCTGAGTTTCCAATAATATTATTATTCATGCTCATACTTTGCAAAGAGGTTGGGTTGTTAGTCCCAATCCCAAATGATGAGTTGATGATGATGAGGTCGTTATGATGAGTAGAGGAAGTGGTTGATCCTAATAAGGTAGTAGCGTTAACGTTGGTGGTTGAAGAAGTTGCACCCATTTGAGCAGCTTTCTGGAGAAGTGCGGTTGCCGACATTTGAGGGATATAATTCATGTTGGTGAGAAGAGAAGAGGTTGTGTGGTGAATATTTGGCATTATGGAGGGTTCATTGGAAAAGAAGGGAAGGGTACTGAAGAGGTTATTAGGTGGAGATAATGTAGAATTATCATTGCTCGTCGGCAGTTGAAGTTGAGAGTATATGGTTTGATTGGATTGAGGTGGGATAATGAACATATTCATATTATTATTATTATTATTGGTTTGTGGGAGAAGCTGGTGGCCACCACTCATACTCATACTATACTCATCAATATCAGCCACGCTGCTGCTGCTACTTCCATACATCATCACATTCGCTGCACCTCCTTCTCTTATACTTTCCTCACCCAACGCATCGCACAACGCCCTGTGCCTTATCAAGCTCTCTCGTCTGCACTCATAACCAAACTAACTTAATTAATATTCACACATAATTAACTACTCACTTAAGTTATGGCCTTATTATTACCCCCAAAATAAGTTAATAATTAAGGATCAATATATCATTTGGAAGTATGCTTTTCTTTATTTTATTTAAATATATATATATATATATATATATATATATATATATATATATGTTATAAGATAAAAACTCCTAACCACAAACTAAATTACATTAAAAAAATTCTTATGACCGGCTGAGACCGAGAATAGAGAATATTTTTACATGCAATTATGAAACGAATTATAGGTAAAGAAATAAGGAATAATAATATATAATGTGATATGTATAGTTAACTATACAAGCTAATTAAGTTAGGAGAATAGGAGATATATAACTAAAAAATTCCAAAAAGGCATCACTGAAGTAATAGATGCTAGGTGGTGAAAAATTCACCAAAAAAACTGACAAAACGATTAAACAATCAACTAATAAGAAGTGTGATTTGGAGAACTGGCCTGGGTTCAATAAATGAAACAATTAAGAGAATATATTGAATGTAGTGAAAAGCAAAGTGATGAATGAATTGTTCAGTTTAATTGGAAAACGTGATCAGGAACTTGTCCATTTGGAAGGCATAGAATTAAATGAAGAAAAAGAAAGAGTAGAAAGGAATATAATGACAGAGAGGAGAAGGAGTTTGGTAATATATATATATGAAGAAAGAAAGGAAGCCCTAGGAAGTTAGGTTTAGGTTTAAGTACCTGGAGAAGATAGTAGCACAGTGACATCTATACTCTCTGGTGCCACAAGTCTTGGAATGGGCTTTCCAGTCAGATTGAACAGCATACTTCTTAGAGCACTTATGGCAGATCCAGTTCTTGTGGCCGTGCTTGCGAGAGTAATGCTTCTTAATCCCAGTGAGGTCACCCAGAGCCCTTGAAGGGTCATGATGCACGCATGTGGGCTCAGGACACACATAAACCTTCCTCTTGGCCTTCTCACCCTCTTTTGTACTTTTCTGCTTTAGCTTCCAAGGCAGATTATGTCCTCTTCTGTGCAGCTGTAGGTTTTGCTCTCTTTGGAACCCTTTGTTACACACCTCACATATAAACCTGTTTGTTGCCATTAGGCTCTTGGGAGATACTGCTATCACCTCCGCATCTGGATCTGTATAATATAATATAATATAATAATGCATCTTGTTAAATCTTAATTACGTTATCGATCATCATTATCATTATTATTATTATTCAGCTTCACCCCACACAAATTAAACTAATTAAACATACATTTCCTATATATCAAACAAAATTAGCTACCTAGCTAGGGTTACCGCCCATTACTCGCCCCGCCCCAAAAATAATAATTAATAGATTAATTATATTAGATATTTTGATAAAATTAATTAATTCATCAGCTGGGTGATACTTGCTTGGGTTTCCTGGTTGGTTTCTCTTTTTCTTCTGAGGTGCTGTTGAGGAAGATGGCGTCAAGGAGTTATGTTGTTGCAGCTGCTTCATCTGAATCTGATCATCGTCTTCTCTATTTCCGAAAACCGTTGCCGATGAAGAAAATGCCGCCATATCTAATTTAGCCTGCCTTCCTTCCCACTATCTTCTGCTTCACTAACAATACATGCAATTATTTGAGTCCTTAATTAGCTAGCTTCTTCACAATTAATATTACTATATATATCAAATCCGAAAATGAAATTGAATTATTATATATTGGGCTATCTAGATCGAGCTAGCGAAAAAACTACCTAATTAAATTAAATTAAAGGCGAAGAAAACTCAAAACGGACGAAACGTAACACAGATATATGTCCAAGTTGAAGAACTAGCTAGCAAGAAAAACAAAATCAATCCCTCCATCAACGTAACACCTAAATTATATTAATTAGCTTGTTTTGTTTTAAAACTGAATTTTTGAGCAACTTGTATTAATTATACTACGTACTAGCTAGCTAGCTTCACTGATTGGGTGTCATGCAGATACATACATCTGATCTTTTTCTTCAAATGAAGTTCTTTTTTTAATTTTTGCAGACTTAATTATTTGGTCATTGAATTATATTCCTGCTGCTGCCTGCCATAAATGAAAAACGAAAGAGAGAGAGAGATAAGTGGGTGGGCCCGTCCCAATATAATCCTTTGGCGCATAACGACATGGGATATGTGAAAGCAGCATGAAACAGCTAATACCCTCTCTCCATCTCTCTCTTATATATCGTATCTTCTTTCTCACTCTCAGACAACCTTTCACTCATCACACCCAACCCCACTGGCCCCACACACACTTTTCAAATGCAAACTCAAACCGTAACCCCACAAAAAAGATAACTAAATATCCTTAGTTAAATCAGGAAACTAAGAAATTAATTAATCATATTTTAATTCATTTTATTTGTAAAGTGCATGGAAATACAACACCTGATATGATGGTTAATAAACTAAGGAGGTGAGGTATTGAAGGAAACTGTTGTCTGAAAGGCAGAGTGTACTGTTGTATTAAGTATTAACCTTTTGGGATGCATGACTGACATATATATTTGAAATGAAGGGCAGAGAAAAACTCCATTTGCTGTCTTTGGCTTCTTTTCACCTCTTCCATCCCATGCACATGCAATGCTGCAAGTTCCTTTTTGCACAAGGGCGTTTTAGTCATTTAGTACAAACTGAATAAAATCACAATCACAAAACCCAAGAAAACACCTAATCCAACCACTACGGATAAACTAATCACAATAGAATTTTCAGAATCAACCTGCACTTTGCTACAGCTACAGGCCTGTCACTTCACTTCCAGACACAGATCCATTTTCACCCGTTCCATCGTCCAACTAAGCTTATCTTTGGTAGAAATGTTCCGATAAGAAAAGAAAGAAGGTACTGGAAAGTAAAAAAAATTAGATTAAATTATTATTTTGGTTTTTAATGTTTGTATAAAGTTTAAAGTTGGTCTTTAATGTTTCAAAAGTTTAATGTTGATCCTCAAAGGTTACTGTAAAGTAAAAAAAATTTAGATTAAAGTATTATTTTGGTTCTTAACGTTTGTATAAAGTTTAATGTTGGTCCTTAATGTTTCAAAAGTTTAATGTTGATCCTCAAAAATTTTTTTTAGTCGATTTTGGTTCTCCAGCGTAACACCGTTAACTTTTGTTGTTAAATGATGACGTGGCATACTCTCTCTCTCCTACGTGTAATATTTTAATGACGTGGCATGACACATCACTGTCACGTCCCCCCACATTGCCACATCATCATCTTCTATCATTCATCATCATGTAGCAATAATGTGGGGTGACGTGGCATTTACTTGGGCAATTTTGGCCTATTTCAAAGAAGAGTTTTTAGTTTCCGATTCATTTAAACTGTAATGGCGGCTATGTAAGTGATCTACATCAACATTTAACGAAGTAAGCTTACTGTATTAGTCAAAAAGATTAATTTTTATCAAATTTAAAATATAGAGGATTTATAATGACCTTTTCAAACATAAAAAACTAAAAATAAACTTCTATTAAATATAGAGGACCAAAATAGTAATTTAACCAAAAAATTATCATATAAAATATTCTTATATTAATATATAATATTCATTCATAATATATTAATATGTAAAATAAATTATATTTTTATATGCATACTAATTTATAAAATAAAAACACTGAATAATTTTTTAATTATTAATTTTTAAGTTAATTTGTAATATTTATTAATATGTAATGAAATAAAAATAAATTATTTATTTAAAATTTTAAATAAAAATTTTAAAAATATAATAAAAGGCCTATGGGCCAGCCCACAGCCACGCCCCACAACCCTTCAAAGACTGGATTGGAGTGGATCAGCATTTCACAAGTAAAGACATGCCTTTCTTTTTTCCTGGTATATATTATATTAGCAAAATGACAGCAACAAGTCTTTAGCACATGTTTGCAAACACATCTTCTTCTTTTTTTCGGCCAGACAAACACATCTATTGATTTCCCAAATATTGTCAACTAAACTTGCAAATTACGTTGGGCTACTATTCAATACAAATACAATGTTCAGTCAGATACTCAGATCTGCGACCATTAGAGGAAGAATTAAGGTGAAGGCCATAATGCACCTCCAGCTCAACTATTCCATCTAGAGTTTATGGCATGTTTGGTAGGGAGCGAGTATAGATGAGGTGAGGTAAGATGAGATTTTGATATGTTTGGTAGGTGAGTGAGGTGAGTGAGAAAGGAAAGAAACTTCCTTCATGAGGGGTGAGTAAGATTACTTATATTCGAAGAGGAAAGTTGTGGTGAGGTGAGATAAAATTTAAAGAACAAAATGTTCTTAAAAAATTTGTGGCTTCTAAAAAAAGTATTTCATACTTTTATCTTCTTCTCATCAAATCAAACAATATTACTTTTACATTCCACTTCTATTTCCCTGTATATCAAACATACTTTTTATCACTTACTTCCACTTCCCATTAAAATACTAACCGAATACCAAACGCTACCTTAGAGATGCCAAACCTCCATCCTCTGCGATGGCAGCATTTGAAAGAAATTCTGGGATTCTGGATACGAGTGTTATACACCAATTTGACAGTGTTAGATTTGATACATGTGAAGGCTCCTTCTGATGTGCTCCCACCATCTAGATCTTCTTCACTCTTCATCATTCATGGAGACATATATCCAACATTCATCACCAATGTAGCGGTCATCAAAGCAACAATACGAACTTATGATTCCGCATCAAACGTTATTCAAGTATTAGTCACCAAAGTTGTAGTAAATCAGACTAACAAGAATGGGTACTTGGCTTTCCAACTCAGCCTTGTAATATAATTACACGGCACCCTAATAATTTCACTTGTTTAATATGTCTCTTTTAAAATTTTATTTTACAAATTTCATATCATATTTTTTTATATATCAAACGTATTTTTTATTTTTAAAATTACATCATTTGATTCCTTTCACTTCCCCTCCTTTCAACTTCTCTTTACATCCCTGCATACAAACGTACCTCAGGAATTCAATCATTTATTATAAATTGTTCTTTTTCTATTTTTGGATTATTTTTTTCTTTTAAAGATAAAAAAGACAATTAATAATTTAGTTATAAAAATGGGCATAAACATAAGTCATTCACCTCACTTAATCCTTATAATGGACTCTACCTTATAGAATAATGGTTTGTTTGTTATTGTTAGATAAATATTTTTTTTTTTTGGTAAGAAACAAAGAGAGAGAAGGCCCAAACTAGCCGACTAACCTACGGACCGAGGGACATTTAAATCATTTTATATAACGTTTTTAATACTAAGTTTTTTTATTTGTTTCCTTCGGACAGATTACGTTCTAATTTAAAACGGATTACTATAAAAAGAGTAATCCTTTGCAACGAATTACATACTAGAATTTGGGTTTTTTTGTGTGTGTTTAGCTTCCCAAAAAATTTGACACATTGGTGAAAAGATCATCAAATTCTCAAACAGCATCTTCATTAGACAAAAATAAAAATGAAACATAATACATTTGATGTGTTTAGTAGTAAAAGTTCAATAATAGAAATCGAAAGAAAATGTATTAAAATGACTATTTTACCTCTTATATTAAAATAATAAAAAGAAAAGAAAGTTATAATTGTGTCAAATCAAAAGAGTATAATAGATATTTGGCAAAAGTACCTTTCTTAACCCCAACGTTTGGGGGTCCTGTCAGTTTCGCCCCTAACATTTTTTCGCTGTCAATTGTACTCCTAATGTTTTACGTTTTTGCCAATGTCACCCTTTCACTAACACCGTCAAATTTTTAACATTTTTTTGCTGACGTGGCATCCTATGTGGCAAAACGTTTCTTTTTTCTGTCAATTGTAACCCTAACGTTTTACATTTCTGCCAATGTCACCCTTTTCACTAACACCGTCAAATATTTAATAATTTTTGCTTACGTGACATCCTATGTGGCAAAAATATCTGACTTGGTATATTTTTTTTCCAAATCAGATTTCCTACTCATCTTTTCCCCATCAAAGTTGTGTCCTTTTGACCTCGGCCTATTCCTTCTAAAATATAACTCAAACGCACGCGCTATTTTGCTCATAAAAACATCGGAGACGTTATCCATTCTCTATTTTAGGGTAACGTCTCCGACACAAAGTAGAGAATGGGTAACGTCTCCGATGTTTTTATGAGCAAAATAGCGCGTGCGTTTGAGTTATATTTTAGAAGGAATAGGCCGAGGTCAAAACGACACAACTTTGATGGGGAAAAGATGAGTAGGAAATCTGATGTGGAAAAAAAATATACCAAGTCAGATATTTTTGCCACATAGGATGCCATGTAAGCAAAAATTATTAAATATTTGATAGTGTTAGTGAAAAGGGTGACATTGGTAGAAATGTAAAATGTTAGGGTTACAATTGACAGAAAAAAGAAACGTTTTGCCACATAGGATGCCACGTCAGCAAAAAATGTTAAATATTTGACGGTGTTAGTGAAAAGGGTGACATTGACAAAAACGTAAAACGTTAGGGGTACAATTGACAGCGAAAAAACGTTAGGGGCGAAACTGACAGAACCCTCAAATGTTGGGGTTAGGAAAGATACTTTTGCCTAGATATTATGTATTTCTTTTTTTTTTAAAGTTGATGAAAATGAAAAAAATGAAAAAATAAATGAGACCAAATAAACCCCACTTACTTTTTTATTTCCATTGACTTTTCCATTACTGATTTCCAACTAATAAACATGCCCTAAAAACTTGAACAAAACCAACTCGTAGGAATCATAAATTCATTTTTCAGTTGAAGAAACTTTACACCTTTTTTATTTTGGTAAAGGAGGAAACTTTACACCTTTAAACATAATCAATTGTATATCAGCAAGCCCTTGAAATGTATGATTCCTTAAATAATACTGTCTCCTTTTTCATCGAAAAGATAGCGCTAAACATGAATGATATCAAGAGAACGATGTGCTGTTATTTTGAAGGGGAAAACAGGTAAATTTCAATTAGATGTCAAGTAACAGATAGAAGCAACGACTTCCATCCAAAAAAGAAATGGGGCCAAAAAAAAAAGCATGCAATAGGTGACAAATAATGGAACTTGGTTCCAAAGCTATGTAATCTCCAAAAATAATATACACTTCCCTTCACATTCTAATCCCTCTAACTTCCTCATATGACGGTATCCCTAGCTAAATACAGTCCAATTTGGCGGCTTGGAGTCACCAACAGCCGAATTAGTACTGTCTCTACAGTTACAAATTAAAGCAAGAAAATAAACATGAGAGAAAGGGTAAAACGAAGAAATCTAATGAACTAGCAAGAAAAAAAAACATTTTCAATTGGCCCCTTCCACCTCATTATCCTCAAAATTAGAGACGGACTAGATTACTTATCTGTTCTACACTACACAGTTGAGGGAAATATGAGGTGCAGTGTTCAGGGATTGAGGAAAAAATAAACTAGAATGTTTCACCTCGCTGTTTGGGAAAATTTTTGCAAGGCAAAAAAGTTTCCACCAGGGCTTATATTTTATGAATGAAACATATTGGATCTTTTATGCTGTGTAATTGGACTTTGCCCGGAAAGATAAATCCTTAGACAAGTAACTTACCGAAGTTTATTTTCCTCTTCAAACCTCTATCTGATCTTTGTCAACAAAGTCAAATTTTCGTTGCTCAGGCTTTGCCAAATGCAGAGAGCAGGAGGACTGGTTAAACATATACCTTATCATACTTCAGCGTTTAGGCTGAACTCCACATTGATGTATCATGTATGTGACAGTTGAGACAAGGAACTTAGTCTTCTATTCTTGTTGAACACTGTTCTCTGGTGAACCATGGGCATGGCTATGGAGAGAATCAAGGCTGTGGAAGAATTTAACACCAACAAGAAATCATTAAAAAAGAGGTTGGAGAATTGGTTTTAAAAAAATAATAAATTACACTCCCATTCCTAAGAGATGCCTAAATTACATCCCTACAATAAAAGATAAGTTACAATTTCACTTATTTTGATCAGAATAACCTCATATTTATTATTTATCTAACATAACAAGCATTAAATAGGCATTTTGACCAATACAAAATAGTCCATTTTTAAAATTTTAGAATAAATCAACTTATCATTTTCATTACAAAATAAATAACATTGAAATAAAAGTCCTAAAACTATATTTTCTAATAAGCTAAATGTTTAAGAAAAGAAATGAATATCATTTCTTAGCTTCAAGGAAGTTTTCGAATATTTTCAAAATAGCAGGGAGAGGTGTTTAATTTGAGCATTAGGTGAGGGAAGTGCAATTTACACACACAAAATAAATAAATAAAATACTACTAGAAGAGCTTGATTATATGGCCAACCTGCACTTATGTGGAACCCTCCAAGAGATAACTGACAATCTCTTCAAACTTGGAGGTAGGGACAAATAATGTTTCCAATCCTGAAGCATAATTCTAAGATCGTGAAGTTTGCTAACCATACCAAAGCAACAATTTGCATGCATTGTACAAACTTCATTTAAATCTTTGCTTGGTTCACAAAGCCCACCAAAATTAGCTGTATCCAAGAATCTAATCTTCAGCCCAATATCAGTGATAAAAGGGTGAACCTTGATAAAATTTAAGACATCTTGATCGTGGTATCCAGGATAGGTTTCTCGTGAAGAGTACCAGAATTTGTAAAACTCTATTGACCTATTATTGGACTTTACAAAGTTGAATCCTCCATTAGGTGTGTTATGTACATCATCATAGCTACCAGTGAAATGGTCACATGCTATCTGAAAATCTGCATCAAGATGGAAACGTGGAAATGGGTCTCTGAACCACATGATATCAGCATCCTGGAAGAGAAACACAATAATATGTATTTGAAGAGTCTTATATATGCTTCTAACTTATTTTTATATATATAAGTTTATTTAAGTCTTCTTCTAATCTTCTGCATAACTGTTACCTTATGTTCCAAACATATAAATATAGAAAGCCATAATCATAAGGACAGTAATAAAACAGCTAAAATTTTGACTGACTACTATTGTAGATCCCACCGGTGGGAATACAACTATTTCGTTTTAAAGCATATTTATTAAAGCTTCTTTAACTGTTGTTACTTGTAAGACTATAATTCAGAAGCGGAAGTTAGACATAGATCATCAGACCAAGCAAACAGTAAGTTTTTACAGCTTCTCTAACAGCAATGTCCAGAACAAACATTGCAATTATTGAGGAAATTTTGAAAAGTGGGAGGGCAATTGAGTAGATGATTCAACTTCCAATGAACAAAATTAAAGAATAATATATCCCCCAAATAATTGACAAAGCCGTAACGTTGTCCACCTCCATAGCCATCTAATTTTACATTTCCTGATCAAAATAAAATGCAATTGCAGCATGCTTCCAGTCTTAGCTTAAATATTTTATTTAACGATATCCTTTCTCATTGCTACAACTAAAATATTATTTCTATTTGGAATTTTAGTCAACTCGCTGATAGAAGTACTGACTACCGTGTCAATATATAAGCAGCTTATTCCCTCATTCACATAACAAACAAATTTCTCAATGATGTAGTATCTCAGAGAAAATCTGTCCAAAAATGAAGGACAACAGTAAGGCTTAAAAAATATAATCATTGTGAACTTGAGGAAGGTAGTGATAGAAGGAACTTACAGTGAATACAAAACTGTACCCCATCTCAAGAACAGAACGTAAGAAATCAATCCTTCTCCACATCATCTCCAAGTAGCGAGGAGTCATAAAGTATGCCTCTTCATGAAAATCAGCTCCTTCACTAACAAGAGAGAAGCAATAGGTATGTATAGCCTGACAACGTGTAAATGCCTTCTCGTCCAATGCAATAATCACCAAATGGTTCAAAAGCCTACGGGTGCGATCCCCAATTCTAAAGCTCTCAAGGAAAAGATCAATTATGGAATTTGGAGCTGCCCATGCTTCATTTAAAGTGGTCAGGATGACAGTTTTGTCATCCATGGAAGCCTCATTCAAAATCTTTTCAAGTGGATATTCGTTGCTAACCTGCAGGATAGTCAAATTTGAAAGAAAGGAATATAAGTAAATAAAGAATGAATGTGGTACCCTCATTTAGAGAGACATTACATGGGTGATAAGTAAAAAAATCATGTCACTTATAGTGGTAGCAGTAGTGGCAAACAAACTATTTACTTTTTGCAATATAGGTAACCATTCCATACTAACAGATACCAGAAACTAAAACATTAGAAAGCTCACTTTTTCAATTAGGAAAAGGCAGGAGGGAGGCCTAGTCTTCCTCAAAGTTTTTCAATTAATAAAGTAGTTCTTCCCAAATTGCAGTCTTCGTTTATTTTTTTAATGCAAAGGCAATATATACGCAGAAGTATGGACAATTATTGTGATCAATATTGAAAGCATATCCATAATTACTTGTCAAAGCAGGTTTGTTTATATTTCAAATATTGTTGTTAAACACCTTTCCATCCTTCTTCCTTGACTACTCAACAAGCAAGTGATCAACACAAGGAAACACAACAACAACAATCAAAGCCTTTTTCCCACAAGGTAGGATCGGCTATAGATCAAGCGACTTCTGTCTTTGCTCATTTCTATAAAATACACGGAAACACAAAAAAATAAAAACATACAACAATCAACAATCAAAGCCTTTTCCCACAAGGTGGGGTCGGCTAAAAAAATCACACCCAAATGCTTCCAAAAACAACATCACTTTGTCCTCCAATTTTCATAAACCTTTCTGAACAGAAAATACTCAGGGAGGAAATGGGAAGAGGAGCATAGGCGCATAGCATATAGCAGACTATAAATTTCAATGACAACTAGTTAACAATGAAACATCAAACCACACCCAAATGCTTCCACAGTCTTAGAAATGATATAAATCATGAACTTCAGCAGATCTGATTTCACTGCAAGCAATCCTCACTCTCAGTCAGTGTTATAGGAATATTAAGACACACAAGCATTTTGGACTACCATAAATAGTAACATTTGAGATTTCCTAAAATTCAACTGTTGGGAACTTAGACAATAACAAATATAGAAAGGCAAAGCTGATCAAGCAAAATTTAGCACAAATTGATGTTATTTCCATGGCGTCTAAGTAGGTTAGAGTTTAGACACAGAAACAGTTCAAATTCAGTTTGCTAATGTGGCCAACATACTTACTAAACGGCAACATTTTGGATGAATTAAAATCCCAAAAGAAATTAGAGCTGGCATAACTACATTCATGGCAGCAGATAAAAATTCTGCGTAATTCAAAATAAAAAGCAAGAAGCAATGGAACATACGGCGGTGGAATCGTTGTAGCCCGATGGGAAAATGTTGGGGAAGGCAGACAAAGAATAAGAGGAGGGAAAGCGAGAGAGGAATCGGAAGGAATCAACATCTCTGAGTAAGACCAAACAAGAGAGAAAAACAGTGGCAAAGAATAGCGCTAATGTGAAAGTTCGACGGAGAAGGAGGACCGTGGACTCCGGCAACATGTCGGAAGCAGAATTAAAGGCGGAGCTGTGACATGGCGCCGTTGGGGATCGTCTCCGGTGAGATGCAAAACGGTGGGCGGCGGGCATGAGGTGTGTTGGATGTAAAGTTCATTGCCAGTAGTTTAAGAATAAGATATGAACAACCGACAGTGTAGCAGTGAAGACTAATGTAACGGGGTAAGAAGATGGATCATGGAAGGGTGGAGAATTAAGTGCGGAAGAACTCGAAATTCGAGCCCCTCGGTTATGAAACCAAACTTAAATAATAAATACTGCCCTTTTCTTTTTCTTTTTCTTTTTCTATTAACTTAGTATTTTCAATAGAAACAAAAACTTAGCTAAAGTTTTTTATTATTTTTAAGCTAAAGTACTATTTTAGTCCTTTGCATGAAATTTAATGTTAGTCTTCAATGTTTCAAAAGTTTAATAGTGTTTTGATTCATTTAAATGTTCGGTTATAAATTTATACTATTTTGATTCATTTAAATGTTCTTTTTTGAATCAAAACGGCGTTGTTTTTTTGAGTTGGAGTGAGAGAGGGTGTCATGTCATTTAAATATGATACGTAGGAGAGAGGGTGTACCACATAAGTCTTCTACGTCAGCATTTAATGGCAAAACCAGACGGATGTTACGCTAGAGGACCAATTTTGACAAAAAAAATGTTGAGGACCTAAAATAACTTTTTGAAACGTTGAAGACCAATATTAAACTTCGTGCAAACGTTAAGAACCAAAAGAGTAATTTGGCCAAATAATTAATTTACAAAAAAAAATCAATCCGTAACATATATAGTATCTTGGCAAAGAAAAAAGTTATAGGGATAAGCTTTTTTTTTTTCCACTAAATTACATAGTCTCTACCAATTTGGTCCCTTAACTTTATTTGTTGTCAATTACACCCTTAAACTTTCAATTTGCAAGAAATGTTATCGCTAACTCTAATAACTTTGTCTAAATTATTAATGGCAAATACAATATGGTTGCCCATATGTGACCTTCATTGTTGAATGTGATATTAAGTCATATATTTAGATACAGTATTTTGTCAATTCAACCATGGTAATACTCTTGATTTTGTAGTATTATAGTGATAACCATAGTTAAATTGACAAAATAAAGTACATGAGAGTCAACATTAAAGCTTCATTGACATTTGCATTTGAATCTATCATTTATTGTTTAGATAAAACAGAGAAGTCCATTTTGTTCACCATCATCTATGATTTTTTTAGTAATTAAAGATAAATTATATGTGAGAATGGTTCGTTTGTCTCGCGCCACCGCAGCCCTAACTCTACCACCATAATAAATCTCCACGAACCTACTCTCAATAAAACCTTCATATCTATATCAAAACAATCCCCCTCCCAGCCTTCCCACCATCTCGACATCTTAGTCTTCATCATCGTCTCTTTAGATAGCAGCGGCGAAGACGCCGTCGGCAGCTCCCTTGTCACATTCTTCACTGCCTACACCTTCAACGAAGATGTCGTCTCCTTTGACTCTTGCTACCTCATCTCCCCTTGCTCCTTCATCTTTGATCTCTACTCTTCTTGTTGAGGCTCCAACTCTTCCTGCTAACAACGCCATCCCGAGCAGATTTGCAGTTGTTGGAACAACTGCTTTTGGAACTCTACTGCCTCCGCTCAAATTGCCCTCTCCCCCATTGCCATTTAAGCCATAAGTTTGTCACATCTTTCTCGCTCAAGATTTATCTTTTGGCTTTCTTTCCATTCCCCAACAACTTTAGCCCCTATCCCCACCCTTCTCCATCGAAATGGAATCTCTCCCACTCCTATCTCTTTGCTTCGTCCCCTGCAGTGTCCTTTTTCTCCTTATCGCCCCATCCCCCGTAAAAGTACGCCGAAAGGCAGTGTTAGAATTCCACCATTCAAAATTTTTAGCTTATTTTTCCTGCCCACCCATAAAATTCAAAACACTTTAAACTGTCCCATTAATGCACTAAACCCTATCAATGTGCTATCTCATAAACTAAATCTTTAAGCTTTATCTTTTTTGGCATAAACTAAGCCTATTTTTTAATGTCAACAACTAAGGCTATGTTTGGTATGAATGCAAATGAAGGGAAGGGATGCAATATTTCAGATCCAAAAAATTTACATTATTTGGTATACTTTACATGTAAAACATTGTTCACCCTTTGACTTTCCCTTTGAATATGACTTAAGGAGAAATGCCCAAAATACTTATCCTAATTACTCTCTATTTACTTTTTCACCTACTAAAAAATATTTTTATTATAAAGTAAGGGCATTTTAGTCTTTTACAATAATTTACAAATTTTACATAATATTTTTACATACCAAACACATTTTTTATTTTTACATTCCTTTACTTTACATATTTTCTTCACATTTGTCCCTGTCTACCAAATATAGCTTGAGATTCTCTCGTGTAACAAATATATGCTCTAGTACGAATCTCATCACCTTTCCTTAGATGACCTTCTTTCAATCTTTCCCTTTGTCTCACAACACTTTTCAATCCCTCCAATCAAGCCTATAATTTTCATCTCTCCCAAAAACATTCCTATTCACGATGAATTTTCATCTCATGATTGCATGGTTTTATTGTCTTACACTTTCTCTTTAGCTTACCACGACTCTTTAACCCTTCAATCTCTCTCTCTCTCATTCTAATCTTTAATTATTTTCTCCACAAAATTGCAATTGATCTCTTTCTCTTGCACAATCGAGAAATATCCTAGTTGCAACCTCAAAAGTAACGTTTAATGCCTCTCCAAAAAAAGCCTCTTCATATGATCAACAGAGATCCTTTTCAAAGGTGCATCCTCCTCCCTTACCCCCTGAACCTGTAGTATGCTCCTCCACCTTCTTCTTCCATCCTCATCTTGCCTCCCAGGAAATTGCTTCCAAGGAAATCCTTGTCAAAATCAAAATAACAAAAAGCCCAAGTACACTTCAGTCTTCTAAAAACATCATAAAGGAAGTAACGGTCTTATCCACAATGCTCAAACACTACCCCATCGTTGTTCTCGACTCTTCATCAGCATTGCGTCGAATGAGCAGAAAGCTAAGGTACGCCCGACACAAGTGCTAGCACTACTATGTCTCTCTCCGAGAGTGACACCACCACATGCAACAAAGATGTGGCTGCTGATAATTTTGAGGACCCCCTCCCCATGGTTAGCGTCTTCCCGATGTTCTCTCCCACGATGACTCTCTTTCTCATGTGCATGTTGTCCAGTCCTACATCTATCATGTCTGCTTCTCCTCACTTCACTTTTCTTCGTGTAACTCTTTGGATCTTTTTATCAAGAGTTGTATTGTGCGTTGAAGACTCCCTCCCCCCACCCTCTGTAATTTCTCCAATCCTCCATCTTGATAAGTCTTAATTATTCTCTTTCTCGTCTTAGCTTTCATCTCCATCCTCATGGCCTGTTCTCCCCACTCGTCCCCGTGCACGTCAGCTTTAGCTCACCTTGCAACCTCGCACTTCCACAAGCATGTACGATGTTATTTTTAATATATTTTTTTGATAAAAATTTTAATATATTTTTGTAGCTACCAATTGTATTAGGTCTTTTTTTTTTTCTTACTGTTCCTAATGGGTCTAGCTCTTATGGTGCATAAGACTTGATCTACGTGTAACTCTTCAGCCCAACTCTAATGGGCTTCTTTTTAATATATTTAGCCTATTGTCACCAACAAAAAGTTAGGGTGTGTTTGTTAGCTAAGGGAAAAGGGGAAGAAAAAAAAATGTAGGCCTCTCACATGTTACTCATTTTTTTATTTTTATATTGAAAAATGTATACTTAAAAAAAAGAAAATACAAAATGTCTATTATACCCTTTGATTTGAGACAATCATAACATTCTTTTCTTTTTATTATTTTAATATAAGTGGTAAAGTGGTAATTTTAATACATTCTCATTCTATTTCCATTATTAACTTTTACTGACAAACACAATAAATACGTTTCTTTTCCCCTTCCGTGAAAAGAACGTGCCATTAGAAAAAAAATTATATCCATTTTCTTACATCAATTTCATCAGGTGTTTGCCTATCAAAACATGACATGTGTCATTTTCTTTCACTCAGCATTTTTTCTTAACTTTGTTAACATAAAAAAATGACAGATATCATATTTTGATAAACAAATTTGATAAAATAAATATAAAAAAATAGATATAAATTTATAGATTAAATATTTGACAACCAAACAACAAAATTTAATGACAAAATTAAAGAATAATTTTTGCCAATAGTAGTATGTCCATAGTATGTCACAGTTGTCAGTCTTCTACTGGTAGACATACGTCATAACAAGCCCTCGATGACAATTTTTTGATCGGAAGCCGTCGAGACTCGAGATATTGGACAAAAAGTATTCTTCCCGTAGCATGTATGAAAAATGTACAGCTATCGGTATTAGGTAATATATGAAACAGGTGAACGAAATTACCAGCTTTTACACTCTTTCTTCCATTCTTAAACCCTCTCTTGATTTATCCCCGATCTAACACAAATTGTGGCAGATTAGCACATTTGAGCGATCCGATTTCTGGTTTTGCCTTTTTCTTCATGGTAATAAGTTTAATAACGCTAATATCTAAAAACGTTTTTGTTTGATTGATTTATAGAGGTTTACGTTTCCTTGATTTTCTCATTTTTCTAGACTATTACAGTAATTTTGGATCTGGGTTTATCGTTGCTTTGGATCACCTTGTTTATGTTTGATACTCTACAGTTGTTGAAGAAGAAAGAGGACTAGAGGGCGATATTGGATTGGATTTGATTTGATTTGATTTGATTTGATTCATCAATGGCTGCTCCTGTGCCTCCAGGGGCATCGAGACCCGGCAATAACCCACCTCCACCACCCCCAAATTACAATCCTAATTTTAGAGGTACTTCTGATTCGCTAGCTGATAATTTGCAGAATTTGAATCTTAATCGGCCTCCCATGACGTCCAATCCTGCTGCTAGACCTCCTCCATTTGGCCAATCGCCGCCTTTTCCTTCTTCATCACCTTCCCCAGGGTTTCCTGGTCCCTCACCTCCATTTTCACGACCTGGTCCACCTCCAAGTGCGCAGGTGAGACCTGCAGTGCCTCTATATGGACCGCCATCATCTACCTTACCTCCAAATGTTGTCCCCGGAAGGCCATCTGGGCCTCCTACTAGTCAGCCTTTGCCTTTTGGGTCAAGACCCCCTCCCAGTACTCTGCCATCATCTACGGGCAGTCCTGCAGCACCAGTATCCGGGGCTCCTTATCCTGGTAGTTCTCCACCAACCCATCTAGTTGGGCTTCCGCCATCAACTCTGGGTGCTCGTCCTAGTACTCTTAGTTCCCCACCTTTGAGTACGACCCAGGTCATACCACCTTCAAGTGCATCAGGTAATTTGATGAGTAATGGGCCGCCAGTATTTTCTTCAGGAGCTTTGCCTGGTCACCCTCGTTTTCCTCCAGTCAACAGTGCTCCACAATTGCCTGTTGGATCTCCAGCGATCAGAACTCCTCCAGGTCCTGTTGTGCAATCTCAGCTGCCATCTTCTGCTGCACCTCAAGGCATAATGCAACCTCCAGCTTCACCCTTTGGAGCACCTTCGTGGCCGATGCAACCCCAGCAGGTAGCTTTATTCTTCATCTGCAGAGTGTATATTTTCTCATAAATTGTAATCTAAATATTGCCGTCATGCTTTGTTGCTTTGTTGAATTGGCTGATAAGAATAATGTGATCCACTTTCCTTAATGATATTCTCTTTTTTTTATATAAAAAAATGATGTGATCCACTCTTGTACCCTTAGAATTAGGCTTTTTCTGCATGTATAAATTGAAAAAATTTGATGTCATGTGAGAGTTTGGGATCTGGTGGCTGCATGGTTTTTGCTCATGTAGCTGGGTGTTAGGGTTGAAGAATGATTGCTTGATCTATAGTTTTACATCTTATGGGAAGAAAGAGAGATTGCATGATAATGTCTTATACCAAAGGAAAAAAAGGCCACGTCAGATTTTTTTAACAAGGGTTCTATTTGTTGTTGATGTTGCTTTGTTGCTGGAATTACTTGCTCTGTTCCATGTTTCTTCTCTATGCGATAGAAGAGATTGGAATTTTTGTTTAGATATGAAAAAGAATTTTATAGAAGAGTGAACACATAAGATTACATGAAAAGAGGACAAGAGATCCTCTACAAAAAAAAGCTGAGACAAAGTAGCCATTTTTCTTGCATTGTGAAGTGACTAAGTATATATGAAAGAGACGTTTTGTCCTCTGTTTTTTACTTTCTGTTTCTTCACACTTTTTTTTATCGAAAAAGAAATATTATTAAGGAAGAAAGAGAAAATAGCAAAAGGAAAACAAAACTTAGCTCAATAGAGCCTAATGTGTGTGTCACGTAACGTAACTAACTAACTATTGTTAATTAAGATGTAATTGTCTGATGATATTTGAGAAATTATTAACCCACTGTAAATATCTAGACAGATGAATGACATTCCAGCAATTGGTAACTTTCCACATGTATAGTTATCAATGTTTACTATTTGTGTGCTTTCAAGTATCCTACTATATTTTGTGTATTGTATTGAGCTACATTATTATATGTTTTTATTCATCTAATTGAAAATCTAACTGAATTTTGAATATTTGGAATTCCTTAGGTGGCACCACCTCCTCCAGTGCCTGGTCCTCCCCAAACTCCTCAAATGTTTGGGATGCCACCTCCACTGCCAAATCAATCTATGACTACTACCATATCGCCTGCAGTTGGTCAAACAGGAGCCCCAATGGCAGGGCCATCAAAAATTGATCCCAATCAAATTCCTAGGCCCGCACCAAGTTCCTCAGTGATATTGCATGAAACTCGTCAAGGCAATCAGGCTACTATTCCTCCGGTATTCATCTGAAAATTCTATAAAAATTGCTTGCTGCCAAATGTGCCTCCATTTTCTTGGTTTCTGTTATAGTTAATTTTTAACTTCCTTTCCCTGTCACCATCTCTGTCCTTTAATTTGTTTTTCAAGAATTTTAATCTTCATTTTCATTGACAATGTAATATTTTACATATTTTGGAAAGTGATGTGCATTAGTCACTCCCATTCTGCCTGTTCTTATGAATATTTTTTTAAAATTCTTATTTGGTCCAGCCTGCCACCAGTGATTACATTGTAAGAGATACAGGAAATTGCAGTCCACGTTACATGAGGTGCACAATTAATCAGGTTAGGTTTCAAATCTACAATTTAATTTGAGTTTTGAATCTGATCTTGAGAAACGCTAGGATTTTCTAGGGTAAGCTATTGCCTTTGCCACTTACTTGGACAGAGTTGTATTTGTAGCATCTTTGTGGTGCTTAGTTTAATGGTTATTTTTGTGAATTTGCATGGTCAGATCCCAAAGGATTGGAAGCCTTTATTTCTATTGAAAAAAAAAAAATTGTTCTGCTTTGTTTAGTTTTATTTCATTATTTATTTCTTAACATTATGTCTAATGCTCTAGCATGGTACTATTTGCTCTTTCTTATATTTTCTTCCTTTATTTAAAAGAATTTTTAGCTTTACAATAACCTTCCTGGGGTTGGTTGTTGAAGTGCTGATAATTTTTAAAATTTCCATCATATCATATTAATTTCTTTTCCTTTTTCTTTTTGGTTAATGTAACAGATTCCCTTCACTGCTGACCTTTTGACAACATCAGGAATGCAGTTGGCCTTGTTAGTCCAACCTTTGGCCCTTCCTCACCCATCTGAGGAACCCATCCAAGTAATGGCTAATGTTTCTAAGTTTCAAGTTTCTTCATCTGTCTTTAATTTTGATTAAAATGATAGATTTAGATGCTTCTCAGTCTCATCATTTTTATATTATTGTATTGTTAGATCATTTAGTGAAAGAAGGTCAGAGTTTTCTGCCTCTGAACCGTGTGTTTATTCATCTACAGAATACATAATTTATATTGATTCAGGGAGGCATAACCGTTGTCACATCTTGACCAAAAACTTAGGGAGTCCTAACAGAATGATAAACATAAAAATAACCTTATCCAAGACCTTTAAATTGTAAACGACTAGGTCAACATGTCTGTAAAAAATAGGAACAACCTAATAAAGAATAAAAATAGAATAGATATTGCCTAACAAAAAGATATAAAGCCTAATTTAAAATAACAATCAGAGACTCCAACTCTCCCCCTCAAGCTGGGTTGTAGATGTTAATCATTCCTAGCTTAGACCTTAGTTCTTCAAACTGTATTCTAAACAATGCCTTTGTTAATTACACCTGAATCCTCTTTTTCCTTAATGAAATGGTGATCAATTTCAATATGCTTTGTCCTATCGTGATGACTATGATTCTTAGCAATGCTTAGAGCAGCCAAATTATCTCTCATAACCTTCATGGGTTCTTCAAGTTTGACTCACAGTTCATTAAGCAACCTTTGTAGCCAGATCCCTTCACATACACCTTGTGACAAGGCTTTATAGTCAACTTCTGCATTTCTTGTCACTAAGGATTGTTTCTTACTCCTTCAAGTCACCAAGTTCCCCTAGAGGAGCAATATCCAGAGGCGATCTATAACTGACTTTGCCAAGTCTGCATCTGAGTAAACTTCAATTTTCTTGTTTGATCCCTTCTTGAAGAAGATTTTGTTTCCTATCTGAGCAGTCGATGAACTGCTTCAATGTGCTCATCAGTTGGTTTATGCTTGAACTGGCTGACGACACTTTCAGGGAGCATATACCTGGTATGGTATGAGATATGAATATGAGCTTACATACCAACCTTTGGTATCTACCAATGTCCATTGGGCACTATCCTTCATTCCTTCTTTAAGACCAATCTTGGAGATAGCTTCCATGGGTGTATTTGCTGGTTTGCAGCCAAGCCTTTTGGAGCTTTTAGATCATTATGCTTGTTTTATATTGATAATTTATACTATTAAATTAAGTGATTTTGCTCCATTTACTAATGTCTTTAGTTATATAGAGCATATCTACACTTGTTTTATTTTTGTCCTATTTCCTTTTTTCTTCTTGGTATGCAAAAAAAAAAAGAGTGAGATAGGTTGTTATATTTCTAAGATTTTGCCATTAATGAATAATTAATGTAAATAATAAGTTGTGATGAACACATATGATATCTTTGTCTTATAGGTTGTTGATTTTGGGGAGACTGGTCCTGTTCGTTGCTCACGTTGCAAGGCCTACATAAATCCTTTCATGAAATTTGTTGATCAGGGAAGGCGTTTCATCTGCAACTTGTGTGGTCAGTACAATATATTTCTGCTATACAATTACTCAACTTATTGAATAATTTAGGTGGTTCAATTGTTTGTTTGTATCTACTAAGGAAGTTGCCAATGGTATCATTATCTGCTTTGGTTTCCTTCCCCATAAAGTCCAGGGAGGGAACTTGGAAAATAAATTAGAGCCTTACTTTGATTGACAGGAATTTTCTGCACGTTGATAGACTATCATGAATTTTATGTCAATTATGTGTTTGGTTTCCATGCACCTTTACTCAATGGTATATTCTAAATATATAATTGTGCTCTTGATCGAACCCAAGTAACTTGAGGAACCCTCCCTCAAAAGCTAGTTGTTGAGGGGAAAGAATCAAGCCACTTAAGTACCCCATCGAGCTTTCCATACTACTCAATGTGGGACTTGGGTAAGCCCATTATATCCTAGTGATATCCCATACTATCCCATCCCCATAAGATCTCAAGTTGTTTGTAATTGTATTACATTCATGGCTTCTCTTAGGTTTTCTGTGCATGGTCATTATTTCAAACATGGAAGGAGATTGGCTAGCTCTTCATTGATTAGTTTCTTAATTTTGACTTGTTATATGCTGTTCTGTAATGTGCCTGTACATGTATTATATTTCCTCATTGATTAGTTGTAGACTAGTAGGATGGGTGACCTTTTCTGATGTCTTCATGTAGGACCCCACTTTTTGAGGATTCTTGATCCTTAATCTTTTTGTAATTTCTTATTAGCTTAATCAAACTTTTGTAAAGTAAAAAAGAGTTGTGTGTATTATATTACACTATATATAGCTTGTTAGGACAGAGATTTCTTATCGAATATGTAAACTGTCTCAATTTTTTATAATTTATGTGGCCGGTAAATTTATAAGACCTCTTTATGATTCTGACATCTCTTGGCATCTGTCTGAAGGGATCCTTTAATAGTTTGCGTTGTTACAGGGTCAACCATATGGATCTGACTAGTATATGTTTTACAGGATTTACTGATGAAACTCCACGTGACTACCACTGCAATTTAGGTCCAGATGGTCGGCGTAGAGATGCTGATGAAAGGCCTGAACTGTGTAGAGGAACAGTTGAATTTGTAGCTACAAAGGAGTTCATGGTTAGTTTATTTGGAATATATAGACTTAATGAATATACTGTTCAAGTGTTTATTGCTTTTGTTGATTGTTTATAATTAGAGGGACATAGATGATGTTCGTTACAAATATAGCCATTTGATCGTTGTCATATTAGTCTAAATAACCAAGTGAAACACATTGCATAATGGAATTAAAACTTGTGGCTCTTGGCTTCTCCACATTATACTTCTGTCTCTTATATGACTTGCCAAGTGAATTTTGTGGTGTTCTTGAAGGCGTGTGAAATAATAATTCTCTAAGACTAACATTTTATACAACCTTGAGCATTTGTGTGTGCAATATTTGTTGAAATTTTTACTAGTATTGGTTGAAACCCTGACCCTTTGTAAATTAACCTGACACCCTATAATCTAAACTAAAATTTTTATATTTCATCCTATTCGGTTGCCCAAAAGTTTTGCAGCATGAATTTGTATTTTTCATTTGTTTGTAGGAGTGACTCTCATTTTCTGAAATTTATTTTTCCAAGTTCAAGGAGAGCAATTATGACTATTTGAAATGAAAGGCATTCAAATTCAATTGTAATTATTTGGTAGTTTGGCCACTCATTTGTATGAGAGGTGAAGTGAATATGAATCTTCTCTTGTGGTAGCAGATTGGTTTTTTTTTTTAAATAGGATTTAGGGTGGTGGAATTTGTGGGGCAAACAACAAGAGAGTTTCCAGAGAAAGGTGTTAAAAGAGGGGATTTGGGAAGCCCAAGTGCAAATATGTGGAACAAAATGGTGGAAGGGATTAGGAATGTTGCAAAAGAAACGCTGAGTGTAATGCATGGCATTTTTGGTTTTGAAGGATCATTGGATTGGTGACCCTTCTTTCCTTTAACGTTTTCTGCAGCCTTGTGGATAAGGGTTTTGGAAGGCTTGCTGAGTTAGAGTCTTGGTTCTGTTTCTTTTAAATTTTTAGTTGTAGAGGACCTCTTGTCCTCTTTTTATGTAATCTCTTGAATTTATTCTCTTTCTTCAATATTTTCTTTTTCATTAAAAAAATAGCATAAGCAAGATGTTGTATTTATCTTTGAATGGAAATGGGGCATATTACAATGCCATGTGGCTGGGCAAGGGGTGTATATGCTGACTTGCGTATGATTCATTCCATTTTTTATAGGTCCGTGAGCCAATGCCTGCTGTGTATTTTTTTCTCATCGATGTATCCATGAATGCTGTACAAACTGGTGCTACAGCTGCTGCTTGCAGTGCGATAAGTCAAGTTATCACTGATCTTCCTGTGAGTTCTATATGCAGATATATTTCATATGATGCTTAATGCTTTTGTATTTGTTTGGTTGGATTGAGGCTATGTTGCTTTATTACAATATATATTATGTATATACACACACATATTTAGTGAGAGCTGAGAGGAGTTATTAGAAACTAGAAAGTCATTGGTAGGTATCAAATGGATTTCCCATTGCATTGAATAAGGTCAACTCAACTGTTAAATAAAAACATAATAGATAAATATATAAAATAACATGTATTGTGAAGCTAGGGATAAAAGAGGAAACCTTTGATTTGAGACTTGAAAATGTGTGTTAACGTTGAACTTCAACTTGTTACTAACAAACCCCAATTATGAACTCGACCTTTATTACTCTTGTCCCTAAAAAAGATCGATCCATTAAGGTGAGGGATTTTAGGCCTATTAGTTTGGTCTCTAGTGTTTACAAGGTGATCACTAAGGTGCTTTCTTTAAGGCTAGGAGAGATTCTTGGAGATACTATTTCGGAGAACCAAAGTGCGTTTATGGGCAGTAGGCAAATTCTTGATGCAGCCTTAGTAGCCAATGAAGTGGTAGAGGATGTAAGGCGACGAAAGCATAAGGGTTTGGTGTTTAAGTTGGACTTCGAGAAGGCTTATGACAGGGTGAATTGGGGTTTTTTAGATAAGGTCCTATGTCGGAAGGGTTTTGGGGATAGATTGAGAAGCTGGATTAAAGGTTGTCTTTCCTCTGTTGCATTTGCTGTTATAGTTAATGGTCAGCCAAAAGAATGGTTTAAGGGGTTTCGAGGTGTTAGGCAAGGGGATCCACTTTCTCCGTTCTTATTCACATTGGTTGTGGATGTATTGAGTCGTATGCTGTCTAGGGAAACTGAGAGAGGGGTAATAAAGGGCTTGAAGGTAGGTAGTGACGATCTGGAGATTTCGCATTTACAGTTTGCAAATGATACCATTCTCTTTCTACCACATGATAGTGAAAACTTTCAGAATGTGCTTTCTTTGCTTCAAGTCTTTGAAGTTATATTAAGACTTCGTATTAATTTCAATAAGTGTGGGATTGCGGGGATTAATGTAGAAGATAGTTTAGTGGATAATCTAGCAGTATGATGGGTTGTGAGGTTTCGCAGTGGCCTCTAACCTACTTGGGAGTTCCGTTGGGCGGGAATCCTAGGGCTGAGTCTTTTTGGGATCCTGTGATTCATAGAATTTGCAAAAGGCTTGAGAGTTGGAAAGGAGCCTATTTCTCGTTGGGTGGCAAGATTACGTTAATTCAGGCTTCGTTGTTGATAACTTGATATCCCATTGTATTATCTTTCTTTATTTAAAATTCCAATTAAGGTGGCAAGTAGAATTGAGAATATTATGAGAGATTTCTTGTGGTCGGGGAAGGGTGAGTGTAAGAAAGATCACTTGATCAGTTGGGAAGTTTGTTGTAGGGCTAAGGAGGATGGTGGATTCGGTCTAGGTAATTTGGTGTCTAAAACATCTCTCTAGTGGCCAAATGGCATTGGCGGTTTCCTTTGGAAGTTACTTCCCTGTGGCATAGGGTGATAAAGAGCAAATACAGTGTTCAACAGAATGGTTGGGATGCTAACATTGGGATTAGTGCTACATTCCTTCTCGACTTTGCTGTCCCTTCGTGTGGGTGATGGTACTCGTTTTCGTTTTTGGGAGGACCATTGGATTGGTGAATCTACTTTTATTATCGAACTCTTTCCTCGTTTATATGGCTTATCTTCTCTACACAATGCACCAATTCTTGATTTCTTAATAAATCATGATGAACACACTTCTTGGAACTTCCATTTTTCTAGAAACCTTAATGATAGACTTGCAGAAGATGATATTTTGTTATTATATATTCTTGCTCCTTTTCGTGCCTCTTCTGTTCCTGATAGCAGGATTTGGAGTTTAGATTCTTCAGGCTCATATACTAGCTCTTCTTTTTTTAAATACTTGACTAAAACCCCAAATCCTAATCCTAATCTTCTTTCTAAATCTGTTTGGAAAATAAAAGCTCCTTATAAGGTAAAGGCTTTGTATGGACAACGGCACTTAATAGAATTAACACTAATGACTTGCTTCAAACTCGTCGTCCCACTAAGGCGTTATCACTGGATGTGTGTGTCATGTGTTTTAGAAGGTCTAAGACGAATAGCCATCTTTTTCTACATTGTGAAGTGGCAAGGTTTATGTGGAATATGTTGTTTGGTCTCTTTGAAGAGAATTGGGTATGTCCGGCAGATCTGGGTATCAAGTTTGTGGGCTTTGGAAGGAATAAAGAACATAAAGCTCTTTGGCAATGTGCAGTTTTGGCGACATTGTGGCGTCTTTGACTGGAAAGGAATGCTAGGATCTTTAATAATAGATTCCTCTCACTTCACCTGTTGTGGGATAGAATTACTTTTTTGTCTTCTTTATGGGCTTCGCCGAATGGTCTGTTTAGAGGAATGTCCATTATGGATATTCAAAGGGATTAGAAGGTCCTATTGAGATAATGTTTTAGTTTTCTTTTGTTTGTCTTCTTTTTTTATTTTCTTTCCTCGAGGACTACTTGTCCTCGTATTTGTAATCTTCTTCTTTCTTTAATACAATTTCTTTTTCTATCTAAAAAAAAATTATTGCTCACCGTCACAACTCACTAGGTTTTGCTGTCGAGTTTCAATTAACCTTCAATTCAAGAACTTCAGAAAATAGTAGTCTCTGTATCAACATTCTGATCAAACAAATAACTTCAAGAATGTCTTGACCCTTTTACCATGAGCGGCCTTTTTAATATTCTCCTAGCTGATATCATTGACTTTGTTGTTGAATTGAACATATTGACGTAGCTAATTGGTCCCTTCTACCTCATCCTTTCTTTGTTAAGGTGCCAGAAATGATAACAAAATTCATCTGGTTAGTTGGGAAATTTGTTGTAGACCTAAGAATATGATAACAAAAGTTTTCTGTACGTTATTTTTGACAGCCATGCACCCACTAGCATAAGCCTCATGTTTACACTGAGGCATAACATGGGGTTCACACCTATTCTAAAACTACCCCTCTATTCCTTCCTCAATCTTCTAGTGATCACATAATACTATGGCTTTGCTGAATGCTAGAAAATCTAATATCAGATCAATTTCTCACAAGTACTTGGTGAATAAACACTATAAATGTGTTCTATGAACCCAAAAATCTATGTCTGATTAAGATTTACAGGTGGCTTGGGAGTTCAGTAGTCTTGATATGATAGAAAACATCATTGTTTATCTTGGACTTATCTGATACTGCACAAACCAGTTTTTTTTGCTTTGTAGTTTATCTTGTTGCTCTGGAAACTAACTAAAAAATGATACTTTGGGGGCTAGGGGGATTTCTGCTCTGTGTTACTTACATCAGAGGGGGGCATTGATTAACTATTTATGGTCTTACACTCTTACTGATGCAGGAAGGTCCTCGCACCATGGTGGGAGTTGCGACATTTGATTCAACAATTCATTTTTACAATTTGAAACGTGCATTGCAGCAGGTAAAATTAAGTAGAATACTTTATGAATATTGATTTTTCCATAAATTGTGAATTGTTTCCATTCAATTTTAATACATTGCTTTTTTATATCTTCAAGAGGATATTTATAAACTTTGTCAAAATGACAGTGAGCTAATGATTTATTAGGTCAAATTATACTTGTCTATTGGCATCCAATTGAAGTTATTGCATTTTGTCTGCAATGTGGCCACATCAACTCAAAATTTTAAGCCCTCAAATTAAATTTCATGAATAGCTTTATTATAACTCCTACACCCCCTCACACAAGCACTTTGGGTTATATTTTTAGAGATTTTCTTCTGTTATCTCTTTTGTTTGGAAAGGATCTCTTGTCCTTTGTTTTTGTTTCTTTTGTATTTCTTTCTCTTCTCATCAATGAATTCTTCTTTCATCTTAAAAAAATGCAAAGCGCCAGTTACATACCTTATGTTGAAACTTAGATTTATTAAGGAAACAGGGCTTAATCATTCAATATAAAATACCTTCTTACAATCTAGAACTTGGCCTGTCGTCAAAATTTGTTGGCACTTGGCAGTGTATGCCCTTGATCTTGTTTTTTTTTTTATAGAAAAATATAAAAAAGAAATACAAAAAAAACACGACTCTAACTCAATAGAGCCTTCCATCCTCTTTGGAGATCCATAATGGAAATCCCCCTAGACAACTCATGCTACGAGACCCACATGGAAGCCAAAAAAGTAATTCTATCCAACAAAATATTAGGTGAGAGGAATTTATTATTAAAAATCCTTGCATTCCGTTCCAACCAAAGGCAACATAAAGTTTGTTTACCAATTCGGATGAACAGTATTGTTACCTATGAAGTCATTACAATGAGATACTTATATATTGAGGACCAATTCTTAATTTGGTCAAATCAAACACATAGTATACTGTTTTTATTTATAATGTTTGGGCTCCTTTTGCCCTTTTAGACATTAAGTTAGGTCTCGTGAGATTATAAAATAACATAATAAAGGCCAATGCTGTTTTATACATGAATGTGAATTTTACTTCCTTAAGCAGGGAAAATGATAGCCAACACCCACCTAGTGAGAAAAGGCTTTGATTGTTGTTGATGTTGTAAGCAGAGAAAATGACTGTGGGGTTTCTTATTTACTACATTAAATTGGTGTAAAGACATTTAATTAAAAGAATTAAATATGCTTTGTTTGTGTCAGTTTAATTTTTTTTTTAATGTTGTGGTAGAGGATATTATTTAGAATTTGTTTACTGTTGGTTATCTAAAATATGATTGAATATCCTCGACAACTAGTTTAACTCTATATGGTTCCAACTTCCAATTGATTGAGCGTCTTGCTGATTTTTAAATTTATCTGGTGTGTAGCCATTGATGCTTATTGTTCCTGATGTACAAGATGTGTATACTCCTTTGCAAACTGATGTCATTGTTCCACTATCGGAGGTGAGTTTCACATTATTTATAGTATAACTTTCTTAGATGTATTGAGGTTACCTTGTCTTATCTTTCATGATTTAGCTATATACTTCTTTTTTAATGACTAAATTTGTTTGTCTTGTGGTTAGTGCCGTCAACACTTAGAATTACTTCTGGAAAGCATTCCTTCCATGTTTCAAAATAATATGACCTCTGAGTCAGCCTTTGGTGCAGCAATCAAGGTATATTTTGTTTGAAGTGATAATTTTTCAGTTTGTTCTTGTAGATATATAGACATGTCATTGACTTTGCATTATCATTACATGTTTATTTGGTCCTTGGCCCTTGGGTGCTCAGGTAGATAGACATAGGTACAGCCTTGTGTGATACTGTGATTTAAATACTTATCAACATACATGCATCTAATTTCCTGCTCTAATTGCAAACTTTCCAGGTCTCTTGGCAGCCTTTTCCAAAACGTTTATAATTATTTTTTTCTTTTATTCATCTCAAAAAGGGGAGGGAAAAGAAAATGCTGTAATCATAGCTTTACACTTGATTTTCCATTTTTTTTAAAATTTTATAAGAACTCGTACATGTAATTGTGCTTAATGAAAAAAGTATTTTGGGATTGGATTTTCCTCCTTTTTTCCTCTCTCTCTCTTCCTTTTTTCCCCCTGTTCTAATTGAACTTAAGAATCCATCCATGCATGATATTGAAATTATTTCTTGTTGTTACTCCCTAGTCCCAAAGGCTTCCTCTAACTGGCAACTAGTTGAAGAGCTTAGAAACTGGGCATTTTATATTTTTTTTGTCAAACAAACACCTGATTACTTGGCACTTAAAATGTCTAAAACTAGCTAAAGAAACACCTTTCATACTATTTATTGATTAGAAGTCGGATTTTGCTAAATATTATTTATTAAATAAGAGATGAAATTCTGATGCACTTCTATTTGTTTTAAACATCATATAACAATGGCTGTTATTGAGCAACCATAGAAACGGTGGGTTTTCCACTTTTCCTGTGCAGTAAATTATTACACTTGGATGACTTGAGCAATGTTATGGGTGGTGGTAAACCAGCCCTTTAGTTTATAAGATCTCTTGTTATGTATACCCTTTCTTCCTTATAATGCCCTGTCTTGTTTTATAAAAACCAATAAGCAAAGACAGAATATGTTGGCGTCGCTTGATCCATATATAGCCGACTCCACCTAGTGAGAAAATGTTTTGTTTATTGTTGTTATTTTTTTGGTTTCCTTTCATTGGATTTACAATTTGACATTATGCATAGGAAAGTAAGAAGTTGATGCTTATACCATTGTTGTCTTCATTTAGGCAGCTTTCTTGGCAATGAAGGGGACTGGAGGAAAGCTATTGGTTTTCCAGTCAGGTGAGCTTGGTAGCTCTTACATTTCTAATTTGTATTACATGATTTATGTCAAAATGTTCGATAATTTGTTAATACTTTTTCCTTACCATGCTGTCAAGGAGAAACCTTAAAAATTCATTGTTGTTAACTTTCTTGCTTGAGCATGCACATGTTGTGATTTGTATGTACACAATTCTTGTTTTCATGGAATTATATGAGTTCATTTAGAAGTTAGTATTACTTGTTTGTCAAATATCCAAAAGATTCATTGAAAGGCTGCAAAATGTTGTAACTTAAGTAAAGAAAGAATAACAAAGTCCGAAAATTATATTTTAATATTAAAACATACAAGTGTTCTAAACAAATATGAATGATGTGTTCCAAATCCAATAACAGGATTTGTTGAAGTGTTGCACAAAGTGTCCTTAATAAACCACCACCTTGATTTCCTCCAAAATCTTCCGTTGTCTCTAAAGTTTCTTTATTCAACAATAATATGTCTTCCTAGCAAAGTGGACAAAACTTGACAATGACTTCATGGTCAGGTTCAGCAAGCCAAACTAATCTGTGACTTAAGAAGGTAACCATGAAACTCTAAAATGGAACTGAGTAAGAGATGCCGCTAATAAAATATAATCACATCAATTGATTGTTATCCCATGAGCAAAAGGCTAAGTCCTAGTGGCATATGCCCTTTTATGATCTGACTCTTGGATGACCAAAACACTAGAAATCTCTTAGAAAAGTGAAGATTCCGATGATATTGAGCAGGAGGAGCCACATAACAAAATGAGCGTATCACCCAGAGCAAAACGGCTAGGTTCTGGTAGCATGTGACCATATCATCTTGTATGATCTGTCCCTTGGAGCATCTCAACATAGGGATTTGCTCTTAGAAAAAGACAAAGCAAAAGGATGTATCTCCTGACAGCATTGGCTAGTGCTGGTAACCAACCTAGTGTTGAGATGTAGGATTTTATTAATATAGAAGTTCCTTTTCTATTGGGTGAAACATTGACTTGTTTCATATATTGCAGTTACTTCAACTAGAAACATCCAAATAATCATGCAGAGAGTTAAGTTTTTCAATTGTCTTGAAGCCATTAATCATAGTTTCAATTGTCGTAGTTTCTTTGGAATGTGGGCATTAGATTGTCATTTGTATGTTTATCTTGGCCATCTAATTCTTCTACTTCATACTTTTTCTCTTTATTTTCCCCCCCTGATAAAATGTTTTTTTCCTCTAGATTTTTTTGTTTCTTTTTGCTGCCTGTATTTTCCTCTTTGTTCTGTTTACCTTCTTTACATTATCTTCTTTTTCAGTCTTGCCCTCAATAGGCATCGGAGCCCTCTCTGCTAGGGAGGCTGAGGGTAGAACAAATATCTCTGCAGGGGAAAAGGTATCCATTTTAATTTGGCTGTTGTTTTATCCTTCATGTCTATGTTTCTAAATTTTTTTTGGCATTATCCTTGATGTAGCCTTGAGCTCGATTAATTAGATGGTAGTGTGATTATATGGGAATGTCCCCGAATCCTATTAGGATGGGATATAATCCCTTATTATTAGGAATTAGTTTTCTAGTTTGATTAGGATGAGTTATTTTTATATGAATATATATACCTATGTTACTCAAGAAATACATATATGGAAATACAATTTTAACAGTAATTATTTTATTACCCTATATTTGCAAATCTAATCTACTCATAAGTACAGACGCTGTATCATCTTGCATATAATTTTACTATTTTCTCTCTTGAACTTTAGGAAGCCCATAAATTACTTCAACCTGCAGATAAAGCATTCAAGGAACTGGCAATAGAATTTGCTGAGTATCAGGTGAAGATTTTAAGATTTTTTTCTCCCTTTTGATTATCTGGTCAATATTACTAGTTGGTTGTTTTCATGGCCATTGTTTAATGGTTAGGAAGATAGAGATGGGCTAAGTATACTTGTTTTGTCATGCTGTAGGTCTGTGTTGACGTATTTCTTACTACCCAGACTTATGTAGACATTGCTTCCATATCTGTCATCCCAAGAACTACTGGTGGACAGGTATACATTTATGTCTTTTTGGCATTTGTTCATGCTTGAATTGTATGGAAGATTTGAAGTTGTTTAGTATTGTTGCTAGTACTAGAATAGGTAATTACTAATATTTTGAAGTTGATAAGATCTTTGTGGTGATGATTATGAAAACGTAAATTGTTATTTTCTGACTTGTTTTACTACTTACATAAAACATGTCTTGAAAAGCTGCAGATGTTTAACTGTAATTGAACTCCTACCTTCATTTTTTTTTCTTCATGTGGTCAAATACCCATGATAAGCTTCTCATTTACTTGCGGTCATTTTCACATTTCTTCTTGATATGAGAGGGGAAAAATAGAAGGAACTGAGAAGCATTTCATAATGACAAGCGTTATTTTATCTGAAGAAAGAGGAAGCATTAACTAAGTTCATACCAACAGGACAAGCATTAGCTTTCTTCTTTTTTAATGTTTTTTTTACTTGTAAAATAGATTTTCTTTATACTTCAATGAGATGGAAGCTCAGTCAGATTTCCTTTTTTTTTTTTTTTTGGGGGGGGGGGGGGGGTTATTATCCGTGTTTTTTGTGTTTTAATTGATTACACCAACTCTATTTAGGTGATACTTTAGTTTTTCTTTCTTGTTAAGCATTCTACATAAAATAGTACCTCCGTGCTATACAATATCAAGACTTTTATTTTATCACTCTAATTCTGTATTTCAGATTTTGAGATCACCAATTTCTTACCTTTTCCCAGGTTTATTACTATTACCCATTCTCAGCTCTTTCTGATCCTGCAAAGCTTTACAATGATCTTAGATGGAATATCACTAGGCCACAAGGTTTTGAGGCTGTAATGCGTGTCAGATGCAGCCAGGTATTTTGTGAAGCATTTCACTAATTTTGCTACCTTCTCATGCAACATATATTGAGTCTATAATTTTCTCTTTATTTTTTACAGGGGATCCAAGTACAGGAATATTATGGCAATTTCTGTAAACGAATTCCAACTGATGTTGACCTACCTGGGGTATCTATTCTTTTCTAGATGTTGCATATAATTATATGCTGTTTTTGGATACACATAAGCTTCGGCATATGATTGGGTGTGGATATATGCATGGACAGATTATTAAAATTTATTGGCAGTTTAGGTTATATACTAACTGCTACCAACTCAATGTTTAGTAGTAAGGGTCAACGAAGAACTTTATATTGGGTAGATGAAATGTTTTCCATCTAAATTATGATGATCTGTTTCCATTTAATCAATATTTTTGGCTATATGTATAAATTCGCAGAAAGATTTTTCTTTTTGGGGGATGAAAATTTTTTTATTGATGTCTTGTATTCACTTGTATCTTTTCTCTCCTTAATAATATTATCTTTTTTTAATTAAAAATAGAATTTATTGAAGAGAATAGAGAATATTACACAAGGGTACAAAAACAAAGGACAAGCTGTTCCTCTAGAAACAAATGGTAAAATAAAATAAAACAATCCTCTGGCTTGTTTCTTTTATATTAATTTATCTTTTTTTTTTGTTACCATCTTGTACTATAGCAGTCATTAGTTTGGGTTTATAGTTACTGGTGTTCTGTTATAGTCCATTTTTGTTGTAACACATTTCCTTCATTCTTGTGGTTTTGCAGATTGACTGTGATAAAACTTTTATGGTAACCCTGAAACATGATGATAAGTTGCAGGATGGATCGGAATGTGCTTTTCAGGTATTAAACAATTTTACTGCTCACTTCCAACGAGTTTAAGATGTTCATATCACATTTTATTACTATCAGAAACCATTGACTTGTAATAGGTAAAAGAATATCTGTTTATATTTTTTGATTATTTTATTCTTTTTCATTACTCAGTGTGCTCTTCTTTACACAACTGTGTATGGCCAAAGAAGAATACGTGTCATAACGTTATCTCTGCCTGTCACTAGCATGCTAAGCAATCTATTCCGTGCAGCTGACTTAGACACTCAATTTTGTTGTTTCTTGAAGCAAGGTATGTTACTTCCTACTGTACATTGTCATTGCATATTTTTAATTGACCTGTGCTGCTACTCTTATCAAATACTGACTGGGGCAGCTGTATATTTGAAGCTGTTGCTTTATATGATTCCATGTTGGTATTGTCCTATACTCCTATTTTGTTTAGAAGTTAGAACATGTGGATGCTAGTGGAACTGAGGCTGGATAATTTTAACACCTCTCTTCATTTTTCTTTTGTAGCTGCAAGTGAAATTCCTTCAAAGCCGCTCCCGGTAGTCCGGGAGCAAGTGACAAACCTTTGCATCAATGCACTATTTTCATATCGTAAATTTTGTGCTACTGTGTCATCATCTGGACAACTTATTCTTCCAGAGGCGCTAAAGCTTCTGCCCCTTTACACACTTGGTAGGTTTGAGCTTTCTAGAATTCTCTGGTAATGTATGTAATTTTTTTTTTACAATTCTGTGCAACTAGTGATTATATATCTGTTTTATTTTATCATTGCATGCTGAATTGACTGTGTTATATATATATATATATATATATTCTCCTTTTCCTCGCATTCCATTTTTTCTCCTTGCATTTTGTTATATATACTGTGGATAGATTTGCACTTGTTTCCTTTTCTAAAAGGTCATTTTTGACACTGCATTTTAAAATATATTTTCTTTATTCTAGTCCTATTTTGAGGTAAGTTGTTATTTACCTGGTGAACTGAAGGCGATAGTTGAAGCTAATTCACTTTTTCTTGACAAGTGACAATCAGTCTTATTGGTCAAATTCAGAATGTTTATTGTCCTTTTAAGGATGGTACAAATTGGTGAAGAGTTTTTTTTTTTTTCAGCATTAAGTAAGAGTACTGGATTGCGAACTGAGGGAAAAATTGATGAACGGTCATTCTGGATAAATTATGTATCTTCTCTCTCTACACCTTTGGCCATACCACTTGTATATCCCAGGATGGTGGCTATCCATGATCTGGACTGTAAGGTATACCTATTCATCATGTTTGAAAATTGATAGGCAAATTTAATTTTATAAATTGTTTTTATTTGAACTTTTAAATGCATGATCTATACTGTGGTCCTTTCTAATTCAACTGTGGATGTCTTCATTTTGTGAAAAAGTTGTTGAATTTTGTAAGAATGGTTTTATTTTACACCAATCTCAAGCCACTCTGACCTGACGTATATTAAGATCACTTGTGGAAGCATTAATAACTTTATGAATTGCAGGAAGATCAAGAATCTGTTATTCCATCGTTTCTTCCTCTTTCTAGTGAACATATCAGTAACGAGGGAATATATCTTCTTGAAAATGGTCATGATTGTTTGATATATATTGGAGACTCCGTCGGCTCAGATATTCTGCAGAGACTGTTTGGTGTTGCCACAGTTGATGAAATTCCTACTCTGGTAATTTCAATTTTATCCTTTTATTTTTTTTTGTTTATAACTGTCTAATGACTTATGATCCATCAAATTCTACAATTGGTTAATACTTAATAGGAATTGTTAATAAGCCTAATATTGGAGTCTATGCTTAAAATTTGGACAATTTATAAGAATGATTGCCGTAATACTAATGAATCTCATCTAGCTATTACTATTGCAATACAACCTCAACTCCCCGTGAAAAGTCCTAGCTATTTAAGAGAGTTGTAATGCTGCTTCATTGAAGCCAGAAGTTAATAGTCATCAATCATTTGTCTAGCTACCAAGTAGTCAGTGTGCATCAATCCATAGTATTAATAATCTGGAGTTAAGCATTTACCTCTCAGACCAAAGGGAAGTAAAACAGTTCTGTATATCAAGGTATTACATCTGATAAAATCAAACCAATCAAAACTATCATTGCACCCAATATGTAGCCGTAATAATGGAAAACATCCAAGGTCTATCTTCCCATAATAATGGAAGTAAAACCCACCATAGATGGTTGAACCATTCCTTCTAAAGAGTCCTGAATGTTTGAAAAGTACTATATCCATGTCTCCAATATGTAGCCATCTAAGTGGTAGCCTAATGATGAGGGCTTTGGGTAGTTGGATTCCAATCTCTGCACTGTCATTGGACCCAATATGTAGCAATCTATAATATTGTAGGCCTTGTGGATCAGTTGCATGGCTAAATAAGGGGATCTAGATGTCATTTTTTCCTTTAAAATGTTCTCACTTTGTTCAAGGGTTATCATCCTTTCAGTAATTGGACATTTCTTAGGCTAATGACAAGAGGCATCCAGTAGAAAATCCTCTTCTTACCAGTACTTTGAAGTCCTATATTAAAATCCTCATTAACCCGATGGCTATGTTGTAAAGTAACTCTATTTCCTTGTAACTTTATAATCAAAGATTCATTATTACCTCAGGTCCTTTGCTTATTTTAGATCATACAAGTGGCTCCTGTACGAAGAGTATATCAAATTGAAGATAGCTTAATTCCTAGAGGTAGAGTGAGACTAAAGAAAACAATAGGAAAAACTATTAGGATGAATTTAACTATCAACAATCTAACCATAGAAATGAGGCAAGATAGAACACGTTGCATTGCTTGATCCATGTAGCCAACCCCACTTAGTGGGAGAAGTGTTGTTCTATTGTCAAAGAAAATGATTATCTTAATCTTGTATGCAAAATATTTGTAGTGCCTTTTTCACTTGATTTCCATTTTCTGGGTGGCACAAGATAAAAATAGAAATATAACTAATTATAACATATTATTAATATATTCAATTTTATTGTAATATATTAATATTTGAATATTCTATATTTTATATATTTCTTTTTATTTTTCTAATATGTTTTTTTTTTCTATCAATCGGATATCATGCAAACCGAACCCTTTCTATACTAAAAGAATCTTATTCTAATTATTAGTATCTAATATTTTTCAAGGTTTTATTATTTTATAAAAAGTTTTCTATTTGCTAAAAAAAACTACCTCTTTTTTGTTTGTCCACTACTCTACTACTTCTTATATGTTATATGCAATTAATAAAAAATATATTATATGTCATAAAGGTTCTAATAAAAACTCTGGAAAATGAAGAAAATGGCTATATGAAATCTAACAATTTTGTTTTTACTTTTTTGTCAGTTTGTGTTGCAGCAGTTTGATAATCCACTGTCTAAGAAGTTAAATGAAGTGGTAAATGAGATACGACGGCAAAGATGTTCCTACCTCCGGTAAGTCCATTCTCCTTTTGACAATTATAGAATATCTTAGATTATGATTAAAATTAAATTAGCGGTTCGCCTTTTGACAGGTTGAAGTTGTGCAAGAAAGGCGATCCATCAGGTCAGTGCATTAGAATTGCCTATTGAATGTGAACCAGGAGTTAGTTTTAACAAGTTAATAACGAAGATAAAACCACATCAATCATTTCCCAACCCTTTTGTCAATGCTTCATAAAAATATGCCTTCTATTTTCAATTTTTTTTGTTTGTCATTGCTCCATGTGCCCTTGAGAAGGGAACTGTCTTGGTGCTTGGATGCATAAAGTGAGGCCCTCACCTGGGGAATTATAATGTGTATACCTCCTATTGTTTACATTTGGAAGTGGTGGTTTATAGTGAATTTTCAGCTCAACCTTTTCTTTCAGTACCTGGCATTTATTAAGAAACATTATTTTTACCAAAAAAATTAAGAAACATTATTGATATTTTCTTATTTCTTTAAATAATTTTGGGTTGGTTTCCGTGTAACAATCCTTGTAACGGTGGTACATGATTGGATGACAATAAAACCTGTTGATTAAATTCAGCACCATAGTTATCAAAATCGCATGATATGCGATTCGATAGGTTTTATTGTCATCCTTTCATGTACCACTGAATCAGCACCCATGGCCCCACTTTGTTTTTTGTAGGCATTCTATAGTTTGAACTATTTGCTCTCCACCAGATGATTAGTGTAATAAAGTGAAAGTGGTATGATTTCTGGGGCTCGTGTCTATCCAGAGATGCATCATCATGTACCAAGTTTGGTATTTACTTCCCTTGCACAACCATAACACAATTTGGTTTGTCTTAGGACTCATGTTACACAGAACCCAAGTTGTTAATGTATGAAACTGCTCAGATTTGCCATTTTTATCAGAATTGGGCTCAGATATGTATTCAGCCACATGCTGTACTTGTTTGGGTGTGGGGAAAATATTTTTTGGGTATCTGTTAGAATTTCTGTTCATTTAACTGAGCTTCTCTAAATTTACTATGGACCAGGAATCGCATTCTTCTCATATATGGTAGAAGACAAAAGCGCAGGTGGCTTCTCCTATGTAGAGTTTCTTATCCATGTTCACAGGCAAATCCAGCATAAAATGGCATCGTGATGAGTATATCCCTTCTGTAGTTGGGCAAGTTTTTTCACCTTTATGACAGAAAAAACTCCTGAGTGGGATTCTGGTTAAATATGCGCATTCTTCACTTGCCCTTCCCATGTGTTAGGTGAATGAAACAAGACGTAGGTTTGCAATTTTTGTTTTATTAATGTTCATGTATAAGGTAACTGATTTTGGTAAAAAGTTTTTAAGCTTATATTTTTTACCTTGTTTGGTTCTTGTTTATTTCTCGTTACATTCGATATCTATGCTACTAATAAAATATTTTTCCGTTGGCAATCGTTTTTTTCGTCACTATAACCATCACAATGGCTGTTTCCTATCATCTAATATTGAGAACATATTTTTACAGAAGTTAACTATGTAACTATGTGAGCATTAAGAACCTCAGAACGAACCATATTAGTGATGATGTACTCGTAGAGCATAAGAGTTCAGCTGATGCCATTCGCAATATTCAACAAAGATATCATATTTATTTTTGTGACTGGGTGACTTGGAGTTTCCAATTCGAGAGTTAAATGATTTTGAGCTTTCCATGTTAAATGATAAAAGGTGGTTTTGTAGGATGATATAATACAAATGAGAGAGATTACATAGAGTAGAAGAGGAAAATAGCATAAAAGATAGCGTAGTTTTTTAAAATAATAAAAATTAATGTATAACTTAGACATGCAAATATCAGTTTAGGTGGTGTTTGGTTTTGGTATAGTGTTATGCCATATCATTTCGTAGTATCTTAGATACTAATATACTATAGCATGAGGTACTGTAATATAAAATATTGATATTAATTATATCTATGTTTGGTATGACAAATTGGTGGTAATTTACATTTCAATTATTCAATATAAATATTTTGTTGTAAATGTTGAATGATATCATTTATTTATTGAATTTTCATATATATATATATCATTTTTTGTTTAAATAATTTACTTTGTAAATATTTAAACTAATTTTATTATTTTTGGATGAAAATGAAATTTTAAAAATTTCAAAATTTTCCTGTAATGTAAGATGACAAAATATTTTAATTGTTATCTATAGCACGTGAACGTGCGATGCAATATTAGAGGTTTCAACTATCACTTTATTATCACATAACAATAAAATACTATCATTTAGTTTTGATATCTAAGAATCTAAGATACCATAGAGAGATAATAGGATATCAAGCGACCCTTTATAATAATAGATTATTAAAAGTTTTGCATACAATATATGTTTTTTAATTTAAAAAATTATAATATAAAATAATAATAATAAATGAAATATTTGATAATTTTTTTAATTTTGTATTTTTATTTCATACTATTAATTCTTGAATGATTAACTTAAACAGTTTTTATTTCTAGTTAGTAAGTTGATTTTGTAAATATTAATTCAAGTGCTCACTGGTATCACAAGAGTGCATACCAAATATTGTTATCAAAATTTAACGTTCTTGTTCTCAAAAAAAAAAAAAGTACCTTGATACTTGGTCAAATTTACGATATACCAACCATAGATGGCATTAATCCCCTAAACAAGATTAAATAAGTTGTTACTAGAAGTATTTGTCTTGAGTTTTGGTAATATGGTAACTCCTTCCTCGTATAATTAACATTGTCCAACTCTTCCAAGGAAAAAGTGTCTCGAGTATTTCTTTTTTTCCCCCCTACTGGTTAGGGGCAAAAACTCTAAAATAAAGACTTCTGGATTCTGGTACTGTGAAATTGAAGATTCTCGTAAAGGTATACACCTAGTGTAGAGCGAAGATTGCAGATTCTGGTACTGTGAAATTGAAGATTGCAGAGAAAAGAACATAGTGGAATAAATTTCACTTTAGGAAGATCACCAATTGTGGAGACGCATGCGGCATGCCTGTAGAGCGAAGCACGGACACGCCTGTTCTATGGCGTGACGTGTCTGTCTCTACTTTTCTCTTCAAGGTATACATATATATATAATATACCGTGTATATATATATATATATATATATATATACCGTGTCGTGTCCTGTAATTTTAAAAATCGGCGTGTCGAGGTGTCCGTGTCGTGTGCCTGTGTCAGTGGTTGTGCTTCATAGTTCTCGCCATTCATTTGCTATTTAGGATACGCTTGGTATAAATGCACGTATGTAAAGTTCTTTAAAGAAAGTACTATAGAATAAATGAAAGTACTATAGAGGAAAGTGAAAAGAGAAATACAGAGAAAAAATTAGGAAAGAGAAAAAGTATGATAAAAAATGTGTTTGATATGTAAAAAATATGATGTAAAATTTTTTTGAGAATCGTGAAAATACATATAATGTACTGTTTGCAATTGTTACCAAAAGCACCCTTAGTGGGAGGTATTCATGGCGGCACTACAAAATAATGAGCATAGGTGTGAGTGTGTAGTGTGCATCAAAGTCTGAATTAATTTACTAACAACAACAATCAAAGTCTTTCTCTACTAGGTGAGGTCGGCTAATTGAATCAAGCGACTCTAATATGCTTTGTCTTTCCACATTTCTTTGGTTAGGAATTAATTAGTACTAAGCAAACAGAAAATGTCCAACTCAACCATACAAGGTGTTAACATAAAGAAAATTAACCTGAATAAAGCAAGTGCCTAGCTAAAGATAAAGTATGTTGAAGTGAAAATTGTAGCAGTATTTCTCATTGAGCTCCAGACCCTTCCTTGGTATTCGATGCCAGTGCTTTGATGCAGAGTCGAGGCTTTGTACCAACAAGGTTTATGGGCAGAACAGAGACAGCAACAATTACTGACCCAGTGGGTAATCCAGAAAGGGGAAGCCACTCAACAAGAACCGAGAGCTGCAAGACCAGTGTTTTTGCTCAGAGAACATGCACCAATGAAATTGCTACATATTGATAGCTATAAAATGTTTGAAGCAATAAATGACTTTTACCTCTGGACACTTCAGATCCACCACTGAATCTTCTACAACGTGCTTGACTGCAGAAGCCACTACAGCAAAACATTTATTACGGTCCAACAAACTATTTGCATTTTCTTTCAGAAACTTTGTCTCTTCAATTCCTCTTCGGTTGTACCCAACTGCAAACTACAAGGTCAAATAAGATTTCCTTCATGCGCAAATAATATTAGCAAGCATCAAACATGTGACATTGTCCACAATGGAAATTAACTCCAAGATAAATAAAAAATGGGGGCAATCCAGTGCACATGGCTCCCACCAGGAGTTTAGGGAGAGTTAGGTGTACACAGCCTTACCCTTGCAAGCAATGAGGTTGTTTTTAGGATTTGCAGCTGTGACCTCCAGGTCACATGGTAGCAACCTTATGGATTGCTCAAAGGCTCACCCTCTCAAAAAAGGTCACAATTTTGAAACCTATAAATTTTTTGAAGCCATTGGTAGATAAAACATTCAGACAACGTTCTTGGAATAGCATCTTAAAATTGAAATATTAATTTAAAGCGAGGGTAAAAGGCAAGAAGGAAAAGAATTACAAATGGGAGACTGATCATAATTGTTTTTAGGTTTCCATTAAACAAATATTTAAGAGGTTATATCAGACAGTTGCAAGAATATTGAACAGACAGGTTAACTATGCTTGGTAAATTGTACCTTCAGAGGTCGCCCAAGTTGGTTCTGTTTATCAGCCACAAATTTTTTAACCAGTTCTGATACTATTTCTTGCAGTTCCTTTTCATTCAAACAACAGGTAGCTTGGATAGGGAAAATACGATGGCACCAACTGCAGCAAGAAAGGATGTCTTTGAAACCATAAAGAGAGGTACTGAAATCCGGGTAAATATCAGCTGTGCATTTCTGACCATTTTATAAAAAAAATGCAGGTTGACATGTAGTTGGTCTGTGATATTCAAATAATGTCACCTGTCCTACGTAAGATCAAAGTTGTGATCTTTCAAGATGTCTGGTTGGAGGAACACTAAAGACTTGGTTGGGAGCTTTGAAGAGAGTGAGGTGGGGTAGGGTGGTTATTAATGCAGTAGGGTGGGGTGGAATGGTTTAAACAAACCACTCAACTAATTGGGAGTTTTACAAAAATGAATAGGGCAGTGGAGATGAAAATTTCAATATATTACCCTTATGATAAATAAATAAATAAAAGTGGAAAAGAAGAGGGTTGAAAATGGAATAAATAATATAAACAATGCAAACTGCAAACCATCCCAAATCCCCCAATTTGGAGGGGTTTGAAAATTGAGGTATTGGATGGTTTAGAAAGGTTTTCAAATCATCCTAAACCACCCCACCCCATCGTTCATTTAAACATCTAATCAAGGGTTTATAAACCCAAACCACCCAACTCCACCCCACCCCACTCTCAAACCATCATCCCGACGCAGCATGAGCATGGTAGAATTGGGGATAAAAAGGATAAAGCCTAAAATTGGGTGAATGGAAAATTTAGCTTGAATTTTAAAATGTTTACAGGACTAGGTAACGTCATGGCATGGAAACAATAGCAAATGAGGACCTAATTTAAGGAATTTTTGTGCAGCAACTTATAGAGTGTTTTATAATTTTTTCAATTTCATCAATTCTGTAGAACCTGGTAATGAAATATTTGGGTTCATGTATGTTGTATGGATCTGCTTAGGTTGATGTTTGATTCAACTTATGGCTAGGCTATAATAGATCCCATGGAAACTCTACATGGTTAAAGGGATTTATCTGAGACACTAATCAGTTTGAAACTGATGGGGATGGGGATAGTATGGGAAGTTCCTAGGGTAGTATGGGCTACCCAAATCCCACATCGGGTAGAATGGGATGCTCGATAGGGCACTTAAGTGGCTTGGTTCTTCCCCCTTAACAACTAGCTTTTAAGGAAGGTTCCCCAAGTCATTTGGCTTCCATCAGAAACCAAAGGCAAATTTTATATGTTAAGGTCGTCATAATAAGAGGGGTAAATTACACATAGGCACTTTGTGGTTTGGCCCGATTCCACCTTGGTACCCTTTAGTTCAAAAGTTTGCATCCGAGAGCCCTTCAGTTTAATTGTTGGCAGTTTGGTGCCCTATCATTAAATTTTGGACAGGAGACTCATGTAACTTGCACATGAGGCCCCATTTTTTTAAAATTAATGTCATTTTCATCCTCTCAAAACCTAATACCTTATTTACAGCACATTCCCAAGTTTTTTTGGTTCATTTTAACCCAAAATTGGCTAATTTAAGGAAAATTAGTAGTGTTTTGTCTCTAGAAGGCTTTAAAATGATCCAAAAATCTTGGGAAGGTACTAGAAATGGGGCACTAGGATTTTAGAGGATAAAAATTAAATAAATGTTGAAACAAAGCACTCAAATGCTAACTTTTAAACCACAGGCTACCAATTCCCTTCAAAACATGAGTTCTTATGAGTTATGAATTATGATCATAAATGCATAGAAAAAACTGACATATCTATGTCATAAATACACTAGAACATGCTAAACAAGTACACAATTGTTCCTAAAACAGCAACGAAACAATCTTTTTTAATTGTAATTGATCACTAAATAGAGAAATTTATCTGTATAACTCCAAAATGGAGATCAGATTGCAATTCAACTGTCCATAAACAGGAACAATCAACAGAGCCTTCCAATCACTTTGGAGTTCTGTAAGGGGCACCCCTCTAAAGAAGAAACCATTGGAAGAAACCCACAATGAGGACAAGATGATAATCTTGTCCCAAAGATGTGGAGTAAGAAAATTATTATCGTACACCCTTGCATTCCTCTCCATCAAAAGACACCACAGACTAGCAAAAACAGAAAACTGCCAAGCTGAATATTTAAAATGAGGAAAAATATGTAAAGCTAAGCACCAGGGACCAGACATGGAACAAGCAGCCCGGGAGTTGGACACCTTTGATCAGCTCTGAATATTTACATTCAGAGCTGATCAACCAAGCTGCAATCAAAGATCCCTTTGACAACACAAACTCATGATTACAAACCATTTTTCTTTCACAAATTACATTGGCATACCAGAACAAACAATTATCAAAATTTCTAATATAAAGGTTTAAATGAGTCAATTTACTTACACTGGCGAACTTACACTACCAGATTCCAAAGACTGAATGATTTTTGACACAATACCAACAGTGTCAGGCAAAGCATCCCTGGGAAAGGTAAAAAGAAGCAAGCCACTCCTTGTCAACTTAACTAGTGAAAGATCAGAAACTCTGCCATTGTTTGTCTCTGCTTTTGCTGGACTTAAGCAAGTTCCTTCTGGAAGTTTACCTGCCAGGACTGCTATAAGCCTAAAAACTAATCATAACTTACGTTGCATAAGAGAATGAACCAAGCATAAAACTTAGTACCTTCTCCAGAATTAACAATAGCAGCGTTAGTTCCCTCTAGGTCCAGACAATCTTTGCCACTATCTTTTGTGCATGTCCTCCTTCTCTTAGCAGTACTATTTTTCTCTGGTTTTTCCAAACCATCATAACCACCATCTTTAAAGAGTTCAACATACTGTACAAAAATTTATATTCTCAAGGATATCAGAAAAAAAATGAAAGAAAAAAATAAATGTACACAGCTAAAACAATTTACTTGCCAATCTTTTTGGGTTATGTTCAATTAAAACAACGGAAGAATTTAGAAATTTTGTGTAATAGACGACAGCATTTTTATTGGACAAAAGAAGAGAATTTTATTAAAGAGAAAAAATATACAAGTGAATACAAGGAGGAGGACAAGTTTTCCTCTACAAAAAAGAAAGAAAAAACAAGATGCTAAATCAATAAAGGATCACCCTCACACTCTTCCTTATCAAGAGCCTCTATTTCTTGAAGGATCCCCCTCTCCTTAATCTTATTGTCACAAAAACCCTCCTCATTCCAAATTTTCAGCTTTTCCTTCACAAACATCAGTTTTTTAATGAATTTGTAACCTTCCCAACCTGTAACTGAACATTCCCCCCACCAAGTTCTGATTTGATCTAATAAAGAATGTGTTGAAGGGGTGGCAATGGGTACTTAGAAAATGGGTATCCGATGGTATCCGTCCGAAAAAAGTATCCGATATCCGATGGGTATCGGATATCGGATAGGGTACGGATAGTAAAATATAACTACCCATTGGGTATTGGGCGGATGCAGATATTGACGTCGGGTACCCTATATCCGTCCTAAATGAATGGGCGGATAGGGTACCCGATATCCAATATCCAAATAATATACATTACTAAATATAATATTAAATATTAACTATAATATATATTATTAAATAATATTTTGTGTTTTTAATGTTATTATAATTGTTGTTTTTAATTTTTATTTATAATAACTATGTATGTTTTTTACTTTAAAATGTTAATTTTATAACTTTTTTTAATTGGGTGGATATCGGATATTAGATATCGGGTAGTTTACTTGATTATAGAGTATCCAATATCCAATATCCATTATTTTTTCAGGTATTTCGGGTGTTTCGGATATCGGGTATTTCGGATACGGATATTGAAAATAACATTTTTTTTTTGGATTCGGATAGGGTTCAGATATTGGATATATTGGGCGGATTCGGATGCAGATAGTGAAAAAATGAGCGGGTACCCGCCCATTGCCACCCCTTGAAGCCACGTATTCCCAAATGAAAATGGGTTGGCCCCCACTTAACCCTACAAGACTCAAGAAGCTGAAAATGATAAGAAACAGGACAGTGTTCTCTAGAATCAAATTTGGGAAAATTTCCTCCCACACATGTGTAACCAAAATCCTTTCAAATACGAGAAGACATTACCCTCACCCGATTGAGTGATCAAGTATATTCAGCATTTGCTAGAGGAATATCCCTCATATCACGATCTCTAGAATTTAGTCTTCATTTTCAAGATCATCTTTTCAATCACTTTTCAATTCACTTATCCATATTTGTCCAGTAAATGCTACAAAAAAATTTTATGGGATACATGAAAGACCAAATTTATACTATCCCTTTACATTGGAAAGAAACGAAAACTAGTAATTAGGCATCTATATATCAGTCGCACAGTTGAAACCCATCAAAAGGAACTTCGTTTTAAGACATTAAGGAAAGTCTAACAATGTTATTAATCTATATGAATTAATTTCTTCATAGTCCTGAATATGCTGACAATCATACCTTCTCAGCAGCATTGATATGTCCCACATCTGTTAAATCAAGTGCAGGTGTGGGTTTATAAATCCTTGGGCTCCCTCCCTTCTTGAGCTAGCTTTTGGGGGTGAGTTCTACCCAAGGGTTTATAATATTTGGTCACCAATTGATACGAGCACAAGTCCTTGGGAGAACCAAACCCCAAAAGCTAGCTGTTAGAGTTGGAGAGCCCAAGACCTTATAAGGCCCTTCCTTGAAGTTAACCTCCCCGATGTGGAACTCGTATCATTACCACCCCCTTCGAAAGCCGACGTCCACGGTAGCCCACTCTATTGACACTGGTCCATTGATAGCCCTTTCCACTTTTTGGTGGCTCCATACAACTTCCAGTATTCAGCATGACCCACTCTATCTACACTGGTCCATTGATATCCTTTTCCACCTTTGGCGGCTACATCCAACGTCTAGTATTCAATACATGGAACCGTACCTTAATCTAACCTATAGAGTCCATGCCCTAATCCAGCCTATAGGTCGCCCCTTACGTGTTGGTCGACTCTCAATGAAAGCACCAATTAATACCAGTACAAGTTCTTGGGAGGACCACACCCCAAAAACTAGCGGTTGGAGTTGGAGAGCCCAAGGCCTCTTCCTTGAAGTTAACCTTCCCGATGTAGGACTCGTATCATTATTACCCCCTTCAAAAGCCAACGTCTACGGCGGCCCACTCTATCGACACTAGTCCATTGATAGCCCTTTCCATTTTTTTTGGCGGCTCCATACAACTTCCCGTATTCAGATGGCCCACTCTATCAACACGGGTCCATTGATAGCCCTTTCCACCTTTGGCAGCTCCATTCAACTTCTAGTATTCGGTGCATTGCACCTACCTTAATTCAACCTAAAGAGCCCATGCCTTAATCCAGCCTATAGGTCGCCCCTTGAATAGAACTCACCCCCCAAAAGCTAGCTTAAGAGGGAAGGGAGCCCAAGGATTCATAAACTGACACATGCACTTGTTTTAACATATGTGGACCACCACGTTCACATCGCAAACCTTGCCCTTCGAGTAACAGCCCTCACGCAACGACATCATTAAAGTGGCTTCTCTCAACAAGAGTACCAAATGTTATAAACCCTTAAGAGAACTCATCCCAAAAACTAGCTCAAGAGGGAGGGAGCGATGTGTAAAACCACACCTGCACTTATTTTTAATAGATGTGGGACATATCAAGCGTATAGGAAGAGTACTCTTATACAATAAATGCAAGATGACAACGTAACCTGGAAACATGTAAGAAGGGTATAGCTTTAATTTTAAAGGATACCTTTTCAAGGATAGACATCACTTCCTTTGTAGCACTTTTCTCTCGCTCTGGAATGAAAATAATAATTATTAATCAGACATTAGAAGCGTAGATGTGAAGCTAGGGTAATGACAACACTTAAGTACAAAGGAAGCTTAATTATGTATAGCAGGAAATAGAGAGTTGTAAGACTCAAAATTGATATGGAAAAAGTAAGTGGGCATTTGAGAAAGAATAAGTGTGTAAGGTTAGAAGTGAGAAGGGGGAAGTAACTGATAGTACAAGTGACGAGGAAGCCGCAATGGGAGTGTTGGAGGATAGAAGAAGGAGCAGAATAGTCGAAGCGAGGGAGGGAGATGACAGCTGAGTGCTGCTCCCAAGGGGCCAAGCTCTTTTGGCCCTCTCCTTCGATTTTCTGTACCGCCACTGCCTCCTCTTCACGTTCCCTTGTGGCTGCTCCACCCTCGTCTGTCATTCTTGTCCCTTTCCCACCGTGTCCTATCTACTTCCGCCGCCTCTCACCAATTCTTGTTTAATCGGAATCACTCGCCTACTGTCTAGGTCACGTAATTGCCTTTGCGTCAGTAGTCTACTCTCGAACAAAAAGATACACCTGAAAAAACTAAAACAATAAAGTTCAAAATTCAAATTGATCTCTTATGTTTGTATTAAATATTATATTGGTTCTTTATGTTTTAAAAAATTTAAATTGGTCATTTATGTTTGCAAGAAGTTCCAAATTGGTCCTTCCATCCACTTTCGTCAATTTCTTAAGTTAAGTGCTGACGTGTCCATCTAAGCTAACATGTCATGCCACGTCATTGTCACATCAACGCTACGTCATCATATATGATAGTAGGCGATGACGTGGCATGACACGTCAGCTTAAATATACACGTATGAGAGATGATATGTCCACCTTAGCACGCCACGTCAGCACTTAACGGAAGAAATAAACAGACTTGACGGAAGGACCAATTTGGAACTTCTTGCAAACATAAAGGATCAATTTAAACTTTTTAAAACATAAAGAATCAATATAAAACTTCCTATAAATATAAGGCATCAATTTGAGATTTTAACCAAAAATAAATAAAGTTTTATTTAATAAGTGTTACATAGTTGATACTTGATAGTAGTTGTACTACTTCATAATATTAAATAATTAAAAAAATTTATTGTTTTGACTTTAAAAAATATTATTTATTTAGTCTTTGAATTTAGCAAAAATATTATTTAGTCTTCGAATTTATAACTCTGTCAATTATGTAGTCTTCGAACTTGACAAAAATACTATTTAGTCCCCAAATTTTCAACTTTGTCAACTATTTAGTCCCCTGACTGTTACCTGTTAGATAACCAGCTGACGTGACCGTTAAATGCTGACGTGTCCGTTAAATGCTGATGTAGCATGTGAGGTGGCATGTGCCCAGGCATTTAATGGTGCCACATCAACATTTAACAGCACATCAGTCGCTGCCTGGTTATCTAACCGGTAATGCTCAGGAGACTAAATAGTTGACAAAATTGTATATTCGAAGACTAAATAATTGACAGAGTTGCAAATTCAAAGATTAAATAGTATTTTTGCATGCAATAAATGGCACAGCCACCGCATAGATTTCAAGTGACACGTATGTGCTAAATCAGCCCAGCACGGGAAACGTAATTAGTAGCTTCTTCTCATCACGTAAGTTTTTTTATTCGTTTTTTCCAATTTTCATCATGTAAGCAATGATCAACTGCTCAAGTAATGTACAGTTTCTTTTCTCAAAATTACTGGTATGCTGAAATCTACAAAATTCGGAATAATCTAAGAACATTTTCCAAATTTGCAAAGGGACCAAAGTTTTCAGTAAATTCGAACTTAATATTTTGAAGAAAAAAAAAAAGATTTTTCCTTTCCAAATAGGAAACTTGAAAAAAAGCCCTGTCTGTGGAAATAGTGGGAATCTACCAGAGACTACTAGAGACTTGGGCAGTGGCAAGTGGCAACCTATACTTTGAGTTTTGACTGTGCGAGAATAAGACCCATTCTGAGCTTTCTCGTACTCTCTCGCTGCTCCATCTTCTCTTATATAGTGGTTTCTCTCTCTCTCTCTCTCTCTATTCAACTTTTCCATTTCTCTTCATTATTGGAATTTTCAGATACTCCTGTTATATTGCATTCATGCTCTGGTTTTTTTTTGTAGAATGCATTTATCTCTTATTTGTAGTATCTGGTCTTGTTTAACCAGTTCACCATACATTTGGACACAAGGGGTATCGTGATTTAGCCTGAATTGGGTTTTCTGTTGGCATGATTTGAGTTCCATTGACTTGTTTACAGGACTTTTATGCTTTTATATTTATATGTGATACCTTTCTAATACATACTTCAAAATCATTTCAACTTTTGTTTCATGCTTATGAGGTTTTCCTGAATTGAAGCCAGAACTACTGTCATTGTGAGACGACCGTGTTTGGTTAAATTTGTTATAATTCTGAATATCCTCTTCATGTGATTCTAAAATGAAAAATCACCTTTACGGGATACATTTTGACATCACACTTCATACCTTCTCCTGGCTATCTCACTTGTCCTTTCCTAGTTTTTATATTTCTGAAACGATACTCAGGTATCTCATTGACTTGTCCAGGGATGCCAAAGTTAGTAGTTAGATCGTTCCTGATCTATAAAATTACTGTTGAAGAGGGCAGATTACTTTTATTTACCGAAAAAAATTAAATATAAAAAGAAAAAGTATCAGGAGGTCACATCACAAAGTCCAACGTATCCCTAACAGATATGTATGTGGTACGGATACGTGGCCTAAAGTGCGTACCCGTGCAACATATATATATATATATATATATATATATTTCATTTGGTTACATTGTTGTTATCATGATAAATATTTAACATCTTAAATAATTATCTAGCTTTCCACGTTAGCAATAAGTAAATTTTCCAGATAGTGTGTTCGAAATTCTGTTGCATGTTTTTCACCTTAGATTGAAATTTCATCAGCAGCAGGTGACGCTAAGTTTCAACAACAATACTCTAGGGTCCTGTGAGGAGATCGATGTGATCTTGGTATGGTATGCTAAAACTCCATGTTAGGTTGTTTCTGCAATATTTATATTGATTCTTATTAATTCTTTATATGCATTGTTGACTTTACCATTGGTTAGGACTTAAGATCATAGTTTTTCATTCAAAAAGAGCTGTTTCTTATTCCTTTGTTACCACAAAGTATTATCACATTTATTGGCCTTGCTATTTCTTTCTGTGTGCCCAAGTTCTGAACAAGTTTGATCATGGCTACAAAGGCCATTCTGGTCACTGGTGGAGCTGGTTACATTGGCAGCCACACTGTTCTTCAACTCTTAGTCAGTGGCTTTAAGACTGTTGTAATTGACAACCTTAATAACTCTTCTGAAATTGCTATGCGAAGAGTCAAAGAACTTGCTGGAGAATTTGGGAACAATCTTTCATTTCATAAGGTGCCCAGCTTTCTTCTTTTAGATATCTTTGTTTTTAGTGTCAAGCTTTGTAATTTGTAACATACTAACATTAGTGTTGATTGGTACACACTTTTGTGCTATTATGTATAGTAAAATTTCAGGCTGGCATGGATTTTAACTCAATGTGATCCTTTCTTTTCCTTTTTCATTAGTTTAGTTTCAGTTGCAGCTGCAATTTCAAATTTAGTTTTTTTTAATGAATATATTTGAATTACCTTTTTTTTCAAGGAGCTTCTGATTTTTAGCTTTAGCATGCCTGCCCCGATTACAAATATTATTTAGTTATTCTTTTCTTTACACTTCCAATATTTGTAAAGTTTTTTTCACTGTGGTACCCGATTTTTTCCTTTCTTTTTACTACTTGCAGGTAGACCTCAGAGACAAACCTGCGCTCATGCAAATTTTTGATACCACAATGTAAGGATTATGACAGAAGTTTTTATTTAATAATTTACATGGTCACTATTTGACGCTAAAAAGAAATGCAGTTCCTTTCCAAATGATTTGGCCCTTCCTAGTCAATGGAATGTGTTTTTGTTTAATATATATAAAGGAAATTTTCTATAATAAGGCAAGAAAGAAAAGAAAGTAAAGGAAAGACAAAATATCCTTATCATCTATCTCAGCTTTTGTTATAAATCTGTGGTCTAACTTAACTGCAGGTTTGAAGCTGTCATACATTTCTCTGGATTGAAAGCAGTTGGTGAAAGTGTGCAGAAGCCATTACTTTACTATAATAACAACTTGATTGGGACAATCACTCTGTTGGAAGTTATGGCTGCTCATGGATGCAAAAATGTATGTTTGAAAGTTTTTTATTTGAATCAATGACACATTTTCATTGGCACTGAGGGAATTCCATTATGCTGTCTCCATGTTGTCTTCTTGTTGATGGGTTTCCTTCATAACCTTTTGAGTCTGTCCATAGTTGGATTAATTCCTTTAAATATTTCCTCGTTTATTGAAATTTTTGAGTTTGTGTGCTTAATTCTAACATCTACGGAGCAGTATTGTTAACTTATTATCCAAAATTTGCTGTTGCTGCTGCTGCTGCTGCAACTCATGCTTCTTATGATTTCTGTTGGAGTTAGTTGATTAACCTTTTGTATCTTGTGACAGTGAGGTACTACCAGGTCATCTTGTTATGACTTATTAAAGAAACTTCTAGTCCTTGAACATTCTAAGAACAAAATCTTAATTTTGTATACTTTTGTTACCTTGAAGTTTGTTGTAATATTAGTTTATATATTGTATTGCCTTAGTGTTGCAATCTTTTTCTGACCGAGTCCTCATTTTTTATTGATTTCAGCTTGTTTTCTCTTCTTCTGCTACTGTTTATGGTTGGCCTAAGGAAGTACCATGTACAGAAGAGTCACCGTTATCAGCACTGAACCCTTATGGACGAACCAAGGTATATAAATAGGAAACATACAAGTGTATCTAGGATTATGAAACTCAGGAGCATAGGAAACATATAAGAACAATATCTTAATTTTGTATATTATTACCTCGAATTTGTGGCTTTACCGATAGCTAGAAGGCTTTTCCCAATGGACATAGTTGATAATCATATTGGATTTGGATCAAGTAATGATATCTGACAATGTATGTCTATTAGCTTTTCATTGAGGAAATTTGTCGCGATATCTATCGTGCCGACCCGGAATGGAAGATGATATTGTTGAGGTACTTCAATCCAATTGGTGCACATCCTAGTGGTTACATTGGTGAGGATCCTCACGGAGTTCCAAACAATCTCATGCCTTTCATTCAGCAAGTTGCTGTTGGAAAGCGCCCTGTCCTAACAGTTTTTGGAAATGATTATAATACAGTTGATGGCACTGGGGTATGTGCTCAGATTCGACTTATTGTCATTGAATTATAACCGAAGTTCAAAATCAGCATGAATTTTTCTCATTGTTTCTTGTTTCTTGTTTCAAATATTTGTGATCCATGTAGCTGATTTATTGTTGTTGTTGTTGTTGTTATTGTTTCTTGTTTCAATTATTTGTGATCTTACACTGGACTCGTTTGGTAAGGATGTAGAACAGTGAAATCATGGTGTTTCACGATTTCCAAAAAAAATTTATATCATATTTTATACATACCAAACACACTTTTTATCATACGTTTTCTCTCTCTTAATTTTTCTCTCTATCTCTCTCCTCACTTTTCTTTACAGTACTTTCCTTTAGGGTTTGTTTGGGAATTAAGAGGGGAAGGGAAGGGGAGAGATTTGAGGAGAAGGGAGGGGAGGGGAGGGGAAGGGAAGGTTAACCTTCCAAATGTCCTTCCCTTGTTTGGGTGTTGATACCTCCTCCAAAATACCCCAATTTGGGGTATCTTGAATTTGTGAAGGAGAAGGATAATGGAGGATTAAGGCTTGATCCTCCATTATCTTCTCTTTCAATTTTCATCTTCCCAAACAAGGGGAAGATATCTTGAAAGTCTCCCCTTCCCTTCCCTTCTCCTCCTTAATCCCCAATCCAAACATACCCTTATTCTACAGTACTTTACTCTATAATACTTTCTTTACAGTACTTTACATATGTGCATTTATACCAAGCGTGACCTTTGTATGAGTCTCAGCTCATATAATGTGGACTATCCTGTTCATGATTTGGAGCTTCTGATTGTGGTTTTCCAGTTAATTACATCCCCCCTACTAGTGATCATGCACGTACTTTTTTCCATTTTGGAGATCCCAATTTTGTTTTCATCTCACAGGGTCAACCTTGGTGGTTCTTATGTTTTCTCAGGTGCGTGATTACATTCATGTGGTTGACTTAGCAGAGGGACACATCGCTGCACTGCATAAGCTAGAAGATTCCAAAATAGGTATTACTCCCAAATTATCATCATCTTCCAAAACTCAACTTGTCTTTGTTGGTAATTTCACTGTACTTTTATAACTCTGAAATGATCTCTGATTCCTTGGAGTAATTGTCATTTTTGTAATCTACCATTTTTTCCCCTTCTAATTTTGGTTTGTGTTGTAGTTTTTGTGGTAATTTGATATTATGTATTATAATTGATAAATTAAATTTCTTTGTGTTATGCATATACAGGTTATGAGGTGTTCAACTTGGGAACAGGAAAGGGAACATCAGTTTTTCAGATGGTTGCTGCTTTTGAAAAGGCTTCTGGAAAAGTAATAGTTCTTTTTCTGATTTTCTATCTTTCACTCCCCATGGCGCTTAGTCATTTTCATTTGACAATTCTTCAGCACATTTAGGGCATGTATGGTAACAAATACCAACAGTACTTTACATGTATTTTCACGATTCCCAAAAAAAATTTACATCATATTTTATACATACCAAACACATTTTTATCATACTTTTTCTCTCTCCTAATTTTTTCTCTATCTCTCTCCTCACTTTTCTCTACAATACTTTACAATCATTTACTTTACATCTGTGCATTTATACCAAGCGTGCCCTTAGGGAGTGTTTGGTATTATTGTGGTTTTCAATTTTCAGTTTTATTTTAGAAAAAAAAAACTGAAAACTTATTTAGCAGAGTGAGTTTTATTTTCAATTTTGGATTTAATATCAAAACATAAAACACTATATAAGAAACCAAAAAAATGTGGTCTCTACAAATTTCATTTCAGTTTTTTTTTTCAACCACCACTTACCACCATGACCATCCACCGCCACCACCAACAACCACCACCCACCACCACCAACACCACACACCACTTGCCACCACCACCAGCAACCACCCACCACTAACACCTTGCACCACCTGCCACCACCACCCCCCCCCCCCGCCACCAACCATGCCCACCACCACCATACACCAACTACCACCACGCACACCCACCACCAACACCTCCCACCACCACCACCCGCCACCAACCACACCCACCACCACCATCCACCAACCACCACCACCACACACCATCGCCCACCGCCACCGCTCACCACTACCCGCCACCACCATCACAACCACCACCACGGACACCCACCACTAACACCATGCACCACCTGCCACCACCATCAACCACGTCCACCACCATTACCACCCGCCACCAACCACGCCCACCACCACCATGCACCATCACCATCTACCACGACTCACCACTACCACCACGTACCACCACCACACACCACCCACCACTAACCGCCGACCAACCACCACCGCCATCACACCCACCACCACGTACCACCACCACACACCACCCACCACTAACCGCCGACCAACCACCACCGCCACCAACACCCACCACCCACCATGAATGTGCATGAATCTTCTTACTCCCAAAACATCTACATAAGTATATTTTGAACTTTCATAAATATTTATTTTCTGTTATTTTATTAATATAGAAAACTGTAGATATGAAACTGAACACAAAAAATAGAAAATATAACACAAAAAAACAAACCACATATTTCAGTTTTAAAAAAATTAAAAACTAGCAGTAATACCAAAACCCCCTAAGTTATTCACTTTATATTTTCCTTTTTTGGGAGTGTGTTATGGACTCAGGTAATATGTGGGCAATAGTTTGCATTTGCTCAAACTTTTAATATCTGTTCTCTACAGTTCCCCCCCCCCCCCCCCCCTTCAAATTATGGAGTATTTATAGTGATAGGACCTCTAGTTCACTTTCAAGAGTCAAGATAGGAAGTTGTTACTCAAAAAAAGAGCAGTAAAAGTCAAAAGGAAAAGAAGAAGGATATCATAGCTCAAAAGAGACTAGGGCCTCATCAAAAGCTTGCTAAATTTCTGCATGCTCACCCACTTCTTTTAGTCTCTTTATTAACCTTCAGCCAAACTAACTTATTCTAGAAATCCTTTCTCATCAGTCTCCATATGTCCTTCCACTTAGCCTCCTCTCTTCAATCGTTTTCATGTAGAATATGCTGCTCACTTTCCCCAATTATATCTTTTTTTTCTTATTGTATAGACTCTCTTAATTGGAGGTCTTTCAGATGGTAAGCTGAACTGGTCCTTCTGCTTTTTCCCCCCTTTTAAAATGGTTTTGGTTCTGTTATGTATTTCCAAGAGGATCCACACCAAACATAATCAGGTGGATGAAATTGTTCTTGAAACAGCCTTCTGAGGAGGGAAGAAAAAATGACATTTATTTGGAAAAACTTGTTCTAGAAAAAGTTTTCTAACTTGAATATACAACTGAATAGTATTTCTCTTTACATATAGTTCTTCTCAATCTCATATTTGATAGATTAACTTTCCTGCAATCAGTGAGTCAATAAATTACATTCGTCTCAATCAAGGAGGCAGACTGATGGAAATGGTGTTGTATGACTTCTTTGCCAATGTGTATTTTTTATTGAGTTATTGAAAAGGCTGGAATTGCATTATTCTGGTGATTCTTATTCTGGTTTTTGAAGATTGAAATGTGCCATGATATATCCAGGTTGGCTCCTGTGTGACCTGAATGCAAATAGACAGAATTTTGTGTTCTTATTTTTTGAGATAACCAATATATCATGGAACAGTCAAATAAGTAAATAACTCATTCCTAATGAATGAGATATTGTCTTTTACCTTATTTTAGCCTCATTTCTCTATGAGAATTCAAAACCTTTTGTCATGTTCCTGTATTTTAATACTGTGTTCCCCCAACGGCTTGCTTCCAGAGATTTAACCATTCAAGAAAGTCAATAAAACCTTGGAGGAAGAGTTTGTGATGTAGGAGGAGGATGATAAAATTAGTGATGATGATATTAATCTTGGAAAGAATAAGATTACTGAATGCAGATTTATAATTCCAATTGAGCAGTGTGAGTGTGACTTGGCATGATGTTAAACATGCCTATAATGTCCTGCATTTATATCTCTCATTTTTTTAGTTATTAAATTATGATTAATTATGTAGAGCTTGCACCTAAAACTAGACCTGTTCAGCTCTGCCATATAAGCACAGAAGTTAATATGAATTACCATTTTACACGGATGCGGAACTCCACACACGCTTGGTGGTTTTGTCTTCATTTTCCATTCTCTTCTGCAGTTTTTCACTGCTCTCTCACACCTGCTTAAAACTGTTTTTTATTTTAGTCATGAATTTTACAACTGACAATTCAAAAAAGATAGCCTTCCAGATTCATGATGGTTCAACATTTGGCAACCTTGATCTTAATTTAACATTTAATACAACTACAATATAAAATTTGTAATTTTGTTTTGTATATAAATTTTGCATGTGTTTTGGCTTGGATCCCTTAGTTTTTAAACAGAGCTTAATGGTAGATTTTCTATGAAAATTGTGATCCATTTAGTCTCTTTACAAATTGGGATGTTTACGTTAGAGCTGCTCTAACGGTGCATGGGACAAATTAACCCAAAACTCAATAACCCTGAACCATGTCATCTATAGTTTATTTGATTGTGGTTCTCTTCAATCTTTGCAATTATATTCTTGTGCAGAAAATCCCTCTTGTGATAGCTGATCGGCGACCTGGCGATGCTGAAATTGTTTATGCATCAACAGAGAAAGCAGAGAGGGAACTGAATTGGAAGTAAGCGCTTACTTTCAAATTACTAAAATTGAGACATTCTTCTTTTAGATGTTACTTGCTGCGTCACTCTGCGCTCTAATTCATGCATAGACAGAAAATTGCCTAATCTTGCTGGTTAAGATATTTAAATCAACATTTGGTATTGAACAATTTGATGTAAGGCTATGCAAATTTCATTCTGTTTCTGAATTAGCTATATACTGTCTTATGGGCGAGTTTCTAACTAGTCACATTTATGTTTTCTGACAAGTTATTATAGAAAGAATATTTTGACGCCATTCCTTCTACACCTTCTCTTGTATCTTTGATGAACCAGGTTTTGGTCCTACTGGTTTTAGGGTGGCCCGAGTCCTAGACAAATTGTGTATAATAGAATCATGCCATGAGGGAGAGAGAGAATCAGGAGCTTGGTCTGAGTCCAATGCCTTACTCAGGCTTGTATAGGAAATGTGTAATGTAAGCTAGATAGGAAGGAAATCAAAGGGTTCAAGACCAGAGAAAAGGAACCTTTAAAACCCTCAACTTTCTGGTATAATTACCCAAGTTTGACTTGGACAATTTTAATCAATCTATATTATTATTGTATAAAAGAATGAATGATCTAAGTAACTTTTTGAAGAGATGTGGAGGTGATGCAAAAATGACATGTTGGTGTTGCTTATGTCAAAAAAAAAAAAAAAACTTGTATTGTTGCATGATCTATGTAATTGACCTCTCTTAGTGGGGAAAGACTTGGTGGTGCCAAAATAACAATTATCCTTGTCACTTATCTTTTGTGTTTAATTAATTGTGGGCAAGGTTCAATGGACCTCTTTTTTTTTTTATACATATATATACATAACTGACAAGTTTATTGTTCTTGCAGGGCAAAATATAGTATTGATGATATGTGCCGTGACCAATGGAATTGGGTAAGCAAAAACCCATATGGCTATGAATCTCCGGAGTCCAACAATAATAATGCTGATAATGGCTGTTATACATGATATTTCTTGTTTGTGAGGATTTTATAATTGTATGCAGCTTTCTTTCTTCTTTTTAAGCTATCAATAATTCAATATGGCGTTTTCGAAAACTCCCGACTACCTTTTAGTTCCATCAGTCCTTTAAGAACCAAATGCATCGGTACAAGGGTGAATCAGGGACCTGTTAGATTCAGATTTCTTATGGTATGTATAACTCTAAAATTGAAAAGATGATTACTCACAAAAAACTTTTAGAAAGTTATAGGAAAAATAAGAGGTAATGGTTTTTTTTTTTTCGTGTAAAATTGGTAGTAAGGGAATGCAATCCCAAATACTCTCAACCTCTATTATCTTTCATTTGAATTTACATTTTCTTAAACAATGAAAAAGATATTTTACTTCCTTCCCATTCTCTTTCCTTTCTTAATATCCAATAAAAACATACTCTAATAAATGGTGAAAGACTGAACATCATAAAATTTATTTCCTCCAAAATTTCAAAATCCAAACAATGAAAAAGTTGTCATATTCTTTTTTAGTTTCCTTCTTTTGCCTCGATGATTATAAAGTTGATTTCTTCCGTCTTCAACTCCCAACCTTCTTAAAAAAAAAAAAAAAACTCCCAACCTACAAACTTATTTAGGCAAATTTTATTGGTATCAATTATTGGCACATGCGCACAATAAATACAATTTTTATGGAAAATAATATGATTGTATCATACGAGGGAGTAGATGTTCAGTGGTACAGTAGTACTGAACTTCAGTATATCCCTCTAATCAATTGGTTCCTAAACCATTCAAGGTGGGTCATAATTAATGTGAGTTTTTATTATATTAACAAATGTCATTACATAATTAGAGGGATGTATTGAAATTCAGTGGTACGGTACTATTAAATTTTTATCCCATAAGGAAGGAGATAGACATATAAATTTAATGTAAACTAAATGCTTTATATATACATGCGTGCGTATAATTTATTTTTAAATTTTTTAAAAGAATCAATACAAAATAAAAAATTATCAAAAAAATATAATAAATTAAATATTTAATAATTTTTTAATTCTTCTACTAGGTTTTACATTAAAAATAAAAAAACTTATCTACTAGGATAATTTATCACTTACTATCTTTCTTGTCACCCTCTTTCATAGTTGCATTAATCTCATAACTACCCTACCCATTATCTCCACTTTCTCTATCCAAATTCATGATATTATATGTTCTATTCTATTTTTAAATTATAAAATAGATTTTTGTGACACCAAAAGAAGTGTGACACTGAAAAAATCTCATAGTCATATTAATATAGATATATATATCATTTTTTTTATGAATAGATGTATTATTTTGGTTTCTCTTATGTAAATGGAAAGGGAACATAAAATTCAATCAATTTGATGTCTATCTCACTTCTTACATGATACTATTATGTTACTTTTATGAGTAAATTACACTGCTCTCCCTTAAGAGATGTTAAAATTACACTGTCCTCCCCTCTAGTTTGCAAAATTACACTGCCCTCCCTTGAGAGATCAAAAGTCATTACACTTTGATCCAAAACACTATTCTCCAATTAAAAAAAATCTAAAAGGTCATTTTTTTCAACTTCCAGTACAACAAATATTCATGACTAAAGTACCCCTCACAAAAGAATGAAACTCTATAAAATGTGACCTATACATACTTTCATCCTCTTATAATAACATTGTTTCATTTTTTTATTGTCTTTTATTATTTTATTAGTATTTATAGTAATAATTATTGTTAACAAAATAAAATTCTAAAAAAAAAGTCTGTAACTTAAAATAATTTACAGATTTTTATATTAATAATGCAATCTAATATAAAATATTTATTATTTTACTTAATTTTTGAAAATTAAGTTTAATATATATATATATATATAATAATAATAATAAAATATATCAAAAAAATTTTGTTTGGTGTACTAGAATTCAGTTTTATAAATTTTTTTGGTAAAGATTCAGTTTTATAAATTTCGATAAAGCATAACGTTAAACATTTTTTATCTTGTGTGAGGGTCAATTTAGTTATGAATATTTATGAGTCAGGGTAAAGTACTCTTGCTGCCCCCAAACTTTGCTGCAATGTTCATTCCTGCCCCCAAACTTTTTTTTGGTTCATGCCTACCCCCAAACTTTCAATTTTGTTCATGCCTACCCCCAAACTTTCAATTTTGTTCATGCCTGCCCTTTTTGCTAACACCGTTAACTTGCTTGACGGAATTTGCTGACGTGGACAATAAAATTGCATCTCTTATGCCACGTCATTGTCCACCTCACATTTAACTTTTTACTTTTATTAAAAAAAATAACCTAATCCAAAAAAAAACCAAACTTTTACCTTAAAATGTTTTTTTATTTGGATTAGGTTAATTTTTTTAATAAAAGTAAAAAGTTAAATGTGAGGTGGACAATGACGTGGCATAAGAAATACACATTCATCATCCACGTCAGCAAATTCTGTCAAAAAAGTTAACGGTGTTAGCAAAAAGGGTAGGCATGAACAAAATTGAAAGTTTAGGGGTAGGCATGAACCAAAAAAAAGTTTAGAGGCAGGAATGAACATTGCAACAAAGTTTGGGGGCGGGAAGGGTACTTTACCCTTAATATTTATTATATTGACTTTTTAGACCTTTTTTTAATGGGAGAATGGTGTTTTGGATCAAAGTGTAATGATTTTTGACCTCTCAAAGGATAGCAGTGTAATTTTGCAAACTAAAGGAAAGAGTAGTGTAATTTCAGCATCTCTCAGAAGAGGACAGTGTAATTTACTCTACTTTTATTTCAACCGTTACGAATTGGTATGAATATTCATAATTATATGAATTTAATCTAAACTTATAATAACAAAAATCAGCTGAATTAAAATATTTTTCAAACACGGTTTAATATAGTTTAATTAAGATTTAATATAATTCTAAAATTATATAACTTGGCTTCAAGAAATCAATACTCTAAATATGTAAAGTTCATTATTCTACTTTTAAAAAAAAACTTTGAGGAAGTTAATTATTCCAGGTCATATAATATACAATTCCTTTTATATCGAATCAGAGATACGATTACAATCATAAAATGGGGTTGATTGGCTTTGGTCTTTGGACATAGAAAATAAAAACCAAACACGAGATCACTGTGAAGAAGGTATATGGATCCTCTAAAAGTCACAACCACACCTATATTTTCGGCTACGGTCCGTGGTCAACCAAACAGGAGCACAAAATGAGACCTTGGGCTACCACCGTAAATTTTCTATTTGTTTCTACTTTCTAGTAATTTTTAATTGAATAGTTAGGGCCAAGGCCAACTATAAAATAAAGAAAATGAAATATATATATATATATATATATATATATATATATATATATAAAGACAGCTAGCGATAGAAGTTAGTGGTCACAGAAGGCTTTAAACATGAGCTCAACAATTCGCAGCACTCCAAGATGGACACGTCCATTGCCCCATTTAATTGCATAACGTGGCAGCTTTGCTTTTATATTATGCTCAGTTGATCACTCCTTTTTCCACTTTGTGTGATATCCTATTTATTAGTTGTTACTCTTCTCTTTTTAGCCTTCAATTCCCTCACCATTTTCCTGAGCACGAGAGGAGGGAAAAGGGCATGTTCTTTTCTTTTCTCTCACTCTCTCTCCACACTCCTCATAATACACTTCAGTTGCTAGAAAGTAGAGAAGAGATAGATCTCCCATTACAGAGGCTGAGGCTGTGGAGTCCGGAGCTGGAATATTATTTGCACTCCCACCATGTCCATGTGTGTTACTGATTTGTCTATTTACCTAATTCAATATAATAATGTCCTCCTGTTTGTTTGCTTGCTACCTCTCTTGTTTATTTAATTATTTTGCTTGAATGATGGTGCAGCTAGCATGAGAAGAATATAGAAATCACAGAGGAAGGAGAGAGGGGGGAAAAAAACAGAAAAGAAAAGAAACGGCCATTCGTGATCTGTGGGAACTGGGATGGTTTCACGTGAGAGGCCTGCTATAATGTCCGTGAGTGTTGCGAGCCCGCAAGAATTTCGAGAAACCAAAGCCAAAACCCAATTTGATGATGGATTCCCTCCCACTCCCAGAGCTCACCAATAGAGCTTTTGCATTTTTTATGCTTTTCTTCTTCAACCCTATTCCCATTCCCACTCTTTCTTTGTTTGGCTGGCACAATTGGGTTCGGTGAGAGTGAGCATGCTAGATCTGAAGCCTTTTGTTAGAATAGGATCAAAAGAAGATCCAAGCCCCACCTCAAATTAAAGGATTTTGGTATGCATTGAAGGGTTCCACTCTGCTTATGGAAATCATTGTGCATTCCAACATTGTCAGTTTCTTGGGATGGAATTATTTCTGGTGACAAGGTCATGTGTTTTCTTCCTTATTCTTATATCTGTGATCTCTCTCTTTCTCCAACCTGTTAGATCAAGAGATGATGCGGAAGCGCTATTAGCACTCAAATCCTCCATCGATGCTCACAACACGCTTCCATGGCAAGCAGGAAGCAATGTCTGCAACTGGAAGGGTGTCAGAGATTGCTTCAATGGAAGAGTCCGAAAGCTAGTGCTAGAGGATTTGAACTTAACAGGTACTTTGGACCCCAACATCTTGAACCAATTGGATCAACTCCGTGTGCTCAGTTTCAAAAGCAACTCACTCTCCGGTCTAATCCCTGACCTCTCCGGCTTGCTCAATCTCAAATCCATATTCCTCAATGACAACAACTTCTCCGGCGACTTCCCCGCCTCCATCTCCGGCCTCCACCGCGTCAAAGTCGTCGTATTTTCCGGGAACCGACTCTCGGGCAACATCCCGGCTTCGCTGGTCAAACTACGCCGTCTCTACATCCTTTGCTTGCAAGATAACTCATTCACGGGAAGCATCCCTGGTTTAAACCAAAGCAGTCTCCGATACCTGAATGTGTCGAACAACCGGCTTTCCGGCGAGATCCCGGTGACCTCAGCGTTGATCCGATTCAATACGTCGTCGTTTTCAGGGAACCCAGGGCTGTGTGGCGAACAAATCCACAAGGCATGCGAAAGCGGGAAAGCGTTCCCACCGTCGATGAGCATAAGCCCGAGCTACCCGTTGATACCAGGGAGGACGCGGGCATCATCATGGAAGCGCAGGAGAATGATGAAAATAATAGGAGGGAGTATGGGAGGATTGGTAGTGCTGCTGATATGCTTGGTTCTGATATGGATGATGTGTAGGAAATGGAGAAGAAAAGGGAAAGGGGTTGGTAGTGAAGGAGGAGGAGGAGGAGGAGGAGGAGAAGAGAGAAGAGCAGATGCGGGCACAGGAGGTAATAATGGGGGGAAAGAGGGGGGGTTTTCATGGGAAGCGGAGGGACTAGGAAAGTTGGTGTTCTGCGGAGGGGGTAGGGAGATGAGCATGAGCTACAGCTTAGAGGATTTGCTGAAGGCGTCGGCGGAGACATTGGGGAGGGGTAGTATGGGAAGTACATACAAGGCAGTGATGGAATCTGGGTTTATAGTGACAGTGAAGAGGCTGAAGGATGCGAGGTACCCTGGGCTGGAAGAATTCAGGATGCACATGGAAGTTCTTGGCAGGCTTAGGCATCCTAATCTGGTCCCACTTAGAGCTTATTTCCAGGCTAAGGAGGAACGCCTTCTTGTTTATGACTACTTTCCCAATGGCAGCCTCTTCTCCCTCATTCACGGTACCTACCTAACCCCCACCCCTTTCTTTCTTTCCTTATAATTTTTATTTTATTTTATTCAAAATAAACTCATCATATTATTATGCACAAAAACAAAATTAAACGGGATGCCAGTTTAATTTTTTAAATTAGAAGAATAATAACTGTAATTTAGTTAACTTTTAGGAAAACTTAGTGATTTTTTTTATTATTTTAAAAATATAACATTCTATTCACGTTTTTATTTTTTATTATTAGACCCTTAATATTTTTTTTAGTAACTGAAAATTTATAAGAAAGCTAATAAATACATACTGTCTCATTCTAAGATTGCCATTTTTTTTAGTGTCACTGTTTAAGTTTACCGTCATCGCTCATCATGTGTGAAAAAGGGTGTTTAAATCATATAACTATTATTTAATGTGTTATGAGCATATAAAGATGTGCTGAGAAGGACCTTAAAGTTTATAATCTTTTGGTTGCGGGGGACCTCTCCTATGATACCTATGCACTAAATCTATCCCTCTCACACAGATTTAGTTAAATAATGACAAAAGGTGGTGCTTTCCCTGTCAAACTGTGTGATGCAAAATTGATTTTCAGATTTTATAAAAAAGGTGTGGTCTCTGTCTCTCTACTTGACAACTCATTTATGAGTCTGACCCCCCATGTTCGTGTTGCCCCCCCTCCCACTCAGCTATTAATATTATGATATATTTGATGGGGGTTTTTTGTTGAATGTTGACCATTCTTTCATTGGATGGAAATTCCAATCTTCAAATTCTACATCTATTCCAAGCTAATCCAATGAGATGCCAATTCATGATGGGTTGCTTTTTAAACGATCGTAGTGGTCTATTTGGGATGATAGATACTAATTTGTCATTTTAATTATTACCAAAAGCCACATAGATCCTCCCGTATCAGTATCGCTACTAAAAGGAATTAAGATGTAGGTAGAACCCATGCATTATCAAGTAATTTGAGTGGATTCGTTTTTCAATACAAAAATGAAAATTCATGATTAATTTTATCAACATCTCAACCACCTTCATGTCTCCTCACCTCTTTGGATATTGCTATATATCTTCCACTTTGTTTTAATGCATAAATCCATTTACTACAGTTTCAACTTTTACGACTATGGAATGGAATAAGTAGTAGTTACGTTGTTGAGTGAATAACTGTAATTTGTGTATATATATACATGAATGCAGGATCAAAAACTTGTGGTGGGGGAAAGCCTCTTCACTGGACTTCGTGCCTTAAAATCGCTGAAGACCTGGCAACTGGTCTTCTCTACATCCACCAAAACCCCGGCTTAACCCATGGAAACCTGAAATCTTCTAATGTGTTACTGGGTTCAGACTTCGAGTCTTGTCTCACAGATTATGGTCTCACATTGTTCATTAATCCGGATTCACTGGAAGAACCCAGTGCTACCACCTTATTCTACAGAGCACCCGAATGCCGGAACATCAGAAGGCCTCCGACTCAACCAGCTGATGTGTACAGCTTTGGGGTGCTTCTCCTGGAGCTGCTCACAGGGAAAACACCCTTCCAAGACCTTGTTCAGGAGCATGGCTCGGATATACCCAGGTGGGTTCGGTCCGTGCGTGAGGAAGAAACAGAGTCCGGGTCCGGGGATGAGCCTGCCTCTGCCTCTGCCTCTGGGAATGAAGCCTCAGAAGAGAAGCTTCAGGCACTTTTGAACATAGCAATGGCGTGTATTTCACTTGTACCTGAAAATAGGCCAACAATGAGAGAAGTTTTGAAGATGATAAGAGATGCAAGAGCGGAGGCTCAAGTGTCATCCAACAGTAGTGATCATTCCCCCGGTAGATGGTCAGATACTGTTCAAAGCTTACCTAGGGAAGACCATTTGAGCATATGATCATTGCGACACCCGAATTGTTGAGAATTGAGAGTAGTGACTGTATGCGTATGGGCGTGTTTGAAAATTGAAATGCTGCTTCTTCTTTTTTTTAATATTGTTTTTTTTATTTATTTTTAGAAAAAAAATTGTTTGAATTGTTATTTGTTATTGAAAACTTAAAAAAAAATTATATATATATATGCATGTTTTGAGAATAAAAACAGAATAACTGAAAGAAAATGTTTTTGAAGCTTTTTTTAAAGGAGAAAATGTAAAAAATATGTGGTTTTATTAATGGAATGTATATAAATATATAAAAATAATATTAATATGAATTCTCAACATTAATTTTACAAACTGAATTAATTGGCTCTAAGTTTGCTGTTTGCTTATTTAATGATTCCTCCCCAGCTAGCTAGGTCATACCAATTGTCTGTTTGACATGTTAGAAAATTATAAGGATCCGTTCGTGAATCTGAATGAAAGAATAAGAATAAAATAAAAATTAGGATTAAGTAGAATTTAAAAAGTTAATTTTGTTTTTCTTTTTAAATAATTTAACATTTTATTTAAAAATTATTAATATATAAAAGGAGGACAAAATTAATTTTTATTTTTTTTTTCAAATTCTAGACTCCCACCTTCCCTTCCCATTCCCTTATTTCAATTTACATACCAAAGTTGCCCTAACACTTTCACATTCTTATAGTACACGTTTGGTTGTTGAAAATAAATTTGATGGAATGAGCCATGGAAGGAAAGAAAAAATATTATGAAGGAATGAACCATAGAAGGAAAAGAAAAATATTACTTTTGTTGTGTTTGATTGATAAAAAAATGAGAGTATAATAAAATGATAACTTTACTCTTTAAATTAAAAAATCATTATAATAAACTCTTTAATTTTGGTCATTTCAATAATTGATAGAATTGTGTGTCATGAGGGTGAGACATTTAAGTAGGAATGGTCCAAAAATTTACGAATCATGGAATGCTGAACCTGAAGCATTCTCTTATCCATCCATGGAGTTGCCACAAACCCTCAAATGAGGGACAACTTTAAACTTGGTTATCCTTAAGCTTGGTACCAAACATACAATTGAGAATCTTATTCCCATTCCCTACCCATAAAATTACTAACCAAATATGTCTAAGTGCTTCAACGCCCAAAATCTTCGGCTCTACAAATAAATGAATTCATGGGTATCCTCACCAAAGAGGATAATATGGATACGTTTAGTGAGTGGATAGATTTTTTTACGAAAAATTTATATATCATTTATTAATAAAATTTTTACATTAATTATAAGATTCGTGAAATAAGTGCTCAGATGTTAATAAACTATATCACTTATTATTGACACAAAATAATTATACTGTTTACCTAATACTAAAATATTATAAGATAGTTAAGAGTTATTAAAATATTTATTATGGAGAGAGTGAAAAATATTAAATGAGAAAGATAGTTAAGTTTTATAAGTGAATTTTAGTCAATTTACTTAGCTTAAAATACTATAACCCATGGGAATACAATATTTTCACACCTTTGGTGGGAATAAAAATTAGAAGAACTGTAGGAATACTCTATTACACATTATAGGTAATGTAAGATTTGAGATTATTTTTTAATCCATATACTAAATAGGATATCACAATATATATCAGAGTTCATACCATAATAACAATCAAAGACTTTTTCTACTAGATATGGTCGACTATATAGATTCAACGACGCTAACATATTTTGTCTTTATACATTTCTATGGTTAAGTTAATTACGACTAAGTCCCTCCTAATAGTTTCTTCTATTGTTTTCTTTGGTCTTCTCATACATCTAGTTATTGGACTATCTTCCATTTGGTCAACTCCACGTACATACAGGAGCCTCTAACGACCGTTTTTATACATGACCAAACCACATAAGGCGTGTTTCAACTAATTTTTCGGTAATAAGTTATTACCCCAAATTTCTCTCTAATAGAATCATTTCTAATCCTATGCATTCTAGTGTGACCACTCATCCAACGTAACATTCTCATTTTTGTCACATTTAATTTATGCTCATGCTGGCCTTTTATCACCCAATATTTAATACTATACAGTAAAACAGGTATTATAACTGTACAATAAAATTTTCTATTAAGCTTAAGTGGCACTCTTCTATGTACAAACATCTCTATAAAGATGAAGCTACTTTAAAAAAAAAAGTGAAATTGAAATTGGCTTTCATAATTTAAAAAGTATAGAGTTGTAGAGATTTCAATGCTATCCATAATTGAAAATATGTTAAAGAATAGTTTTTTTAAAAAGAAAACCAAATCTCATAAGACCTTCTTGTGATATCAAGGCAAAATTACCTTCTATACTCCTAAATTTTGGAAATATATATATATATATATATATATATATATATATCAATTATATATGCTTTTAAATTTTTTTAATATTTTAATTATTATTAACAATATTATCTTTTTTATTAATACCGTCAAAATAATTATCAGCATTGTACACATGATTTTCCAGTTGATTAACAATGTTGGCAAATCATATATTTAATCACAATTATTTAAGAACACTTAAAAATGCTATGAACGTCATCCCATCTCAATAAAACTAATGGTTACCCATAGTTATAAGCGTAGCTGGACAATCATATATGCAATGTTGTTAATTAGTTTGACAATGTTAATAAAAATAATACTGTTAAAAAATATTAAAAGATTGAGCTGTAATAGACAATAAACAAAGTTTGAGGGTATAATTGATAGAAACTCCAAAACTAAGAGATACCAAATGTATTTTTGCCATACATCAATAAATTATTATTTTCTTATTGATCAGGGTATTCGTCAGAATGGGTTTGATGACTAATCTCATCGGGTACTGCCAGACTCATTTTTAGGGGACGATCCTCCCAACGAATAATACTCAATTTTCATCCTTTCAGAGATTAAACGCAAAAAATGATAGTTAAGAGAACACAATTCCATTGCTATCTATATAGGATTTTGATGGTAATAAATTACTCTTATATTTATAACTTTTAGCTTTCTTTTTCATAAAGATAATTAAGTAATCATTTAATACAAAATACTGTTTTTTATAACTATATGCATGACTAATAATTAATTTAAAAATTAGCCATAAAATTTTATTAAATTAAAAATAAATGTATATTTATTTTATAAATTTGGATAAAAAATTGATTTAATTTTTTTATAGATTAAGAATTATATTTTGAATTACAATATAAATTTAAATGTAATTTTTATTGTATATAATATCTCATTTTTTTTATTTTACACAGAAAATTATTTTTATTGACAAAATAAATTATAAGGAGTGCGAATAATTTTCAAAATTAGAGATATGATATGTTTTTTTACGCCATTAGAGAAATAATATGTTTACTTTAACCAAATCTCAAAAGAAGTATAGTTTATTGATCTATAAATAATAAGAAGAAGAACTTTATTTAACACGCGTTTGGATGATATGAGCCCAATTCCAATGTCACATTCTTACATGTTCATTAGAAATAAATGTGAGTAAATAAAAGAATAAATTATTATTTTTAATTCTTTATAGACATATTTCATCTCAAATGTTTCTTTGAAATATCAAAATTAACAATATTTTATTCAAAAGAATTTTTATCAAACAATTTAGTTCCTATATTAGCTATATAGATGTTTTGTTGATGAACATCTAATTCAATCCTAATGGTTAATGATGTGACAATTAAAAATGTTAAATACGATGTCTAATTAATTAAATAAAATGCAACCATTTTGTTTGGTGACTAAAACGTTTTGTTTTGCCTTTGCTTGCTTTTCTATATTTTAAGATTTCATCGACATTGTTATTAATATAATTAGAGGAGTTGACAATTTGACATAACCAACTTAAATATTGTTGGTGCCATATCTATTGATATTGCCTTATTAACACTAATGTAAGGATTAAATCAACCAAAGCTACTTAAAAAAAACTAAATGGAAAATTTTTATTCAGATAATATTATCTTCTATAAAATAAAAATAATAATTTACTCACAACAAAACTATCTGCAAGATGTCTCCATTTCCCCTTAACAAATCACTCGAAATATTTATTGAACCCAAACCTCCATTTACAAGAACACAACATTGTCTTCCAGGACTTGTAAATTTTGAATTAGGGGTATATATATTTTTTGGTTTCTCAAGGTATTTCTCAGCCTGACAAGTAATGACTAATCCTCCGCGGATCTGAGCTCCATTTAAGGGGTATATACTATATGCACATAACCTTGCATACATATATGGTTAGCACTGTCCGTTGTGGATATACATATATTTAGATATATGTATATTTGAATTGAAATATTTTATAAATAGTTAGGATTACAAAAGAATATTTTTGGATAAGTTTTTAGGAATATTATATTTTGAATTTTGATAGATAAGGTTGTTATCCACGTTTAAGGATAACCGTAGAAGTTTGATTATGATTTCTTATTTTCATGTATAAATACCCTGCAAAGGTGAATGATAAAGAGAGAGCACCAGAGAGCATTAGAAAGGACTAGAGAGGGTTTTTCCCAATACCTTCTCCCTTTACAATCTTAACATGATATCAGAGCTTGGTTACTTTAAAGTATAAACCTTTATTGAAAGCAATTTTGTTTAGGGTCTAGACTCTAGACCCTAAACCCTAGACCATATTTTCTCTTATGATTTGAGAGATCTACTATTTATTCCATTCAAAGTGCAACGAGTGCACGTTTGTATTGAAAGTTTTATAGCCATCAGGATAGGCTTTAGAGGACATTGACAAGTCAGATGCCGAGTTTGAAGGTGGTTTCTGATGATTTTGGTACTGAGTCATTAATGGTGATCCAGTGCTTCGACTATTGTTTTCTACCTCAAGAGGAGTGTGGGAAGCTATCTGAACTTCGAAAATCCTTATATGGATCGAAGAAAAGACCTTGGATTTGGACAACCAATGAGGTTGTATGGATGCTCCAACTTTCAGGAGAAGTTGGATTGAAGACTTCGTTTTTTGCGAAGGTACGTGAACTTCGAAAATCCTTGTATGGATTGAAGCAGAGCTCTCGATCTTGGACAACTAGATTGGTTGTGTGGATACTCCAACTAGATTGGTTGGAAGAAATTGAATTGAAGACATGATTTCTTTCTTCGATTAGGAAACAACAACGGACAACTAGATTGGTTGTGTGGATACTCCAACTAGATTGGTTGGAAGAAATTGAATTGAAGACCTGATTTCCTTCTTCGATTGGGAAACAACAACTAGATTTCCTTCTTCGCAAGTTGGGCATAAGATATCTTGATGCTCCAACTTGAGGGGGGTGTTGTGGATATACATATATTTAGATATATGTATATTTGAATTGAAATATTTTATAAATAGTTAGGATTACAAAAGAATATTTTTGGATAAGTTTTTAGGAATATTATATTTTGAATTTTGATAGATAAGGTTGTTATCCACGTTTAAGGATAACCCTAGAAGTTTGATTAGGATTTCTTATTTTCATGTATAAATACCCTGCAAAGGTGAATGATAAAGAGAGAGCATTAGAGAGGGTTTTTCCCCAATACCTTCTCCCTTTACCATCTTAACACTGTCAAAACGGGCTCAAGCCAGCGGGCTTGAGCATTAAAAACTAGGCCCGTTTAAAAATGAGCCTAAATGGGTTGGCCTGCCACGGGCCGGCTCGTTCAAAAAAAATTAATATTTATTTGTTTAAAATATATATGTTTTATGTATTAAATAATAATTTTTTTCTAATAATGTGTATAAGTAATTTAAATAATAATTAAAATTAATAAAATATTAATTTAAAATAAAAAATACTAATTTTTAAATAGATATATAATTTTATAATTAACTTTTAAAAAAAATATATTTTAGAAAAATATAAAAAGTGGCCCGCGGCTAGTCCGTTTAGCCCGCAGGCCAATACGAACGGAAGCCCAAGCCTGCCCAATAAACGGGGCCGGCCCGTTTTGACACTACTATATAAGGTGGCAATGGGCGGGTACCGCTCATTTTTCCACTATCTAAATCCGAATATGTTCATTACACTCAATATCCGAACCTTAACTAAATTAAAAAAAATTACATTTTCAATATCCATATCCGAAATTACCTGAAATACCTGGGAAAAAATGACAGATATAGGATACTAAGTATCTTATAGTCAAGTAAATTATCTGATATCCATTACCTAATATCCATCCACTAAATAAATTACTATAAAAAAATTAAATTTTTTTTAAAAAATAGATAATTTTTATAAATTAAAATTAATAATAATAATTTTAATAATTGAAAGCATAAAATTTTAGTTAGTAAAATATATTTTATTTAATATTTAATATAATATTTATATTATTTTGGATATTGGATATCAGGTACCCTATTCGCCCATTCATTTCGGACAGATATAAAATATTCGAAGATAACATCCTCACTCGCCAATACCCAATGAATAGTCATATTCTACTACCCGTACGCTATCTGATATCCGATATTCATCGAATATCGAATATTTTCGGATGGATATCATCGGGGACCCATAATCTAGCTACCCATTTCCACCCCTACATATTCCCTAAATTTTCATTTTTGGATAGATAATATCTTTCTGTTAACCTCCTATCTAATTTAAACTGTTAAGTGCCACATCATCTTTATTTTTCAGGGCATTTTGATAATTTTTTAATTACTCACCTATATTTCATTTACCCACCCATTAACCTAGATAGATTTTGAATCCCATGCTGTACATACATTTGAACCTTTCAAAAAATCATCTTATGATAAATGATGTGTTAATTAACGGTTGAATCTTTGACATTTTATTTATCTTAGTCTTAAAAACTCATATGCCTTTGTCCATCAATATTAATAATCTTGAGATTTTGTTTAAATCCAACTAAGTGATGAATAATGAAGGTCAAATGGTCACTTTGGTCTTCTATGTTTTACCCAAGTTTCAAATTAGTCCTTTATGTTTCAAAAGTTTTAAATTGGTCCTTTATGTTTCCCAGAACTTCCAAATTGATCCTTTTGTCCAAGTCTGCTCATTTCTTCCGTTAAGTGCTGAAGTGAACATATTAGCTCTCCTAAGTGTCCATTTAAGCTGACGTGTCATGTCACATCATCGCCACGCCATCTTTTATTAATCATATATGATGACGTGGTGATGATGTGACAATGACATGGCATGACATGTCAGCTTAAATGGAAACGTCAGCAATTAACTTAAGAAATTGACGGAAGTGGATGTAAGGACCAATTTGAAACTTTTGTGCAACATAAAGGACCAATTAAAAATTTTTAAAACATAAAGAACTAATTTAAAATTTGTGTAAAACATAAAAGACCGAAATAAATTTTTCTCCAATAATGAATTAATTAAGTTACAACAATTTAACTAAAAGACTGAAAAGTAAAATTACAAGAAAAAAAGAAGAGGTGGAGTGACTGGAGTCCACAATGATTAGCATCAAATGCTTATTGGGATTCGCACTGTTGCTGAATTCCAAGATCCACAACCATCCATTATTATCTTTATTAGTATTATTATCAATTATTATTTTAAAAATATGGTGAATGTTACTTTTTTTAAAAATAAAAAAATAAAAATTTGGTTGCCTTTCTCTGTTTTGCTATTGGCAGAGGTCTAAGCCATGTCTTGTCTCTCTAGAGAGAGAGTGTGAATGATAAACAAAACAGAGAAGCCCGCAAGCTAGAAAGTAGCAAATGCGAAATGGTGGTAGTGATAGCTCTCCAGTGAGAGGAAAAGTTACTACCTCCACCACTAACACCAAGCAGGGCTTTGTCTTAAAGATGCTACTCAAAAGGTGATTCTCTCTCTCTCTTCCCTCTTCCCTCTGCTACTTCGACACGCCCGATTTGCTGTTGTTAGGGCTTTGTTTGGAACTTTACTCCATTCTTGGCTGCTTTCAAGAGGAAATCGGTTTCTTCTACATTTGATACCAATTTGGGTTTTGTGGGTTTTCACTTCAGACTTGTTTAGATTGCTCTCCATTTCCTTGCTCATAAAAGGATCCCGCCGTTTAATTTAGCAAATCTCTGGTGTATATTTGCGCTGAACAACATTCCCGTAATCATTCTGGCAACTTTACGGCTCTAACCCTTGGTGGGTTTCACTTTGAACGATTCAAATGATTTTAATCTTCGATGGATACCCAAAAGTTGTGAATTGGTGCAGATTTTGCTATTGGGTTTATTTGTCCGTTTGAAAAATGCTTGTTGCTTCAATTCCGAAGTAAACCATAGTTTTGGTTTCTTGAAACTGCTTTTTGCCTACAACTATTTCGATACAAGAAGGGAAAGGATGGCAGCAGGGTCAAACTCGGGGTTTCATGGAGAAGATATAGGTTCTGCCTTTAGCCGGCATGCAATATCATTTCAGTCTAGTGCTATAAACAGTTTGTCCGAGATGGTTCCAATGGGTAATTACTTTGGGTTGAACAATTCGTCTGGGATGATTTATCCTGGGAATTCAAGCATCATTAACAGCAACCCCGTCATAAGTCAAGCCAATAATTCATCAGGTTCTTCTCTTCTTCTTGATTCGGTCACAGGGCTAAAGCATGATACGGGGTTAGCTGTTGAGTGGTCTGTTGAAGAACAGTACCGATTGGAGGAGGGCCTTGCTAAGTAAGCGGTTTGTTCTAAGTCAAAATTTTCTGTTTTGGTTGTTTCCTCTTGTGCATCTATGTGTGTCATTCGATTACTTGTTTGCAGCTAGGTACTTTCTGATGAAATTATTTCGTTTTGTTGTCTCCTAACTATAACATCAGTAATAAACAGATCTCGGTCTGGTTATGTATGAAAGCACTTATATGTGAACAAAAAATAAAGAAAGATTAATAAAATTATAATTTCTTTCTACTCTCTCTCTCCCCTATTAATTTTTTTAAGTACAGATTTATAGCAATGTTAATCTTGATTCACATCTTTCTTTGCTTTATATAAAATATAGTAAATTGAAGAGCAATAGTTGAATGCAGGATCAAGAGTGTATAGTTCCTGTATATGTACAAACTGTAGGTTTTTGTCACAATTGTTGTTTCATTGTTCTTTATCTATGATTATAATTTTACATGTCTGCTAGTGCAGCATAAAACCTATTTTATTTCTATTTTTAACTCATCATTTATTGAGTGCTTCAATACAATTAACTGTTGACAGATGCTTGGAGTCATTACTCGTCCATCATGTGACCTAAGGGTGACATATGATTGGCAATTTAACATTGAAATTCCAGGTCTTAGGGGCTTGAAAGTCTTATAAGGATATTAAACTACTAGTTGCTCTCCTTGGCAAGCTGGTTGTACTTTTATTTAAGGGCTTCATTCTTTCTTTACTTTGATCAAGGCCTTCTCAAATTTCAATGAGATTGAACAGCTCTCCACACTGATTAGTTTTATACGGCTTTTGGTACTTTATTCTGTTTTGATATTTTATTTGTATTTGCTGGCTTTTGGATTTCTTATATTTCAACTATATGTACTTTCTTCTCTTTAAAAAAAAGTGATGTTCTTTAAAAGTTCCAGTTACTTAAAGTTTTGTAGAATCTTATTTCCTCTGCTAACATTGAGTTGGTGATATGCTTTTCTGATTATAAAGAATTACTAAGAGTGGCTATGCAAAATTTTATTTTGCAGTGTATTCATACATTCTTGTACTGATGTTGTCTTTCATAGATTATATTTCATAACCCCTGTTGTCTTAATTTTCCTCTTTCATAAATAGATATGCTGATGAGCCAAGTATCATGAGATATATCAAGATTGCTGCCACATTGCCAGATAAAACAGTTCGTGACGTTGCTTTGAGGTGTAGGTGGATGACAGTAAGCTCTTTTACTTTTAAAAATGCCTTTATGTTTTGATGCTGCCTATAAATGATAGACACACGTACACATATATTGCACATGAGCAGCTATTATTTGCAAGTGTAAGTTTACTTTAAGTTTATATAATATTTCTTACTCTTATATATTTTCGAGTATATAAGGTTGGTTTCCTTCTTTGATTAGTCAATAGAAAGCATAGGTTTGTTAAATCAGGGATTGGGTTTATCTATTTTCCTTTTAAGAAGAGAGGTTGTAAGGTATTGACTATGGAACAATCTAGAGTTCGCATCTCCTTCCTCGGCTCGTTAAAGCCTAAAATTTTCCTTACATCTGATTTCCGCCCCTGGCAGAGCCTGTTCAAACTTGTTCCTTTAACCAAGTCTCCTTTTCCCTTGCTTTAAAAAGGAAAGTGCGCTCTCCATTGCTAACTTATCTAAAGAATCAATCTCTCTTTAGGATTTCTTCTTTTTTTCTCTGAATATCACCAAATACATTCAGATACAATCTTAAAATCTCTCCGTATTGAACTTTAGCTTCATAATTGTAAAACCTTCCTTCCCACTTGGCCACCCTAGAAGCTTCCTTGTACAAAATTAACTTTTTTTCTTTCCCCCCATTTATTGTACGCTGCATGAGGATAATGCATAAAGTTTTGGACTTCAATACTTTAGTAAAATGTACCTTCACATCTGTTTATTAGAGCTCAAGATACTGTTTAACACCTTTTGCAGAGAAAGCGAAGGAAACCAGAAGAACACAATGTGGGAAAGAAGGTCAACAATAGAAAGGTATGCCAAATTGTAGCACTTTTTTTCTTAGAATTTATTGGTTCTGGAGGAATTGTCAAGTCAACTTTAAGTGATGTTAACTAAGCTTTCTATTTGATTTTGCATGTAGGTCTCAAATTTAATATAATATACCTTTAATATTGAAGATCTATGATGTAGTGTGTAAAGATGAAGTTGCATTTCAAATGGTGCTGGACGGATTGAGAGGATTCTATTGTTCTAGGTTGTTTGGCAGAAGAAATTATGGTCAGCTAGGGCTTTGAAGATTTGTGGTACTAGGAAGAAATCTTTATTTGATAAAATAAGAATTCGGTAACAGAGAATAGAGAAGTACAGGGTGGAGCATATGGTAGAGAGTTCTCCAATCCCTCTGAAAGTCCGTTAAAGAGATCCCTCTAATGAAACCATGAGCAGACACCAATAAAGATGGCATTAAAGATTCCCTATCTCATAGAATCTACAAAGTAAAAGCTTATGGCTACCATTTCTAGCATTATGTTCTAACAGAAATTGCTTTAGGTTTAGATTTAGTAGATAATAATGGAAGGACTGAAGTAAGCTAGAATCCTAGAGTTGATACATGATCCTTCTGTTTTTTTTGTGGATGGTTCAAGAACAGTAAGCTTGTAGGTTGGTTGTTTTTTCCTGCTTATTAAAGGGTGAAAGGTTTAGGAGGTTCACCTCAAAATCACACTAGTTGCTCCTCCTTATGTTCCTTGGCTGAACCAAGAAAAAGAACAGGAGTTGTACTTGGATGTGCAGTGTCTGGCCCTGTAGGCATGTGGCAGCCATGCTGGTACTAGGTTAATCAACAGTTGCTAAAAGACACTCAATAAAATACTGTGAAGTGAACATTTTCTTGCCAATTGCTGCTATACTGTGATGCCTTTTTCTTGCCTATGTGTGTCTCCCTATGATTAAGAATTACTATACTGAGAATCTCCCCCCACACATGTTGGAAATTGGAAAGGTTGAGTACTTGAGTACAAATTTCAATGGTATTGGGGATACTTGTATTAAAATGTGAATTGAATTTGACATGAAAGGACATGGTCAGATCTGATTGGACCTGGATTTACTTCTTGAAAAAAGTTGGACCATAATATTTGCATTTGGCTGATATTTTCCTCAAATGAACATTTTGGGTCAGTTCGCACAGTTTTGTCACTTCCATATCGATTTTCTTTTCCAAGTTTTGGGAAAAAATGTCTGGCAAAAGCTTTTTGAAATTGCTTGCTCCAAGGCCAAGCTAGTTTTAGATTGGTATTTGTTTGCTTCATCTTGAATTTTATCAAAAGTTTGTTGGTTAGCCCATTTTTTTAACATGTATTCAGCTTTCTTTTATATAAATTTGTGGATTATCCTGGTTGTGACTGGTTTGAGCTGAGAACCAAACTTTGGAGAGTATATACACTAAAATGATTGCCTTTGCATGGGAAGTTTTGGGAAAATAAATTGGTTGGTTCTTTTTAATGGACAAAATTGGTTTGTTCTAAATTGTTGTATGTAGTGTTATTTAACTTGATTATATTTAGCTGTGCTGCTTTTAAGTTTTAGTATCCGATTAGTTTGGGGACAGGTAAGCAGCCTCAAGTGGAGTGGGAACTTAGCTTCAGCTTTTGGTATTCTTGATTACAAACATACAGGCTTGTCATTTTTTGGCTTTCTTGGTTTATTCTAATCCCTATCTTCCTTATCTCTCTGTCCTCTTTCTTATTTACTTTCTTCCTCTATATCTTGTCTTCAATTGTCGTCACTACAATTTCTTGATCCCTCTTTGGTCTAAATGGCTACATTGGGTAGAAATGCCTAATTGGGTACCCAACTTGATCTTCTGATTCGTTTTCTGTTTGTAGAATAAATCAAATTATATATTTTCTTTTAATCTAAATCCTCCACAGCTGAATGCAGTTAATGTCTGAATACCATATGAGCACTATAGTTAGAGTTGCTCAAATTTGAAAATTGGAGAGCTATTGGAGGGGATAGTTGCCCCAATATATTAGGGATTAACATAGTCCTACAGTGAGTTCTAGTGATTTTCTTCCTCCTGTTCTCTATTATTATTTCTGGCTGAGCAGGAACTGTTATTTGAATTCAAATCCTCTGCCTTCTTTCAACTTGCTAATCTTAGCCTATCTTTTTAAGAATATTGATCATAACTGAAAAGTTGTATTCATAGCAAAATATGTTGAATCTTGAAACCCATAAATGGGGTTCCTGGTTTTGATATATTGAATCAATTAATTTCTTTAGGATCTAATGTTGATTGAAGAACCCGTATTCTAAAGTCATGCTTCTTCAGGATAAGCCGGTGGTGTCAACTTCGGAGACAAATTTGCATCTGGTTTTGCCCAAAAGCATGCTAACATATTCTCATACGCCAAACCATGTGGACCAAAGGAAAAGGATACTGTATGATGGTTAGTGTATACATCAATACGTGCATCTTTTTCTTTTCTATTTTATAATATAAATTATTTCCTCAATTAGTAATATGAGATTTTTGTCCTAGATCATAATTTTATGAGTTTAATCTCAAGTGAGCATGTCATGTTTCAAAAATGAAAATTAAAACATAGTGAATGTATTACTAGTTAAAATAGACAATATCACTAGCAAGTTCATTAGCAGAGAGTTTATTCAGAATTAGTAGCTTCAAACTTTAAGTTGCACTTGTTGAACGCTTAAACTCCATGACATAGACACTTCCAGAAAAGAACAATGTCTGTGTTGGACCCAGGTTGGTAACTTGCATTGGACATGATTGACTCTTCAGATAGAAGTCGAAAAGTTAAGACTTTGGTGAATAACCTTGTCTGTGTTGTGTCATGTCTCATTCCTGTGTTAGTTTTCATGCTTCATAGGTTAAACTCATGTTCAGCAATTAAGTTGCAGTTTTGAATTTTCTTGTATAAAATTTCCTATCACCTTGTTCTTTGTTGTTCATGCATTTATTTATTTGTTATTGTATTCAGTTTCTTGAAGTCTTCCTTTCCTTTTTCTTTGTTCATTTATTTTTGCTTTTTTATATGGGATTTATTTTTGCTTTTAAAAGCAGCACTTTTGTCGAGAGCCCAATCTTTTTAGTTTTCTTTTAAAATAGTAATGAAGGAATTAAATATGTTCGGAAATTTGTGAAATAAAATGATAATAATTGAATAGGATGGTAACATCTTGAAGCATCGAAAGTTCCAAAAAGGAGCCATTTTTTGTGTCTTACTCTTACACATGTGGAACACCTGAATTGCCATTTAACAATTCAAATAACACTTCCCGTTAGATTTAAGCTTTTGAATTAAAGTGTATTTGATACAAAAATATTTACTATTTCATGGCTACCTAATTCTTTAAGCATTTAACATATTGTCTTAGAATCATATGCCCTTGCTTATCCTTAATTTGTCTCTTGTGTTCATGTACTAATTTGTAGATTTTATGAAATACTTATTTTCTTGGTTACTATCAGGAATTTGTGGTCCTATGAAGCAACTCTTGGAGCAGAATGCTCAAGCTTTAAGTCAAATTACTGCCAATTTATCTGCTTACAAGGTATTTAACTTCAATACTTATAAGCGCTTGTTTGCAGGTTTATAAATACTGATCCTGATAATGAATTATAAACCTCTGTAACATAGGGTGTTTAACCATTTTAACTAATGTTTTTAGTGTCTGGTGTATAACTATGTGCTTACAGGGATTTCTCCTACCTTGTTTTTGTTCATATGATAAAATGACGACATGGATATAATTGTTAGAAAAACAAAGAAGTATTTCGGTCACTTGGTATTGGAAAGTTTATATAAAATTTTGTGTTCTTGGACTTGAGGTTTGAGATGCAGATTAAATTTATGGCTAAAATGCATGTTATCCCCGTGAATTACCATGTGCAGATAACCTCCCTCTATTGTGCAAAAAAAACTTTGTTAACGTTCCCATCCAAAACCCTAATGGAGGGTAGACATGTCAAATTTGTTGAGAGGGATTTTTACATAAGGACTAAAGTTTAGGAGGGCTTTCTACTTAAGGCCTAAAATTTAAGGGGGTTTTCTGCATAATACCTACATTTAGGGGTTGTTTGCATTTTGGTATGGCTTGATTTTGTTGATGTGTTACTATTTTGTTGGTTTTTTGGATGAAAAAGTTAACGGAGGGGGTTTCTTGCACGAATTACAAAGTTTTGGGGTTCCTAGGTTAACTTTTATAGTTGAAGGGGGTTATTTGCACATGACATAAAGTTGAGGAGTTTTTGATTTTGCATATTAGCCTAAATTTGTTGATGGAATTTTTTTAAGTGTTTTACATTAATATTTTACCCAATGATTTTTTTTGTCCGTTGGATTATTGTCTGAGACTGAGAGGATTACATGGAATTCCTAATATCATTTGTGAACTTGGTTATCTGTTCATGTTATGCTAATCTATTTCTGCATTCTATATGATCTGAATGAAAAGTTGGTAGGTGTAACTTGTAACCTGAGCCATTAACCAAGTTTCCTTTTGTAGCTAAATAATTATAATTGACAAGAGCAGTATTATAATCCTTTTTTGGATGGTTAAAGCCTTGGACCGGTTTGGCTAACCTGTCTTGTTCTGTTAAACTAAAACTTAAATCATTAGCTTGCAAAGTTTTCAGCAAGAACAAGAAATAGCTTCTGTCTTTTACCAGGAAAATAAAAAGATTGTGTAGGTTTAACAGTTGGTGCCCGTGCACCACACTTAAAATCCATCAGTAGAAACTAAATATCTTGCATAGATACAGGTTTGAGTACACCTACCATTACGATAACAGTACACTATGGCAATTTTTGAAATATTTAGGATGCAGGTAACATGGGGTATGCTATATAAAAAATTAGTATACATGAAGCTTCCCAATGGGTAAAGGGACCTGGACTGGCCTTGATCCTCGCAATCCTCATCAACTTTTTTGTTCCCATTTCGGCCAAATGTTCATGGGTTACAGCAGCACATGGCTTAGTTTCATTGCTTGGTTTTCTCAACAAGTGTCACCTTATTCTAGAATATAATCTGTGAAGTATTTTAAAAGTAAAATAACACTTCCAATTTGCAGTCCCTCCTCCTGATGTTTTGGTTTTCAATATAATAAACATAGACCAAAAATAGGACCGCCATCTTCAGATGAACCACTATTGAACTTATTGATGACAGTATCTAATGAACTAGCAGTGCTAGAACATGCAGAATTGAGCATCTTCAGAAGTTTCCTTGGCACCAACAGTCTGAAATAGGCAGCAAATCAACAACAGACTTCTAAACTGTGAGGTTAGGGAATATTAGATTCCTTTGTGAACATCCTTAGAGGCGGAGTGAGATCAAATCATAAAGGAATAAGATGCCTTTTGATTCTGGCTTCTGGGGGCATCCACTAGCGAATTTTTGTACTTCAAAAAATATGGTTTGCGCCATGCACATATTTCAAGCCATATTGACTTGTATCCGCTTATATCCTAACCATATATTATGGATGAACCCCAAAAAGGAAATGAAAGAAGAAAGTTATGCACCTTATGCAACATATCTGATAATCTAAATTGAGCATCAATTTATACGCTATTGGCTTTGTACTTGCTTCCTAATTTTGGTACCTTTTTTGTCTTAAATTTACTCCTTGCCTGAGTTCTTCTAATGCATTCTAATGATGTCATTATTAAGATAACATAGTTTTGGTCTTCCAGTTGTCCTTGTGAATAGTGACAATGTCTTTATGGAAAAAAAAGTGACGATGTGATTTGATACAGTTTCAGGATAACATTGACCTCTTTTGCCACACAAGGCTCAACATTACTTCCATCCTTAATGAGTATGTGATTATTCTTAACTAAATTACTGTTTATATCATGCGAATCCATTCTCCTTTAGATTTGTATTTGATGTCTATTGCTTTGTGAGGTTCATTAACAATTTTTGTGCAGCATGAGAGAGATGCCTGGCATAATGAGCCAAATGCCCCCACTGCCTGTTTCCATCAACGAGGATCTTGTGAGTCGTATATTGCCTAACAAAACTTAGGTGAGCTCTTATACAAATTTTGTTCCTTGGACATTGCACTTGTGTGTTTTGTTATGAGCAAGCACATGCTCCCAATTAATTGATTGCCCGTGGGAAAATAAAATATGCTTAAGAGATGAAGAGAAAACAAAGGAAAAAGAAAAGAAAATAGTTGACATATGAGTATATGACATATTCTTATTTCTAATCAATTATCACAAAATGGTTGGATTTCTTATTGTTGATCAGAGCTTCTCAGCTATGGAAAGTAAAACATATCAGTAATTGCTGGTAATTATTATTGGCTTCACCTTTTTCCTCGGTGTTCCTTAATGTGCACGTAACTCATTTTTAAACATAAAATTAGTTATAGAAAGAAACTATTGTAATTGGAATGTTAGTGTGTAACTAATTATTTTATCTTCTAAGGATTTCATTAAATCTAACTCGACCTCGTTAGATTGAGAAAAAAAAATCATTGTTTGATGTTTGCCTTTATACCCTGTGAATGGGACTCATGAGCATGATGAGGATGGCAATCAATCCTGTAGTTGCCATAATATAAGTTGAGGTCGTTCAAGTTTTTATATGTGGAATTAGTTTATTTCTTTCTGTTAGGATGAAATATGTTTTGAGTGTTTGATGCTAGAACTGTTTCATTTGAGCATCTGTTATGTTGCCATATTTTATAGCTTACTTTAAAATGACTTCTGTAACCACTTATAACTTGCCTTGATTATCTGAAAACCATGTACTCTAGGGCCGCATTTGTGAACTTAATGTACAGAAAATCGTATATGAATAATTAAGTTGTCTCTGTATTAACCAATTCAAGAGTGTACGTTGCTGACTCCATCAAGATTGCAAGATCGCATCCTCAAAGTGCACCATTGGTTTAAAATTTCATTCTCATTTGGACGTCTAATCTGCAAATAGTTTGGTGCTGGCTGCATTCGCAGTGGAGGAGCCTGGGCATAACTGATATCTGAACAACCTCAAGCTTTTGCCTGGGTTTCCAATCTTTGATCTAACTACTCGTCTACTCCACAGTTTTATTTATTATCTGAAAGGAAACTCTTGTATAAATAAAATTATTGTCGTTCAAGAAAAATCCAAGTCCGAGAACGATTAAAGTAACGATGCTCTAAGTTGACTGTACCTTCCCATTGTTTTCAATGTATTGGTAGCTGTATGATTCCATAGAAACTTAACTGTTGTAGATCTGTGATGTTATTCTGCCCTTGATTTCCTTAAACTTGCACAAGGGTTAAATTTAATGGTAAATAGATATTTTGTAATATACTATTCAAGGGAGAATTGCTATTTACAATATGTTGCATGTTCATGACGTGTGGATAGTGGTGAATTGACTGAATTCAATTGCACTCCAGCAACAAAGTGGATAAGGTAGATATTAATTTTAATCCAAGTCAACCCATTATTTTGAGACCGTTTTGTGACCGCGCAATGCAGATGTTAATCTGTGCATACCGTTCCTGAAGTCCTAATTTTAACTATAAAGAAAAAGTTCTTATATTTGTCAATATACAAGGAGGAATAATGGGATGCCCATAATGACATCATACCCAAAATACTGATGCTGATGAGATTCCTAAAACCAAACGTTCTGTTCTAAATTCTATAACAATAGATGCTGGTCCAGCTTGAATCCGGCTATCTCGGCCTCCTTGCAAATATCCCTACACTTGGCTATCCTCCCAGAGGCCATGTAAATTTGAATCAAGTCTCTATATATGTCGTAAGTGGGAGAAAATCCCGCTTCTTTAAGTTTTGAAAAATACCTCCCAGCTCTAGATAGGTCATTCAAAGCAACAAACAGCTTTATTATCACACGATAAGCTGGAAGGTCTAAGAGGCAATTTGAGGCCTCCATTTCCCAAACCAAAGGCAAGGCCTCCCTGTATCTTCTCTCAGTGCAACGGCTGTGAATCACAGTAGTCAACATAACTATACCTGGATTACGGCCGGACTGTTTAAACCAACCAAACAGGCTCTCCACCACATTAAATTTCTCCATCTTGATGCTCACTTTCATTATAGCTGTACAATCCTGCTGGCTCAAATTCAATTCTTCTCGTTCTCCAAGTTCATCCAACAAGGGCACTACATGCATGTGTTTATCAGGGTCCTTTCCAAGTTCTAATATTAACTTGGCATATATGCCTGGATCCAACATTCTCTTGTCCTTTCTGGCAACCTCTAGACACTTCCATGCTAGTTTAAGGCTTCCTCCTTTAATAAAACCCCTAATCATTGCCTCCAGCACAGCACGAGTTGCTACACGAGTAAATTTGTGGAGGTTGGAAGGAACTTTGAGCTCATGGTTCCTAGCCAAGACTTCAACTGTTGAAGCCAGAGTTCGATCATCTGGGAAGAGTTGAGGTTGTTTCTGAACCCAACAGAATGTTTGCAAGGCTCTCCCAGGATATCCCATATGACCTAACTCCCGTATTGTCAATGATAGAGATCCCTTGCGCAGGAACTGTACCCACTTATCCAGAACTATGGATACATCTTTGTCTGGATTAAGTTCACTGATCTCTCTGGCTAACCCAATTAAGAAACTCGGGTCTTTGTACAATTTCTTATCCATAGATGTACGGCAAGAAACTGCAGCTGGAACTGTGAATTTGACTTGTGTTTTGGGAGAAGGCAGTCCCAGAGGTCGAAGTTTGTAGGGAAGTGGGAGAGGAAGAGGCCTTTCCCTATTTAACTTGCCCGGTTTTTGGGGGATTCTACCCTGAAAAAGCGATGAAATGGCTTCAATTTCATCTTCTCCCCAAACAACGTCATCATCTTCCTCCTCTCCATTGAATCTCACATCCTGCTGAACGAGTTCTGAGGAGGTGCTCGTCTTCTTCAAGAACAAGTTAACACCAAACTCTGGTGGTAGCTGGGGACGCCGGGGATGAGTAAGTCGTCTTTTCTTATTCAAATGAGCCAATGAAATAAATCTGTCATATCTATGCATACTTGTTTCCTTAGGAAAAATAAAGGCAGCAGTGAAGGGCAGTATGCAATCCATCATCTGGAAGTAAAGAATTAGAATGACCAATCAGGATTTTGATCGACAGAGGAAACAAGACAGCAAAGCATGATTACAGAATGGGGTTCGCTTCATGTGGTTCACATTGGTAACATCAAACTTGTCGCAAAGAATGGAATAGTATGCAATTCAAAGGGGGTACGCATATTCATAAGCTTACTGTTGAGAAATCACAAACTAGGGGGAAACAAGAATTGAAGAAAAGAGTAGAAGGTGGAGATACCGAAGAAAGAGGGATTGAGAGGCGAGATGATTGATAATGACTTCTGCTACAGAATCTGCAACTGATTTGCTCTTACAGTGTTAGCAACTGATGCGGAAAGCTTGGACCAAATTGGAGCTTCCTTCAGCCTTCATCCGACGAGGAGAGTGAAGAAGGTGAGAAAGAAAAAGGAAAATGTAGTATCGGGTTAATTGTATCCGACCCACACCGGTTGGGTGTTTTACTTTTACCCACTCTCATCACCATTCACCATTAGTTGTAACTTTCCGAAACTCAACTCCTATTCCAGTTATTTTTTCATGTACTATTTCTCCGGGGTGTAATTCATGTACTTTTTATTTATGTATATAGAAATATCAAATATGAGTCAATGCCTAATAAGAAAAAGCCACGTATCCTATATATGAATATATAGGATAATATATGTGTGAGCGTGGAAGAGCACCACACCAGCAAAAACTATTGACACCTCCATTACATTTGTAATATACATATAAAGTTAATATATATTATTTACATTTAAAGGCATACCTAACTTAAGGGACAAATATTAGTTATTCTGCAAGTAGTATTAATCTTTTATGGGATTTAATTAAATTATATTTCCTATTTTCTTATTTCAAAAACGTTTTATATGATTTAATCTATTTAATTTCTTATATTTATTAAGTTTTTTAAAAATGAACCAATTATAGAAAGAGTTAGTTATATAAATCATATATGTGTTAATTTATTTATGATTAGAAATTTTGATAGTAAACATATAAAAATTGCATCGAAATTTTTAAAATTTTTTTAATATGATATATTAGCTAAATAATTTTATTTTTAAACCACGCATTTTTTTTTAAAAAAATGTCTAAGAAATTGAATGATATTTTTTGGCAATATATATATATATATATAGTTAAAAGTTAAGACTCAAATGCGTAACTTGCAACTTGTAGTTGCACTGAGAAGGGAGGATGGAAAATTGCCAACTTTTATCACAGGCTCGTTAATTTTTCTTTTTTTGTATGTAGAACTAACAGAATTACAAGAGAGTATAGAAACCTAACTATCCTCCCATTTGGGGGAACATACTATGAAAGGGTTCGGTAACATTGTAACAAACATAGACATACCTAACACTACTACTAATAAGCTTTTTAATATCTCTAATAAGCACTACAAAGGCTTTAGAAATATTAGTCTGCCAGTTGATCATGTCCACGACCCTTGCATTAGGTAAGTTGATGGTGGTCTTCTCCATGTTTCTCTCCTTAATGCACTCCAGAAGAAATCTTAGTCATCTGAGGTGTATCTCCAGAATGGAAGATTTCTTCCATCCAATAAAGCCAACCATGGGATTGAATGCGCCATCCAACGACAAACTATAATTTTATTGTTAAGTTAATTGGACCTAGGGTTGGGTATAAAGTTGATAAAATATTATTTTATTGTTAAGTTGAAAAGATTTTCACTCTTGTTGAGTTTGATCAGCTAGTTTCAGTTGTAATAATATGCTGTCCAAGATCCAATAAACACTAGATGATTCCTTGTGTGAATGATCAAAGGCCTTAAACTCATGAATTAAACCATCTACTTGTACCCAACTATACCCTGCGCTTTTCTCTAGTCCTTTTGCTTTCATAAGCTTCCTTACCTCAGCAGCTGCTTCCCAATTCTGACATCTTGAGTAGAGGTTAGCCAGAAGAGCATATGCACCACTATGATTTGGATGCAGATTGATGAGATAATTTCCCACATGTTCACCCATCTGGTAATCTTTGTGAATTATGCAGGCGCTAAGTAAAGCTCCCAATACACCAGCACTAGGCTTCATTATCATTGCCATCTCATCAATCATTTGCTTTGCATCTTCCAAGTACCCTGCTCTTCCTAGTAGATCAACCATGCAACCATAATGGTCCACGTTGGGCTCCATATTATAAGCATTTCTCATCAATTCAAACAACCTTTTCCCCTCATCCACTAAACCTCCATGAGAACATGCACTAAGAACGCCAATGAAGGTAACTTCATTAGGTTGAACCCCATTCCTTAACATACATGAGAAGAACTCCAATGAACTCAATCCTTCGCCATTCACAGCCAATCCATTTATTATGGCTGTCCAAGTGTACACATCCTTCACTGCCACTGGCAACTTTTCAAATAACAATAAGGCCTCATCAATGCAGCCACATTTTGCATACATATTTATCAATGCCGTGCCTAGAACTGAATTCAGGTATACCTTATTCCGATCTATATATTGGTGAATGAACCTTCCTTGCTCCAATCCCCCTATGTGTGCAGAAGCATGAAGAACACTTGTAAGTGTGAAATGATTTGGGATAATGTTATGTGACAGCATGTCTTGGAAGACAAGAAGTGCATCCTTGAACCTTCTAAATTGCACATATCCATTTATAAGTGCAGTCCAGGAAACTACATTTCTGTAACTGCTAGGCATTTCGTCAAACATTTTGCGGGCATCATCACAATGACCGCACTTGAAATACATATCAACAAGGGCACTGCAAATGTAAGCATCCAATTGAACTCTCCCCGCTTCAACATAAAAGCCGTGAACCCACCTTCCGAAATAAACATCACCCACCATCCCTGCCGCACGAAGGATGCTAACTATGGTTACTCCATCTACTCTCGTGCCTGCTGATGATCTCATGTTCACAAAACACCTCAATGCCTCATCTGCACAATCATTTTTGACATACCCATCAATCAACGCAGTCCAAGCAACAACATCCTGAAACGAACTCTCACTGAACACTCGGCGAGCACAGTGGAGGAACCCAGAATTAGCAAAAGCAGAAATCAAGGCGTTTCTGACAAAAGGATCAAAGTGGAAGCCGAATTTGATAATATGAGCATAAAGCAGGAATGGATGTTGAATATTGGAGAAGGTTTTGAGAAGCAAAGGGAAAGTGTGTTGATCCGGAGATACGCCATTTTGGCGCATTGTTGCATAACAGAAAAGGGGCATGTGAGGATGGCAAGAGTTGGAGAAAGCTTGAATAGCTTTATTGAAGAAGCGGGGTAGAGGAGTGTGGATGGTAGCGATGAGAATGGAAGCATAGGAAAGAGAGGTGGGGATGGGGTGAGTCTGAGAGAATGCAAGACACTGAATGAACTCCGTGAGCAAGAAGGGGTCGTCGGACATGCCGGAAGCGATCATGACGGAGTGGATTTGCTTGCATTCTTCCAAATTTCGGTGTTTCTTCAATACACAAACTAATCTGTCGCGTAAGAAGGCCACCACTGGCATGGCATTGGATTTGTTTGTTAATTACCTATTACATGTCCTTCCTCCTACTACCTTGAAAATTGAAATCAAGAGTGAAGAAATTTTACCTTATCATTAAATTACGTTAATATCCCTTTTATAGAGGATGACAAGTGTAATTTCACTCTCAAGGCAAGTTAATATAATTTACTTTCAACATCTTACAAATCAAATATTAAAACCAAGGATTAGGGAAAAAATTTACAAATTTTTACAATTAAAGTCATATTTGGGTGATGATAGATACATATTCAACAAAATCTTATGCGAGAAGGATTATGGCTAACCAAGCTGGACATCTGACCCTTCATCTCCCTACATAACTTCTCCAATTCCACTACCCTGGATTGCATTCTCTCAAGGTTTAACCTCATATCTTGTTTGTCTTGAGAGAATATGTCTGTGTCGTACAAAACGATTTGAGAGGGAGTCATGCTTGCACTCTCATCTTTGGATGGGGATGGGATTTTGGTTTGTTGAGAAATGAGAGCCTGCATTGCAATCCTTGGAGGGATTCTGGGGTTTTTAGCAAGATCCTTACAGGCTCCAAAGCTCAGTTTCTTGTAGTTAAGGCATCTACACAATCTTGATCTCTCCTCGAATGTGATCATTGGATGAGACTGCAATTCGTTAATTAGTCAGAGAAATTTGTATTATGTATTACTTTGGTTGGAAGCAAAAACAATCAAGAATTTTGAACGACAAAAGATGCCAAAACGTATGAGTAAATTCCTTCTTAATCCTATTTGGGTTCATTGTCTGTCTGAGCGAAACAGACAAGAGAATTAATGTTCATCAACGTAACCATATTCACTTGAATTAGCTAGTTCTCAACTCAAAAAGATAATGAGTATTAGAAAGAATCAAATACCTCAAGATAGATGTCAATGGCTCTGTAGACCCCATCAAAACAATCCCTGGCAGAATCTGGTAAACATTCTGCAATACCAAGAAACTTGGAGATTTTGAGGTTTTGGTCTGGAGATATCTCCCTCAGATAATTGTCAATTAATCTACCAACCTTGTTCAGTTTGAGTAAAGAAAGGGCATGATCAGATTCAGAACCATTGATCTCAACAAACACTCTAACCAATCTCATCACCAAATTGACGTCATAATAAACTCCCATATCATGCCCAGGAATGAGCAAGTCGTCCAACGTAGCTTGCTCAAGCATCCCACCAATCAATTTCTCTAGTTCCACTCTGCAATCTCTTCCCAACCCAAACCCACATACAATCCTCAATACCCAAAACACTCCTCTGCAGGAAAACGCCCTCTGGCTCTGGCTCTGGCCAGCGAATATCACTCCATACCCTGCTGTTTCTGCAAGACCTCTAAACTCACTGCTTTTTCTTCCGCTTTGACTTGCTGTTTTCAGATACTGAAGAAGAAATCTCGTGACCATCAAGTTGTTGTTATCTCTTTTGTATGCTCCTAGACTCTGAACCAGCTTCTCAATAATCTTTGGTGGTAGAATTCCCAAATCCTTAAACCACCATGCTTTGGTTGGCAATGTGGACTTGATGGTTTCTGGAGAAGATGATGAAGAGGAGGAGGAGGAGGAGGAGGTGGTGAAGGGGTTTATATCTGAGTCTTGGGCTATCTTCGCCAAGAGTGCACAAATGAGCTTGTCTAGGAGGCCATAGGAATCTGCATACACATAAAATAGGTCGCAAGTCTTGAGACTCAGAACCAATTCATTCCATTTCCAGTAATAGATTCCGTCAAGAAATGTTTGTGTTTGTTGCAAGAGATTGTTGGAAACCATTTGGTCGTCCATGGCAAGATAAAGAGCAGAGCAATGGAGGAGAGGCACATTGGATGCAGTGATTGGGATTGTGCCATTGTTGTAACAGAATCTGGAAACCAGCTCAAACCCATCTGGGCCACCGGGGAAATCATTGATCTCAATCACATGGCTTCGTATCTTTCCTTGATTCAATACTTTCTTCAACCTTCCACAGTATTTTGATAGAACCTTCTGCAAAATAAATTGAAGATTTAAATCTAGCTATGGTTAATTATATTCGAGAAAGAATGATTCATACCTGCTTTAGGAAGAAAATCTGTTGACCATTTATGTGGACTTGCACGTCACAAAGCTTGGGCATGGCTACTTGTGCATTGAAGAAGAGATCAAATGGTGTTACGTTGCCTTGGTCAAAAGAACGCTAATAATAATATAAGCCGAGATACTATCGTCCTAGTCCTAGTTGTGCCCACTTTATAAGCTCCTGTCCTACTTCTGCCCCAACATCGGACTAGCTGCCTCCATGCTTCCTTCTCATCTCAACCAATCAACAATAAAATTACCCATCTAACTATTGTTTGCAAATTCTTTCCAATCTCATAACAACTTGAATGAATAAAATTAAAAATAATATCCTTTAAAAACTCATTTAAATTCTTACTGCGACCCCTCTAATTACATTATTAATTATCTATTCTTGTTTTTCTTTATGTAGTAACTAGTAATTTGTTTAATATAATATATCTAATCACATGCCTCAATCCTAATCCTTGGGTTCGTGAGTGCACAGTGATTTGATCAATTACAATAACAATTTTTTCTAAAGGAATATCCCATGTTTATGATATGTTTCGGTGCAAGTGTGTAAACATGGAGAATTAATAGCATATATCATGGCTAAATTGTCCTATTATCTCTCAAGCCAAACAAGTTCTACTGCCCGATAAAATAAAATAAAATAAAATTATATAACAAAACCACAATTTTTTTTTTTTGGGTTTAAAAGTTTTATCTTTTTTGAACGAATAGCAAAACCTTCATGTTGAGATTTTGTCTGCTACAGGAGACAAACCCTGCAAGTCAATAGTGTTAGCCATATAGCATGTATATATACTTTTCACTTCTGTCATCTAATGCAAGTGAGGATTAATGGGTTTTCTTTTCTTTTCATTTCTTTTTTTTTTTAATGAATGGCTTATGGTTGGGCCTTGGATTTACATAAGTGACGCATTTTCGGAACATGTGAAGAGGGACCCTACCACTACTTGCCATATAGGAACAAAAAATTTTCTTAAAATATTGCATAAAAGTACAAAGTAGTATTATTCTTTTTTAAAAAATCATTATAGTGCTGTTATGATTATATATAAAATTGCATTAATGATTCAGTTTGGACTGATTTATTTTTTAAAATTCAATTAAATATGTATTAAATTATATGACTCTAACTAAAATTATTGTACATATTATACCCTTTATAAGGGAAGAGGTTTCATATAATTATTAATTAAATGAATTTTTTCTTGATAATTTTTTTTATAAATTACAAGGGATAATTTTCAGAATTTCAGGTACCTATTATTATTATTGTTGTTGTTCTTATGATTAACCGTGATATTTTGTACTCGCTAAACACAATTGATTATTTAGGATTTCATTACAATTAAAAAAAAAAAAGAAATTACTCATTTTCTCAAATAGATATCTGCAAAAAAAAAAAAATTAAATAGCAAGTAGCAACAAATCACGGGTCTCTATTAAGCCAGGCAACTTTCAATAATTAAATGTATATGTAACACGGACGGCTTACCCATAAAATAAGTCATCTTTCAGAAAGACAACATTCATGCATCTCCTTTCATCTTTTTCTAATCATTAATTTTTTGTTTCGCCGGACAGTGAATACACATAATTATATTCTGGCAAAATTTAGGTTCTTTTATCTTAATTTTGTATACGATTTTAATCTTGCTATTTATGAATTATGTGTTTGGCTCCCCTCCTCTGCCATAAGAGTGAGATTGAGAGAAAATGAGAGTAAGTGGGGCTCACATGGCTCTTTCCTTCTTTCTTTCTTACTCAAAATATATTTCTGCCATATGGCAGTGGACTTATTGATTGTTATTTATTTAAATTAATTAAAAGGTTCAAACGTAATGAATGTTCTTAAGTTTTAGATCGGAGTATATATATTTTTTAAGTTTAAAAATTTGCAGATAGATAATTTTTTTAATTTGAGGTACCTAGCATCCTTCCGTCAGCCTTCTGGTCATATTCAACTCAGCAACTTTTGGTAATTAATTAATTACATTTTTTTGCAAATTAACTAATTAATTATTTGTGTGGATGCGCGCAGCTGTGGTGGGAGAAGGATTCATGGGGGTGAATATGACGATCTGTAACACGACGGGGGCAGTAAAGCACCAAGCGGTTGCACTTTGAAACGGTGCGAATTTATCCATGTTTTACAGTTAATGCTTCAAGGGGTACCAAGACACGCTATATGTACCTTCTCCGAGACAATTCTACAGAGAATGCGATGTGTATGAAACAGTAGACTAACATAATGATCTCATATAAACATTTCTGCTACCTCATTTATGCCAAATTAGCCAGCCCATATTGGTTAGGAGAACAAATTCCATTAATTAGTAAAATTAAGGAACAAAATTAAAATAAAAAAAATAAAGGAACAAATTAAATATTTAATTTGAAGGACAAAGGGCAAGCATATTTTTGTTATACTTGAACAAAGAAATTGAATTAATTGAGGTTTTAACAACATTGCCTACATAATTGCGGCCTCGCTCCATATACTCTGCCCCACAGATAACATAATGTTCACCCCGAATATTTCCCGACAAGAACAATTGAGAAATAGGTTTAGGGTTTAGAGCATCTTAAACATCCAAGCAACAAATAATCTTGGGACTTACCTTGGCTTTCCTTTAAAACCCACTTACAAACCCTCGGACTTTAACATCATTATTGAAAAAATGACTAAACGATTACAGGGCTAGAAAAGCAATATTCTCTCCCAAGTAGGTAGAAGCCAACTTATCCAAACTACAACCTCTGTTATACCAAATTACTACATGAACACTTTCTTCCTTCCCAAAAAAATTCATAGACAAATCGACAAGATAAACAGAAATTTCTATTGGGGTCACTCTAACCACCAAAAAAAAATTCACCACATAAGTTGGAAAAACATTTGTAAACCAAAAAGTTTAGGAGGCCTAGGCCTACGTAGCAATGAACCTATAAATCACTGCTATATGGCAAAACTTAAATGGAACATTCTTAAACAGAAAAAAAAAACTTATCAACAAAAATACTAACAACTAAATATGGTAAAAACTTATCAAAAAATAAACTAAACTCTTCCTTCATCCGGAAAAGCATAAATAAAGACAACAACATATTACAACAAGGAATAACATGGAGAATAGGTAACGGTAAAAATATCAACTTTTGGCATGACACCTGGCTAGACTGGTCCACTCCGAAACCATTTAATTGGTCCCTTGAATAAACACGATGACAATCTTAAATTAGAAACTCTTATCCAAAACTGGCCTCCCTTACACATCCCCTTCCTTCACGAAAGTACTTGCAGAGAAATAAACTCTACTTTCATAAGTTTTAACTCTGACATAGAAGACACCTTGTCCTGGAAACTTTCAAAAAATGGTGATTTCTCAATTAAATTAGCCTATCTTTCAACCTTCTTAACCAACCAAACCGAAAATACTCCTTTAAATTGGATATGGAAAATTAATTGTCACCCAAGAGAAAACCACTTCCTTTGGCAAATTTTTAACAACAGTATCCCAACAGCTCAAAAGCTTCACCACATAAATTGTCTATCTTCCCCTATTTGCAGCGCAATTCTGCAGAAGAGTCCATCATACATCTCCTTAGAGACTATAGCAAAACCAAACCTATTTGGCTTAGCTTAGGAGTCACAAATTCCTTCTTTCAAAATGACCTTCAAACTTGGCTTAAACAAAATAGCAGGATTAAAGAACTTTCAAATTTTTCTATTCCATGGAATACCATCTTTATCTACATTATCAGGAGTATCTGGCTAAGTAGAAATCAGCATATTTTTAATAATAAACCCTTTTTCCACCATATCACTCTTAACCAAAGTATCCAAAAAGCTACTGAATACTTCTTCCTAGTTAATCCTCCCTCAAATCCCAACCCAAAACAATCAACTCTTGTTAACTAGATCAAACCTTCCCCTCTTTTCCTTAAACTAAACTTCAATGGATCTTGTTCCAATAACCAAATGGGTTCTGAAGGCCTAATTCGAGACGGAAATGGGAATCACATAGCCAGCTTTTGCCACTGTCCAGGTCAAGGTTATGCCCTCCTGAGTGAACTATGGGCCCTTCAAATTGGCCTAACTACAGCAGTCACTATGAGCATACAACAGCTTGAAATTGAGACAGACTCCTCCATAGTGAAGCAACTTCTGGAAAAAAATGAACTTCCTAACACCAGTAAATACTTTACTGTAATATCTAATTGCAGGTTCCTCCTTACATCCCTACAAGCCTGGAAAATCCAACATTGCTTCAGGGAAGCGAACCATAGTACAGACCTCTTAGCAAACCATGGACGAAGGAATAACCTCTGCAAAGCTATCTTCCATCAACCACCTATCTTCCTCCTTCCACATCTAATCCATGATCAGCAGCAAACACAAATCCCTCGTTTCATCACTATCAGAGCAGACCCTCCGTAGCCCAGAACAATACTCACTTGTTCTCCTTCATATTGTTCTTTGAGAAGGGAACTATTTCCAATGTATCTTGGCTACTCACTTTAACTTTTAGCTTGTTGCCTTATCTTGTTGAAGTCTTCTTTATCTTTTCCTCGTACTAGTTTACATTACCGTTGTCTGTACTTCAGCTCTGTTGTTTTCTTGTACTCTGCAACTTAGCTCGGCTATGCTTTGTCCTTTTATGTTTTTATAAAATTGCACCTTTTACCAAAAAAAATCTCAATATTTGATTTTTGCTCTACAATTCCTAGCGTTTTCAATCAATTGCATACCAAACCGGCTACCATCTATCCCAGGATTGAAATTGTAACATAAACTGAATAATTCATCAATCTTTCTGATCATGTTTTGGATTTGGACGATGTTTATTTCAAGTTTTAACTTTTTTTGTTTGTTTTGGTTCCACCGAAGCACGGATGAAAGAAACTTGGTGTAGATGAATTAGGTGACTGAGAAGGAAGGACGAAGAAGAATTATTCTTTATTTTTCTAACATTGTCCAATTATGTTTTGAAATTTATAGTTTTACAAGTCATTGTATTATTTATATTAGGATTCGCTCTTTATAATTTTTTTATGGAATAAAAAAGTATTTTGTTGAGAGCCACGTTAAGATTTTTTTTATGAATACTGATTTATAGAAATGATTTAAAACTTGTAAAATATCTAGAGAAGTAATTTATCAACCAGTCTAGCTAACTCAATTATTTCCACATTTATTTTTATTAAAAGATAATTATGTGGTTCTTTTGATTTATTTGGTAGAATTAATTGTAGAGTTCACTTGGTAATAATGATGAAATTCACATGAACCTTGCAAGCATCACATCTTAATATAGCTAATCTGGTTCGGAGTATATTCCACTCCCAACATGCACCTTATATTCAACTTAATTTGCCATTTGTAGCAAGTATGATTGGAGATGTTTAATAATACAGTAGTATTAAACTTCAGTTCATTCTTTCAATCAATTAATTTTTAATCCATTCAGTACATCATATGATTGGAAGAATGTACTGTGAACTTTTATGTGATTGACATATGCAATGTATTTTAGTATTTATTTTATGAACTCTTTAAATCACACATGATCAAATGAAATTTTATTACTGTCTTCAGATTTGAAAGTGAACAAAATTTAATAACCTAGAAAAGGAACTGTTTATCCATCGTTCTATTTTCTTGGATTTTAATATAAAATTAAAGTAAAAGGGGAAGTTGCAGACGTTAACTTTAAAATAACTATTCAATAGCCACTGACTACAATTTGCTATAATTAGCTTTCCAAAAATCATATATATGTATGAGCTTTCTTTGCGAAATGATAATTTCTTTACCCACAGTTGACAAGCAATACCGCATCACGTCCTTTCGCAAGCATGCTGCGTCAACCAACGAAGATACCAGCCTATGTCCAATCAAAACGTAAAATTATGTCCAATGAGAGTCCGAAGTTTAATAACCTGAAAGTTTCCACAAGAGTCAAAACTATGGTAAGTAGTACATTACGTTCTTACATCTTCCACTACAAGGCTTTCCAGCGAATTCAATCTCGGCAACAACCATTCCAACATATAGAACGATCGGTTTTCATGATTGCTCGTAACAGGATGCTCTGAAAAGCAACATGAATATGCTGATATAGTAGTTAACGATTAAAGCAATTACCAACAATTAGTAGGAATAGACCCAACCTGAAGAACGCACAAGTATACGGTGTGTAACAAAGGACTGCAATAAGTGGAGGCACAACATCAAGTTAGAAAGCTCAATACCAAATTAAAGAGGAAAAAAAATTAAAACAGCATTAGAAGCCAATACAACTGCCGCTTCAATATTTAGCACGCGTATTCACTTTTTAAGTTGGCACTCAAAAATTCAACCTTTAGGGTATGTTTGGATTGGGGATTAAGGAGGAGAAGGGAAGAGAAGAGGAGACTATTATGATATCTTCTCCTTGTCCTCCTTAATCCCCAATCCAAACATACCCTTAAGCAATTAGTATAAATTATTACTGTAAACAAGGGCCAATACATCTCCGCTTCCTATCTACATTTCCTCATTTTTCTCCCAAAATGTCAAATGTTCCTACTTCCTCTACTTTATTCATTTTCTTTAATCTCTATTTTTCATTCACACACCCATATTTGTCAGGGAATTTTACACAGCTTTACCTGCCAGGCAGAAGGCATATACTCACGATACTGAATATGTTGATCATTTCCTGTCACATTTTTGGAAAATCTTTCACTTGGCAAATTATCTTTTGTGAAGTTCCTGCTACAAGATAATAATATACATATAATAATGAATGAACTACAATGGAATTGAGATCGGAATAGAAACCACTGCCTTACAGTTAATTAGTAGATATGTTTGCTTATTTGGGCAAATGATGAAGTGACATTCTTAAGCCTTGCAGAGGCAAGGAACCCAACAAGTCACTATTATAGTGTGAATGCCCATTTTCTTATATTGTAAGAAAGACGATATTTCTAAGTACTATATATCAAAATCAACCCGGTTCCCAAATCAAAAGATATATGTCTCTTCTTACAATAGTCGTGAATTTATGTCCACAAAACCATTTGAGGACTCACCACTTGGCCTCACTTGAAGCAGTAGAATATCTGTCCACAAAAATGGTCGCCTTTGTAGCTACAATAAGCATGGAATGCACCTGAATAAGTTTTTTTATCTCTTGAACTACAGCTTCTGACACACGCTGAGGAAAGAGGGTTTTCCTGCTCGATTATTAAATCTGCAAGTTAACATCAGCATATATCTCGAGATATCCTATTATGTGGTGACAAACATGACTAGGGATGGATCACTACTTGACAACAGTACATGTTCAGCTGACAACTGATTACAAAGTTGCTGCAATATTAGAGACCGTAATTTTCACAGATAAGAGAAGAAACACTTCACTACAGATTAATCTAGTAATTGAAGATTTACACAGCCTCTTCTTTTATTAGACGAGAAAAAGAAAAAAAGAAAATAAAAGATCAAGAAAGCTAGAACTATTATCCATGAGATTACACATTACGAGAAAGAATATCAATATATGTAGTAATTACCTGCAACTTTCTCTTAGAGGCAAGAATGTTGAAGAACGATCTACCCAATGAAAAGCTCCAATGCTGTTAAATGCAGCTTGACAAGTCTAAGTTTAATTGATGAACAGCGTAACATCATTGAAGTACCAACAGCAACAAGAGCAAAGGAAGGTTTAAAAGGATACTAAACATAAAACTACCCAATACAATTCGTCGAGTGACAAATAGGACAAGCCCAAAAGCTGATAATAGCTAGTAGATCAAAAAAAGATAAGCTTCAAAAAACAAAGAACTGATGATACGTCTAATATTAGTTGTCGTCATTTCAGTTAAGACCACTTTGGCAGTTGTGTAGATATCAGTAACTAGGAATGGTCTACAACTTTGGCTCTTGTGGTGTCATTACAAAGCTGTAAATCCTGATGGGAAGGCAGTGGAATCCTAAACCTTATACATTAAGTAGTTATGGATTATATTTTCATGGGATAGTACCCTCTCTAAAGCTGACGTGGCAGGAGATAAGTTTCTCTGCTAGGGTTTCTAACGGGTCTCCCTTGGGCTGCCACTGGTGGGTTAGCCGCCGTCGGAGCCTTGGCATCTCACCTTCAGGATCGTCGCCGTCGGTGCCTGCCATCGGTACCGTAGCCGGTGGCTTCGGACGTCGGAGGGCTCGCCGGAAATCTCTGTTCGCGTTTTCCTGTTCTGTTTTGCATGGAGGACGCTTTAAATCTCAACGTACTGCTGCTGTTGGCTCACAGACGTTGACGACGGCGGCTTCCGACCACGGGTCACGGTGGTCTACCGGAGTTTGACGGCGGTTTTCCCCTTCTTTTGTCCGGTTTTGACTCTCTGGTCACTCTGTTTTCAAAGGCTGCTTCTGCTCGCTTCTCTTAGGCTTTACAGTGGCTGTGTGCAATAAGAGAGAGTGGATTGGTGGCTGTTGGAGGGTTCGCCGGAGGGTTTCTGGTTTTCCGTTGTGAAGGGAGGTATACGGAGGTATCTCTGTCTCTGTTCTCGGTTTTTTTGGGTACGTGAGGGCTGACCTAAATTTACTCGGTCCTGGAGTGGTGCTGTCCGGCCATCTTTTTGCTCCGTATCACGTCTAGTGGTGGTTGTTGGATCTATCAGTAGTGTTCGGCCTAGAGGAAGGCATTCGGGGTATATGGTGGGAGTTTAGTCTCGTGTTCTCTGGCTGGTAAGGATGGGGACAAAGCGTTTAGCTATTGAAGCTAAAACGTTTGACCTGTCATTGGAGCATTCTGGCTCTTATTTTCGCCTTACCATTGTGGAGAGCGGGCGAGGTTTTCTATTTAAGGTGATTCTTGGGAGGGATGCTGCTTTTTGGTTGATGTCGGCAGCACGGGAGTTAAATAGTGGTGGTTGGAACGGTTCAAGTACCAGGAGATACCGTGATAAGGATAAGTTATACTTAATCTATGTGGGGGAGAATGGTAGGGGCAGATTTCTTTGCATAACGGAATATTTCAACGGGGGACGGAAGGTATCCGTAATGGTGCCGGAGGGATCACACGGTGTGGGGTGGAGGCAAGTTTCTAATGCGTTGATATCCTTGCTTGTCAAACCAGATACAAGGGACACAAGGTTGAGAAGAGGACGCCAGGATAAACCTTCCTCTTGGATTTCAGAGAAGGTCTCATATGTTGATATAGTGAAGAATCTGGATGGTATTGCGAAGAGTGTAGGGAGAAGGGTTAATAACGGGTTTGAGGTTCCCAACCGCAACGGAGTAAGGGAGAATTCGACGCCACGAAACGAATTCAAAAAAACTCGTAGGATACACTTGGATCCAAATGGGAAAAGGAGAGCAGAGTGGGTGTTCGAAAGAAGGGTTCCGCAACCGAAAAGTCCTTTGCGGCTTGCCTTCAATAAAGGTCCTCTAGAAAGCCATAAGCCTCAACAGCGTTTTGTTGTGCAACCAAAGAAGCAAGTTAATTGGGCTTTGCAAGATACAACTCAAAAAAGCGGAACCAAGAGAGCTAATGAATTACGGGTAAAGGAATTGGGTCAGGTTAAGGCCCAAAGTTCTCGTGAAAACGTAGTGAATGGTAGCGGTGGAGGTCGAAATGAGTCTATCAGACCTTTGGCATTGACGTGGGTGACCAAAGGGGTAGATAAAGCAAAGCTAGTGACAGAGGTGCCAGGTAGTGTATTGGGAGCTGCTTCTGGTGAAGGGAATGATCATAATTCATGTACGCATGCTTCATTAAAAGGAAAAGGGGTAATTCAAGAGGTGGACTTAGGCCCAAGTTGTTCTGGTACTAAGGTGGAGATGACAAGCCATTCATTCTTTAATGCGGAGGCATTATCTTCAGATACTTCAGACACAGAAACTGTAGACGATGACTCTCTGATATCTCATTTTGAAAATGAAGAGGGGCTATTAATTGAGCAGTTAGAAAGAGAATTTAAATAAGGAGGCAGAAGTTCCTCTTGATGGTTTTTCTCTACTCTTTGGAGGGGAAGGTGAAGAGGCTACGTATGGTAAGGGAAGGGCCCAGGGGGTGGAGCAAAGTACTTTGAATCGGCAAGGCATCCTTCCTAGGCCTCCGGCAACCAGTTTGCCAGAGGAGAACGTTATTCATTTAAGCCAACTAGGGGGTGAAAAAGACAACCGCGATCCCCAAGCTCTGCTGGATGGTCTGAGTTTCAAGCTGTTGGATAAATCAGGGAGAGAGATCAAGGTGCAGGTGAGTCCTCAGACATATGTAAGGAGGAAGAAGAGGGCGGATAAGGAGCTACAGAGCTTGAAAACCACGGTTAATTATGGAGGGAGGAAAGGTGGCAAGGGGAAGTCAGGTGGATCATGAGGATTATTAGCTGTAACACTAACGGGTTAGGAAACCCAATAAAACGTAGGAAGATCAAGGAAGTGTTAGATAAAGTAGACCCCGACATTGTTCTTCTGCAGGAGACTAAGGTAGAGCTGGTTGATAGTTTCTTACTTCGTAGTATTTGGAGTAGTCGTTTCAAGGAATGGGCTTTTATACCCTCTTCAGGGTCCTCGGGTGGCCTTTTAATTGGTGGGATACGAGGGTAGCCTCTAAAGTTGATGATCTTAAGGGGTCCTTCTCCTTGTTAGTTTTGTTAAACATTAAGGGTAAAGGGTGTTGGTGGACTACAAATGTGTATGGCCCGACTAATCCTAGGAGCAGATCTCTTTTGTGGGAGGAATTATCTTTTGTGTATGGGTTATGCAGATGCAGTCCCCACTGGTGTGTTGGGGGAGACTTTAATGCTATTCGCTTCCCTACAGAAAAGTTAGGGGGCTCGAGAATTAATGCGAGTATGAGAGCTTTTGATGAATTTATTAGAGATTGTGACTTACGGGATATTCCTCTTTCTAATGCTCAATTTACTTGGTCAGTCAACCGAGGAAGGGTGATGTCCTCTCGAATAGATCGGTTCTTGGTTACTTCTGTGTGGGAGGACCATTTCCCAGACTTGATTCAGGAGACCCTTGCTCGCCCGGTGTCTGATCATTTTCCTCTTCTCCTTGAATCCAGTAGAGTTAAATGGGGTCCTACTCCTTTTCGGTTTGAGAACATGTGGCTTAGTCATCATTCTTTTTTGGATCAGGTTAAGATGTGGTGGGAGGAATGCTCGGTTACAGGGTGGGAAGGTTATAAGTTTATGAAGAAACTTAAACATGTTAAGGAGAAGCTTAAAGTCTGGAATAAGGAGACCTTTGGCGACACAAGGCTGGAGAAAAGGGAGATTTTACTAGAAATGGGAACTCTCGATAGGATGGAGAGCGAGGGTATGCTAGATGAGGCTCAATGCGCTCGTAAGATCGCCTTGAGGAATAAGTTGGATGAGGTCATCAATAAGGAGGATATTAGTTGGCGTCAAAAGGCCAAAACTAAATGGGTCAAAGAAGGAGATGTGAATTCCAATTATTTTCACAAGGTAGCGAATGGGAGAAGAAGGAGTTGGATTAAGGAATTGGAGGTGGAAAGGGGAAGAGTGGTCAGGGATGTTGATTTGATCTCTAATGAAGTTACAAAGTTCTACAAGGAGATGTACACTGAAGAGGTTGATGAGAGGCCTTTCCTTGAAGGCCTAGATTGGGCTCCCATAGATGAGGCGAAGGCTGTTTGGTTAGAGAGGCCGTTTAAGGAGGACGAGGTTAAGAAAGCAATCTGGACAATGGACAACGAGAAGGCGCCGGGCCCCGATGGTTTCAACATGGCTTTCTTTCAGGCTTGCTAGCCTTTTCTCAAAAGGGATTTACTTAGAGTCTTTAATGAATTCTTTTACAATGGAAAGGTTAGTACCAGTATGAACTCAACCTTCATCACCCTTGTTCCCAAAAAGGATCGATCCATCAAGGTGCAAGACTTTAGGCCTATTAGCTTGGTCTCTAGTGTTTATAAAATAATCACCAAGGTTCTCTCCTTGAGGCTAGGGGAAGTCCTTGGGGATACCATCGCAGAAAATCAGAGTGCTTTTGTGGGGGGAAGGCAAATCCTTGACGCAGCTCTAGTGGCTAATGAAGTGGTGGAAGATGTGAGAAGATGTAAAAAGAAGGGATTGGTATTTAAAGTGGACTTTGAGAAAGCTTATGACAGGGTCAATTGGGGTTTTCTGGACAAGGTCTTATGTCGTAAGGGTTTTGGGGAGAGATGGAGAAGGTGGATTAAAGGTTGTCTCTCTTCTGTGGCCTTTGCAGTCATAGTGAATGAGGAACCTAAGGAGTGGTTCAAGGGTTCCCGAGGTGTCAGGCAAGGCGATCCCCTCTCCCCTCTTCTCTTCACTCTGGTTGTCGATGTCTTAAGCCGCATGCTATGCAGGGGAATGGAGACTGGGGTGGTGAAAGGTTTGAAGGTTGGTAGTGAGGAGTTGGGGATCTCATATTTACAGTTTGCAGATGACACTATTCTTTTTCTTCCTGAAGATAAAGAGAATTTTCAGAATGTTCTATCCTTGCTTCAAATCTTTGAAATTGTTTCAGGGCTTCGCATTAATCTCTCGAAGTGTGGGCTAGCTGGTATCAATGTTGATGATAACCTGGTCGGGTACTTGGCTGATGTGGTGGGTTGTGAAGTATCGCAGTGGCCTCTGACGTACTTGGGTGTCCCTTTGGGGGGTAACCCTAGGGCTGAGTCGTTCTGGGATCCCGTGTTGCATAGGATTTCTAAAAGACTAGACAGTTGGAAAGGAGCTTATTTCTCTTTTGGTGGAAGGATTACTTTGATTCAGGCATGTTTATCTAGTATTCCTTTGTATTATCTTTCCTTGTTCAAGATCCCAGTTAAGGTGGCTAATAGGATTGAGAATATTATGAGGGACTTTTTGTGGTCTAGTAAGGGAGAGCAGAAGAAAGATCACTTGGTAAGTTGGGAGGTGTGTTGTAGGGCTAAGGAAGATGGAGGGCTAGGTTTAGGTAATCTGGTGGCTAAAAACATCTCTCTAGTGGCAAAGTGGCACTGGCGGTTTCCTTTGGAACCTAACACCTTGTGGCATAGGGTAATCAGAAGCAAATTTAGGGTTCAACAAAATGGTTGGGATGCTAATCTTGGTACTCGTGTCACTCATGCGAGACCTTGGAAATTTATCTCTCGGGTCTACCATTCCTTTTCCCCTTTTCTTTCACTTCGTGTTGGTATGGGTACGCGCTTTCGCTTTTGGGAGGATCACTGGATTGGTGAAATTTCTTTTATGGAGCTATTTCCTTGTCTTTATGGTTTGTCATCTTTACACAACGCCCCAATCTCTGACTTTGTTATGGCTAACAATGATCAAATCTCGTGGGATTTTCATTTTACTAGAAATCTGAATGACAGACTTGCGGAAGAAATCACCTTGCTGCTCAATATTCTCAATCCCTTTCATCCATCTTCTACTCCAGACAAGAGAACTTGGAACTTAGATGCGTCTGGCATATATACGTGTTCCTCGCTCTTCAAATATTTGATTCGTAGGCCAAATCATAGCGCTACCTTTTTATCTAAAAGTTTTTGGAAGATTAAGGCTCCTTCTAAAGTAAAAGCTTTTGTTTGGACAGCCGAGCTTAATAGAATTAACACGAATGATATGCTCCAAATTCGACGACCCAACATGGCGTTGTCACCTAACGTGTGTGTGATGTGCTTTGGTAGCTCTGAAACGAATAGTCACCTTTTCCTGCATTGTGATGTGGCAAGGTTGATTTGGAATAAATTATTTAGCTACTTTGAAGAGAGTTGGGTTTGCCCTGCGGATTTGGGAGCCTTTCTTGCTATTAAGTTCGCTGGCTTTGGGAGGAATAAAGAGCATAAAGGCCTTTGGCATTGTGCAATTCTTGCAGCCCTTTGGTGTATTTGGTTGGAACGGAATGCCAGGATCTTCAATAACAGATTCCTCCCACCTCATCTTTTGTGGGATAGAGTAACCTTTTTGGCTTCTTTGTGGGTCTCGGCCCATGGAATGTTTAGAGGGGTTTCCCTTATGGATCTCCAACGGGACTGGAGGGCTCTTATGAACTAATGTTTTTGTTTCCTCGTTGGTGTTTTATTTTGTTGGCTTAGTTTTCCTCTTTGAGGACCTCTTGTCCTCCTTTGTGTATTCTATTTTCTTCATCAATAATATTTCTTTTTCTATCAAAAAAATTAAGTAGTTATGACCACATTCATATCTATGTAATATTACTTTACACTTTTAAAGAGTAATCAATTTTATGAAGAACTCTCTCCTCCATTGTAATCTCTTTCTTCCTTAATAATATTTCTTTTTCTATCAAAAAATTTTTTATGAAGAATTCTAACCCCTATGTGGTGTGATTCCATTGCATTGTATAATGCAACTCCCAAAAAAGAAAAAAAAAGTTTGTGGAAAACCTAGAGGATAAATGTTGTAGCTTGAAGTGGAGTATTATAGGATATAAAGTATGCATGAACACTTCTGCAAACCATACTTGCCACAAATTACTTAATGCCATAATGAAGTAGCCTGCTAAGGAAAGCATCGTAACCATTAACAAACGGAAGCAATGTATTAGTGATGGGGAAGGGGTAGTATGGGCTACCCAAATCCCACATCAGGTAGAATGGGATGCTTGATGGGGTACTTAAGTGGCTTCGTTCTTTCTCCTTAATAGCTAGCTTTTGAGGGAGGATTCCTTAAGTTACTTGGGTTCCATCATTTGGTATCAAAGCTAATTTTCCGACGTTACGGACCTGTGGAGGGTTCTGACCGACGGAGGGCCTGACCGCAGTAAAGTGAAGCAACGCCGAGTGAAGTGTCGCAGAGTGCAGTCGCCGGGACGTCGGCTCTTCAGGGGCGGTGCTATGATGGGGAAGAGGTAGTATGGGCTACCTGAGTCCCACATCGGGTAGAATGGGATGCTTGATGCGGTACTTAAGTAGCTTAGTTCTTCCCCCTTAATAGCTAGCTTTTGAGAGAGGGTTCCCCAAGTCACTTGGGTTCCATCAATTAGACAGCAAATTTCTAAGACCCAAATCCCCCTAATTTGTTCTATAATAAATTTCCCTTCTTGAAAGGTGATCCCCTCTCGATTGACCAACTCTTGACCAAAGAAAATCTCCATATAGTCTTTTCCAGCTTCTGAGTCACGCCAATTGGGGCTCAATAAAAGGAAAGGTAAGTAAAAGGAATGCTATACAGACAAGATGAGATAACAGTGATGTGATCCCTACAAGAAAAGAAAGCAGCTTTCAAAATTATCCACCGTCTTGGAAGCTTTCTGAAACAAAGAATCCCAAAACGATATTGCCATTAGGTTTCCTCCTACAGTACAAGGATAGTACGACTAGTATAGGTACAATCCTCTAGTTGCTGAAACATACACATATTTAACCTAGACATCACACTATTCTAGCAATAACAATGTGAAGATTAGATGACATTCCCAATAAGGAATGGAAGAGTTACTATAGGCATGGACATATGAACATGGCTTAAGCCATTGATTAAGGCTTGATTTAGGGATCCTCTTTAATTCTGCCTCCATTATTATTTTAAGCATGTTTTTTCATGTCTTATTGATTCCTTTTAAACCCCTTTCCCAATAATATCATTGTTTCTTCCTCTCTCTTTATCTTTCTATTTCTCCTGTTTCCCCCCTGCCTACATCAAGAATACATAGAAAGGATCAAGTTAGAGAAATGACAGTAGCAAAGAAAATTCTGCATTCATTACACAAAATCCTCTCCAGTTTATCATTCTCAACTACCCAAGGCAGAATTTCACCTCTCCACTGTTTTACCTGAACTAGCTGTGAACAAAATTTTGCTTTAAATTAAAAAAGTAAAAGAAACCAACCTGTCAATCATAAGCAGGAAAGAATTAACCCCATGTGCTTCTTTCTCCTTTTGTAAGCGATAATGTAATGTCTATCACACAATAAAAACAAATTTATATACATAAACAAAAGAGAGGGTAAAACTAAGTACCTACGCTCCACAACATTTACTATTGTTTTCAAGAAAGCACTTCAATAATAAAGTTTGATTAATAAATAAAGAACCAGGGTTATGTAGGACAATATGCACATCAGTTCCTAAAAAGAAAACAAGTAGGATTCATGGCTATTAGTTGCAACTTTTATGGTTTTTTCATCACCTAACTCCTGACAAACTGCCATGAAAAATTATAATTAAAAAAGTATATAGGATGCTCCAGCATCACAAGTTGAATCAAATTCTTAATATTCTGGTTCCCATATGATTATTTCTGTTTAATATTTTGAATATCTCATTAGGTCACAACTATTTGAAATTATTAGGATTGTGATGGGCCCACAGTCCATAAAGTTTATTCTAGAAGACATAGGAATACATGGAAGCAGAGGGAGTAACAGTGAGTGTGGTGATTGTATATTGGCTTGGGTTTATCTAATTTTGGTGTTACTAGGTTTTGTTTCCAAGTCCAAATTTTCCTTAAGTTTTGTAGTAATAGGAAGTACCAAACCTGAAGGATATGGATTTCATTCCCATTCCTTACAGTATAGCTTTCAAGAGGCCATTTTAAGTGGTTGCAATGCATTCTCTTACATAGTCACTCCACCCTGAAACAAAACTTAATGCATTACATTCTTTCTTAGTATGACATTTAGTTTTCTGGATGAGTTGAACTTTTAAGAACTCAATGATAGCAGATGCAATGTAATAGAATTACTAAGCACTATACACATTTGCTCGACAGTATCAGCCACATAATTTTTATTTTAAACTTTGAAGAAACAAGTTACAGGTAACTCCTCACCTTAAGAGTTTGAAGGAATTCAAAACTGTTGTAACAATGGACATACAGAAAACGGCTCATGCACAAATTATATAATGTCTCATCATGATCTCTATTACCTGCTCCTGTTCCATCAGAAATATGTATATCAGCAATCTTTTGATGGATTGTTCATATAGAAATGAGGAACTGCATATTGTTAAGCACCATAGAACAAAATAATCTTGATAGTATATACTATACTATTATATAACATTCCATCTTTAGACTTCAAAAATTAATTAAACATGGTAACAAATACAAGTCCAAAATGAAGAATATGAATATAATTAAATAAAGTAGTGCCAATCCTGTTCATACATACATGATCTCATAATATATATATATATATATAGGAACTTTCAGATGTCAAAAGTGTGATACATAGTGGATAACAGCAGCCAGTAGGGCTCATAGGATACTAATCTGTTACCAATACAGATATATGCCAATAGAAACAAAGATACTACTTACCCTCAGCTTCTGCAATCCGATGATTCAGCATTTCTGACAGACGCATAATATCAAAGCGACAATCCAAGTCAACAAACACTACCAAATGGTCCAAGCCTCCATATTCCACTTCATTCCACTTTTTAGGAAGAATGCAATTGATTGCAATCTGTATGTAACAATCTAGATATTAGAGCAAATGATATGTGATACCATCCTAAACCTCTTACATCCAGATGCCCTCAATCAAATTCAATCCCACGAGAAATGCACATGGAAACATAAATCTATAATAATTCTGCAAGGGAGAATAAGAAGACCACATGGAAATGGGAACCTGAATGAGAATGTGGGTTTTGGCAGAAGGCAAGGGACCAAGGATCTCAACCACATTGCCGAAGCGAAGAGGAACCCTGTGAAGGGGAGGAGGAAGAAGGAAAGGACGGGCCATGAAAACCCTAGCAAGCATCTGATTGGCATTTTCATCTACGCCAATCCACCTCTGCACCTCCTTGCTATCATCCATTTGCAACCAACACAAATCACACAAATGATTAACAATTTAACATGTAACCAAAAAAAAGATTTGGCAGTGTATTTGGGTACGGATCGGGTCAGGAGTCCTACCCACCAAATTATTAAGAGTAACCCTATTGTTTTAGTAATTTTTTTTTGCCATTGGCCTATTATTTTATAATAATTATATTATATGTATAAGGTTAATGTTATAGAATTATGGTGAGTCAAAGTTTATCATTATTTAGTTATTGGATCTGTTTCGACTCTTGAGATCTTTATTAAAAATATTTTTCATTTTGAAATTTAAGATAATACAGATTTCAAGACAAATTCAATGACTAGATAGTGATGAACCAAAGCTCACTATAGCTTCAAAATATTACCCTATGTATAATTACGATTTTTGCATCAAAATATCGCATTTTTATTTTATATAAATGAATCTAGCGTGTTTTCAAACTTAATTACGGAATTATAACACTTTCATTGTGTAACCAGCAATTTGTCACTAAAAATGGCAGGCAAATTGAGAGTCAATGAAGTTAATAGTATTGTCAAAACGAGCTGGATGGGTCAGGCCGTTTATTTGACGGGCTTGGAAAGTGATGCCCAAGCCCATCCGTATTGGCCAGTAGGCTAAACGGGCTAGCCTGCAAGCTAATTTTTTTAAAAATTAATTATAAATTTAAGATTAATAAAATTATAATTTTTACTTTTTTATTAATTTAATAAATAAAAGTCAATAGCATGTATTATGACAAAAGAATTTATCTAAAATTATGTATTTATTTAAAATTAGTATTATTTTCACTTTAAATAAATATTTTATTAATTTATATTTTTATTTAAATTATTTATACACATTATTAAAATAAAATTATTATTTAACACATAAAATTAATTAAAACATACATATTTGTACTTATTTTAAACAAATATTTTTTTTTTTTGCAAGCCGGCCAACAAGGGCCCGCGGGGCTAGCTCATTTAGGCTAATTTATTTTGTTGAACCCAAGCCCGCCCATTTAGCAATTAGCAAGCTGGCCCGCTGGCATAAGCTCGTTCTAACAATACTAAAAGTTAGCTCCCAATTTGACATTGTCATTGGCGAATCGAAAAAAATTTCTCCCAATTCGCTATTAGCATTGACGAATTAGAAATTAATAAAATCAAGCCCCATTTTATTATTGAGAATCCCAATTTGCCATTTTTAATAACGAATTGGGTGCCAAAATAAGGCAACCCCAATCTGCCGTTGGTAATTAGAGATGCCAAAATGGGTTAGATCTTATAGGGCGGCCTGTTTGGTCCTATAAAATAAATAGGATCGAACTAAAGAATTTTTTATCCTAATTAAAAATGGGTCAGCCCAATCCAACCATATAAAGAATACGGTCAAATAAGGCTAGGGTTAGCCCCTTCTTATTTTTATTTTTTACTTTTAATATTTATATATTGAATTAACTTTTAATTTTTACTTTAATTCAAATTATATTAAGTATTTTGATATATTTTTTTTAATGATTTTAATACTTTAATTTTTTTTTTTGGTAGTTCAAAACGGGGCCCAAGCCCAAACAAACAAAACAAGCAACAAACCCTCACACCAGCAGCACAGGGGGGGAGGGAAGCCGCAGATCCGACGCTAAGACCACTAAGAGAGAAGGCGGCGGCGCCGTCCACTATATCTTATTACTTTAAATTTTAAATGAAAATAAATATTATACTGTAAATTATTTTTAAATTATTTAATAAATAAAAAATATTTTTAAAAAGTAAAAATAAAAAACGGACTAATTCAACCCTAATAAAATAAGGCCAAAACAGGTTAGGTGTAACGTCTTGCTCCTAAAGATGCTTAAGTGATATAATTAGGCGAAACTAATATAGGTATTAAATAATAAACTTTTAAATAAATAATTAAAAGGTAATATTTCAGTAAAGAGCAAAATTTAGATAAATTTATAGAATGAGATTTTAATAGGAGGATTATAATCTAAGTCACGAATTCCATAATTTGAAAAAGAAAATAATATCAAGATAACAAATTAATTTACATAGTTAATCTAAAGTATGGTTTATTTGGGGCTAGTGCAAATTATAGAAGAGAAAATTTTAAGTAAATATACAGCAATTATATAAATAAAATTGGGACCAAATAATAAAATAAAATTTGGATGGGGTTAAAAGCTGAAATTTTATGACCATAGTGGGATGAAACACTAAATTACACCGAAAGACCAACACCTCACTACCTTATGTGGGAGACATCAAGAGAAGTAGCTGAATATAGAGAAAGCATCTCACCCTTCCTTACATAAGGATAAGCCACGCAATTTTCATTTCTTTCTTTATTAGATTATGAACCATTTGTGCATATTTATGAAAATTGTTGATTTTTAAATAAATTCTTTTTAAATGGAGTTTTTTTAAACTTCGTGCAAATATTAAGGACTAAAAAAATAATTTGTTCTGTAAAAATTGAACCAAATAATTTTTATGGCATTTTTAGAAATTCCAAGGACTAAGATTTCCAAGATTAAAAATTAGTTTGTATACCAAATGCATCTTTATATAAATATGATTGTTGGTTTTCTAATCAGTATGTTTAAAATAGCTATTTTCTAATTAAAATAATAAAAAATGATGAGAGAAAATATAGAGAGAATGAGTAATTAGTAAAAAAAGTGGAAAGCAAATCTAATAATTTTCCATTATTTAATAATTGCTTACTTGGTAGTTATCTTTTTTTTTTTTTTTGAGGAAGCTTACTTGGTAGTTATCATTTTGACTTCAAATGCCTTAAAAATGACTTCAATTGTCCTTCTATAATTTTTTTAATTTAATCTTAAGTATTTACAAAAAAAAAGTTGAAAATAAATTGACAGATTCGTCAAATATCTAAATTATCGCTAAAAAGTAAAAATATTAACTGAATGTCTATTTTGAGGTTTTCATATGTTTTGTTTTTTCAAAAAAATGTGAATTCATATTTTTCTTTTACTCAGTTGGTTGACATTAATAATTAAGAAAAAATAGAAAATAAAAATATAAACTTTAAAATTAAATTGATAAGATGAAAAAACTTTTGTGCATGTATTTACGTTTGATATAAATGTACGGATGTAAAGTACAGTAAACAAGTACTATAGAGTAAAGTACTGTAGAATAAAATAAAGTACTGTAGAGAAAAGTAAGAAAAGAGATAGAAAAAAAATTAAAAGAGAGAAAAAGTATGATAAAAAATGTGTTTGATATGTATAAAATATGATGTAAAATTTTTTTGAAATCGTGAAACACCACGATTTTTCTGTTTGGATTTTACAATGGTTGGTGTTTCTTGGAAGAAAAAAAGAAAAACAATTAAACAAGAGCGCATGAGGCTGTTGTTTGCCTTAATTTTACAAGGAGCTGTAGTGTCCACAATTATCGGTCCCATTCTTATTATCTTTCTCTCACAGTTGAACAAAAATCTAATTGATGCCACAATAACACAATATTGCTCTCGGTCTTCAAAAATCAAAACCTTCCCAACACTTTGAAAAATCAAAATCTATTGCAAACAAGCAGTAATTGCTCTCAAACTTTCTCTGCTCCTCTCTTTCTCACATAGCATCAGTATCATCAGGTTTGCTCTCTCCCTCATTAAACTCTTGTTTAATTTTGATATTTATATGAACACTACTTTCCTTTAAAGTTTATGGATTTTTGCACCCCCTGCATCCTTATAATTCTCTTTCGCTTCAGAAAATTTCCCATATGGCAAAAGGGGCGTTGGAAATGAATTTCTGGAGAATGAAATTATCAATATTAATTTCCTTGTGTCTATTAAACACAAAACTATGTTCGGAACAGCTAATAGGGGTCGCTTTTTATATGGTTGGGTCATGGGTGTATAAGTAACGCTGATATTTGTCAGATAGCATATAGAAATTAAGGTGAAGTTTTAACTTCTATATGGGATATGGTTCTAAATTATGGATGGCTTGGATTTGAGTTAGTTGGGAGTTTGCTTATTACTTGACAAAGTAAATTGGTTAGAGCTTGAGCAACCATGCATCATACCTTAATTAAAAGGAATAGAGGGTGGTTTGGATCAAATTCTAGAACACTTGGTCAAACTCTGGTACCATGTTAAGGACTATTTCAACTCAAAAACTTAAACTGATAAATGGAAACCCATGAATAGTTTTATTATAATCTGATATATGCCATTCAACTATTCCCAACTTCTTTACTGCTCTTGGACATTGAGACCTATCTTCAAGACAAAAACTGGGCATTTACAGAGCTATAGTAGATCCCGCTAGCTTATTTATCTCCAGATTAGCAAACAGCACTTAACTACAGATGAAGAATCAGAAACATTAGTCTTGAAATATTTCTTTGACTTTTTATATTTACAACGCTATATTAGTCTTAAAAACAAGTAAATAATTGCAGGACAGGATACAATGAGCATTATATCGACCCACCACTACCAGTGTAGTTGGCCCCTCAAATTTCAGGAGCATCTTGAGAAAGGAAACATTAGTAAGGTTCCATTTTCAGGATATCCTTGTCCAAATTCCCTTTGCAGAGGAGTTGGTTTACTTAATGTTGGATACTATCAAAGTTCCAGGAAATTGAGGCCCATCTTTTCCATTGCAGCCAATGACAGTATGAATCCTGATGATCCAGATGATATTGATAACAAAAAATCTCACAATAGTGAAACAGGAGGGGTTTGTTCACTTCTCAAGTTTCTTCTGTTTTTTGCATTATGAAATATCTTACCATATATGTATATAAATGGAACAAGTCAACTAGTTAACATTTAGACAGTTGGAGCATGTTTTTTTCGTTTTACATCTTCGAATGTTTAATGTACTTTTAAGCTTTAATCAGTATTAACATCAGCTTATTCGCCATTATGATATGGCTCCTTGCATTTTAATTTGGTTTACAAAACTTTAAAGATAATTTTTGTTTTCCATGTAAAGTTGAGTAGGCAACTGTTGAGACTAACCAATATAGAAGCTCAATTCACTTCATATTTTATTTATGTTTTCATATCTTCTTGCCAAGTTCGTCTCTCTCAATTTGATGTATATATTTACACTCATATCCTTTTTAGTAGTTGAAGTTATTCTTAAAGCAGACCACGTCCAAGCAATTAGAGTAAAATATACATGTATATTCATAATCTATGCTTGGTGTTTTATCTTATGCTGGATATTACTTTTCCTTGAGTGCACATATTTCTGATTCTGTTTCTCTTAATTCTGGTTCAGGTGAATACTGAATTTCTAAGAGAAAATCTGGAGAAAATAGTTGGTATGGATGATTCTACGTTTAGTGGAATTGACCTTGCAACTCTTATTAGGAACAAATATGGAAGGTCTTATGATGTTCAATTGATAAAGAAGGTACATTTTTTAACAATTGAAACTAGATGCAAGATCGACTCAAGTTTTTGCTATGATTTATAGATTGAAATACTTAAAGAAACTTCGGTGCTTTTGTTCTTTAAAGACCTTGTGCAAATGGTGATCAAATCACCAGTGCATATATTGTTGTCATACTTTTCCACCTTAAGACATGTATAGTAATAGTATAAACTAATGATGGTGAAATGGCTTTTCTTATTTGATTTGTTACGTGCTGTGTGCTAGGAGTTCATGGGAAGAAATCTGCTTGCCCTGAATGTGATGTGGAAGTACATGGAGCAGGTATTGTTACGTTATTGTGGTTTCTAATATATTGACAGTAATTTAACATGATTCAGTTTCAACAACACATGGGTGTTCAGATTGATACTTGAAAGCAAAGTTATATATCCTTAGGGAATTCACTCATTCTCCTCTCATTTAAAAACGTGACATTTTGTTTTTAGAGATCATTCCCATTGAGTGAAGAAGAGTATATATTGAGGCTTGATGATGTGGCAAACACATTAAAGTGTTGGGGAGCTGTGTCACATATCCGGAACAGTCTAGCAAAGTCAAAAGAACGGCCTCGCATAGGAAAGGTAAAGTTCTGATCTTTTAATCTAACACAAGCTTGAATTTTGGTTATAAATCGTTTGGCTTATGTGATTTGGTGTAGGCCGTAAGCATTTTCATAGATATGGATGAGTCAGGTGCTCGTTCTAATGAGTGGATATACAAGTAATTTACACTGATGATGATGACGAGGGAGGAGGAGGAGGAGGAAGGAGTATTTCTGTTCATGGGTATAAGCAGAAGCAGCAGGTTGTGAATCTTGCTTAATATAATTGCTTGGTTTTTCTTTATAATTAAATTTTGTTCACAAGTTTATAGTGTTGATTTAGAATGAATATGTTAATAGAATATAATATCCAAATGAAATTCCTGATGAACATTACTTACATTTACATCCCGTTTATTTGATAGGATATGGAAATTGATATACTTGTGATGTTATTGTACTGTGTCAGTTTTCCATGCGTCCACATTCTTCACTTTTGCAATGAGTAATGACATGAGGTTGAGATTGAAAATAATGTGGGTATGTTATTTCATGTGAGATAAGCACCTGGATGAGTTTGAAACTCAGCATTATCATACTAATCCAATCTATTCTGGAGTCAATGAATTAAGTTGCCCTCAATTTCTTAAGAAATTGACAAAGATCATTTTGGAGGGTGAAAGATACACAAATTTAACACCATATGATTAAGTTTTTGTATTTATCTCTCTAATAAGTCTCAACCTTTTACCCCTTCCTTTCTCTTTTCTATTACACAAGATGAAGTGCGTAGAAGATTCATTTTCAACATAAGCAATTAAGCATACCGCTCAATTCAACTTTGACTAACTTATTTAATTCCAAATTATTGACTAACTCATCCCGTTATTACCCTGAATAATGGCGATCAAATACCTCTCGTTTCCTCTTAGTTGTTCTTTTTTGTGTAGTTTTGTTGTGATCCTATGTCTGCCATCTTACATATCATAGTATCTTAGATGTGAGGGTTGGATGTCGCGTTTTGTATGTTGTGATCTCATTACATGATGACATCTGAGATAGCACCGTGTTATCACATCACAACTAAAAGGGTGTGATCTGATGACAACTCAAAAACTATGTCATCTCATATCACAGGGTTAAAAAAGATTTTTTTTAACTTCCAATTTTATCCTTTTTTTTCAATTTTTTTACTTGGTGCAATTTTTTTTATTTAGTACCACTTTTTACCACATACCCAATATAAACTTAGTGCCACTTTTTTCCCCACATATCCAATCAAACTCGAAACCTTGTTTAAGAGGAATGGAGTACCTACTACTCCAACCAACCACCTGATAGTTCCTCAGTTGGTGTATTGATGCAATATTTTCTTTTTAAATGAAATAACTTTTATAATGTTTTAAAAAATGAAGCTTATTAAATTTTAGAAGGGTAAATAAGGAAATTTACAAAAATAAGTTATGTTAATCATCAAAAATACCAAACATGTACATCTTACATGTCTGACATATGAGATATCGTTCATTGTTCTACTAAACCTCAGCATTATAAATACTATAGTATCACATACTAAGTTATTTAAGATACTACGATATCTGAGATAACACCAAACGTTACCTTTGTTTGTTTTGGATTCCGAATCCGTCTAAACTTTTGGCACTTGTATACGCACTCACTGATATCTATCAATATTTTGACACGTAATTTAATTTATTTTCTTATAAAAGTCATAATCTAATTTCAAATTATCGTTAAGTTAGATTTTAAACTTTAAGGGTATGTTTGGATTGGGGATTAAGGAGGAGAAGGGGAGGGAAGAGGAGACTATTAAGATATCTTCTCCTTGTTTGGGAAGATGAAAATTGGAGGGGAAGATAATAGAAGATCAATCCTTAACCCTCCATTATCCTTCCCCTTCACAAATTCAAGATACTCCAAATTGGAATATTTTGGAGAAGGTATCAACACCCAAACAAAAGGAGGATATATGGAAGTTTAGACTTCCCTTCCCTTCCCCTCCCCTCCATTCTCCTCTAATCTCTTCCCTTCCCTTCCCCTCTTAATTCCCAAACAAAATCTAAGTGAGAATTGCTTATTTATTAAAATATGAATGAAAGTAATAGTGAACTCTTCAATACAGAAGATATTTCCCCATCCCAATCTAGCTCATCATTAGACAAAAAATATTGATTTTGTCCTTAAAAAAATTTACTTATTTCAATTCAGTTTCTTCCCTAAAAAAATTCCTAAATCATGAAAATATATATATAAAAAATTGTTAAAATTAAAGTATTTACCATCGAACATAATAACTAATCCCTTCGATGGTTTCATGGTTTGTGAGCACCTTAGGTCATAGTTTTGTCCCTGCATTTTATATTAAAAACTAAATTTAATATTTTAATGATTCAAAAATTACATTGAGTTAAGTGAAATTTTTAGGGACTAAATTTGATGTTTTTATGATTTATGGATTAAATTAAAACACAAAATCATTCAAACATCAAAACAGTAATTTACTAAAAAAAAAGAATGCTTCAAATCTGTTCTGTTCGGAGAGCATAAGGCATATAGGGCATGTTCGGTAGTTAGATAGGTGAGGGAATGGAAACTGGAAAGGGGCTCCACCTACTTTTTACTTTATTTTTTCCATCATGAAAAAAGGAAAAAAAAGGAAAAAAATACAAAATGTCTATTATACCCTTTGATTTGACACAATCATAACTTTATTTTCTTTTTATTATTTTAATATAAAAGGTAAAGTGATAATTTTAGTACATTCCCATTCTATTTCCATTCTTAAACTTTTACTATCAAACACAGTAAACGCATTCCCATTCCCATTCCCATTCTCTTTTCCTTTCCATTTCCTTTTCTATTTCTACACAAAGAAAGTACTCATAATACCGTTTTTGGAAACCATCCTTTATGCACCGGTCAAAATTGCAAAGGTTTATTTTTTTTTAATTATAATCTGAACTTTGCTGATGAATATCTACTACATTACTACCATTTCCTTTGTTAAGATGTAAAGTAAGCATTGTTAATTGTTTGGTTTTCAAGAAAAAAATATGTATTTGGTAAGGTTTTTAGACAATGTAATTTTCTTTACATTGTAATATACTTTATTAAAGGTGTGAAAACGAGTTTAGTTTGGCTTGGCCTAGTTAATATTAAAGTTAGATTGCACTGGATTAGCTCATTTTAATTAGGATTGAGATTTTTTCAACTACCCTGGACCTATTATGGCTTTGGCTAGGCTGGCTCGTTTATATTTTTATTTTTAAAAAATATTTTTAAATTATTAAATTATTATAAAATAATTTATAGTATATTTATTTTTATTTAAAATTTAAAATAATAAGATATATTGATCAAATATTAATTCAATATATGAATATTAAACAAAAAAAGGGCTAGCCTTAACCTGGCCCTAGTCCCATTTGATCATATTCTTTTTAGAACTGGATTGGACTGGCCCGTTTTTAATTAGAACTAAAAATTCTCTAACCTAGTTCTATATGTTTTATAGGGTTAAACGGGCTGACCCGTAGAGCCTAGCCCATTTTGACACCTCTAATCTTTATATCAATTTTTCTGTGTAAAAGTAAATTACATAAGTTTTTGGAGAATTAAACAAAACCTCTTGTTTATATCTTGTATATGGATAAATCTGTTCTAGGAACACTCTACTTCCATTTAAATTTCAAGTTTCATTAGCTGAAACCAAATTAGCCTAGAATTGGTAAATTTCTAAATACTAGTAATTTCAATACAACAACAATTAAAGTGTTTTTTTTATTACGTGTGATCGACTATATAGATTAAGCAACACCAACATGTTCTGTTTTTGTAGAAGGGCAATGATAGGGAGAGGTGGTGAGCCAAGTTGGATCTATTTTGAGATCTATGCCAAAATATTTTTTAAAAAATTTAAGATAATACAGATCTCAAAATAAATCTAACAGCTCTAGACTGACGAGCTAAATTTTAATGATACTAGTAATTTCAATGAAAAAGAAAATTGCAGCAGATTAATATCCTGTCTCAAAATGATTGGTTGATCAAAACAATCTAAACAGGATAAGTGGGCATTCATCATATCGAACTGGCATGGTATGGTCGTGCCAACAAGAAGCTAAAAAAAGGATAATCTATGCAACTTGTTGCAAGTATACAATAGCTTATGTGGCGCAATTGTAGTCATTGATGCGATCCAATGATATTAAATAACGAAGAGGCAACATGTTAAAAAGGTAAACTTCATTTTTTTTTTAGAAAATTAAAGTTTGACCCCTCAAAATATGTAAAATTATGTTGTCCAAAAATCAAAATATAAAATAACATTTTTATTATAAAGAATTGTGATTAAAAATAAATAAATATTTTTAAGTAAGAATTTATTCATAAAAAATATTTTTAAAAAAAAACTTAAAAGTATAACATATTATTATATTATATGAAATATTACGAAATAGTCAACTATTACATGTAGCGGTCAACTATTACACTGATTCAAGTAACAAGGGAAATGGTAATAGTCATTGTATAATAGTTGACTAATATTCTTTTAAAGTAAAAAAATAGAAATGAAGGCCCATGTTGTGCCAAAAAGCTTTTAGAGCACGTTCATTAAGTAGAAATAGAAATAGAAATGGAAACAGAATGCATTTGATGTGTTTAGTAGTAAAAGTTTAGTAATAGAAATGGAATGGGAATGTATTAAAATGATTATTTTATCCCTTATATTAAAATAATAAAAAGAAAAGAAGGTTATAATTGTGTCAAATGATGTCAAATCAAATGGGTATAATAGATATTTTATATTTTCTTTTTCTTTTTTCTTTGGTTTCCATAGAATTGGTATCTTGTAAGTGAACATGTCCTTAGAGTAGAAAACATAAATATACATAAGACTTTGGTTATGTATAGAGATGTAAATGAAACGAACCATTCATGAACAGTTTGGACTCGGCTCGCATAAGAGCTCGTTCTGTCGTTCATTTATTAAAGAGCTGAGCCTGAACATAAAAATAAACTCGTTTAGTTAAATAAGCCTTTAAACATTTAAAGTTCAACTTGTATAGTTCATAAATAACTCGTTTAATAATAAAATAATATAAAAATTATTTTTTCTCTATCTTACATATATTATATATATATATATAAACACTCTCTCTACACATATATATATTAAAATATTCTTTAATCAATAAAATATATATAACAACAATCAAAACATTTTCTCATATACATTCTATGAAAATTGATAATTAATTAGCTCAGCCCATGAACAGCTCGGACGATTCTTTGTTCGTTTTAAAACTCAGGCTCAAGTTCGAACTCGCCTTATTTTAAACGAGTGGAACTTAAACATTTAAAGCTCCGCTAGTTTATAACCCTAATTATGTATAATCTTGTACCAAATCTATATATCATAAAATTTGGGGTAAAATACATAAATATACTTAATACTTTAGAAACCTTCTCTTCAATTCATTCTTCTACATGTCATAATTTTATTAGCTAAAAATCCATTAGATACAATAAAAATAATATTTGCAGACTCAAAAAAAAAAATGTTTTGAGGCTAAAATTACAGTTATGTTTGACAGAGATAGTTCGATATCATCTCAAACAAAAAGCTAATTTAAATAGTGAATAACACGTCCCTGAAAAGATACGGGTTCCACTCAAGAATTCCCCATCCCCAGATTCATAGCAAGTGAATCGTCCTTAGAAAAAAAGGTAACACAACCAGTTCTAGTAAAGGTAGTTGATACATAAGAATAAATTGTTGCTGCCATCTTTAATAACGGTGTCTACTGCGCTCCCTATCACGCCCATAATCTCTACTTCGGTCATCATAATCCCAGTCTCGATCTCTTCCCCTGTCCCTATCCCTACTTCGAATGCTTTGCCTTTCTTTGTCATTTCTATCTCTGTTCCTATTTTCCCCTTCATCACGGTCCCTTCCTCTGTCTCTGCTCCTCTCTCGCCCATCCTTGTCAATCCCTGTCACAAGTATTGCAAAGTACTTTGTTATTCCAGTCCAACTAATGTATAATTAACAAAAAAACGCCTTAAAATGACCAAAAATCAGTTTGATAAATGATATGTGTAGCTGCTAAAACATAAATACTCCGACACATTCAATAGCCAACAGGATTTAGTTTTTACAAGGGTTTGTAAATGAAGAGTTAACAAAAAACCTGTTGCTATCAAGACTTTGGAACAACATGTAGCAAAAGGAACAATGAAAAATAAATAGCAGAGTAGAAAATGGAGATGCACAATCATGCTTCTTGAAGAACATGCATTTATCTGACATTCTGACCGTTAGTAAATACAACCCTTCCACAAACGCAAACAATACCTAGTTCCTCAACCTCCCATCCAGCACGCCCAGAACCAGGAAGCACTCGTGCAGCTTCAGCTTGCTGTGTTTTGGCACGAAATTTCTTCTTAAGATTTCCAAACTCATCGTACAACTCACCATCATCCTGACAAAGTAAAAATAAAACACATTACAACACAAGGATGACATATATACATGTCTGATCCATCTTTCACACAATCTTACTTCAGCCTCCCGCCTACGCCGTTTAGTTTCCTCTATTTCTTCTTCATCAAGCTCTTTGTAACCTCCAGCTCGCCCTCCTCTGTTTGGTCAGAAAGTACAATCCCAAATTGGTGGTATCATATCAATAAATTCTTTGCAAGAAATGAATCAGAGTGAGTTGAATAGCAAGGGCAAGGCAGGCAACAAAGTAAGAAATGGTTACCAATATTGCCAAGGGAATACAAATATATGTGCCGGTAAAGTAAAAAACTAGCCATATTGCAATAATTTTTTCACAGAAGGAAATATATATATATATATATATATATATATAAAAATATGTAACACTCTAGCAAATAAATCCTGGTCCTGCACCAACCCCCCCACTCAAGCACACTGACAAACTTTGCTCCCATTAAAAAGAACCAAACAGTTTGCTCTAAATCTACCAAGCCACTTCACAATGTATTCATCTTTGAGCTTTTATAACACATTGCACAAACATCGTCCAATAAATATTTACCGGGCCTTCAAGTCTAAAGCAAATCATTTGTATTAATTCTATTATGTATTTATGGTCCAAACAAAAACCTTTATCCTAGAAGGAGCCCCAACTTTACCAAAAAATTTAACAAAGAAAATGTACAGTTGAACTTCAATATAGAAAAGAAAGAGAGCAAGTATAAGAACCTAAAAATCAAACATCCAAATCCTTTTATTGAGAAAAGAAGAAACATATGGAAAACATCAAGTTTCTCCTTAAAGATCTTCATATTGAACTCACCATTCTACTTTATACCTAGAGTTTCTCAAAGAGAAACACATGTAATTTTGTTTTTTCATTCTTTAAAATTGTTTTATAAAATCATTTCTGAGAATTCATGCTATTATTTTTTTTTTTGATAGAAAAAAGAAATTGTATTAAAGAAAAAATTGAGATTACAAGCTCGAGGACAAGCAGTCCTCAGGAATAGAAATAAAAGAAGACAATTAAACGAAAACTAAAACGTTATCTCAGTAGGGCCTTCCAATCCCTTTGAATATCCATAATGGACATTCCTCTAAACAGACCATTCGACGAAGCCCATAAAGAAGACAAAAAAGTAATTCTATCCCACAGCAGATGAGGTGAGAGGAATTTATTCTTAAAGACCCTAGCATTCCTTTCCAACCAAAGACACCATAGCGTCGCCAAAACTGCACATTGCCAAAGAGCTTTATGTTCCTTATTCCTTCCAAAGCCCACAAATTTAATACCCAGAAAGGTATCCAAATTTGCCAGACATACCCAATTCTCTTCAAATATACCAAACAGCGTGTTCCACATAGACCTTGCCACTTCACAATGTAAAAAGAGATGGCTATTCGTCTCAGACCTTCTAAAACACATGACACACACATCTGGTGACAACGCCTTATTGGGACGACGAGTCTGAAGCATATCATTAGTGTTAATTCTATTAAGTGCCGCTGTCCATACAAAAGCCTTTACCTTATAAGGAACCTTTACTTTCCAGAAAGATTTAGGAAGAAGATTAGGATTAGGGTTTGGGGTTTTAGTCAAGTATTTAAAAAACGAAGAGCAAGTATATGAGCCCGAAGAATCTAAACTCCAAATCCTGCTATCAGGAACCGAAGGGGCTCGAAAGGGAGCAAGAATATCTAATAACAAAATAACATCTTCTGTAAGTCTATCATTAAGATTTCTAGAAAAGTGGAAGTTCCAAGAAATGTGTTCATCCTGATTTATGTAGAAATCAACAATTGGTGCATTGTGTAGAGAAGATATACCATATAAACGAGGAAAGAGTTCAATAAAAGTAGATTCACCAATTCAATGGTCTTCCCAAAAACGAAAACGAGTACCATCGCCCACCCGAAAGGAAAGCAAAGTTGAGAAAGAATGATATACCTGAGATATAAATTTCCAGGGACTTGCATGAGTAGCTCTAATCCCAAAATTAGCGTCCCAACCATTCTGTTGAACACCATATTTGCTCTTAATCACCCTATGCCACAGGGAAGTAACTTCCAAAGGGAACCGCCAATGCCATTTAGCCACTAAAGAGATGTTCTTAGACACCAAATTACCTAGACCCAATCCCCCATCCTCTTTAGCCCTACAGCAGACTTCCCAACTGACCAAATGATCTTTCTTACACTCTCCCTTCCCCGACCACAAGAAATCTCTCATCATATTCTCAATTCTGCTTGCCACCTTAACTGGGATCTTAAATAAAGAAAGATAATACAATGGGATACTCGACAACGAAGCCTGAATTAACGTGATCCTGCCGCCTAACGAGAAATAGGCTCCTTTCCAACTCTCAAGCCTTTTGGAAATTCTATGGATCACAAGATCCCAGAAAGACTCAGCCCTGGGATTTCCGCCCAACGGAACTCCCAAGTAGGTTAGAGGCCACTGCGAAACCTCACAACCCACCATACTAGCTAGATTCTCCACTACGCTATCTTCTACATTAATCCCCGCAATCCCACACTTATTGAGATTAATACGAAATCCTGATATAACTTCAAAGACTTGAAGCAAAGAAAAAACATTCTGAAAATTTGCATTATCCTGTTGTAAGAAAAGAATGGTATCATCTGCAAACTGTAAGTGTGAGACCTCCAGGTTATCATTACCTACCTTCAGGCCCTTTATCAACCCTCTCTCAGTTCCCCTAGACAACATACGACTCAATACATCTACAACCAATGTGAATAAAAACGGAGAGAGTGGATCCCCTTGCCTAACACCTCGAAACCCCTTAAACCATTGTTTTGGCTGCCCATTAACTATAACAGCAAATGCAACAGACGAAAGACAACCCTTAATCCAGCTTCTCCATCTATCCCCAAAACCTTTCCGACATAGGACCTTATCTAAAAAACCCCAGTTTACCCTGTCATAAGCCTTCTCGAAGTCTAACTTAAACACTAAGCCCTTACGTTTTCGTCGCCTTACATCCTCTACCACTTCATTTGCTACTAAGGCTGCATCAAGAATTTGCCTACTGCCCACAAACGCACTTTGGTTCTCCGAAATAGTATCTCCCAGAATCTCTCCTAGCCTTAGAGAAAGCACCTTAGTAATCACCTTGTAAACACTAGAGACCAAACTAATAGGCCTAAAGTCCCTGACCTTAAGAGATCTATCCTTCTTAGGGACAAGAGTAATAAAAGTCGAGTTCATGCTAGTGTTGATCTTCCCGTTATAGTAAAATTCATGGAACACTCTCATCAAATCCTCTTTCAAAATAGGCCAACAAGCCTGGAAGAAGGCCATGTTAAAGCCATCTGGGCCCGGCGCTTTCTCCTTGTCCATTGTCCATATCGCTCTCCTTACTTCTGCCTCCTCGAAAGGCCTTTCTAACCACTCAGCCTTGACACCATCTATAGGGAACCAGTCTAGTCCTTCAAGGAAAGGCCTCTCTGTGTTTTCCTCAGTGTACAACTCTTTATAGTACCTGGTAACTTCATTAGAGATTGAGTCAACATCCCTAACAATCCTCCCCCCTTCCATTTCCAGTTCCTTAATCCAACTTCTTCTCCTTCTCCCATTTGCCACCTTATGAAAGTAACTCGAGTTCACATCCCCTTCCTTAACCCACTTAGTTCTACTCTTTTGACGCCAACTAACATCCTCTTTCATAATCACAACATCAAATTCATTCCTAAGAGCTAACCTACGAGTACTTTGATCTTCCATTAAGGCCCCCTCACTTTCCAGTCTGTCTAAGATCTCCAATTCTTTTAAGATCTCCCTCTTTTTAATTCGAACGTCTCCAAAAACTTCCTTATTCCAAATCTTAAGCTTCTCCTTCACATATTTTAGCTTCTTCATGAATCTAAAACCCTCCCAACCCGTCACTAAGCATTCCTCCCACCAAACCTTAACTTGATCTAAGAAAGAGGGATGTTGGAGCCACATATTTTCGAAACAGAAAGGGGTTGGTCCCCATGTGACTCTACTTGATTCAAGAAGGAGAGGGAAGTGATCCGACACAGGTCGTGCGAGGGTTTCCTGAATAAGGTCTGGAAAGCTATCCTCCCACGCAGATGTAACCAAGAACCTATCTATTCGTGAAGACACCACCCTACCTCGATTGACCGACCATGTGAATTGCGCATTTGAGAGAGGAATGTCTCTCAGTTCACATTCTCTAATAAAATCATCAAACCCTCTCATGCTAGTAGTGATCCTTGAGCCCCTTAACTTTTCCGTGGGGAAGCGAATTGCATTAAAATCCCCTCCTACACACCAATGGGGACTACATAACCCATAAACAGAAGATAACTCCTCCCAAAGAGAATGCCTATTCCTAGGATTGGTAGGCCCATAGACATTAGTAACCCACCAGCATCCTTTACCCTTAATGTTTAACAAAACAGACAGAGAAAAACACCCCTTAAGGTCATCTACTCTAGACGCTACCCTAGTATCCCACCCTATCAAAAGCCCACCTGATGCTCCCGAGGATGGCATAAATTCCCACTCCTTAAATCTACAATTCCAAATACTTCGTAACAATAAACCATCCACTTCCTCTAGTTTAGTCTCTTGCAAGAAGACAATATCAGGATCTACTTTGTCTAAAATCTCCTTAATTTTCCTACGTTTTATAGGATTTCCTAGTCCATTAACATTCCAACTAACAATTTTCATAGTTTACCTGACGTTCCCTTACCTTCTTTTTTCCCTCCATAATTTACCGTGGTTTGTAACCTATGCAACTCCTTAATGGCTTTCTTTCTCCTTCTCACATACGTGTTAGGGGTCACCTGTAATTTAATTACTTTGCCTGAAGTATCTAACAATTGAAACTCTAGCTTATCTAACAAGGCTTGTGGGTCTTGGTTGCCCCTCTCATCCCCTAGTTGGCATAAATGAATGGAAATTTCCTTTGGCATATCACTATCCATAGGTTGGTGAGCAGATACAACTTGGTGTTCCGCAGGCTTAGAAAGAATACCTCCGTTGGGATTACTGCTAACACATGCAAACCCTGCAAATTGTTCAACAAGCACATCAGAACCTACAACGTTAGTTTTGGTGTAATCTAAATCAGAGCATGAAAGTTGTTTTTGTGCACTATTAGATAAAGGAGTTGTTTGAAGTTCGTTACTTAGCAGGTTAACACTAACGTGCTCCGTCCCCTTGTCCTTACAAAAGGCGACCTCACCGTCAATGCTTGCCATGGGAAAAAATGAGGGCCTAATATCGCCTTTACCCCCATCCATTTCCAGGAGGGAAGCCACCCCTTCAAGACCGTCATCAAGTCTCCTCTTCTGATCTCTCTCTTGATCTTCATACTCCTTCTCCAATTGCTCAATTAAGAGACCCTCTTCATTATCGAAAAAGGAAATTATTGATGCCTCGTCAAGGAACTCCCCCACTTCCGCCTCCGATGATGAAGAATCCGTTTCTAGTTCCAAGCATTTTGTTCCACCAGAGGTACTCGGATCCCTAAGAGTAACAATAGTATTGTCTTGAGCATCCATTTTCGCCTTCCCTTTGCAAGGCGCACTTCTAGACACACCCTCTCCCACCTTAGTTCCCTTCTCTCCCATCCCTGCTAATTCAACGCCTCTTACATCCCCTAATACCACAATTTCATATTCCTCAGTTTCAACACCGACATCACGTTTCATAACGTTAGTCTCTTGGACACTAGATCCTTGGTGCACCTGGCTCTGAGCTCGTGGGACCCAACATAATAATCTTCCATCTTGTTTAACCTGCGTGGATATCTGCTCAACTGTAGTAAGTGGAACGCCTTTCTTGGGGGGCTCTTCTGTAGCTTGTCTTTCTAATTCCCACTGAACCCTCCTCTTTCCCCCATCTTCTACAAATATTCTAAGGGTTCTTTTAAATGTAGGCTTGTTTCCCTGCTCCTTCTCTTTCACCCTATGAACTGCCCTGATATTCTTACTCCCCTCCCCATCGCCAATGGCCTTATGGACATCACCTCCAGCTCCTCCATTGCGGAAAGTCTTCTTTACAGTATCCACATAAGACATTTGCTTAGCGACCCCAGATGACTTCACCGCGGGTGTATTCCTTCCCACATCTCTTGCAATCGGTGAAACAAGCAATGAAACCAAAGCTTTTGCGAGATGCCTCCATCCCATCCCCCTAGGACCCTCCGGCACCATCACTGAAACCTTCCTTCCCCCCTTAAAATATTCAGTGATGCAAAGGAATCTTCCTCTCTTGTTCTTCCCAACAAAAGTCAAGAATAGTTTATCATGAATACGGACTTGCCTCGAATTCAATCCGTTCCATTGACCTTCAACTAATTCCTTAGCTACCGACATCAACCAAAAAGCAGCGTCGCGACCCAATACCACATTGGACAGGAACCGCTTACCACTCTCCCGTATGTTTAGACGAAAGAAAGACCCCGATTGTTCCAATGCCAAATCGAACGTTTTCGCTTCAATGGCGAAACGTTGTATCCCCATGTCTACTTTAAACTCCTTATTCAAACTCCAATGCCAAATAAAATCATACCATCTTGCTGATATTCAGAAGCAAGAGACGGCATTAGAGAACCAGCCGGCATCCGAAGACCAGAACCACCACCTAGCAAACCATGGAGCCACCACAAACCAGACCCAAAGACGAAAAGCAGACCAGAACACCGAGAAACCCAGAAGAAGTCAGAACAGAGCACCAAAAAACCCAAAAAAAATTCAGAGCAGAGCAGAACCCCACCACCGTCACCGGAAAACCACCATACACGGCGCTGCGTCACCGTCCAGAGTGTCCACGAGCACCTGCGTACGCCTCTGTCAAAACCTTTGAACGAACGGAGGCGAGAAACGGAGAAAAACTCGAAACAGATGAAAACGGGTCCTCGCCGTCGCCGGGAAACCACCGTACACGGCGCTGCGTCGCCGTCCAGTGTCCACGAGCACCGTCGTACGCCTCTATCAGAGAGCAGAGGCGAGAAACGAAGAAACAACCGAAGCAGAGGAAATCGCGTCCTCTCAGTCCGGGAAGACTTCCGGCCAAGGTTACCGACGGCGGCGATCCTGCTGGCGACCTCCGACGACTTCCGTACCGGCGGCGGCGGCGCACCTGACTAGGGCTACAAGTGCAAGGTCCAAAACCCTAGCAGAGCCTTTTACCTCTAGCCACGTCAGCAACTTTAGTGAAAGTATGACAACAATCAAGCCATGTTCATGCTATTATTATTTTCATTAAAAAGCAAGGTGGAGTATAGAATTTTTAATAGACATAAATTTCTTATACATTATTTTATTAAAGTCTATGTTGCATAGATGCAGGTCTGGGTACAGTTGCGGGTACGGCAAAATTTTCAAAATTTAGGCTATGGGTATGGAAATATATACTAAATAAATAAAGAAAATTTTATAATATATGACAATTCCGGACCAAAAAAAATAATATATGACAATTTTCTCAATAATAAAAACAGATAATGATCACTTCATAATATATAATCAATCAACATAATAATATACATTTCCTAAAATGATCTTAAAATTCATGTAACTAGTACAATTAGTTACAATCTTATATAATATGGAAGTATATTTTTGTCTTGTTCTTATAATTATAATTGTCTAATCTATAAGAGTAAAAGTTAAAATTTCGTAGATATACTTATAATTTTTTCAATAAGTATTGAAACCAAACTTTTTCCTTAAAAAAAATTAAAACATACATATTTTGAAGTACCCAAGAGTACCGAAAGGGATATAGGTACGGCTTGATTATAGAAGTAAGTTAATATTAAAATTACTTAAAAGCTCATTAGACAAATCATAAATCCAATAATCTTACTTTAGCAATGAACATTTAAATTTCATTCTTCAATTATATTTCATAAGAAAATCAAATTTTTTTAACCATAAAATTACATTATACTTAGTTGATAAGTTATATTATAATTTTTAACACAAGAAAAAAAAGTAAAATAATAGTTCCAACAATAAAGCAAGTTCATCAACCAGACTATGATTAAGATTTATAGAAGAGTGAAAACTCTATGAAGATTCAGAATGAACATTATTTATAGAAAAAGAATTTGTTGAAGTGAAGAGTTCTAGATTTCTGTAAAATTCTTCTCTAAATATGTTGAAGTGATCGAGCATTATTTGCAAACCTATAACATGAGTACATGACACTACCACTTAATATGTTCTTAACTAAAATAACATAAAACCAAAAGAAATATATATATATATATATATAATATAATACCTTACACCACCCTCACTATGACCAGGCTTATTTGTATTGCAAATATTGCATTTAGTCCTCTTTGCCCAATTGATATTGCCACACCTAAGAAAACAACAAGAAATAGTATTTAGTAGCATATGTACAGATAAAATGCACAAGTAGCTGCTTTAAGCCAATATTCAAGTCGAAGCATGATAAGATTAACATTTATTAAGAGGCAGAAACTCAGTCAACAAGTACTACATAAAAAATCCTGCCTGATGATAAAACTGACCTTAAAACATAGCCAAGTTGTGCTGAACTTCCAACAATATTCATTCTTACTTAAAGGTCACAAATCATTATATCAACTGAACTAAAAAAATAAAAAAAGAGAAAGCATAGCCAATGCATTATGAAATGCCACAAAGACAGGTGTGAGAGAGGAGGGAATTTCAATAGCTGGCCCAAAAATCTAAGCCCAGCAAAGGAAAGCAGAAGAAACAAAGAAATTACTAATGTTGCTTACACCAACGGTCATTATTGAAAAATGAACACCATATTTTTAGTGTTTGCTTACACTTTCTCCCAAGTTAAATAACACCAAAGAAGATAATTCTATTAGGTTAGTGAGCAACATGTGTTGTTAATTTCTGTGAAATTTACACATGCTATCACTAAAACAACAAAACTTGTACACCACAAATTTGGATAAAATAGATTATATTGAAATCTGACCCTGAAAAAGACAAAATAAAGAAAAAAGAAAGTGTATGCAATCATACATAGGACAAGGCCAATCATTAGGACCAAAGAGTCCACCACCAACTGGACGGCCAATGCCCCCAGAATCTTGTCCAATACGACCCCTGCCACGGCCACCAGCCCCTGCAACACCAGCAGCACCAGCAGGACGAGCACTTCCACAGCGATTGCATGCACCACGAAATGCAAAATTCACATTGGAGCAACTGCTATGAAAATACAGTGTGAATTTCTTGACATCAAATCATATATTATAACTGAAGACAGTGAGAAGAGCAAGAAAGAGCTGCTCACCAATCTCATATCACAGACCTTGTATTCGGGCACAACCAATCGCCTTCTTGTTGCCATAGTTTGCCTGAAGTGTCAGTTCGACCTCTACCTCTTCCACCACCCTCATTCACATCCATAGTAGTTTCCTCCAGTTCACCAACATTACCGGCAACACTTGGTTCTCCAGCTGCATTGAACGATTGATCATCCTTGCTTTTTGACTCTGCTATATAAACTCCAATCATACTACCGTGAAAATCTTTGTTGTTGAACCATTCAACAGCAGCTGCAGCAGCATGTGGATCCTCATATGTTACAGTAGCATCTCCCTTTGGCTCATTAGTCTCTTTGTCTCGATATAACCATATCTTTGGTCTCCCAGTACGTTTATCTTTCTGCAGTAAATTGAAAATAAAATAGGACACCAGATGGAATTAGAACAAGAACGATATGGAAAGATAAGAGAAAGAATGAAATGTGTAAGAGAGAGAAGAAAAGAAGATAATTTAAAATAAAAAAATCAACAAATATGAAATCAGCTACTCCCTAAAAACCTAAACTATAGTTTATTATAAATTTATAATCCATCATTAATATAATAACACTCCTCATTCTACCCTAATGGGCAAAATGTGTTATGAAGTCTTTTTATCAAAAAATCCAAACTCGTCCATGTGGTTTAGTAAAGGAGCCCTCTTCATGAAACCCAAATTTTATTAATTAAACACATACTAGACATAATTGTGATGCCGCATTGTGGCACAGTACCACAGTTGTGTTTATCCATGCTTCCATTAAGTTTTACTGCATATTTCTAATTTTCCACTTAGGAAGTGATTATTTTAATTTCCTGTAAATCTTATTAAGTTCTTATTTTTATAGAAAAAGAAATTGTATTAAAGAAAGAAGATTACAAATACGAAGACAAGCAGCCCTCAAAAGTAGGGAAAAAAAGAAAACAAACAAAACAAATCTAAAACATTAGCTCAATAGGGCCTTCCAGTCCCTTTGGATATCCATAATGGACATTCCTCTAAACAAACCAATCAACGAAGCCCATAAAGAAGACATAAAAGTAATTCTATCCCACAACAGATGAGGTGGGAGGAATCTATTTTTTTTTTATAGAAGGTGGGAGGAATCTATTATTAAAGACCCTAGCATTCCTTTCCAGCCAAAGACACCACAGTGTCGTCAAAACTGCACATTGCCAAAGATTTTTATATTCTTTATTCCTTCCAAAGCCCACAAACTTGATACCAAGAAAAGTATCCAGATCCACCAGACATATCCAATTCTCTTCAAAGAGACCAAATAACATGTTCCACATAAACCGTGCCACTTCACAATGTAGAAAAAGATGGCTATTTGTCTCAGGCCTTCTAAAGCACATGACACACACATCCAATGATAATGCCTTATTGGGACGACGGGTCTGAAGCAAATCATTAGTGCTAATTCTATTAAATGTTGTTGTCCATACAAAAGCCTTTACCTTATAAGGATACTTTATTTTCCAAAAAGATTTAGATAGAAGATTATTAGGATTTGGGGTTTTAGTCAAATATTTAAAGAAAGAAGAGCAAGTATATGAGCCCGAAGAATCTAAATTCCAAAAACTGCTATTAGGAACAGAATTGGCTCCAAAAGTAGCAAGAATATCTAATAACAAAATAACATCTTTTGCAAGTCTATCATTAAGGTTTCTAGAAAAGTGGAAGTTCCAAGAAGTATGTTCATCATGATTTATTAAGAAATCAGAAATTGGTGCATTGCGTAGAGAAGGTAAATTATATTTATATTTCCATTAGTCCTTTTCTTATTATATTTATTGGTAACTTTTCTTTAGCTAAGCGTGTTTTATGTAATTTCCATTTCTTTTCTTAAAATGGCCACAAATCAATATGGTGCCACCAAGGTAAATTGAGGCTTGACACCGTTTTCTGCTAAGAAAGGCCACTGACAAACACTGGTTTCAGTGATATGTATAACTACCTTGAACATATCAACAGTATATATTTTCTTTTGGGTAATTAATCTAATTACTAACACCAAAACTGAATGAAAACTAAAGTCTTTATGAGAGTTAACGATCTATCCTAACAATTACAGCTTGCGTGATACTTGCACAAACTCCATACCTTAAGTAATCCGATGGTGCCAAAATATTCAGCCAACATACTTTCATCAGTCCCATAAGGCAAGTTGCACACATAAACAGACCCATTAGAAAGAGTAGCTTTTCCAGGATGGCTTGCCATGGGCTCCAAATTTCATGAAATCAAAGTACTAATAACCACCAAAGAGCTCTGAGAAAACAGACAAATAGAACATTGTTTATGAGGAAGAAAAAGTACTAAAGGAAAGCAAGGCATTAGTAAGCATTTACATGCACACAAGAAAGTGAAGATAAAAACAAACCAGCCAAATGACCAGTAAGGAAAACAGAAGGCATACCAACCACCTGTCAAAGTTCTTCTGTGACAAATTAACTATTCATATAGTATCAACAGCAATCCATAGATTAAAATTTTCCACAAATGCTACAACCAGTTTTTAAAGGCCCCCTAAAGGTGTATATACGTTACTCAGCTTCACATTTTACATTACTAGCATTACATAGGGCATAACAAGTCAATGCATTTTTCAGACCACAATCTTGCAATTCACCTTTACTGGTTTGAAAATAAATTGTTTGGAAGTAATTCTAATAAACAATCCAAAATATTAGATAGAAAATTTACTTACTAAACCAACTTAGGAAAACAAACAACTATGTTTATGAGTAGACTTCATCAGCTGGATATCTTGCACTCATGAAGTTCAAATTATTATACCATGAATTTAAACTCAAGCACCGATGCTGCTAAAAAAGATACTGGGCAGTAGGGTACCGGAATCACAAACCAAAGCCACATTTAGTATTTTATTTTCTGGGACAATCTTAAGTAGTGGTTCGAACCTTGTAAATAGAGAAAGGCTACCATCGGAGGCAATTGTAGCGGTTCGAAGTTCGAACCTTGCCGTACAGCGCACATTAAAAAAAAGAGAGAGAAAATAAATGCTCAATAGTGAAACAATAATAAATTATGTGCTCTCCGCACAAGCGAAACGACAGAGAAGAGAAAGAAAAACATCAATTGGAAGGAGAAATGAGAAAAGCGCCACAAGTCAACATGAAATTACAGAGAGAAAGAGGAAGCAAAGACAGAGGAATACAAGCAAGTGAAGATCTGTTAGAAAGAGGAGAGAATGAAATCGAAGGGCTTACCCAGAAGGGGAGGAAGAGATCGAAGAAACCAGAAGCACAGCGAAAACAGGGAACCACCAAGTTTGTATTCTCAAATGGTAATTCTAGTTCCCATTCCCATCCCATCTTCCGATTTTAATTTGTTCCTCTCTTTTCTTTCTTTCTTTTATTTTTTCTTTTATCTTTTGTACTGGGCCTACAAAAACTTGGGCTCTTCCATTTGCTGCATTTGATTTTTAGACTGCATTTCGATTGGGCTATAGACAGGGAGTTAAATGCGGATAATTGTCAATTTATCCTCAATTTATTGACCAAAAAATCCTCAATTTAAAAAATTCATAAAATATTTTCTTAAAATTTAATTAGGGTAAATTACACGAGGTTTGGCCTGATTTCAATTAGGTATCTTATAATTTTATTTTTTTTAATAAGGTGTTGGTGTTCTGAGGTTTACACCATTAGCAACTTAGTGTATCGTAGTTTAGTCTGTTAAATTTTTAACGAAAATGACTCATGTGCCACGTACATTACCACTAAAAAACTCTCAAATTCTTTTCTCTCCTCCATTTTTAAGATCTAAAAATTGAATTCACAAAATCAATCTCAACACTTAACCTAATCTAAGAGAAACTCATAAACTCACAAATTTATCAACTATCGAACATAAAATCAAGAACGAAACATAAGAACAAATAAGAACAATAAAATCAACAGTGACTTGTACGGTCCAACCAGAACTCCAGAAGGCAGCCGTTGGTCAGAGTTGGAGGCAGAATCAGGCATTGGTGTGGTGGTCGGGGATGTCAGAAGGAGAATTGAGATGTTGTTATGCGGTGGCTGCTTGAGGAGCAGTGTGTTTGTGCAGTGTGCGTGTGAGATTATGATTTTAGGGATTTTAGAGAAGAACAAATATTTTGAACTCCTCAAATCCCTTGCCTTCTCCACTCACATTTGCGATTATGATTTTAAGGATTCTAGAGAAGAACAAAAAGAGAATAATGGGAGAGGGGAAGACACAAGCAAGGAGAGAGAGAAGACTATTTGTGTATAGAGTAATTTTTTTCATGAAAAATGTAAATTACTGCACGAAACTAAAGGAACAAAGTGTCAAAAGGGTACATTCCTCCACACTAAACAGGTCACACTACCTGTAAGAAAAAACCACAAGAAGCACCCAACACCTAAAACCAGATTGCAACAAAGACCCCCAACAAAGGAACCCCCTAAACCAACAATAGAACTAGAGAAAAAAACTACAGTAAAACCAGTAGAAGAAGGAAAATAAAAACCCATTACAGTCCTAACATATCAGAAGCACCAACCTCATGCTGGTAACTAAAGCCAAAATAATCTCTCCAAAATAAGTCTGAAAGGAAGGGAGGCACAGTTTGAAATTCAGTCAAGCCACATCTCGAACTAATACCATACTTGGCAAGAGCATATGCACAAAAAGTTTGCCTCTCTAACCTTATGAGTGAAGATAAGATCATCAAACACTCTTAGGAATGACCTGCAACGCGAGATGATAGGAAAAAAATATGAGAAGTAGGAGTGTTCAAATCATTCATCAAAGTAATTGCAGCAAGAGAATTAGATTCCACAATAATTTTGGAGCCTTCAGCCGAATTAGCAAGCTCCAGACCAATGAGAATGGCCTAAAGTTCAGCACACAAAATGGTTCCACCACCTAGAAACTTGGAGAAACCCAACACCCAATTACCACAATAGTCTCTAATAATAACACCAGCTGCAATATTGTTAGATAAAGAAGTGCAAGAACCATCTATGTTCCACCAACCTGTAGGGGGTGAAATCCAACTCACCAAAACAGGAGCCTTAAACACATCATTGTTATTGTCATTCACAGTCAAATGGCTAAATTTAGCAGCTCTCATAAGTGCAAACCGAAAACATGAGTTAACATTGATATCTTTAGAAGAAAAAACTAGATTATTCCTACTTAGCCAAATTTGGTGAAGAATGTTGATGAAGAGATTCCCATGAGGAATACCTAACTGAACCTGAGAATTAGCAGAAGAGTTCTTTCTAATCCAGGAGAAAAAATTGTCATCGTGGATAACATTCAAATGGGGAAGAGCTAAATCCCATATTCTAACCGAAATAGAACAAGACTTGAAGATATGCTCTATTGATTCAGGGAGCCTACCACATCGAGGACAAATGTTACTTATGTTAATTCCTCTATGAACAATGTTATTATTGTGGGGAAGAGCATCTCTCGAACAAAGCCATATGGACATTTTTTTGTCTAAGGTGGCAGTTTAGTTTCCAAATCCAACCATAATTGTTGACATTACCAGTTTGATTGCAACATCTAATAGCTCTATAAGCTGAACGCACACTAAATATGCCATTTGATTCAAATTTACACGTCAAGTTGTCATTCAAACTAGCATCAACCCCAAATGGAGTTGCATCAATAAACTTTTTAATATCCCAAGGGAGATCAAAAGAGATGTTCTCCCATTTCCAAAGGTCATTTGTGGTATAGAGTAATTTAGTCATAGTAGTAGTCAACTTCTAAGGTCATTTGTATAGAGTAATTTAGTCACGTACAGTGGTAGTCAACTTCTAAATTTTTTGAATTGTAGTTACGATTATGTTAACCGTGGTTATTTATTTTTTTTTTGTAGTGAAAGTTCCAATAATTATCCATATCTTAAATGAGTAAAGGACAGTATTGTTTTTTTTTTACAATAAACAAGTTACAATTATTTTTTTAGGGACTTAATAGTTAATAGATTAAAAAAGAGTAAATTTATAATTTGGTCCTCAAAAGATATTTTTGTATTGATCTAATATTTAAAAAATATAATTGTCAAATTTGATAACTAAAAAAAGGACCTCAAATTAATTTGGTCCCTCAATCAATTTATTGGATGAAAAATTTATGACATAGCATTTTTGTATGCTTGGTCTCTGACTAAGATGCCATGTAGCATCCAATCATTTTTAAAAAAAAATTAAAAACATTAAGTATTAATTTTTTTTGAAAACAACACCCTAAAATTAAACTTTGCATTCCTATTGCACAACCCTTTTTGGGTTGACAAGCTGGGGTTGCAACAAGCTCATTCATTCGTTTTCTTCCTTGATTATTTTCAACTTTGACACTTTAGTCCGAAAAATCAAAGAGATCAGTTAAGAAATGGGTTCATTGAGTGCAGTGAGAAGCCTTATGCCGTGTGCATCCCATACCCAAGGATAAGGTCACATGCAAGGTTATCAAAGTTTAGCTTTTTAAGTAAAATCGTAAACTTTTTTTTATGTTATATATATGGATGAATCTATATGATGCAACTTGTTGCATCATGCAATACAATTTCAGCCAATAGAGTTGTGACACTTGTTATTTTGTTGCATTATGTAATGCAATTAGATCACATCAATGGCTACAATTGTGTCACATAACACATTGGATGATGCAACAAGTTGCATCATAGGTTCACCCTATATATATATATAACATAAGTACCTAATTAATATAGTAAATGACATACAAAATTAAACATGAAATATAGTGATGCCGCCATGCAATACTCCTTGTTCATCTGCAACATATATATGCATGTTAGTTAAAACTTAAAACAATTCATTTATAGAAGAATGAATAAATTAAATTAGTAGTGTAATGTAAGTAAGTAATATACTTGAGCAACAATAATAACGTCTATAGTGGAATTATCAAAGGGCAAAAAGCTGCTACTTTGACGTAATGACATCCAAATGTTACGATAAGGACATCAAAAAAATGGGTAGAGTTTGTGATTGGGCTGGGGGCATGGGCTGCAGATTATTTTTTTTAACATCAAACAGGCTTTTTTTTTTTTGCTAACATGAAATCGTAAAATCGGAGGTAAAATCCCCGATTCTACCCTATTCCATCCGATTTTACCCGATTCTACCGTGATTTTACTTCACCACGATTTTACCTACGATTCAACTTGATTTTAGTAAGTAGAATCGTACAATTTAAATCACGATTTTGACAATCTTGATCACATCAACCCAATATTAAAACTTGGCAAAGCTCCTCCATTATCACGGCTTCAATATCACCTTGGTTAACATAGAGATCAACCATAAACAACTGTTGGAAGGACTTTCCTCCATTAACTTGCCTCCCATACTCCATCGGTCCCTTAAATATGCTGATAAATCACGTGACAGAAGAGGAACTGAAATCAAATGGATCGAACCCAAGAGACTTGGGAGGAAGTTATTTTGGTGGAAAAGGAAAATGAAAGTGGAATTAGAGAGAGTAAAATAGAATATAATTTAAAAAATGTATGTTTTTATGGAATTAAAAAATGTATGCTTGATACGTAACAAAGTGGAATTAAATTATACAAAAGGTAAAAAGTAGAAATGACAAATTTGCCCTTGAGAAAAGCTACACTTGTTAAGTCACATACTTGAAAATTAATCCCACAAAGATAAATGATCATTTTTATTTTTTGTCAATGACAAAATTGTCTTTATACATCAACTTTCCTCTTATGAAGCAAATTATGTTCCTTGCCTCAAAACTTTCTTTCTACCCAACAAACAAGGACAGAGAATAAATCTTTCCACCACCATAATTCCTTGCTACCAAACATTGCCTTGTTTGGTAGGATAGAAGTTAGGATAGGTGAATGTTCTCACCACTTATGAGTTTGTTTGTTACATGGTGAGGCTTCTTCCATGGTGAGCCAAGTTCCCTCATAGGAGGGGAGGTAGGTGCCATGGGTGAGGAGAGGGAAGTTGTGGTGAGATGAGGTGAGGTTAGGTTTAAAGACCAAAATGCCCTTCAAAATTTTGTGGTTTTTAAAAAAGTAAGGGCAAAAAAGGTATTTCATACTTTTATCTCCTATTTCTCTATCTTCTTTCCACCATACCAAACAAAATTACTTTTATATTCCACTTCATTTCCCTGCATACCAAACATACTTTTTATCACTTACTTCCCCTTCCACTTCCACTTCCATTTCCACTTCCACTTCCCACTAAAATACTCACCAGATACCAAACGTGACCTACACTTGCTGTTGATGGTGTAAAATAAAGATGGTATGAACGCACCATCTAATTTTAGGATTTTTTTAAAGAAATTAATACTTTTTAGTTTTTTTTAAAGTTGACTTGATGTTGATAAAATATCCTAGTCATCAATTAAATGTCTAAAAATATTACATTATTTAAGTTAAATTTTCTATCCAATAAGTTGATAAAAAGAGCAAATTGAGTAAATATATATATATTTTTGGTATGAATTATAGGTATTCTTCACCTATCTATTTTAAAACTAAGGGCCCGTTTGTGCATGCTTATGAAAACTGCTGATTTTCGAATGGCTTCTTTTTAAATGGAGTTTCTTTAAAAGTACTGTGAATGAGTAGCAGTTTGTGTTTGGCAAATTGAGTTGAGAAGTACTTTTATTAGTAGCTGGAAAACAATTTGTGTTTGGTAAAATTATATAAATAAGTGCTTTTGACTGTAAAATTACCAAGAAGGGCATATATAAATTATGATGTTATTAATATTGTTAAATAAATAAATGGATATCAATATTTAATTAATTTATTATTATTAAATAAAAAAATGTTAATTTATTTATTAATATATTAAAATGTTAATTAAATAATTATTAATTTTAATTAATGTAATTTTGTGAAGGAAGAAGATGAATAGAAGAACTTGGACTGATTGTAAAGTGTGAGATTGTATAGGTTGAAGCTAGGTTTAAAATAATAAAGGATATAATGAGAAATATTAAATTTTAGTAAGGGTATTTTTGTCCTAAATTATTTAAATTTTATCTTCTGCTACTAGCTAGAAAAAGAAGCTTCAATTTCTAACTTCTGCTTAAAGCTAAAAAAGTGCATTATGCTACAACTAAGAATCACTTATTTTGTGAAATAAGCATGCACAAACAAGACACTTTTTTAAAAAAAGTGATTATTAAAAAAATAAGTGCTTCTTTTCTAAAAATAAGCATGCACAAACAGGCTCTAAATTAAGTAAAATTTCTAAGGTACTTGCTTGAAGTTTCTCAATAAAAATAAGACACGTAGCAAAAAAAAATTAGTATAACCAATCATGATAGAGAGAGAATATAAAAGATAATAAATTAAATAACCAATCTAAGAGCAAATTGATTGAAAGTATATATATTTTTGGTATGAATCATGGGTATCTTCTAGGGGGATAAAAGTTCAGTAATACCGTATCACTGAACTTCAGTACATCCCTCCAATCATGTAGTACCATTTGTTAATATTAATAAAAACTCACATTAATTAGGACCCATTTTGAATGGATTAGGAACCAACTGATTGGAAGGATATACTGAAGTTCAGTACTACCGTACTACTGAACATCTACTCCTTATAGGGATGATCAAAATATTCATACCCAACGTATACCATGAAATTTTACCTTGTGGGTCTGGGTCTGGTTCCGAATACAAAGTTAACGAGTATGGAGACAGATAAAAATGTATCCTATCTATATCATGTCCTCAATAATAATTATTTATTTTTATATATTAAAAATAATATTTTTAAACTTTTTTATTGAGAAAATATATAATAGTGAAGAAAAATGTTAAATATTTTATACACACTATAGTAATTTAATAGTACATTTATATTTATGATTTTATTTTTTTGTTTTTTGTGTGGTTATGATGAAAAAAATTGATAAAAATAAGTTTCATATCAATAAAATAATAATTTTTTCAAAATTTATATGGGCCGGGGTCCGGGTATGGGAATTCGACTATTTGTAGGGTATGGGTTCGGGGACAGGAAATATAGTATCCTATCCAAATCCTGCCTATGATCATCCCTAGTATCTTCCAACTATCCGTATAGACAGTAATTTCGTAACCAATCAAATAAGAGAGAGAGTAAAAATACAATTTATGATTGGAGAACTTTATAGCAAATACCTAAAGAACTTTACGTTAGTTTTTTTCTCTATTTTAACGGTCTAAGCGAAGACTAATCCCATTCGAGCCGAGTAGGATCACAAGGGCGGCAAAGTTTTCCCAACCAAGTCTTAACATAGCTGCATTCCCAAGATTCGAACTCGAGACCTTTAGTTAAACTTGAACAACCTCTTACTAATTGATCCACATAATGATATTAAAAGTATATTTTTTAAAAATTAAATTTGACAATTATATTTTTAAAAATTAAATTGACAATAAAAATAATTTTTAAGGATTAATTTAGTCTTAAAACAATTAGATTTTTAAAAATTAAATTTGACAATTATATTTTTTAAAAATTAAATTGACAATAAAAATAATTTTTAAGGATTAATTTAGTCTTAAAACAATTAGATACAGCTTTTGTATATTTGTGAAATAAAAAATTAAAATAAGTATACTTTATAAGAAAAGTTTAACTAGATTTCGAAAAAAATAAAAAAGTTTTTTCTCTGTTATGTTTGAATAATTTTGTAGCAACTAGCAATTCGTTAAATGGGTATCCAGTATCCATCCGCTCCGCACGAATGACCGATATCTCCGAAACCCGTGGATTACTCACCGAGCCCCGGAACCAAAACCCCTGACGCTGCTGAAGTAAAGCATGGTTCAACCTTGAATCATCGCAATTCAACTAGTCCCTCGTATTTGCATAGCTGAACAAATCTGAAAGCTTCCCAGTTCCCAGAAATGATTCACACAAAACCCTAATAAAGTAATACTGGTGATGAATGTTCATAAGCACTAGCCATCCCCTGATTCCCAAAGGCTGTTCAGAATGATAGATGGTGGTGACCATGCAGCAGCCGCAGAATCCCTCTGCACTGGTGCCTCAGCTCAACAATCCTCAGTCCTCCGCCGCCGCCGCCACCACCTCCCTTAGGTCACCGCCTTCTGTAACCCCACAATCACAGTCTCAGCTATCTTCCCCACTCCCTCTTGCTCCACTCTCCACTCCCCTCCGCCAGACTCTATTGCCATCACTGCCACCCGATCATGCAGTTGGACCGGTCGTGCCCATCACAGCGACTAATCCATCTGGTGAGCCCGCTTTAACGGCGCCGCCTCCTTGCCCGTTGCCCAGAATCCGGCTCTCGGATATTGCTCAGTACGATGGAGCTCCAGCAGGGTCCTATGTGAGAGCAGTCGAAGCATTGTCTGGGTCTTTGATGAGGCATAATGCGGCGTTGATCGAATTGGGGAGCGAGGATGCTGCTCTGATGAGGTGCGGATTGGAAGGTTCGAGGTTGTTTTTCAGGAGCAGGGCCCATCTGGGTGTTGGGAAGGGAAGCCGTGGGGTTCACATGTACAGGGCAGGAAGGTATGGGCTCGCATACTTCTGTTAGTTATTAATGTAAGTGTGAAATAGTGTCAAATTTTCATTCTTAGTTTAATTATAGCACAAATCTACTCCATTTTAGTACCTGGAATCTTGTCCATTGCCCTGTTAGTTGTATTCAATTCGTTGGACTCATTAACAATGATGAATTAACGGCCAGTCTGGTCTTCTCTCTCTCTTTTTCTTTTTTGCCCCCTATATCATCATGGTCAAGATTATTGTTGTCGAAATGATAGTAATCCCACAGGCCACAAGCACTGCTGGTCTTACTTGTTAGTGACATTGATATCTGAACTGGTTATATGTGTTGTTTTTATTCTCTAAATCTTAAATATGCTTCTTTGGCGTTTAGTTCATTTTACACCAAGGATTCTTGGAATGGTATTGCTAAGATTTGATTCAAGACAAGTATTGGGCTACCTAAAGTTCTTAAGGAACATTACACGGTAAAGTTGAGGAAGATAGATACAATTCTAAAAATTTAAGTCCGTGTCCGGTGTCCCATACATTTTAAGAGTCCCAAGTAAACTTTTTTCCCCTCTCTCTTCCACTTCTTTAGTGTTTTACTGTTAGGACGTTATGCATCTGTTTTTCATATTTTTATATGGGTTTATTTAAGGTTTTCTCTCATTGGTTGAGAGAGAATGTGTTGTCTTGAACTTAGTGAAATGTGAATAGAAATAATTTTTTAAGCTCTCTTATTGGTTGAAATGAATCAAACAATGCCCTAAGGCACTTATTAACAAAATCCTTTTTATATTTACATGCATTTTTGTCTCAATCAGGGAAACACCTTTCTTGTTTAGAAAAAATATATATTTTTTGTCTTTTGGTTTATTACCTGGTGGAGAGGGGAGGGTGCAGATTCCATGGATTCCTCAAATTATTTAAACTTAATTTGAAGGTTTAGACATCACTAACTTGAGCTGGATGATGTTTGCCATCATTGCTACCATTGTTTCTATAATAGTTATACATGATCTGTTTTAGGGCTTTGGAAGATTGGGATTCATCTCCCCCGTGCATGGCTGATATTTTTAGGTGCATGGGAAAGGCAGCTCGTTCTGCTTTGTGTGCCATTGCAAGGCATCTCCGTCTCCGAAGCGAGTAAGGATGGTGATGTTGGATTTCTTTATAGCATACATGTGTTAATATTTTCTGATACTCATGTTATCTCAATCACACGTGTTCATAAAAAGTTGCTTTGTGCAGTGTTTTTAACCATTTGCTTGATGATACTCCATTGCCTGCTAATGAGGTGTCCTCATCAGTTCTTGTTGCAACCTACTCACATGCTTCTTTGCTAAATGGAAAAGGTGCTATTGGAGGTGGTAAGCCAACCATGAATGGTGAAGTTGAGAAGGGATTGTTAGCATTGATAACTTCAGACACTCCTGGTCTTCAGGTGTCTTTTAATTATTAAATGTAAAAGCTGAGAGTTCAAGTGTGTTTTAATTCATTTAATAAAAAATTAGCTGCTGGCCTCTGCTTCTTGTTCATAAAGTTGTGTGCTATTATCTGGAACATCTATCTGGCTTTTTTCTTGAGAAGCAGTCAAAACTTGGTGAGTGCTAATTGAATAATCACCCAATATTCTGTTTTCTTATTTAGGTATGTGACCCCAATGGCCGCTGGTATCTGGCAGATAGTGGGTCTGGTCCTGGGGATCTTTTGTTGCTAATAGGAAAGGCACTGAGCCATGCTACTGCTGGCCTTCGTCCTGCTGCATCATATAGAGCTTCCCCTGATTATTTTCTAGGCTCTAACAGTGGAGGAAGGTGCAAATATATTCATGGTCTTCTTGTTGTTGTGCTATATTAGATTTTGAATCAAGTTATGATTGTTGCACATTAAATTTCAAGCAATTTATTTGTGATTCCCTTTGAGCTTTGTGATTGTAGGACATCTCTTGCATTTAGACTCATGCCACAGGGAAATGCTATATTGGATTGTTCTCCAATAGCAGCTGCTGGCCATGTTATTCCCCAAAGCTACGTTCCAATATCTGTAAGCCAGTTTATGGATGACCTTTCTGCAGAAGATGAAGTGATAGGTACCCGGTCTTGTAATACTTATGTAAGATCTCTCTCCTAATATTTAGTCTTCAGTCAGTATTCTACTGGAGTACTGAACTAAGGTTTACTAAGTATGATGTTCATTTCACACTTTTCTAAATGCATAATCAAGAGATTCTGCCATAATGCCTCCACTTGCACTAATTCATGCAATTCTGTGGCTGGGTTGCCACCAAATGAGCTATTGATTTATATTTTGGATTTGTGACTAGTTGTAAATTTTGAAAACTATGATATGTAGTTTCTTTGTCTTAATATATGATATGGGTAAAGATTATTCATTTTTAACTCGCAGGTTGTTGGAAACAATGTGAATAAGGAGCAATCATTGAGAAGTGTTCTATCAGATCCTTTATCGTAAGTTTAATTTGATTTCTTGTTTAGCTGCTTTTTTTGGGTATATGACAGAGGTGCATGTTACTGATTCTACGATATTTTTCCTGAGCTGTCTCACATTGTTTTATTTAAGTCTAGTCAAAAAAAGAGAAATCGTAAGCATTGTTAGGAAGGAAAAGAAAAAGACATTTCCTCTTTGGAGTAGAACAAAATTAATATTTTTGTTAATAACTTGGCATATGTTAAATTTCTAATAAAATCCAGTAATCCACCATTGGTTGACAAATTTGGTTAATAGATCATGCTCAAACTTTCATCCAAGTCCAAAATTATTTTGCACCTCTTTATTATATTGTAGGATCATATAGTTTTCAAATATTCTGTTATTTGCTTCTTTATATCGAATGTTTCCAGTCCAGTTAAGTCTTTCATGATTTGTTGAAGGTTCTCTGACCATACAAGCTCTCCTTTGTAATGTCTGTGTTATATGTTTCCCTGATTCTGAGACAAAAGCAGTCGCATACTTTTTCACTGTCCAATTGCTGGATCTTTGTGGTGCAGACTTTTGGTATTTTCAGTTAAAACTGGATTTGACCTGAGAGTTTGAATCAATTTCTGATATTCTAATTTAGGGAAATAAAACTGCAAGTTTCTTCTGTGATGTGTAATATCTGCTATTAGTGGTAGGGACGATGATTCTAGGAATGAGGTGAAACTTAGAGATCATCCATGCGGGAAGTCACAAGTTTTAAGTATTTGGGAATGATAATACAAAATAATGGAGAAATATAGGAAGATGTAAACCATAGGATACAAGCAGGATGGATGAAATGGAGGAAGGCTTCAGGTGTTATTTGTGATAGAAAAGTACCACTTAAGCTTAAAGGGAAATTTTATCGCACAACGATAAGACTAGTTTTACTATATGGTACTGAATGTTGGGCGATAAAAAGCCAGCATGAGCACAAATTCAATGTGGTAGAAATGAGAATGTTGCGTTGGATGAGTGGTCACACTAGAATGGATAAGATTAGGAATGATTACATTAGAGAGAAAGTTTGGGTAGCACATATTGTCGAAAAAATAGTTGAAACACGCTTTAGGTGGTTTGGTCATGTACAAAGACGGCCGTTAGAGGCTCCTATACGTAGAGTTAACCAAATGGAAAATAGCCCAATAACTAGAGGTAGGGAAGACCAAAGAAAACAATAGGAGAAACAATTAAGAGGGATCTAGCCATAAATAACCTTACCATAGAAATGTGCAAAGACAAAACATGTTGGCGTCGCTTGATCCAAATAGCCGACCCTCAACCCCACCTAGTGGGAAAAGGCTTTGATTGTTGTTGTTGTATTGTTGTGGCTATGGTTAGAGAGGAATGCCAGAATTTTCTGGGATACTTTTTTGGATAAAGTGGTAATCTTATGCCTTAGCTTCTTTGTGGCGCTCAGCTAAGGGTTTGTTATATGGGTCTTTTTGTTGGATATGCAGAGAGATTGGTGAGCTTTGCTTACTTGATGTACTTTTCTTTCTTACGCTGGTTTTATTATTTTTGGGTTTCTTTTTGGAGTATCTAATCTTTGTCATTTCTACTAACCTTCTCCATGAATTTTTCTTCTTTTATAAGAGTTTTTATTTATGTAAAAAGTCAACTATTTGATCAAATACTTGTAATTTCCAAGCTTTCTAAAATTTGGTAGTTAACACCATAATAATTATGAAGAATTTAAAGGTTGGATTAAGGAGAATCAATCTCTATAAGCAATTATTTGATCTATGGTGTGATTGCATCAAGTCTTAATACTGGTGTCAATTGATCTTGATCCATATGTAAAACGTCCTGCTATATTTTTCCATGAATGTTATATTTAGTTTGCAGACATGCGGGACACTAAGCTGCTAAATCACCTTATATTCAAATCATTAGAATCCACATTACTACTTAATGTTATTTGATCTGAAATCATTTCTTGTGACCCGCATTCGTAGAATACTGGGTTGGATATATTAATGGAAATATAAATCTGTGTGTCTCTTACAAAGAAAGCCATTAGAAGCTCTTGTACATAGAGTTGATCAGATGGAAGATAGCCCAATAACGAAAGGTAGGGTAAGGCAAAAAATAATAATAGAAGAAACTATTAGGTTGGATTTAATTACCTAACTATAGAAATGAGCCAAGACATAAAGCATCTCTTGATATATAGCCAACCCCACCTAGTGTTGAAAAGGGCTTTGTTTGCTTGTTGTTGTTGTATAAATCTATGTCTTCACAAGACTCCTGTCTGTATTTTTATAATTAATTCTCTCTTAATTCATTTTTAATTAATATATTAATCTCTGTAAGTAATTTTTATTAGCTTTCTATCTGCTGGAACATGATGCGCTTGATGGAAATATATAAATCTAAACTTGATTTATGTGAAGAAACAAAATATAAACATTTGAAATGGATTTTCCATGAACTTTGTTTGTAATTAACAATTGATTTATGTATCTTAAAACGCTAACTGCAATATTGACGAATTTCTGTATTAATCTTTCCTGTATGTGTATAAAAGACTTTTCAACTTTCGTAGTGGTTCATTTTATTTCTTTTTCTTTCCTCAAGATCATTGCATGTACCAAGATCGCACCTTATTCTGATTTCTGATATCTCTCTCACTTCCCTCTTTTAACCTGTTTACCAGTGGTGCATTCCTTGAAGATGCTATGCTTGTCTCATGTGGGCATTCATTTGGAGGTCTCATGCTGAGGAGAGTCATTGAAACTGTAAGTAGGATTTCCATTTCATCTAAACTATTGAGTCTTGTTATGCATAATTTTCTTATCTGCATTAAGAAATGATTAGGCCACATCTGATGAAAGTGACAATTGAATTTGATGCATATGTGGACATAGGACAACCTATTAGAGAACAATGTACAAACTTCAATCAATTTTTGGTGGCAAAAGGAAAGTAAGGATTTTGTCACATAGCAAATAGGTTCAGCATTATCTGGAGGCTTACAGAATTGGGTTACTGTAGGTATTGGAGGCATGCCTATTGTATAGAAGAAAGATAAAACTTAAAAGGTTCTAAATGGGAAATGGAATAGTGGCTTAAAATTAGACTTCATGTTGGAATGTGATTTATGAACAGTATTGTAAGCAGATTTATAAATTTGATGTATTGAAGGCTAAGTGATGGAAAAATCCTTAGATTCTTCTTTTGATAAGAAGAATTTAAGAGAAAGAAGAGTAGTACAAAGAAAGAGGATAAGAAATTCTCCTACGAACAATATACGAGGGAAGAAGAAAAGGAAAAAAAAGGGCGGTATAGTGCACGAGGCTCACACTAGGTGAGGTCTAGGGAGGGTTAGATGTATGCAACCTTACCTCTACAAGTAAGGATTTGAACCCTTGACCTCTAGGTCACATGGCAGCAACCTTACCATTGCTCCAAGGCTCACCCTTAAGAAATAAGAAGGAAAGAAATGAAAGAAAGTTTGTGGGCTTTGAGAGGAACAAAGAACATAAAGCTCTTTGACATTGTCACCATTGTACAATTCTCGCAGCCCAGTGGTGTCTTTGGTTAGAATAGAATGCTAGGATCTTCAATAATAGATCCCTCCCACCTCATCTTTTGTGGGATAGTCGATAGAGTTACCTTTCTGGCTTCTTTGTGGGTTTCAGCAAATGAAATGTTTAGAGGGGTTTCCATTATGGATCTCGAAAGGGATTGGAAGGCCCTATTGAGTTAAAGTTTTGTTTTCTTTTTTCTTTTGCGGTGTTCCTTTTTGTTGGTTTTATGTTTCTTTCTTAGAGGACTTCTTGTCCTCCTCCTTTGTACACTCTTTCTTTCTTAATAATATTTGATTTTCTATAAAAAAAAAGAATGAAATGAAACAAAGTACATTGACTTAAAAGAGTTCTCTAGTAACTCCGTAAATCCGTTAGAGAAAATCCCTTGAATAGCCATGATGTGAAGCTTGTAGAGAAGCTGAAAAACATCTTTATCTTTGAAGGCGTGAAGGGAGATAAAGAGAAATAATTCTGGAGGTAAAAAAAGCAGCGTTTTTGTATTACTGTGTGAGAAGTATATATAATACAAGAGTTGATCAGTGAGAGCTATAACTGATCCTAAATAGTAGGAGAGATAATAGGAAGCCTATAATTTAAATTACACCGTAAGGAGAGATAATAGGGAAACAATAATTTAAAATAAATACAGTAATTATCTCCTAAAATAAATAATACAGTTATTATCTTTTAAGATAAATAAAACAGTAATTATCTCTAAGATAACTATCTCCTAAAATCAGGGAAAAAATATGTTACGGTTTAGGCCTTAATTTCAGCTAGGTTAATACGCCCCCGCAAGTTAGGGGTGATATTGATCACACCTAGCTTGAGAAAATGATGTTGAAAGGCTGTCCGAGATAGAGGTTTTGTCAGAAGATCTGCTACTTGGTCTGCTGAATGTAGGTGCTGAACATGTAGCTGGTTGCTTTGAACTTGGTCTCGAACAAAGTGAAAATCAATGGCTACATGTTTCATACGACTGTGTAGCACTGGATTTGCACATATGTAGGTAGTGCTGACATTATCACAATAAACTGTTGGAGGCGTACACAACGGTTGTTTGATTTCTGTGAGTAGATTTCGAATCCAGCACAGTTCAGAAACTGTGGCAGCCACTGCCCTGTATTCTGCTTCTGTAGAAGACCTGGATACTGCTCGTTGCTTCTTTGAGGACCATGAGATTGGAGTTTGGCCTAGGTAGATAATGTATCCAGTGGTAGAGGTCCTGTCAATTGGATCTCCAGCCCAGTCAGAGTCAGAATAGGCCATTAATAGAGTCCATCTCTACTCCGTCCATGTAGAAGCAGCGCCCCCGTAGTCAGATCCTTCACAACAAAAGAAGAAGGGAAAAATTCAATAGAAGTTTGATTGTCTTTACAAAAACGGGAAACAGAGATGAGTTTGTTATTAATGTGGGGAGAGCAAAGAGTTTGAGAGAGAGAGAAATTGGATTTGGGGGTTTGTAGAGTTACATTACCAGTTTGAGAAATTGGAATGTTAGTACCATTACCCATAACAATACCATCAGGTCCTGTATAGTCAACTGCATTGTTTAAACTAGAGACATCTGATGTGATGTGATGTGTGGCACCAGTGTCAACAATCCAGGGAGATTGTTGTTGCTGCTGTTGTGTTGCTGCATAGTTTGCACGTGCTTGTATATGATTGTGAGAAGCAGACCTACATACCTTGGCTGTATGACCTTGTTTGTCACATAATTGGCAGTAGAGGGGAGGTTTATTAGGCTGATTTTGGTTACGTCTAGGCCTCCAGTTGGAACGGTTGTTGGAATGGGAGTTGGTATTAGGTCTGTTGTTGGTGTTGTTTCGGTTGTAGCTAGTTGGTGGGTTGGATTGGGGTGTGTAGGCAAGGTTTGCAGTAATGGGAGTGGCTAGAGATTTCTTGGATTCTTCATGTTTTATGAAGAGTTCATGATCTAGCAACTTTTCATGTAACTCTTCAAAGGTAATTTTGGATTCTCTGGATCTAATGGCTGCTGAAATTTCACGGTATTCAGGGTCAAGACCCCGAAGTGTTGTCACAACAAGTTCAGCATTGGAGACAGGAGCACCAGCAGTAGAGAGTTCATCACAAATGGAGCGAATGTGATGAAGATATTCAGCAACGGATTGAGTATCTTTGGTAGATGCTGCTAGACGATCACGAAGGCTAAGAATGCGTGTGTGAGACTTGTTGGCATAGGAAGTGTGAAGGGCTGTCCAGGCAGAGTGAGCATTGGTGGCAGCTGCAACAGTTGAGGCAATTGTGGTGTCTACAGAAACGAGTAGAGCGTTTTGAATGAGCTGGTCTTGTCGAAACCAGGGTGCATAGTCTGTGCTTGTAATGGATGGTGCTGGTTTGGAGCCATCAAGATGGCCGAAGAGGTTGTGTCCATGCATGAGCATGGACACTTGAGCTTTCCATAGGGGAAAGGTGTGTGGGCCGGTGAGTTTGATAGGAAGTTGAGTGGCGGGATTGAATTGCACAACAGTAGTATTTGTTACTGTTGTATCAGCGTTAAGGACATTGGTAGGAGTGTTGACGGCAGCCATATTAGGGTTGTAGTGTTTCCCAGAAAAAAAACCGTGAGGCTAGAGAGGCTCTGATACCATAAAGAGAAATAATTCTGGAGGTAAAAAAAGCAGCGTTTTTGTATTACTGTGTGAGAAGTATATATAATACAAGAGTTGATCAGTGAGAGCTATAACTGATCCTAAATAGTAGGAGAAATAATAGGAAGCCTATAATTTAAATTACACCGTAAGGAGAGATAATAGGGAAACAATAATTTAAAATAAATACAGTAATTATCTCCTAAAATAAATAATACAGTTATTATCTTTTAAGATAAATAAAACAGTAATTATCTCTAAGATAACTATCTCCTAAAATCAGGGAAAAAATATGTTACGGTTTAGGCCTTAATTTCAGCTAGGTTAATAGGAGATATTTTTGGTTAGGAACTGGCAATTAGTTCCAACTTCCATCCATGACACTACACTGCACTATCTTACACTTCTTATTGCTCCAAAACTTCTAAGCTGGATCAGTAAAAACTGATCTTAAAAACTATCATTTCATTCCATCCATAATCATCCCAGTGCCAAGATTTTACAATTGATCAATAAAAAACTATCTTAAGTTATCACCCAATAAAAGAAAACAGAAGAGAAAAAATGATATTAGGACTGGACTAGTCCAATGTTCATAAAAAATGACAGTTTCCTGTCTCAAAACTGCCACGGTGGTTGTGTTTCTTTGTTATTAAGCCTGTATATTGTTAGTCTTTCAGTATCTTCCACCATTCTCTGCTGGTTTGATAGGTGTTCAAGAAAACTCTATATTGTTTTTTTTATAGAAAAAGAAATATTATTAAGAGAGAAAGAGAGTACAAAAGGGGAGGACAAGAAGTCCTCTAATCAACATGGCAGGAAAACAAAGAAAAACCAAGAAAAGGAAAACAAAACTTAGCTCAGCAGAGCATTCCAATCCCTTTGTAAGTCCGTAATAGAAATCCCTCTAAACATTCCATTCGCTAAGACCAATAGTGACGACAAGAAGGTGATTCTATCCCATAAAAGATGAGGAGAGATGAACTTATTATTAAAGACCCTAGCATTCCGCTCTAACCAAAGGCACCACAAAGTTGCGAGAATTGCACCATGCCAAAGAGCTTTATGTTCATTGTTCCTCCCAAAGCCCACAAACTTGATAGAAAGAAAAGTTCCTAGGTCATGCGGGCACACCCAACTGTCCTCAAAATAGCCAAATAGTTTATTCCAAACAAATCTTTCCACCTCACAATGAAGAAAGAAGTGACTATTCGTCTCAGAATTACCAAAGCACACCACACAGACATTAGGAGATAAAGCCTTATTGGGACGCCGAGTTTGAGCAGATGATTCGTATTAATTTTGTTGAGCGCTGTCGTCCATAGGAAAACCTTAACTTTAAACGGCATCTTGATCTTCCAAAATGATCTAGATAAGACTACACAGTTCCTGTTAGTACTTCTAGTTAAATATCTGAAAAGAGAAGAACAAGTATAGGAGGCCGAAGGATCTAAGTTCCAAATGATGTGGCACCTATCACATCACATCACCAGCTATAATACAGTTCCTATTGTATGAAGCTTGAAGCTATTTCCTCCAAAAAGCTAGACACTAGTAACTTTCCAAATGATGTGGCACCTATCACATCACCAGCTATAAAGTTAGATCACATGTTCTATTTTAATTTTCAATTATGCCAAGCTATTTGGTTTGGTGTGAAAATTAGGTAAAAAGGACCTAGGAAATTCTATGATAGTTGGTGCTGCTTGGAGCATATTTATTGGAGGGATCTGTGAGAGACAAGATTCCCTCAAATATTCTGAGAAGTAAAATTTTGGCCTCAAAGATACACACTGACCATGTTTGCAATTTAATCTGAAAGTACTTGAGGATTTCAAAAATTTATTAGGTAGTAAGCTGCATATGATTCTTTCGGGCCTATAAATATAAGCTGAATTCATTCAGTTCCCCCAACTCAGGCCCTATTTTCTCAACCTGAACTGTTGGATTTCCGTTCATACTATAAATTTGCAGTTAATTTTCATACTTTTCTTTTATCCATATATCTGTCTACTTATTTTAGTTGTACTCGTTTTGTCTCATTTGTATTACCTTTCTACTATGGAATTTTATAACTTTTAGATGGGGGAGACAAGAATCATAATTACAATTATTGTTTCCGTCACAGTCAAGATGTACTCTCTGCAATGCAGATATTGAGACCAGTTCTTTGATCCCTAATTTTGGTATCTCTCATTTCCTATTATTTTTACTCTATTTATTCAATCTACACATACTGCTAATTCCTTATTCCTGCTTGGTCATGCTGCGCCTTTATTGATGCAATATTTTTCCTGTTAATGCTTAATTTTTTGTTAATTGTAATTGATTCTTGACATATACTGGTTTCCTCTATAGCTCTAAGAGCCGCTGCCACAGCAGTCAAGCATGAGGATGATCGAAGGTTATTCCATAATGCTGTTCTCCGGAAGCGGCGGAAAGAAATGGGTGATCAAATAGATTCCTTGAGAAGAACAAACAGGGTATATAACATAACTATCATGCTATTATTGTTAAAAAATCTTGGCAATTTTCGTAAAAGTCATTTTCCTTGCAAATTAAATATTGCTCCAATGTTAGCTTGTTTCTCTAAATTACTTAAATAATGATAAAGGTATAGCATGAAATCACAAATCAATTGTGAATACTGAGTAAATTGAATTATTTAGAATGTTACTGAATTGCTTATTCTTTCTTGCTTACAAAAATGTTTCCCAACTTTTTTTTAATTCTGGTTGGAGAAAGACTAAAGGTCTTGTTTCTTTGAAATTCTTGTGTCATAGCATTTTCCTCATTGAGGCTCTTCACATTTCGGTTAAAATCTCAATCATGTTGATGCTGCGATCTTTGACTTGAGGTGCACATATCCTGTTTATGGATGAAGTACTGATGATGTCATATCAGTTATTTCTTTTTCTTTTTCTTTTGAAAGGGAAGTGCAAAGACAGAACATGTTGGCGTCGCTTGATCCATATAGCCGACCCCACCTAGAGGGAAAAGGCTTGATTGTTGTTTCTTTTGAAAGGGAAATCTTAAGGCTATTGTATTCTAGTCATTTAAAAAAAAAATGAAATTCCCTTATTGACGTCCTAGAGCAGGGAAAACATTTGGAGTGAGAATTATTATTGGGGGATATTTTATGTATTTAGTCATTGTAAACGAAAAACTAGAGATGGGAAACAAACTTTAGAAAAAAATGGATTGTATGGAATGTAGATTTAGTGAAAGGAAATATACACTGATTCTAGGTGGAGTGAAACATGGAGATCATTCCAAATAAAAAGTCACAAGTTTTTAAGTATTTGGGGACTATCATACAAAATAATGGAGAAATAGAGGGGATGTAAATAATAGGATTCAAGTTGGGTGGATGAAATAGAGGAAGGCTTCAAGTGTTATTTGTAACAGAAAATTTCCACTTTAAGTGTTAAATTTGATCACATAACTATAAGACGTACATTATTATATATGGTACTGAATGTTGGGAGATAAAAAGTCAACACGAAAAAAAATTCAGTGTTGTAGAAATGACAAAGTTGCATTGGACGAGTGGATACAATTTATAGGATAGGATTAGGAACAAATGATTATATTAGAGAGAAAGTTGGGGTAGCATCCATCATAAAAAAGTTGATTGAAATGCACCATAGGTGGTTTGTAATAGCGCTGAAAATATCTCCTGATTTTCAGGAGAATATATCTCAGCCCCTGCTCCTTCTCTCTCTTGCCTACTGCTCCTATTTTATCTCTCCTTATTTAAATTTAATTATTTGATTCTGTAAATATTTTTTCTGTTACTCAAATCCTGATTTTCAGGATATTTACTTTCCAGTCATCCTTTTATCCTTTATGGTATAGAGCCTAACGCTTCACAGCAGCATCCTCTCTCTTTTTTTTTTCTCTTCCCAATCAATCACTCCAAATTTTTTTTTTGGCCAGACAGCTCTTGCTTTCTCCCCTTCCAATACCGATCAAACACCATGGCCACCGACTCAAACATCCCTATCGTTAATGTTGACAGTACCACTGTTGCCAACTCTGCCACCATTATTCAATTCAACCCTGCACTCAGTTGCCAATAAAATTGTCGGGACCCCACAATTTTGCCCTCTGGAGAACCCAAGTGTCCATGCTAATGAGAGGACATAACATCTTCGGCCACCTTGATGGCACTACTACGAAACCAGACCCTGGAGCATCCAATTTTCAAGTCTGGTTTCAGCAAGACCAGCTTATTCAAACTGCCTTGCTCACCTCTGTTGAACAATCCATCGCCTCCACTGTTGCACTTGCTGAAACAGCCCATGATGCCTGGAAATAACTCCATACAGCCTATGCTAACAAGTCCCACACCAGAATCTTAAGCCTCCGAGATAGGCTTGCCTCTTCAACCAAAGACACCCTCTCTATTTCTGAATACCTACACCAAATTCGCTCCATCTCCAATGAGCTCTCCACTGCAGGAGCTCCAGTGAGCAATGCTGAACTTATTGTGACCACTCTAAGAGGTCTAGGTCCTGAATACAAAGAAATTTCAGCAGCTATTAGAGCTAGAGACTCCGCTATCACATATGAGGAACTTCATGATAAGCTTCTTGATCATGAAATTTTCCTCAAACACGAGGAGACAAAGAAACCACTCTCCATTCCCATCATCGCAAATGTCGCTCACACCACTACCAACAACTACAAACCTAGCCAAGTCAGTATACCACAAAATAGACCACCCAACAATTCCAATAACCGTAACCAACAGTGGCAGCGGAATCGCAAACCAAACAACAATAACAATTCTGTCTACTGTCAATTATGTGACAAACTAGGTCACATAGCACGAGTGTGCAAGTCTGCATCTCACAATCATGTCCAAGCAAGGGCAAATTTTGCAGCAAGGTTTCAAAACAATCAAGCACCGTGGATAGTGGATAGTGGATACTGGAGCAACGCACCACATATCCTCAGACACTCAAGACTTCAACAATTTACAGTCATATCATGGTTCTGATGGTATAGTGATGGGTAATGGTACAACAATACCAATCAGCACTACTGGTAATGTATCTCTCAACACATAACAGCTTTCAACTCACAAATACATTACACTCACCACAAATCTCAAACAAATTAATATTTGTTTCTCGCTTTTGCCATGACAACAAAACCTCTATTGAGTTTTTCCCTTCTTTTCATATAAAGGATCTGAATACGAGGGCGCTTCTTCTCCAAGGACAGACTAAAGAAGGTCTCTATCAATGGCCAACCCAAAGAATAACACCTAAATGCAACACAACCACCACATTCAACCCGTGGCACAAAAGATTAGGCCATCCCAGTCCTAGAGTCCAAAATATGGCCTTGAGTCAATTATCAATTCCTATTTCTAATGTTGCTCATTTTCTTTGTAATTCATGTCAATCTAATAAAAGCCATCGGCAACCTTTTTTAATACTTTACATAGTACCTCTTCTCTTGAAATTCTCTATAGTGATCTATGGGGCCCTTCCCCAATCATTTCTATTGACAAAAAACGGTACTATGCACTATTTGTTGATGAATTTTCTAAATACTCTTGGCTGTACACTTTACAAACAAAGGCTGAAACCCCAGATATATTCAAAACCCTTCACAAACTCCTTGAAAACCAGTTCAAAACAAGAATTCTATCCCTATACACCGATGGAGGAGGAGAGTACACCAAACTGATTCCATACCTACAACAACAAGGCATAAAACACCTAATATCCCCACCATATACCCCCACAAAGAGTAGCCATAGCTGAAAGACGACATAGGCACATAATTTGAATTCAGGTCCATAGAGGCTCCTAGATGAGTATACCAACAAATTTGAGGAGGCGGGAGGCCATTAGAGGCTCATAGATGAGTATACCAACAAATTTGAATTCAGGTCCATAGGAATCCTAAAAATTTTTCTTTGTAACATAACACTGTGTGGGCTGCTTACATTGTTTGATGATTCTATTCAGGATTTAGTTTATTTGTATGTTATATTGTTGAACTTGAGATGGAAGCAAGATTGTGTATGATTGGCTTTTTATGGGTATAAAGTATAAAAACACATTAAAAAATAAAACTAATCTGTCAGTTGGATAAGTCTCTGAAGAATTGCAATTGACCTGTAAAATCTTTTATTTTTTCAAAACTCCTAGTGATTATTTAAAGTGGTAGTTTGCATGCGCTATCATTATTCATTTACAATTAGTTATTTGTCTGCTGATTAACATTTTCTTGATAATAACAACAATTAAAGCCTTTTCTCACCCGGTGGTGTTGGTTATATGGATCAAGTGACATCAACGTATGTTGCACGTTGTTGATCCATATTCGTAAAGATTCAAAAAAGTTTTAGGCTCGGTGTCGACTACCTAACACAACCCTCCTCTTTTATCCGGGCTTGGGACCTGCTATGTAGATAAACTTATGTGCATTAATACTTGATTCTTCAGGAAAACGGAGATGCTACTGCTGATGATGGACTCCACAGGGGAGTGCAGTATCCATTTTCAGTAAATGAAAAGGTGATAATTAAGGTGAGATTTTTATATATTATTTTGTCAGATGTCAATTTTGGGCTATCCAGTGTGTCAGATAGTCTGAGAAATTGTGGATAAATTTCCAATGTCGACAGGGTAATAGGAGAACACCAGAAAAATTTGTTGGCAAAGAAGCTGTCATTACATCTCAGTGTCTTAATGGCTGGTGAGTTAGAAATATTTAACTTTTTAAATTTTCATTTATGCTCTTGATCTATGAAGCACAGGCACTGATACGGACACGGACACCTCGACACACCGATTCTTAAAATTACAGGACACGACACGGCATATATTTATATATAAATTTTATATATATACATATTTTAATTTCAAGAGGACATAAAATATTTATAAATATTGATAAAATCTTCAAAAATTACAATATTCATGATGTCATATATATTAACAGAGTGTATATATATATATATACATAGTATTATACATATATATGTACATCTTGAAGAGAAAAGTAGAGACAGAGTGTCACAGGCGTGTCGCACGTGTGTCAACGTGTCGGACACACGGACTAAAGCAAATACTTCGTTTTTTAACGAATTAAGGTTACATTAGAGGGAGGGAAAGGGAGGCAGTCAAATGTTTATTTTTGGTGGTACTATTATTATCTATAGTTGGGCTCAAGTCTAATTTGATTTAGGCTCATAATTAAAGAACAAGTAATGGCCCAATCCCATATTGAGTAAAGCTTGGAAACTTAGCCAATGTTTGTTTGCATATATTTGACCAAAAAATATAAATATATATTTGCATATAAATATAATGTTCTCAAATTTGAAAAAAGACCTTTATTGTGTGAATTTGACAGTAGTTTACAAATAAATAGCATGTTTTCTTTTCTTTTTTCTCTTCCCCAAAAGAATTAAAAAAATCAATTTGCATTTCTGAAGTTGGATTTGGTGCAATTTCTTTTCCTGCAATTCCTATGTAATTCTTTCAAGATGCATATTTTTGTTTTATTTGTGAAGTAATAATAATAAGGACTTACACTAATAAAAACTCCCCATAATTTGGTTCCTAATACATTCATGGTGGGTCCTTATTAGTATGGGTTCCTATTATTACTTCACAAATGGAGCAAAAATACGCATTTTGAAAGAATTGCAAGAAAAAGAATTGCATCGGATCAAATTTAGCAATTTTTGTGATTACTAGGTTGGGCCAAGTATACTTATGAGTTATGACTAGCTTAGTGCATGAACACCTCAAGGGGCGAGTGGGAGTAGATGGCTTACAAATATTTTCCTCGTTATGCATGCTAAATTTGGGAAATGTAGATAAATTCTTTTTAAATATGCTTTTGAATGACATATAGAATATTGTCATTGGTACAGGTACTTGCTCAAGATTATTGGAACTGGGGAGAATGTGCGCCTGCAGTACCGTTCTCTTAGGAAGCTGTTGAACTTACCAGCCATAGAAGATCAGTGTCCGTCACAGTCACAGTCACAGTCACAGCCAATTCAGAATAGTAGCTCTTAAAATATCCGTTCCTTCATTTTCTTTCTTCCTTTCATTCTTCAACAACAAAAAGAAAACTTTGTAGCCATTATCCTTCCATAGTATATAGTTAGAAGTTGATTTGAGTTCTCCGTTCCTGTTAGAGAGTATGTAACTTATTTAGAGTCAAAAGAGATTTGTGCGGATGCCAATGCTAGCATTTTTGACATCTTGGATTATTGTAAAGAGAAGGCAAAGTTGGTTTAGAATGTTAGACGGCATGTAAATTGTATGTATCAATTAACTGATTTGGATCATAAATACTAATTTTTTTTACCCCCATAATTTTGGGATGCAGATCCTCTGCCTTGCACAAATTGTAAGTGCCTGTTGCGGTGCGGTGGCGTTTTGAGCTTTAATTAGTATATATAGTGTTTGATGATCTGATTTCTGGGATTTGCAGTGTATAAAAAAAGATAAAGATAAAGAAACCAGGTCTTCAATTTAATTTCTTTCAAAAGTTGTAGTATCTACACAACTTTATTGGATGTCTCAATCTAAGCTCGATGGCAATTTTTTCAATTCATACAAGGATTTTCTAAGTTCACATATCTTCACAAAAAACGAAGTCTTCAGTCCAATTTTTCTAAAAAAATTGGAGTATCCATACAACCTCACTGGTTGTCTAAGTCCGAGGGCTTTTCTTCGATCCATACAAGGATTTTCAAAGTTCACATAGCTTCCCACACTCTTCTTGAGGTAGAAAACAATGGTCGAAACACTGGATTACCATTAATGATCCAGTACCAAAATCACCACAAACCACCATCAAACTTGGCATATAACTTGTCGATGTCCTCTAAAGCCTATCTTGATAGCGATAACATGTACAGAAAACTTTCAAAATTTGATCTCCCAAACTTCCAAACGTACACTCGTTGCATTCTGAATGGAAAGATATATAGTAGACCTCGCAAATTATAAGAGAAAATATATTATCGAAATAAAGTTTAGCGTCTAGACCCTAGATCCTAAACAAAATTGCTTTCAATAAATATTTATGCTTTAAAGGAACCAGGCTCTGATACTATTTAACAATCTTGTTCAAGGCACATGGCGGCATGGAGGAAACCAAAAGAAATTATTTTATTTATTTTTATTGAATGGAGTTAAGTATTTAATAAATTATTTTAATACTCGACATTGACCAAGGCACTGTCAAATATTAAATGTAGGTACTTGAGTAGTTAAATAAACTTGGTATTTTTATAATTTATAGACTAAGTTAAGAGATGTGAAATGTTTTAGAATTTAAAATAGCATTTTGTTCACATGTACCTATATTTAGTGTCAGTATTTTGAACAGGATTGTCTCTAATAAGAGAATACCCGTAAAAAATCAAAAAATAATTTTATTTATTTATTGTTAATTAATTACTTAACTCCATTATTTTTTCAGCTTATCTTTATCTTTTCTTTTATACACTGCAAATTCCAAAAATCAAATCATCAAACACTATATATACTAACTAGAGGCTTTGCATGCACCTACGTGCATATATATATAATAACTATTATATTTTAAAATCATTAAAAATTAAAAATTTTAAAATAGAATTTTTATCATAATTTAAAATAAAAAAATTAAAAATTGAGAAGTTATGCACTTCTCCATTTTTTTAGTAAACACCTATCATACTTGTTTTCTCTCTCCCACATCCTCCAATCATATTATTTTTTTGTATTTTTTAATTATAAAATATAGCTATTTTGTGAGAAGTTGATTATTTTATTGAGAAGTTGAGGGAGAAGTTATTTTTTTGGTGTCACACTTTGCTTGTGTGACACCAAAAACTCCAAAGCCATATATATATAGGACACGTTCTTTACGCAGAAATGGAAATAGAAACAGAAACGGAAATGGAAACGGAATGCGTTTCCTGTGTTTAGTAGTAAAAGTTTGATAATGGAATTGGAAAGGAAATGTATTAAAATGACCATTTTACCCCTTATATTAAAATAATAATAAAAAAAGAATGTTATAACTGTGTCAAATCATGTCAAATCAGAGGGGTATAATAAATATTTTGTATTTTATATTTCTTTTTTTGTAAAGTTGATGAAAATGAAAAAGTAAAAAAATAGATGGGACCCAATGGGTCCCACCCATTCCATCTTAAAAGAACGTGACCATAGATTAAAGCTCAAAACGCCACCGTTTCACACACCGTAACAGGCACTTGCACTTTGTGCAAAGTGCAAGGCAGAGGATCTGATTCCGTTTAATCCCACACAGGCTTCCCACGTGAGCACCTGTCTCGTAACGCGTGTTCGGATGTGCCAAATGCCAATGTTCCCAACAGCCTTCCCTTTTCCCTCTCTCCTAAAGGCCGTCTCCTTTTCACAATCTTCCCTGTTCCCAATTCCCAACCCTAAAGCACGATTTCGGACTCAACCCTCGTCTCGTCGTATTCTCGTTAGCCCGATTTCTGTACCATCTCACAAGGTAAGATTCTGCTGTGTTCACTTGGGTGAGTCATGTGCTAGGCAATTACTCTGGTTTGTTATTTTCGCTAGATTATGTAGATTTTGTTAATCTTTTATTGGGTTTGTGTGCATCGCGATTTAAAGGTAGTTTTTGTAATAAAGTTCTGGGTTGCTAAAATTTTAAACCAAGGTTGGGAACGGACGGAGAATGATGGTCCAATTTGTTTTTCAGATTGCCCAACCTAGCTCCTAAATTTGCAATCTCAAGTTTACCAGTGACTTGAGGAAGGTCTGAGCCAACACAAATTGTAATACTTTTTAGATTTTACGAAGATAATAATGCTCATATATAATCCATGGTTGGCTTTATAGGTACAGAAAAACCAGTGAGGGTCAAATTCAATGTTACTCAGGTTAACTGTATTACTGCGTGCTTGTACACTTTTTATGTTTAGTGGCTAATGTTCTTTAATTTTCGAGGTGCTTAAAGTTCTTACTCTTTTCTTTTCTTTTTTTCAATACTAATTTTCTGACTAGAAAAAATTTGCCCAGTCTCGACCTGGCTCTAATAGTTGCCAACTTACTGTGCAATCTTATATTGCCTTATGTTTTTGGATTTTACAGGTTTGAACCTGGATAAGGGAATAGTGTACTTAATATGAGTACTCGGGCACTTAGGGCTGCTGCTGTTAGAAGTTACAAGCGGAGGAAGACAGCTTTGGACTTGGACCTTAACTGCGCCCCGCCTGGAGAGAACCGGGAGCAGGAAGATGGACCTTCACAGCAGATAGAGCCTCAAGAAGTTCAAGCTGGCCATCAACAGCCGGTTCTACAACCTGCAATGATTGATGTTGAGGCCATTGATGATGATGTTGTTGAATCATCCCCCAGGGCTTTTGCTGAGGTATACCTCATCCCTTATATATACTTCATTGTTCTTATATTTTCAGTGCAAATCAAAACTGATTATTGGAAACTAATTTTTTCTGTATATTTCTCTTTGATCTTAGGCTAAAAACAATTCAAGAAGAAATCGTTTACGGACTATAGTTGTTGTGGATTTAGGTACCATTATACCTTTGATCATCTTGTTTTGTAGCTTAAATCGTCTTGCAACATTTTAGTTTCTCTCTTGGTAATGAACTTTGTTATTTTGTTTTTCTTTTATTTCTTTGTATACAATCCTTTTCAACTTCTCTCTTTCTCCATTTATAAAATTCTGTGTGCATGCAGATTGATTGATGAATGTGGAATATTTCCATCACATAAAATAAATCACATAGTACTTATCTACTCATGGTAATGCGCTAAGTGTTTTTCAATGTTGCATTATTGAAAGAAGATAACAATTTCAGGTATGAGAATCATATAAAGAGTATAATCTTCTCTTAATCTATCCATTTAACTGTTCAATAAAATTAAAGGATGTGGAGATTGATAAGAAAATTGAGCAAAGTTCTCCAACATCTACGAAAGGCCTAAGACGTTCAGAAGGAAGGTAAGAGAGGCCTACATAGGTTAGATAATAACATCTACTTACTCAATATGGGTGCTGCAACAAACAAATCATCCTCATCCCTTTTCCACATTCATGGGTTTGGTTTGTTTGCTTTCTTCTGCCATTAATTCTGTTGCTTTCGTTATACTATTATATTCTCTTCCCTTTTTTGCTGTCTATTCTTGCCCTACCTGTCTTGCTTGATTTGCTGGATAAGACAATCAGGTGACTGCTTTAGAGTTTAGCTGTTTCATTTCCATCCATCCTTAAATTTGTTGTTGTGTTCATGCACTCTTTTGGAATTTTAGCACTAACACTGTTATTCTGTATTTTTTATCCCTTGAAGATAATGTGTGCCTCTATGATGAGCCTGTTTATCATGTTTATTCAGTTCTTTTCCAACACCCACAAGGTAAAAAAAGGTTAGCTGTGAGTTGCTAAGCTAGTCAAAAGTGTCAACAACAACAACAACAAAAGCCTTTTCCCACTAGGTGCGATCGGCTACATGTATCAGGCACGCCAATATGTTCTATCTTGGCTCATATATATGGTTAGATTGTTTATAGTTAGATCCATCCTAATAGTGTCTCCTATTATTTTCTTCTGTCTCACTCTCACCTTATCTCTAGTTATTGGATTATCTTTTATGTGGTCAACTCTTCGTACAAAGCATCTATAGCCCCCTTTGTATATAACCAAACCATTTAAGGCACATTTTCTATGATAGGTGTTACCCCGACTTTCTCTCTAATGCAATTATTTCTAATTTCATCCTTTCCACTTATCCCATGATATATTCTCATTTTTGTGGCATTGAATTTTCGTTCATGTTGACTTTTTATCACTGAACGAACATTACCATTTAGTACCATAAGTGTCAATGATTATATTAAATGTCCCCTTACATGACTTCCCAATTTTTCTTATGGGTGGTTGCTTAGTGTGGTTCTTTTCTTGTCTAATGTCTACTAAGGTTGTCTATCCTTTTTTTTTTTAACCTTTATTGATGGTGGTTAACATCTACATCTAATTAATGATTATTGCAGAAGATAGGACCAGGGTAACTAATAATAATCACAACAAACGCAGAAGAGATTCTACAAGCCAAACAATTATTAATTGTGATCTTTATATAAACTTGGAAGGCAATGGCAGTTCTATGGTAAAAAGTTCCCTTGCTACATGTCTTATGACCCTTTGTTCTGTTATTGTTTCTTTGATTTGCCAAATGAGTTAGCTGTCTGATATGTAACATATGAATATGTGTCTTTGTTTTATTAGTTTGTATGTGTTGGTGTTTATTATTGCCCGTTTCTCACCCGTTTCTCAATTATTATTGCCTGTTTCTGAATTTTTTGCCTTTTTGGCATTTAGTTTTATATTGTTGAAATGGACACCTCTGGACCTTTAACATACCCTTTTTGTAGATTAATATTCTTTTATTGGTTGTTAAGTTGTTTTAATGTGAATGTATTTATAAGTTGTAAACATTAATGAAATGGTACTAATGAAGACTCTGTAGTTTGAGATAGTCTCTCCGCTTAAGGTACCATTTAAGTGTAAACAGGCTGTAAGGTAAAATTATAAACAGGACCATATATTTTTTTGTTGCTAATTGCTACAAATTATTATCTCAACATGGCTGGATTTCCTTCATCCTTTTTGAAATATATTTTGATGTCATTTTGAGAATCAGGAAATGCCTGTTTTTTCTAGTTTCACAATTCTGTCTTAAATTTTTTCTCTTTTTTCACGAGTTGCTTGAAAACCACCATTCTTCATTATCATTGGCATCATCCTGCAGTCCTTGCAGGACATCTGTATTTTTTAACCCAATATAATGAAAAGTGAATTTTTATCAGTCCTTGGTAACCAATATCTCAAGAAAGTGTATATGTAATTCGTAGCTGACTGCTAATGTAAACTGGAGTTCTTATTTTTGAATTGAATATTTAATTTGCAGAGAGAAAATGTTACGAGGCCACCTGAACCTCCGAAGGAGCCTGTGTTTAACTGCCCAATATGCATGTGCCCTTTGGAAGAAGAAATGTCAACAAGGTGTGGTCATATTTTTTGCAAGGGTTGCATTAAGGCTGCAATAAATGCACAGGGTAAATGCCCTACCTGTAGAAAAAAGGTTATTGCGAAAGAGCTCATAAGGGTTTTTCTCCCGTCAACTAGTTAAGGTATGGCCACAACCGCTGATTATATATAGGTTGGCTGAAGTGCTTTCTTATCTTGACATCGTGGATGGAACAAGTGATCTAGAGAAGGCCACCCCTATTTTACACTTAACTTCCAGTATAAGTGATGTATTATTTGTGGAAGTTAAATTTATGGTTTATTTATTGATGGATGTTTTCTTTTACCACAGGGTTTCTGTAGTAAGTGCGTCGAGGAGAATTGGGAATTGAAGAAAATGAATGTTGGTAGTGGTCTAGAGGGATGTATTAATTATTAATGATTAATCTTTTAAGTAGCTGTTAGTCTTCGATTTGTTTATTAATTTATCAAATCAATACAGGGAGATGTCTAGTTGTAGACTTGTAGTCAGATATATCATTTGCAGCTCAGTTTTTGTTGAGCTCTAATATTTGACCCAGTGGGGTTTATGCATGTATATCAATTATCAATTATTAATCTTAATTTCGCCTGAGTTTGCTGATTTCCGTTGCTTCTCTTAAGAATTCTGTTGTTACTTACACCTGCCGTACCAGTGATGATAATTAAATGCAAAAATATCAATTAACATGTCTTAATATTTCAAAATTTTTAAGAGGCATTTGTTACATCTCAACAATAAGGCAACGATTGGAAACGGGAAAAGAGAATTGGAAAAATAAGGGAGAAGTCTTTTTCCTCGTACATTCTTTCTACTTTACAAATTTTATTTTTTGTAATGTGATGAAATTATATTTTTGTCTTTACATTTTATCTATTTTTATTTCATTCTCACATTTAATGTAAGGATAAAATAGTTATTTTATTTTATTCCATTCACATCACATTGACATGACATTTTCGTTCCCTTCAACCTTTTTATTCCCGTTCCCATTCCCTACTCTTTTCCTTATTAAAAAAACATAGCCTAAGAACAAGTATCTTGGCACGAAGGTTGTACGGTACAACCTATGCTTTGTTTTTAATTTGAGATGTATTTATATTTGAGTAAAAATTACATATGAATTTTACACCAAATAGTAACGAGAGCAAGTTTTTTATTTAAATGTAAATGAATCTAGTTTTTTATTTAAATGTAAATGAATCTCTAAGACTCTAACAACAAAAGAAAAGAATTCCATGACAGTGTGAACAGTTGGGACTCAAGTTCTGTAGACATTGCTCCTTCCGTGCTTGGTTGGTTTGCTATTGGACTGAAAGGAGATGGAGTGTTGGGTAGGGGTGTTCATAACCGAACAAAACTGATGCACTTGAACCAAATTAAATCGAATTAGCACAAATCGAACAAAATCGATCAATGTTTGGTTTGGTATGTCGAAAAATCGAACCAAACCGTATACACATACATGATACATGTATATATATATATATATATATGTACATATTATGTTAAAATTTTTAAATAATAAAGTATAAAATTTGTTTTTAGAAGTTTATATTAAATTTAGTCAATCTAAAATTTTAATTTTAGAAGTAAGTTGACTGTATATTGTAAGTAAATGAAATATTACTATACTTTTTATTATTTATATAGAATAAAATTATATTTTTTTATTAATAAACTTAAATATGTAAGTTTGATGACATAAAAGTCCTAAATCGCCAAATCGAACCGCTCATTTATAATTTGGTTTGGTTTGACGCTATCAACTTAAATCGATAGGTACACTAAATTTTTACTAAAAACTGCCCAAACCGGCCGCCGAGAACCCCAGTTGGGCGTTTGGACTTGTGAAGGAGTTGATGTTGTCTTCGCAATCCTTTGATTCCTTATAAATCATAGACTTTTGAAGTTGCAGGGTTTACCGTCCAAGATTGTCTCCCAGTCTGATCAAGCACTAAATAAGTCACGCCAACGAATTGACAAAGGGACAAAAGGGTTTGACTCAAAAAGCATTAGCAGTTTAGATTAATCATCATTATTAACTCGGATGGATATATTGGTGTCGGTTTGTGAGAAGATGAATAGTTAAAATCATGTTTTAAATATACTAAATAGTTTGTCATCAAAACATTTAGCATTGATCACTGTCAAAATCAGAAACATCATTCCCCACCTTTGAGTCCCGTCACAACTATCTTCATTTCTCATCAACCAAGCTGTAGCCAGCTTTTTTGGAAACATGCATGTCAATCATCTCACTTCTTACTCGTATAACATCTTCCCACTGCTCAGCTTCAGCATAAATGTTAGATAGCAGGACATAGTCTCCATCTGTTAGATTCTCTAATTTAGCAAGCTGAAGGAAGCATATCTCAGCCAATCCCACATTACCATGTCTCCTACATGCACCCAGCAACGTTCTCCATAAAACAGCACTAGCATGGAATGGAACAATCTTGATCATCTGATAGGCCTCATCCAAGGAACCCCATCTGCTTAGAAGGTCAACCATGCAACCATAATGCTTAACATCGGGCACAATTTTGTATTCCTTTATCATACGATCAAAATACCATCTCGCTTTATCTACTAAGCCCATATGACTACAAGCAATCAAAACTCCAATAAATGTTACCCGATTAGGCCTAACTATATCAAGCTTCTGTTCCATTGCAGAAAACAATCCTAGTGCTTCCTCAGAATAACCATGGACAGCCAAACCAACAATCATAGCATTCCAACAACTTACAGGTTTTATCCTTATTCCATTAAATATTTCCCAAGCTGAATTCAGATTACCACATTTGGCGTACATGTCTAGAAGGGCATTACCTAGATACCCTTCAATCCTATACTTCCCCACTTTCAAGGCTTGGTGAATTTTCCTACCAATTTCCAAAGCACCTGTTTCAGCACAGGCACCCAAAATCGATATAAGTGTTATTTGTGTTGGTTTTACATTAGCATTTTGCATTTCAAAAAAAAGTGTCAATGCTCCAGCATAGTCTTTAACAGAAACACAACCTGCAATCATTGAATTCCAGGATACCACATCCCTCTCAGGCATAGAATAGAAGACCCTTCTGGCAGCCTCAATGTTACCTAACCTAATATTTTTTGTAATTAAAGTGTTCCAAGAAACAACGTTCTTGTGTGGCATTGATTTTAGAAGATAATCTGCTGATTCAAAATCATTAATGCGATTATAAGCCGATATCATGATATTCCAAGAAACCAGAGTTCTATTTGACATTTCGTCAAACAAATGGCGTGCAATCGGCACAAATCCACACAGACAATACATAGAAAGTAATGAGTTTTGAATAAAAGGATCCTCTCCGAACCCCAACTTGAGAAGTGTGCAATGAAGTTCGACACCCTTCAAAGCAAAATCGTGGCCATCAAATGTGCGGCATTCTTGAGAAAACCTGTGAGCTCTAGAGCAGGCCTTGAGAGCAAAATTATAGGTAAAGCGATCAGAGAATACAGTCATGGTTTGCATATGATTGTAAATATATAAAGCTTGAAGAGGGAAGGCACTGCTAGAAAAAGCTCGAATCATAGTGTTACAAATAAAGGAATTGTCCATGGAAGTTTCTTTAAAAAGAGCTAGAGCATGGAAGAGGTTTCCCATGGGAGAAAGGGCTGAAAATATGACCAACTTGGTAGAGAAAGGAAGGTGGGCATGAAGGCCTGCTTTGGTTATAATTGCTTGGGCTTGTTCCAGTTCCATCATGCACGAGACTTGGTGAAGCATGAAGGCTATGCGTGAAGATGTGCATATGAATCTGGGCAATGACAATGTCATTGCTGCAAGAAATTTGCTCAAACTCAACGATGCATTCAAAACTACACAGTGGAACTGGATCAAAGAGTAAAAATGTGTTTAGCATGGGAAATTCTCATATTTCCCCTTCTTTCCCCTTGCAATATTATCAATTTATCATACCAAACTTCATATTATATATGTGGTCTGGTTATGCACGACGTGTATTTACCTTTGGATGGAAAATTAACCGGGTTATTTTCTGTCACGCTAGTCTCCAGAATCATGAACGTCGAGGAGTATGACTCCAATCTCCACAGAAGGCTGCAGGAGCTGCTTCGTCGTCAATGGAGGGTGGTGGTGTAGCACAAGTTCCGAGAAGGCAACGTCAGTGCAGATAGTCTCGCTAATTTGGGGTTCTCGTTGGAGCTTTGTCTTCATACCTGGCAAAACACTCCTCTTGCTTTGAATTTGGACCTCCTTTATGATGCCCCGAGCCGGTTTAGGCCCAAAGCCTCATTTTTTAATTTGGGCCTTTGGGTACCATTTTCATACAAAAAAATATGTACTCATTTTGCTTTGCTGTATCTACTCAATTTCTCGTGAATGAAGGTTTTCTTCTGGACCAAAAAAAAAAGGTCTCCTGGTGATAGCGCTTTTCTTCTGTATCTTTATTTCTATACTATCCCTGACTCTTATGGGCACGTTCTTTACGCAGAAATGGAAATGAAAATAGAAACGGAAATGAAAACGGAATGCGTTTCCTGTGTTTAGTAGTAAAAGTTTGGTAATGGAAATGGAAAGGGAATGTATTAAAATGACCATTTTACCCCTTATATTAAAATAATAAAAAGAAAAGAAGGTTATAATTGTGTCAAGTCAGAGGGGTATAATAGATATTTTGTATTTTGTATTTTCTTTTTTTTTAAAAAAATTGATGGAAATGAAAAAGTAAAAAATAGGTGGGACCCAGTGGACCCCACCCATTCCATAGTTATTTCCATTGCCAATTCTTGTAAAAGAACATGGCCTATATAAATTTGTCTTTTTCTTGGAATGAAATTTTGACAAATTATATTTTTAGCAACCAGATTTGTCAGTTTTATCTACCATAAATTAAATTCTCAATTATATTTATTTGGAACTAAACTTATCATTTTACTTATCATGGATTAAATTAAGCCAAATTTTATTTTTTAAAATTAATTTATCATTTTTAACTGAAAAAATTAAATTGAAACAAATTATATTTTTTTATTTAAAATTTTCATTCTCATTTATTTATGACTAAATTAAAATAAATTAAATTTTTGTAGGAACTAAATTTATCAAGGACAAAATTGAAACAACAAAATATTAGATGATTAAAATTAGAGACAAATATGATTAGGTATAAATTAATTCCAGTCAACTTTTTTTAATTACCTATAAATTACATACGCAAAAATCGTTAACTATTTTAAGAATTTTAGTGAAAATGATAGAAAAATAAAATATTAAGATAATTAATAGTAGTGTCCTTAGGTCCTAAAAAAATAGTAGTGTTCTTATAAAAAAAAGGGCTAAAATACTATTTTGATCCTCAACGTTTGCACGAAGTTTAATATTGGTTCTCAACGTTTCAAAAAGTTATTTTAGGTTCTCAACGTTTTTTTGGGGTCAAAATTGGTCATCTGGCGTAACATCTGTCTGGTTTTGCCATTAAATGCTGACGTGGAAGGCTTATGTGGTATACACACTCTCCTATGTGTCATATTTAAATGACATGACACCCTCTTTCACTCCAAAAGTCATTTAAATGACCAAAACAAAACATTTAAATGAATCAAAACGACGTCATTTTGTTGAGTTTGAGTGAGAAAGGGTGCCATGTCATTTAAATAGGACATGTAGGAGAGAGAGTGTGCCACATAAGTTTTCAACGTTAGCATTTAATGGCAAAACTAGACAGATATTATGCCAGAGGATCAATTTTAAACAAAAAAATGCTGAGGACCTAAAATAACTTTTTAAAACATTAATGACCAATATTAAACTTCGTACAAACGTTGAGGACTAAAAGAGCAATTTCTCCTATTAAAAAAAAATAAAATAGTGTCATCAAAATGAAGTCGTTCGTTTTCCTGCGGGGAGAAAAATAGGGTAACTCGACAGTTAAAAGGCAGACCACCACACCGTATTGACATGCAGCTGTATATTTATCACGAGTCACGACCCCATCGCCCCAGAGAGTGAAGGGCAAAGGTGAGGAGTGAGAACATTCCATTTTGACCAGTTTGACAAGAAAGTATCATCGTTCCTCCTCAATGGAGCCCATCAAGGTGTGAGTTGTAGCGCTCTTTGGTGGGCTCACTTTCGTTCATATCTTTTTTTATACATTTACATTATACAATCACCGAAACACAATATTCATATTCCAAATTCCAAAGTAAAAAGCATACACAAAATCCAATACCCACCAATCGGAGCCTCCATCCTTTCGCATCCGGAATCACCCTCTCTTCTTCACTCTTTCAGTTTCACTCACCTCCCAGCCATGCACTCTTTCTAGGGTTTGTTGGAGCTCTTCCACATTCTCAGACACAGACATGTCTCGCCAGACTGCTACCTCCGCCTTTACTAAATCCAAGACCCTAGACAATAAATATGTAAGCCGAAATAATTTATGCTCGTTTCTTTACTTCTATTCTCCTCCATCTCTAGCTTTGTTTTCCACCGATTTCAATTAATTTAGCATTTGTTTGGTTCTTGACGAAATGTGGCTTACAAAGCACTGTAAATTTTCACTTGTATATCTTGCTGTTATCTGATTAACATCAGAGCCTAACAAATCTTGTTTAATTGGGATTTTAAGTATCATTTGGAGTTTCATTTTGCTTCAGTCCAGCGGCTACCTGATGCACCGTAAATGTTCCAGTGACATTCTTTTGGAAAGAATTTTCTGGATTTTTGTTTTTGTGGTTAATTGGTAATTGATCATGCAAGAACTTTTCTGTCGATGATTTTTTTTCTTGTCTAAGTCCAGATTGCAGAATTTTCGTAAGATTCAACGTCTTGTTTGATAGCAGTGAGATTGAAACTCTGAAGATTATTATACATCACTGAAAATCTAAATAGTCGAATGGTGGTGGGCAGCTATGGCGGGTTTTGTGGAAAGCTGGTAGTGGTAGGCAATTGCCTGGTACTGATAAGAAATGGTGTTGATGGTAAAAGAGGGGTGAGAAGTGATTGTAAGTTTTGATGAAATGTTAGTTGTTAGGATTGTGTGATTAAAGAGGTGTTGAATGTTGATAACTGGTGGTATCATGCAATACTTAATGACTGGATTTAAAGATCGTTGTGACAGGACTCAAGGGTGAGGGATGATGTTGCTGATTTTGATATGCTGACGATTGATATTGTGTATCTGTTCTTAATTGCATATTTGAAAAATAAGGCTTATTTCGTTATATCATGTATAATTGTATATAGACAATTCTTTGTGGTATGAACATCATTCGGGTGGTTCTTCCTACCATGCCTATATTTGTTGATTTAGTTTGTCATTGTTCAAGCTTGGCTTATTATTTTTCTGATTTTTTTTTTATTTAATCTTTTGGCTTGCATTTCAAAATCGGAGCAGATGCTAGGAGATGAGATCGGGAAAGGAGCATATGGTCGAGTTTACAAAGGTTTGGACCTAGAGAATGGAGACTTTGTGGCAATTAAACAAGTTTCTTTGGAGAATATTGCTCAAGAGGATCTCAACATCATCATGGTACGAAAAGTGACTTCATATGATTTTAGTTTCTTCTCCCAATCTCCCATTGTGCGTGTGTGTGTATGAGTATTGTAGCTAATAATTATAAAACCAATAGTTTATAGACTTTTGTCCAATGGAATTTTGGTAAGGGTATAGTTGATCATGTTCCTAGATGAAAGTGAGACAAGTTGGGGGGGGGGGGGAAGTGATCTATAGAGGTGGGGATAGGTGTTTATGCTCCAAATTGTAAAAAACATGAAGGCTTAGAAAATTTTTGGAGTTTCTCAATGCCAGACTTGATCTGAAACACCCAAAATATGATCAGCACTGTTTATAAGCAGTATAATATGAATAAATTTAATTGCAATTCATATATATTTTAGAGTCATATCTTTTTTTAATAGACAAAGAAGTATTATTGAAGAAGATAGAATGTACAATGGAAGAGGACAAGAAATTATGAAAGTATTATTAGAGTCATATCTTTATTTTAATCGGGAATAAAGGCAGTATTGACTTTGGTTTTTAATGGGGAATCGGGGGTCCTTTTGTTTATTAGGTTTGTAGTTTGAGGATTGTTGATATGTTGGAGAATTTATTAAGCCCCTCAATCATCTGCTGTTTAGACAACTGAACAACTGAAGTAATTTAAAAAATTGGGTAAAGTACATTTACACTTGCTGTTTACAGTTTACCTTCTATAATTTGGCCCAAAATGAGTTTACCTCCACCCCCCATGGTTCAAAGTGTTCCATTTAAAACACCTATAGTTAATTCAATTATCACTTCTCTTTATAAGGCCCAAAAAAAAAATCACTTTACCATCCTATTGTGTTTTAAATCAAACTTAAACAAAAATAAACAGGTGACTTTTAAAATGATGGATAATTACATTGTGAAATGTCCATTTCACTTATATGTCTGCCATTTTCAGTGTTTTGAGGTAATTAAGAGATATTCAGGGTTCTTGGTATTCTTTCTTTGTAATGGGTTAATAATTAGTTGTCAATATAAAAGGTGTAGCCTCTCAAGTCTCACGTGTTTGATGAAGAACTGCCAAGTTCATGCTTCTTGTGGATTATTAAGACACTGAATGATTCACTTCTTGCATTTGAATTTTATTGGTTTCCAGCTTTGGGTCTCAAATAATTGATGCGAATTATTCATAACAGCCCATAGTTGCAAGGAATTTTTACTATTTGGTCTTGTTATAGATTTTTGTACTCATCTCTTGATTTTTTCAAAACTCGTTATTGTTTAATCTTTAATCATTAATGTTAGAAAATTTCAAGCATAGCAGTGCCCGCTTTCCACTGAAGTAGGACCAGTAAGGGATCAAGAAATGATGGGGGAGAAAGAAGGAAATAAAGAAAGAGGGAGAAAAGAGAATGAGGGAGAAAATTGACAGATGAAAGGGGGAAGAGGGAGAGGAGAATAAAAGGGAGAAAGGAGAAATGGAGGGAGAAATGAGAACAATTTCTGGATATTATTTTCTATTCATCAAGTTTGACTACAAAAGAGAGAGGGCTAAAACATATATAGGGAGTGGAGCCCAAGTCAAAGGTAATAAAACAGTAACAACTTCCAACGTAATAAAAGCAAATACATGTTCCAGATAGTAAAAAAAGCAAACACATTCCCAACAATATTCTTAGTTAAACTCTACTATTTCCTAGGTTCTCATTTATTTCTTTATTCTTCTTCCTAGAATAAGATTTCCGAAGCAGTATTCCAGCATCCACTATTAATTATTTGTCATCACAAGTAATACCTGTAATGCTTGGGTTTGTTTAATTCTAAAAAGTTAAGTGTTCACATGGGTACTTCATCTACAGAGTAGGCTAGGAAGCAATTTTATTGGTCCTCTGGTTTGGATCTCAGCTAATTGATGCTAATTTACTGTACTAGTCCATTGCTTGGATTTCACTATTTGATCTTGCTATAGACTTTTGTGCTGATCTTTCTTGGTCTTTTCAAAAGAAGTTATTGTTTAATGTTCAATATTAGAAAATCTTTAGTGTACCTTTGCCCTTTTTGTCTATTACTCCTTTATGGCTTTATCAACCGGATGATGTCATAAGTATAAAAATAATAATTAAATATTTTTAATATCAATAATACATCTTAATTTACAAAAGTTATGTTTCCACTTATGACTTTTAAATATAACGAGTAATTTATACAATTCAATTATATGTATGAAAATAACATAGGGTCAAATTATACTAATTTAAGCATTTATATTGTTTACACACCATATCAGTTGCACCGTAATCGTATAAAATTCCAATTTCTTTGATTCACAATGAATGTAGTCTAATCTAACCCAACATTTCATACCCAAACATCAAAAGCAAAAAGAAAAGGCTAGACTGGTTCAGTAAAAAAACTTTTGGTTCTCTATTCTTTTGGTTTGGAACGGGTCCAATTGCCTTCTGGTTCTCGAAGATAAATAGACTGTGTAACTAATTGGCTACTGGTTCAACCGATTAGACCATCCGGTCTGGTTATATATTGTTTTCTCTCTTTAAGTGTATTGTTATTTAGGCATGCTAGGGACATAAAGGACAACCTTTTTGAGCTTAGTTCTTTTTTGTCGGTTTAACAAGTAATACAAAATGATGGAGGACATAAACCATAGGATCGAAGCAGGATGGATGAAATGGAGGAAGGCTTCGGGTGTTATTTGTGATAGAAAAGTACCACTTAAGCTTAAGGGGGAATTTTATCGCACAGTAATAAAACCTGCTTTACTGTATGATATTGAATGTTGGGCGATAAAAAGCCAACATGACACAAATTCAACGTAGAAATGAGAATGTTGCGTTGGATGAGTGGTCACACTAGAATGGATAGGATTAGGAATGACTGCATTAGAGAGAAAGTTGGGGTAGCTCCTATTGAAGAAAAATTAGTTGAAACACGCCTTAGGTGGTTTGATCATGTACAAAGACGGTCATTAGAGGCTTTTATATGTAGAGTTCACCAAATGGAAGATAGCCCAATAGCTAAAGGTAGAGGAAGACCAAAGAAAACAATAGGAGAAACTATTAGGAGGAACTTAGCTATAAATAACTTAACCATAGAAATGTGTAAAGATAGAACATGTTAGCGTCGCTTGATCCATATAGCCGACCCCACCTAGTGGAAAAAAACTTTGATTGTTGTTGTAACAAATAAAATAACAAGAGTCTATGCATAGAGCTTTACATTTGTTTTGGCTGTTATTGTCTTCATATTGTGGATTTTATGATTTATTTTGCTTTTCTCTAATTGGGTGTTGTTTTGCATTTGGTTACTTTGTCATTGGGTGGATGCATTAATGTTTACAGCAAGAGATCGATTTATTAAAGGTACTTCTTTGTCTCAAATGTTTATTTTCTTTATGTTATTTATTGACGATTCCATATGCTTAATTGCTGTCATAATTTTATTAAGTTTAAATTGCTATTTTGGCCCTCTATGTTTCATCAAAGTTTACTTTTGGTCCTTTATGTTCCAAAAATTCATTATAAGTCCTCTATGTTTCAAATTTGGTCCTTTTGCGTAACTTCGTCAGCTTTCTCAGTTAAACACTGACGTGGCTCGAATCTCTCTCCTACGTGTCATTTAAGCTGACGTGGCACGCCACGTCACCTTCTTCTTCTCCTTGTCTCTTTCTCTCCCGTTTTCTCTCATATTTCCCTTTTCCTTTTCTTTCTTCTTCTCCATCGCCTTCCTTTCTTTGCTTTCCGGAGAAATCTTGAAACTTCCCCAATTTCTCTGCTTTCCTTTTCTTTCTTTCTTCTTCTTCCATCGCCATCGCCATTGCCCTCGCCTTCCGCGTCCTCCTCTCTACCCTAATCCTCTCCTCCTACTTCTGCTGTCGGAACTGCAATTGCTATCCCAATCCTGACCTGGAAGCGGCTCCCAACAATTCGAATTCCAATGTGACTGGGTCGGGCTCCGATGGTATTGTTCTGCCGCGGATAATCTTCATGGCGGAGGAGGAAGAGGAGGAGGAGAGTACTGTGGTAAGGCTGGACTAGAGTGTGTTCAATTCGTATTCGAAATTTCAGTTCTATAAGGATACTATGACGAGAGGATGAGGATGCGGGAATAGTACGACGTGTTCAATCTGTTTGTGTGAGTACAGAGAGGCGGAGATGCTGAATATGATGCCAGAGTGTCGCCATTACTTCCACCTTTGTTGCCTCGACTCCTAGCTCAAGTTCAACGGCCACTGCCCTGTCTGCTGGAATTCGCCGCTCTCGACGCCGCTGCAGGAAGTCGTTCTGCTCTCTCAGTACGCTGCTGATCGGAGGCAACGGAGGTGACCGTTTCGATTTGGGAAATTGGGGGAAGATGGTCGAGATTTTTGGGATTTGTCAATTGATTAGGGATTTTGTAGAGTGAAAGGAGTTGTTTATTTTTAACAACTAAAATGGAGAAGAAGAAGAAGAAAGAAAAGGAAAAGGGAAATATGAGAGAAAACGGGAAAGAGAGAAGAAGAAGAAGAGGGAGAGAAGAAGAGGAAGAGGGAGAGGGAGAGGGAGAGGGACAGATTCGAGCCACGTAAGTGAGCCACGCCATCATTTAACGGAGGAAACTGACAGAGTTAAGCATGAAGACCAATTTTGACCAAATTTGAAACAGAGGACTTATAATGACTTTTTGGAACATAGAGGACCAAAAGTAAACTTCGGTGAAACATAGAGGACCAAAATAGCAATTTAGCCTTTTATTAACATGCATGCATATGCCTTGCATGGAAATTATAGGTGATGATATTCAGTGTGCTACAACTTTTCTTGCAATGTAAAGTCTGGAAGGACCAAAATAGCAATTTAGCCTTTTATTAACATGCATGCATATGCCTTGCATGGAAATTATAGGTGATAATATTCAGTGTGCTGTAGCTTTTCTTGCAATGTAAAGTTTGGATACATGTACATGTACATGTGGTCCACAATTCTGTCCTCTAACATAGGAGGATAGACGAAAAGGAGTGAGAATATTGATTTGGAATAAATTATTTGGCTACTTTGAAGAGAGTTGGGTTTGCCCTTCGGATTTGGGAGCCTTTCTTGCTATAAAGTTTGTGGGCTTTGGGAGGAACAAAAAACATAAAGGCCTTTGGCATTGTGCAGTTTTTGCAGCTCTGTGGTGTATTTGGTTGGAACAGAATGCCAGGATCTTCAATAATAGATTCTTCCCACCTCATCTTTTGTGGGATAGAGTAACCTTTTTAGCTTCTTTGTGGGTTTCGGCACATGGATTGTTTAGAGAGGTCATGGATCTCCAACGGGATTGGAGGGCTCTTTTGAATTAACGTTTTTGTTTTTTCCACGGTGTTTTCCTTTGTTGGTTTAGTTTTTCTTCTTTGAGGACTTCTTGTCCTCCTCTTTTGTCCTCAATAATATTTCTTTTTCTATAATAAAAAGAATATTGAGCAACAGAGTAATTTTATCCACAAGTCTATCATTCAGATTTCTAGTGAAATGAAAGTTCCACGAGACTTGTTCATTTTTAAATATAACAAAGTTAGAGATAGGGGCATTGTGTAACAAACAGAAACCATAGAGATGAGGAAATAACTCAAGAAAGGAACTTTCACCAATCCAGTGATCCTCCTAAAAGAGAAAGCGTGTACCTTTACCAACACGAAGGGAAAGAAAAGGCGAAAAAGAATGATAAACTTGAGAGATAAATTTCTAGGGGCTTACATGAGTAATACCACTACCAAGATTAGCATCCCAACCATTTTGTTGAACACCAAATTTGCTTTTGATCAGCCTATGCTACAAGGCCATTAGGCTCCAAAGGAAACCGTTAGTGCCATTTTTCTATTAAAAAAATTTACCCTATTGTAGGCTTTCTCAAAGTGCAACTTCCGTTGTCTTGTGCATGCCACCTAAGTTTTACTTTGGTGATCGAGAAAAACTGATGATCACCGGTGTACATTTGCTGGTGCTTTTTTTGTGGGTGGGGGGGGGGGGAGTTGGGAACTATTCTGACAAATTTGGGTTCTTATGACATTTGATATGTGTTTTTACTCATTATGTGATGCCATTTTGGAAATGAATTTTTTGTTTTGCAGAATTTGAACCACAAAAACATTGTAAAATATCTTGGATCCTTAAAGACAAAGACTCACCTTCATATTATCCTTGAGTAAGTTAGCTCACTTCTATTTCATTATGCTAAGCTATAATTATAGCATTATTTGAGGCTAGTAGTTACTTAAAGCAATTGCTTGATTTAACAATTCTACAACTGCATAGATATGTGGAGAATGGCTCACTTGCAAATATTATCAAGCCAAATAAATTTGGACCTTTTCCAGAATCATTGGTTGCTGTTTACATTGCCCAGGTTTGTATATGTATTACTGTTTTTTTATGTTTCTCCATGTTGCAACTATTCTGCTATTTAGGGAATATATGCTAAATGTATTATATCATGAGACAGGTATTGGAAGGCTTGGTTTATCTACATGAACAGGGTGTGATCCATCGTGATATTAAGGGTGCAAATATATTGACAACCAAAGAGGCAAGGCCCTTCCCCCAAAAATACAAACCTCTGCACCTTCCCACTTTTGTTCCTTATTTAAAGGCTGGCTTTTGGCAATGCTCCTGGTTTTGTTTTCATTGTATTCATATGCTTTATTCTTTTACATATATAAAAGGATTGATTGTCACTTTGTTATTTGAGCTCTCTGTATACAAGTGTGTTTATCATGATATGATTCCTCTTCTATCCAAAAAATTATAATATAACTCGTCCTTTATTTGCATTTTATTGTTCCATATATGATCTTAAAGAGCTATCATGTATGTTATATTTGGTTGTCTTCATAATCTAAAATCAAACGTTATATAAGGCTGCGGAAATTAAAAGAAAAGTGATGGAAGTTCATGCCTTGTGTTGTGTAATAGTTATTCTGTTATAGTGTTAGAGTTTGACAATTATGCTCCAAGTCTCCAAGTCTGTATGGTGCAGTGTTGGTTCATATTGTTGTGCCTTGTGTATAGGCTTGAATGTGGATGATGCTTTATGTCCGAAATGCCTATGGCAATTTGGTTTACATCCTCACACATTATGTAGCCTTTAAACTTGTCTTAACAAGCCGTTGTGGGACATCATATTTCTTCCTTCCCATTACATTTATGACATTCCCCTTCCCATGACATTTCCATTCCCTCCACCATTCCCATTCCCATTCCCTCACTCATTCCACTTACCAAACACACGGCAGTTTGAGAGGCTAGTCTCTCCTACTCTTTCCATGCAAATACCTGAAGAAAAAAAGCCACACGACACTGCTCCAGCAATATAGCCAAATCAGCACCCCCACTCATTTTGTCACTGACTCACTGCTATCAGAATCTGTTATGGGGTTCTTTTCCTTTTCTACCCTCAATGCCGCCTGCCCTTCCTTCATCCTAGAATAGACCTTAAGAGTTAAGCCGGCTATGCTTAAGAGGCCCATCAGCATATAATATCAATACTTATTAGATGTACTGTTTCACTATTTGTTTTCTTGTACTCAGCCTTTAGTCCTTTTATATGTCTAGTGTTTCTCATATTTAGACGATCTAGTTTTGGTTTCTTCTTTTTTTATTTCTCATGGTCTACATCTAGCAAAGTTTTCCTTATTCCACTAATTATACTAAACAACTGCTTTAGGGTCTTGTCAAACTTGCTGATTTTGGTGTTGCTACGAAATTGACCGAGGCTGATGTCAATACTCATTCAGTTGTAGGAACTCCTTATTGGATGGCTCCAGAGGTATCAATTGCTTGGCTTCCTGTTCCTAAATTACTTGTTTAGTTTCTATCAAAAAAAAAATTACTTGTTTAGTATGCTTTATTATGTTTTCTTCTTTAAGGATAATTTGTAATAGTTTTCCAAAATTTAAATGTATTAAACCACACATTCACCCATTTGTTTTTCCTGTTCTGAAAGGATCATTTAGTTCTTATGGTTTTTTGCCAATATTGTTATTTATTCTATTGTTGTTGCAGGGTACTGGTTAAGGAAGCATCTTATTGGTTAATAGAATATTTAATAGTTTTGGATTTGAAAAATGTCAATACAATTTACTTTTATTAATGAAATATTCTATCAAGCAATTAAAAGTTTCCTTCACCAATGCCCTAAGGCATTTGTTTGCAAAATCCTTATTCTATTGGGGTTTTTTTTTTTTGTGTATGCAAGTTCTTTTTTGATAATAAATGAATTTATTGATGGGAAGAAAGAATGCTTAAATAAACCTTTTCCTTTTATCAAAACCAAGAGTTGCGTGATCAAACTTGTTTTCTTGTTAATGCTTTAATTTTAAGCATTTAGGCACTAGGTAATTGCTGATTTTGACTCTTATGTCATTTGTTCTATCTTTCTACATAGAATATCTATGTTGCTTTTTACACACTTGGTTTGGTCATTTGTGCTATCTATATCATTTTGTATCATCATTTAAATTTGATTTACATGGTGGAATGTTAGAACAACTCATATTTATGATGCATTTGGCTTGAATAAGATAGCTTAGTTAGATGAATCTGCTTTAATTTTTCAGGTTATAGAAATGTCTGGTGTTTGTGCTGCTTCTGACATTTGGAGTGTTGGCTGTACGGTTATTGAACTCCTTACTTGTGTACCTCCGTATTACGATCTACAGCCTATGCCAGCCCTCTTTCGTATTGTTCAGGCATGCTTCCTCTAACCTTGCATTCTTATATCATTTTGCTTAATAACGCTTTTGTCTAATTAGTAGACCTTATCACTATAAAATAGAGCATATACTATTTTGTTGTATTCTTGAAATACTCATATTATTTGTCGATAGAAAAAGAAATATGATTAAGGAAGAAGGAGACTTGAAGGAGGAGGACAAGGAGTCCTCTAAAGAAGACAAAAAAAAAAAGCACAAAAGAAAGAAAAAAAAAACTCTAGCTTAGTAGAGCTTTCCAATCTCTTTGGAGATTTGTAATGGATACACCTCTAAACCTTTCTTGTTGGTTATAGGAATGCGCAAAGGCTTTACAACCAAATACTTTGGGTGGTAGAGAGTGGAGGATTTGGGTAGTAGGATAGTATGACAGAAATTGATCATAAGGAGTTTTAAAGCCTAGAACTTTAGAAGGCATTCGATTGATGAGGTAAATAGAGGAGAGAACAGCTTCACCCCAAAAGGTTTTACGAGTGTTGTGTGTAAACAATAGGGATCGAGCTATCTCAAGGATGTGACGGTTTTTTCTTTCAGTAATACCATTCTGTTGAGGTGTATAGATGCAAGAGGTTTGATGTAAGATCCCCTCTTGAGCTAAGTACGAATAGAATTCGGAATTGAGATATTCCTTGCCATTGTCGGAACTGAGTTTGGATGAGTTTATGGAATGATTTAAAGATATGGGAAACTTCAGATTTTTCTTTCATGAGGAAGACCCATGTTAACCGAGTGCGGTCATCAACAAAAGTGACAAACCATTTTGAGCCTGTGATGTTTGCTTGACTTCTTTTTATTTTCTATTCCTGAGAACTGCTTGTCCTCGTGTTTGTAATCCTCTTTTTTCTTGAATACAATTTCTTTTTTCTATAAAAAAAAAATAGTTGGAGAGTAGTTGGACTTAGTATGTTTAGAGAGTTGACAAATGTCACATTGAAACAATGTAGAACTTTTATTATGGAATACATTCGGATACAACTTTTGCATATACTGGATATTAGGATGTCTTAGTCTATTGTGCCACAATAGAATATCTGGAGGAGAAGTGACATTAAGTACAACTTTATTGAAATTTGGAAAAATAGAAGATCCTAGAAGGTAGAGACCATTGCACTCCTTAGCATTGCCAATCATCTTCCCGGATGCCAGGTCCTGAAAAACACAACCATGAGATTTAAAGTGAGCACTACAGTTATTATCTCGCGTAAGTTTACTAACAAATAACAAGTTACAAGTCAATGTGGGAACATGAAGAACATTTAACAATGTTAGGTTGTCGGAGAGTTGAATAGAGCCTATTCCCGATACGTGTACCATAGTTCCGTCAGCAATTTTTTCGAGTAGAGAAGATTTACACGGCGACAAGTCAGAGAAAAGAGAGGCATTGCCCGTCATATGATCCGATGCACCAGAGTCAACAATCCACGAGTCATTGGATGTTTTAGAGATAGTCATGGAAGAATATGTACCTGGGCTATATGCCCTGTGCTTGGCATACCAGATATAGTGGAGAGACCAAAGAGTTTTTGGAGAAACTCGATTTGATCTTTGCTGAAGGGTTGAGGGTCAGCAGTAGTTTCCACATGATGAGCAGCGGATGAACGAGATCGTGGCTTCCAATTAGGAGGTTTACCATGAATTTCCCAACAGGTGTCCTTTGTGTGACCCTTCTTGTGATAATGTTCACAATATTTAGCAGTAGGGACACCTTGTCGCTGAAGCTGTTGTATCGGTCCTCTAGTTGCTAGAGCTGAATGTTCAAGTGGATTTTGAGAGGTATTGTTGTTGTTAATCTTCTTCCTGCTTTTTCTTCACGTCGAACCTCAGAAAAAGCCTCTTTAAAAGAAGGTAAGGGGCTTCTCCCTAGGATGCGGCCACAGACATCTTCAAAGGTTTCATTCAGTCCCAAAAGAAATTTATACAATCTCTTTTCTTCAACTAGCTTCTTGAAGTACTGAGCATCAGTTAAGCAAGACCAACTATAACTTTCAAGGTCTAATTTTTGCTAGCATCGGATTAAGGAGTTGTGATATTGATGAACATGCATATCACCTTGTTTGAGATTGTGAAAAACAGATTCAACTTCAAATATTTCAGCAGACTTCTCGTGCGTTGAGTATGACTCCCGTGTTGCCTCCCAGATTTCGTGAGCAGTGGTGTAGAGAAGAAAATTATCACCAATCTCGGTAGTCATGGAATTGATGAGCCATGACATGACCATATTATTCTCGGCCCACCACTTCTCGTAGGAGGCATCTTGTTGACTTGGAGCTTTAACCACACCCGAGAGATAATCATCCTTGCCCTTGCCGCACACAAACATGCAAACTGATTGACGCCATTGTAGGTAATTCTGGCCATGCAGTTTGTGCCCTGTAATTAGGACAGGAGTACCGTCAGAATACTGATAGGATGAAGTCGCCACTGTCGGAGCGTGTTCTAGGGTAGAAGCCGAGCTGTCCACGGCGGAAGTCATGGTGCCAAAAACGACAGTATTGCGGCCGGACATGGAACATCTTCAGAATTGGAAACCGATTGGTTTTGGCTTTGATACCATGAAGAAATCTGAGTTTTAATTCTCAGAAAAATAATCCGTGTATTGCAGAATGCCAGATGTGGCTAAAATAAGGACCATGGTTACAAGTTAACCTCTAGAATCTCTTAAAGATAGAATCAAATCTGTTTTAAATATTTAAAAGAGATTTGTATAACTAATAGATAATTAATAATCTAATTAGATAACCGACCAGCTAGCTACTAGAAAATAATAGGAAAGAGTCTAACCTAGTTAATAAATAATACTGGCCAATAATAAAAATAAAATAAATAGATAAATAAGAACGACAATTTCCAAAGGATTTAAACGAAAGATTAGAATAGAAGTCTGAAGAATCCAAATTCCAAATTCTTCTATCAAGACTGGAAGAAGCACAAAAAGGAGCAAGAATATATAGAAATAATTATTTCATTATCAAGTCTATCATTAAGATTTCTAAAAAAATGAAAATTCCAAGAAGTATGTTCATCATGATGCACTAAAAATTCAGGAATTGAGGCATTATGTAAAGACGATAAACAATAGAGACAAGGAAAAAGCTCAAGAAAAGAAGATTCCAATTCAATGATCCTCCCGAAAACGAAAACGAGTGCCATCTCCAACACAATGAGAAAGCATGGAGGAAAAGGAATGATATATTTGAGAGATAAATTTTCAGGGACTTGCATGTGTAGTACCAATACCAAGGTTAGCATCCCAACCATTCTGTTGCACAGCGTATTTGCTTTTAATCATCCTATGCCACTGTGAAATAGGTTCCGAAGGAAAACGGCAATGCCATTTAGCCACTAAAGAGATGTTCTTATACACCAAATTATCTAGACACAAGCCACTGACCTCCCTTGCCATCAACACACTTCCCAATCAACCAAGTGGTCTTTCTTAAACTCACCCTTCTTAGACCACAAAAAGTCTAACATAATGTTCTCAATCCTATTCGCCACCCTAACTTGACTCTGAAACAAAGAGAGATAATACAAAGGGATACTAGACAAAGAGGCTTGAATAAAAGAGATCCTACCACCAAGAGAGAATTAGGCTCTTCCAACTCTCAAGTCTTAGAAATCCTATGCATCATAAAAAGGACTCATCTCGAGGACTACCTACCAATGGAACACCCAAATAAGTCAAAGGCAACTGCAACACCTTACAACCCACCAATTCAGGTAGACCAGCCACAAAACTTTCCTCTACGTTAATTCTAGCCAACCCTCTCTTAGAGAGATTAATAAGAAGCCTTTCAAGTTTGATGAAAGTCGAGTTCATGCTGGTGTTGATCTTTCTATTGTAAAATAACTCATTAAATACCTTTAGCAAATCCTTCTTTAAGAAAGGGCTAACCTACGAGCACTTTGAACATCCATTAAGCCGTCCTCACTCTCCATCTTATCTAGAGTCTCAAATTCTTGTAAAATCTCCCTCTTTTTAGGCCTTGTGTCACAAAAAATATCCTTACTCCGGATTCTAAGCTTTTCCTTCACATATTTTAGCTTCTTAATAAACTTAAATCCTTCCCAACTTGTAACTGAAAACTCCTCCTACCATTCCATAACTTGATCTTAGAAAGAATGATGTTGGATCCACATATTTTCGAACTGAAAAGGACTTGGACCCCATTTAACTCTACTAGACTCAAGGTGATGAGAGAAGTACATCAATGAATCCTTCCAAGTCAATACTAAAGCAATTAAGCCAAATGAACAACTATTAGCTCATGAAAATACTCAATTATGAATTTATAATTTGAAATAGATTCTATATAGTGAAATCAAACTTGCTATTTACCCTTTTATTGTTTCCTCAGGATGAGCATCCTCCAATTCCTGATAGCCTGTCTCCTGACATCACTGATTTTCTGCGCCAATGCTTCAAGAAGGTAGATTGGATCTTATCTTGTTGGTTTTTATATGAATTTCATTTTGTGTGGCATGTTATGAACGGATTTCAGCTGGTTTTATTTTACTCTTGCTCTCTTTCTCTCCCTCTCTTGCTCCCTTATCCCAGTCCCAACTCTAAACCTTGTATTTTTAAATTGTTATATTGTATGTTTTAGGAATATGTTAAATGAATTATTTTTTCATGTAAAATGAATACAACAACAACAATCAAAGCCTTTTCCCACTGGGTGGGGTCGGCTATTTTCATGTAAAATGAATAATAAGTTAAAAATCCTTAACTTGAACAAGGGTAAGTAGATTGCTAACTTAACTTGAGTATATATCTAAGTATCTATAAAATAAATAAATAAAGAGGGGACGGTCTCCCTACTTGTTTGTGTCTGCTAATTTTCAAGCTGTTAATTTAATATTACTAACATTGTTACCTTTACTGATTTATAATGATATTGGGTTGTCAAATAGATTTTTACAGAACTTCTTCTGGCCTTTGCTGAGGCCATGTTCCATTGCACACTGTTTGTTCCTTATTTGGTATCTGTGGTCATAGACTTGTGCGTATAAAAGATTAAAAAAAATGCATGAACTAGATAAATATTTGTAACAATTGAAGGAGACTAGTATAGTGGATTTCGGGTTGTTATCTTAAATTATATTTTTCATAGAAACTTATCTAAAATTTTATATTATTATTTTTTGGTTATTTCACTTATATATGAACCCAAAACTTTGATTGATTTGTTTAATGTCAAAATATTTGAGGATATGATCGTGACACAAATATGCAGATGAGAACTACTTTATTCTCTTGACTAATATGATAAATGTATATCGTTAGTCATTTTGTGAATGGTTTAACATTAAGGTTCTTCAGACGAAAGTGTGTCTTTTTCCTTTTATTGTTATAGTACTACAGAAGAACTTCACTATTTTGCTTGGGTCATATTAATGGATACTACCCTGACAATATCTATTTAATTGTGCTTTAGATGATTGCTATTTCATGATTTATTATGTTTCCAGGTTCTTAGTAAATATTGCTGTCTGCAGTGAATATGGTCTGTGAAGTTTCACGGGATAGGTCTTCTGTGATATGCAATATGAATGTTTTTATTGGTCTAGGCTTTTAGCCCCTTCTGATTGTTGAAACTCAAGGTAACTTGGGGAACCCACCCTCAAAATCTAGCTCGTAAGGGGGAAGAACCAAGCTTCCTTAAGTACTCAATTGAGTATCTTATAATTTCAGATGTGGGACTTAACGTTTATCTCCAACACTCCCCCTCAAGTCCAACTGTTCTTTTTTCTAGTTGTGACTTGATCTTTTTTTTTTTTTCTTTATTCTTGGGCTTGTGTTCTTTTGAGTCACAAAGGCCTATTTTTTTATGATCTTGTACTCTTTTTTTATTGAACCTCAGAGGCCACATTTTTTTTACTAGAATTTTTTTTTTTCACATCTTGGATTTGGATCGTCATAGGTCGTTAGACTAATGAGCTCTGATACCATGTTGAAACTCAAGGTAACTTGGGGAACCCACCCTCAAAAGCTAGCTCGTAAGGGGGAAGAACCAAGCTACTTTAAGTACCCAATTGAGTATCCTATTCTATCAGATGTGGGACTTAATGTTTATCTCCAACATTCATAAAATCAGTAACTAAAACTTGTATTTGTATAATATTTTCTCTTTTGTACTCTCTTTCTTCCTTAATAATATTTCTTTTTCTTTCAAAAAAATATTTTTCATATTTCAGGATGCTAGACATAGACCTGATGCTAAAACACTTCTATCACACCCATGGATACAAAATTGTAGGCGTGCCCTGCAGTCATCTCTTCGTCATAGTGGAACATTAAGGTAGATAATTTGAGATCTTATCATTCTATTACAATGGCATTTCTTGGATGAAAAGAGACATGCATATCTATACTATATTATGTGGCTTTGGGGTGTTTGGTTTGTTTGATTCCTAAGCTATATAAATACCAGAGGATTGGCATGCACATACATGCATATAAGTTTTTCTTTAATTTTCGAAATAATATGAAACAATTATAATTATATTTTGAAATAATAAATTAAATAATGAGAAGTTATTTTATTCCCCACTTTTCTGATGTAACATCTCATTATCTTTATTTTCCCTCTCCCCTCTCCTCACATCCCATGTTTTAATTTATACTTTTATATTATATAACATATAATTTGTGAGACCAATGACCAGAAAAGGCTTAGAAGTTAGAACAATTATAATATAAATATAGACATTTGAGACAGTGAGTTACAAAGCTTCCCATTTGTATATACAAAAATCTGAAAAAAGTGGCATGAACTTTTATACAGCTAGTTATTGGGCTATCTTCCATTTTCCATGCCCATTCCTGTGATGGTAAAAATTACAGCTAAATTTGTATATGGGGTTAAAAAGAAATAATCACTAGCTTATATATATCTTTTAATAATGTCAAAATTCTATTCACTTCCAGCTTATGTAATTATTACAGTTTTCGTGATTTATACTATAAAGTTAACTCTTGCAGAAATGTAGAGGAAAATGTTTCCCCAGAGGCTGCAGTTTCTGACCAGAAGAGTGCCGGTGAAAACTCTTCTGCAGAGAAAATGGTTAGTGTTGATGTAATTAAAGCCGTGAGCTTTCTTTATCTTTTCACTATCTTTCACGTTCTGTGACTTCCCTCGTTACCTTTACCTCAGTGGTCTCCGCATTTTTTATTATATTTTCTTGAGGTGGTGGTTTCAATTTTGTTTTTGTTGTAGGACTCTGCAAATGAGTTGTCATCTGAGGTTGTTGGTAGCAGCAAACATCATGAAGACATGGGTTTGGAATCTGATTTTCTTAACAAGAAAACAGAGAAGCACGAGGATGTTTTTTCGGATCAAGTTCTCACTTTAGCTATACATGAGAAGTTGTCTTTACAAACAGGATCCAACAAACACACTTTTAATGGAGAAGTTGCTAATACTGAGATGAGTGGGGATCATAAAATTCCAAATACCGAAGACCATGATGAAGTCATGATGAATGGAGAAGTTGGATCTCCAGAATCAAGAGGGTTAGATAAAAAAGCTGGAGGAAAAGGCAGTTCAATCACTAATGGCAGTATATCATTCTATTTCGGACCAAGAGGTCAAGATAACGGTTCCCTAAAGGTACAGTAGGTTTATCTTTCCTAGCTGTTTTAAAATCTTGTTGGGAATCATCTTTTATAATCTTCAGTATTTTGGAATTGAATATCCTTTCTTTAGTATTTTATTGTTTTTCTATTCATACTCCTATCTTCATTTTTGCTATTTCTTCCTCTTTTCTTTTCCCCCCATATAGATCTGTATGCACTGTATTCATCACCTTTTTAAGATGAAAAAATAACTTATTGATGAGAAGAGAGAAAATTACGGAAAATGTACAAATCAGAGGACAAGACATCCTATTGGCCGAAAAAAAGAGGACAAGGGATACTCCCCAAGCAAAAAATGTCCCCAAAATCTGCGCCAGAGAACCCTCCATTTCCTTTTATGCTCCATATGCCTTCCAAACCCAATAAATTTAATTTTATTGCTATGGAAGTCCTACGCTGGGCAAACCTGGCTCAGATCAAAGAAACCAAACAGTCTATTCCAAAGATGCTAGACCACTTCTCCACACCAAAATAGATGGTTATTCCTCTTTCAGATTCTGATCCACATCATGTTTGAGTAAAATATTTTTGATTGATAACTAATGTTGCACTGTTTGGAATTTGAACTGTTTATCTTCTCTTTAAATTTATTGTATTTGGTCCATTAACAGGGTTATGTATAAGAATCAGTAAGGGCTTCTGACTGTACTTTTATTAGTCATTTTGAGGGGGGTGATGTTTGCTGTCCTTGAATGTTGTCAGAGGCAGCTGAAGAGGCTGTAATAGGTTTTAGGCAAGGCAAGTTTTGAGGCTGGCTGATTTGGTGTTGGTTGCATGAATGCAACAACAACAATTAAACGCTTTTCTCACTAGCTGGGTTCTGTCTGTGCTTGCCTAGTTAGTCCCAAGCCCGAATAAAAGAGGAGGATTTTGTTAGGTAGTTGACAGCTAGTGTAAAACTTTGTTGAATCTTTATCAATATGTTGGTTGCATGAATGAATAGTAAACCAAATCCATAGTATATTTTTATTGAAAAACCTGATTGCAAACCCTTCAAAAACTCTACTTAGTCTTGTCTTTCTTATAGATACTCGCACATGCCTAAGCTTGTTGGACATCTTTAGTTAGTGGTTGTGGAAGTTTTAGTGTTTGAGTGATATAGCTGATACTAGGTGTTGTTGGTGCTCCATAGACTATTATAAATCGATAAAGGGAGCCTTAAAGTATCAAATTAGTGATCCTATTCAGGTTCCCATCTCTTTTTCCTTATTTGCAACAAAGTTTTAAATTGACATTCTCCAATTTGAACACTGCTGCTTTGTTTTTTTCCCTATGTAGTAACCAAAGCTAATCTCAGCACTCGAAACTTCTTAGTTTTTTGTTGGCTAAATCTCTCAATACATAATAGTAGCATTGTGTCTAGTCCACTTACAACCACAAACAAATTATGTTTCTTTGGAAATCTTAATTATTATACTACTGTTGCAGCAAACAAAGTCTTTTTCACTTGGCAGGTTTGGCTATGTGAATCAAGTGATGCCAACTTGTCTTGGCTTATGTCTAGGGTTAGTTGTTGATAATTAGGTCTATCTTAATAGTGTTTCCTATTGCTTTCTTTACTCTTCCTATACCTTTAGTTATCATGCTGTCTTCTATTTGATCCATTGTGTACAGGAGCCTTTATCGTTCTCCTTTGTGCATGGCTAAACCACTTAATGTGCGTTTCTACCAACTTTTCCATGATAGGTGTTACTCCCATACTACCCATAGTTCCCATCATAGCTTTACCCCTGAAGATTTGACGTTTTGATAGTTGCACTCTACGACACTCAGCATTGCTTCACTCTACTAGACTACTATAGTCAACCCTAAAAAGTTTCCTTTCCTCTATTGCCTTTGTTGTTATATTTAATATTTAATAGTTAATGATGAGCCTAAGGATTTGTTTGAGGGGTTTTTGGGGTGTTAGGCAAGGGGATCCGTTCTCTCATTTTCTTGTGACACTTAAGTTGGATGTTGTCTAGGGGCTTTGAGAGGGGGTGCTGCAAGGTTCTTCCATTGTACTCTCTTTCTTCAAGATAATCCTTTTTTTTTTTTCTATAAAAAAAGGGTTTGAGGGTAGGAAGTGAGGGTTAGAAAAAGAAATATTTATCTCTAGTGTCTAAATGACATTGTTGGTATTTTCCTTTGGACCCTACTTCGTGGCATAGGGTAATCAAAATCAAATATGGTGTTAAGCAAAATGGTTGGGATTCTAACCTTGGGATAGGTGCTACACATGCAAGTCCTTGGGAGTTTACCTCTTTGGTAAATATTTGTTTTCTTTTTTTTTCGATAGAAAAAGAAATATTATTGAAGAAGAGAATAGAATACACAAAAGGAGGACAAGAGGTCCTCAAAAAGGAAAAACTAAAGCAACAAAAAAACACCAAGGAGGAAACAAAAACATTAGTTAATAAGAGCCCTCCAGTCCCGTTGGAGACCCATAACTGAAACCCCTCTAAACATTCCATGGGCCGAAACCCACAAAGAAGCCGAAAAGGTTACTCTATCCCACAAAAGATGAGGTGGGAGGAATCTGTTATTGAAGATCCTGGCATTCCGTTCCAACCAAATACACCACAGGCCTGCAAGAATTGCACAATGCCAAAGGCCTTTATGCTCTTTATTCCTCCCAAAGCCAGCGAACTTAATAGCAAGAAAGGCTCCCAAATCCGCAGGGCAAACCCAACTCTCTTCAAAATAGCTAAATAATTTATTCCAAATCAACCTTGCCACATCACAATGCAGGAAAAGGTGGCTGTTCGTTTCAGAACTACCAAAGCACATCACACACACGTTAGGTGACAACGCCATGTTGGGTCGTCGAATCTGAAGCATATCATTCGTGTTGATTCTATTAAGCCCTGCTGTCCAAGTAAAAGCTTTTACTTTAGAAGGAGCCTTAATCTTCCAAAAACTTTTAGATAAAGAGGTAGCGCTATGATTTGGCCTACGAATCAAATATTTGAAGAGCGAAGAACACGTATATGTGCCAGACTCATCTAAGTTCCAAGTTCTCTTGACTGGAGTGGAAGACAGACGAAAAGGATTGAGAATATTAAGCAGCAAGGTGATTTCTTCCGCAAGTCTATCATTCAAATTTCTAGTGAAATGAAAATCCCATGAGATTTGATTGTTGTTAGCCACAACAAATTCAGAGATTGGGGCGTTGTGTAAAGATGACAAACCATAGAGACAAGGAAACAGCTCCATAAAAGAATTTTTTCTTCAATGCTATCACTTAGTTTAGTGCTGGAGATGGTACTCATTTTCGTTTCTGGGAGGATCATTGGATTGGTGAATCTTCTTTACTTGAGCTTTTTCCATATCTTTATTATTTATCATATTTGCACAATGCTCCAATTTCTGAGTTTTTGATGTATCAGAGTGAGAAATTTGTTGGAATTCATTTCTTGCTCCTTTTGGTGTTTAATCCATTCTTGATTGACGGATTTGGAATATAGACAATTTGGGTTTTATACTTGTACCTTTTTAAATATTTGACTAGAAGCCTAAATTCTAGTTCTAATTATTTGTCTAAGTCATTTTGGAAAATAAAAAATCCCTCTAAGGTGAAGGCCTTTGTTTGGACTTTGGACAGTTGTACTTAATACAATTAATTATGTGCTTCAAACCCAGTGTCCTGATAAGGCTTTGTCACTTGGTGCTTTTATGTTATGGAAGTTGAGATGTCAGATGAGCAACCATCTCTTCCTACTTCGCGAAGTGGCTAATTTTTTTTTGGGATAAAACATTTTGGCTATTTTGAAGATAATTGGTTTTGCCAAGTTGATATTGGTACCATTCTAGTTATCAAGTTTGTGGGCTTTGGGAGTAATAAAGAAAATAAAGCACTGTGACAATGTACATTACTCGCAACTTTGAGGTGCCTTTGGTTGGGGCAAAATGCTAGGGTCTTTAACAATAAATGCCATCCACCTCATTGTCTTTGGGATAGAATCACCTTTTTGTCTTCCTTGTGGGTTTCCTCTATTGGTTTGTTTAGAGGCGTATCCATTATGGATCACCAAATAAATTGGAAGGCTCGGTTGGGTCAGAGTCTTGTTTTTCTTTTTATAGATGGCTTCTTGTCTCCTTCCCATGTATTCTCTTTCTTAAATGAAATTATTTATTTTTAAATAAAAATAGAAGTGTTTTGTGCTGTCCTTTTTTTTTTTTTGGAAAGATAAAATCTAATAGACCTGTCACATGTCTAATTTTTGTTTCAAGGCTGTGAAGATTCTTCCCTCTGTGGAAGGGAATGAGCTGAGTAGATTTAGTGATCCTCCAGGAGATGCATCTTTAGATGATTTATTTCATCCATTAGAGAAACTCCCTGGAGATTCTGCAGCTGAGGCTTCCACATCTGCATCCACATCGCAAATGGCAAAAGATAATGCATCTATGAGTAATGGTGGAAAAAATGACCTGGCCAAAGAGTTGAGGGATACTATTGCTCGAAAGCAGTGGGAGAAGGATATTGAAAATGGGCAGCCAAATAATGGTGGGAACCTTTTACGCTTGATGATGGGAGTTCTAAAAGATGATGTAATTGATATTGATGGTTTGGTATGTTATTCATCCAGATGATAATGCTCGCTCTTTAAAATTTTGTTTTAATTCTTTTGACTCTCAAATTTACTTTATTTTTCAATCAGGTCTTTGATGAAAAATTGCCTGGAGAAAACCTTTTCCCTTTGCAGGTACTGAGCATATTTATATTTTGAGCTCTCTTTTTCATGATTTTGTCATTATTGTTGTGATACATCTTGTTTTAGTATCCTTTAGAGGGGTTTCTATTATGGACTTACAAAGGGATTGGAATGCTCTGTTGAGCTAAGTTTTTGTTTCCTTTTGCTGGTTTTCTCTATGTTTTCTTGTCATGTTGATTTGAGGACTTCTTGTCGTCTTCTTTTGTACTCTCTTTCTCTCTTTAATAATTCTTCTTTTTCTATAAAAAAATAATACATCATAAACCTATTGGGCTGGGCTTTATTTTAAAGTCTCAGGAAATACTGAAATAGGGGCTAGATTGGGTTTTTTTCCCCTTAATTTTCCCTAGAAAGTTAAGTCAAGCATCTAAGGCGCTCACCTTAGTGACCAAAAAGGCACCCAAGTCTAGCGCCCCGAACAACATTGGCATGAAGTGCACTGTTATGCTCATTTTGTAGCATCTCATATATTACCTTGTCCTTATTGTGTAAGATTTTGAGATGATATGGTTCTTAACATGGTATTGGATCCTTTATGGCCGAGTTATGAGGTGCTCTCATTCTTCATAAACTAAATTAAATTTCCATGCATCATGTGGTGAACTTGTGCTTTGTCCATACTTTACATTACAAATGTAAAGGGCTTTCACCTGAGGGGCTTATAAAATATATTAATCTAATCATTTCTTGTCCTTGTCCTAGCACTTTAATCTTTTGGGACGAAATGGTTGTTGAAAAGCATAAATTGTTAAAAATTAGTTATTATGGTTGGAATCACATGTGCTTTGGAATTGATGATATGGCATCTCGTGGGTATTGGTGCATCGTTGTTTTATGGGGTTGTCAATCCTAGATATATAGGGTGATTCGAAAGAATAAGCAAAAAACTATAGAGCTAGGACCTGTTTGGCTCATACAAGTAAGGGGTCGGAAAAGGAATGGGGATAAGCAAGATGCATTGCCCTTGTTTGATTGCCACATAAGATTTGGGAATCCTACTACGTCAAATTGATGGAATCACAATACTTCCATCAAGGGGAGGTATTGGAACTATCTCTGTAGCAATTTGGGCAAAATGTCATCTTCACTCCTAGGGGTGTTCAAAACCGAACAAAATCGATGCCCTGGAACCAAACTAAACCGAACAAAACTAATCAATGTTCGGTTTGGTATGTTAAAAAACTGAACCAAACCACATATATACTTATATGTATATATATGTTATATATATATATATATATATATATATATATATATATATATATATTATATTAAGAGGGATCTAGCCGTAAATAACTTGACCATAGAAATGTGCAAAGACAGAACATGTTGGCGTCGCTTGATCCATGTAGCCAACCCCACCTAGTGGGAAAAGGCTTTGATTGTTGTTGTATTTTTGTATACATACTATGTTAGAATTTCCAAATAACAAGGTTTAAAGTTTACTTTTAGAAGATTAGATTAAATATAGTTTATCTAAAATTTTAATTTTAGAACTAATTTGATTGTATAAGTAAATGAGATGTTACTACATTTTCTTATTATTTATATTGAATAAAATTATATTTTTTATCAATAAATATATGTAAATTTGACAACCTAAAAGTCACAAACCGCCAGACCGAACCGGTTAAAATTGATCGTCTTGTTTGATGCGATAAATGTAAACCGATAGTTGCACTAATTTTTCACTTAAAACTGTCCAAACTGTCCATTGAACACCCCTATTTTCCCCCACCACCACCGTTGCCACCGTTGCCGCTAGATATAATTACAGGGGTAAATTTGTCATTATATCCCATTCTCATTCGCAATCCTAGCCCCAATTCTATTCCTCTTTATGTTAAACCAAAAGTTCTAGGCCATGGAGGTGAAACTTGGAGATCATTTCATACCGTCATTAGTTTTAAGTATTTTGGAAGTACAATATAAATTAATGGAGAAATAGAAGAGACGTAAATTATAGGATCCAAGCTAGGTGGATGAAACGGAGGAAGGCCGTAGGTGTCATTTGTGATAGAAAAGTACCATTCAAAATTGAGGGAAAATTTTATTGCATAGCTATAAGACTTGCATTGTTCTATGGTATCGAATGTTCGATGATAAAATGTCAGCATGAGCAAAAATTCAATGTCGTAAAAATGATGATGTTGCGTTGGATGAGTGGACACACTAGAAATGATAGGATTAGAGAGAAAGTTGGGGTAGCACTTGTCATTGAAATATTGGTTGAAATGCACATTAGGTGGTTTGGTTATGTACAGAAGTGGCCATTAGAGGACTCATGTAGAGTACCAAATGTAAGATATGCCAATAGTTAGTAGTAGAGGGAGACCATAGAAAACAATTGTTGAGAATCTTCTAGATTAGTATTGTGAGTTGTTAGGAATATATATATATATATATATATATATATATATTGTCTGTTTAAATATATTTGTATTTGAATAGAGATAATTAGATAAGGATAACTAAGACTTAGTTTCCTATTAGGATTTGAGTTTTCTCTTGTATATATACATGTACTTTCTATTATGCAATATACAGAATTCTTTCATTCAACATGGTCCAGAGCCTACCGATCCATCGGTAGCTTCTTTCTCGAATTATTTTTTTCTTTTTTCTTCCTTCCGGCCCTAAAACCTTAAACCTTTAGCTTCCCTCCTGGCTGTGTTCTCTCTTTCCAACCCTAAAACCTAAAGTCCTTGTGCTCATCTCGGGTCTCTCTTTTCCTGAACTTTTCCCGGATTTATCTCGAAACACGTGCCCCACCACCGTGTTCAGAGGACATCGATCGGCCAAACCCCAGAGTCCGGTCGTCAGATTCGCCGCCACGCGCATGAGCCTTATTCCGGCACCGTCATCTGCTGTGCTTTACAGGGCTGTGCTCACCGGACGTCTCTCTCTCCGTTTCCAAGGTCAGTTGGCCAATATCTCAAACTTTGGTGTCACTCCCTTGTACATCCCGAAGTATTCTGTGATAGCCATGGCCACTACTTCTGAGTTCTCTGTGATTGCCACGGTTGCCCAAGTTGGTAATCTTCCTACTTGCTTTGCTCGTTCCTCTGATATTGGACCTTGGGTTCTTGACTCAGGTGATTCTGAACACATTTATGGTAATAAAAATCTTTTCCCCCATCTTTCTAGTTCATCTTTACTTCCATCTATAACTCTGGCCAATGGCTCTAAAACTGCTACTATTGGAATTGGTAAAGCACAAATTCTTCCGTCCATATTTGTTGATTCTGTTCTTTATGTCCCTGAATCTCCTTTCAACCTTATTTCGGTTAGTAAATTAACTAAATCTCACAATTACTCCATCACCTTTGCTAGTCAATGTGTTTCACCTCTTATATCCCTAGTTGCGTGCACATCCATTTGTTCTCCATCTATTATCCATAATCGTTTGGGGCATCCAAGTCTTTCAAAACTTCGCAAAATGGATGCCTCTCTTTCTACTTTGTCTGCCCTCCCTTGTGAGTCGTGCCAATTAGGTAAACACACACGTAGCTCGTTTTCTACTAGTCTTAATAGTCAATCTTCATCTCCTTTTCAACTTGTTCACTCTGATGTTTGGGGTCCTAGTCGCGTGTCTTCTACGTTTGGCTTTCAATATTTTGTAACGTTTATTGATGACTATTCTCGTTGTACTTGGGTGTATTTTATGAAAAATCGTTCTGAGGTATTTAACATTTTCCAAAACTTTTGTGCTAAAATAAAAACTCAGTTTAATACCTCTGTCTCTATTTTGCGTTCTGACAATGCTAAAGAGTATTTGTCTACAACTTTTCAAACATTTATGCCACTCAAGGAATTTTACATCAAACCAGTTGTCCTCATACCCCACAACAAAATGGGATAGCTGAACGTAAGAATCGCCATCTTATTGAAACAACTCTTTCTTTGCTTATTCATCTTAATGTTCCTACTAAATTTTGGAGTGACGCTGTTCTCACTGCATGCTACTTGATTAATCGCATGCCTTCTTCTGTCTTGCATGATGAAATCCCTCATTCTTTCTTGTTTCCTAACGACACTCTTTATCATCTTCCTCTCCGTGTTTTTGGTTGTGTTTGCTTTGTGCATGATTTGACCCCAGGGAAAGATAAACTTGTAGCGAAATCCGTCAAGCGTGTTTTTCTAGGTAATGCTCGACTCCAAAAGGGCTACCGATGTTATTGTCCAGCCAATCGACGTTGTTTCACCTCTCTCGATTTTTGAGTCTTCCCCATTCTTTGTATCTTCTACGCCTGTAAGTCCCTCTGTGATCGAAGTCCTTCCTGTTCCTTCTCTTCCTTTTCCAGAGGCCGTACCCCAGGACATACCTAGTCCTCCTCTTCTGATATATCATTGCCGTCCCCGTCCTGAGCCTACAGCTACTCTTCCTGACTCATTGCCTTCGTCTGAATCACCCGCTACTCCGGTCCAACCGCCACCTGCAAGCCCTCCTATTGCCATTCATAAAGGTACTCGTTCCACTCGTAATCCTCACCCTGTTTATAATTTCTTGAGCTATCATCATTTATCTACTCCATATTATGCGTTTGTGTCTTCTTTGGATTCTGTTTCTATCCCTAAGACTACAGATGAAGCTCTTGCACATCCGGGTTGGAGGCAAGCTATGCTTGATGAGATGACTGCCCTACATTCTAATGGTACATGGGACTTGGTTTCACTTCCTCCTGGAAAGTCTCCAGTTGGTTGCCGGTGGGTTTATGCAGTTAAAGTTGGTCCTGATGGCAAAATTGAACAACTAAAAGCTCGTTTAGTGGCTAAAGGGTATACTCAGATTTTTGGATTGGACTATGGTGATACATTTTCTCCTGTTGCCAAAATTGCTTCCGTTCGTGTTTTTCTATCAATTGCAGCTATTAATCTTTGGCCACTTCATCAGCTGGATATTAAGAATGCCTTCCTCAATGGAGACTTGGAAGAAGTTTATATGGAGCAACCACCTGGTTTTGTTGCTCAGGGGGAGTATGGGAAAGTATGTCGACTTCGTGGTTCTCTTTATGGACTTAAGCAGTCACCAAGAGCTTGGTTTGGTCGATTTAGTTCTGTGGTTCAAGATTTTGGAATGACTCGTAGTGAAGCTGATCACTCAGTTTTCTTTCGCCATACTTCAAATGGTAAGTGCTTATACTTAGTTGTTTATGTGGATGACATTGTTATTACAGGCAATGATGATTTAGGCATTGCTCAGCTCAAACAACATCTGTGCAACCACTTCCAAACTAAAGATTTGGGGAGGCTTAAATATTTTCTGGGAATTGAGTTTTTATTGATTTGGAAAAGGCCTATGATAGAGTACCGAGAGAAGTATTATAGAAGGCTTTGGAAAAGAAAGGAGTACGAGTGGCCTATATCCGAGCAATCAAAGACATGTACGATGGAGTCACGACTTGTGTGAGAACACAAGGTAGTGTTACGAAGGATTTTCCTATAACCATAGGACTACATCAAGGTTCAGCTTTGAGCCCTTACCTCTTCAATTTGGTATTGGATGTGCTCACTGAACATATACAAGAGGCAGTACCAAGGTGTATGCTTTTTGCTGACGTTATAGTCTTGGTTGGAGATTCCACAGAACAAGTAAATGAAAAATTAAAGAAATGGAGACAAGCTTTGGAGACATATGGATTTCGCATAAGTCGAAGCAAAACGGAGTATATGAAATGTAAATTTAGTGGTAGGGACGTTGATTCTAGGAGTGAGGTGAAACTTGGAGATCACCCCATGCGGGAAGTCACAAGTTTTAAGTATTTGGGAACGATAATACAAAATAATGGAGAAATAGAGGAAGATGTAAACCATAGGATCCAAGCTGGATGGATGAAATGGAGGAAGGCATCAGGTGTTATTTGTGATAAGATGGTACCGCTTAAGCTTAAGGGGAAATTTGATCGCACCGTGATAAGACCAGCTTTACTATATGGTACTGAATGTTGGGCGATAAAAAGCCAGCATGAGCACAAATTCAACGTGGCAGAAATGAGAATGTTGCGCTGGATGAGTGGTTACACTAGAATGGATAGGATTAGGAATGATTATATTACAGAGAAAGTGGGGGTAGCACCTATTGTCGAAAAATTAGTCGAAACATGCCTTAGGTGGTTTGGTCATGTACAAAGGCGGCCGAAGAGGCTCCGGTACGTAGAGTTGACCAAATGGAAGATAACCTAATAACTAGAGGTAGGGGAAGACCAAAGAAAACAATAGGAGAAACGATTAAGAGGGATCTAGCTATAATAACTTAACTATAGAAATGTGCAAAGACAGAACATGTTGGCGCCGCTTGATCCATATAGCCGACCCTACCTAGTGGGATAAGGCTTTGATTGTTGTTGTTGTTGAGGTTGCCCAATCTAGTTCTGGTGTGGCTATTTCACAACGGAAGTATGCACTTGACTTATTAGAAGAGACAGGCATGCTAAACTGCAAACCATTTGAGACTCCAATGGATCCAAATGTCAAACACTATCCAGGACATGGGGAGCTGATAAACAATCCCGAGAGATATCGAAGACTACTGGGAAAACTCAATTATCTCACTATCTCTCGTCTAGATATATCGTTTGCTATGAGTGTAGTTAGCTCGTTCCTACAATCACCATGTGATAGTCATTGGGATGCAGTTGTTCGAATTCTTCGATACATTAAGGGAGCACTAGGCAAGGGACTGTTATATGAGGACAAGGGTAATTCCCATATCATTGGCTTTACAGATGTGGATTGGGCTAGTTCACCAGATGATAGGCGATCCACATTAGGATACTGTGTTCTCTTTGGTGGGAACCTAGTTTCTTAGAAAAGCAAGAAACAAAATGTAGTTGCAAGGTCTAGTGCAGAGGCTGAGTATCGTGCTATGGCGTTAGCAACTTGTGAACTCCTATGGTTGAAACAACTTCTTCCGGAGATGAAATTTGGAGACATTGGTATAATGGAACTGGTATGTGATAACCAAGCAGCTATGCACATTGCTTCAAATCCAGTATTCCATGAGAGGACCAAACATATTGAGATTGACTGTCACTTTATTAGAGAAAAATTCAATCAGAGTGTCTTGCTACTCGATTTGTCAATTCAAATGATCAGCTAGCAGATATCTTCACCAAGTCTCTTAGAGGACCTCGAATAAAATACCTATGTGACAAGCTTGGTGCCTATGATTTATATGCTCCAGCTTGAGGGGGAGTGTTGAGAATCTTCTAGATTAGTATTGTGAATTGTTAGGAGTATATATATATATATATATTATCTGTTTAAATATCTTTGTATTTGAATAGAGATAATTAGATAAGGATAACTAAGACTTAGTTTCCTATTAGGATTTGATTTTCCTCTTGTATATATACATGTATAGGGTTGTTCAGAACCGAACAAAACCGCCGCACTTGAACCAAACCAAACCGAATTAGTACAAACCGAACAAAACCGATCAATGTTTGGTTTGGTATGTCGAAAAACCGAACCAAACCACATACACATACATGTATATATATGTACATATTATGTTAAAATTTTTAAATAATAAAGTTTAAAATTTGTTTTTTAGAATGTCAAATTAAATTTAGTCAATCTAAAATTTTAATTTTAGAACTAAGTTGATTGTATATTGTAAGTAAATAAAATATTACAACACTTTTTATTATTTATATTGAATAAAATTATATTTTTTATTAATAAACTTAAATATGTAAGTTTGATAATATAAAAGTCCTAAACCGCCAAACCGAACCGCTCAAAACCGCTCGTTTGTGGTTTGGTTTGGTTTGGTTTGACGCTATCAACTTAAACCGATAGGTGCACTAAATTTTCACCAAAAACTGCCCAAACCGCCCGCCGAACACCCCTTGTACTTTCTATTGCAGAATTCTTTCATTCAACAACAATAAAAGAGACTATTAGAATGAATTTAACTATTAACAACATAACCATAAAAATGTGCCAAGATGAAATATGCAAACATTGCTTGATTCATATAGTCAACTCTATCTAGTGGGAAAAAGCTTGGTTTGTTTGTTGTTGTTGTGTAATTTTCTCTATCTACCATTATAGGTTATAAAATTAACAATATTGGATCAGCCGTCATTTTCCTTCCTTCTCTGCCATCCCCTGTGTCTCTGCATGATTGAAAAATACATGGAAAACAGATTAACATCTCTACATGACTTCTAGATCATAATTATCGTCTAATATTAATTATAGAAGATAACTATCCTTGATGTTAACAGTATCCTTCATCTATAACTGCATCATTAGACCGTCTTGTAGCCTTTAAAACTACATAAACTAATTTTCTAGGTTTGTCAGTATCAGTAATGTTTAATGAAGTTTCTCACTCTTTAGTCTTCGCTATTTATGTGTTTTGGGGTTTTTAAGGTTTTTTTCCTATTTATTTCCACGAATTTAAGCCTCCAATCTCTGACAAAGGTTCAGTTAAAGTGGTTCACCATTGGTTCATCATGTTCTACTTGGATTTTAATGGATTTACTTTAACCTTTCTTGTAGGCCGTTGAGTTCAGCAAATTAGTTGGGTCATTAAGACCAGAGGAATCGGAAGATGTGATTGTCTCTGCGTGTCAGAAACTTATCACTATCTTTCACCAAAGGCCGGAGCAGAAGATTGTTTTTGTTACCCAGCATGGTTTACTTCCACTAACAGACTTGCTTGAAGTTCCTAGAACTCGTGTATGTATATCATGATACGTCATTTGATTTTTGTTATTGTTTGATACGCCATTTTTGTAACTGGCAAGAAGGCATCTAAAATTCTGAAGACATTCCAGGTCATATGTTCAGTTCTTCAGCTTATAAATCAAATTATCAAAGATAACACTGATTTTCAAGAAAATGCTTGCCTTGTTGGATTGGTGAGTGCAATCTATATTCTTTAATTCTACCTCTCTCTACGTTTCTGTTTTAATTGTTTAACTTATTGATTGGGTTATAATCTATGCTAAGATTTGTTGAGAGATGGAATATTGGGGAGTCACATTTAGTTTATGGTCACATTGATGCCTTTCTCTTTGGGTCATATATTAAAATCTTGAAGAAGAATTAAAACAGAAGCAGAATGCGATGAATTCTGTATGTACATTTTGTGAATTTACAATCTATAAATACAAGTATTGAGCTATAAGCTGAGCCCTATAACTAATTCTAGAATCTTGGAGTGTAATTAGGAGAATAAGAATATTTAAAATAAATAACAGAATCTTGAAGTGTAATTAGGAGAATAAGAATATTTATGTTAGCTAGGTTAATACGCCCCTGCAAGTTAGGGGTGATGTTGATCACGCCTAGCTTGGAAAAATGAGTCTGAAATGCTGTCCTAATCAAAAGCTTTGTCAGAAGGTCTGCTACTTGGTCTGCTGAATGTAGATGTTGAACATGAAGCTGTTTGCTTTGTACTTGGTCTCGGACGAAGTAGAAATCAATAGCTACATGCTTCATACGACTGTGTAGTACTGGGTTTGCACAGATGTATGTTGTACTGACATTATCACAGTAGACAATCGGGGCTGTGGTAAGTGGTTGTTGAATTTCTGTGAGTAAATTCCGAAGCCAGCTTAGTTTAGAGACTGTGGCAGCCACTGCCCTGTATTCTGCTTCAGTAGAAGATTTTGAAACTGCCCTTTGCTTCTTTGACGACCATGAGATAGGTGTTTGCCCAAGGTAGATGATGTAACCTGTTGTAGATGTTCTGTCTACTGGATCTCCAGCCCAATCCGAGTCAGAGTATGCAATTAGTCTAGTGTCATCTTGTTTTGCAATAGAAATCCCATAATGAGAGGTCCCTTTGAGATAGCGTAAGACATGATTTAAGGCTACCCAATGAGACATAAGAGGCTGATGAATTGCTTGCGACAGCTTGTTCACTGCATATGAGATGTCTGGCCTTGTGAAGCCTACGTAATGTAGCTTGCCAATGACCTTCCTATATAATTTGGTATGCACTGTGTCATCTTGAGTAGAGGACTCAAAGTGATTGGTTGTAATGGGAGTAGGCATTGGCTTGCAATCAGTCATCTTCACATCCTGTAAAAGATCTTGAATATATTTTTGCTGCGTTAGTATAGTCTGATTTGTTTCTATAAAAAAAAAGTATAGTCTGATTTGTAAGTTGAATTACCTCCACTCCTAAGAAGTATTGCAAGGGTCCTAGATCTTTTAGGGAGAATCTTTTTGATAGGATGTCAATGTATCGTCGGATTTCAACATTGTTGTTTCTCAGCTTAGTGTACCATGCTCTTGGTGCTTGTTTCAAACCATAAATTGCTTTATGGAGTTTGCAAACATAGTTAGGATGCTCTGGATCTTCAAAACCTGGTGGTTGTCTCATGTACACAGTTTCAGATAGGGTGCCTTGAAGAAAGGCGTTATTTATATCTAGTTGGTTGAGTGCCCAACCCTTTTAAGTCGTCAATGTTATTATTAGTCTAATTGTTGCTGATTTGACCACAGGGCTGAAAGTGTTGTGATAGTCAACTCCCGGCCTTTGGGTGAACCCTTTAGCCACTAGTCTTGCTTTGTATTTGTCAATGGAGCCATCTGGCTTATATTTGATCCGATACAAACATCTACAGTCTACCACATTGTCAGTATAGTTGGATGGTACTAGTTTCCAGGTTTTGTTGGTAATGAGGGCATTGTATTCAGATTTCATGGCTTGATTCCTGTGAGGAATCAAGTGGGTTTGTTTGAAGGTTGTTGGGGTTAGAGTTAATGGAGTTATTGTGGTAGAATTTTGTTGAGGTGCAGTCTGTTTGGCTTTACTTCTAGTGGTCATGGGATGATGGGGTGGTTGCTGTGATTTTTTGGTGTTTGGGGCAATATTTGTGGGTTTATCTCTTGGTTGGGAAGCGGCAGTAGGTTTTGGTCTTCTTCGATAAGTGAGAATGGGTTTAGAGGTGGATGGTAACTGTGTGGGGTTAGTAGAGAGAGAAGAGGTAGAAGTAGAAGATGAATTAGAAGTAAAATAAATAGAGTTACTAGTGTTACCTTGTTGTGATGATGGAGCACTGCTTGTACATGGACGGCCTTTGTTGGTATTGGGAATCTCTTGGATGATTATGAGTGATTGTGGCAGTTGTTTATCCGTGACTTGGTTTCACTTCCTCCGGGAAAATCCCCAGTTGGTTGCCGGTGGGTTTATGCAGTTAAAGTTGGTCCTGATGGCAAAATCGAACGGCTGAAAGCTCGTTTAGTGGCTAAAGGGTATACTCAGATCTTTGGATTGGACTATGGTGATACCTTTTCTCCTGTTGCCAAAATTGCTTCCGTTCGTGTTTTTCTATCCATTGCAGCTATTAATCATTGGCCACTTTATCAACTGGATATTAAAAATGCTTTCCTCAATGGAGACTTGGAAGAAGAAGTTTATATGGAGCAACCGCCTGGTTTTGTTGCTCAGGGGGAGTATGGGAAAGTATGTCGACTTCGTCGTTCTCTTTATGGACTCAAGCAGTCACCGAGAGCTTGGTTTGGCCGATTTAGTTCTGTGGTTCAAGAGTTTGGCATGACTCGTAGTGAAGCTGATCACTCAGTTTTCTTTCGCCATGCTTCAAATGGCAAGTGCTTATACTTAGTTGTCTATGTGGATGACATTGTTTTTACAGGCAATGATGATTTAGGCATTGCTCAACTCAAACAACATCTGTGCAACCACTTCCAAACTAAAGATTTGGGGAAGCTTAAATATTTTCTGGGAATTGAGGTTGCCCAATCTAGTTCTGGTGTGGCTATTTCACAACGGAAGTATGCACTTGACTTATTAGAAGAGACAGGCATGCTAAACTGCAAACCAGTTGAGACTCCAATGGATCCAAATGTCAAACTCTATCCAGGACAGGGGGAGCTGATAAACAATCCCGAGAGATATCGAAGACTTGTGGGAAAACTCAATTATCTCACTATCACTCGTCCAGATATATCGTTTGCTGTGAGTGTAGTTAGCCAGTTCCTACAATCACCATGTGATAGTCATTGGGATGCAGTTGTTCGAATTCTTCGATACATTAAGGGAGCACCAGGCCAGGGACTGTTATATGAGGACAAGGGGAACTCCCAAATCATTGGCTTTACAGATGCGGATTGGGCTGGATCACCAGATGATAGGCGATCCACATCTGGATACTGTGTTCTCATCGGTGGAAACCTAGTCTCTTGGAAAAGCAAGAAACAAAATGTAGTTGCAAGGTCTAGTGCAGAGGCTGAGTATCGTGCTATGGCATTAGCAACTTGTGAACTCCTATGGTTGAAACAACTTCTTCAAGAGTTGAAAGTTGGAGACAAAGACAAAATGGAGTTGGTATGTGATAACCAAGCAGCTATGCACATTGCCTCGAATCCAGTGTTCCATGAGAGGACCAAACATATTGAGATTGATTGTCACTTTATTAGAGAGAAAATTCAATCAGGATGTCTTGCTACTCGATTTGTCAATTCGAATGATCAGCTGGCAGATATCTTCACTAAGTCTCTTAGAGGTCCTCGGATAAAATACCTATGTGACATGCTTGGTGCCTATGATTTATATGCTCCAGCTTGAGGGGGAGTGTTGAGAATATTCTATATTTATGTTGTAAATCAATTAGAATCATTAGGATATGATTTAGTCTATCAATTAGGAATCAATTGTATTTATTGTATTTATTCTTACTTCCTAGAATAGGTTTTCTTCTCTTGTATAAATATCTATGGTATTCTCATAATAATACACACATATATTTTTTCACTTCACAATGATTATGAGTGATTGTGGCAGTTGTTTATCCGTGACGTTAGGGGTAGGTGGCTGGTGTTACCTTGTTGCTGCTGTTGTCTTGCTGCATAATTAGCCCGTGCCTGGAGATGGTTGTGCGAGGCTGACCTACACACTTTGGCTGTACGACCTTGTTTGTCACACAATTGACAGTAAAGGTTAGGTGTATTAGATTGATTTGGATTACGTCTAGGCCTCCAATTGGGACGGTTGTTAGGATTGGAATTTGTGGGATTAGGGTTGGGATTGGGTTTTCTGGGCTGATAAGTGTATCTGTTATAGTTGGGGGCTGAATAGGCATGGTTTTCCGTGATGGGAGTGACTAGTGTTTCCTTGGCTTCTTCTAATTTGTGTTTACTATATGGTTTAAGCCAAGGGTTATATAGGCAGCCAAATACTTTGAGATTGTTATAGTTGGGTGTTTTGTGAAACAAAAGCTCGAGCGGCGATTTGTTGTTCAGGTTGGGACTAGACATTCTGTTAATTAGGTGGGTGGCATATTTGCAGGCATAGGACCAGAATTGTGATGGGAGGGAGGCTTGGTGAAGAAGGGTTTTGGTGGTTTCAATAAGATGACGATGACGTCTTTCTACTTGCGCCACTCTTTGGGGTGTATGGTGGTGAAAGAAGATGTAGGATGCCATGAGTATGTAGGTAGTCTTTGAGGGGTTGGAATTCTGTTCCACCACCAGTGTAGAAAGAATGTATTTTGGTTTCTAGTTGTCGTTCTAATTGAGGGTGAATAATTTTGAAAAAATTTGGGACTTCAATTTTGGACTGAATTGTGTAAATCCACACGTACTTTGTATATTCATCAACAAACAAAACATAGTATCGTTTTTTGTCAAGAGAAATTACAGGATAGGGTCCCCATAAATCACAATATAGTAAATTTAATGGTTTATTGCTGTGTAATGAATTCTTAACAAAAGGAAGCCGGTGGCTTTTATTTGAAGAGCATGAATCACAAAGAAAAGAATTTCGAATGCAAGGAAGAGAAAAGTGTTTAGGAACATTATTAAGTACATTAGTACTAGGGTGACCTAATCTACGATGCTATAATTGTGGGGATGTTGTGAGGTTGCATTTAGGTGTTGAGATGGTAGTGCTTGTTGGCCACTCATATAGTCCATCTTTACTCCGTCCATGTAGAAGCAGTGCCCCCGTTGTCAGATCCTTCACAACAAAAGAAAAAGGGAAAAGCTCAATAGAAGTTTTATTGTCATGGCAAAAACGTGAAACAGGGATTAGGTTATTGTTAATTTGTGGAGAACAAAGAGTTTGGGAGAGGTGAAAGTTAGATTTGGGTGTGAAGGGTTACATTACTAGTCTGAGATATAGGAGCGTTTGTACCATTACACATTACACATTACAATACCTTCGGTGCCTGTATAGTCATCTACATTTTGGAACGAGTTCATATCTGAAGTAATGTGGTGAGTAGCACCAGTGTCAACAATCCAAGGAGATTGTTGTTGTTCTTGTCTTGTTGCATAACTAGCTCGTGCCTGGAGATGGTTGTGAGAGGCTGACCTACACACTTTGGCTGTACGACTTTGTTTGTCACACTATTGACAGTAAAGGTTAGGTGTATTAGATTGATTTGGGTTACGTCTAGGCCTCCATTTGGGACGGTTGTTAGGATTGGAATTTGTGGGATTAGGGTTGGGATTGGGTTTTCTGGGCTGATAAGTGTATCTGTTATAGTTGGGGGCTGAATAGGCATGGTTTTCCGTGATGGGAGTGACTAGTGTTTTCTTGGCTTCTTCTAATTTGTGTTTACTATATGGTTTAAGCCAAGGGTAATATAGGCAGCCAAATACTTTGAGATTGTTATAGTTGGGTGTTTTGTGAAACAAAAGTTCGAGCGGGGATTTGTTGTTCAGGTTGGGACTAGACATTCTGTTAATTTGGTGGGTGGCATATTTGCAGGCATAGGACCAGAATTGTGATGGGAGAGAGTCTTGGTGAAGAAGGGTTTTGGTGATTTCAATAAGATGACGCTGACGCCTTTCTATTAGCGCCACTCTTTGGGGTGTATGGTGGTGAAAGAAGAGGTTGGATGCCATGAGTATGTAGGTAGTCTTTGAGGGGTTGGAATTCTGTTCCACCATCAGTGTTGAAAGAATGTATTTTGGTTTCGACTTGTCGTTCTAATTGAGGGTGAAGAATTTTGAAAAAATTTGGGACTTCAGTTTTGGACTGAATTGTGTAAATCCACATGTACTTTGTATATTCATCAACAAACAAAACATAGTAACGTTTTTTGTCAAGAGAAATTACAGGATAGGGTCCCTATAAATCACAATATAGTAAATTTAATGGTTTATTGCTGTGTAATGAATTCTTAAGAAAAGGAAGCCTGTGGCTTTTATTTGATGAGCATGAATCACAAAGAAAAGAATTTCGAATGCCAGGAAGAGAAAAGTGTTTAAGAACATTGTTAAGTACATGAGTACTAGGGTGGCCTTATCTACGATGCTATAATTGTGGGGATGTTGTGAGGTTGCATTTAGGTGTTGATATGGTAGTGCTTGTTGGGCACTCATAGAGTCCATCTTTACTCCGTCCATGTAGAAGCAGCGCCCCCGTTGTCAGATCCTTCACAACAAAAGAAAAAGGGAAAAGCTCAATAGAAGTTTTATTGTCATGGCAAAAACGTGAAACAAGGATTAGGTTATTGTTAATTTGTGGGGAAAAAAGAGTTTGGGAGAGATGAAAATTAGATTTGGGTGTGAAGGGTTAACATTACTAGTTTGAGATATAGGAGCGTTTGTACCATTACCCATTACCCATTACAATACCATTGGTGCCTGTATAGTCATCTACATTTTGCAACGAGTTCATATCTGAAGTAATGTGGTGAGTAGCACCAGTGTCAACAATCCAAGGAGAATGTTGCTGTTGTCTTGCTGCATAATTAGCCCGTGCCTGGAGATGGTTGTGAGAGGCTGACCTACACACTTTGGCTGTACGACCATGTTTGTCACACAATTGACAGTAATGGTTAGGTGTATTAGATTGATTTGGGTTACGTCTAGGCCTCCAATTGGGACGGTTGTTAGGATTGGAATTTGTGGGATTAGGGTTGGGATTGGGTTTTCTGGGCTGATAAGTGTATCTGTTATAGTTGGGGGCTGAATAGGCATGGTTTTCCGTGATGGGAGTGACTAGTGTTTTTTTGGCTTCTTCTAATTTGTGTTTACTATATGGTTTAAGCCAAGTGTAATATAGGCAGCCAAATACTTTGAGATTGATATAGTTGGGTGTTTTGTGAAACAAAAGTTCGAGTGGGGATTTGTTGTTCAGGTTGGGACTAGACATTCTGTTAATTAAGTGGGTGGCATATTTGCAGGCATAGGACCAGAATTGTGATGGGAGAGAGGTTTGGTGAAGAAGGGTTTTGGTGGTTTCATTAAGATGACGATGACGTCTTTCTACTTGCGCCACTCTTTGGGGTGTATGGTGGTGAAAGAAGATGTAGGATGCCATGAGTATGTAGGTAGTCTTTGAGGGGTTGGAATTCTGTTCCACCATCAGTGTAGAAAGAATGTATTTTGGTTTCTAGTTGTTGTTCTAATTGAGGGTGAAGAATTTTGAAAAAATTTGGGACTTCAAGTTTGGACTGAATTGTGTAAATCCACATGTACTTTGTATATTCATCAACAAACAAAACATAGTATCGTTTTTTGTCAAGAGAATTTACAGGATAGGGTCCCCATAAATCACAATATAGGAAATTTAATGTTTTATTGCTGTGTAATGAATTCTTAACAAAAGGAAGCCTGTGGCTTTTATTTGAAGAGCATGAATCACAAAGAACAGAATTTCGAATGCAAAGAAGAGAAAAGTGTTTAAGAACATTGTTAAGTACATGAGTACTAGGGTGGCCTAATCTACGATGCTATAATTGTGGGGATGTTGTGAGGTTGCATTTAGGTGTTGAGATGGTAGTGTTTGTTGGGCACTCATAAGTCCATCTTTACTCCGTCCATGTAGAAGCAGCGCCCCCGTTGTCAGATCTTTCACAACAAAAGAAAAAGGGAAAAGCTCAATAGAAGTATTATTGTCATGGCAAAAACGTGATACAGGGATTAGGTTATTGTTAATTTGTGGAGAACAAAGAGTTTGGGAGAGATGAAATTTAGATTTGGGTGTGAAGGGTTACATTACTAGTCTGAGATATAGGAGTGTTTTTACCATTACCCATTTCCATTACCCATTACAATACCATCGGTGCCTGTATAGTCATCTACATTTTGCAACGAGTTCATATCTGAAGTAATGTGGTGAGTAGCACCAGTGTCCCATGTACCATTAGAATGTAGGGCAATCATCTCATCAAGCATGGCTTACCTCCAACTCGGATGTTCAAGAGCTTCATTTGTAGTCTTAGGGATAGAAACAGAATCCAAAGAAGACACAAATGCATAATATGGAGTAGATAAACGATGATAGCTCAAGAAATTATAAACAGGTGAGGATTACGATTGGAACGAGTACCTTTATGAATGGCAATCGGAGGACTAGCAGGTGGCGGTTGGACTGGAGTAGCGAGTGATTCAGACGAAGGCAGTGAGTCACATCAGGAGAGGCGAAACTGTTGGATTAACGAAATAGTTGAAACTCGTAACTAAGACCCAATAACATATAATAGTATAACTCATGCCTAATTATAACACTTGACTAAGGAATTCTAAAAGTAGTGTAATATCATGAGGAATGTGGATTAGGGATGATCAAAATATCTATACCCTATAGGTTCCTATAAAATTTATCCGTTGGGTTCAAAAATCAAAGAAACTTGTCCACGTTTTGTAAATTTTAGGACTTGTATAGCTTCGGGTTTGAGTCTAGGGAGGGTAGTACCCAACTCAGACTCAAACTGGCTCTATATAAATTATTTAATATTATTTTTATTTTGTAAAAACATATATTTAATTTTTTTTCTATTAATTATGTATGTAAAGTGTAAACTATGTTATTTGCCTAATTTCTTTGAATAGTTGTATTTGATACTCTTGCAAGGATAAATTTGTTAAGATTTTATTGTATATTTGAGGTTTACATAATATGATTGATGACTTGTAAGACATTTTACATGACTTTACATAAAAATGGGTCATAATATGAGGAATAGAATTGATCATTTTAAACTTTACATAAAAATGATTGGGGATTGATTTTGCGGCCTAGCTCCGAGGAAAAATGATATTTTCATATTTTAGGGACAAGATTATAGTAACCTACCCATACCCCTACCTATGATCATCCCTAATGTAGATACAAAGTCAATTGAAGTGACAATATTATAAACCTAAAAGGAGTTATAAATTAAAATCAGCCCTCAAGATCTAAGCAAACAAAAAATATTGAGCAATTTTCTACTAAACTTAGTTGTGTCTCTTGATGTTTCTATTCCCTACATTATTGGTATCCACAAATATCTGAATGGTTCTTATATGTTTTTTTGCAAAATTCCGTGGAAGATTCCCATGGTAATGAGCTTTGCAGTACCTGATCGTCCCCGAGAGATTCGCATGGAAGCAGCTTTTTTTTTTGCAGCAGCTTTGTTTGTCAAGGTTTGAATTTATAGTTATAGTAATTGCGTCGATGTCTCAATATATTGAAAATAGGGTGCTGTATTGATTGCTGGGCCATTGGTGCAGCTCTTTGACTTTGCAAATGTTTATAGCTTGTCATGGGATTCCTGTGTTAGTTGGATTTCTGGAGGCTGATTATGCCAAGTACAGGTTAGTTTCTATTGTGCTTCTACCGATATCATTTACATTTTAGTAATTTATTATCATTTATGTTTTTGCATTAAAGTTTAGCTTTGAGCCCTTACCTTTTTAATTTGGTGTTGGACGTGTTCATTGAACATATACAAGAGGCTGCACCAAGGTTTATCCTTTTTGCTGATGATGTAGTCCTTGTTCGAGATTCTAAAGAAGTAAATGAAAACTTAGAGACATGGAGACAAGCTTTATAGAGACATATGGGTTTCGTATAAGTCGAAGCAAAACGGAATAGAGGATATGTAAGTTTAGTGAAGGGAGATTGATTCTAGGGCTGAGGTGAAACTTGAAGTTCACTGCATACAAGAAGTTAAACATTTTAGGTATTTGGGAAAGTTATTACAAAATAATGGGGAAATAGAGGAGTGAGATATGGAGACCTAGTGGGAATAGGATTTGGTGGTGGTTGTTGTATTGCAATGACCAAATTGATAGATATTACTTGTCCCCAAAAAGGATCTGTCAATTAAGGTGCATGATTTTAGACCTATTAGCCTGATTTCTAGCATCTACAAAGTGATCACCGAGGTGCTTTCTTTGATATTAGGGGAGATTCATGGGGATATTATCTCTGAGAACCAAAGTGCATTTGTGGGGGGTAGGAAAATTCTTGACGCAGCATTATTGGCCAACGAAGTTGTTGAGGACGTAAGGTGGCGGAAGCAAAAGGTTTGGTGTTTAAGTTGGATTTTGAAAAGGTCTATGATAGGGTAAATTGGGGTTTCTTAGATGAGGTGTTATGTCGTAAAGGTTTTGGGGACAAATGGAGATGTTGGATAAAGGGTTGTCTTTCATCTGTTGCTTTTGCAATTATAATTAATGGCCAGCCTAAAGAATGGTTTAAGGGATTTTGAGGTGCTAGGCAAGAGAACCCACCCTCTTCTTTTTTATTCACGGTGGTTGTTGGTGTATTGAATCGTATGTTGTCTAGGAGATTAGAGAGGAGGGAGGTGAAAGGTTTGAAGATAGTTATTGAGGATTTGGAAATTTCCCATTTACAACTCGCTGACAATACTATTCTCTTCCTTCATCAAGATAAGGAGAATTTTAAAATTTTGCTTTATTTGCTTCCAATATTTGAAATTGTTTCAAGGTTTTGTATTAATCTTTATAAGTGTGGGATAACTGGGTTTAATGTAGAGGACATTTTGTGGGGAATTTAGGTAAGATGGTGGGTTGTGAGGTGTCGCAGTAGCCTTTGACTTATTTGGGTGTTCCTTTTGTGGGTAACCCTAGGTCTGAGTCTTTTGGGACTCACTAGGTGGCAAGATCAGTTTTTTTTTGGCAGGATCACTTTGATACAAGCCTCATTGTCTAGTATGACCTTGTATTATCTTTCTTTATTTAAGATTCCAATTAAGGTGGGTTAGTAGGATCGAGAACGTTATGAGGGACTTTTTTGGTCAGGGGAGGGTGAGTTTAAGAAAGATCACTTGGCTTGTTGGAAGTGTGTTGTAAGGCTAAGGAGGATAGTAGACCGAGTTTAGGTAATTTGGTGTCTAAAAACATCTCTTAGGTGGCTTAATGGTAACTTGGAAGTGTGTTGCAGGGCTAAGGAGGATATCATTTTGTTGTTAGAAATTCTTGCTTCTTTTCGAGCTTCCTCCGGTTGTGATAGAAGGACTTTGAATTTAGATTCTTCAGTCTTGTATACTTGCTCTTCATTCTTTAAATATTTGACTAGAAGCTCAAATCCTAGTTCTAATTTTATATCTAAATCTTTTTGGAAAATAAAGGCTCCTCCTAAGGTAAAGGCCTTTGTGTGGGCATCGGTACTTAATAGATTTAATACTAATGATTTGCTTTAGACTCGACGTCCCAATAAGGCATTGTCACCTATGTTTGCGTCATGTTTTAGAAGTTCTGAGATGAACTACCAACTTTTTCTACATTGTGATGTCGTAAGGTTATTTTTTTTTTTGAATAAAATGTTTGACTACTTTGAAGCGAATTGGGTTTGTTCGGTGGATATAGGTTCCTTTCTTCCTACAATTAATGGTGGAACCCAAGTGACTTTAGGAACCCTCCCTCAAAAGCTAACTGTTAACGGAGAATAATCAAGCCACTTAAGTACCCCACCGAGCATCCCATTCTACTCGTTGTGGGACTTGGGTAGGCTATACTACCCTAGGCACTTCCTATATTATCAAATGATGGAACCCTAGTGACTTGGGGAACCTTTTCTCATGAGCTAGCTGTTAAGGGGGAAGAATCAGGGCACTTAAGTAAGCATCTCATTCTACTTGATGTGTGACTTGGGTAGCCCATATTACCCTAGAGACATCCCATACTATCCCATCCCCATATGAAAAAACATTCGTGGCATTGCTTGTTATATGGTTTGTTTGGATGAAGAGGAATGTTGAAATCTTGAAAGGTGTATCTTTCTCGTAAAATCTTTTATGGATTAGAATTGTGTATCTCGTTTCTCTTTTACCCTTTGAAAGGGTTTTTTTTGGAAACCATTGTTTCTAATATGCAATGAAATTGAAATCTACAACAACAATCATAGCCTTTTCCCACTAGGTGGGGTCAGCTATATGGATCAAGCGACGCCAACGTGTTCTATCTTTACTCATTTCTATGGTTAGGTTATTAATAGCTAAATCCACTCCAATAGTTTCTCCTATTGTTTTCTTTGATCTTCCCCTAGTTATTGGGTTATCTTCCATCTGGTCAACTCTACGTGCAAAGCCTCTAACGGCCTTCTTTGTACATAACCACCACCAAAGTTGTGTTTCAACTAATTTTTCTACAATAGGTGCTACCCCAAATTTCTCTGTAATGCAATCATTCCTAATCCTATCCATCCTAGTGTGACAGCTCTTCCAACACAACATTCTCATTTCTGCCATGTTGAAGTTGTGCTCATGTTGGCATTTTGTCGTCCAACATTTAGTACCATACAATAAAGCTAGTTTTATAGCTGTGCGATAAAATTTCCCTACAAGCTTAAGTGGTACTTTTCTATCACAAATAAATCTGAAGCCTTCCTCCATTTTGTCCATCTTGCTTAGATCTTATGGTTTACATCCTCTATTTCTCCATTTTTTTGTATAATTGTTCCCAAATACTTAAAACTTGTGACTTGTATGGGATGATCTGTAAGTTTCTCCTCATTCCTAGAATGAGATTCCCTAGCACTAAGTTTTATGGAAATTTTGCTATTGTGTGAAAAGGCTTTGATTGTTGTTGTTGTGCTATTTTAAGCCTTTTTAAAGAGGGAATAATATTTGTGAAAAAAGATTATCTCTATTAATGAATTTACATGTGTATATATACACAGTAAGTGAATAATATTTAAATAAAAGAAAATAAGGAAACGACTCCTAAAACTGTTCCTAAAATAAAGGAAAATCAGTAGGTGTATAATATTTAAAATAAATATAGCTAACTCCTATAATCTTGCTGATAAGATAAATATTTGAATAAATTCAAATATATGTGACGCTAAGGGTTGGTGGCAGCTAGGTTAATACTTTTCTTTCATTTCTTGTCTGAGGATATCTTATCCTCCAACAAGATGTACCTTATTTTCTTTCTAGCAATCATTTGTTCTTTTGTATTAAAAAAAATTGGAGCTGTGTTAAATACTGAGATAGAATTATAGAAATCCATGTTTAAAAGCTTTAAATTTATTTTTAGTATTTCTAGGTTCCTTGATTAGTCTGCAACAAGTGTGTTTTCAAACTTTTCTCTTGCAGCATTATATTACTCCCTCCGGTTCACAATATCTGCTTCGTTGGGGGATTTTCTTTGTTTCAAAATATTTGTTGTTTTACAAAATCAAGAAAACATTAATTATTTTTTTACAATTTTATCCCTACCTAATACCTATTCCCAAGAGAAGATTAATGGAGAAAGAATAAGTAGGAGTAATTAATTAGTAAGGGTAATTTAGTCTTTTTATCTCATTTTTCTAAGTTTAAGATGAACTAATGATTTCCTTAGTCTGTGCGCACCTACCCAACGAAGCAGATATTGTGAACCGCAGGGAGTATTTTCTTTATGTGGCCATGTTACTTGTATCCATGAAATTGTCTGACTATCGAACCAATAATTTGTGATTTGATGTCTTAGAACTTCCAGTGATATTATAGATATATATATATGCAATCATTGTGTTGTCTGTGTGTATAAGCTGACCACACTACCTATCTCAGAGAAATGGTTCATCTGGCTATTGACGGCATGTGGCAAGTCTTTAAGCTTCAGCGGTCAACTCCTAGAAATGACTTCTGTCGAATAGCTGCAAAGAATGGAATACTCTTTAGACTTATAAACACCCTTTATAGCTTAAATGAGGCAACACGATTAGCTTCTATATCTGTTGGGGTTGGATTTCCAGTTGATGGTTCAACTCAACGGCCACGTTCTGGTCCCTTGGATTCTACACATCCTCTTATTAGTCAGAATGAGGTACTGCTATCTTCGGTAGACCAGTCACTTGCCTCAACCTCACATCCTCAAAGGTTAGATGCCAATTACCCTGTAGATGTTGATAGGCCTCAATCGAGCAATACAGCTGCTGAAGTTACAATAGAAAAAAGTACAAATCTGTCATCCAGGGAATCTTTAATTGCTGCTTCAAAAGAGTGGGACAGTGTGGATCGATGGAAAACTGACCCTTCTCGAGCAGATGTTGAACATAGACAGCAGCGTATTGGTAATTCTGGTAACAGGACATCAACGGATAGGGCTTCAAAATTGACAGAACCTGCATCAAATGGATTATCACTAGTAGGAGCTACACAGCAGGAGCAAGATAGGCCTCTTAGCTTGTTAGAGAAAGAGCCCCCATCTCGACAAATATCTGGTCAGCTTGAGTATGTGCGCCAGTTGTCAGGATTAGAAAGACATGAAAGTGTACTCCCTTTATTACATGCCTCTGAGAAGAAAACTAATGGTGAGCTTGACTTTTTGATGGCAGAATTTGCAGGTAAGAAAGATCAATTTATGTACCATATGCTATGCTTCTTCTGATGAAATTTTAAGAACAAAATATGCTATAAAAAACATACAAATCTTTCTAGGCTCATTGATTATACATAAAATAATCTCACCTCGAAACCTTATTGACCAAAATCTATAAGTTGCCTCCTATGTTAGATGTGAAGAGTGAAGACAGAAACTTCTCAGTAAATATTCTTTCTTATTTGTTTCCTCTGGCATTGCACACTGCCAATATTTTTTTTTATCATTCCTTTTCCTTCCAAACCAAACCATCTGAAATGAATTATTAGAAATCCTTTCAACCTTGCAGGAAATAGCCACTTGTCTTTATAAATTACATTCTGTCAAATGGTCTTTCTATAGAATTGCTGATGTCTAAACAATACTCTATAACTTTTACTTCTAAGTATTATACTTCTAGACTTCGAGTAACTATATATTACAGCCTGTGCACCTTGAATTTTTTTTTTTTTTTTTGTTTTAGGTAAATTATCCTTTATAGACTTTGAAGACCTGTTGAAGCTGGTTCAATGCATTATCACTTACAATATATAGACAAGTTTAACCTAGTTCTCCTGTGTTATTCCTGGTTAAACTTAATATCACATATGATATGGCCTACATGGCTATATGAAGTAGTTAAATACTTGTTCTCTGCTCTGTTTTGGGCTTTTCCTTAGCATATAACTTTTGTGCTTCTTGTTCTGTGCCTTCTCTTTTAACTATGTTTCTGTATGAATGATTGTTATTTTGTGGGTATGCAGATGTTTCTCAACGTGGAAGAGAAAATGGAAATCTTGACACAAGTGCCAGAGTGTCTCACAAAGCTGTTTCAAAGAAACCAGGGCCTTTGGGATCTAATGAAGGAGCTGCTTCCACATCTGGGATTGTGTCTCAGACAGCATCAGGTGTACTATCTGGTTCTGGTGTCCTAAATGCTAGACCAAGCAGCGCAACATCATCTGGGCTACTGTCCCACATGGTTTCATCATTGAATGCAGATGTGGCCAGGGAGTACTTAGAAAAAGTAGCAGATCTTCTGCTTGAGTTTGCTCAAGCTGATACAACAGTAAAGTCTTACATGTGTAGTCAAAGCTTGCTCAGTCGTCTTTTCCAGATGTTTAATAGGGTGGAGCCTCCTATTCTGTTAAAGGTGTGATGCAAGACTTTTATTTTTAAGTTGTCCCTTGTTTCCTACATTATATACCGTTGACAATTATATGTCAATTCCATTTTTGTAGATACTGAAGTGTATTAATCATCTGTCAACTGATCCAAACTGCTTAGAAAATCTCCAACGTGCTGAAGCAATGAAATACATGATACCAAATCTGCAACTCAAAGAAGGGTCTCTAGTGTCACAGATACATCACGAGGTTAGTCTTGCTGAATTTTTACCAGTGGATTGGAAACAGAAATTCTAAAACATTTCTCTATTTGATATATGAAATACCAGTCATTAACATGTATGATGAATTAGGTTATTTTTTGTGTTAGGATATGCTATTTTCAGTAAGCTTTCTCATTCTTTCATTCTTGATTAGTTTAAAATTAATTAGCTATAGGCATGAGTTAATGGGAAATTTTCACGTGCAACTGAAAAGAGAAGTACGAGTCTAGCATGTCTAGTAATTGAGGCTTTGGTATTTGTGTAATATGAAAGGATCTTTTCTTCTTCTTTGATTATTTATTGTCTTCTTGTTTTGGGAGCTGTCTGTGAGCCAAAATAGAATATATTAGCTTTGCTTGATCCCATGTTGCCGACCCATCTAGTTCTTGTAATTTCTGATCTATCTAATGAAGTAGTTTTTATTGAAAAGGAAGAATTGCGTAAGTGTACTCCTTTCTATCATGTAGAAATATCTGTTGAACAATATATGTCTCTAGTGTAGTGGCTATACGTTTTTGGGTTTTGGCAAATATGTAGAGTTGACCAGATGGAAGATAGCCCAATAACTAGAGGTAGGGAAGACTAAAGAAAACAATAGGAGGAACTATTAGGATGGACTTAGCTGTTAATTACGTAACTGTAGCAAAACTGAGTTCTGAATTCTCAGATTTTTATTAATTAATTCTGAAAAGGGAAACATAAATAAATAAAGGACCATGGTTACAGCTTAACCACTAGAATCCCACAAGGATAGGAATTAAATCGGTTTTAAACAGATTTAAATTAATTACCTAGCCAACAGCTTAATTTAAATTCAAAACTAGGATAGGATAAGATAAGATAAATATCCTACCTATAAAATCGACTACCTCTAATAAAATAATAATACTAACATTAAAGTAATAATAATAATAAAACTAACAATGAAAATAAAATAACAACGACAATAACCATAGAAATGAATAATGATAGAACACGTTCGTCGTTTGATTCAGCCGACCCTACCTAGTGGGACTGGGAAAAGGCTTTGATTGTTGTTGTAGTATCTAGAGTTTACTAGAATCTTATTTTTGGTTTTTGTCCTGAATGCGCTGTTCAACTTATGCAAGATAAACAAGAGGAGACAAGAACAAGCTGCTGAAAATGGGATTATACCTCATTTGATGCAATTCATTACCTCAAATTCTCCCTTGAAACAATATGCATTGCCTCTACTGTGTGACATGGCTCATGCATCTCGTAATTCAAGGGAGCAGTTAAGAGCCCATGGTGGTTTGGATGTCTATTTGAACCTTCTTGAGGATGAGATTTGGTCAGTGACGGCATTAGATTCTGTTGCTGTTTGCTTGGCACATGATAATGACAATAGGAAGGTTGAACAAGCATTACTGAAAAAGGATGCAGTACAGAGGCTTGTAAAATTCTTCCAGATATGTCCAGAGCAGTATTTTGTGCACATATTGGAGCCATTCTTGAAAATCATCACGTATATACAGGATATTCGATCCTTTCCATGAATTCTTACTGTAAATTATTAATATCATTTGGTTGTCCTTAAAACAACTCTGCCTATGCTTGCATAGCCGGTTCCAAGCCCGGATAAAAGAGGAGGGTTGTGTTAATAGTCGACAGCCAGCGTAGAACTTTGTCGAATCTTTATGAATTATGGATTGTCCTTAAATCCTTATTCATGGGAGAAGTTAGTCTTGCATGGATAGTTTATAAACAAAGAATTTGCTGCTCAAGGTAACCGCCTGAAGTTGGAGAAATTGGATCTTGGGCAATTCTTTTTTTGGTCGATCTGGGGCCATTTGTTTCTTGTAATTTCTATGCAATTCTTTTATTTGTGAAGTAATAATAATTATTTTAATAGGAACTCACACTAATAGGGATCCACCATAAATAGATTAGGGACCAAATTATTATTAATATTGACAAATAGCCTTGGAAACAACTGACATGCTATTTGTCAATATTAATAATAATTTAGTTCCTAATCCATTAAGGGTGGTCCCTATTTGTGTGAGTCCCTATTAAAAATAATTATTACTTTACAAATGAAGCATTTTGAAGGAATTGCATAGGAATTACTGGAAAATGATTTGTACTGCGGTTATACTAGGTATCTTATTCTAGAAATTAGTCCAGGTTCATAGTTTTACAATTTTGTAAATTTTGATTTCTTCATCAAATTTTCTTGCATTTTTTTTTTAAAAAAGGAAAAGAATATGATTTTTATGTATTATAAAGGAGGATATTACAAATGAGAAGCATAATATGTTTTCCTTGGAAGGGAAAAGGGCAAAAAAAGTATCATTTTGATGTGATTTTTTTGGGTATAATAGCAATTGAAAAATTAATTCTGTCCTTTTATATCCCTCTTTTCTTTCTTTGTTTTTTAATTTTCATTTTATCCATTTCGGCATATTATTGCAGAAAATCTGCACGGATCAATACCACATTAGCTGTTAATGGATTAACACCCTTGCTTATTGCAAGGCTTGATCATCGGGATGCTATAGCTCGTTTAATTTACTCAAGCTTATAAAGGTATGAATTATCTCATTGGTTTAACTTTAACCGAAATGGATGTATGATTCTTTGTTACGCACTAAAATTTCTGGTGGGTGCAATATCAATGACTACAGAACAGGAATTTACTTTTGTCATTATAGAATAATTAGGATGTTCCACATAGATGTAGCTTCTTAATCATGTTATTCAAACTGGTTTTGAATAGCAATTTTGTTTTTCTGGAAACCAACATTATAACACAATGATACAATCTAAGACTAATGTTTTAGTCGGTAAACTTTCTTAGCACATCTATTCATCCATCATTTTAAGTTAAACCCAAATGAATAGAGTTAAAAATAGTATTTGACTCCCATCATGTGAATACTTGAAACTGGATGTTATGTCTCAATGTTTTAAGTTTTAAGTTTTAAGTAATGAGCAAAAGTTTTAATTATTTTGTTCTATTTATAAATACCTTACCAAATAAATTCAAAGATGAAAATGTTTCATAGGGTATGCGTAGTAGAAACTTGTATTTATGAGTTAAGACCCCATTGTACGTTTCTGCAAATGTTTTTTTTTCTTTTGCCTTTCTGCAAATGGTTTATTTGGGTTCTTTTCATTGTAAATCTTCAAAGGGATTGGGCAACTCCTTTGAACTAGGCTTCTGTTTTTATCTTTTGTTTTTACTTCTGTCTGGGGAGGATATCTTGTTTTCTGAAATTGTACATTTTTGGTATTATTCTCTCTTCGATTTTTTTTTTGTTTAAAAAAACTTATAGAATAGATGATCCTTCTCCAACATGTGGAATATATTTAGTTTTCAAATAAACTGATGAAAAATTCTTAAACATTTTTTTTATGGGAAAAAATTCGTAAACTTAAATTGTAAATAATATATATACATAAGACTAGTAGACACTCTTCATAGCACATTATCAAATTGAGACTGCTATTTTTCTTTTCATATATTCATATTTGTTATATAGTAACTATTAAAATACTTCTTAACTCTTTGCTTTGTGATTATTTTCAATTACTTTCTTGAAATAAGAACTAAATTAGTGTTGGATTTTAAAGAAAATTTAATTAATCAAAAGTGACCTGAATATTTCACATAATTCAAATTCAAGTCAAGGACACTCGAGTTTGGTTCAGTCAACTCCATTGAGTCACTGTCTGAGCTTGATTTTCTCATATCTTTCTGAGAAGCTGTATTGAGGTGCATTTCATATGATCTATCGTCAGGTGCTGTCAATTTGATATTATCTGTAATCCACGCATTTGAATTTGTAACTATTCAGATGCATAAGTCCAATTTTTAGTACTTCGAAAATCACTTAGCGGAAGTAATTGCTCAGAGTGTCTATTGTTCTTGAACATGGATATCTGTTTAAAATATGCTTTACTCAGCAGCAACGTTGAAAGGTCTTTAAATTTGTGGCAGGCTGTTTATGAGCGCCACCCTCAACCTAAGAAGTTGATTGTGGAGAATGATTTGCCTCAGAAACTTCAGAGCCTAATAGAGGAAAGAAGAGATGGACAAAGCTCAGGAGGTCAAGTGTTGGTGAAACAAATGGCTACTTCTTTACTTAAAGCACTACATATAAACACCGTTTTGTAAATTTATATTCTTCAAATCTCCTCCCCTTTATGTATATCCGATTTTATTGGGGAAACCGTAACTATTGTATATAAATTTCCCCTTGTTTCTTTTTTCCTTTTTGATTCAATTGGGTGATGATATTAACATTCTACAACCATACTTTTAACCGGTCTATGATTTCCCGGCTTCAAAGAGATGTCTAAATTCTCGTCTTCTTTTTCTATGTTCCACATGACCAAAATTGAAAACAATTCTAGGTTACACGTTTTATGATAGACGAAAAACCTCTATAATTTGTCAAATTTCGCCTTATGGCTTTGATATGTATTTATAGTTACAAAACAACCATTGAAATAATAGACTAAAAAATAAGTATGCATTATCTCTTATATCATGTTAATGTAGGTGAATATAGTTTCATAATACAATTGGATTATGACAAATAAGCAAAGATAATAGTATATTTTTGGCTTTTAGAAATTTGTATCAAAGTGAACATATGCACACCATCAGGGGTTAGGTCTATTGGAAGTAACCACAAATTCCAAATCCTAAATTCTAATCATAAACCGTGAACTCGAAAGCTTATACTCTATATCCTAAATTCTAAACAACAAATCTCCAAACCTTAAATCCTTAATTGAAAATCCCAAACCTTAAATTTCAAATCCCAAACTCTTAAACCCAAATCCCTGATCAGAAAGCACAAACACCAAACCTTAAACAAAAAAAAAAAACCACTGACTCCAAACTATAAACTCTAAATCCAAACTTCAAATCCTAAATCTGAAACTAAAAACTTAAACCATAAAACAACATTTGTCAAACCCTAAACACTAAATCTTAAACTCCAAATTTCAAACCCTAATACCTGAAACTTATTACCCCAAACCTCAAACTCCAAAGTCCTAAACCCATAAATCCCAAACCTCAAACTTTAAAACCCAAGTCCCTAATCTGAAACAACAAACCCTAGACATTAAACAAAACCTTTGATCCTAAACCTCAAACCTTAAACACTAACCCCAAATTCTAAACCCTAAATCCAAAATTGCAAACTCCAAACCTCAAACCTCAAATCCAAAATTCTTAACCATAACCCCTAAACCTCAAACCTTAAATTCCAAACTCTAAACCCCAAACTGGAAACCCTATACCCTCAAACTTAAACCCTAAACCCTAAAACTTAAAACTTAAACCTTAGACCCCAAACCCCAAACCGGAAACACGAAAACCTAAACCTTAAACCCTAAACCCCAAACCTAAAACCCATAACAAAAAACCCCAAAATCCTAAACCCTAAACCCCAAACCCCAAACCCTTGACTCTAAACCTCAAACCTTAGACTCCAAACCCTATACCCTAAACCCCAACTCCAAACCGTAAACCCAAAACTCCAAACACCAAACCCTAAACCCCAAACCCTAAACTTTGAACCATAAACCTTAAATTCCAAATCGCAAATTGCAAACACCAAAACCTATACCCTAAACACTAAACCCAAAAACCAAAACCCAAAACCCTAAACCCTAAACCTCAAAATCCAAACCCGAAACACAAAACCCAAATCCCTGAACCCCAAACCCTAAACCTCAAAACCCAAACCCTAAAGCCTAGACTCAAAACCCTAGACCCCAAACCCCAAACTCCAAACCCCAAACCTCAAATCCCAAACCCAAACCCAAACCCAAACCCCAAAGCTTAAACCCGAAACCCTAAACCCCAAACAATAAATCCCAAACCCTAAACCCAAAATGCTAAACCACAAACCCTATACCCCAAACCATATACCCTAAACCCCAAACCGTAAACCGTAAACCCTAAAACCTAAACCTTCAACCCCAAATCCCAAACCCTAAACCCTAAACACTAAACCCGAAAATCGTAAAACCTTAAAATTAAAACCTAAATCATAAACCCTAAACCCCAAACTGAAACCCTAAACCCAAAATTCCAAACCCCGAAAGACCGCTTTTTCCTTCCGTTTTCTGGTTCAACGGCGATTCTGACGGTGGATGGGTCAATGGTAATTTTCCTGCTTTGTTCGAGATGCTACGCTCCGAGTCCTCTTCATCTATCAATAGAATTGGATTCCCAAGACCTGCTTACAGGCCAGGCCTCCTCATCAAGGCTTTGAGACATACTAATTGCGCTTTCCGTTCCTTATGCGTCAAAGGGCTTAGGGTTTGGGGTTTAGGGTTTAGGGTTTAGGGTTTAGGATTTAGGGTTTAAGGTTTGGGGTTTACGATTTAGGGGTTAGGGTTAAGGGTTTAGGGTTTAGGGTTTAGGGTTTAGGGTTTAAGGCTTAGGGTTTGGGGTTTGGGGTTTGGGATTTGGGATTTGGGGTTTTAGGGTTTGGGGTTTTAGGGTTTGGGGTTTTAGGGTTTGGGGTTTAAGGTTAGGGGTTTAAGGGTTAAGGGGTTAGGGGTTTAGCGTTTAGGAGTTTATGGGTTATGGGTTTAGGATTTGGGGTTTGGGATTTGGGGTTTAAGGTTTAGGGTTTGGGGTTTGGGGATTAGGGTTTGGGGTTGGGGATTTGGGATTAGGGTTTCGGGTTTAGGGTTTCGGGATTAGGGTTTATGGTTAGGGTTTCGGGGTTTAGGGTTTAGGGTTTAGGGTTTGGGGTTTGGGCTTTAGGATTTGGGGTTTCGGGTTTAGGGTTTAGCGTTTAGGGTTGGGGTTTAGGGATTTAAGCTTTAAGAATTAGGGTTTGGGGTTTGGGGTTTGGGTTTTAGGGTTTGGGATTTGGGGTTTGGAGTTTGGGGTTTAGGGTTTAGGTTTAGCGTTTTGGGTTTGGGGTTAAGGGTTAGCGTTTAGGGTTAAGGATTTGTGGTTTAGGGTTTGGGGTTTAGGGCTTATGGTTTAGGCTTTGGGATTTGGGGTTTAGGGTTTAGGGTTTAGGGTTTGGGATTTAGGGTTTTGGGTTTTGGGGTTTAGGGTTATGGGTTTAGGGTTTAGGGTTTGGTGTTTGGGGTTAAGGCTTTGGGGTTTAGGGTTTGGGGTTTAAGGTTTAGGGTTTAGGGTTTGGGGATTTGGTTTTATGGGTTGGGGTTTGGGGTTTAGAGTTTAGGGTTTGGGGTTTGGGGTTTAGGGTTTGGGGTTTAGGGTTTGGGGTTTAGGGTTTAGTGTTTGTAGTTTGGGGTTTGGGGTTTGGGGTTTGTGGTTTATGGTTTAATGTTTAGGGTTTGTGGTTTCGGTTTTATGGTTTGGGGTTTCGGGTTTAGGATTTAAGGTTTGGGGTTTAGGGTTTGGTGTTTGGGGTTTAGGTTTTAGGGTTTGGGGTTTAGTGTTTAGGATTTGGAGTTTGGGGTTTGGGGTTTAGGGTTTGGGGTTTGGGGTTTGGGGTTTAAGGTTTAGGGTTTGGGGTTTGAGGTTTAGGTTTAGGGTTTAGAGTCTGGGGTTTTGGGTTTAGGTTTTAGGGTTTTGGGTTTAGGGTTTACGGTTCGGAGTTTAGGGTATAGAGTTTAGGGTTTAGGGTTTGGGGTTTAGGGTTTGGAGTTTGGGGTTTAGAGTTTAGGGTTTTGGGTTTGGGGTTTAGGGTTTAGGGTTTGGGGTTTATGGTTCAGGGTTTGAGGTTTGGGGTTTAGGGTTTAAGGTTTGGGGTTTGGGGTTTAGGGTTTAGGGTTTTCTATTTGGGGTTTGTGGTTTCAAGTTTAGGGTTTAGGGTTTGGCATTTGGGGTTTGGGGTTTATAGTTTAGGGTTTGGGGTTTAGGGTTTAGGGTTTGGGGTTTGGGGTTTAGGGTTAGGGGTTTCAAATTTAGGGTTTGGGGTTTGGGGTTTAGGGTTTGGCGTTTAGGGTTTAGGGTTTAGGGTTTCGGGTTTGGTGTTTGGAGATTGGCGTTTGGGGTTTGGGTTTCGGGTTTAGGATTTAGGGTTTGGGATTCAGGGTTTGGGGTTTAGGGTTTGGGGTTCGGGGTTTAGGGTTTGGGGTTTAGGGTTTAGGCTTTGGCATTTAGGGTTTGGGGATTTTGGTTTAAGGTTTAGGGTATAGGTATTGGGGTTTGGTGTTTAGGGTGTAGGGGTTGGGGTTTAGGGTTTAAGGTTTAGGGTTTGGGGTTTAGGGTTTGGGATTTGAGGTTTAGGGTTAAGGGTTTAGGGTTTAGGATTTAGGGTTTAGGCTTTGGCATTTAGGGTTTGGGGTTTGGGGTTTGAGGTTTAAGGTTTAGGGTTTAGGGGTTGGGGTTTGGGGTTTAGGGTGTAGGGGTTGGGGTTTGGGGTTTAGGGTGTAGGGCTTGGGGTTTGGGGTTTGGAGTTTATGGTTTGGTGTTTGGGGTTTAGGGTTTAGGGTTTAAGGTTTAGGGTTTAGGGTTTAGGCTTTGGCATTTAGGGTTTAGGGTTTGGGGTTTGAGGTTTGGAATTTGGGGTTTAGGGTTTGGGGTTTGCGATTTGAGGTTTAGGGTTTGGCATTTAGCGTTTGGGGTTTGGGTTTTAGGGTGTCGGGTTTCGAGTTTCGGGTTTCAGGTTTCGAGTTTCGAGTTTACGATTTAGGGTTTAGGGTTTAGGTTTTGGGGTTTAGGGTTTAGGGTTTGGGGTTTAGGGTTTAGGGTTTAGGGTTTAGGATTTGGCATTAGGGTTTGGGGTTTACGGCTTGGGGTTTGGGGTTTGGGGTTTAGTGTTTAGGGTTTGGGGTTTGGGCTTTGGGCTTTAGTGTTTGGGGTTTAGGGTTGTGGGGTTTGGGGTTTATGATTTGGCGTTAGGGGTTTGGGGTTTAGGGTTTTGGGTTTAGGGTTTGGGGGTTTGGGTTTTAGGATTTGGCGTTAGGGGTTTGGGGTTTAGGGCTTGGGTTTGGGGTTTGGGGTTTAAGGTTTAGGGTTTGGGGTTTAGGGTTGTGGGTTTAGGGTTGGCAGTTTGTGGTTTAGGGTTTAGGGTTTAGGGTTGAGGGTTGAGGACTTAGGGTTTGGGGTTTACGTTTTAAGGTTTGGGGTTTAAGGTTTAAGTTTTAGGGTTTAGGGTTTAGGGTTTGGGTTTAGGGTTTAGGGTTTATGGTTTGGGGTTTGCGATTTGGGGTTTGGGATTTGGGGTTTAGGGTTTAGGGTTTAGGGTTTGAGGTTTGGGGTTTGGGGTTTATAGTTTGGGGTCTGGGGTTTACGTAAACCCCAGACCCCAAACCCCAAACTATAAACCTTAAACCCCAAACCCTAAACATGAAACCCAAAACTCTAAACCCCAAACCCTAAATCGTAAACCCCAAACCCCGAACCCCAAATCGCAATCCCTAAACCTCAAATCCCAAACCCCAAATCCTTAACCCCAATTCCTAAACCGCAATCCCTAAACCCTAAACTCCAAACCCCAAACCACAAACTCCAAACCTTAAACTCCAATGCCCAAACCCAAACCCCAAACCCCAAACCCAAACCCAAACCCCAAACCCCAAACCCCAAACCCCAAATCCCAAACCCCAAACCCCAAACCATAAACCCTAAACTGCAAACCGCAAACCCCAAACCCTAAACCATAAACCCCAAACCCCAAACCCTAAACCCTAAATCCCAATCCCCAAATCCCAAACCTGAAATCCCAAACCCCAAACCCCAAACCCTAAGCTCTAAACCCTAAACGCCAACCCTAAACCCTAAACCCGAAACCCGAAACCCGAAACCTAAATCCTAAACCTCAAACACCAAACCCCAAACCCTAAACCCTAAACCTCAAACCCCAACACCCAAACCCCAAAGCCCACATCCTAAACTCTAAACCCGAAATCCCAAACCCCAAACCCTAGAACTAGAACACCAAACCCTAGAAACAGAACCCCAAACCCTAAACACTAAATCCCAAACCCTAAACCCAAAACACCAAACCCTAAACCCTAAACCCTAAACCCTAATCCCCAAACCTCAAACCGTAAACCCTAAACAATAAACCCCAAACCCTAAACCATAAACCCTAAACCCTAATCCCAAATCCCAAACCCCAAACCCCAAACCCAAAATCTTGAACCCCAAACCCTAAATCGCAAACCGTAAATCCCAAAGGCCAAATCCCAAACCCTTAATCCCAAACCCCAAACTGCAAACCCTAAACCCTAAACCCTAAACCTTAAACCCTAAACCCTAAACTCGAAATCCCAAACCCCAAACCCTAAACTCTAATCCCTAATCCCTAACCCAAAATCTCAAACCACAAACCCTAAACCCCAAACCCCAAAACCTAAACTCGAAACTCGAAACTCGAAACCCTAAATTCGAAACCCCAAACCCCAAAACCCAAACCCCAAACCCTAAACTTCAAACCCCAAACCCTAAACCCCAAACCCCAAACTCCAAATGCCAAACCCTAAACCTCAAACCCCAAACCGCAAACCTCAAACCCCAAACCCTAAACCCCAAACCGCAAACCGTAAACCCCAAACCCCAACCCTATAGCCTAAACCCTAAACCCCAAACCCCAAACCCCAAACCCTAAACCCCAAACACCAAACCCTAAACCCCAAACCCCAAACCCCAAACCCCAAACCTAAACCCTAAACCCCAAACCCCAAACCCTAAATCCAAAACCCCAAACTCCAAACCCTAAATCGCAAACTCGAAACTCGAAACCCGAGAACCGAAACGCCAAACCCCAAACCCCAAACCCTAAACCCTAAACCCCAAACCCCAAACTGCAAACCCCAAACACTAAATCATAAACCCCAAACTCTAAACCCTAAACCCCAAACCCCAAACCCCTATCCTAAACCCTAAACCCCAAACCCCAAACATCAAATCCCAAACCCTAAACCCTTAACTCAGAACTCAAACCCCAAACCCAAAACCCTAAACCTCACACCCCAAACCTCAAACCAAAAACCCCAAACCCCAAACCCCAAATACCAAACCCAAAACCCCAAACCCCAAACCCCAAACCGTAAACCCCAAACCCCAAACCCTATACCCTAAACCCCTAACCCTAAACCCCAAACCCTAAACCCCAAACCCTAAACCCCAAACCCCAAAACCCCAAACCCTTAACTCGAAACTCAAACCCCAAACCCTAAACCCTAAACCTCACACCCCAAACCCTAAACCCTAAACCCCGAACCCCAAACCCTAAACCCTAAACCCCAAACCCTTAACTCGAAACTCAAACCCCAAACCCTAAACCTCACACCCCAAACCCCAAACCCTAAACCCTAAACCCTAAACCCCAAACCCTTAACTCGAAACTCAAACCCCAAACCCTAAACCCTAAACCCGAAACCCGAAACCCGAAACCCCAAACCCTAAAACCCAAACCCCAAACCACCAAACCTAAACCCTAAACCAAAAACCTCAAACCCCAAACACTAAACCCCAAACCCAAAACCCTAAACCCAAAACCCCAAACACCAAATCCCAAACCCCAAACCCTAAAACCCGAACCCCAAACCCCAAACCCTAAGCACTAAACCCCAAACCCTAACCACAAAACACCAAACCCTAAACCCATAACCCCAAACCCCAAACCCCAAATCCTAAACCCTAAACCCAAAACCCGAAACTCGAAACTCGAAACCCTAAACTTTAAACTCTAAACCCTAAACCCAAAACTCGAAACCCGAAACCCTAAACACCAAACCCTAAACCCTAATCCCTAAACCCCAAACATCAATCCCTAAACCCTAAACCCCAAACCCCAAACCCCAAACCCCATCCCAAAACCCTAAACCCTAAACACTAAACCTTAAATCCCAAATCCTAAATCCAAAACCCCAAACCCCAAACCCTAAATTGCAAACCTTAAACCCCAAACCCAAAACCCCAAACCGCAAACCCCAAACGCTAAACCCCAAACCCTAAACCCTAAACATGAAACCCCAAACCCCAAACCCCAAACCCCAAACCCCAAATGCCAAACTCCAAACCCTAAACACGAACACCAAACCCCAAACTCCAAACCCCAAACCCCAAACCCCAAACCCTAAACCCCAAACCCCAAACCGTAAACCGTAAACCCCAAACCCCAAACCCCAAACCCTAAACTCCAAACCCCAAACCCCAAACCCTAAACTCCAAACCCCAAACCCTAAACCCCAAACCCCAAATACGAAACCCCAAACTCTAAACCCTAAACCCCAAACCCTAAAACCTGAATCCTAAACCCCAAACCCCAAACCTCAAACCCCAAACCCCAAACCTTAAACCGCAAAACCCAAACCGCAAACCCTATACCCTAAACCCCAAACCCCAAACACAAAACCCTAAAACCCAAACCCCAAACCCCAAACCCCAAATCCTAAACCCTAAACCCCAAATTCCAAACCCCAAACCACATATCCTAAATAATAAACCCCAAACTCAAAACCCCAAAACCCCAAACCCCAAACCCCAAACCCCAAACCCTAAACCCCAAATCCCAAACCCCAAACCCCAAACCTCAAACCCCAAACTGCAAACCCTAAACCCCAAACCCTAAACCTCAAACCCTGAACCCGAAATCCTGAACCCTAAACCCCAAACCCTAATCTCTAAACCCTAAACCCGAAACCTTAAACCTTAAACCGCAAACCACAAACTACAAACCCTAAACCCAAGCCCGAAACCATACACCCCAAACCCCAAACCCTAAACCCCAATCCCCAAACCCTAAACCCCAAACCCTAAACCCTAAATCCTAAACACTAAACCCCCAAACACCAAACCCTAAACCCCAAACCCCAGACCCCAAAATTGTAAACCCCAAACCCTAAACCCTAAACTCTAAACCTGAAACCTTAAACCCCAAACTCCAAACTCCAAGCCCCAAACCCTAAACCCTAAGCCCGAAACCCTAAACACCAAACCCCAAACTCTAAACCCCAAACTCCAAACCCCAAACCCCAAACCCCAAATCCCAAACCCCAAACCCCAAACTCTAAACCCTAAACCCCAAACCCTAAACCCCAGACCACAAAGCCCAATCTCTAAACCCTAAACCCCAAATCCCAAACCCCAAACCCCAAAACCCCAAACCCCAAACCTAAACCCTAAACCTTAAACCCAAATCCCTAAACACTAAATGCCAAACCCTAAATCCCAAACCCCAAACCCTAAACCCCAAACCCCAAACCCCATACCCCAAATTCAAAACCCCAAATCCTAAACCCTAATCCCTAAACCCCAAACCCCAAACCCTAAACCTGAAACCTGAAACCTGAAACCCTAAAACCTAAACCCCAAACCCCAAACCCCAAACCCCAAACCCAAACCCTAAACCCCAAATTGAAACCTGAAAACCTAAAACCCAAAGCCTAAAGCCCAAAGCCCAAAGCCCAAACCCTAAACCCTAAATGCCAAGCCCTAAACCCCAAACCCATTATGGTTTGGGGTTTGGGGTTTAGGGTTTGGCATTTGGTGTTTGGGGTTTGGGGTTTGGCATTTTGGGTTTAGGGTTTGGGGTTTGTGGTTTGTGGTTTAGGGCCTAGGGTTTAGGGTTTGGGAATTGGGGTTTAGGGTTTAGGGTTTAGGGTTTAGGGATTACGATTTAGGGTTTGGGGTTTGGGGTTTGGAGTTTAGGGTTTAGGGTTTGGAGTTTAGGGTTTAGGGATTGGGGTTAAGGATTTGGGGTTTGGGATTTAAGGGTTTAGGGATTGCGATTTGGGGTTTGGGGTTTACGATTTAGGGTTTAGGGTTTGGAGTTTCAGGTTTGGGGTTTAGAGTTTGGGGTTTAAGGTTTAAGGTTTGGGGTTTAGGGTTTAGGGTTTGGGGTTTGAGGTTTGGGATTTGGGATTTGGGGTTTGGGGTTTGGGGTTTGAGGTTTGGGATTTGGGATTTGGGGTTTAGGGGTTTGGGTTTAGGGTTTGGGGTTTAGTTTTTAGGATTTGGGGTTTAGGGTTTAGGATTTAGGGTTTGAGGTTTGGGATTTTGGGTTTAGGGTTTGGGGTTTGAGGTTTATGGTTCAGGGTTTAGGGTTTAGGGTCTGGAGTTTGGGGTTTGGGTTTTAGGGTTTCGAGTTTAGAGTTTAGGATTTATGGTTTGGGGTTTAGGGTTTAGGGTTTAGGGTTTAGGGTTTGGGGTTTGGGGTTTGGGGTTTGGGTTTGGGGGATAGGGTTTGGGGTTTGGGGTTTGGGGTTTAGGGTTTGGGGTTTGCGGTTTGCGGTTTGGGGTTTGGGTAATGGGGTTTGGCATTTAGGGTTTAGGGTTTAGGGTTTCAAGTTTGAGGTTTGGGATTTAGGGTTTATGGTTTGGGGTTTAGGGTTTGGGGTTAAGGGTTTGTGGTTTGGGGTTTGGGGTTTAGGGTTTGAGGTTTCAAATTTAGGGTTTGTGGTTTGGGATTTAGGGTTTAGGGTTTGGGGTTTATGGTTTGGGTTTTGGGGTTTTGGGTTTGGCATTTGGGGTTTAGGGTTTCGGGTTTGCAGTTTGGGATTTGGGGTTTAGCATTTGCAATTCAGGGTTTGGGGTTTGGGGTTTTGGATTTAGGGTTTGGTGTTTGGGGTTTGGGGCTTGGGGATTAGGGTTTAGGGTTTAGGGTTTGGGGCTTGGGGATTAGGGTTTAGGGTTTAGGGTTTGGGGTTTGGGGTTTAAGGTTTGGTGTTTAGGGTTTAGGGTTTTGAATTTAAGGTTTGGGGTTTGCGGTTCAGGGTTTGGGGTTTGGGGTTTGGGGTTTGGAGTTTAGGGTTTAGGGTTTAGGGTATGGGGTTTGGGGTTTGGGATATGGGGTATGGGGTTTGGGGTTTAGGGTTTGGTGTATTGGGTTTAGGGTTTAGGGTATAGTGTATAGGGTTTGGGGTTTAGGGTTCTGGTTTTAGGGTTTGGGGTTTGGGATTTGTGGTTTAGGGATTAGGGTTTAAGGTTTAGGATTTAGGGTTTGGGGTTTAGGGTTTAGGGTTTGGGGTTTAAATTTTGGGGTTTAGGCTTTAGGGTTTAGGGTTTGGGGTTTGGGTTTTAGCATTTTGGGTTTAGGGTTGGGGTTTGAAGTTTGGGGTTTAGGGTTGGGGGTTTGGGGTTTAGGGTTGGGGGTTTGATGTTTGGGGTTTGGGATTTAGGGTTTAGGGTTTGTGGTTTGGGGTTTGATGTTTGGGGTTTGGGATTTAGGGTTTAGGGTTTGTGGTTTGTGGTTTGGGGTTTACAGTTTTGGGTTTAGGGTTTGGGGTTTGAATTTCGTGTTTCGGGTTTGGGGTTTGGGGTTTGGTGTTGAGTGTTTTGGGTTTTGGGTTTGGGGTTTACAGTTTGGGGTTTGGGGTTTGAGGTTTTGAGTTTGGGGTTTGGGGTTTGGGGTTTTGGGTTTGGGGTTTGGAGTTTGGGGTTTAGGGCTTAGGGTTTAGGGTTTAGGGTTTGCAGTTTGGGGATTGGTGTTAAGGGTTAGGGGTTGAGGATTTAGGGTTTAGTTTTTAGGGTTTGCAATTTAGGGTTTGGAGTTAAGGATTTAGGGTTTGGGGTTTAGGGTTTAGAGTTTAGGGTTTGGGGTTTGGGGTTTAGGGATTAGGGTTTGGGGTTTAGGGTTTGGGGTTTGAGGTTGGAGTTTGTGGTTTGGGGTTTAGGGTTTAGGATTCCAAACACTAAACCCAAACCCCAAACCCCAAATCCCAAACCCCAAAGCCTAAAGCCCAAACCCTAAACCCCAAACCCCATACCCCAAACTCGAAACCCCAAACCCTAAACCTCAAACCCAAAACCCGAAACCTGAACACTAAACCCGAAACCCTAATCTCTAAACCGTAATCCCGAAACCTTAAACCCTAAACCCCAAACCCCAAAATCCCAAACCCTAAACCCTAAGCCCGAAACCTTAAACCCCAAACCGTACACTCTAAACCCCAAACCCCAAACCCCAAAACCCAAACCTGAAACCCGAAACCCCCAAACCCCAAACCCCAAACTCCAGACCCTAAACCCCAAACCCCAAACCCTAAACCCCAAACCCCAAACCCCAAACCCCAAACCCCAAACCCAAACCCCTAAACCCCAAACCGCAAACACTAAACCCTAAACCCTAAACCTGAAACCTTAAACCCCAAACCCCAAACCCTAAACCCTAAGCCCGAAACCCTAAACACTAAGCCCGAAACCCTAAGCCCGAAAACCGAAACCTCAAACCCTAAACCCCAAACCCTAAACACTAAACCTTAAACCCCAAACCCCAAAACCTAAACCCCAAACCCAAAACCCCAACCCTAAATTGCAAACCCTAAACCCTAAATCCAAAACCCCAAATCCTAAACACTAAACACTAAACCCTAAACCCTAAACCCTAAACCCTAAACCCTAAACCCGAAACCCGAAACCCGAAACCCGAAACCCTAAACCCGAAACCCAAAACCCTAATCCCAAACCTGAAACCCGAAACCCTAAACCTTAAACCTTAAATCCCAAATCCCAAACCCCAAACCCAATCCCTAAACCCTAAATGCTAAACCCCAAACCCCAAACCCTAAATGGTTTGGGGTTTGGGATTTCTGGTTTGGGGTTAAGGGTTTGGTGTTTGGGGTTTAAGGTTTGCAGTTTGGGGTTTGGGGTTAAGGTTTTGGGATTTGGGGTTTGGGGTTTAAGGTTTACAATTTAAGGTTTGGGGTTTGTTGTTTTGGATTTAGGGTTTGGGGTTTGGGTTAGGGGTTTAGGGTTTGGGGTTTGGGGATTAGGGTTTAGGGTTTAGGGTTTGGGGTTTGGGGTTTACGATTTGGGGTTTAGAGTTTGGGGTTTAGGGTTTAGGGTTTGGCATTTAGGGTTTGGGGTTTGGGGTTTAGGGTTTAGGGTTTGGGGTTTGGTGTTTAGGGTTTAGGGTTTGGGGTTTGGGGGTTTGGGGTTTGGGGTTTGGGGTTTAGGGTTTGGGTTTTGGGTTTTCGAATTTGGGTTTTGGGGTTTAGGGTTTAGGGTTTAGGGTTTAGGCTTTAGGGTTTGGGTTTAGTGTTTGGGGTTTGCCATTTAGTGTTTGGGGTTTAGGGTTTGGGGTTTGGGGTTTAGGGTTTACAGTTTGGGGTTTGGGGTTTAGGGTTTACAGTGTAGGGTTTGGGGTTTAGGGTTTAGGGTTTGGGGTTTGGGGTTTAGGGTTTGGGGTCTGGGGTTTGGCGTTTTGGTTTTGGGGTTTAGGGTTTGGGGTTTTGGGGTTTGGGGTTTAGGGTATAGGGTTTAGGTTTTAGGGTTTGGAATTTAGGGTTTGTGGTTTGGCATTTAGGATTTATGGTTTACAGTTTGGGGTTTGGAGTTTAGGGTTTAGGGTTTGGGTTTAGGGGTTTAGGGTTTAGGGTTTAGGGTTTGAGGTTTGGGGTTTGGGGTTTATAGTTTGGGGTTTGGGGTTTACGTAAACCCCAGACCCCAAACCCCAAACTATAAACCCCAAACCCCAAACCTCAAACCCCAACCCCTAAACCCGAAACCCGAAACTCTAAACCCCAAACCCTAAATCGTAAACCCCAAACCCCGAACCCCAAATCGCAATCCTTAAACCCCAAATCCCAAACCCCAAATCCTTAACCCCAATCCCTAAACCGCAATCCCTAAACCCTAAACTCCAAACCCTAAACCACAAACTCCAAACCCTAAACTCCAATGCCCAAACCCAAACCCCAAACCCCAAACCCAAACCCCAAACTCCAAACCCCAAACCCCAAACCATAAACCCTAAACTGCAAACCGCAAACCCCAAACCCTAAACCATAAACCGCAAACCCCAAACCCCAAACCCTAAACCATGAACCCCAAACCCCAAACCCTAAACCCTAAACGCCAAACCCCAAACACCAAACCCCAAATGCCAAACCCCAAACTCCAAACCCCAAACCCTAAACTGTAAACCCAAAACCCCAAACCCGAAACCCGAAACCTCAAATCCCAATCTGCAAACCTCAACCCTAAACCCCAAACCCCAAACCCGAAACCCGAAACCCTAAACACCAAACCCCAAACCCGAAACACGAAACCCGAAACCCGAAACTCTAAACTTCATACCCCAAACCCGAAACCCTAAACCAGAAACCCCAAACCTCAAACCCCAAACCCTAAAACCCATACCCCAAACACTAAACACTAAACCCCAAACCCAAAACCAAAAACACCAAACCCCAAACCCCAAACCCTAAACCCCAAACCCTAAACCCTAAACCTTAAACCCCAAACGCCAAACCCCAAACCCTAAACCCCAAGCAGTAAATCCTAAACCCTAAACCCAAAACCCCAAACCCTAAACCCTAAACCCTAAACCCTAATCCCCAAACCTCAAACCCTAAACCCTAACCCCAAAACCCAAACCATAAACCCAAACCCCAAATCCCAAACCTCAAACCCCAAACCCCAAACCCAAAATCTTGAACCCCAAACCCTAAATCGCAAACCCTAAATCCCAAAGGCCAAATCCCAAACCCTTAATCCCAAACCCCAAACTGCAAACCCTAAACCCCAAACCCTAAACCCTAAACTCTAATCCCTAAACCCTAAATCTCAAACCACAAACCCTAAACCCCAAACCCCAAAACCTAAACTAGAAACTCGAAACCCGAAACCCTAAATTCGAAACCCCAAACCCTAAACCCCAAACCCTAAACTTCAATCCCCAAACCCTAAACCCCAAACCCCAAACTCCAAACGCCAAACTCCAAACGCCAAACCCTAAACCTTAAACCCCAAACCCCAAACCTCAAACCCCAAACCCTAAATTGCAAACAACAAACCGCAAACCGTAAACCCCCAACCCTATAGCCTAAACACTAAACCCCAAACCCTAAACCCTAAACCCTAAACACGAAACCCCAAACCCTAAACCTTAAACCCGAAACCCAAACCCACAACCCAAAACCCCAAACCCCAAACCCCAAACCCTAAACCTCAAACCCCAAACCCTAAACTTCAAACCCCAAACCCTAAACCCCAAACCCCAAACTCCAAACCCCAAACTCCAAACGCCAAACCCTAAACCTTAAACCCCAAACCGCAAACCTCAAACCCCAAACCCTAAATCCCAAACAACAAACCGCAAACCGTAAACCCCCAACCCTATAGCCTAAACCGTAAACCCCAAACCCTAAACCCCAAACCTAAACCCTAAACCCCGAACCCCAAACCCCAAACCCTAAATCCCAAACCCTAAACCCCAAATCCCAAACCCTAAAACATAAATCCCAAAGCCTAAACCCCAATCCCTAAACCGCAAACGCTAAACCCTTAACCCAAAACCCCAAACCCTAAGCCCCAAACCCTAAATCGCAAACTCGAAACCCGAAACCCGAGAACCCAAATGCCAAACCCCAAACCCCAAACCCTAAACCGCAAACTGCAAACCCCAAACACTAAATCATAAACCCAAACACCAAACCATAAACCCTAAACCCCAAACCCCAAACCCCAAACCCTAAACCCTAAACCCCAAACCTCAAACCAAAAACCCCAAACCCTAAACCCCAAATACCAAACCCCAAACCCCAAACCCCAAACCCCAAACCCCAAACCCCAAACCCCAAACCGTAAACCCTAAACCCCAAACCCTAACCCTAAACCCCTAACCCTAAACCCCAAACCCGAATCACTAAACCCTAAACCCTAAACCCTAAACCCTTAACTCAGAACTCAAACCCCAAACCCAAAACCCTAAACCTCACACCCCAAACCCTAAACCTTAAACCCCAAACCCCAAACAATAATTCCAAACCCCAAACCCTAAAACCTAAACCCCAAACCCCAAACCCTAAATCCTAAACTCTAAACCCCAAAGCCTTAACCCTAAACCCCAAACACCAAATCCCAAACCTTAAACCCTAAACGCCAAACCCTAAACGCCAAACCCTAAACCCTAAACCCGAAACCCTGAACCCTAAACCCCAAACCAAAAACTCTAAACTCTAAACCTCAAACCTTAAACCCCAAACCCCAAACCCTAAACCCTAAGCCTGAAACCCTAAGCCCGAAACCCCAAACCCCAAACCCTAAATCCGAAACCCCGAAACCCGAAACCCGAAACCCTAAACCCTAAACCCGAAACCCGAAACCCGAAACCCGAAACCCCAAACCCTAAAACCCAAACCCCAAACCACCAAACCTAAACCCTAAACCAAAAACCTCAAACCCCAAACACTAAACCTGAAACCCTAAACCCTAAACCCTAAACCCAAAACCCCAAACACCAAATCCCAAACCCCAAACCCTAAAACCCGAACCCCAAACCCCAAACCCCAAACCCTAAGCACTAAACCCCAAACCCTAACCACAAAACACCAAACCCTAAACCCATAACCCCAAACCCCAAACCCCAAATCCTAAACCCTAAACCCAAAACCCGAAACTTAAAACTCGAAACCCTAAACTCTAAACTCTAAACCCTAAACCCTAAACCCCAAACCCTAAACACCAAACCCTAAACCCTAATCCCTAAACCCCAAACTCCAATCCCTAAACCCTAAACCCTAAACCCCATCCCAAAACCCTAAACCCTAAACCCTAAACCTTAAATCCCAAACCCTAAACCCAAAACCCCAAACCCCAAACCCTAAATTGCAAACCTTAAACCCCAAACCCCAAACCCCAAACTGCAAACCCCAAACACTAAACCCCAAACCCTAAACCTTAAACATGAAACCCTAAACCCCAAATGCCAAACCCTAAACCCTAAACACGAACACCAAACCCCAAACTCCAAATCCCAAACCCCAAACCCCAAACCCCAACCCAAACCCCAAACCCCAAACCCTAAACCCCAAACCCCAAACCCTAAACCCCAAACCCCAAACCCTAAACCCTAAATTCAAAACCCCAAACCCTAAACCCCAAACCCCAAACCCTAAACCCCAACTCTAAACCCTAAACCCCAAACCCCAAAACCTGAATCCTAAACCCCAAACCCCAAACCCCAAACCCCAAACCCTAAACCCCAAACCCCAAACCTTAAACCGTAAAACCCAAACCGCAAACCCTATACCCTAAACCCCAAACCCCAAACACAAAACCCTAAACCCCAAACCCCAAATCCAAACCCCAAATCCCAAACCCCAAACCCCAAATTCCAAACCCCAAACCACATATCCTAAATAATAAACCCCAAACCCTAAACCCCCAAACCCCAAACCCCAAACCCTAATCCTCGAACCGCAAACCTCAAACCCCAAACCGCAAACCCTAAACCGCAAACCCTAAACCCCAAACCCTAAACCTCAAACCCTGAACCCGAAACCCTGAACCCTAAACCCCAAACCCTAATCTCTAAACCCTAAACCCGAAACCTTAAACCTTAAACTGCAAACCACAAACCACAAACCCTAAACCCTAACCCCGAAACCATAAACCCCAAACCCCAATCCCCAAACCCTAAACCCCAAACCCTAAACCCTAAATCCTAAACACTAAACCCCCAAACCCCAAACCCTAAACCCTAAACCCCAAACCCCAAAACTGTAAACCCCAAACCCTAAACCATAAACCCTAAACCTGAAACCTTAAACCCCAAATTCCAAACCCCAAGCCCCAAACCCTAAACCCTAAGCCTGAAACCCTAAACCTCAAACCTCAAAACCCAAACCCCATACTCCAAACCCCAAACCCCAAACCCCAAATCCCAAACCCCAAACTCTAAACCCCAAACCCTAAACCCCAAACCCTAAACCCCAGACCCCAGACCACAAACCCCAATATCTAAACCCCAAACCCCAAACCCCAAACCCTAAACCCTAAACCTTAAACCCAAATCCCTAAACCCTAAATGCCAAACCCCAAACCCCAAACCCCAAACCCCAAACCCTAAACCCCAAACCCCAAACCCCATACCCCAAATCCAAAACCCCAAATCCTAAATCCTAAACCCTAATCCCTAAACCCCAAACCCCAAACCCTAAACCTGAAACTTGAAACCTGAAACCCTAAAACCTAAACCCCAAACCCTAAAGCCCAAAGCCCAAAGCCCAAAGCCCAAACCCAAACCCTAAACCTAAACTCAAACCCTAAACCCTAAACCCTAAACCCCAAAGCCCAAAGCCCAAAGCCCAAACCCTAAATGCCAAACCCTAAACCACAAACCCATTATGGTTTGGGGTTTGGGGTTTAGGGTTTGGCATTTGGTGTTTGGGGTTTAGGGTTTGGCATTTTGGGTTTAGGGTTTAGGGTTTGTGATTTGTGGTTTAGGGTCTAGGGTTTGGGGTTTGGGAATTGGGGTTTAGGGTTTAGGGTTTAGGGTTTAGGGATTACGGTTTAGGGTTTGGGGTTTGGGGTTTGGAGTTTAGGGTTTAGGGTTTGGAGTTTAGGGTTTAGGGATTGGGGTTAAGGATTTGGGGTTTGGGATTAAGGGTTTAGGGATTGCGATTTAGGGTTTGGGGTTTACGATTTAGGGTTTAGGGTTTGGAGTTTTGGGTTTGGGGTTTAGAGATTGGGGTTTAAGGTTTAAGGTTTGGGGTTTAGGGTTTAGGGTTTGTGGTTTGAGGTTTGGGGTTTAGGGTTTGGGGTTTGGGGTTTGAGGTTTGGGATTTGGGATTTGGGGTTTAGGGGTTTGGGTTTAGGGTTTGGGGTTTAGTGTCTAGGATTTGGGGTTTGGGGTTTAGGGTTTAGGGTTTAGGGTTTGGGTTTTTGTGTTTAGGGTTTAGGGTTTAGGGTTTAGGGTTTAGGGTCTAGAGTTTGGGGTTTGGGTTTTAGGGTTTCGGGTTTAGGGATTAGGGTTTGGGGTTTGGGGTTTAGGGTTTAGAGTTTAGGGTTTGGGGTTTAGGGTTTAGGGTTTAGGGTTTGGGGTTTGGGGGATAGGGTTTAGGGTTTGGGGTTTGCAGTTTAGGGTTTGGGGTTTGGGGTTTGCGGTTTGGGGTTTGGGTAATGGGGTTTGGCATTTAGGGTTTAGGGTTTAGGGTTTCAAGTTTGAGGTTTGGGGTTTGGGGTTTAGGGTTTTAGGTTTGGGGTTTGGGGTTAAGGGTTCAAGGTTTAGGGTTTGGGGTTTAGGGTTTGAGGTTTCGAATTTAGGGTTTGTGGTTTGGGATTTAGGGTTTAGGGTTTGGGGTTTATGGTTTGGGTTTTGGGGTTTTGGGTTTGGAATTTGGGGTTTAGGGTTTCGGGTTTGCAGTTTGGGATTTGGGGTTTAGCATTTGCAATTCAGGGTTTGGGGTTTGGGGTTTTGGATTTAGGGTTTGGTGTTTGGGGTTTAGGGCTTGGGGATTAGGGTTTAGGGTTTAGGGTTTGGGGCTTGGGGATTAGGGTTTAGGGTTTAGGGTTTGGGGTTTGGGGTTTCGAATTTAAGGTTTGGGGTTTGCGGTTCAGGGTTTGGGGTTTAGGGTTTGGGGTTTGGAGTTTAGGGTTTAGGGTTTAGGGTGTGGGGTTTGGGGTTTGGGATATGAGGTTTAGGGTTTGGGGTTTAAGGTTTGGTGTATTGGGTTTAGGGTTTAGGGTATAGTGTTTAGGGTTTGGGGTTTGGGGTTCTGGTTTTAAGGTTTGAGGTTTGGGATTTGTGGTTTAGGGATTAGGGTTTAAGGTTTTAGGTTTACGGTTTGGGGTTTAGGGTTTGGGGTTTAAGGTTTAGGGTTTAGGGTTTAGGGTTTGGGTTTTGGGTTTTAGCATTTTGGGTTTAGGGTTGGGTTTTGGGGTTTGGGATTTAGGGTTGGGGGTTTGGGGTTTAGGGTTTGGGGTTTGATGTTTGGGGTTTGGGATTTAGGGTTTAGGATTTGTGGTTTGTGGTTTAGGGTTTTGGGTTTAGGGTTTGGGGTTTGAATTTCGTGTTTCGGGTTTGGGGTTTGGGGTTTGGTGTTGAAGGTTTTGGGTTTTGGGTTTGGGGTTTACAGTTTGGGGTTTGGGGTTTGAGGTTTTGAGTTTGGGGTTTGGGGTTTGGGGTTTATGGTTTGAGGTTTAGGCTTTAGGGTTTAGGGTTTAGGGTTTGGGTTTAGGGTTTAAGGTTTAGGGTTTAGAGTTTATGGTTTATGGCTTGGGGTTTAGGGTTAGGGTTTGGGGTTTAAGGTTTAGGGTTTATGGTATGGGGTTTACGATTTACGGTTTAGGGTTTGGGATTAGGGTTTTGGATTTAGGGTTTAGGATTTAGGTTTTAGGGTTTATGGTTTATGGATTAGGGTTAAGGGTTTACGGTTTACGGCTTAGAGTTTAGGGTTTAGGGTTTGGGGTTTAGGGTTAGGGTTTGGCGTTTATGGTTGGGGTTTAGTGTTTGGTGTTTAGCATTTAAGGTTAGGGGTTTGGGGTTAAGGGTTTGAGATTTAGGGTTTAGGGTTTAAGATTTAGGGTTTTTGGTTTAGGTTTAGGGTATAGGGTCTAGGGTTTGGCATTTAGGGTTTGGGGTTTATGGTTCGCGGTTTAGGGCTTAGGGTTTAGCATTAAGATTTGGGGTTTGGGGTTAAGCGTTTGAGGTTTAGGGTTTAGGGTTTAGGGTTTAGGGTTTAGGGTCTAGGGTTTAGGGTTTAGTGTTTAGGGTTTAGGGTTTACAGTTTAGGGTTTAGGCTTTAGGCTTTAGGGTTTAGGGTTTAGGGTTTACGGTTTAGGGTTTGGGGTTTGGTGTTTGGGATTTAGGGTTACGATTTGGTGTTTAGGGTTAGGGTTTTGGGATTGGGTTGTGGATTAAAGGGTTAGGGTTTGGCGTTTAGGGTTTGGGGTTTATGGTTTGGAGTTTAGGGTTAGGTGTTTAGCATTTAAGGTTTGGGGTTTGGGGTTTAGGGTTTAATTTGGTTTAGGGTTTAGGTTTAGGGTTTAGGATCTAGGGTTTATGGAATAGGGTCTAGGGTTTTGGGTTTTGGGTTTTAGGTTTAGGGTTGAGGGTTTAGGGTTTCGTGTTTGGGGTTTGGGGTTGAAGGTTACGATTTGGGAATTAGGGTTGGGTTTTCGATTTGGGTTTGAAGTAAAGGGTATAGGCTGTGGGGTTTCGGGTTTGGGATATAGGGTTTAGGGTTTGGGGTTTAGGGTTTAGGTTTTAGGGTTTATGGTTTTAGGGTATTGGATTTAGGGTTTAGGTTTTGAGGTTTGCCGTTTAGGGTTTCGAAGTTTAGAGTTTAGTGTTTGGGGTTTAGGGTTTAGGGTTTTTGGAAGTGTTAAAGGTTTAGGGTTTTTGTGTCTAGGGTTTAGGGTTTCGAGGTTTATGGTTTAGGGTTTAGGGTTAAGGGTTTAAGGTTTAGGATTATCGGGTTTAGGGTTTAGGGTTTAGAGTTTATGGTTTAGTGTTTGGGGTATTGGGTATAGGGTTTAGGGTTTCGAGGTTTAGGGTTTAGGGTTTCGAGGTTTAGGGTTAGGGTTTAGGGTTTTCGAGTTTAGGGTTTAGGGTTTAGGGTTTCGAGTTTAGGGTTTAGTGTTTGGGGTATAGGGTTTAGGGTTTAGTGTTTAGGGTTAAGGGTTAAGGGTTTAGTGTTTTTGGGTCTAGGGTTTAGGGTTTCGAGGTTTATGGTTTAGGGTTTGGGGTTATGGGTTTAGGGTTTTCGGGTTTAGGGTTTAGGGTTTAGGGTTTCGAGTTTTGGGGTTAGTGTTTGGGGTATAGGGTTTAGGGTTTAGGGTTTCTAGGTTTAGGGTTTAGGGTTTAGAGGTTTAGGGTTTAGGGTTTAGGGTTTTCGGGTTAGGGTTTTGGGTTTTAGGTTTCGAGTTTAGGATTTAGTGTTTGGGGTTTAGGATTTAGGGTTTAGGGTTTAGGGTTTAGGGTTTGGGGTTTGGGGTTTATGGTTTGGGGTTTATGGTTTAGGATTTAGGGTTTGATGTTTCATGGTTTAGGGTTTAGTGTTTAGGGTTTATGGTTTTGGGGTTTCGGGTTAAGGGTTAAGGGTTTGGGGTTTAAGGTTTAGGGTTTACAGTTAGGGTTTAGGGTCTAGGGTTTAGGGTTTAGCGTTTAGGGTTTTAGAATTTAGGGTTTAGGGTTTAGTATTTGGGGTGAGGTTTAAGGGTTTAGGGTTTAGAGTTTATGGTTTAGGGTTAAGGGTTTAGAGTTTATGGTTTGGGGTTAAGGGTTTCGGGTTTCGGGCTTATGGGTTAGGGTTTAGGGTTTTCGGGCTTAGGGTTTTGGGTTTCGGGTTTAAGGTTAGGGTTTGGGGTTTCAGGTTTAGAAATTTGTCTTTGGGGTTAACGGTTTGGGGTTTAGGATTTAAGGTTTAAGGTTGAGGGTTTAGGGTTTTTTGTTTAGGGTTTAGGGTTTAGGGTTTAGTGTTTAGCATTTAGGGTTTAGGGTTTAGGGTTTAGAGTATAGGGTTTAGGGTTATAAGGTTTAGGGTTTAGGGTTTAGATTTTTGGGTTTAGGGTTTAGGATTTAGGGTTTTAGGGTTTAGGGTTTAGGGTTTGGTGTTTATGATTTTGGATATAGGGTTTCAGTGTTTAGGGATTAGTGTTTGAGTTTAGGGTTTAGGTTTTTGGGTTTAGGGTTTGGGGTTTTGGGTTTTGGGTTTAGGGATTAGGGTTTAGGGTCGAGTTTAGGGCTTTGGGTTTAGGGATTAGGGATTAGGGTTTAGGGTTTGGGGTTTAGGGTTAGGGTTTGGGGTTTATGGTTTGGGGTTTAGGGTTTAGGGTTTAGCGTTTAAGGTTTAGGGTTTGGGGTTTATGGTTCGGGATTTTTGGTTCAGGGTTTGGGGTTTAGCTTTAAAGTTTAGGGTTTGCGATTAAAGGTTTGGGGTTTAGGGTTTATGGTTTAGGATTTAGGGTTTAGGTGTAGGGTCTAGGGTCTAGGGTTTATGGTTTTGGGTGTACAGTTCAATGTTTTAGGGTTTAGGGTTTAGTTTTTGGGGTTTAGGTTTAAGGGTTTAGGGTTTAGGGTTTCGGGTTTACGGTTTTGGGTTTTGGGTTTTGGGTTTGGGTTTTGGGGTTTGGGGTGTAGGGTTACGATTTGGCATTCAGATTTAGGTTTTTAGGTTGGGGTTTGGAGTAAAGGGTATAGGGTTTGGGGTTTAGGGTTTAGGTTTAAAGTTTAGTGTTTAAGGTTTAGGGTTTAGGTTTTGGCGTTTGGGGTTTAGCGTTTAGCGTTTAGCATTTAGGGTTTACAGTTTAGGGTTTAGGGTTTCAAGGTTTAGCATTTAGGGTTAAGGGTTAAGGGTTTAGGGTTTAGGGTTTAGGGGTTAGGGTTTAGGGTTTATGGTTTAGGGTTAACATTTGGAGTTTGGGGATAAGGTTTGGGGTTTAGGGTTTAGGTTTAACATTTGGAGTTTGGGGATAAGGTTTGGGGTTTAGGGTTTCGGGTTTATGGTCCCGGGTTTAAGATTTAGGGTTTAGGGTTTAGGGTTTATGGTTTGGGGTTAAGGATTTAGGGTTTGGGGTTTGGGGTTTAAGGTTTAGGGTTTAGGGTTTAGGTTTTGGGATTTATGGTTTAGGATTAGGGTTTAGGTTTTAGGGTTTAGGGGTAAGGTTTTGGGGTTTATGGCTTAGGGTATGGGGTTTGGGGTTTAAGGTTAAGGGTTGGCATTTATGGTTTAGGGTTTGGGGTTTAGGGTTAGGGTTTGGGGTTTAGGGTTAGGGTTTTAGGGTTTAGAGTTTAGGGTTGATGTTTTGGGGTTTAGGGTTTGCGGTTTAGGATTAGGGTTTAGGTTTTGGTTTTGGGTTTTGGGCTTAGGATTTCGGGTTAGGGTTTGGGGTTTATGGTATGGGGTTTAAGGTTTAGAATTTGGTGTTTGGGGTTAAGGGTTTGGGGTTTAGGGTTTAAGGTTTGGGGTTTAGGGTTTAGGGTTTACGTTTAGAGTTTAGTGTTTTAGGGTTTAGGGTTTGGGGTTTAGGATTTAGATTTAAGGGTTTAAGGTATATGGTTTATGGTTTGGGATTTAGGGTTACAGTTTGGGGTTTTGGGTTAGGGCCTTGGGTTTGGGGTTTTACGGTTTAAGGTTTGGGGTATAGGGTATATGGTTTGGGGTTTAGGGTTTAGGTTTAGAGTTTAGGGTTTAGGGTTTAGGGTTTAGGATTTAGGGTTTAGGGTTTTAGGGTTTAGGTTTTCGGGTTTAGGGTTTAGTGTTTGGGTTTAGGGTTTAGGATTTAGGGTTTAGGGTATCGGGTTAAGGTTTCGCGTTTAGGGTGTAGGGTTTTTGGGTTTAGGGTTTGGATTTAGGGTTTGGAGTTTATGGTTTAGGATTTAGGGTTTAGGGTTTAGGGTTTAAGGTTTAGGGTTTAGGGTTTAAGGTTTAAGGTTTAGGGTTTTCTGGTTTAGGGTTTAGGGTTTAGGGTTTAAGGTTTAGGATTTAGGGTTTAGGGTTTAGGTTTGGGGTTTGGGGTTTAGGGTTTAGTGTTTAGGTTTTTGTGGTTTAGGGTTTAGGTTTTTGGGATTATGATTTTGGGTTTTAGGTTTGGTGTTTGGGGTTAAGGGTTTGGGGTTTATGGTTTAGGATTTAGGGTTTAGGGTTTGAAGTTTAGGGTGTAGGGATTAGGGTTTTGGGTTTATGGTTTATGGTTTTGGGTTTTGGGGTTAAAGGTTTGGAGTTTATGGTTTTGGGTTTCGGGTTTAGGGTTTAAGGTTTACGGGTTAGAGTTAAGGATTTAGGGTTTAGGGTTTAGGCTTTAGTTAGTAAGGTTTAGGGTTTTAGGGTTTAGGGTTTGGGGTTTGGGGTTTATGGTTTAGGATTTAGGGTTTAGGGTTTAAGGTTTCAAGCTTAGCGTTTAGGGTTTAAGGTTTAGGGTTTAGGATTTAGGTTTTGGGGTTTAGGGTTGCCAGTTTCGGGTTTATGGTTTAGGGTTTGGGGTTAGTGTTTGCGGTTTAGGGTTATGGTTTGGGGTTTATGGTTTAGGGTTTGGGGTAAAGGGTATAGGGTTTGGGGTATAGGGTTGAGGGTTTTGGGTTTAAGGTTTAGGGTTGAAGTTTAGAGTTTGGTGTTTAAGGTCTAGGGTTTATGGTTTAGGGTTTAGGTTTAGGGTTTTAGGGTTTAGGGTTTAGGGTTTGGGGTTTAAGGGTTTACTGTTTAGGGTTTGGGGTTTGGGGTTTAGGTTTAGGGTTCAGGGTTTAGGGTTTAGGGTTTTGGGTTTTGGGTATTCGGGTTTTCGGGTTTAGGGTTTGAGGTTTGGGGTTTAGGGTTTGGGGTTTGGGGTTTGGGGTTTGGGGTTTAGGGTTTAGTGTTTAGGGATTATGGTTTGGGGTTTAAGGTTTGGGCTTTAAGGTTAAGGGTTTGGGGTTTATGGTTTAGGATATAGGGTTTAGAATTTGAAGTTCAGGGTTTAGGGATTAGGGTTTAGGGATTATGGTTTAGGTTTTAGCGTTTAGGGTTTAGTGTTTTTGGGTCTAGGGTTAAGGGTTTCGAGGTTTATGGTTTAGGGTTTGGGGTTATGGGTTTATGGTTTTCGGGTTTAGGGTTTAGGGTTTAGGGTTTCGAGTTTTGGGGTTAGTGTTTGGGGTATAGGGTTTAGGGTTTAGGGTTTCTAGGTTTAGGGTTTAGGGTTTAGAGGTTTAGGGTTTAGGGTTTAGGGTTTTCGGGTTAGGGTTTTGGGTTTTAGGTTTCGAGTTTAGGGTTTAGTGTTTGGGGTTTAGGGTTTAGGGTTTAGGGTTTGGGGTTTGGGGTTAAGGGTTTGGGGTTTATGATTTAGGATTTAGGGTTTGATGTTTCATGGTTTAGGGTTTAGTGTTTAGGGTTTAGGGTTTTGGGGTTTCGAGTTAAGGGTTTGGGGTTTAAGGTTTAGGGTTTACAGTTAGGGTTTAGGGTGTAGGGTTTAGGGTTTAGCATTTAGGATTTTAGAATTTAGGGTTTAGGGTTTAGTATTTGGCGGTGAGGTTTAAGGGTTTAGGGTTTAGGGTTTAGAGTTTATGGTTTAGGGTTAAGGGTTTAGAGTTTATGGTTTGGGGTTAAGGGTTTCGGGTTTCGGGCTTATGGGTTAGGGTTTAGGGTTTTCGGGCTTAGGGTTTTGGGTTTCGGGTTTAAGGTTAGGGTTTGGGGTTTCAGGTTTAGAAATTTGTCTTTGGGGTTAACGGTTTGGGGTTTAGGATTTAAGGTTTAAGGTTGAGGGTTTAGGGTTTATGTTTAGGGTTTAGCATTTAGGGTTTAGGGTTTAGGGTTTAGAGTATAGGGTTTAGGGTTATAGGGTTTGGGGTTTATGGTTTAGGGTTTGGGATTTGGGATTTAGGGTTTAGGGTTTAGATTTTAGGGTTTAGGGTTTAGGATTTAAGGTTTTAGGGTTTTGGGTTTTGGGTTTGGGGTTTATGGTTTTGGATATAGGGTTTCGATGTTTAGGGATAAGTGTTTGAGTTTAGGGTTTAGGTTTTTGGGTTTAGGGTTTGGGGTTTTGGGTTTTGGGTTTAGGGATTAGGGTTTAGGGTCGAGTTTAGGGCTTTGGGTTTAGGGATTAGGGATTAGGGTTTAGGGTTTGGGGTTTAGGGTTTGGGTTTGGGGTTTATGGTTTGGGGTTTAGGGTTTAGGTTTTAGCGTTTAAGGTTTAGGGTTTGCGGTTTATGGTTCGGGATTTATGGTTCAGGGTTTGGGGTTTAGCTTTAAAGTTTAGGGTTTGCGATTAAAGGTTTGGGGTTTAGGGTTTATGGTTTAGGATTTAGGGTTTAGGTGTAGGGTTTAGGGTCTAGGGTTTATGGTTTTGGGTGTACAGTTTAGTGTTTTAGGGTTTAGGGTTTATTGTTTGGGGTTTAGGTTTAAGGGTTTGGGGTTTAGGGTTTCGGGTTTACGGTTTTGGGTTTTGGGTTTTGGGTTTGGGGTTTGGGGTTTGGGGTGTAGGGTTACGATTTGGCATTCAGATTTAGGTTTTTGGGTTGGGGTTTGGAGTAAAGGGTATAGGGTTTGGGGTTTAGGGTTTAGGTTTAAAGTTTAGTGTTTAAGGTTTAGGGTTTAGGTTTTGGGGTTTGGGGTTTAGGGTTTCGCATTTAGCGTTCAGGGTTTACAGTTTAGGGTTTAGGGTTTCAAGGTTTAGGGTTTATGGTTAAGGGTTAAGGGTTAAGGGTTTAGGGTTTAGGGGTTGGGGTTTAGGGTTTATGGTTTACAGTTTTGGGTTTAGGGTTTAGGGTTTAGGGATTATGGTTTGGGGTTTAAGGTTTGGGTTTAGGGTTATGGGTTTGGGGTTTATGGTTTAGGATTTAGGGTTTTGAATTTGAAGTTCAGTGTTTAGGGATTAGGGTTTAGGGTTTAGGGTTTAGGTTTTTGGGTTTAGGGTTTAGCATTTAGAGTTTAGGGTTTAGGGTTTTGGTGTTTGGGGTTAAGGGTTTGGAGTTTATGGTGTAGGGTTTGGGGTTTGGGGTTTGGGGTTTAGGGTTAACATTTGGAGTTTGGGGATAAGGTTTGGGGTTTAGGGTTTCGGGTTTATGGTCCCGGGTTTAAGATTTGGGGTTTAGGGTTTAGGGTTTATGGTTTGGGGTTAAGGATTTAGGGTTTGGGGTTTGGGGTTTAAGGTTTAGGGTTTAGGGTTTAGGGTTTGGGATTTATGGTTTAGGATTAGGGTTTAGGTTTTAGGGTTTAGGGGTAAGGTTTTGGGGTTTATGGCTTAGGGTATGGGGTTTGGGGTTTAAGGTTAAGGGTTGGCATTTATGGTTTAGGGTTTGGGGTTTAGGGTTAGGGTTTGGGGTTTAGGGTTAGGGTTTTAGGGTTTAGAGTTTAGGGTTGATGTTTTGGGGTTTAGGGTTTGCGGTTTAGGATTAGGGTTTAGGTTTTGGTTTTGGGTTTAGGGCTTAGGATTTCGAGTTAGGGTTTGGGGTTTATGGTATGGGGTTTAAGGTTTAGAATTTGGTGTTTGGGGTTAAGGGTTTGGGGTTAAGGGTTTAAGGTTTGGGGTTTAGGGTTTAGGGTTTAGGGTTTACGTTTAGAGTTTAGTGTTTTAGGGTTTAGGGTTTGGGGTTTAGGATTTAGATTTAAGGGTTTAAGGTATATGGTTTATGGTTTGGGATTTAGGGTTACAGTTTGGGGTTTAGGGTTAGGGCCTTGGGTTTGGGGTTTTACGGTTTAAGGTTTATGGTATAGGGTATATGGTTTAGGGTTAAGGGTTTAGGTTTAGATTTTAGGGTTTGGGGTTTGAGGTTAAAGGTTTAGGGTTTGGGGTTTGGGGTTTAGACTTTAGGGTTTAGGGTTTAGGGTTTTAGGGTTTAGGTTTTAGGGTTTAGGGTTTAGTGTTTGGGTTTAGGGTTTAGGGTTTCGGGTTAAGGTTTCGCGTTTAGGGTGTAGGGTTTTTGGGTTTAGGGTTTGGATTTAGGGTTTGGAGTTTATGGTTTAGGATTTAGGGTTTAGGGTTTAGGGTTTAAGGTTTAGGGTTTAGGGTTTAAGGTTTAAGGTTTAGGGTTTTCTGGTTTAGGGTTTAGGGTTTAGGGTTTATGGTGTTGGATTTAGGGTTTAGGGTTTAGGTTTGGGGTTTGGGGTTTAGGGTTTAGTGTTTAGGGTTTTGTGGCTTAGGGTTTAGGTTTTTGGGATTATGATTTTGGGTTTAAGGTTTGGTGTTTGGGGTTAAGGGTTTGGGGTTTATGGTTTAGGATTTAGGGTTTAGGGTTTGAAGTTTAGGGTGTAGGGATTAGGGTTTTGGGTTTATGGTTTTGGGTTTAGGTGTTTGGGTTTTGGGGTTAAAGGTTTGGAGTTTATGGTTTCGGGTTTGGGGTTTCGGGTATGGGGTTTAGGGTTTAAGGTTTACGGGTTAGAGTTAAAGATTTAGGGTTTAGGCTTTTAGGGTTTAGGGTTTGGGGTTTCGGGTTTATGGTTTAGGATTTAGGGTTTAGGGTTTAAGGTTTCGGGCTTAGGGTTTAGGGTTTAAGGTTTAGGGTTTAGGATTTATGTTTTGGGGTTTACGGTTGCCAGTTTCGGGTTTATGGTTGGTTTGGGGTTAGTGTTTGCGGTTTAGGGTTATGGTTTGGGGTTTATGGTTTAGGGTTTTGAGTTTAGGGTTTGGAGTAAAGGGTATAGGGTTTGGGGTATAGGGTTGAGGGTTTTGGGTTTAAGGTTTAGGGTTGAAGTTTAGAGTTTAGTGTCTAAGGTCTAGGGTTTATGGTTTAGGGTTTTTGGTTTAGGGTTTTAGGGTTTAGGGTTTAGGGTTTGGGGTTTAGGGTTTACTGTTTAGGGTTTGGGGTTTGGGGTTTAGGTTTAGGGTTCAGGGTTTAGGGTTTAAGGTTTAGGGTTTAGGGTTTTTGGGTTTTCAGGTTTAGGGTTTGGGGTTTAGGGTTTAGGGTTTAGGGTTTGGGGTTTGGGGTTTAGGGTTTAGTGTTTAGGGATTATGGTTTGGGGTTTAAGGTTTGGGCTTTAAGGTTAAGGGTTTGGGGTTTATGGTTTAGGATATAGGGTTTAGAATTTGATGTTCAGGGTTTAGGGATTATGGTTTAGGTTTTAGCGTTTAGGGTTTAGGGTTTTAGGGTTTGGGGTTAAGGGTTTGGAGTTTATGGTATACGGTTTGGAGCATCGGATTTAGGGCTAAGATTTGGAGTTTGTGTATAAGGTTTGGGGTTTAGGGTTTAGGGTTTAGGGTTTGGGGCTAAGGGTTTACGGTTTACGGTTTAGGGTTTAAGGTTTAGGGTTTAGGGATTAGTGTGCAGGGTTTAGGGTTTAGGGTTTAAGGTTTAGGGTTTAGGGGGTTTGGGGTTTATGGTTTAGGGTTTAGGGTTTGGGGTTAGGGTTTAGGGTTAAGGTTTTGGGGTTTAGAGTTTGGGGTTTTTGGCTTGGGGTTTAGGGTTTGGGAATTCTGTTTGAGTTTAGGGTTTAGGGTTTGAGGTTTAGGGCTTAGGGTTTTGGGTTAGGGTTTGGGGTTTATGGTTTGGGGTTTAAGGTTTAGAATTTGGTGTTTGGGGCTAAGGGTTTGGGGTTAAGGGTTTAAGGTTTAGGGTTTAGGGTTTAGGGTTTAGCATTTGGGGTTTAGGGTTTAGGGTTTTAGGGTTTAGAATTTGGGGTTTAGAGTCTAGGTTTGAGGGTTTAGGGTTGAGGTTTTAGGGTTACGGTTTGGGGTTTAGGGTTACGGCTTTAGGTTTGGGGTTTAGAGTAAAGGGTATAGGGTTTGGGGTTTTAGGGTTTAAGGTTTGGCGTATTGGTTATAGGGTTTGGGGTTTAGGGTTTAGGGTTTAGGTTTAGAGTTTAGGGTTTAGGGTTGAGGGTTTAGGGTTTGGGGTTTAGAGTTTAGGTTTTAGGATTTAGGAATTAGTGTTTAATGTTTTGCATTTAGGGTTTAGGGTTTTAGGGTTTTGGGTTTAGGGTGTGAGTTAAGGGTTTAGGGTCTAGGATTTAGGGTTTAGGATTAGGGGTTTGGGGTTTGCGGTTTAGGGTTTAGCATTTTGGATTTATGGTTTACGGTTTACAGTTTCGCGTTTAGGATTTTAGGGTTTAGGGTTTGGAGTTTACAGGTTTGGGGTTTATGGTTTAGGATTTAGGGTTTAGGGTTTTCTAGTTTGAGGTTTAGGGTTTGGGTTTAGGGTTTGGGGTTTAGGGTTTAGGGTTTAGGGTTTGGGGTTTAGGTTTTAGGGATAATGGTTTTGGATTTAAGGT